>OZ024733.1:50536841-52975290 GCA_964016875.1 Fallopia convolvulus
GATTTGGTCGACGAAGAGCTTTCAAGGGGAGATTGGGGATGAGTGCAATGGGGAGATGATGATGAAGAGGCCGAGTTTTAGTAGTAACTTTGACGAGGTGAGATCTACTCCTTCCAGGATTAACAATGGCAGGATCTCCATCTCTTGATTATAATTGAATTGAATTTAGGATGGGGATTTGCTTGTTCATTAATTGACTTATTACTTGGAATTGTTATAATGGATGGAATCCTTTTGCTGGTTCAAGTGCCAGAGCACATTTCCTGTTCGGTTATTTCGGATTCGGATCATTTCAGTTTTAGGGGAGTAAAAGAGAAGCAAACTAACAAAAATAAATCAACAAGTTGGAGAAATTCAAACACATACAAGCTCAACTTCATTATAATATATATTTGGATACAAGAGGGAATACAAAAATTTGCAATGGAAATAACACTACTAGAAATCCAGATTAAGTTGCATATGATGAAAAAGAAATGAAATCCAAAGTTGTAATATAATCTTATAAGTTATAAGGTGAAGATGTATGAGATTAACTAGCTATATATATCATCTTCCTCTTCTTGGAGAGGTTGAGCTTGCTTGCAAGTTGCAACTGTTAAACCAATTGTAGGAAGCTACAATTGCAAGAACACCGGAGAATCCAACGGCAGAACCAACAAAAAGTCCATCCATAAAAGCATGCATCCTGTCATGACTTTTATAATGATCACCATCAATAGTTCTATTTTGGGTTGATGCTTTGGTACAACTGCGATTTAGCACTTGACCGCATAAGCGGGGATTGCCCTCAAAACTAGATTCATCAAAGGTGTCAAATTGACCACCGGTTGGTATTGGACCTTCAAGGTTATTATAGGACACGTTAAAACGTGCCAAGAAATGCAGACTCTTTAGTGATGTTGGAATCTCACCGGTCAAGCTGTTTCCATTAAGTGTCAGCTCTTCCAAATTTTTCAAGTTTGATACACCCATTGGAATAGGACCCGAAAAGTTGTTGTTATCAAGAATAATTAGTTGCACATTCTGCAAATTACCAATATTTGGTGGAATATTACCGTTGAATCTATTATCGGAGAGATCTATCGATTGATCCAAGGAGACACTACCCAAAGTTAAAAAATTGTTATTTATGCTGCTATAAATTATTGGGAGATCGTAATGAAAGAAGGTGAGGTTCGTATTAATATTTTGTGAGATCAGTGCAGGTAAATGGCAAAGTGATAGGGGAAACTCTCCAAAAAAAGTATTGTTCGACAAACGTAATATAATCAGGTTTGGTAAAGTGCCCAACCAATCAGGAATTCTACCAGACATTTGGTTACTACGTAGGTCTAGATAACGCAGTCTCTTAAGCTTAGATAGCCAATTGGGAATGGGACCGCCAAATTGGCAACTTTCAAGGGAAAGCATTTGAAGCTTTGAGAATTCATCTAAACCAATAAAGTTCCTATAAACAGGTAAGGACTCACCATAGAAATTGTTTGATAGTAAAGCGGTGGTTAGGTTCCTACATCTTGCTAAAGATTGAAGTGTTGATGTGATATTTGTAAAGAAATTATAACTTAAGGAAATATAAGACAAGGATTTCAATCCAATGATTCTAGGTGAGATCTGCCCGCTTAAATTGTTTTCGGCTACTCGAATTGCAACGAGTGACTTGCATGAGTATACACTTTCGGGTAGGGTGCCAGTGAATCTGTTAATTGCAAGATCAAGTCTTTTGAGCCGAACAAGTCTTGAGAAATCTAATTTTGAGATGTCTCCATCAAGAAGGTTAAGCCTCAAAATGATCTCTTCTAGATTTGAACAGTTCATTAAAGATGGTGGGATAGGACCATGGAGTTTATTCTGGCCAAGATGAAGCTCTTTCAAGTGTAAGAGATTCCCAATCTCTCGAGGGATGGAACCCTGAAAGCTATTTAAGGACAAATCAATGACTTTAAGGCCGGTGAGCCTACTGAATCCCTCCCCGAGTGTTCCATGGAGATGATTAGCGGATAGATTAAGATGAGCAAGCCTAGCAAGATTACTGATTGAGGAAGGGATTGTACCTTCTAAGCCTCTCGAAGGCAATTCCAAATGGGTAACCCTGCCACTTGCATCGCAACGAACCCCCTCCCAATGACAACAACTTACAAGAGATGACCAATTTAGCGGAGGGGAGGTGGAAGTTGATATGTTTGTCGAGAATGCAAGAAGAGAGGATTGGTCTCCATGGTTACAAACTTGTGCATAAGATGATAAGGCAGAGGTGAAGAGGGAAATGATAAAGAGAAGTTGGGTAAGCATGGCTTTTGAGTTGAGTTTGGAGTGATTGAGGATGTAGTTTGTTGATAATTACCAAAACTGATGGTGTTGCCCTTAAATATTGATCTCCATCAATAGCTATGTGTTTGTTTGATTGATTCCATTGACTGGTGTTGTATAGACCTAAATGTTGCAAGTCTTTATACGGCATTTTCCTTTAACAAGATTTGTTGCTTTCCGACCCTTTTTTGTTTATGTTGTTCGTTGGTTGTGTGTGAATATAGATTGTGTTGTAATTTGTAAAGCAAACACACTAATTCATTTTAGAAGTTGTAAACTTTTGTACCAAAAGTAGAGGCTGTTGCTTATTGCTTAAATTATAGAAGTTCATTTTTGTGATGGAAATATGCAATGAATAACTTTTCTGGTTGTTGAAATATGCAAGTATGAATCTGAACAAACATGACGATGTCCTTTAAAATTAAAGGGTGACAGGTATGCATTAATTGGTTTAAATTATGAACAGTTTGGGCTTCTTGACTTGCAAGTCTGTCTCACTGTCTGGCTTTCATTTTCCTTCTTTTCTTTTCTTACGACTTGGAAGTCATTTTGATGACCCACAAATTGGGATGTTTGAATGTTTGATTGTTTACTTGGCATTGACTGATTTCCCTTGAGAGATGAGAGATGTTCAGCCTGAATTTGAATCACAATTTCTTAAAATCTACAACAATCATAATTTCATAATATTCATTTGCGAAATACATAACTGTCGTATCATACAAAATCCAACATTTAAAAAAAAGATTCATGCACAATGCTAGCCAAAAGGATTGTCATCCTAATCACCTTTCAAACAACAATTCATGAGCATTTTTAGAGTGATAATATCTACAAATTCTGATCATGCTCTGCAACAAACGAACCTTCCAAGCCCTTTGTGGGCCCCCTTCTCCTCCTCCTCATCGGAGTTCCCACTAATCTCAACCACCTTCCTTCCTTCATTCTTCTTCTTGGCGGCAACCTCGTCCTTGGGCACCGTCACCACCAGCACGCCGTCACGCATGGCGGCGGATATGCCGTCGGCCTTCACATTCTCCGGCAGCACCAGCTTCCGGGAGAATCTACGTGGCCTCTCCAGGAGGTGCCACCTGTCAGCCCCCTTGTGGTCGTCGTAGAAGTCGTCGAGTTTGTCAGACTGTCCGCCGGAGACGTGGAGAAGCCTGGTGTTCTGGTGAAACTCGAGTTTGACGTCGTCCTTTGACAGGCCGGGGAGATCGAACTCGTACACGTGGCAGTGTGGGGTCTCCTTCCAGCTCATGGGGGCCGCCACGTCATCCTCGCTACCGGAGAAGAAGAATGGATGCAGCAGGAAAGAAGACATTACTTGCTCTGCTCGTTGGCTTTGAATTTGTCGAGTTATTATTAGGCCTTGTTTTGGTTTGTTGGGTTCACTAAGATAAGGCGAACGATGATCATTTTTATACAAGGAAATGGCAAGTGTGAGATTCATGAAAGCTCTAGATATCTGGATTGATTGGAGGAAGAACTTGGGAGAAAGTTCTGGAGGGTATAGTCTTTAATCTGGCCAAGTCAAAAGGGAATTTGAAGAATCTGGAAGTGACAAGAAAATTATCCATATCTCCTTCACATTTTAACCAGAATTATAAAAAGAGAAAAATAACATTAAAATCTTCGACAACTCGTCAAAAATTACAAGAACGACTAAAAAAATAATGAGCACTAATAATCAAACAATCTCAATTCTCACTCACCCTGCTAACATGATACCTTATAATTTTAAAATTATGGTCCAGATTCCCTTCCCTGTTGTATTGATAAAAGGGAAAAAAAATATTGGAAAGTTTCTTATCTACAAAAAACTACATATAGAAGCCAGCAAGCAGTATCACACAAGTAGAGTTCCCAGCTTCTTGTCCTGCAATGTTTCTGCATCTGTGCTACATTAACTACTCCATGGATAAAAATAACACAGAATTCTAGAAACAGTCTCCTGTGTGTAAGATTATATCATTCCTACAGCATCGTCCTGCAAGGTAAAACAAATAATCACTAAATTATTCTATTGGCATTGGCCAGATTTTTTATTTCAATTCTCAAAGCAAAACATCTGCATGATCCTTCAATAAGATAGGGAGGATTTGAAGCATACCTTCTTGGGTGTAAAATGACTCTCCATAGAAAGCTTCAATCTACTTTCGGAATTGGATGAATCACTGCCTCCAAGGAGATGATTATGGCCCTACAAGAAGATGTTGCAAATAGAATTCAACTTCAATCAGGATAAACAACGCCCCAGAATAGTGCAGATAGCATTGGTAAACAATTACAACATGAGTACATGACCAATTTGGGTTGTACTCCATATATGTGTATATATCATAAACAGGATTAACAAATACAATTAAGATATGAACATGAACTATGGATAAACCACATTGACTAGATGCAGCATGAAGAAGATGCTACCGACTGGACTTTGGAAAGCGCGTGCATATCAAGATTTAACTGCCTCATAAACAGCATTAAGCATGATATCCTTTGGAGCAAATTTGAGTTGCTGACTATTTTACATTCGCAAGTATAATACAAAGATAAAATTTTCTTCTGAGTAGCATACATATACTTACTGACTAAAATACGTTCAAGAATCATAGATTATATGTGTACAAATTAAGCTTCTACTACATCTTATTTTCATGACATGACTTAGGGTTTACTTCAATCTTCATATCATGGCCAGGGACCAGAACCCACTAGCCACAAAAATTGCTTATAAGAAAATTGCAGATTATTGCCCCTTGACCGAAGAAAAAAAAAGGCAAAAAAAAACAATAGAATAGAGAACAAGGGCACTTGATGTACATCTTCAAATTAGCTCATTACTAAGATAGTTAAAATTAATATGCTTGTGTTGCTCCAAGTACGTGAAAATGATTGAACCAGCCATCTAGGACATAAGCAATAGAGCCCAAGAATAACTTAACTAGTTAAGCAAATAGGGTAAGCAATTCTACCTCAGACGAATATTTAATTTCAGAACCACCTTCAAAGAGAGATGAATACTGTGCAGGATCATAGATAGAACCTCCTAATGGATCTTCAGCATCTAATGTTCGTCTAATATTTGCAGGAGTTACCGGATTCAGAAAGCTACTTCTCATATCAAAGTCTCCTTCCTGAGACGTTGCACTCTGTGCTCGAGAAACCCCCAATCTGTACATCCGTATCCACAAAAATGAGGACGACAACCTCACGGAGAATCCAACGATTTGCATGGAGAGGGTGAGCTTCACAGAAAAGATAAAAAGCACTCCAAAGTCCTCAGAAGAGATATGCCTGCATAATAATTTGAACTTCAAGAAAAGAACAACTACAAACAGAAATAAATGAATTATTTGAATTTTCAGTTCAAATCAAGGAAAAGTGATTCACACTTCCCATATTTAGCAATTTGAATCAAATGGAAAATTACATCTAACATTTTCCTTGCTGCAATATTTTATTGACACACCAAGCCAAATTGACACAATATAACGAGAAGAGTACACAATTATTAGAGGAAACAAATGATCAAACCAAATGAACTCTCTTGTACTAGCAGTAAATATGTTAAAACCTGAAATTTTAAATTATAAAAGGCATTTCATCTTGTGATTTCTTAGTATTTAGTCAATACTACTGCTACAAGAGATCAGACAAAGGCTTCATTTTTTTGTCAACTCCAATCTGCTACAGTCCAATATGTTTAATTTTTTGACCAAAATAACTAAAATCATTAGCCTACATAATGACAAATCTCCTTTTAAAGCACAAGTATGGCCCAAAAGACAAATTGCTAAATGGAGCCATACATATTATCCTCCTATAGACAAAAGACACCAAAGAGTATTTACAAACTGAGAGGTATTCACAAAAATTGCTTAACCATTCAGTATCAGCGTCGGAACAAACTGAAAGGTATTTACACATAGCAATTAATCTGATAATAGCAGAAATAAACAAGAAAGCTAATTTCAGAACCAAAGAGCGGATAAGCAAGAATAGATAACAAAAGTATGAAAAGTTAGGCAACGAGGAGAAGAGATGCACCATATCTCGTAAGAAAACAGAATGAACCACACGATGTCCAATAAAATTGCAGCAAATAGCAAAATGGCATAAGTTCGGCCTAGACGTTGACTGCCACTCTCAATGGCCACCAAGGCAAATAGCGCAATAGCTAAATTTATCAGCAATACTCCATTGTATAATGCTCCAAGGGATCCAACCAATGCACATCCAATCTAAAATGAACAGTTCAATACAACAATGCATTAGCAACCTAATGGTCATCAATAATGCTAGCGCTTCCAAATTCATCAAGTTTTCTCATTTCCACTTATTCCTTTATTCTTTTAACAGTTCTAAATTTCAAATGAAATTCAACTGAGAGCAATTTAATGAGTGAATATGTAGGGATTGTGTACCTGAATGTATAAGAGGATCACAGCAGAAGATTGAAGCTTATCATAATCACGAAACCACAGCTGCAATCGAGTTTTCAGAGGAGAACAAAGCATGATCTAAACAAGCCACCTTCGCTCTATCTCCTGCTCCACAAAGATACACTGCCCCAATCTGCAGATCAAAATATGCTTCTTAACGCAAGAATGGCGAGCGTGAAAGAGAACATTGATGGAGCGAAGAGAGCGAACAAACCGCTAGAATTTCCGAGGGAAAACAATTCTTCATGAATCATTGATTCGCGTTTCATATACACCAACATTCAAGTTCGATTTTGGTTTTAATCTCGAAGTGGAGTGATAGAACCCAAAATCAATTGCGTAATAAATTTTACTGAACCAAAACGGATAATCAAAAAATCAAAAATTCCAAATCAATCGTTTTCGCGAGATTTAAATCATAAAAGAACGAAGGACTTACAAAGAGGATTCATCCAGTACAGGGTAGGCCTTGATCTGAGTTAGCGTAGTGAAAACTGTATACTAGGTCGAAGAGATAGCGAAAAAGACAGTTGGGGACAGGGGGATTCCGGCATTAGCTTTTTATATGACAAAAGTGCTAATCAAATTTAGAGCTTATACAGATAACAGAAATACAGAATTAAAGATCCAATTTTGCTAAAAAAAAATTACAGATCCACAATTATTGTAAAATGTTTAGAAAATAAGATTTTCATACACTAACGGTTTATTTTAAAAAAATATAAATATTTTAACTTTTAAACATTTCAATAATGATATAACGTGTAAATTTTAAGCGTTATTGAAATATAAGTTCATTTATAATGGGATTTTTATGCAGAATTGTAATCAAAGTTAAAAATTAGTATCAAAGAATTCAAAAATACTAAGAAAAATATTTAGCAAAATAGAAACAAATAATGCCAGAGTTTGGTCAACAATGACGTAAATGGTTATGGTTTGGAACAAAGTAACAAGTTGTAACACCATTGTTAGTTTATGATTTTATCCGTAGATGACCTACTTTGAACATATGATATTTACGATTTCGGTTTTGTTATACCTGTTTGATACTTTGATGATTTTTCTTCTCGGAAATACATTTACAAAATTTCCACACAATACCTATGCAAGTTCCTCTTCCATATATAGATCCCATCACTTCATTAATCATTGATTTACATGTATCTATATGCAGGAGTATGTCAATCTCAAAAAGAACCCATTGTCTTCTGGTTCACTAAAAGTAAAAACAGAATCAGTTAGTTCAATACTATATTTCACTTGTAGTTCTATAATAGTAGAGCTTAATTTCGAATTTACAAGCAAAAAGGGTAGCCTCGAACTTAAAATTCTTGCATGAAATTTGTTCTAAGGGAAGCTAGTCTAAACAAGAAATAAATAAACAAACCCACAATAACATATAGGTTCAAGCTTCCTACAGGATGATGCTATTTTCTTATTTTCCAGTTATGAGCCGTTCGGGGAGCAGTCGCAATCCCCTCATAGTACTTGAGTTGGAGCTTGTCGGCATTCCACTTCTTCACAAAACTGGAGAACAACTCTCGCGCGCGTTCAGATGAAAGATCAGAAAAGAAGATGTCTTTATCTTCTTTCAGCCAGGTAGCAAACTCATTGTTCTTGGAAAAGTAGTCGTCAGTGGAGAGCTCGTGGGGCTTCTTCGCCTTCAAGACATAGTAAAGGAATAGACTAGTTAAGCAAACAAACAAAAGCCTTTTAAATATAATTACCCTGAGAGTATCTCCTATCTCCTATGGAGGAAACCAGGAATTTAAAGTGGAGATGATAAATAGCAATGAGAAACTCACAGAATGGCCACTATGCTTTGAATCTTTGCTTTTGCGTTTCTCCTTGGACTTCTTCTCTGGAAATATTCAAGTGTCAGATTAACTCTCTATAGCCACAAATTGTAAATCCAGTTCATGAAACATCATTAAAATTAAGGGGGAAGAAAGGGGTATTTGAGAGTGAAGAAGTCTAATAGATATTGAACTAACTGATAGATAGAAAATCAGGCTTGTAGAATTGTACAGATAGATAAAATCAACATAGCATATTGAAGATTCAACCGATTTCCCTTTCGTCTTTAGTAAATTCCCATCCCAACAGATTTTTGCAAACTAAATTACGGAAACCCTAGGTTACAAGAATCAACCACAACGATCTCAAATTCGACCTAGAAATCGGATTAGAAAGAAACACGGAGCATACCTTTATCAGAATGATGCTTAGAGTGCTTATGGGACTTTCCGTGCTCTCCTTTGTCTCTTCTACTGCTCCCTCTTCCAGATTTTTCCTCATCGTCTGAAGTTCTTTGCCTCTTGCTTACATCCCTGCCTACATCAAAAATAACGTAAGAAATTGCAATTTGCGAGGAACAGAGCAAATTATAAATAGAGAGAGGGGTCGAAAACCTTCAGATGTGGAAGCCGAGCTTCTTTTCTTCTTCTCCGATTTGCTGTCAGTAGCCATTGGATTTGGATGCGAGGATCGATTTCGCCCGCCGAGCGTAACGGCGACAGGCAAAAGACGATTGATGAGAGGTGATAGAAATTTCTATAACTATATATTAGAGTTGTCCCTTTTCGAGCCACAACAATTCTGGACACACCTCATATTTATAAAATTAATTTTTATTTTTAATATTTTAACTTTTTCTAATAAATTTTTCTCTAACTATTTAAATCTATCTTTAACATCAAACAAATATCTATTTAGTATAACAATATTTTTTAAAAACTTCCTTATACAATTAAAGATAACAAATTTAAAATATTTTAAAATAAGTATAAAAATCTTTTATCTTATAACATAATATCTTTTCACGAATGTATATATATATATATATATTCTTTTATAATAATAAAAATAATGATAAATAATTATAATGTTTAAAAATAATAAAAATAGGTGATATAATATTTGATAGATATATTGAAATATTTGATAATCTCTAAATTTATGTACATAGAAAGTAATAAAATATGAATAATATAATATTTGATTATAAAAATTATACATTTTACAAGCAATAAATTACTTATATTAAAGTTTATATTATATTTTCATTTATTAATTTGTTATTTATAATGTCTATAAAATATCGAATTGTAATCGTACAGGGTACAATGGGTACAACTATCTATAACTATATATTAAAGTTGTCCCTTTTCGAGCCACCAGAACGATTCTGGCCCCACCTCATATTTATAAAATTAATTTTTATTTCTAATTTTTTAACTTTTTCTATTAAATTCTTCTCTAACTATTTAAATCTATCTTTAGCATCAAACAAATATCTATTTAGTATAACAATATCTTTTGAAAACTTCCTTATACAAACATTTAAAATTAAAGATAACAAATTTAAAACATTTTAAAATAAGTATAAATATCTTTTATCTTATAACATAATATCTTTTCACGAATATGTATATATATATATTCTTTTATAATAATAAAATAATGATAAATAATTATAATGTTTAAAAATAATAAAAATAGGTGATATAATATTTGTTAGATATATTGAAATATTTGATAATCTCTAAATTTATGTACATAGAAAGTAATAAAATATGAATAATATAATATTTGATCATAAAAATTATACATTTTACAAGGAATAAATTACTTATATTAAAGTTTATATTATATTTTTATTTATTAATATGCTATTTATAATGTCTATAAAATATCGAATCGTAGTCGTACATGGTACGACGGGAACAACTAGTACTAATATAGAATAGACAACTGAAACGATATAATATTAACATAATTAATAGGAAAAATGACTTTAAATAATATAAGTATACACTTTGAACCAATAATAATACGAAATTACAAACTTTTAAAATCACCCGCAACAATATGAACTATTGCGATATTAACCAAAAACGATATGAGTCCATTTTCCGGCAGTTTTTCCGGTAAAAAATGATGATGTGACAATCGGAAACACACATGGCATAACATTATTTTCTTTTTTTTGTTTGTAATTCCATGTCATTATTTTTATTTTTGATAAAAAAAAATACTTGTCACCCTCATCCCCCACTCATCTCCATCCTCAACAATTCCAATATCGTCGACACGTTCATCCCTTCCTCGCCGGTACCTCCCCCCCCCCCCCCCTCTCGTCGGAACCTTTTGAAGGAATTGTATCCTTTAATAAAAGTTGCAATTACCGAACATGGAATAGAACGATTGATAGAGAGATTCAATCCGTTTATTTTAGGAGTCGCAGTGTTTTGCTAGAAACCAACTACGATTAATGGGTTAAATAGTTCAATCCATAGCTATTATAAACGGGTCCTATGAGGTCACATACATTGAGTTGATGGGCTGGATCAGCGAGCTGAAAGTCTTTGTCAGACATAGGGTTTTAGTCCAATAAGAAAAGAGTTAATTATCAATAAATATATTGGATATTATTGAGAATTAAAAGGATATATTTATTTGGGAAAATAAATATATAAGGTCTTTAAAGGGAAGAAGAGATCTAGGGTTTCATAAGTTTTACGTAAGAAAAGAAAAGCTCTCTTCTTCCAATTTTTCTAGTCTTTGGCACTTCGATCTAGCAATCGGAAGCGAAGGAGATCCCGATCCTGTACTCGTGTGGACTGATTAGAGAAGTCACAATTGAGGCTTTTTCTCTCGAATGAAGAACCCTAATCACGCATCAAGAGGTATTCTACTAACCCTAATTTTGTCTCTAATCAAGAATGCTTTAGATCCATGTTTAGGTGCAAGAAATTGTTTCTGAAATTCCGCTTATACGCATCTAAAATCCCTATAGTGGTATCAGAGCTTTAAGCATATCTTGATTGGATCAAAGATGTAGTTTTTTGTTCTTGATGTAAATTTTGATTCAAATCAAAATTAGTGTACGTGAAATTAGATATTCCCCTTTTGAATTAAAAGTATGTGTACGTGTATATTGAAAGTATGTACACGTGAATTGTTTGAATTGAACGAGAACACCTTGTTTTCAAGAACGAGAACACCAGGTTTTAAATTTGTGTGCAGAGGTTTTAAATTAAATTTTAAATCACTTTGTGTGGAGAGGTTTGAAAACCAATCACGAGATATGATCTCACAAAATTTGTGTACAGAGTTTTGAAAACCAATCACGAGATATGATCTCACAGGATTTGTGTGCAGAGGTTTTTTTTTAATTAATTTTAATTGCCAAGGTTACGTATATATTGAATTGGATTTCAAGGCTGAAGCAAGATCTTGATTTAATATATATGTAACATGTATGTTATCTTTAGTACAATAAATTTCGTTTGTTCTTAATAAGATATGATCTTGTTTTGATCTTATGTGTACTAGATATCATGTGTACAATTGAAAAATTAATTAGTAATTTTATCTTTTGTCTTATGATATTATCAATATAAAGTTTCCTAAGGAGTTAGGAAATCCCACTAAAATAAGATAAAATATTTGATATTATATCTTGATCATACAATTTTGTCCAATTATATGCACATTGATGATTAATTTTGATTAATGTTATATATTAATTTCTTTTGAATCAAGATTTTCATGTTAGTTTTCATGAGATGAATTTTCTAATAGTTACATGCTTGTTTTATAATATGATTTTAATTTTTGCATGTGAATGTTTCATAATATGATTTTCATGAGATGAATTGTTTAAGTTTTGCATAAGTTATTTATTATGTTTTTGTCACTAGTAATAAATAACCATTGCATGCTTAAGTTCCCAAATGAATATTGGGGCAATGTCTTTCCATATCATAACCCATGACGTTTTTTGGTTTTGGTTGGATGGGCTTCGCATAAGCGAGGGTGTCCTTCTTAAACATTAAACTAGTGAGGGTGGATCTATACGGGGGTTCATAAGCCTTGATATGGTTGTACCTAACAAGAGACCAAAAGGCAAAGTTTTGGATCTTGAGACATGGTAGTGGATCCTACATTGGATGTGGACCATTAACCAAGAATTATAAGGAGTTATAATTAGTAATTGTTACTTACCTTGAACACACAAGACTAAAGGCAGTGCAAAAGTACGTTGAGTCTTGTCTGGAATAGGATCTTGGAATCATTTTATTCACCGGGAACATAAATTGTTTATTTAAATAAAATGTGCATTTACTTGTTTTAAAGTATGTTTAATATTAAGTATTTGCATGTCAAACATGAACTTTTGTTTGTTATTTCTTTTTTGTAGAAAGCATGTCTAGCGATAATTTGAAATTCACCATGCGCTCAATTGTTGAGAAGAACAAGCTCAATAGAGCAAACTTTCTTGATTGGGAACGGAATCTGAGAATAGTTCTCAGATCCGAAGGACGTGAGAACGTGCTAGCAACCCCGATTCCTGTTCTGACTGATACCTCATCTGATGAGGAAAAAGCAGAAGAGAAGAAAATAAGAGATGAGTCTATGCCTGTCACATGCCTTATGCTAGCTGCTATGGAACCTGCTCTTCAAAAGAGGTTTGAAAATCAGGATGTTCATTCCATTATAACCAACCTGAAAATGTTGTTTCAGGAACAGGCAAGGATTGAGAGATATGAAACTCACAAGGCTATACTGGATAGCAAACTTGTGAAGGGAAAACCAGTTGGCCCACATGTATTTGACATGATCGATCTGTTTGAACGTATGGAGTCATTGGGTGCTAAATATGACCAAGAGTTGGCCACTAATATCGTCCTACACTCCTTACATGATGGTTTTGCTCAATTCAGGATGAACTACCATATGCATGGGATAAAGAAAACCCTGAATGAGCTCCATGGTATGCTTAAAGCAGCTGAACAAAACACTCCCATTGACAACAAGAAGGATGTTCTTGTGGTCAACAATGTGCAAGGGTTCAAGAAAGCAGGCAAGAAGAAGAATCATGTCCAAGGGAAAGGTAAGCAAGTTGCTAAACCCAAGGGAGGTGAAAAGCCAAAGGTGGCTAGTGACCATGATTGCTTCTACTGCAAGGCTAAAGGACATTGGAAGAGGAATTGTCCCAAGTACTTGGAGGACAAGAAGAATGAAAATGTGAGTTCAGGTATTAATGTTATATTGAAATTTTAACAACCAAAACTACTACTTGGGTATTAGATACCGGATGTAGTTCTCACATTATTTCGAATGTGCAGGGACTAAGAAGTAGGAGGCAGTTGGAGAAAGGAGAAATAGACCTACGCGTTGGAAATAGAGCAAGGGTTGTTGCGCTTGCCGTAGGAGATTTTAGTTTATTTTTACCTTCTGGTTTAGTTTTGGAACTAAGTAATTGTTATTTTGTTCCTACTATTACTAAAAACCTTGTTTCAGTTTCAAGTTTACATTCTGAAGGATTTGAGTTTGATATTAAGAATGGAAGTATGTCTTTTTTTAAGAATGGAATCTTCTATGCTTGTGCTCCAATGGTTAATGGACTTTTTGTATTAGATCTCAAATCAGAATCGTATAACATTAATACTAAAAGACAAAAATCAAATTGTTTGAGTGAGTCCTATCTATGGCATTGTCGTTTAGGTCATATTAGCTTGAATCGCATGAAGAAGCTCCATAAAGATGGAATTCTAAAAGATATGGATTGTGAATCTATTGATTTATGTGAATCATGCTTGATGGGCAAGATGACAAGATCACCTTTCAAAGGAACAAATGAAAGGGCTAATGAACTTTTGGCCATAATACATACTGATGTATGTGAGCCAATGAGTACAGAAGCTAGAGGTGGCTATAGATATTTCATTACATTTACTGATGACATGAGCAGATATGGGTATATTTATCTTATGTCACATAAATCTGAAGCCTTTGAAAAGTTCAAGGAATTCCAAAATGAAGTAGAGACTCAAACCGGCAAAAGGATAAAAGCACTTTGATCCGATCGTGGTGGTGAATACTTAAGCCATGAATTTGATCATCATTTGAAAAATTGTGGGATTGCAACACAATTGTCTACTCCAGGGACACCACAATTGAATGGTGTGTCTGAAAGAAGAAACAGGACCTTGTTGGACATGGTTCGATCTATGATGAGTTTTGTTGACCTTCAAGTATCCTTTTGGGGATATGCACTCACGACTGTTGTATTTACACTAAACAGGACTCCGTCAAGGATTGTAGACAAGACCCCATATGAGATATGGACTGGAAAAGTTCCAAAGTTGTCTTTTCTGAAAATATGGGGTTGTGAAGCTTATGTAAAGCGTTTACAAACTGATAAGCTTGCACCTAAATCAGACAAATGCTATTTTATAGGATATCCTAAAGGTAGTTTTGGATATTATTTCTACAATCCCACTGCACAAAAGGTGTTTGTTGCAAGGGATAGTGTCTTTTTGGAAAGAGAGTTTATTTCCAAAAAGTCAAGTGGGAGAAATATTCATCTTGAACCGGTTCTTGATGAAAAGCAACAAACACAACAACAGGATGACATAGTTGATGTCGAGGATGAGATGGATTTGTTTGAAGGCCAAGGATCTGATGTTATCCAAGAACCTGAACAAATTCCTCAAGAAGCAGATCCACAAATAGTTGTGGAAAATGTTGAAATCCCAGTTGTTGAACTCCTACGTAAATCAAACAGGCAAAGGTTTCAGCCAAGACGATATGATGATTTCATCTTGACTGAAAGCCTTGATGTTCTAATGTTATAACATGGTGAGCCTGCTACCTATAAACAAGCAACGACGGGTCCAGACTCCAAGAAATGGCTTGAGGCCATGAAATCTGAAATGGATTCCATGTTTGAAAATCAAGTCTGGGACTTGACAGATTTGCCAGATGGCGTAAAACCCATTGGATGCAAATGGGTTTTCAAACTTAAGACTGACAAAGATGGAAATGTATCTCTATACAAAGTAAGATTAGTTGCTAAAGGTTTTAAACAGATTCATGGTATTGATTAGGATGAAACATTTTCACCAGTTGTCATGATTAGATCCATAAGGATAATCCTAGCTATTGCCACTTATTATGATTATGAGATTTGGCAAATGGATGTTAAAACCACTTTTCTGAATGGTATTTTAGAAGAGGATGTGTATATGACACAACCAGAGGGTTTTGAGGATCCAGATCATGCTGGGAAGGTGTGTAAGCTTAAGAGATCTATCTATGGGCTTAAACAAGCATCTAGGAGTTGGAATCTTCGTTTTGATGAAAAGATCAAAGAGTTTGATTTCATCATGTGTGAAGAAGATCCTTGTGTATACAAGAAGTTTAGTGGGAGTAAAGTGGCTCTCTTAGTCTTGTATGTGGATGACATACTACTTATTGGGAATGACATTCCGATGCTAGAGTCCGTTAAGGAATGGATGAAGAAATGTTTCTCAATGAAAGACTTGGGAGAGGCAGAGTACATACTTGGAATAAAAATCTATAGGGATAGATCTAAGAGATTGCTTGGATTATGTCAAGGAACTTATATAGATAAGGTTCTTGACAGATTCAATATGCAAAATTCCAAGAAGGGGTTTTTGCCCATACAACATGGCATAAATCTAAGCAAGAAGCAATGACCTAGAACACCTACTGAGCTTGATGAAATGAGTAAGATTCCTTATGCTTCTGCTATAGGATCTATCATGTATGCCATGGTATGTACACGTCCTGATGTTGCATTTGCTTTGAGCATGTGTAGCAGATATCAATCAAATCCAGGAGAGGCACATTGGTGTGCAGCTAAGAACATCCTAAAGTACTTGAGAAGAACCAAGGATGCTTTCTTAGTATATGGGGGTGATGACAATTTAGTCGTTAAAGGATATATTGATGCTAGCTTCCAGACTGACCGAGATGGCTTTGAGTCTCAATTGGGATATGTCTTCATCCTTAATGGAGGAGTCGTGAGCTGGAAGAGCTCTAAGCAAGATACAATAGCTGATTCTACAACTGAGGCCGAGTATATCGCTGGCAGTGAAGCTGCGAAAGAGGTTGTTTGGATAAGGAAGTTTCTAGACGAGCTTGGCATTGTTCCTAGTATTTCTGAGCCTATTGACATCTATTGTGATAACAATGGTGCCATAGCCCAAGCCAAGGAACCAAGTTCAAACTCCAAATCTAGACATGTTATGAGGAAGTATCATCTTATTCGACACATAGTTGCTAGAGGTAACATCAAGATGTGTAAGGTGCATACAGATGATAATATTGAAGATCCTTTGACTAAGCCTATGCCTAGGGCTAAGCATGATAGTCACACTAGGGCTAAGGGACTCAAACACATTGGTGAATGGTTGTGAGATTGCTTTGTATTACATTATTTCTACTTAGAGTGTTGGACTCTTGTTTATGTTTGACTTTATGATAATATATGGTATTTCATTCTTATTTATATATTATATTAATTAATGTTGAATAATATGTCCGAATAAATCATAGTTCGTAAATGGGCTCACCTTAAGTGTTTTGGTGAATGAAAACCCATTAAGTGTACTATAGTTATGAATTATTGCACGCCCATAGTTTGAGTCATCAAATAGGACATAGATGATTTCATTTATAGCTATATTGTACATTGACTGATAGCTCAAGGTTTCATGTTCTATAGGGACATAGAGATGTCCAGTCAATTACATAGATATGTATGGATGATACATATCGGACGGACCAACCTTAAGACTCTCCAAAAGGGATTGTAGAGTTTTTAAGGTGAACCATGTTTGGTGGATTCCTTAAACATGAGTATGTTATGTTTTCTAGTTGATGATTGGTATGTCTTTGATTTTGTTAAACGCTCTTCGTAAAAGGGGTTATAAAAGCAATTATTGGGATTGCCAAAAGTTGAGTGGGAGCCATAGTCATACAAGATTGGAAAAGTCCTCCTTATTCATGTATACATTGATGCATGAAAAGCAATGGTGTCTAGGCCACTTGAAGAGCTAGAACTAGAAAATGCATGGCCATGCTCGAATGGATTAATTTTAATCATTCGTTATTTGATAGTTCAAACTCAGGTATTCAAGAAACATATTTGACACGAGATATGAATGTCACCATATCATCAAGTAAGACATTAAGAGACAAAGGTATCTTAAAATTGCACACTTGTTTTCAAGGAAAAGTGGGAGATTGAAGGAATTGTGTCCTTTAATAAAAGTTGCAATTACCGAACATGGAATAGGACGATTGATAGAGAGATTCAATCCGTTTATTTTAGGAGTCGTAGTGTTTTGCTAGAAACCAACTACGATTAATGGGTTAAATAGTTCAATCCATAGCATAAACGGGTCCTATGAGGCCACACACATTGAGTTGACGGGCTGGATCAGCGGGCTGAAAGTCTTTGTCAGACATAGGATTTTAGTCCAATAAGAAAAGAGTTAATTATCAATAAATACATTGGATATTATTGAGATTTAAAAGGATATAGTTATTTGGGGAAATAAATATATAAGGCCTTTAAAGGGAAGAAGAGATCTAGGGTTTCATAAGTTTTACGTAAGAAAAGAAAAGCACTCTTCTTCCAATTTTTCTAGTCTTTGGCACTTCGATCTAGCAATCGGAAGCGAAGGAGATCCTGATCCCGTACTCGTGTGAACTGATTAGAGAAGTCACAATTCAGGCTTTTTCTCTCGAATGAAGAACCCTAATCACGCATCAAGAGGTATTCTACTAACCCTAATTTTGTCTCTAATCAAGAATGCTTTAGATCCATGTTTAGGTGCAAGAAATTGTTTCTGAAATTCCGCTTATACGCATCTAAAATCCCTACACCTTTTGCCTCCTTGTATTCTAGGATCCCGTTCAGTTTTACGACCTCATCACCTTCGCTCCACAATCTTTGAAATGGAACTGATTTCTTGCATGCCTCTTCCAAAACAGGGCCCTCTTTGTCGGCAACTTCGAATTTGGCACAAATCTGAGCTTCTTTGGTTTCAAACTGTCAGATCCAGACTTCGAATTTGAATTCGACAATTACAAGCGCCCTCTTTGCTGGAAACTTCGAAGTTGGTGCAGATCTAAGCTTCTTTAGTTTCAAACTGTCAGATCTGCATAATTGGAGTGGCGTCGAAGGCGAAGGGGGGAGGATATATGTTTGTAGCCCAACTATATAGATCTTAATTTCCATGAAAGGTTAGGGGTTGAGAAATTGGAAGTCGATTGGCAAAAGGAGGAAAAGTAATTTTCATGTGAAATTGAGGCTTTCAACTCAGATCCAATTGCTCAAAAGATGGGTTTTAGGGGTGTATACAAATCCAATTGCTTTCAATTTATCCCTAAATTAATTAATTTGATCAATCCTCATTGAAAAGACCAACCCTTGTTGAAATTCCAAATCTGATTTCATGTACGAACAAGAAAAATAATTCTCTAAATTAATTTTATCTTGTGGTGGGTGGCGGCGGCAACAACGATCCAAGGGGAGGCGAACGGTCGGAGAGTTAGGCGACGATCAAAAAGAAGCAGTGGTGGTAGTCGGATAGATGGTCGAAGGTTGTAGGTTGAACTGTTGAACACGATGCCATGAGTATTAAAAAGCTGAAAAGATAAAAAAAAATGTCGAGCATGAACATTCACGAGATTTTTTTTCTTTGTTACACTTTAATTAATAACTCACTTCATGTTTAGGAGTTTTCAAATTTTACAATTCTTCTGCGTTGGTTTAGTAATTTTTTTTTCTATTTTTAATGACATGATCGACTACTTATAATGACATGGCGATAAAAATTAAAAAAAAATAAAAGTGTAAAATATTTAGTTGCCATGTAGGATTTCCTATCGCCACGTCATCACTTCCACCGGAAAACTAATCGGAAAATAGTTTCATATCGTTTTGGGTTAACATTACAATAGTTGGTATTATTGGTGGTGATTTTTAAAGTTCGTATTATTTTTGGTTGAAAGTGAATACTTGATATTATTTAGAGTCATTTTTCCTAATTAATATTAGTATTAGGATAATTAGTTTAAGATAAGAATATTGTTATTTCCTTTTATCTAGGATTTAGTTTTATATTTTCGGCATTAGCTAGATATGAGAGTTATTATAAATACTCTTCTATCTTCTATTGTTATGTTTTTAATCAATCAATCATAATGAATTAATTATCTCAAAACCCTAATCCTCTCTATCTCTCTATTCTCCTCTATTGTTCTTCTTACTTCTCTATCTATCAAATGTATCTTCTTCTTCCATCGTTCTAATTCTGCCTCTAATCTCAATCTCTTCGTCTATTATCCCACTTCCCCTCTTGTCTACTCAATTTGGTACTAATACGATACTTGTTATTGTATCAACAACCAACCTTAGTTTGTCACGTGCTGGCCGCGTGGCATAAGATTCCGATTTTGCCTTCATTTGTTGATGAAGCTACAAAGCTGAAACTACAAAACTGTAGTGTATCAGTAATCAGTGTATGAGCAATCAAGCATCGATCTGTATAAAAATAAGGGATTTCCTTTTGGTACCCCTGAGGTTTGGACTTTTCCTTTTAGTGTCCAAATTTTTTTTTATTCTTTTTGGTGCCCTTGTGGTTTTGAAAAGTTCCTTTATGTGAACTAAACTTACTTCAATGTCAATTCCATCCACTTTTTCGTTAAAAAAATTTAAAGAAAAAAAAAGAAAAACCCACAAATCTGCACTTTACCCACAAATTCACCACACATGCCACTTTACCTCCACCACTTCCTCCCATTAAAAGAATCAGGATTATTCCGAATAACAATTTGGTTCAATTGTAAGTGTTAAAAATAAAAACAACAAATTAGGGTTTTGGTAGAACCGACATAGAAAGTGCAATTGAGACAGGAATTGAGCGAAAATTAATTGCAAATACCAACAATTGAGACAGAGAAAGTGTAATTGAGACAAGGATTGATTAATACACCGTGATATTAAACACCGGAATCGTCTCATCTTTTGATTGAGATGTCTGTAATAGCGAATACTAATAGTTGGATCAGACTCGGATTCGTCGGCCGTTGACTCTACCCTCCTGTCGACCTGACGTATCTAGTAGCCTATGATCTCACCGGCTTCGTGGCTCTCGGCTCTGACCTCACCGACAATGCTTATCGTCGTCGGCCGCCCTAGTTGTGCCTCATGTATCGAGAGAAAGAAAAAGGGTCGAGAAAGAGATGGAGGTACTGGTAAAGGAAAATTGAGAAAGGGTTATAAAAATCCCAAAATAATTAGATGGTATTTTTGCCATCTCAAATGAATCTGTGTATCGAGACTTCCTAAATGAATTTTAGGTTCTTTTGCCAACTCAGCAACAAAGATATATAATTTTAGATTTTTCCCTTTTTTTAATTTTTTTGGACGGAAGTTTGATTAAAATATTAAATTGGCAAGTTTTGGTTACGGGGAGAACTTTGTCAAAATTATAAGGGTACCAAAAGGAAAACGATTTTTTTTGGGCACCAAAAGGAAAAGACGAAACCTCAGGGGTACCAAAAGGAAAATCCCATTTTAACATTCTAGTTTAAACGTTAAGAAAAAAAACATATCAATTAGATAATCGATACAAATGCACATTTTAAGTATATCTAGGTATGCATTGTACACTTTATAATAGTGATCTTAAAAAAACCGTCTATGCGCATAAGTGTGTTATGTGCCTAGCATATAGGTTCATGGGTTCCATCCAATTGACAATAGGAGGTCTGTGTGCACAAGTGCATTATAGGCCTAACACATAAGTACATGGGATTCCATCCAATTATAAACCACCATTTTAGATGTGGGAAATCATTTGTCTCCACACGTCCCCCTCAAGTTTAACTGCTTGTCCCCGCAGTATGTTAGTTACAACTTGACGTTATGCATTCAAGCTAGCTAACTTACAAGTTCATGCAATTCCATTGATTGTATGTAAATTGGAGAGGATTTTCCCACCATCCTTTTTTGATTCAATGGAACATTTACTAGTTCACTTGCCTTTTGGAGCCAAAATTGGAGGACCGGTTCAATATAGTTGGATGTATCAACAATTGAAGAAGCCTACCAACCTGAAGAAATTGTAACAATGCCGATAGTTGATGATATTGATATTTCTGAAAAAATTTCGGATTCAGATGGAGAAACTGCATTGATGGATGATGTATTTGTCTATTTGATATTGATGTTGAGACAACTAATGAAACTGATGAATTGATTGTGGGCTCTAGTTAGGATTGTCCAACGGGTTGACCCGACCCGACCCGTAATCCGATTTACGGGTTACGGGTCAACCCGCTGACCCGTAAAAATAAAAAAGTCAACCCGTGACCCGACCCGCAACCCGTAAAACGGGTTACGGGTTTATGGGTCGGGTTACGGGTTGACCCGTTTGACTCGTTTGACTGGGTCAAACGAGTCAAAACCCTTGTTTTCACAAATTGGTACGCACAGAAGATGTCTGAAGTTTTCGTTCTAGATTAGTATATTGAAATTTCTCGTCAAAAGATCTCCGACATCTTATTCAAATTCCAAGCTCCTTGCGTGATTCCTCCTCCCTTGCCACAAACATCTGATTTTAGCAAAGAGGATCCCGGTTCTAATCCGATCGGTTTGGTGAATAACCCCCACTTGCTTCGGTTTCGGGTGTTTGGATCCGATGAGGCGACGACCGCAGCCTAGCATCTTCGACCTCTAATGACGTGGAGCTTTCGACCTAAACGGATAAACGGTCTAGTGAAGTGGAGCCGGTGACATGAAGCTTTCAGCCTTTGAGGTGGAGCTGGCGAGGAGGCTCAAGAAAGGGGGAAGGGAGAACTCATTCTTAGAAGAAACTCAGAAAGGGCCAAAGGGGAAGGGAGGGGCACGAGACTGGGAATTGGGAAGCGGCGTAGAAATGTAGCATAGAGGAAACAATTAAATATTTAAACTAGGGTTAGTTTTGGACTTTTGGGCCAAAAGGCCCAAGTTATTCATATAGGTACTTATACGCATATGCTGAATTGCTGATACATGTTATACAATAATAATATTTTTTTATTCTAATATACCCGTAACCCGACGGGTCAACCCGTAACCCGTAATCTGAAAAAACCTAACCCGCAACCCGACCTGTAACCCCTAATATGAAAAAAACTTGACCCACAACCCGTAAAATTACGGGTGGGTCGGGTCGGGTTACGGGTCAATCGACCCTTTAGACAGTCCTAAACTTCTAGTTTTGAAGAAGAAGAAGAATCCGAGGAAGAAGGAGGAGGATATGAAGATACAAATGTCATAATTAGTGATGATGATTAATTTTAATGTTATTTTTTGTCTATTAATTAAATACATATGGAATAGTTTTTATGATTATCTGATTTATATTTTTATTATTTTTTAATTAATGACATATGAAATAATGTTATATAATTATATAGCTCATATATTTTATTAGGTCTACTAATAATTATGATTTATATTTGTTTATGATTAGTTATTAGTTATCACTAAGTTAAAATGCACAATTTTATATTTTGTTATAATTAATTACTATTGAATTCCCATGATACTCACGGGATAATTTTACTAAAGATTATATACTATTATGATATTAATATAAAACTTAAAATTCATGTATATAATATCGTCATAAAATTTATAAAAAGAATTAAGATTGTGCCTCATATTTTAATTAAAAATATTTTCATTATTTGTTGAGATCTTATCCAAAATATTTAAAAGAACATAGAGAAAAAATGAAAACAATATAATGCTATAACTTAAAGATAATTATGGTAGGATATCTAACAAGGATAATATAACTTATTTAAATAGTTTTTAATGTTAATTTGTTAAAATCTAGGTAGATATATCAATGTATACTATAGTCCCTCCGTTTAGAAATATATGATGTTTAAGAATTCGTCTCTAAAATTTAAAAAAAAATATGTGATTTGACTTGAATACCCATAATCTTATGAAGATCTTTCCTTTTCTGTTTTATATTTTTCTTGTTCTTTTTCATTAATGAGAATAATATTGGAAAAAATATGGAACATTATGTAAAACTTTAACAGCCTGTTTGGCAATTGAGAATGGATGAGAAAAGAATGGAGGGTGAAATATGAGAAAGAAAATGATAAGAAAAATAAAGGTGAGAATGTAGGGCATTTTAATGATTTTTTGTTTGGCTAGAGTTGGGATTTGATGAGAATATGTGGGTAAATTTTTTTTTTCTTATTTGAAACATATATTTCTAGTTTCCCACCAAATTTTCTAATGAAATCATATCAATTCTCACATAAAATTGTAACTAAACCATAGAAAAATGATTCCCACAATTTCCCTTCCTAAAATTCCATCAAATCCCACCATCCAAACATACCATAAGTATTATCGAACAAGCAAATCAAACTAAAACATCATGTATTTCTGAACGGATGGAGTATCATATATTCTATAAATAATTTATTATATTGAAAAATATCAAAATATAGATAAAAAAAATTATATACTTGGAGTCCAAGTCATGTCAAAAGATAAAAAAAAAATTATTAGTTATATTGATTTAGTTTTTGTTTATAGATATGGATAAAATTAATATACAAGGTATCAACATATAGATAGAAATTTCTATAAATATGTTTGATGGTGCGCAAAATAACCGCTAAATAATCAAGAGTGAATTATCAAAAATAATAAAAAGCACAACACGTCACGTTGCATGTACGCATCTAAATGCATCTTGTATACACAAGTTAATAGTATGTCATGGTTGTTTGACCACGTAGCTACATGGGGATATATATTCGCACATGTTGGCTAGGAAGTTGGGCTTGGGCCCACTTTCATCAAAGCATGGGCCTTGGTCCATAGAAAAATCAATAAAGAACAAATGTTTTAACTTGCCTCACGTGATTTGCTGGGCATACACAATTGAAGTAGCTTGTAAGCTATTTCGTATTTATGTGCAAAAGATCCACCCACAAGGTGACGTGTGATCACCAATTCACAATCACTACACTAAAACTCTTGTCCCACATCGATCAAACGCGTTCAAAGCAACTAGCTCTATTATCTATATATAGAGAAGGGGGCAATACTTAGAAAGGGTCGAAAAATCCCTCTGGCTCGAGAACTATCTTGTTTGCCAAGCTCGACGTGTTTGATCTCCGAGTGAGATCGCGTTATTTACGGTATAAAGTCTAAAGGCTTTATTTGTAAGGAGTACAAAAACAATCAGCTGAAGGGTGGGAAGGAGGAATAATCCACGTACGAAAACCGTTCAGTTGTACAAAATCCCGAGAGTTAGTATTTTTATAATCCCGTTTATAGCGCGGTTTATTTCGGGTTTCATCACTGGCGCCGTCTGTGGGAACCTGCTCTCCCTATCCGACCTAACTCTCGGATAATCACGTAAGTGTGTCCTCTTCCCTCTTTAGTTAGCCCTGGTCTTTGTGCGGCGCCACGGGGTTCGCCTTGGCGTGCGCTGGCGAGGCCGCGGTATTCGTGCGGCGCCACGGGGTTCGCCCCTGGCATGCGCTGGCGAGGCCGCCATATTCGTGCGGCGCCACGGGGTTCGCCCCTGGCGTGCGCTGGCGAGGGCACCATCTCTGTGTGGCGCCGCGGGGTTGCCGTCGAACCTCGTTTTACGCGAGACCGCCGAGCTTCCCGCTCGGGGTTGCCGTCGAACCTCGTTTTACGCGGGACCGCCGAGCTTCCCGCTCGGGGTTGCCGTCAAACCTCGTTTTACGCGAGACCGCCGAGCTTCCCGCTCGGGGGTGCCGTCGAACCTCGTTTTACGCGGAACCGCCGGGCTTCCCGCTTGGGGTCGGAGACTCTCTGTTCTAAGTGCGCTAATCCACCCCTCGCTCCCGCTTGGGGTTGGAGATTCTCGAAAAGTGTGCTAATCCACCCCTCGCTTCCCGCTTGGGGTTGGAGATTCTCGAAAAGTGCGCTAATCCACCCCTCGCTTCCCGCCTGGGGTTGGAAACTCTCTATGGACGAGGTCCAAACTCTCTATGGACGATGTCCAAACTCTCTATGGACGAGGTCCAAACTCTCTCGTGGACGAGATCCAAACTCTCTTATGGACGAGGTCCAAACTCTCTATGGACGAGGTCCAAACTCTCTTATGGACGAGGTCCAAACTCTCTTATGGACGAGATCCAAACTCTCTATGGACGAGGTCCAAACTCTCTTATGGACGAGGTCCAAACTCTCTATGGACGATGTCCAAACTCTTATGAACGAGATCCAAACTCTCTATGGACGAGGTCCAAACTCTCTTATGGACGAGGTCCAAACTCTCTATGGACGATGTCCAAACTCTCTATGGATGAGGTCCAAACTCTCTCGTGGACGAGATCCAAACTCTCTTATGGACGAGGTCCAAACTCTCTTATGGACGATGTCCAAACTCTCTATGGACGAGGTCCAAACTCTCTCGTGGACGAGATCCAAACTCTCTTATGGACGAGGTCCAAACTCTCTTATGGACGATGTCCAAACTCTCTATGGACGAGGTCCAAACTCTCCTATGGACGAGGTCCAAACTCTCTATGGACGAGGTCCAAACTCTCTATGGACGAGGTCCAAACTCTCTCGTGGACGAGATCCAAACTCTCTTATGGACGAGGTCCAAACTCTCTATGGACGAGGTCCAAACTCTCTATGGACGAGGTCCAAACTCTCCAAACTCTCTTATGGACGAGGTCCAAACTCAAACTCTCTTATGGACGAGGTCCAAACTCTCTATGGATGAGGTCCAAACTCTCTTATGGACGAGGTCCAAACTCTCTTATGGACGAGGTCCAAACTCTCTCGTGGACGAGGTCCAAACTCTCTCGTGGACGAAGTCCAAACTCTCTATGGACGAGGTCCAAACTCTCTATGGACGAGGTCCAAACTCTCTTATGGATGAGGTCCAGACTCTCTATGGACGAGGTCTAAACTCTCTTATGGACGAGGTCCAAACTCTCTATGGATGAGGTCCAAACTCTCTTGTGGACGAGATCCAAACTCTCATGTGGACGATGTCCTAATTCTCAAAGGACGAGATCCTAACTCTTTAAGCGAACGAAGTTCGCCAACCCTCTGAGGGGACGAGGTCCTAACTCTCTTTGCGAGATCCTCGCAAGCAGAACAATCTCGAAGTCATATCGCATGGCACATAATCGAATAAAACTCGTTCTTGGAACAGGTCCGGCGCACCTGTTTGTTGTCTCGTTGCCCTCGTGGAACGATGACACCAAGCCAAGGGGTTGTGATGGTGCGCAAAATAACCGTTAAATAATCAAGAGTGAATTATCAAAAATAATAAAAAGCACAACACGTCGCGTTGCATGTACGTATCTAAATGCGTCTTGTATACACAAGTTAATAGTATGTCATGGTTGTTTGACCACGTAGCTACATGGGGGATATATATCCGCACATATTGGCTAGGAAGTTGGGCTTGAGCCCACTTTTATCAAAGCATGGGCCTTGGTCCATAGAAAAATCAATAAAGAACAAATGTTGTAACTTGCCCCACGTGATTTGCTGGGCATACACAATTGAAGTAGCTTGTAAGCTATTTCGTATTTATGTGCAAAAGATCCACCCACAAGGTGACGTGTGATCACCAATTCACAATCACTACACTAAAACTCTTGTCCCACATCGATCAAACGCGTTCAAAGCAACTAGCTCTATTATCTATATATAGAGAAGGGGGCAATACTTAGAAAGGGTTGAAAAACCCCTCTGGCTCGAGAACTATCTCGTTTGCCAAACTCGACGTGTTTGATCTCCGAGTGAGATCGCGTTATTTACGGTATAAAGTCTAAAGGCTTTATTTGTAAAGAGTACAAAAACAATCAGCTGAAGGGTGGGAAAATCCCGTTTATAGCGCGGTTTATTTCGGGTTTCATCAATGTTCTTTATTTAAAAAAATCTATTTGACGTATACAAAAATAATAGTATAAGTTGTTATAATATTTATTAAAAATTATAATTATTATAATATTTGTGAAAAAATTAAATTTAATTTATTTAAGTAGTTGAATGTAAAACATGGATTCATATAAAATTAAATCAATACCAAATATATCTATATTCAATAAATAGTTTATTAGTAGTCTTACTTTTCGTGCCCTGCACGGGTTTGTATAGAATTATTGTATATTGATTTATATTTGTTAAAATTTTAATTAATATGATATAGGCAAAAAAAAATTTAAAAATTTATAAGTACATATCTTATCTACAAAAAAAACAATCATTTTCAAACTATTTATTAAGAGTTGATAGAGGAAGGATATTTTAAAAAAACTATAAGTATGCACATATCGATCTTATATATAAAAATATTATGATTTCTAAAAATAATTATTCAAAATTGATATAGATAAGGATATTTAAAAAATACTATACTTATCTATCTAAAAAAACTATTTTTTTCAAAAATAAATTAATATATTAATTATCTTATTTAATATATATACTCCATCCGTTCTATTCTATTTGACATTTTAGAGTTAAAAATAATTCAATTAAATTTCAACCAATCAAATTCATTTTAAGAAGATAGATGATGTAATCAATATACTATAACTAAAGTCGAATTCCTCTATCCTATGTGTCATCGTCTTAACTATACCACATAGGCGTTTTAATTTTTCCATTTACCTCTTTGCCCTTCGTTTATTTAAGTATTTACATTCTTATATTATAATAATATTCCTTATATTATTAATATAAAATTATATTTAGAGATCTTAAAATTTGGCAAATTGTGTTAAGAGGATAATCTATTATGGAACAATTTTATTAAATATAATAATGTTACTAATATACAAGTATATTAAGAGATCTTAAAATTTGGCAAGAAACATACTGTTCATATTATGAAATAAATTTTTTAATGTAATAATATCACTACAATCATATTTAGATATCTTAAAATTTGGCAAGTGATCGATAGAAACATAATCTTTATTATAAAATATTTTTAAAATATTCATATAATAATATTACTATTTTTTTAAAATATTAAGAACATAACTATTATATTTGAATTATTTTGAAATGATGATTAATATTCAATTTATAATATTAATATAATAAATCATGTGCAAGGCATGTGTATAGAAACCATCTTTTTCAATTATTATTTTTTGATACGTACAATTTATTTTTCTAATCAATTATTATTGGTTTTATATTCTAGAAAAAAATTAAATAGAAGATTTTATTAAATTATATTATTTTAGCTAACATGATCTATTATTCAATTTTGGATATTAATGATAAAAAAGTATTCTAGAATCTAGAAAACATTTAAGTTTATCTTATTTATGCAAATTAAAAACTAATTTGTGTTTAAAGATCATCATTAGTTGTCGCTAGATAATTGATGTATTTGAAAAAAAAAATTATTAATTTTTTAATCAAAATCCGTATAAGGTACGAGAATATATGCTTGTTTGTTTATGTATAATGTAATCGATTTTTGATGATATAGTGGTTTTTAAGATAAAAATAAGGGATAAAAAGTAAGAGGTTCTCATCAATTTTCATGATCAAAATCATCCAAATACATATTTAATTTTATCTTTTTCTATCCTCTTATTTCCCATCAAATTCACCCTTTCAAATGGAGGAGTAAGATCCGAACACATAATTCTCAATGCCCTAGAGGGTCGGGGAACATTGTCAATGGGTCTTGACCAATTTTATGCCTCAATATAGATTTAAATGCATAATATATATATATATATATATACATGTCAGGGAACAGAGGCGGCAACATACCCTTTAGGACCGCCACTAGATTTGCCACAATAAATTTTAGTAAGATCAATACATTTATGTATATACATCGTTATGGGTGAAATAGTGACACAAATAAGCAATACTTAAAAGTGTTAAAAATATCATCCACTAAATAAAATGCGGGTATGTTATGTGGGAAATTCATTAACCACTATTCTAATTGCGGGAAGTCTATCTATGTAATATTGCCACACTTCACCGACACTTTAAATTGTAAACTATCAACTCCTTGTGAATAAACTGTGGAAAAATTACTCAACACTTTTATATGTGGAATACTTGAGTGTGGGTATTTGAGAGTTTTCTTGTAGTGAATGCCCTAGCGTCAAGCGGTTCCGGGCTAAAGGGGTAGACCCGGAACTTAGCCTGTTGTGGAATTAGTTGTTTGGGGTGCAAGAACACCCCCGCTGAGGTCAGCAGTGGTGATGAGGGCCCAGATGATGAGGATGATGATGAAGGAAATCCTCAAGAGAGCGTGGCATCCGGGGCTGGAAGTTGGGCCAAGTGGCATGGTGGGGATTCATCTTCTTAGGTATGCGCATTTGACAATTATATAATGAAGAGGTAACATGTATTTGCATGCATGCAATGTGTTTTGTAAGATAGGTACAAGATTTGTCTATTGTGGACTTGCAAATTGATTTGTCCTTCCAACTGATTTGTGCATTCAAAACTTTGCAAGTCCAACTTTGCAAGTGAGATTTTTTGCTTGCCATCAACTCTCACATGCGACTGTTTTTTCCCTTACAAGGTGTGGATGCTTTGAATACAAGTGCACTGTTTTTTCCCGTGTCCGTGAATGCTTTAAATTGCAATGTTGTCCACTGTTTTCAACACTTTTTTGCCTCAAATTATGTGACACGACCACACCTGATTTGGCATAGTTTTGGCACCAAGCTCCTTGAATCAAAACCTATAGCACAACAGATTTTTGACATCCTTTTTTAGCTTTTTTTTTGGGGGTGCAAATCAGTGTTTAGCAACATTGTTGTTTTGCCCCATGTTTTGATTTTTCCCTACCTAAAAAACAGCCTTCGGGTATGCCTTTTTTTTTTATCTCATTCAATGCAGTTTCTGCATTCATTTTTTTTCGATTTTGGGTACACAGAACCATATGCTTTGGTGTCTAATCCTAAATAATCACCCCTTTTGTGTGCTATGTAGGGAAGTCAATCTCTACTGGCGTGGAACCTCTAAGCATGCAACATTCGCATGCTACTTTCAAAGCGTTTATGCTATTTTGTGGTCTTGTTATTTCGTTGTCTTGTATACTTCCGTTTATGTGTTGGGGGCAATTGATAACTCATGTATGTTGTACTCATAAATAATGTGTTTTGTGCATGTGTTGTATGCTTAGTTTTAAAAAGCGTGCCCCGGGTGATGGGCGCAGGGTCCGGCGCCTTCAAGGCATCGGGCGACGCGGTTTACAAAAGGCGCGCGCCCGTGGCGCCTTTTGATAGGGCGCTAAAGGCGCGCTTTTCGCGCCTGGGCGCGCCTTTTGTTCTTTGTGTGTATTGCGTTAAAACTGATCCATTATCATTTTTTTATCAACATGGGATGTTGTCTACTTGGCCTAAACATAAAGCACATTCTATGCTCATGATATACGATAGACACGATAGAGATTGAGAAGTAGAAACCCTAGCCACCCAACTCTCGCCTACTGCCCGCCAGCCCTCCCAGCCACCTGTCCAACGCCGCCACTGGTCCGTCCTCTGACGCCGTTACCTGGCCGGCCGCTGACGCCTGTTGTTCGCCGCCGGTAAGTCCCTCTCTTCCCCCCATTCTTCTCTTCAATATATGCTGATTTTTTACTCTTTTTTTCTTGTTTTTTCTACTTTTATTCTTTTTTATGGCTTCTTTAGTTCTTTTTTTTATTCATGCTGCTATCCAGCCAAGAGGCCGATATTTATAGTGTTTTATGGCTTCTTTTCCCTTGCTTCGTTTTTTAATTATTATTTTTTACTTCGGTTGTTTTTTTGGCTTTTTTATGATTGTGGGCTAAAAATCAGATTGATATTTATTTATATTTGTGAAAATGCCTTGTAGGATGCTATTGAAATGACTTCAAGTGAGCAACAAAGCTTACCTTCTATTGGATCAACCGATAATAGAGATCCGGGATGGAAATACGGAAAGCGTGATCCTAAAAATTACAACAATTGGACGTGTAATTTTTGTGGTAAAGTGACAAAAGGAGGGATATTTAGATTGAAGCAACATTTAGTGGGAGGTCATAGAAATGATAAAGTTTGCCTGAAGTGTCCCGAGCATGCGAAGGAGGAAGTAAGATCATATATGGAAAGAAAAGAACAACAAAAAGCTACTACTCAAATGATGTCGGTTGATCAATATGTTGAGAATATTGATGATGAGGATGAAATAGATGTGGAACGTATGCCATTACAATCCAAAGGGGGTACTAGTTTGAGTCGTGTAAGTGGTAAATCTATTCTTCAAAAGAGAAAACTCAAGTGCCCCATGGATATGTTTGTCACTCCTCCTAATGATGTTTTGAAAAGTAGAAAGGAAAGAAAAGGCGTTTTTGGTGGTGCTTGTGACAAGGAGTTACGGGATAAAGTTTGCAAGGACGTTGCAATGTTCTTCTATGATAATGGGATTGCATTCAATGTGGCTACTAGTGCTAGCTTTAAAAAGATGATTGAATCCGTTGGACTTTATGGTGAGGGATTTGAGCCGCCAAGTATGTATGAGCTAAGAGCTCCTCTCCTCCGGAATGAAGTAAGTAACACCATGAAACAATTAGATGATCACAAGAAAGAGTGGGCAACAAAAGGGTGTTCAATTTTATCTGATGGATGGCGTGATTCGGTTGCCCATAAGGACATTGTGAACTTTCTTGTCAACTCTCCAAAGGGCTTCGTGTTCTTGAAATCCGTCGATGTTTCTGAAGTTGTGAAAGATGCCGACACATTGTTTCAAATGCTTGATAAAATAGTTGAAGAAGTTGGAGAGGCAAATGTTGTACAAGTGGTGACCGATAATGCATCAAATTATTTTAAGGCGGGTAAGAAATTTGAAGAAGTTGGAGAGACATGGTCTTTATACTTTTTTATATTTTATTTCATTCCTTAATTTTATTATTCTAAAGAGACTAATGTCTTGTAATTTTTTTGTTTATTTTTTTGGTAGGGAAACTTTTTTAGGCGAAAAGACCACATCTTTATTCGACTCTTTGTGTCGCACATTGTTTGGATTTGATGTTGGAGGATATTAGAAAACTTCCAAAGGTTAAAAACGCTCTAAAGAAGTGCATGTTCATAAATGGTTATATATATAACCATATTCCTCTTGTGAACATGATGAGGAGATTCACAAGTCAAAAGAATTTGCATCGGTCGACGGTTACAAGATTTGCAACTTCCTTTATTACTATTTCTCAATATCGTAGGCAAAAAAATATTTTGAGGAAGATGGTCACTTCTAAATAATGGAATGAGTCTAAGTGGGAAAAGGATGTTGGTGGAAAGAAAATACAAACATTTATTATGCAAGACACCTTTTGGAGGAATATCCATTATGCTGTTAAGTTGACGGGTCCTCTTGCTAAAGTTCTTCGAATGGTTGATGGAGAGAGAAAACCGGCTATGGGATATATATATATATATGAAGCCATGGATAGAGCTAAAGAGACTATTGCTAGGAGTTTTGGATTGAGGGTAGATCATTATGAGAAGGCCTTTGAGTTCATTGATAAAAGATGGGATTGTCAACTTCACCGACCTTTGCATGCGGCGGGATTTGTTCTAAATCCAGAGTTTTTTTTATGATAATCCTGAACTAGATGATTCCTCAAAAGTTCAGAGGGGCTTCTTAGATTGTGCTATGAGTTTCGGATCCTATAATTCTAGACAAGGCCTTGAATGAGTTCTCTACATATAGAGACGTGGACGGTCCCTTTGGTCATCCATTGGCAATTAGGCATAGGAAGACAAAATCACCAGGTAACATACTAATTCCTTATAAATTTAATATTATTGATAGTTTGTATTTGTATTTTGAAATTCACTAATAAACTAACAATATTTTCTTTTTTTATAGCCGAGTGGTGCGCTAGTTATGGATCTTCAGCTCCTAACCTTAATAACTTTGCCATAAAGGCTCTTAGCCTCACTTGTAGTGCTACAAGTTGTGAGAGGAATTGGGGTGTCTTTCAACATGTAAGTAACTAAGTTTTAAGTAATTTTACTTTTAAATATTGCTTATAATAGTAATTTCCTTTATAATATATACTATTATGTCATTAGAAAATATTACTTATAAAAGTTATAATGCTTTATTTCACAGCTTCATACCCAGAAAAGAAACTGATTGGATCAATCTCGATTGAATGACATGGTCTTTATAAAGTATAATCAAGCTTTGTATCACCGATACAAGATGAGAGAAACGGTTAATCCTGTATTGATGGATGACATTGATGAAAGTAATGAGTGATTACTTGGAAGAATGGATGACAACTCTAGTGATGAAGAACTTGTGTTTGATGATGATGACCACTTGACGTGGAGTGTGATTAGTAAAGCCTCTAGGACCGATGATCCTGTTTATGCAACTAGAGGAGCATCAAAGGCAATAACAAATGCCCCAAGGTTATCTTCATCTAAAGGAAAGGGCGTTGCTACTAGCTCTCGTGGAGTTGTGTTGGATAATGAGAAGAATGAGGAGTTTGAAGAGGACATTGGAAAAGATGGAGATTATGTAGAGGATGAGGATGAGGATGAGTATGAGGAAGATGATGAGGATTATGATGATGAATTGGATGATGTAACATCCCTGACCAAAGTGCATATGTCATTCGTCATTCATATAAGATTAAGAGCATGTGCATAGCATATTGACATGATATATAGTGAGTTTTTAAAAGTAATATTTATTTTTAAATTAAGTTTATTATATTTTAAAAAAGTTTTTAACTACAAGTTAATTAATAATTATTTCAGGGTAAAGTTTGTAGTAAAGGAAATTTCAGGGTCAAAAGTGGAATTTTTTAATGTTTTAGCCGACTTGCCTTTCGTTGATATTTATAGAATGAGATTTCATTCTTCACCATGAAGATTTCACACACACAAAAATCACAGAGAGAGTTCCAGAGAGAGAACGAGATAAAAACAAGAGAGAGTTAAATTTAGTTGTTTTTGTTGGATCTGGTACAAGATTTTTTCAATCGGGTTTTAATCTTGAAGTACAAGCGTGATTTGGTAAGTTTTAATTAGTTAATAGTTTATTTGGATTTTCCTAATTTTTCCAGATCTAGATCTACAATTGCTTTTGTTTGAGAAATTAGTTGATTTATAGTTCTTAGAGGGTATTTTCGATATTAGATTTATATTTAGAAAAAGATTTCAGAATATTTTTAGGGTTTCGTTTTGTAAGGATATTAGGGAGCCCTTTGATCAAGTTTTTCAAAAAGGTTTGAACTAGAAAAATGTTCTTTCATATAAATAGTTTATTGTTGTCAAGTTTTAAAGGATTTGGAAAGATGCACAAGAAGTTGTAATGCATTCTGACATTTTATTGCATTTGGGGTTAGAGTTTATAAGAGTAAATAGCCTAATTTGCATTGGGTTACATATAGGAGCCCAAGTAATAGACCGTGGTCAGAGTCAAGGGGGAGAAATATAGTATCTGCCTTAAACAAGTGAGTATAGACCGGAGATTCAACCATATGTGCTATATGTGCAATATGGATATATGTTCTATATGAGCTATATGGATATAAGTGTTATATGAATTATATGGACATATGTGTTTTATATGATAGCTCTGAAATTTTCAGAGTTGTTTGCACAGAAAGTATGTTAGCAGATAACGTATGATATATGGTTACATGATGCATTTGATTGCATAACATATTGCAATGAGATTAAAAGGACATGTGACTGTCTCGCCCTGAATTTGTATTACAGGACCTACGGGTCATACATGATCTTCGGATCATACAGGATCTTCGGATCAATAAAGGATTTATGGACCATACAGGACCTACGGGTCATAATTCTTACATGGACCATAAGAGTCCATATACAGTAAACCCGGGGCAGATTCAGGCTTGAATAGTTCACAGAATAATGAATCGGATACATCGGCATTTGCATTTGCATAGTAAATTCCTATATGACATATGTATAATATGTATGTATATGTACATGGACTAAATGTTGACTCTATGTGAAATAATTGATGATGGTTTGTATTCACTGAGTATGCGACTCACGTAAATCGCAAAATAATTTTTCAGGTTCAGCTAGAACTTTCTGACGTGTGTCTCTGTTAGAGGTCACATTCATACAGGTCGGCCGGCTGAAGCTCAATGCAACCTTCTCCTCCTCATTTTGCATCTTAGACATATGGGATGTAATAAAGTTAGAGAAATAGATGTATTAGCATAAGAGGTGATTGCATATGTGTGTGTGCAACCTTTTATGGTTGTTAATGTCTGCTATGTGCTTACGTGAATAGTTGGTATATGTGAATTATCTGTTTATATAATAAATAAGTTATTAAAAAGTATACGTCATAGGGTATAAGGGTGTCACAGATGACATCTAGTTCTTTAGGGAATTAAGGGCCCGTCTAGTATTAAGCATGTTATTTTCTTTGCTTTCCCTACTTGTTTGTTATGGATTTATTGTGTTTGTGACTTTGTGTTTAAGTACTTGTGTGTTTTAGCGTTATCTAGAACTAAGTTGGATTTCCTTTATCAATTTATGGTTTAATATTATGTTGTTTTGATTTAAATTATGTTCTAGAAATGGTTTCACAGGTTTTTGACACTTTTATGCGCCTCGCCTACGAAAGGTGCGCGCCTGCGCCCTACGCCTGGGCTCCAGGGCCTTTTGCGCCTTTATGCGCCTTGCGCCTTTTAAAATTAAGGTTGTATGGAGGTCAGACAAACCTTTAATGTGTGACATCTTAGTAATGGTTGTGTTTAAAAATAGTATTTTGCTTGAACACTTTTATGGTAAGTTTTTATTATTTTACAGGTCGATAGGTCTTTCACATGCACTTGTCATATCGGTGGAGGGTGCATAAATCATGACATGTTGGACTTGTTATGACTTTGGCATCTACTGTTGGTGATTTATGTAAAGTCATCAAATCCCGTTGAGAGCATGTTAAGTCGATTGAGGAATTGACATATATGACTTGCCATGATATGATAAAGAGAGTTTTTGTCATGATTAGAAATGATCCAAAGTAAAGGCACACCAACGCCAAGGGACAAACCTCACGTGCCACGACACTAGGCGAGGGCGCGCAGTGGAGGCGTCGTCACTCGTTGGCGGCACAATGCATCAGCATGGTACAAGGGCACAACGTTGGGAGCTCGATCTTGAGGTTCGAGACTCGGCAGCTTGCGGCGCGCCTTGTGCTCGGTTTTGAGGTTCATGTGACGGTTGTTGGGGCGCGCCTAGGATCTACGATGGCACGACCAAGGTTGAACAAATCTAGTGACACATCAAGGTGGGATGCAAGGAGCTTGCGGCGCGCCTAGGGCTAAGGCACGAGGCGTCGAGTGGTTTCGATTGAGCTAAGGTATGGTTTCAAGCTTGTTGTATGAGTCTTATAGCTTTGTGCATTATCTAATGAAGTTAGGAAGCTTAACTTAAGCTTGGGGGAAGCTTTATGTAAGAAACAAAGCTCAAGTTTGGCTTGGCACATAGTTATGTATGCTAGAAAGGAGTGTTGAAGCTTCGTACTAGCTTAGAGTTAGCTTTATAAGCTTGAACAAGCTCTGGACTCATAGTATAAGCTTGGTAAGAAGCTCATGAAGCTAGGGTTTAGCTCATGGAAGCTCAAACTAGCTCATACTAGCTCAAGTTAGCTCAAGAAGCTTAGAAGTCAGCTCAACGAGCTCAAACGCATCTCAAACCAGCTCAACTAGCTGGATGCTAGCTCAACTAGCTAAGAGCCAGCTACATTAGGTAAGTGACCTAGCTAGGTGTGGGCCTTGGTGGGCCGGCCCATAGGGCGCGCGTGTGGGCTGGATGGGCCACATGCATGTGTGCATGGCATGGGCCTCATGCCTTGCGTTTGGGTCGCGGTTTTGGGCCTTTTGGATTGGAGTACTATATGGATTTTTGGGCTTTCTCTTGGGCCTTTCTAGGCTGGATTGAGACGCCTTTTGGAGTCCATGAGGGGCTGCATTTAGACGCCCATGATGACAAGGAAAGAGAAGGGGAAGTTGCAACTTCTTTTCCCTAAAATCACTCTCGTCCTCCCATTTCTTCCAACCGATTGTGTAACCCGCCTTTGGGCAGTTTTTGGATAGTTTGGCACGCCTGCCTATTTATAGGAGGAATGTCTTCCATTTGGAGGTATGAAAGACACACGAAATTCAGTCCTTAAGTCCACACAAATTCGGCAAGAGAAGAGAGGAAGATACAACTCTTGTAGTCGTTTTTTACTAGGTTTGTTTGTGTGAGTTTTCTCAAAGAAAATCAAACACGAGAGTGCTATCATGGATCGATCTTCAAGAGTGGAGAAGAAACCTCAAGTAACGGTGCAAGAAGAGTTCATCCAAGTGAAGGAGGAACCACGCACGTCATGAGAAGAAGACTTCGTTCAAGTGAAGAATGAAGCGGAATCATGGAACTCGAACATGATACATTTGTTCTTAATAGATGTGTCTTGCCAACACGTCTATTGTTTTAGTTTGGTACGTTTTATCCCACAATGGTATTGCACGAACCCTTGGCATGGAATAAGGACAATATACGTTGAAGGAAAGCGGGAATCCATCCCGTGACTCGTAGTCTTTATCCAAATAACTTAATAAGATGCATAAGAGGGTCGATGGTGATTGTCTTAGGGACTACACCCAATGAGACTACCCTTGAATGGGTCTACTCATGAGATTACCTTTCGAGGTCTACTCAAAGTGCCTTGTTTGTACAAGGATCGACTTTCACTTCACGATCAATGCAAATATGTTAATCTGTTTGCTTTACATACTCTATAACAAACATCTACTTAGTTTGGAAGTTGGAATATAGTAGATTTTCTAGCATGTGGATAGGATTTTGGCATTCATATGTATAGTTATGTATAGTTGATTATCTAGCATATGTATAATCATGTATAGTTGATTCTCAAAATCATATGTATATTTCATGTACAATATAGATCTCCATTCTAAACTCATGACATTGTTGTATTATAAATATTTACTATAATTCTGTTTTATAAATATCACCATTTTATAACCATAACAATCAGCCTAGTCGCGCTGGTCCGCGTAGGTGCGCCCGTCCTCATAGACACGCCCGTATTCGAAGGCGCTGTTTTTCATCCAATTGAATCAGACGACACACACTATGAATCACTTCGCCATAAGTATAAATTAATAAAGAGACTAGTATTCTGCATTCAAAACCAACATAAGGTGAATTACATACAATCCGAGCTTTGCCTCTTTATTAAGTTCATACTTACACCTTGGATCAAATAATTTTTTCTCCTTGGTACACCAAAACAAAAAAATAGAAGACAATTACATCGACCATATACGTATTATATTATTGTCATGATACAAATGAGCGCATTAATGTACATGAAATATTTTTGGTATCAGAACCACTCTAAGTCACTATCTACGTCTGATACCAAAAGCATTTGGTATCAGAACCACTAGAAGACAATATCTACGTATGAAATCAAATGCTTTTGGTATCAGAACAACTCTAACCTGGTATTTATGTTTGATACCAAATGTTTTTGGTATCAGAACCACTCTAAGTTATTATCTAACAAAGAAGACCATTGAGTAGAGAATCCCACGCAAAAGAAATTTGTAGGAAAACATTCATATGATTTTTTTCATCAAATATATTATAATCTCATGCCTTACAAATTGACTCTGCTCGACTTTAGATAGAGAAACATATTGTATAACTGACCAATAAAGAACCATCGAAAATGTGAGCTAACATGATCTAGTGCTCTACTAATTAGTGCTAAAATCGAGGAAATAACTTTGACAAAATATCAAGCACTATCTAGAGATAAAGGGAAATAAATTTTCATATATATAAATAAGTATTATCTTTTAGAAATCATGTAAACAGTTACTGTAAAACCCCTATTTTGCAACGATGTGTATTACCGCAAGTGACCTTGTATTTTACCTTTCGAAGTCACCCAAGACTTTAAATAATTTAATCAGACATAATTAAAGAAGAACTGACTAAAAGCAGAATTTTATTCTATTTTAACCAAAGTACTTATGGTTCTTTTTTGGGTAATTAATGATGCAATGAGCAATATGTGAATGAGGACGTGTTAGGAAAAAAAACTAGAAGAAGTTGTTATAGTATGAAGTTGCTCAAAGTTTGAATTGATTGTTCTTTCTCTAAATTGATTGTTCTTGTTATTTATGGCTCAGCTGGCTTCAAATTAGCTAGCTAGCCATGTACCTCATAGGACACTGCCTCTTCTTATATTTTCACCTAATAAATTTGATCAATCCTGGATTGCATAGGGATTGTGCACAACCATGGTGTCCCAGGATTCATGGAGTGAAGAAGGTGATAGTGTGGCATTCGTTGATGACCAATTCTATAATGAAGAGGTAAATTCAGCATAGTTTGTCGTCAACCACATTTTCAGAAATTACTCTTGTTGAAATCTGTATCATTAATCATATTTATCAAGTGCAATTCTGATGTTTTTGTTGTATGCAGTTCAATTCTGATGAGGAGGAGGAACAAATACTGCACCGGGATTTAAGCGAGCAACCATGCTGCAAAGGTCTTCAAGAACTCGCATAGTGTCATAAGGAGCGAGCTGATGCCGCTGAGAGGTACGTGGCGTTGTTGGAAAGGATCCTCCAGGCGCAGGTACACAAGACTGATGAGCAGGTTGAATTCATTAAAGAGTTGTCAACCTGTACAGTCGAGCGTGCCTTGGAGCGTGACAAGGCAATCGAAGTTGTTAATCATTGGAAAATGTGCAGCATTGCCCTCACGTTCATATGCCTGATGTTTCTCATTTATCCATACAATCTGTTTCCATTAGTTCTATGTATCATGTTAAGTTTGTTTGGATTTTAGATGTAATTGAGTAATTGTTGTTTAGGGTTGAAGACTCAGTCTTTTTGAAATTTTTATGCTTTTTTTGGTTGTAATTGGATATTGCAATGCATGGATTATTTTATGTGCCATAATTTTTAGTGTATGCTCCATCATGTCACTGTAAATTAATATTAGAAGGGTTATTTGAGAACAATCAAAATGCATAATAAGATGTAATTTTCATATAAATGGTACTCCATAGTACATTCATAATGTACATAAATCTTTTTCATATAATTCTTAATTGTAACATTATTGTAGATTCATAATAAAGACATTCATATGGTAACTTATCATTTTATTTCCTCCTATAACTAGATAAAATGGCTCCAAGTTATGACACAAATCTTTTACATTATGTACACAAATCTTTTTCATCATGTATAGTACATTATACTCAATTATCATGTAATACTTATAAGGTATATTATCCTCAATTTTCATAATACTTATAAGGTATAATATATTCAATTCTCATACAATACATATAATACTATATAGGGTATAATATACTCAATTCTCATATGTCACCTTTTCATAATTATATTAATTTTTTTTCCCTTTAAATACAACCCCTTGGCATGCTACTTCATCACTCGAGCCTGCACAACAAAGACCCTCTCCTTGGAAGCTAAAATCAAAGGTATGCTCTTCCATGATGCTTATATAAGATGCTTATATAACATCACTCGAGTTCTTTGTTAATTGAAACTTGAGAGGCTAATTTATATGCATTGATTCTTATATAATATGCTAACATTTATACCTTAGTTTTTTTCCATGATGCTTATATATGATGCTCACTTATATTATGCATTGATTTTGAGCTCTGTTTCCTGCCGATTTCATTTTTAATTGAAACTTGAAAGGCTATAGTCCGGTTGTTCTTGAATAAGGGCCTATTTTTCATTTTTTAAGGGATGACCATAAACAAATTGTTGTGATAATTCATTGATATGTAGATTAAAATTTTGTTTCTGAATTCGTTATCCAATATTATGGGTGGTTTCGTCTAATTCATTGATATGTAGATTAAAAAAGGAGGGTCTGCCGAGTTCTTTGTTAGTTGATGTTGTTTTTCTTAGTAGTTACATTCAATTTGTTGTCATGCCTTGAACAGATGGCGGATAAATTCGTTTGGACCGTGGATTATGACAAGATCTTCCTCCAGGTTGCCCTCCCTGCCATAAGGAGGGGGAGAATGCAACCGAATCAACCAATTTATTTCTGAGAGTTGGCCAATCTATTCGACAATGCAACTGGGCATAGGAGGCCCAACATCGAGCTGAGGTTTAGGCTTGACTTCCACCGGACCCAATGGCGTGCCTGGGTCCGGTTCAAGGAACTTGGTGGTCAAGATAACTGGGATTTGACGACGGGGAAGATCATCGGTGATGCAGCTTGGTGGAAGTCCATGATAGAGGTTTGTTTTCATATCCATTATGTGTTTGATTTGTTGTACATAATTGTACATTTACATAACTCTGAATTATATCAATCTGGATTGCAGCAATGCCCTCGCGTCAGGCGGTTCCGGACTAAGGGGTTTGACCTGGAGCTAAGCCTGCTTTGGGAGCAATGCTTCGATGTGCAAGACAACGCCCCGACTGACGTGGACATCGACGATGAAGCGCCGGACAACGATGATGATAACGAGGACGGACATCCTCTAGTGAGTGTGGCGTCGGGGGCTAGACCCAGCGTGTGTCGTGGGGATTCTTCATCTTAGGTATTGTCTCCTGAATCTGCATCTTGGTTTGCATTAAGCTCCTGTGTGTGTGTGTGTGTTGGAACACCTATTGCATTGTGTGTGTGTTTGAAAAATTCATGCAAAAAATGGTTTTTGTTATAATATTTTATTATTATATATTTAGATGTACAATGGTAAACCCTAGTTTTGGGCTTATCCATTAAGCTTTGTATTCCCTATATAAAGGCCCCTATGGGTGACCTAATAAGACACACAAATTCTACGCTCTTTCTCTCTTCTTGTTCTTTATCCAATAATTATAACACGTTATCAGCACGATTGTTCAAGACCGAAGACATAAACTCTCACCTCCATATATATGAACAGTGATGGCCGATATCTCAATTATTTTGATCATTCACGTTCTTAATTAATTTGATAACTATTTTGATCATTCATGATGATTCACATATATCTTATTTAATTTGATAATTAATTTGATCGTATCCATGTATCTCTTCTTAATTAATTTGATATCATAAATATGTATGATATGTTCATATATACATGATGATTCACGTTCCTAATTAATTTGATCCCATAAATATGTATGATGATTCATTCCGTTAATATGTTCATATATACATGCTTAATTAATGTTCAGAACACATGACTTTGCATAAACTATATGTCACGTTATAATTAATGTTCGTTGTTTTTATTTACATTGATTTAATATGGCACATCCCCCGAAGAGGATGTATTCATAAACAAATTTGTCCTTGGTGAGACAAATAAAATGAACATATGAAGACAATATTATCCCCGGAGTGATAAGTTTTTGTTAATTTTCATTCCCTGAAGCGAATGAAACATCAATATATAATCCCTGAAGTAATTATTGCCATTCCCTGAAGAGATGAGAACATTATTGTATTATCCCTAAAGTGATAATTATTTCCTCATGAAGAGTTGAATTTACAAATAATATTATCCCTGAAGTGATAATTATTTCCTCCTGAAGAGTAGAATTTAACAAATAAAATTATCCCTGGAGTGATAATCCTTATTCCCTTAAGTGAATGAAATAATTAATATTGATATTACGTAGTTTAAATTAACATTGTTTATTTTATGTTTTTATTTCCTCTGTACGTTTTTTTATATATTTTAGTTGAACCTTACGTTAATCATATTTATACATTTATGGTTGATTTTGTTTATATGATTGCCTTAGTTACAATTGCATACGTGATTGGAATACGTTAATCATATATGGTTGATTATGTTTATATACAAACTGCATGATCTCATATTTTTTTCCTTTAATATTATAGACATGTCGAACCTTACGAGATTGGAATTTGCTGCCTTTGATGTTTCTGGAAGAAACTATCTGACATGGGTGCTTGATGTTGAACTTCACTTATCAAGCAACAATTTGGGAGACACTGTCAAAGAAAAATCTAGCGCATCCTAGCAGGATCGCGCAAAAGCTATGATATTGCTTCGTCACCATCTCCAAGAGAGCTTAAAAGCTCAATATTTGACTATGAAGGATCCTTTTGAGTTCTAGAAGAGTCTCAAGGACCGTTTTGATCACCAGAGGACAGTCATATTACCTCGTGCAAGATATGAGTGGATGCACTTGAGGTTACAGGATTTCAAGAAAGTCTCTGACTATAATTCTGAATTGTTTCGCATTGTTTCCACTCTGAGACTCTGTGGAGAAACTATAAATGACGAAGATATGTTGGAGAAAACATTCTCTACTTTTCATGCTAATAATCTTGTACTCCAACAGCAGTACAGAGCACGTGGGTACAAAACATATTCAGAATTGCTCTCCTGTTTGATTTTAGCTAAAGAAAATAACCAGTTGCTTCTCAACAACCACCAAAACCGACCCACTGGTTCAGCCCCACTTCCTGACCAGTCTAAGGAAATGCCTGAAGCAAATGCCAACTCCTCCAGCAGAGGACGTGGCGGAGGACGTGGTCAAGCCCGCGGGCGTGGGCGTGGTCGTAATGGTGGTCGGGGACATGGACGCCACAACAATTGGGCAAACTCCGATATCCAGAAGAATATTGGAAAGCAACCCAAGAAATCAAATCAGGAAGAAAAGTCCAAAAGAAAAGATGATACCCCATGTTTTCGATGTGGAGGGATTGGACATTGGGCTCGTACCTGTCGTGTAGCACCACACCTTATAGAGCTGTATAAAGCCTCCTTGATGACCAAATGCAAAGATGTGGAGACTAATCTTATACTCTCTCCGTTCATGAAATTATGATGTTTTTTCTTGTTCAATAAAATATGATATTTTAGCTATTTATGTACATATTTTTTCAGATTTACCCTTCTGAAAAAGGGAAAAAAAGCATAGAAATCAAACTAAATCAATTTAGGAACATTAATTTAGGAAGTTGTATGTTAAATTGGATGAGAATTGGGAAGGAGTAAATCTAAACCAAAATAGAAAATATTCCATAATTTAAATTTAAGTAAATGTACAAAATTGATAAGAAGGGTAATTAAGTCAAATTATGTACTTTCTTAATTTTTATGGTTTAGGCTAAAACATCATGTTTTTATGAATGGAGGGAGTAGAAACCCACCTAGAGGCTAATGATTTTCTCAATCAAGTTGACAGTGACCTACCTAAGCTGGGTCTCAAGTTTGGTGATCTCCCAAATGATGGCAACATTTTCTTAGATTAGTTATTTTAATAAATTGCATCAGTTTATTTCATGGATATTGGTTGTTTTATTTTATGGATATCGGTTGTTTTACTTTATGGATATTTTGTTAGTTGTTCTTCCCATTCACAGTTGTAATAACTCTACAAATTTCTATTATTATGATTGGAGTTTATTTAGTTTACATGGTTCCTTGTTTTAATAAATAGCTTTATTAGCATATTTAAGTATTTATTTATTCCTATTTTTCTTTTGATATAGCATGGATCATATGAATGGAACACTCAATGGCGGAGAGTTATGTTTGATTGATAATGCCACAACTCATACCATATTGAAAAACCTGAAGTTTTTCTCAAGCATAAAAATGACAAAAACCAGTGTCAACACTATATCTGGAATGAGCAATATAATAGAAGGCTCTAGAAGAGCCTCTATCTTGTTACCTAGAGGGACAAGAATAGACATTAAAGATGCTCTATACTCAAGCAAATCACAGAGAAATTTGCTTAGCTTCAAAGATATTCGAGAAAATGGCTTTCATGTTGAAACCATGAATGAAAATGGTGTTGAGTTTTTATTTCTTGTATGTCATCAGACTAGCCAGAAGCTAGTCTTAGAGAAGATGAGAACATATACATCTGGTCTGTATGGCACAACAATCTACCCCAGTGAAACATATAATGTGACTAACCTCTGGTTAGTCAATAATGAATTGTTCTCTTTGTGGCATGATAGACTTGGTCACCCAGGTGAAAGAATGATTCGTAGGATCGTTGAAAGTTCACATGAACACCCACTTAAGGACCTGAAGATCCTCTCAAAGGGTGACCTAACATGTACGGCTTGTTCACTTGGCAAATTAATAACAAGACCGTCTATAACAAAAGTAAACGCGGAATCTCCCATGTTCCTTGAACGGATTCAAGGTGACATATGTGGACCTATAACACCGCCATGTGGACCATTTAGATATTTTATGGTGTTGATTGACACTTCAACACGATGGTCACATGTAAGCTTGCTCTCAACACGGAATGTTGCATTTGCAAGGCTTTTAGCCCAAATAATTAAATCGCGGGCTCATTTTCCTGATCAACCAATTAAAAGAATCAGGCTGGACAATGCGGGAGAATTTACATCAAAGTCTTTTAATGACTATTGTTCATCTATTGGTATAGTGGTTGAGCATCCAGTTGCTCATGTACACACACAAAACGGCCTGGCAGAGTCGTTGATCAAGCGGTTACAGTTAATAGCTAGATCAATGCTAATGAAGTCAAGATTACCTCCCTCGGCTTGGGGATATGCAATTTTGCATGTCGAGGCTTTAATTCGACTTCGACCCACCGCATATAATAAAATTTTTCCCTTGCAACTTGTCTTTGGAAGAGAGCCTGATATCTCATATCTAAAAATCTTTGGTTGTGCGGTGTATGTCCCTATTGCTCCCCCACAACGAACTAAAATGGGGCCACAAAGAAGGTTGGGAATATATGTGGGTTTTGAGTCCCCATCAAATACCTAGAGCCAATGACAGGTGACTTATTCACAGCTCGGTATGAAGATTGTCATTTTGATGAGACAAAATTCCCAATCTTAGGGGGAGAAGATAAGGAGATAGTTAAGAAGGAGATTGTATGGGATACAAAGTCTCTATCATTTTTAGATCCAAAACCTAATGAAAGTGAACTGGAAGTTCAACGGATCTTACATTTGCAAAATATAGCCAATAGGCTTCCAGACGCGTTTACAGATGCCAAGAAAGTGACAAAGTCACATATACCAGCTGAAAATGCTTCAGTCCGTTTGGAGATTCCAGAAGTAACTGCAAACAAACACATATCAAATGAATCTCAAGCACGCCGGAAGCGTGGGAGACCATTAGGCTCTAAAGATATTGTTCCCCGAAAAAGAAAAGAGCCAATAACATCTCAAAAAGATGATGATGATATGTCGACTAGAAACATAAATGGAGATAAAATTCCTGAAGAAATTTTATCTAAAGAATGTGAGCAAAGAAAATGACATTGGAGACAATTTTAAAATGTCAATTAATTATGTTAGTATCGGACGTACCGGTGTAGGATGGTACCGGGAAGAAGTAGTCATTGATGAAATCTTTGCTTATTCATTTGCCATGGAAGTCATGGAAGAAAATGACAATGATCCCCAAACGATGGAAGAATGTCGACATCGAAATGATTGGAAAAGCTGGAAAGAAGTAATACAAGCAGAGCTGGATTCGTTGAATAAACGAGGTGTTTTTGGACATGTAGTTCCGACACCACAAAGTGTAAAACCAGTTGGCTATAAGTGGGTGTTCGTACGAAAACGAAATGAACGAAATGAAGTTGTCAGATACAAAGCTAGACTGGTTGCACAAGGTTTTTCACAAAAACCTGGAGTGGATTACACAGAAACATATTCACCAGTAGTGGATGCAACAACACTCCGATTTCTAATCTCTTTAGCCGTTGTTGAACGACTTAAGATGCAACTCATGGATGTGGTAACGGCCTATCTATATGGGTCATTAGATACTGACATATACATGAAAATACCAAAAGGATTGAGAATTCCTGAAGCATTTGAGTCAAAACCACGTCACATGTATTTCATTAAGCTTAGAAGATCGCTATATGGATTGAAACAATCGAGGAGAATGTGGTATAATCACCTTAGCGAATACCTACAAAGGCAAGGTTTTGTGAATGATCAAATAAGTCCTTGTGTGTTCATAAAAAGAACAAAGTCAGGACATGTAATCATAGTTGTTTATGTTGATGATTTGAATATTATTAGGACTCCAGAAGAGATCCAAATAGCAGCTGATTATTTGAAAACATAGTTTGAAATGAAGGACTTAGGAACTACCAAGTATTGTCTCGGCCTGCAGTTCGAGCATACAAAGGATGGAATCTTTATCCATCAATCAAACTATACAGAAAAGGTCCTAAAGCGATTTAATATGGATAAGGCACATCCATTAAGTACACCAATGGTAGTAAGATCGCTAAGTGTGGAAAAAGACCCCTTTCGTCCCAGAGCAGAAAATGAAGAGATATTAGGTCCTGAAGTACCATATCTCAGTGCAATAGGTGCATTAATGTATCTTGCTACTAATACCCGACCTGATATAGCTTTTGCTGTGAATTTATTAGCAAGATATAGTTCAACACTAACAAAAAGACATTGGAATGGTGCCAAGCACATTCTGCGTTATTTACGTGGAACAAGTGACATGGAGCTATATTTCCAAAGGTCTAATGAAGGACAACTTGGAGGATTAATTGGCTACAGTGATGCTGGCTATTTATCTGATCCGCACAAAGCCATTTCCCAAACAGGGTACTTGTTTATGTACAGTGGAGCAGCCATTTCATGGCGCTCAACAAAACAGTCCATAGTAGCCACATCATCAAATCATGCAGAGTTGATCGCTTTGTATAAAACTGGAAGAGAAAGTGTGTGGCTTAGATCGCTCATACACCACATTCAAACATATTGTGGGTTGAAGTCAGCTGCTGAAAATCCAATAGTAATATATGAAGACAATGCCGCTTGTATCGCCCAAATCAAGGAAGGTTACATCAAGAGTGATCGAGTCAAGCATATATCGCCGAAATTTTTCTCTACTCACGAACTTCAAGTCAAAGGTGATATTGATGTTCAACAGATTCAATCAAGCAAAAACTTGACTGATGTGTTCACTAAAGCATTGCCTACCAGAGTCTTCAAACAACTCATTCATCATCTAGGGATGCGACGCTTGAGAGACATATGTTGAAATGAGGGAGGGTACTACAACTGCACTCTTTTTCACTTAGCTTGGTTTTTTATCCCACTGGGTTTTTCCAAGCAAGGTTTTTAATGAGGCAGTTAGTAATGTACATCTAATGGGGAGTATTATAATATTTTATTATTATATATTTAGATGTACAATGGTAAACCCTAGTTTTGGGCTTATCCATTAAGCTTTGTATTCCCTATATAAAGGCCTCTATGGGTGATCTAATAAGACACACAAATTCTACGCTCTTTCTCTCTTCTTGTTCTTTCTCTAATAATTATAACAGTTTTTAATGGTGCAGAAAAAACCTATAATTGGTGCAAAGTTATGAATGGAATATGTTAAAACTGGTTGATGCATGTATGTGTTAGAAATGGTGCAAAATATGGTTAGAACTCATTCTTCAATGAAACATGCATGCTTTGGTTTAGGTGACTGTATTTGCATTTGGTTCATCCAAATGTGGGTTTCATTCGGACTGTTTTTAGGCTCCATGACAAAGCAACTGTCTTGTGACTGTTTTTTTCACATAGCTAGGCATGAATTTATACTCCAAGACAAAGCATACTTTTTTTTTCACAAGCCAACAGTCTTGGCCATGCACCCAATGCATTGTTGAAATCTGGTCAGACCACTGCTGTCGAGCTTAGAAAATGCAATGACACTGCCCGAATCTGGGGGTGAGCTGCGGTGCAGGGGTTGCTTTTTTTGGGGGTACAAACATGCATAAATGAGATTGTTTTTTCCCTACATAGCCATGAATTTACCCTATATAGGTCTGATTTTCCCTTGCACAAGATTCCAACTTTTTAAGCTTTTTTTTTATATAGTTCAAGGCATTAACACTTTCTACATTTTCGCATAATGCAGGTTGGAAGTGTAGCCGGGTGAATAAAATGTTGCTTTGAAGGACTCCAGCTTTGTTGGTTTATTTCGGTTTCAGATTATAGTGTTTATGTGAACTCGTGGATTATGGTTGTAATGCTGTTTTTAACTCTATGCTTTGTGGTGTAATTTTATGGTGAAACTGTTGGGATATTATGGTTTGTAAGGATAATTTCGGTTTGTGTGTGAGATGCATGTGTGTGAGATGTGCTTGGAATCCTTTTTGTGCAGGTTTGTATGTGTGTGAAGAAACTATTGACATGTGATCCTTTTTTTGCAGGTTTGATGTTTTTCTTGCAGGTTTTAGGAAATATTTGGCAAGCAACAGAATTGAACACATATTTGACGTGTAGCATGGCTTTGGGAAGTACCATATTTGAAAGTGGAGCCGATTCTCATATTTTCTACTTTTGTCATGTAAAGTTATGATTGGTGGAAGTCTTGTAATGTTCACATCATTCATAGATATAGGATTTGTAACATTTACTTATCTTTTTCCATGTAAAGTTATGGACATGTACTTATGGTTGTTCTTGAAAAGCAATAATACATTCATACATATAGTAATTTCAACTTTTATGGACATGTACTTATGGTTGAGGGTATAATGGTGACGAACATTCATCTAACAAATACAAGTCCGGATCCCCTAAATAATGAATAAAATGTTGGCTTCCACAAACCAACACAAGTTAGACGTAATCACAAACCGTTTAATGAATAAAATGTTGGCTTGCACAATGCTTAGAAGTTAGACACAAATTAACAAGGAAAACCATAGTTTTCGGGGTATTCTTCTCACATATAACAAATAACATTACCACTAGTACATCACACCCATCCATCAATTACCAATAACTTCGAGATTCCCAGATTTGAGTTGCGATTGCATCCCTTATGTGTTTCATTCCCGTCGGAGCATTGTCTTGGCCTTGTTCTGGAACCCGAGGAGGAGGAAGATCGGGATCATCATAATCTTCTTCAAGATATTCGTCCACAATCCGATTTTCCAAAATCAAGTTGTGTATGGAAAAACAAACAAGGATCAAGTCAATTTGCGTCTCGATGGGAAAGCTCGGAATGTACGTCAAAATCCTAAAACGTTTTTTCAACACACTAAAACACCTTTCGATTGCACTCCTAAGCGACGAGTGAACTATATTGAAAGCTTGCGATGCACCTTTTGGAAGCGCATTTTGAAATTGGGACAAGTGGTACTTAACTTTGCCATACGGTACCATGTATCTGAGCTTGTCCTGGTAACCTTTATCGACAAGATAATACCGTCCTACATTAACAAAGGTATATTATAGTACACCCATTTAATGCAAATGTTGAAGTAATATTAAAGGAAAAACATGACATACCCGGTGGCGGATGAGGGAAGTTCATTGCGGGTGTCGAAAGAGCGTGTTCAAATACTCGGGCATCATGAGCACTCCCTTCCCAACCAGCAGATACAAATGTGAAGAACATGTCGAAGTCGCAAACTGCCATGATGTTCCATGAGCACACTTGTTTCCGATTCCGATACGGCATCTGGTCAGCTCGGGGTATGCATGATGTAACATGGGTCCCATCAATGCACTCAATCGCTCCCTAAACGATGCAGTAACATAAACAATTTATAATTCAACGTGTAAACCGCTCATTTATATGACAATCCACGTGTTGTGACATGAGAAGAAATACCTTAAATAGAGTGTAACGATTGTCGTTCAACACCCTATCGGGAATTTCTTTGAAGTCTGGATCACGGGGCCGTAGTAGACGCCTAGCGAGACCCTCGAACCCTTGCCTCCTACCAGTGATGGCGTCTATGACATCATGCAACGCACGACTAATTGTGTCACCGGATCGCTGGAACTTCTCACACACGGCTCGGTTGGACACCCCCAATGAAATTGTGTATAGTAGAATGCCAACCTTCTCCATGACACACATATGCTTTGAAGGTCGGAGCCAATGCTTGGATTGTAGCTCGTCACACAACTTTCGTAACACGTGCTTCTCCATTCGAAAAGCATTAATGCATCTAACCTCGGACTCGGATTCCATTATCTCTCTCATACATAAGTACCCCGTCAATGACGACGTGTAGCATGGTGTCTTGTGCATATATTTGAGGTAATACCCCAGTAAAAGACAACGCTGTCGTTGCCTAAACAAAAACCACGCAGTCATTATCTTCTGACGCTGACTAAGCTGCCTTACTGGTGCACGAGGCATGCTTCTTGGCCTATAAATCAGCTACAATCACAAACAAATAACACACTGAACACCGCTTCCTTAACATAAAAGTCACGGCATAACATAAGCATATTCAATCCCAAAGCAATCCAAATCCAATCAACACAATTAACATCCATTCCTAAGACAATCACAATCAAGATAACAATCCACACACAATCACAAACTAAAAATTAATCCATCATGACCCAAGACAGAATTTGACCTAAACAAGAATCCATCATAACAATCCACACACATAAAAGTCACTCTTAACAACCACACTCAACCGGTCTTCTTCAACGCCTCCTTCTCATCGAACTTGTACCGTAGCCAAGCAATCATTGCATCATCATTCTTCAATGTCAGAAACAGGTGGCGGATGTTCTCATTATTCAACTGATCCACCGTGTAACACCATAGACCACCGTACTCCTCTACCATTTCGGTCGTGACCATCCCTTCAAGAACCTCCATTGCTTCATCAAACTCGAAAACACGGTTTTTGCCCTGTCTGTCCGTACCCTGTGCCTTCCCTTCCAAGAGCGTCACAAACCGCTCACCTTGTTGTGCAATAATAACCAATTGCTCCTGGAAGAAGGCAGTCCTCGATTGTTTCTTTTGACGCTAGGTACTCGTTGACTAGTACCGTCGCTGGGTTGATGCAAAGATGGAGAGTTAGTATTTTGCTGAGAAGCAGTCGCTTGACCAGGTGTGTTGGTGAAGTCCCGAAGCAGATCATCCTCATCCATGTCGTCATCCATTCCAAGTAGGTCCTCAAAACCTCTTGACCCGGAAACACCAGATTGGGAAACCGGCGTTTGGGACTCATCTGTTCCTACAACTGGGGGGGGGGGGGTCCATTGAGGCCGCGACAACATGTTGGCCCGACGCACATATGTTGTCGAACACGCAATCCCAAAGATCACTCAACTCCGGGTCGGGACGCTTATGTCGGAACCTTTTGTACTCCGCCTTTTCCTGTCAATTATTCAAGACCACTATAAATAAGTAGTCAAGCTTCCCAAAAAATGAAATCCAGAATTTTCCCTCAAAATCACCGTAAGAAACTTACCCTTATCTTTCGCTCCCACCATTCAGGATCCGCTGTAATTGATCCATCTATCGGGTTCCATCCTACGCCCGTTTACTTGTACCATAAGCCAACCCAAAGTTTCCAAATATTTTTCATGTAATCGAATTTGTTCTTCGACGTATCCTTATCAATCTTCTAGGTGTTCTCATGGCTAAACTTCTCCGCAATCTCAACCCATTGAAAGTGAGTGTCCTTCCCATTTTGCTTGTGATATTGTAGACAAATTGACATTAGGGCTTTCGCCTCTTCATCACTCCAAGCAACGCCCTTCCCATCAACCCCCTTTCCCTTCGATTTCGCACTTGACTCGATCATTTATCCTTCTTCCTTTCGAATCACAAACATTACAAAAAACCACAAACCAACAAACTCTTATATTCCAAAGCAATTTTCATTATAATGACCAATTAACAACACACAACTACATTCAAATAAGCCTCATTTGTGTATATCATTCACTAACTTTCCACAATGGTGCACATCCTCGACCTAATTCAATGTCACTACAACACAACTCTCAATTTGTCACAAGCTCGACCTAATTTCATATTGTTAGCATGAATCGAAAAATCATCCAATCCATCTCAATATCTATACCTATCTACAAATTGACATCGTCAATTTCCGTCAAACAACAACCACCAATGCATACACGCAAACAAGATTGAAGTCCACATTATCACTTACCTAATTCGGTTCAGCTAGTTGAAACCAGACGCAACCCCAATTTCTTCCACGACCTCCGATGGCGCTTCACCTCTCTCAGCAATTGGACCTCAAGCAGCGCCTACCAAGAACGACTCTACGTAACTTTGATGAATGCCGACCCTACGCAGCTGGAGCTGGAGTGGAACACACAAATGGAGTTCAAAGATTGGAGAGGGAGGCCTTTTCTCGTGGTTCTTTGGCTCAATTTGATTTCGAAGCTTCACTGCTAGCTCATATGTCTAGCAAGTAGTATTTGGGGGATATCTCGATCACGTGAGTTGCACGTGACGCTAGGGGCCTTTTTAATTTTTTATATGTAAGGGTAATTTTGTCATTTGAGCTAGATTTTTTGCCATTTCGCTAGGACTTGCGAAACACTATTTTATCCATTCCGCTAATAAATTCAGTTTCAGCTTCTATAAAAAATCCAGCTACCAGCTCCAGCTAGATTTCAGCTCCAGCTGCCAGCTTCAGCTAGTTCCAAACGGAGCATAAGGCTCCGTTCGGACATAAGCGTCTTCCAGCGGGAGGGGGAGCGGGACGCAGCGGGAGCAGGACGCGACAGTGTTCGGCTGTAGATGGCTGAACTAGCGGTAGCGGGGAAAGCTAGCGGAAGGACGCTAGTTTTCGCCCCCTCCTCCTCCCCCCCCCCCCAGCTTCTTCCGAGGACGCTAGCTTTTTCCCCCTTTCAATACCCTCAATACCCCTCCAATATCCCCAAAAAAAGCCAATCCCAAAAACCTAGCTCAAGTTCTCTTCTCCAGCGGCGATTTGGCGACAGCTCGGAGGCGATATTCGGCGACAGCTCGTAGAGGCGACTTCTCCAACGGAATTTTTGAAGCTCGAGCTATCCCAAAGATCGGCAGGAGGTAATTTGTGAGCTTTTGTGAAACTAATTGAGCTTTCGATTCCGAAACTAATTGAGCTTTGTGAAACTAATTTGTGAGCTTTCGATTCCGAAACTAATTGAGCTTTGTGAAACTAATTTGTGAGCTTTCGATTCCGAAACTAATTGAGCTTTGTTAGGGATTTGAATTTGTGTATAATCCTATGTTTCGTGAGCTTTTGTGAGTTGTGTATAATCGATTGATGCTTTGGTGATCCCATCTTGTTTCAATGATTCTAGGTATTAGTTTCTAGGTATTAGTTTAATTAGAATCTGATTTGGAGCTTCACAAAACAATAAAATGGTTCTTGTTTGAATACTCCACTGAACAATAAAATGGTTCTTGTTTGAATACTTGTCATCATAAAAAGAAGCTAAAAATACCAGCTTATAAAGTTGATATTTCCAAGCTCCAACATTGAGCAAGGATTTTCTGGTATGTTTTCTTGACCTGAAATATCCGTTAGTGCTGCTGCTTATAAATTTCCTTTGCTTAGAGTTCCTGGCCATGAAGTGCTAAAATGACAGTTTAGAAACACTCTGGCTTTATCATGTATTTTGGGTCTTCAAATGAAATCGGTTGTGTATGTAGTTAAGACGTTTGCATTCTTGAAGTTGGGCATGTTGCTGAAGCATGCTTTTCAAGTCTGAATATTGCAATATTATATGTATGCCATATTGCTTCCAGTTTGTTTACTCCTTTCTAAAATCGTGTGTCAACTATGGTTTCTTTATTATGCCACCTAATTTTTTTGCTTTGTGATGGTAATAGTTTATAGTACTTACTTGCTCTTCCAGGTATATGTAATATGACTAGGCAGAACTACTAGTAAGTAGTTATCAGACATGGATTTATTTGAGATTCTGGCAAAAATCACAGTGAAATCCATCAGCATTCAAAACTGTTAATGAACAAACATACATTAGGATATTCTCATTCGTTTGCCATGTGTAATAAGAACAACTTGGCAGTTGGCACCCAATAATGAAAGATGGGAGGAGGATAGATTATAGTTCTAATAGTAATGAATTACATGAATGTCAAGCAACATTTAAGGAGGATAGATTATAGTTCTAACAAAGTCATTCATATTTTATATTGCTTTCTGTTTCACATCACTCATTTAGCAATGGTTACAAGTCCATTTTGATAAATCCTGGATTGCATAGGGATTGTGCACAACCATGGTGTCCCAGGATTCATGGAGTGAAGAAGGTGATAGTGTGGCGTTCGCTGATGACCAATTCTATAATGAAGAGGTAAATTCATCATGTATAGTTGTCAACCAGATGCTCAAAATATTTCTTGTTGAAATCTGTGTTGTTAATCAATTGATGTTCAAGTGCAATTCTGTTATTTTTGTTCAATGCAGTTCAATTCTGATAAGGAGGAGGAACAACTACTGCACCGGGATTTAAGCGAGCAACCATGCTGCGAAGGTCTACAAGAACTCGCACAACGTCATAAGGAGCGAGCTAATGCCGCAGTGAGGTACGTGGCGTTGTTGGAAAGGAGCCTCCAAGCACAAGTTCACAAGACTGATGAGCAGGTTGAACTCATTGAAGAGTCGTCAACCTATATAGTCGAGCGCGTCTTGGAGCGTGACAAGGCAATCAAAGTTGTTAACCGTTGGAAAATGTGCAGCATTGCCCTCACGTTCATGTGCCTGGTGTTTCTCATTTATCCATACAATCCCTTTCCATTAGTTGTATGTTATCATGTTAAGTTTCTTTGGATTTTAGGTGTAATTGAGTAATTGTTGTTTAGGATTGAAGACTCGGTGTTTGTGAAGTTTTTATCCTTTTGGAAGTTGTAATGAATATTGCAATGCATGATTTGATGTCGATTGTTAGGATTTCCTCAACTGTTGTGGTTGGCCTGTTCCAAGAAATAGGGTTGTTGTGTTGATGATGAAGCTAATAGAAACTATATGACATGTAAACAAGAAACAAGAACCAAATGTTTGATGTCCGCCTTTTTAGTCATGTTTTTAGGGTGTGTTTTTAGTGTGTTTGAGTCTTTTTCTTTAGTTTTGTGTTTTGTTTTGAGTTGTTTGTGTAGGTTTTTATATTTTCATAAGATATGGAGCCTACATAAGCTTTGGTGGTGTTTTATAGGTTTTTAGAAGCTATTTGGAGCACTTTTGAAGAAAGGAGCAAAGCCGGTGAAAGATAGCACTCAAGAATGAAGAGAAGATGGAGATTAAGCGCTCGAGTAAAGTCATTGAAGATCAAATTTGATCTTGGAAAGAGATAGAGAAATTCGTTACAAGAACATAGGAAAAAGAATCGAGTCAAACAGATTTGTAACGAATCCTCTACGCAAGTTTTACTCAAAGTTGTTTGAAGTACTGAACAGGGTCGGTGACGACCCACTTTGGGTCGGTACCGAGGCATCCCGTGTCGCAGCGAGATCCGAGTCGGCGTGTTTAATGAGCTTTTATCCTATTTCCTTTTATGTTATTAGATAGATAGAAGGAATATATCTTATTAAAAGATTTATTTTCTTATAGATAGATTTAAGATAGAATAGTTTCTCTATAAATACACTTGTCCCCTCTTTAGTTTGGGGGGATCCCACAATCATTCAAGTTGGAGAAGGAGGAGGAGGAGAGAAGAAGAGAGGGGTGTGAGAGAGGGAGAGACAAGTAGGATTTGTGGAGAAGAACTATTGTTTTGGATTCAAGTTGTAAGCTTTCCCTTTTATTTAATATAATTGTTATGTTTTCAATTATGCTTTGTGAGTAGTCTTCATCTCTAAGGTTGGGGTTAAACCCAACAATGGTTGTGCATGCTTGTTTGTGATCATGTCTTGATTGTTTTTATTGCATGAATCTATTCTCTTGTTCTTAATCCTTAAAACGAAAGTTGATAGGAATTTCTCATTCATAGTTGAACTGAAAGCGGAAACCTTGAATCAGAATAGTCAATTAGGGTTTTGAAGCGAAAGCAGATCAATCCTAGTAGAAGTAGAAGAGATAGATAGTAGGTTTATTGATTTAGCGAAAGTTGATTGATTTACTTGCTTAAAGTTAACGAAATTTAGCGCCTTTATGTCATAAAAGTATGATCTTTATGTTTCATAGCGTTGGCATGCATGATTGTTGTTGTGGGAAAACCCTAAACCTTAGAATCTTTCTCTTTCTTGTTAAAACCCTTACTTATTTAATTGCTTGCGTAATAAGGAACAAAACTTGATACTGATTATCTCCCGTGGACGAACCTGACCTCCCTGTACTCAGCGGGGTCTTGATTATAAATTTATTTGTTATCAAGAAACCCTTTCAACAATGCTCACGGGAATACAATTGGTTTCCCAATTTTTACACTAGAAAACATAGGCAGGAAAAAGCTAATTTCTTGTTATAATTTTCTAGTTGACATAATGTAGCTCAATCTTTTTCATCATGAACATACCCTCAATGTAAGATACATAATCTCCACTTATTATATTACCATAGTTGACATAATGTAGCTCAATCTTTTATGTCCCCTTATAACTAGAATCAATGGCTCCAATTTATTGAAGATCATATCCTTTACATTATGTACATTATATTCAATTATAATATAATACTTATAAAGTATATTATATTCAATTCTCATATGGTAACATATAATACTTTATATGGTATAATATACTCAATTCTAATATGTAACCTTTTTATTATTATATTAATATTTTTCCCCTTTAAATACAACCTCTCAACGCCCTTCTCTTCATCACTCGAGCTGCCTCAACAAAGACCCTCTCCTTGGATCTTATTCTGACATTATCTAAGGTATGCTCTTCATCACTCGAATGCTCTTTTTTTTCCATGATGCATATAAGCTCGGTTGTTCTTGTATAAGTTGATATTTATATCTCGGTTGAGATCTGTTTATTGCCGAGTTCATGCTTGGATTCAAACTTGAAAGGCTATAGCATGCTTAAAATCATGATGTTGGGACTGTTTTTCATTTTTTTAAAGGGATGACCCTAATTTTTTTAGACTATAGTTCGGTTGAGATGCTCTTAGTTCATGCTGTTTTTGTTAGTAGGGTCATTGAATTTGTTGTCCAAATATCTTGAACAGATGGCGGAGAACTTCGTTTGGACCGTGGATTACGACAAGATCTTCCTCCAGATCGCCCTCCCTTCCATAAGGAGGGAGAGAATGCAACCGCATCAAATGATTCATTTTCTGGGAGTTGGTGAATCTATTCGAGAATGCAACCGGGCATAGAAGGCCCAACATCGAGCTGAAGTTTAGGCTTGACTTCCATCGGACCCAGTGGCGTGCATGGATCCAGTTCAAGGAACTTGGTGGTCATGATCACTGGGATTTGACGACGGGGAAGATCATCGGTGATGCAGCTTGGTGGAAGTCCATGATCGAGGTTTGTTTTCATATCCATTATGTGTTTCATTTGATGTACATAATTTTATACTTAAATAACTCTTAACTCTACGTTGTGTGGATTGCAGCAATGCCCTCGCGTCAGGCGGTTCCGGACTAAGGGGGTTGACCCGGAGCTAAGCCTACTCTGGGAGCAATGCTTCGGGGTGCAAGACAACGACCCGGGTGAGGTGGACAACGACGATGAAGCGCCGGACAACGATGATGACAACGACGATGAAGTGCCTCTAGAGAGCGTGGCGTCGAGGGCTAGACCCAGCATGCGTCGTGGGGATTCTTCGGCTTAGCTATTGCTTAATATGCATAATATGTGCAAGAAATGCCTCTTTACTGCTTTATTTTCATGAACTCGTTTTGCATTCTCACTTGTCTTCCCTATACAAGGGAGAGTTTGATTATAAACACACACACAAGATTTGATAATGCCACTTTGAGACTGTTTTTAGGAACAGTCCAGTCAGAATATGTGCTTGATGTGTTATTTTTTAGGCACTTTGAGACTGTTTTGAGGCATGCAAACTTCCTGCATTCTCACTAGCCTTCACTACTGTCGAGCAATGTTGGGACTTGGGAACAGTCCAGTGCAAATCCTGTTGGAAGTCACATGGCTGCAATCCAAAGCTCTTTATGGGGGGAACAGCCATGCATTTACCCTTTGAGACTGCTGCCTAGCTCAGTCCAAAGCTTGCCGAAGGGTGTTGGAAATTGGGTTTACCCCTGCTGCATAGGCAAAAAAAAAAGCAAGAGTACTGTCCTAATAGTATTGATTCCCTGCGGTAAAGGTTGCTTTTTATGGGGGTACAAATCATGCATAAATGAGACTTTTTTCCCTACATAGCCATGCATTTACCCTATATAGTCTTGATTTTACCCTGCACAAGATTCCACTTTTTTTAGTATTTTTGGGTATTATAATTCAAGGAATTAACACATGATTCATTGTCGCAAAATGCAGGTTGGAAGTCTAGTCGGGTGAATAAAATGTTGCTTCGAAGGACTCCATCTTTGTTGTTTTATTTCGGTTTCCTAAATCTATGCTTTGATTAACTCGTGGATTATGGTTGTATTGATGTTTGAGTATGAATGGTTGTAAGGATTACGAATGGTTTGTATGGATAATTATCGTAATGTGTTGTTATGGATGTGCTATAAAATGAAATCCAAAATTTTCCCATAAAATGAAATCCAAAATTTTCACTAAAAATTTTGGATACAAACTTACCCTTATCTTTCGCTCCCACCATTCAGGATCTGCTGTAATTGTTCCATCGGCCGGGTTCCATCCTACGCCTGTTTCCTTGTACCGTAAACCAACCCAAAGCTTCCAAATCTTTTTCATGTAATCGAATTTGTTCTTCACCGTATCCTTATCAATCTTCCGGGTGTTCTCATGGCTAAACGTCTCCGCAATCTCAACCCATTGAAAGTGAGTATCCTTCCCATTTTGCTTGTGATATTGTAGACAAATTGTCATTAGGGCTTTCGCCTCTTCATCGGTCCAAGCAACGCCCTTCCCATCAACCCCCTTTCCCTTCGATTTCGCACTTGACTCGGCCATTTATCCTCAATACCCTCGATTCACAAACATTACAAAAAACCACACACACACAAAATCTTATACTCCAAATCAATTTTCATTATAATGACCAATTAACAACACATAACCACATTCAAAAAAGCCTCATTTTTGTATATCATTCACTAATTTTCCACAATTTTAGGCACATCCTCGACCTAATTAATTCAATGTCACTACATATCAATTCTCAATTTCACACAAGCTCGATTGTTTTCAATTCTCAATGTCACAAATGAATCGAAAAATCATCAAATGCATCTCAATATCTATAACCTAGCTAAAAATCAGCATCGTAAATTTTCGTCAAACAACCACCTAAAATTGCATACACGCAAACAAGCGGGTCATCACTACCTAGCTAGTTCAAACCGGAAGGAAACCCATCACTAACCTTGTACCGTAGCCAAGCGGGTCTTGCTTCTAGGACCTCAGGCAGCAGGTTCACAAGACGACTCACTTGGTTGATGAATGCCGACCCTAAGGAGCTCGAGCTGGAGTACAACACACAGCCAGCAAAGTTGAAAGATTGGAGAGGGTTTGCTATTCTCGTGGTTATTTGGCTGGAGAGGAGGTCGAAGCTGAAGCTGCTCTAGCTCAAAATTGGAATTGCAAGTAGAAATTGGGGAAAAAAAGAGGCCACGTGAGTTGCACATGTTCACAAGGGGCATTTTTAATTTTTCTATATTAAGGGTAATTTTTTCAATTCATCTAGCTTTTCTGCCATTCCGCTACTACTTGCCAAACACTTTTTTATCCATTCCGCTAATAAATTCAGTTTCAACTTCTCCCAAAAATCCAGCTACCAGCTCCAACTTCAGCTAGACTCCAGCTACCAGCTTCAGCTAGGTGTTCCAAACGGAGCCTAAGGCTCCGTTCGGAAGCCAGCATCTTCCAGCGTGAGGGGGAGCGGGACGCAGCGGGAGCGTGGCCGGGCAGTGTTCGGCTGTAGATGAGCGAAGTAGCGGGAGTGGGGAAAGCTAGCGGGAGGACGCTAGTTTTCGTCCCCTCCTCCCCCCAGCTTCTTCCCCGAGACGCTACCCCCTCTTCCCTCAATACCCTCCAATATCCCCAAAATTTGCCCTCATTCGTCTCCCCAAAAAAACCTAGCTTTGAAGCTCTCTCCAGCGGCGATAGCTAAGCTCTCTCCAGCGGCGATAGCTAAGCTCTCTCCAGCGGCGATTTGGCGAGTGCGGGATCTCTCCATCGTCTCTCGAGCTCACTCCATTTTCTTCATTCCGGAGAAATCGAGCTCACTCCAGGTACGAATCCAGGTACGAATCTTCATCTCTCCAAGCTCACTCCAGGTACGAATCCGAGCTTTGTGCATCAGATTATAGCCATGAGCTTTGGAATTCCGTTGTGCTTTGTGGATATGATTTGCTCGATTCTGAAATCTGATGTTTAATGGCTATAATTTTAGCATGAACCCCCTGTTGCATTTCATCATCGAGGGTAGAAATTTGAAATCTGAAATCGGGTGTAGAAATTTTACAAGGGTCGTACAGTAATTAGGATTTAGGTTTGCACACTAGATCAAGGGTTCCTTGGACTGAGTTATTAGAAAGAAAGCTTGTGTTGTTTCCTAACAACCAGCTTAGGACATCTCCTTGATGGCAAGAGCTATCCTTTGAACAGAACTCTGGTAGCTGGTCCAAGAAAAAAAAGAAAATGAATTAGTTCTTTGTGTTGATAGATAATGCTATTTTCATAAACCTGTAATTGATCCTACATATTAGCAATGGAAAACCAGAGAGAAACCTATAATTGATCCTACATATTAGCAATGGAAAACCAGAGAGAAATATTATAACAGCCTTCTACAGATTAGCTCTAGTCAGATACGTTGATACCATAACACTAATCTTTTGTAGTATGACTACTAGCACATGAAGAAAGACTCAGAAATGTGGATCAAACACACCCATATCTAGTTCCACTTGATTCGTTCATCCCAAGAAAGGTGTAAAACTTTTCCAGCCATAACTGTTCAAGACTGTCTTATACTGCTCATTTTTGCACCAAATTTCCAAATCCTTAAGATCATATTGTGGTGAAACTGCTCAACAGCAAAGAATTACTAATTCTTTCTAGATTATCAAAAGATATTTTTGGCTTCAAGTATGTTATCTTACAATGATGTATCCTGAATTGCATAGGGATTGTGCACAACCATGGTGTCCCAGGATTCATGGAGTGAAGACGGTGATAGTGTGGCGTTTGTTGATGACCAGTTCTATAATGAAGAGGTAAAATCTTCATGTATAGTTGTGAACCACATTTTGAGCAAATATTTCCTGATTCCAATCTGTGTTGTTAATCAATTGATGTTGAAGTGCAATTCTTTGTTTTTGTACTATGCAGTTCAATTCTGATGATGAGGAGGAACAACTACTGGATCGGGATTTAAGTGAGCAACCATGCTGCAAAGGGCTACAAGAACTCGCACAGCGTCATAAGGAGCGAGTTGATGTCGCAGAGAGGTGCGTGGCGTTGATGGAAAGGAGCCTCCAGGCACAGGCTCACAAGACTGAGGAGCAGGTTGAACTCATTGAAGAGTTGTCAACCTGTACAGTCGAGCGTGCCTTGGAGCGTGACAAGGCAATCGAAGCTGTTAACCGTTGGAAAATGTGCAGCATTGCCCTCACGTTCATGTGCCTGGTGTTTCTCATTTATCCATACAATCCCTTTCCATTAGTTGTAAGTATCATGTTAAATTTCTTTGGATTTTAGGTGTAATTGATTAATTGTTGTTTAGGATTGAAGACTCAGTGGTTGTGAATTTTTTATCCTTTTGGAAATTGTAATGAATATTGCAACTAATGGAAACCTTGGCTTATCTAGTCCTTGGGTAATTATTAACATTTTCTGACAAAGGAATACATATTTTTGTAAATTAGGCAAACATAAAGCAAAAAGTAACAATGTGCATCCAGAATAATCAAAACAGTCCCACAAGCTATAGTGGATTTGGTTTCATAGAACCCGTGTTTGAAGTTTGAACTAATGAGACATGATTGAGGCATTGGTACAATAACAAGTTTAGTGTCTAGGTTCTGTAATTCTTGCATTCTGCCTTCTCCTAATTAACTTTCTGAATGATTATATACTTGAAACATTCTATTGTTGAGATGTGCCTCTGGTGGTTGGACAATATTGTTGTAGTGTCTAGGTTTTTATGGTAGCCAAGGATTTCCTACTTATGTCACCCGGTTCTATAATACTTTACTAGAATCAATGCCTCGAATTTATTGAAGATCATATCTTTTACATAATTGGTAAAATTATTCAATGGTTGTATAATACTTATAAGGTATATTATATTCATTTCTCATATGGTAACATATATTCAATTATAATATGTGACCTTTTAATTATTATATTAATATTTTTGCTCTTTAAATACAACCTCTCAATGACCCAATTCTTCATCACTCGAGCTAAGCCTCAAGCAAGACACTCTCCTTGGATCTTATTCTCACATTATCCAAGGTATGCTCTTCATAACTCTAATGCTCTTTTTTTTTCCATGATGCATATAAGCTAGGATGTTCTTGTATAAGTTGAGGTTTATAGCTCGGTTGAGATGAATTTCTTGTGCAAATGCATTGAACAGATGGCGAAAAACTTTGTTTGGACCTTGGATTACGACAAGATCTTCCTCCAGATCGCCCTCCCTGCCATAAGGAGGGAGAGAATGCAACCGCATCAAATGATTCACTTCTGGGAGTTGGTGAATCTGTTCGAGAATGCAACCGGGCATAGAAGGCCCAACATCGAGTTGAAGTTTAGGCTTGATTTCCATCGAACCCAGTGGCGTGCATGGATCCGGTTCAAGGAACTTGGTGGTCATGATCACTGGGATTTGACGACGGGGAAGATCATCGGTGATGCAGCTTGGTGGAAGTCCATGATCGAGGTTTGTTTTCATATCCACTATGTACATAATTTTATACTTAAATAACTCTTAACTCTACCTTGTGTGGATTGCAGCAATGCCCTCGCGTCAAGCGGTTCTGGACTAAGGGGGTTGACCCGGAGCTAAGCCTACTCTGGGAGCAATGCTTCGGGGTGCAAGACAACGACCCGGGTGAGGTGGACAGCGACGATGAAGCTCCGGACAACAATGATGACAACAACGATGAAGCGCCTCTAGAGAGCATGGCGTCGGGGGCTGGACCCAGCGTGCGTCGTGGGGATTCCTCGGCTTAGGTATTGTTAATATGTAATTTTTTACCTCTTTAGTGCTTTATTTTCATGAGATGATAACTTTTTTCATATAATCATGGAAGATGAATATTTTACCTCTTTAAGATAACTTATCCTCTTGAAACTGGTGGTAGGATGTCATATTTGAAAGTTGATCGATGTGTGAGGCTAGATATGTTGAGGTAGGTTTCTGTGATTTATTAGAATCAAAGTTTGGAACTTGTTTGTCTCGTAAAGTATTATAGAACTAGTCATCAATTGTTATATCCTTTTGAAACTGTTTGTTTAGTTCTTAATAATTTATGCTGATCCCACCACGCCACCAGTCATCAATTGTTATATGTAGAATTGCATATCTCATGGGAGGCGAAATTGAAGCTGAATTCTATCTCTTATTGCTGGTTTGGAACTTGTGTTTGTTTGTATGAATTTTTTAAGTCCAAAATTGGACTTAAAATTTTGAATGACAAGCTCGGCATGCACTGGCCTGCACTGCCCTTCACTGGCCTGCACAGGCCTTCACTGGCTGTCACAGCAGCCTGTGTAATGGTAATTTTTTTGGTGACTTAATTGGACTGTTCGGAAAAGCCTGGCTTGGCCTTGACTGGCCTGCAGTGGCTTTTTAAGTGTTGGGAACAGTCCATTTTTGGACTGTTCGGAGCCTGCACTGGCATTGAATTATGGGGGGAACAACCATGCATTTTATTGATGCTCAGTCCATTACCCCTGATGCAAAGGCTGAAAAAAGCAAGGGAAATAGTATTGATTCCTTGCGCCTTTGCTTTTTATGGGGGATACAAATCATGCATTTGGAGACTTTTTTCCCTACCTAACCATGCATATATCCTATTATAGTGACTTAAATTTTTTTATCTAAAGTTGGGAATTATAATTCAAGGAATAAAATCATTAAGTTCATTGTCTTAAAATGCAGGTTGGAAGTCTAGCCGAGTGGCGGATGTGTTGCTTCGAAGGACTCTATCTTTGTTGTTTTTTTTTTCGGTTTGCTGAACAACTCGTGGACTATGGTTGTATTGATGTTTGTGTATGAATGGTTGTAAGGATTGCGAATGGTTTGTATGGATAATCAACGTAATGTGTTATGGTGTGTATGAATGCTTTGATTGTGGTTTTGTTTGCATTGAATCGATTTTTTGGCAGGTTTGTGTTCTCTTCTTTTGCAGGTTTGATGTTTTTCTTGCAGATTGTAGGACGTGTTTGGAAAGCAATGGAGGCCACGTGTAGCATGTCTAATGTTAGGCTTCATTTTTGGAAGTGTTTGTGATGTTTTTATGTCATGTAAGGTCATGTAAAGTCTTGTAGTGTACACATAAAAAAAGTTAGGTAAAGTTTTGTAATGCCCTCGTAAGCCATTTTTGTAGCACATATCTTTTGCCATGTAAAGTCTTGTAAAGTCTCATACTTATGAATATAATGTTGGGTTCCAAAATTCACTCAAGCCTTGTAAACTTCACACTTACTTATGAATAACTTCGGCCGAATACATCAACAGACCCTTGAACTTACACTTTTTTTCCTATTGGACCCCTGTACTAAAAAATGTTCAAACAAACCCCTGTACTGCCCCCAATTTTTCCTATTGAACTTTTTTGCTTGCGTGGACTAGCGCGTGATTTACAAACCATGCTGAAATGAGTTATGCCAATTATTTTTGGTGACATGGAAATTTTATTATTTTCTCTATTTCTTTTTTCTTGTTTTTTCCCATCTTATTCCTTCCTGGTTCTTCGTTCTCAAGGCATTGATGCAAATCCTCCCATCTATCTCCCTCTTTACTCTCCTCTTCTTCCTCATTTCCCCCACATCTTTCCCTCTCATTACCCACGCGCTCCGGTCAATTCTCCGACGCCACCGCTGCTCGAACGACTGCGATCTCGTCTCTCATATTTGGATCTATTACGCCATGACTCCCGGCCCCTCCCTCGCTCCGGCGCCGGTTCCATGACCCGAAGCTCTGGTCAAGGACTTCACCATTTTGGTGCCCAATGATGAAGCCCGACGAAGCTGACCACCGACCAGATGAGCAAGCCCGGATCTGGATCTGGTTCTGGTTCTTTGCTAGGGCTGTTTATCAGTTGAACAAATTTGCAGATTTCCACGAGGCAGAGAAGATATGCCGTTGTTCCGTTCTGATTCTCACTCTGGTTCTTTCCTAGGGTTGTTTATCAGTAGAAGATGGTGAAAAATTAAAAAATTTAAAAAGAAAAAAAGAATATTGGTGTTTAAATTGTGTAATCAAATTAGCCTACTTGCTAAACAAATTTGTAGACTTCAACGAGGCAGAGATGATATGCCGCCGTTCCGTCCTATGATTCTCACTTTAGTTCTTTCCAAGAGGAAGAAGACCTAAAAAAAATATTTATATTTTTATTAAAATTAAATAAAATTGATAAAAAAATATTTAGTGGGCCTTATGTGGCAAAAATTCTAGACTTATTTGGCGCTTATGTGTAACAAAATAGGATTATGTGGCGCTTAGATGGCAAAATAACATGACACATAAGGTGCGTGATGTAATCTGGAAGGAGAATAAGATTGAAAGTGTTTAATAGGCAAAATTAGGGACAATACAGGGGTCTGTTTGAATTTTTTTTAGTACAGGGGTCCAATAGGAAAAAAAAGTGTAAGTACAAGGGTTTGTTGATGTATTCTGCCGAATAACTTCACAATCACTCAAGTCATGCAAATGTCTCAAGTCATGCAAATGTAGGCAATGTAAAACCTTAAATTCCCGCTCGCCTTGTTGTGCACTAATTAGCAATTGCTCCTGGAAGAAGGCAGTCCCCAATTGTTTCTTGCGTCGCTTAGGCACTCGTTGACCAGTACCGCTCGGTTGCTGCAGCGATGGAGAGTTGGTTTCTTGCTGAGAAGCTCGGGATTGACCTGGTGTGTCGGTAAAGTCCCGGAGCAGATCATCCTCATCCAAGTTGTCATCCATTCCAAGCAGGTCCTCAAAACCTCTTGCCCTAGAAACACCAGATTGGGACAAGTAATATTATCACTAGTACATCACAACCATTCATCAATCACCAATAACTTCGAGATTCCCATATTTGAGTTGCAATTGCATCCCTTATGTGTTTCATGCCCGTCGGAGCATTGTCTTGGCCTTGTTTTGGAACCCGGGGCGGAGGAAGATCGGGATCATCGTAATCTTCTTCAATATATTCATCCACAATCCGATTTTCCAAAATCAAGTTGTGCATGGAAAAACAAATGAGGATCAAATCAATTTGCGTCTCGATTGGAAAGCTCGGCATGTACGTCAAGATCTTGAACCGTTTTTTCAACACACCAAAACACCGTTCAATAGCACTCCTAAGCGACGAGTGTACTTTATTGAATGTTTGCGGTGCATCTTTCGGAAGCGCATTTTGAAATTGGGACAAGTGGTACTTGACTTTGCCATACGGTACCATGTATCAACAAGATAATACCGTCCTACATTAACAAGCATATATTACAATAATATTCAAGTAATATTTAAGGAAATGTTGAAGTAATATTTAAGGAATAACATGACATACCGGGTGGCGGATGAGGGAAGTTCATTGCGGGGGTCGAAAGAGCGTGTTCAAATACTCGGGCATCATGAGCACTACCTTCCCAGCCAACAGATACAAATGTGAAGAACATGTCGAAGTCGCAGCACGCCATGATGTTCCATGAGCACACTTGTTTCCGATTCCTATACGGTATTTGGTCAGCTCGGGGTATGCATGCTGTAACATGGGTCCCATCAATGCACCAAATCGCTCCCTTAAAAAGAGTGTAACGATTGTCGTTCAACACCCTATCTGGAATTTCTTTGAACTCCGGATCACGGGGCCGTAGTAGACGCCTAGCCAGACCCTCGAACCCTTGCCTCCTACCACTGATGGCGTCAATGACATCATGCAATGCACGACTAATTGTGTCCCCGGATCGCTGGAACCTCTCACACACGGCTCGGTTCGACACCCCCAATGAAATTGTGTATAGTAGAATGCCAACCTTTTCCATGACACACATATGCTTTGATGCTCGGAGCCCATGCTTGGATTCTAGCTCGTCACACAACTTCCGAAACACGTGCTTCTCCATTCGAAAAGCATTAATGCATCTAACCTCGGACTCGGATTCCATTATCTCTCGCATCCATAAGTATCCCGTCAAAGGCAACGTGTAGCAATGTGTCTTGTGCATATATTTGAGGTAGTACCTCATTAAAAGCCAACGCTTCCGTTGCATAAACAACCACCACGCCGTCATTATCTTCTCACGCTGACTAAGCTGCCTTGACAGTGCACGAGGCATTCTTCTTGGCCTGTAAATGAGCTAAATTGACAAACAAAAAACACACTAAACAACGCAGTCAACATAAAAAACATTATTGCATAACGTAAGCATATTGAATCCCTACAATTAACATCCAACCCTAAAGGCTAAGGCAATCACATCCATGATAACAATCCACACACAATCTGGAACTAAAAATCATCAAGTCATGACATAAGACAGAAATTGACATAAACAATAATCTAACATAACAATCCACACACATAAAAGTCAACAGATACAAACAACACTCAACCGGTCTTCTTCAACGCCTCCTTCTCTTCAAACTTGTACCGTAGCCAAGCAATCCTTGCATCATCATTCTTCAATGTCAGAAACAGGCGACAGATGTTCTCATTGTTCAACTAATCCACAGTGTAACACCATAGACCACCGTACTCCTCTACCATTCCGGCCATCACCATCCCTTCAAGAACCTCCATTGCTTCATCAAGCTCGAAAACCCTGTTTTTGCCTTGGCTGTTCACCGTACCCTGTGACTGGCCTTCCAACAGCGTCACAAACCGCTCGCCTTGTTGTGCACTAATTAGCAATTGCTCCTGGAAGAAGGCAGTCCCCGATTGTTTCTTGCGTCGCTTAGGCACTCGTTGACCAGTACCGCTCGGTTGCTGCAGCGATGGAGAGTTGGTTTCTTGCTGAGAAGCTTGGGATTGACCTGGTGTGTCGGTAAAGTCTCGGAGCAGATCATCCTCATCCAAGTCGTCATCCATTCCAAGCAGGTCCTCAAAACCTCTTGCCCCAGAAACACCAGATTGGGAAATCGGCGTTTGGGACTCATCTATTCCTACAACCGGGGGGTCCATTGTGGCCGCGACAGCATGTTGGCCCGACGCACATATGTTTTCGAACACGCAATCCCAAAGATCACTCAAGTCCGGGTCGGGACGCTTATGCCGGAACCTTTTGTACTCCGCCTTTTCCTGCCAATTATTCACGTGTAGCATTAACACCAACGCAAGCTTCCCATAAAATGAAATCCAAAACTCTTCCTAAAAATCACCGTAACAAACTTACCCTTATCTTTCGCTCCCACCATTCAAGATCCGCTGTAATCGGCCGGGTTCCATCCTACGCCCGTTTCCTTGTACCGTAAACCAACCCAAAGCTTCCAAATCTTTTTCATGTAATCAAATTTGTTCTTCGCCGTATCCTTATCAATCTTCCGGGTGTTCTCATGGCTAAACTTCTCCGCAATCTCAACCCATTGAAAGTGAGTATCCTTCCCATTTTACTTGTGATACTGTATACAAATTGTCATTAGGGCTTTCGCCTCTTCATCGGTCCAAGCAACGCCCTTCCCATCAACCCCCTTTCCCTTCGATTTCGCACTTGTAACGGCCACTTATCCTCAATATCCTCGATTCACAAACATTACATAAAACACACACACACAAAATCTTATACTCCAAAGCAAATTTCATTATAATTACCAATTAACAACACACAACAACATTCAAAAAAGCCTCATTTTTGTATATCATTCACTAATTTCACACAAGCTTAGGCACATCCTTGACCTAATTAATTCAATGTCACAACATATCAATTCTCAATTTCACACAAGATCGACTGTAATCGTTTAATCAATGTCACAAATGAATCGAACAATCCTCAAATGCATCTCAATATCTATAACCTAGCTAAAAATCAGCACCGTAAATTTCCGTCAAACAACAACCTAAAATCGCTAACACTAGGACACAAGGTGGTCATCACTAACCTAGCTAGTTCAAACAAGACGGAAACCCTTCACTAACCTTGTACCGTAGCTTCTAGGAGCCTCAGGCAGCAACTTCCGAGCGGAGGTCGAACCTGGAGCTGGAGTTCAAAGATTGGCTGGAGAGGAGGTCGAAGCTGGAGCTGCTCGAGAGGAGGTCGAAGATTGGTCAGCTCGAGAGGAGGTCGAAGCTGGAGCTGCTCGAGAGGAGGTCGAAGATTGGTCAGCTGCTCGATCTACAAATTGGATTGCAATTACAAATTGGGGGAAATAGGAGGCCACGTGAGTTGCACATGTTCACAAGGGGCATTTCTAAATTTTTTTATAAGGGTAATTTTGTCAATTCATCTAGTTTTTTTGGATTTCCGCTACTACTTGCCAAACACTTTTTTATCCATTCCGCTGATAAATTCAGTTTCAGCTTCTCCCAAAAATTCAGCTACCAGCTCCAACTTCAACTAGATTCCAGCTCCAGCTGCCAGCTTCAGCTAGGTGTTGCAAACGGAGCCTAAAACTACTTATAATTCCAATCGGAGAAAAAAAAAAAGAGTAACGACAAAAGAACCCTAACCCTGCTCCCGCCTTGCCAGCACACCGCTACCCGTGCTTCTCCATTTGCTCTCACTGTCTCAGTCCTCTCCCTGTCTCTCGCCCTACGCCGTTTCCACCGCCGACAGCCACTCCTTCACTCTCCCAGTCTTCTTTCTCCTTGCGCCGTCACCGGAAGATGACGGTAGGGCCGGTAGTGGCTAAAGCCAATCCCCTCTTGAACTCTCTCCCGCGACACCTTACATGGCGGGGATTCAATTTCCGCACATTTTGCAGCGGCAAGCTTGGTTTCATGTCAGATTCCACCTCCCGTCCTCCTTCTAGAGATTCCGCAGGGATGAAGATCCCTGAGAGCTTTAAAGAAGAGTTTAAAATTGGAAATAGATTGATCTCGTTTGAAACCGGTAAATATGCTCGCTTTGCTAATGGTGCTGTTGTCATGGGGATTGAGGAAACTAAGGTCCTTTCGACTGTCGCTTCTTCTAAGGGTGACGCTATGCGTGATTTCTTGCCTCTTACTGTAAGTGTAAAAACATTGCATATTATGTATGTCTTTTTCTCTTTTTCTATTGTTCATCGTTTTTTGGTTCTGAATTGAAGGCAGCTAGGGTGTGCTATTATCACACTACATACAATCGTTAAAGATTTAGAATTATTTGGTTAATACTGTATTTTTGGAAGGGGTGGGGGATTCAGTAGTGAGGTGCTTTGTTATGAATGAAATGAACATACTCATTGCTGATTAAAAAACAGTGCAAACATTTTGGTTATCCTAGAAAGAATAATCACATCCCTGTTGATGCTACAAGCAAGTTTGCTTGACTAAAGGCAAGTTAGTATGACATGTGTTTGGTTAGAAATAGGGGTGGGGGAAACAAGTTTTCTGAACCACGGATTTAAGAAAATTGTACGAGCTGCTAACATTTAAGAAAAGATAGCATATAAACTTAAAAAGCATTACTTGTTTAGCAGAAATTCATGGACAGCATGTTATTTCAAACATTTTCTATTGCACCAGGCCCCAAGTCTTTCTTAAGAATTAAGAGAGGGAGTTCACATTTCTCCTTTTTATTAATAAGCTAACAAAAAGACTTCACGCATGTCATTTTTCATATCTTTGATTATTCTCTTTTCTTTTGTTTGAAATTGCATGGAAGTAAAAGTTAAGCTGTAATTATTTTTGGTTGTATATCTGCTACTAGTAATGTTGTTTATATTCTAAGGTTGATTACCAAGAGAAGCAATATGCCCAAGGTGTGATTCCCAATACATACTTGCGTAGGGAGGGTCCAAAAGAGCGTGAACTTTTATGTGGTCGTCTCATTGATAGATCTATTAGACCATTGTTTCCTTCTGGATTTTACCATGAGGTTCAAGTAAGTGTGATTCATTTTATTTACCTTTAATCTAGCACCCATAATTTTTATCATTGAGTGACAATGCCTTCCTTGCTAGGTAAATTCAAGTGTTCTTTCTTCGGATGGGAAACAAGACCCAGATGTAATGGCAGTTAATGCAACATCTGCGGCTTTAATGTTATCAGATATACCCTGGGGTGGTCCTATTGGAGTTGTACGCATAGGAAGGATTTGTGGGCAATTCATAATTAACCCTTCCATGGATGAGGTAACTTTGTTTCCAGTTATTTACCTGTTTCATTGTTTTACTCTTGGATCTTTGACATAGTAATCATTCTTCATTTATTGCTCAAGAAAAAGTATCTGGATTAACCTGTTCATTCTGTAATGGATGTGTAATACCTTGTTGTCAAATTCACTGGCAACAGCATTGCAGTACTCTTCGAAGTTGTTTTCACTTTTTTTTCACTGTCTTCTTTCAGTAGTCAATGTTTATATTACTGAGCACTTGTTTGGATTTTGTACATTTCATAAACATGTAATTATGCTGATATGCAATTGTGATAATATGTGTTTTGTCTGATGATTTTTTCAGTGATTTTGTGTATCAGAGATATTACAATATATAGTCGCACTGCTTCTGATTTATGCTGTGTTCTATATATGTCAGCTTTAATAAATGTATGTTTCGTTTGTGTTATGTGCCTATGTGAAGATAACATGTCACAGGTGCTGGAAAACTAGTAATGTAGCAAGCTGATTGTGAAGACTTAATTCTCTTTATCCTGGTGGGTTTAATAATTAATATCATAATGGGGAGAGCGGGTTTTGTGCACAAAGACTACTAAAAGCTTGCACTTAAACCTACATTGAAACTCTCTCTCAGTATATATGTATTCTGTCCCACTTGTTCTGATTCTTGGGTGATGTACTGGATTTTTTGCAGCTGAGTTTAAGTGACCTTAACTTGGTATACGCCTGCACAAAGGATAAAACAATGATGATTGATGTGCAAGCGTATGAGATTTCGGAGAAGGATCTGGAAGCTGGCTTAAGGTTTGCTCATCCTGAGGTATATTTAATGTTTTATTTATTTCTAAATTATATTGCAGATGTTGAATAGTGCATTGATACTCATATACATAATACTTTTTTTTTTTGGTATGCAGGCAGTAAAATATCTTGAACCTCAAGTTCGTTTGGCTGCAAAAGCTGGCAGACAAATGAAGGAATATAAGTTGTCAATGATGTCAGAAGCTGCAGTGGAAAAAATCAGAAACTTATCTGAAGCTCAAATTGAAGCTATTTTTACAGATTCATCATATGGCAAGGTGCAATATCGTTCTTCAGTAATAAATAGCTTTTCCAATTTCTGATTAATAATAACTATTTTATATTTCTTACCTTTTTTTTCATTTTACTCATTTTTGAATTTTGTTATCATTTTAGATTCCTCATATGCACATCCTTCATAATTAATTGAAACCATTATATACAGTTTGAACGGGGTGAGGCCTTGGACAAAATTACACAAGGTGTGAAAAAGTCACTTGAAGAAGAAGAGTGTGATGAAGAGATTTTAAGAGTCTTGCCGAAGGCAGTGGATACTGTGAAGAAGCAGGTAAAAACACTTACAGTGCAGTTTTTTTTAGGATATGTCTCTTTTGGAACAAAGTGGGTTTTGATTAGTAGTGGCAGTAGCCATGGTACTGTTAGAGGGTGGCAAAAAGGATGGATGAAACAAATCATTCTACATCGCAAAAATTTTCGATAGAATGTTTGTCATTCGATCTTAGTTAAGTTTTGTCGATGGAAGTTGGTTTCCTTTTGGATTGGCACAAGGAGAGACTGATGTTGAGTGCTAAGAATATTATAGTTCCCTTCCTTTCTCTATGTTCCAAATATGCTCTCTGCAGATGCTAAGATTTCCCCCCTAAACTTGACTATTCATTCAGGTTGTTCGCAGAAGGGTTATTAAGGAAGGCCTTAGAGTTGATGGGAGACAACTTGATGAAGTGAGACCTGTATTTTGCGAGGCAGGCAACTTACCTGCATTGATTGGGTCATCACTCTTTTCTCGTGGAGAAACTCAGGTATGAAAGCTAGTTTTCATAGCACTTGTAGGTGCTGAACGTGCAAGCAAAAAAAAAGGGCATATAAAATTGAGTTGAAAAATGTAATTTACAGGTTCTTTGTACTGTTACACTTGGGGCACCTGGAGAAACTCAGCACTTGGATTCCGTAGTTGGTCCCTCTTCGAAGCACTTCATGCTTCACTATAGTTTGCCACCATTTTCAATCAATGAAGTGGGTAAAAGAGTTGGTCTTAATAGTTGGGAAGTTGGTCATGGTAAGTGTTTACTTGTTTGTCTTTTCAATTAGATATTAATGACAGGCGTAACCTTGGCTTTCTCAGCCAAACTATTAACACTAATATGTCAAATAAATGATTTCTGAGTGAGACTACATGGACATATGTTCGAGGTTGTGATGTTTTAAACTATTTTTCTCATAACTTTCAGAAACTTAATAATTTGATAGAGATACTGTGTATGTTTTAGATGCTATTTTTATGATCTGGTTATTTATCAGGCTGTAGGAAATCTTACATTTATTGAGGGAGTTTGGAGTAAAATCTAAATATTCAGGGTATGTATTAAGAACGTGACTAGAAGGTTAAATTTATTTTTCATACTAATAGAAAATCTTGAAGAAGATAAGTCTGAATTTGATATTTCATAACAGGGGCTATATTATTTTTTGTTTCAGGCTATCATCTTACCATATTCATGGTGGAGAATGTTGCTTATTGTTGTTGTATTTGAGATACATATAACTTTGGATTCCATGATAGTTTAAGCCTAATGTTATGCATTCTTCATTACCCTAGGAGTACTGTGAAGTTATCTATAATTAGTCTCTTAATCATGGCAAGATCAAATTGAATTTCAGTTTGAAGTTGAGAACTTGGCCTAGGGTTCTGAGGTTTCACCCTAATTATGCTTCCGGATCGGAAGAGTTTGAGGGAAAAGCTTTTTTCAAGTTTGAGCGTTGGATCAGAACAGACCAAAACCGCAAAAGTCAGTTTCTCATTTATTGTCATTTTGTGTCAATCAAGTGATGAATATTCTCTAGTGGCTGGTGTTAATGTTACATAGTTTGCTTATTTTTGTGCATGGATTGCTGATCTTCTTAAGAACTGTGAAGAGAAAAGGTGAACAAGCAGTGCTTTACCATAAAATGCCTGCAGGGATGCTGGCTGAGAAGGCTTTGCTTGCTGTTGTACAACCGGAAGATGAATTTTGTTACACAGTTCGTATCAACGCTGAAGTTATGGCTTCTGATGATTCCTCTTTGATGGCTAGTGTGTGTGGAGGTACTTTCTGTCAAGTGTACTCACTGAAAAATGTTTATTTTGTGGGCTATATCTGTTTCTTAAGTTTATTTATGTTTAATTTCACTGCATCAATGTGCAAATTCTTTGATAAAGTTGAAAAGGCGATTCGAATACTTCTCGTTGATGATGATTTTAATTCATCACTGAGTATTTTCTATTGTCTTTCCTATTCATTTATTGCACCATTTTCTTTTTGTTCCAAACTTCCAATATTCCTATCTTCCCTACCTGCACGACAAGCTATTCCTATAACATACCTTTCTGTCCATATTGCAGTTAGTATGGCACTTATGGATGCTGGAATTCCTTTAAGGGAACATGTTGCTGGTGTTTCAGTGGGTCTTGTCAGTGAGGTTGACCCGGTGACTGGCGACATTCAGGATTATCGTATATTAACTGATATTCTGGTGAGAATTCTTCGTAAAAAAAATTTTTTTTTTTGGTTTTTGATCGGAGTTAATAACTATATGGTCCGGGCTAGCTGTCTTGGGGATTATTTTCTCACATATGGTGGCTATGTACTTAATCTTTTGTTATTAGTTATAATTCATGCAGCCAATTTGTGATGAAAAAATTATTGGTAAGGTTCTTTGGGTGAAGTTGACTTCACCTAGATCAATAGAAAAATGAGATTTCACTGCTTGATCATAGTTTGAGAGGGAGAGTTGAGCGATGTATTTTCCTGTGGAAAGAAATGGTAATTCCACTTCCATTTAATTATGGGCTACTTACTGTTTCGCAGGAGCTTTGGTCGCACTAAGGCATTTCAATATTTAGGAAATTTGTCTATTTATTGAATTTTATGCACCCCCTTGTGGATCAATTGTAAAGCCAGGACAAAATATATCCATTCCGGGGCTCACATGCAGACCAGTTTTTTAAGAAAACGGCCAACAAGAAGCATGTGGTTATATACTTGTATGTCAGGGCCTGCTATACTGTATGTAAAGATTTACACTAGTTATATGCCTGTATAAAAAGATAGAAAATTAATGGGTTTTTTATTCTGATCCATTGCACTTCTCATGCTCTTTGCTCTGATGAATGGGTTGGAGTGTGGAGAGGAGCTGAATTAGGTGCAGCCCAGTGTTTTTTGTTTTTATATTTAATTGGATAATTTCAAGTTGCTAAAGCTCAAGGGTTTCTTATCAATAGCAATGTTCCCAGAAATGACAGATTCAATTGTTTGTTGTATACTAGGGTTTGGAAGATCATTTAGGAGATATGGACTTCAAAATTGCCGGTACACGGAAAGGAGTAACTGCAGTTCAGTTGGATATAAAACCTGCTGGAATTCCATTAGATATTATCTGTGAATCCCTGAAACCTGCCTTCAAAGCCCGATCTCAAATCCTAGACCGCATGGAGCATGAGATAAATCTTCCACGTGCTCAAGATGATAAATTCTCTCCTCAAATTGGTAGGATATCTTGTATTTTCTTTTATCATTCATTCATTCTCTTCGTGGATGGTATATTGTGCTAATCGATAGCGGTTATCTTTCCGCAGCTACCTTGAAGTTCAACAGTGATTCCATCCGTCGTTTGATTGGACCATTGGGCACAGTAAAGAGAAAGATGGAAGAAGAAACAGGTTTGTAATAAGAACGTTCATGTTGTCTACTTTAATTTGCAGATTATCTTTATGTTGATACTCTTTTTCCAGGTGCACCTAAGAGGCAAGGGGTGCAAGACTCACGCATGGTCACACATTAAAATGAGATGAAACCAAGTTTAGAGTATTTTATTGTAATAAATACATGTCTAAACTCTATTGTAGTAAACAAGTAAGAAAACTAAGTCTAAAGAAATCATCACAAATTAAAAACCCAAGTCTAAAGCATAAAAAAAGTATGAAAACCAAGTCATGGTGAATGTGTAGGGAGCTTCTGAGAGAGAATGCTTTGCCTCAAGAGAAAGAGAGAAAGAGAATGGTTTGTCGCATGATAAGGAGAGGAAGGGAATGGTTTGTCGTGAGAGGATAGGAAAATGGTTTATTTTGAGGGGAGAGGAAGAAAATTGTATGTACCTTTTGTTTTATGCTTGAGACAAGGGAGAGGAAGAATCTTTTGTGTTACATTCATTTGGGAAGGGAAAATAATAAAAAGGGAAGCAAAAGATATTAAATGTACATGGGAGAAGATAACTGATATTAAACATAGACTTGAAAAGAAAACAAAAGATATTCAACAAAAAAAACGATCAGTTTCAAATACAGATACAGATCCTATTCTTATTTTATTCTTTTTTGGATGCATGTTGTGCCATGATTCCATTACCCGGCTTCTTGCTCTTTGGTTCATAGTCATTAGTCATGCATGTCTTGAACTTGCACAGTAAATTTAAGTATTTGGTGGGATCAAACATTAATGATTCAAATGAACTGTTTTTGAACTTAATGTGCTTTAGTTTACATTTGAGCATTTTATGCTCTTCCCTTAAGAGGGATGCTTTGGTTCTTCTATTGTTGTCCTATTGTTCATGGATCTGCTCATCTAATGTTCAATTTTTCTCAGAACATCCTCATCCTGTGCAGATTATGTTGCTTCTGGGTAAAATGTACTACTATGAACAACAGTGAATGGCTTGAGCATTTATATGATGACATAGAATCGTCATATAATGGCTTAAGCCATTCACTGTTGTGTTGTTCTGATTATAAGTAATGGCTATTTTATACTTTTTTTTTTGTTTCAGGTGCACGCATCTCTATCGGTGATGATACTGTTACCATAATTGCAAAGAATCAATCTATTATGGAAAAAGCACAGGAGAAGGTATATATTTGTCTTGTTTGCAGTAGTTTGGTATTGGTTTTTTTTTTCCCGAACATGCTGTCCTGTGCAAACTTTCTGTGTTGTGAAGTTTGGGCTCCACGCGGGTCTTTCGGGAGTACCCCCTTCCCTTGGGCAGGGGTACCTCCATCTTGACCCCCCCAGATTTCGCTGTAGGAAACCTCACTGGGTCAATCTTGTTGTTGTTGTATGCTGTATTCAACAATCTGAATGTATATAAGTATATAACTGAATCATAATTAATGTGATTGAAATTAAAGTATTTGGACAGAATGACATAACTTAATACTAGATGCCACATCATTAACATTTCTTCTTCCCAGATTATCTCTGTAGATAGAGTTTATATTATTCCCTTCTGCATATAAAAATCTGTGGTGTTATGTGTTACTAAAATCTTATGCTATCACAATTTTTCATTTATTTTTAATCTTCAAACGAATGATTGTGAACCTTTCAATAGTGTATTCAAGTATCTCTAATTTATTTTGTCCTCAGATTGATTTCACTATTCGCCGAGAGATTGAAGTTGGAGGGGTTTACAAAGGCATTGTTACATCAGTCAAAGAATATGGTGCTTTTGTTGAGTTCAATGGTGGTCAACATGGGCTATTGCCTATTTCTGAGTTGTCACGTGTGCTGGTAATTGTTCTTTCAAACTCTGAGTTTCTCTGTCTGAAACTAAATAACATTATTTCAGTCTTTTCAATTTTATTTCAAACTCTGAGTTCAATGGGGGGTCCTTACACAATAGGATTTGGCACTCAGGATTTTTAAAGATTTATGCATTTTTCGTCCCTTGGCTATTGTAAAACTGAATAAAGTTACATCTTTTTTTTGGTAGAATGAATAAAGTTTTCGCTATGCATATCAGGTGTCACGAGTTTCAGATGTGCTCTCAGTCGGTCAGCAGCTTAATTTGATATGTATTGGTCAAGATGTTCGGGGTAACATTATGTTTTCCCTGAAAAGAACTTCATTCCCACGATCTGGACGCACTAGAGTAGTTGACAGATCTCCGACTTATGTTCAAGAAAATCCAACTGAACAACCTTTGAGTAAATGCAAACTCAAGAAGAGGAATGTTTCTGCTTTTTCAGTGCCATCTTTTCTGATCAGAAGTGCAGAAGAGTGTGTTGAACAAGAAGCATCGTCTTGCTTGAATAAAAATGATTCTGATGAAGGAGCTGCCGAAGTCAAAAGTGCCTCGAAAAAAGGGAGCGAAATGATCCGAAAATATCTGCTTCTTGACATAAAAAGAAGCCCAACAATGCTGGCTTGTTCTCGCATAGGAGCTCTGCTTTCGAGCAAATTTGACTGTAGGTCTATTATTATAGCTCTAAAGCCCGGCTCGGAAAAAAAGGGCTACTATAGTTATCTAATAGGTGTATGGACGACGAATGCGTCTAAACACACCTATAAAAAGGTGACCAAGCAACTCTTTCCTGGCGTCTCCCCTGAGGACTTCGAGCCCTGTTCTACAAAGGCAATCGGAACCTGGGCTCGTTCCTTATGTGATAGGAAGAATAGTATAATTTACTCTTCTGGGGAACTGCAGATAGATCAGCTCAAAGTGCTGAGAAAACACCGTCTCACTAAACGAAAATTAAGTTTGCTCAACTCTCTAGGACTCAGCCGTGACTCAAAGAGCTCGAGAGCTAAACGTGATAAGAATGCATCTGGTGAGGCTGCTGTTACTGTTACTGCTAAAAACATGAAGATTGGGACGAGGGTAACAGGCTAAGGTTTATCAAATTCTTGCACGTGGATTAGAACTACATCTGGGAGGTTGAGTGGAGACTCAAGGAAATGTTTCGATTTGAGGTATGTTTTTTTTTGGTGTCCATGATATGATCTGTCTGAAATACAAGTGGTTCTCTGTCCAGTACCAGTTAGATTATTAATCTTGTTTGATTAGATGTATTATGTATTTAATTGTAGACCGACAGTAGAATGGAATATAAAGTAGGCGATGTGGAGAGGTTGGAATGTTCAAGTCTCAGCTTTACTATTATAATATATCTGGAGATTTTATTACATTATTACTATTTACTATTGAGAGTACAAACCCCATGAGGTGGTTGTCAGATTACCTGTTGCTATCTCAATTTTGTAAGCTCCTTAGCAGCTACAGCAGATTGTCTCACACCGTGGTCTTAAATTTTAGCGGAATTGAATGCTAGAACGCATATAAAATGCAGGCAGAGCTGAGTTTCCACAGCAGCTAAATTTGACATACACTATTTAGCTGATTTCGGCATTGGATCAAAGAGCTAGTGCTCTAGTTATTTTGTTGACATTACAATGCCCGTGCTAATAGCTAATAGCATTTTTAAGAACTAAACATTGAAATAAGTTACTTCCTAGATATATGCTGTACTTTTGTGGGCCTTTTTTTGATTTCTTACATCAACATGATATTTGGCATCAAGTGAAATGATGTCAGAAATCTCAAGTCTTTGATGAAAATCAAATAGAATGTTATAAAAGTTCAGATTCTAAAGAGCATGAATTATGTTTGTTTAAACTTTAAAGTTTTGAACGTGAGTTGACTGGCCATTGAAAATGTCTTGTTTTTGGTAGAAAGACGATTGAAACGTCCTAGTTAAAAACTTGAAGAGTTCGAGTGCAAGTTAAGTGAAGTGTCCGAATAAAGAATTCTCAAGGATGATGTAATATTTATGCATAAACATAAATATATTCCATATATACTATTAAAGAATAGAATTTATGATAAAGTGGTAGTTAGAGTGATCATTGGCATTCAATGTGGATCTGTTTTGCCTCTCATGGAGGGTTGGGTCGGATCGGGTCAACCCAAATTCATAAGCTCCTTCAAAGAAGCCATCACATGCCCCGACCGCCGTGTCATGATTGATCCGCCCACGAGATGATCAAGAAGAGGTTGCAAGAGAAGCAAGGTAAAAATGATTTGTCAACATTTTTAAAAAGTTAAAGCTAGTTCCATTTACAAACTACTTAACAGAAGCATTTATTTTGTAAATGAATGTGCATGTGTATTTGAGGCGTCCCGGTCAGGGTACTAAAAAACAACCAACAAGCATGTAGCGTAGTGGGAGGGGCTACGCTTCCCTTCGTTGAGGTCGAGTGTTCGATTCTCAGTGGAGGAGAAATGAACTTGTTGGGAGAGCAGATCCCACCCAAAAATAAAGGGGCCCTCGCGAGACTCGAACTCCAGACGTAGGCGTTTGATGGAACAAAGCTCTCACTGGGGTGGCAATGACAAAAAAAAAGGTACTAAAAAACAAAATTAAAATTTCAGGTATCGTATTCGTAAGTGGCGGTGGATATAGCCCGCCGCACAATGGATTTATAAGCCTCAAATCACATTAAATATTGTGTTGTGGTGTTTTCGTAGTTATATCATTTTGTTGATTTATATAAAAAAAAAAAAGACACTGAAATTCAATTGATTTATGTGAGGTTTTGGTTCTAATATAAATATAGGTCATATTTTCATAAATTGAGATGATGAAATTGAGATTTTATGCAATACAAATTACTCGTGATCTTTGTTTGTTTTGGTTAATTGATTTACGAATCAGGCTAATATTTAGATAATAGATTAGTCAAATTTGGTTCATATGATTATTATGTTAGATTTTTTTTTTTCCTAAACCAATCATCCAAACGCTTCTTGTTTTCTTTTTAGACGTAGATTTTACAAGGCCAAAAATATACCTCTAAATTTGCATAACACATTTCTCTTATATATAAGTAGATTAAAAATATAGATGTCTACTCCGAATAGCCGGATGTTTGTTGTATCGTTTTTTTTAACTAAGTGTTGAATTGAAGATAACACATTTGGGGTTTGGATTTGGTGTTTAAGGTTTAGGATATATGATTTGGGGGTTAGGGTTTGGATTTGGGATTTAAAATATAAAATCTAGTATTGGTATTTAGGATTTAGGGCTTAGGTTTGTGGGTTTAGGATACAAGATTTAGGATTTGGGATTTAGGGTTTGCATTTGAGGTTAGTATTAGGGTATGTCATTTAGGGAGGGTTTGAATTTGAGATTTAAGATATAAGAAATGGTGTTGGTGTTTCGGGTTTAGGTTTGTTGATTAAGATACGGGGTTTTAGATTTGGGTTTAGGGTTTGAATTTGAGGTTTAGATTATTAGGGTATATGATTTGGGTTTAGGATTTGAGGTGTATTTTTTTTAGGACATAGTGTATATTAATATATGTTCCCCTCGTCAAGAGCTTCGATATTCGAACAAAAAGTTGTCACATTTAAAAAATAAACTTATGCAAACCACTTTCACACATGAAATAGTAGAAATGAAAGTATACGGCTTGATGCAATTGATATATTTCTTTAATAATTTTTAGCCTTTGTATCAAATCAAATGATGGCAGAGCAATTACTAATTGCTACATAACTTGGCCCCTGGCACCTAAAGGGCCTAAAATATTAGTTATAAAATGGTCATACACAACCTTCCAAAAAGAAGAGGCAGGGGGGAATAATAACCCAACAAAAATGAAATAACTTTGAGAAAGAGGGTTCAAAAAGTTATCTTCTAATTTCATCATGCTTCTATGTAGTAACTAGCAAGTTAGCTGGATATATGATCATACAACAATGCTACTTCCAGTACCAAACATCAACTTATGAGAAGAATCCCAAGTGCAGATGAACAAAATTTCGAGTAAAATCTAGCCAAAATGTCCTTCTGATGCAAACTCTTTCAAGGAGGGATCATCAAAATGTTCCTCAAACTTACCCTAGAGAAAGAAAATTCGTTCCTAAGCAGATTTCACCTTGGCTGATGATGAAGCAAGATGAGAAAGGATTCTATGGCCAACAAACACCAGGAAGACACCAAGGAAGCCCAAGGTCTTCAGGGTCACAAACAGATCCAGCTGCATAGGGAACACAGATTCAAGTATTAGATAAGTATTGCAGAAACACATAAATTTTGTTCTAGTCGGAAGATATAGGTGTGCTGTGAGCAGAATCCTCACCTTGAGCCAGAAAAGGAAGTAGAGTCCAAGAACAGCAGCAATGCCAACATGGAAGAGAATGGCAAATACTGTAGGCATGCCTGATGAGGGGAAATTCTTGAAGTTTACCCCGAGATGTAATAGCTGCAAGTGAACATGAAACACAAACAAACATTATTATTGTCTAAAAGTCTAGAAACTGTAGTAGAAAATTCATGATGAATTAAGACTATGTCACTAATAGTCTATACACTTAACAAGACCTCCAACTATGTTACTAATGTTGCAGTATAAGTAATCATGTAGAAATAATCTAATTGAGATATAGCCATAAACTTAAAATGATTGATTTGTAATATATGACACAGAGAGACGTAAATTTCAATAATTATTTCGCTTTTGACAAGGGCGGCATAAATAACAAGCATATTTTTGTACTCACCCCAACGAAGAATCCCACGAGTGGAAGAAGGATAAGACCCAAGAAAATGAAAGATAGGTTTTTGGATGGAAGCTTTTCTGGTGATCGGAAAATATGTGATATCTCTGCTTTAGGCCCATATCTGGAGTAAGGGTCAACAGGTGTGGGAGGTGGACGAGTTGCCTTTTCAGGTGCTTCAGGCAGCTCTAGATCAACGTGGCCAACAGACCACAAGAATGAGTTCTCCTGAGAGAAAAAAAACAGACTAATCAAAATGCATTGGTTTTAATGAAAATTAAGCACATTTGCAGTAATATATACACAATCTGAAAATGGAATAAGATTTTATCTCTTACCATGAGAGCATCACCAACTGATAGCTCAATATCATATTTACCAGAGAGGTAATATAGTTTCTCAACCAGTCCAAGGAAATCCTGTGAGAAAACAAAGCAACTTTGATAAGTTACCTAATAAGGGTTCCATATCAGCACATTATAAACTTCTCAACCTTTTATTCCTTATCAGTTACCTAATCACATAAGGGTTCCATATCAGCACATTATAAACTTCTCAACCTTTTATTCCTTATCAGTTACCTAATCACACCTTGTGACCTACCTTATCAGCCTGTATCAATTGTGACCAACATGCTAATAATAGAGCATGTACCACACGAGAGGCTAATAGTAGAACATGCACAGCACAGCATGCTACTAGGAGAACACTCGTAGATAGATGGTTAAAAGAAGAAGACATATTTACACTAAAAGTATAAAATGTGCAGCGCAGCATGCTGATAGTAGAACTCTTGAAGTAACGAATGCTTTTCGCTTAACCATAATTTATAATTTACCATATTTGCAGCAAAGTAAAAAGTAAAAACAAACACAAGCAATGAAATGCATCCATTTTGTTCAGCAAATAATAACCAAGTGGTGATAAAGAAACTTACAAGTGTTATCTCAAACTGTTTCCCTGAGTTTGGCACCACAAATACATGCTCAAACTTTGATTCATGTCTCAGTTTCAGCAGTGCCTGTAGAAAACAACTTTTTTCCTTAATCGCTTAAATGTAAAAGATAAAAGCTCTGATAATGTTTTCTGGTAATCAAACTTAACAAAGGCTGAAAATTAACGGCAGACCTGATGGGGCTTAAATGAGTTGCCAAGTGGAGTAGTCAACCGGAAAGATAAACGTAACTTTTGGAGGTGATTAGCCGACAAAGAAACAGGATGCCTGCTCGCTATATCCAATCTGAACAGGACCAGTCAATGATATGCAAAAATTAAAAGTTATGAACAATGAAGGTGCAGATATGTTTGACATTCAACAAAATTTGATGATGTATAATGGCCAATGTAGAAGTAAACGATACATTTCAATAAAATCTAGCCGGTGCACGTGATGTCTCGTGTAAAGACATGCTTGCACCTGCAGTCATATAAACAAGCTTTGCAAAATGGCACTACTTTTTAATGGAAGTCAAAGATGCAAGAGATATCAAGAAGTCTCATTCAAGCACTCTTCTAAAATACGCCAATTTTTAAAAAATGAAAGAGCAAGAGAATGATATTTCACACCCATCCACACTGCAGATATATGTGTAATGCACCCCCTTTCTCATAAAGATCAATAATAAATTGTCCCTCCTCTGATGTGAAGAGCGATAAAAACATATCTTCCTCCCCCGCAATAAACAACAATAAGAAGGTCGCCCCATTTACTTCGAATTAAGGGCAATAAAAAGTGTTGCTTAACTCCCCAGTACTTAACAATAATACTTGGATCAAAGCCAACAAAAAGGAAGTGGCATTGAGATTTGAGACAGAACATTAAAAAAGTACAAGTAGCACCACTAACAGCTTACTACAAAGAATGAGGAGAACTCACGTTTTCCGTGTTTCTTCATTGCCAAGATCACTGTCAAGTACTGCTATCTCTGAGCTATCAACTTTGATAGCTCCTGTAACATATATTTGTGTTTGAGTTTCTCCAGTGGCATATATGTTGCTTTGATCTGGTTCATTAACCACAATCTGCCATACAGATTCCTCGAAATCAATCACAAATTGAAGAACATATAATCATTCAAATCAAAGATTAGATTGGACGGAAAAACTACCTTGAACACAAAATTGTAGATGCCAACATCAACATTTTGGGGGAAAACATCCAAAACATGAAGGGAATTGGATGCATCAAACATGAGTTCCTACAATAAGCAATTTACTTAATATTAGAAAGGGAATTCAATTTAGTGATCATTTACCAACCATTTCTGCATGGTTTAATTCCACCAACAACTTCTATTTTCCACACTCAGATTATCTCCTTTCAGACGGTCAATGGTGGTAAAATTAAGTTCCAGAAATGTACAGAAAGCAAGTACCAGGCATAAACAATAAATAATCTTCAATCTTCTAGTAACTGAAAAAGGATATGCATAAAAAGTATAAGCGAAGAGAGTAAACAAGAAACCTTATCCTCGATAATAGAAGCACTTTTTGCAGATGACTCAGTAGCCTTAAGAACTTTTACTGTAAGCGGTGGTGCACTAGAACCTAGCACCGTGTTCACCCTCACCTGATTATAGATAGCTCACTGTTGATTAGTAGCTCAAAGATGTGGGCATATTGGCTATTGATTAAGAAACAAATTAAAATAACAAATTTATAAACAGAGTATATACATTATAAGGCTCTAAATAAGTCATACAAGAGAAGCACGTTAGATTTGTCTAGTAAAAGAAGCTAAACTTATAATCAAGTTCCCATCATTCTGCACATATGAATCAAGAAAAAAGAGAGGATACTTTCTGGGCGGAGTTTAGAGAGAATATGTTCTCTTATAAAAAGAATCCTACCATGTCATAGCTTTTTCTTAATTTATATTTCATGGAGATGAAAAATTCTTAATTTTTCTTGATATAGTAGACTATCAATTAATGCATGCAACCATCCTTATGGTGACCATTCTCCATCCATAATCAGCAATCTCTGACACTTCTACATCAATAATATCATTAGCAAGAGAATAATTGAAATGATTTGCAAACAAAAAAAGCTACTCCATCTCTTTCTTCAGTAATACATGAAGAATTAAAAAAAAAACATAGGGCCTGAGGAGCTCAAGATTAGAGAAAGGAGTGGGAGGTTTTCATGACAGGCTGATGATTATCTTTTGCAGCTTATTGATTGTCAAACTTTTCCAATTCATCAACTAAAAATAAAAATAAAACGGGACTTCCCCCCCCCCCCCCTCAAACTTCCTAAGGAGCAGTGCAGACTTTTGAGAACAGGTGCAGTGAGTAAATGGTAATTTAGTCAATTTCTGACCGAAGATTCTTCAAGAGGAATAGATCATTGCTCATGTTTCTCAGGTATGTGACAAATGATTCTCAGATTGTTCAGAGAATGACGAAACATACAGACAAATTATGTGCAGGTCTTAAAGAAGAATAAATAGTCTCGTATTGCACACCTTCAGAAGGTCCTTTCCAGTTAGTGAAAGCACAGTCGCTGGAACAGACAAGATCAATGGAATGGACAGCCTGTAGAAAACATGCAAATATATTTAGTATCTGAAAAGGTTAAAAAATATTGTAATGTATAATGTATTGCGTACAGAAATGAAACATTCTTGATGACAAATATTTCCATGAACAAGTAAACTCAAGCAATCATCTATGGATAACAGCATAAAGTAGTGTTTAAGCAGTCATTACTGATTATTCTCCAGCCAAGCCAGGGAGTTAATCTGATTGAAAAGGTCGAGTGCATTTCCAGGAACCCCAACACTGAGGAAGAATTTTGCTAAACCTAATATCTTCTCTGCTGGAACCTGAAATTTCCAATTGGAATGTGTACACAAAATATTAATTGGATTCAAAAGAATGTATACCACCTTTTACCATAGGATACAGAAAATGAAGATGATAACTACATGAAACACACACGCTCACATGGCTAGACAAACAAGGGATATTTTAGAATGGTATGAACAGATTGATCATATGACAAAGTTTAAGAGTGAAGCTATACAATTGATCTTTTACTATTGCAACATATGCAGGCAAACAGGGATAAGGAGAGAGATTCTACTGACATTTATATTCCCAGAGCTAACATCTGCAAATGCCATAAGCCCTTGAAGCACAGACGATGTAGTGGAAAGAGGGCCTTTGTATTCTTGTTCACCAACAACTTTCTCATCAAAGTACATGGCTCCGTCATCTGAATCAATGAAATAAATAATCAACCCAGATATAACTGAGCAGCTAGCACATGATATATCCAGCCATTTAAAAAGAGGTCACATAATCTAGAAAGACAAAAAGACTGCTTAATCTTTTTGGAGAAGTTCAAACTGCAATAAGTAACAGTGCACATTTACAAAAAGGGAAGAGTACATTGATTTTTTTAATTCAAGAGAGCACTAGACATACCATACTTCTCAATGCTGTCAAAAAGTTTCACTACGTCGTTCTTTAGTGAACCAATCTGCCAAGAAAAAATCAAAAGGCAGAAATGAGATATGAACCTATATCTCATTAAATAGACAAAACAAAGACATACAAAAAATGCAAATTGTTCTGATGCTGAGGCTGTGATATGGAAAATGAAATACAACATGGGCCCTTGACCACTTCACACCTACCACTGCATACTCACCAACTACCTTGAACTCCCCTCTCTATCCCATGTTTACCCACTTCATTGTCAATTAATAGTCCCAGTTAAATTCTCAATTTCCTCTCACTCCCCATACATTAAATTAGAACAAGTGTCACTTACCTTGAACTCCCCTCTCTATCCCAAGTTAGTGAAGGCTTTTTTTTTCTGTTCGTGCGATTTCGAGAAATGATTTATGGATTTCAAAACATAATCTATCAAAAAAAATTTTTTACAGAAAGCCTTGTGTCTTTGTCTGGGAAAGGGTTTATGTTACCACTTACCAGTGACTGATCAACATCTGTTTCTGCCAATGACACAACTCCAGCTAGTGTTTCAAGTGCCATTCCTGCCAGCAATATAAACAAGCTCGAGAGATCAATAAAGCAAACATGGACGTGATTAAACAAGTACCAAAGCTCGGCATAAAAAGAAAAGCATAGCCAACCCACATGTATTCTAGCCAATCAATTATCAGAAGGTAAACAAAAAGCAGATAAAAATACATTCAAAGATAATCACCAGCAGCATGAGTACTAGTCTTTGGATTGTTCGAGTTGTAACGCCATCTTCCATCACTCTGACTGAGGGACTGCAGAAAGAGTGAGAAAAAAGTTTAAGGTAACCCAGTGTTCATACAAAGATCTTTGAGTTCAAACATGTATCAGAAACTAAAACAATTTAAGCTCAAAGACAATGTAGGTAAATGCAAAACCTTAATTGAGCGAAAAATATTATCCGCACCACTGAGCTTAACATCGAAGCCAACAGCCTGATAAAGACAGCAAAGAGCAAGAAAGCAGTTAGATCCAAATGAAAGAAGAAGCATAAAACTAGAGTTAGTATCTGTTGCACAAAGTACCTTTATCAATACCAAGCTTCCAACTGTATAGTAATAATCCGACAATGAGCTTGTATCACTTATGGCAGCTTGAAGCCTTGAAGTTAGTCCCTTCAAAGAAAAAGGGAATAAATTCATTATCTATAAAAAAATATGTTCCATTTACATCTTGAGAAACAAGATATCAAAAAGAGAAAACTCAGCATAGCTATCAAATTGAGTCTGGACTACCTTAAGGTTCTCTGCATCGATCTTGCACTTTAGAATTTGATTACATTTTAGAGCATAGAACACGTCCTTAAAACCCGATGATGCTTGAATATTCTCAACAACTTGTGTGCAGATCGAAGAACTTAAATCAAGACCTTTTTCAATTTTAAGGATCTCAAACGTTCTTAGAGCTTGATATGCTTCTTCAAGGCTGCGAAATTACAAAAACAATTAAATAAATTACAAGGCACAATCCAATTACCAACTGCAGAAAAAATATTGAATGGAGACAGACCAAGTTTCAAGAAAGTAGTAGCACAGCCTTGCTACAGTTCCTGGCATAACCGGGTTTGGTCCATTTGGAAAGGGCTTAACGCATGTTTTAGGCCCATGGATATAGACATATAACGGGCCAGAGCACCAGATCATTGTAAATTTACTTAACTTCATTGTCCGTGCCTGCCTAGGTTATTTCTAAAAGCAAGGAATATCAAGCCCCTACCCTCAAACTGTCAAAGTGTCAAGTGTCAAGAACTTGGTGAAAGTGTAATTTAATTTGAATTGAATGGTTGATAAGCTCAATGTACATTTGACACGGCGTACGTTTCTGCATTAGGTTGCCGTGTGGACTTGGGTGATATTTTTACTAAAACCTACCATGTAAACCATCACTATCCACTGTTCCGATTTATTCATCTCCATAACTATACCACAACAAACTAGTACTAGCAGCATTGCCTAGATCGGATTTGTCCCAATTGATTACAAAGTTCCAATTTGTAGCATAAAACCAATTCGCAAGACTGACACGTCTGAAATACCTCCACGTTAAACAAAACATCTAAAATTGAATGAAATAAACTCAAAATTTAATGAAACAAGACGCGATAAATAAGAATCTAGGGTTTAAGGAGGGTTTTCGATTTTACCCTTCGAAAGATCCATCGACAGGTGCGAAGATCTGCGGAGCAGCAGATCGGTGTGAATCGGAGATCGGGTGGAAGATCGAAGCTTCGCAGATCGATAAGGCGAGAATGACGAACAGAACTCCTAAGATTCGGGTCATCCTGAGAAGGGAGAGATGGATAGAGAGAACTAGGGATTTTGCTGAAATCTGAGTAGAGAGCCCCCCGTTCGTAGAAGTGAGGACAGACGACTTAAAAGTTAAAAGTCTGCCTTTAGATCTGGTCCATTTTTGTAACTCACGTAGTCCGGTTGTTTGGGTGAAGTAAATTTAAATAAGGGAAATTCCGGTTTGATACCCCTTTTTGGCTTTTATGAGTGGTACCCTGAAAAAAAAAATTATTCCGAGTGGTACCCTTGAACTTTTACAAAAATCCGCCTAGTGTCCTTACTTGTAAATTTTTATTAGTTAATTACTAAAATAGTATGTTTTCTAATGAAAAAAAAATATTTTTGTATTTAATTAAATTAAAACAAAATTTTAGTTTAATAACAATTAAAATAAATCATATAATTTCTTTTGGTGCCCTAAGTTTTTGCTTTTTCTTTTGGTGCCCAAGAAAAAACTTATTCCTCTTGGTACCCCTATGGTTTTGGCTTTTCCCGTTGACGCCCCTCTCCGGTTCAAATTAGCCAATTTCAAGCTTACCATTATGTTCATCACCCTTAAATTAGTAGGATTTGACTATCAAAATTCATAATCAAACTACATCAATTTAAATTTTTAAACAATTTTGTAAACAACCCCTTAAAATAGAAGATTGTTTAAAAATTCAAATTGATGTAGTTTGGTTATAAATTTAAGTGTTTTAAGAGTTGAATCCTACTAATTTAAGGGTGATGAACATAATGTTAAGCTTGAAATTAGCTAATTTGAACAGGAGAGGGGCATAACGGGAAAAGCCAAAACCTCAGGGGTACGGTACCAAGAGGAATAAGTTTTTTTCTTGGGCACCAAAAGGAAAAGGCAAAACCTCAGGGGCACCAAAAGGAATTTCCCAAAAATATTTTATATATATTTGTCAAGTAGATTGTATGTTGTTTAATTTAAAATTTTTAAGTTTAAAAATAATTATAATATTTAAATTAAAATAAATATATTACATAATTAAAATTTCTCATGTAAGTTTTATGTAATAACTTTAAACTTTTTATAAAAACTAATAAAACTTTCATTATGGTACATTCGAGTTATATTAAAATTTTAATTTATTATCAATTTTTCAAAATTTGTCAAAATTACTATATAAAATCTACATGGAAAATGTTAATATTGCAATATATTTATTTTAATATAAATATTATAATATTTTTGGTTTTTCCTTGAATTATACAACATAAAATCTACTTGAAAAATATATATATAATAAAAATTTATTGTAATATTTTTAAATAATTTTATTTCATTGTTATTAAATTAAAATTGTGTTTTAATTTACTTAAATATAAAAATATAATTTTTATTATAAAACATGCTAATTTAGTTATAAACTAACAAAAATTTACAAGTAAGGGCACCAGCCGGACTTTTGTAAAAGTTCAGGGGTACCACTCGGAATAAGTTTTTTTTCAGGGCACCACTCGGAAAAGCCAAAAGCTCGAGGGTACCATCCGGAATTTCCCTTTAAATAATTATTGTATATTATATTATTTTTTAAAAAAACTAAATTACCTAACATTTTTAGGGGTATATTTTTCATTTTTAAAGTGTATTACAAAATAAACTATAATTAAAAATATATTACAGTACTTTTAAAAGAGATTTAACAATTAAACCTATCAAACTAAGAGATGGATTAACATATTCATCAAAAAAATAGATTAAAAATTAAGGTAATCTTGAAAATCTCTAACAAAAAAGTAAGGTAAACCATTTAAAAAATAAGACTAAGTTTTTTTGATATTTACATCATAAATGCATAAAAGGTGGCTTTATCTTGAAAGTTATGAATTATGTAAATGAAATATGTGAAATATGTGAATGTGTGAGGTCAAAACGTTTTTTTTTTATTTGGAGATTAAAAAATCAGTTATAGAGATGTGTATGAAATGAATGGCCTAAAAGATTAAATTATCTTTTTTTTTAGTAGGTGAGAATCCAGTTATGAGACAAACTTGATAAATTGAAAGGTAGTCATGACGATAACCAGAAATCGACAAGAACATGCAAGCATGATAGAATAAACAAGCAAAGAAAATACAACAGTCGAACAAAGGGACCAACTAGTGCTATGAAGTATGGTGAGTACAACATAGAAGATGCATAATGTCGCGGCAAGACGGTCATAAAGGACAACTTTGGTAAGGAAAAAGGGTCATTGACGTTGTCACCACTGGATTGGAGGATCTTCAGAAGCCTTAAAAGTCCAGGACCAACCCATCGACTCGTTCGACACCCAACCACATGCCCCAATGACAGAGAGGTAAGTACATACCAAGTTTGAGCAAAACTAACAAACAGAACCCAAAAAAAGGTTACCTAAAATAGACTTAAGCCCAAAAAGTCTGCCCATCAACGGAAGCAGAGGACAAACACCAGCCCATAAGAAAAAAGGGCCAAAGCCCAACAAACGAAACACAAAATATCAAGTAAAGAAAGACTTGCAAACATCTATGTAAGCCATCTCCAAACCACAAATGGAAGAAGAGGCAAAAACGTAGGCACGCAAAAATTGAGACACAACTCCCGACAGTCGGCGGCCAATGAAACTGCCGAGACACCCTGCCCGACCATAAAGCAAGATCGATAACCGACAAATATGTTCACTCAGAGGAGAGATCGACAAACAGTTAAATATGAGGAGAATAATTTTAATCAATTTTATAAACATGATTTTAACATGAAGAGAATAGTTTGTCATTTTAATAAATTAATTAAATCATTAAATTTAAAATTTTTCATTAAAAAATAGTGGAGATTACATATCCAACAAACTAGATCCGTAAGATTTGTCCTCGTTTGATCCCAACTCAAAAATCCAATCACAATTAATTAAATATTCCTTATTGCATCACTAGCCTCTCCCCTCAATCCTCATCACCAACCGGCCAAATCCCCAACTGAGTTTAGAGGATAATGATAATCTTTAGTCTCCAGTCCTCCTTAACCCTTAGAATTAAGTTTGTGTTATATGTTCATCTACATATCCTCTTTCGTTATAAGTATTTACACATTAAGGGCTCGCTTGTTTGTCTTTTTTTTTGGGAGGAGGTAACGGAAACAAGTGTCTCAATCCCTTATAAGATGTTTGATGGCAATTTTGAGGCTTTTTTCAATCAACTGAATGTTGGAAACAACCCAATTTTTATTTCCTCCCAATTTTAGTAAAGTAACAATGAATGTTGGAAACAACCCAATTTTTGTTTCCTCCCAATTTTAGTAAAGTAACAAACCCTTTCAACCCTTGAATCATCTTCAACCTCCCGCATCCCTCCTTTTGGCTTCCCACTTTTGACAAGGGGACGGTGTTGAGCACGAAATCTGTAATGACGGCACTCCCCGATGAGGACGAGCATCAAGGTACACCGACGGAATTGTAAATCATGAAGAGTAACACTCGTCGACAAGGTCGCGACCCAGATCTACCAGCTTGGGACCCGATGTTGATTAGTGATGGCAAGTAGAACTAGTTTAAAGAAAATGGAGGTTCGTGAACAATAAATTCAGGTCGATCGAATAGAGATGAAATCGAAATTTCAAGTATGCTTTGGCGAAGACAAAGGCAGCGTCAGTTGTTGACGAGCGGCGAACATAGGATGCAGAAATTGGGGATTCTTTTCAAACCGTTTCCTTTAGATTGTAAATCAAACAATTTTGGGGTGTAACGGTTTCCGTTTCCTTTCCTGTGCATTTTTCAATTTGTTTACATTTGTGTTTCCCTTGTTATAACCAAACGAGCCCTAAGTTTGATATTTAGTGAACAACTTTTTGCCTTCTTTATCTTCCTATATTTTATCCATTGTAAATAAATTGCAAGGATTAATCATAAATTATTATGAAAATGAGTTATAAATCCCTTAAATTCTTTTAATTTCATCCATATATAAAGACAAACTGCTAGTCATGACAACTCAAAAAAAAAATATTCTTGCAGTATGCTTACCTACTCAAAAAAAAAATATTAGTTCGGCATCAAGGAAATATATTATATCCTTTGAAGTATGCTTTAAAGTATTAACTATTAGTATTTATTAGCCACTAAAAAAGATGATAAAAAAATTGTGAACTCTTAAATTATATGATTTGAAGTATCAATATATGCCTACATAATCCAAATACTTTATTTAGTATTTTTCTTTTATACTCCGTAACACTTAAATTTTAATTTATTTATTTTTATTATCATTCATTGTATAGTTTTTTGGTTTAGTTTTATCCTTGATTTTTTTATCCATTTTAATCTGTTGTCCCTGTAAAAAAAACAATTAGTGAGATAAAATAAAAAGCATCAAAAATTAATATCACTTTTTTATGTATGTATGTATGATTGTATGTACATGTATATTAATTTTTGTAAAAATAATAAATTGATCTATTGCGTTTTGCAATTTATAGATACAATGAAGTTTTCTTATAACTACTATTGAAATATAGTTGTGTAGGAGTGATATACCAAAATTTTCGAATTGATATTATACCTTAAGCAACGCACGGATTGATATTCTAATAATTTCCAATTGATGACCATAATAATCCTCCAGAAGCAACCCATTAAAGAAAGGGGGAGCTGAAGAAAATGAGGAAGGCATAGCTTTGAAGCAATGGCGTCTCAGTATATGAAACGTGTAAAACATATAGATTGATCCAAGAGATTCCTGTATTCACGACTTTGCACCGTCGACACATGCAACTACAAACGTACGTGTCATGTATAATTATCAACATATAAGTCTGTTTTATACTCAATTTAAAGACATGATTATCGGACTCGATCGATCAATGTCATAGCTATAAAATAATACATGCATATAATTGAGAAATAGGCAAACTATTCACGTCGAAGAAAATCAACGCAGACAAAAGACGGGATTCGTGGTGGTGACCAAAACAAATTCAAGCATCGGCATGAAGCAACGCTGCAATTTTTATAAGGTATACGCAATAGTTGAATTCGGTCCGTACAAAATAACACAAGACAAAAGGTATACGATACATGTTCTAGGTAATACTACTGGTTAAATTCTTGAGCCATGCACCAATTTTTATTACTGTATTTAATTAAAACATTATTATTTTTGTGGTTAATTGTATTACTTGCATGTACACTCGTACAAATGTTAATCAAACTCAATCATCAAATATAAATTTGTTATCTTTAAAAAAAGTTTCATGCAGTTAAATTTATTATAATCATAAGTACATATAATAATCAAGCTCTATTTGTTAATTAATTGAGAAGATAAAATCTTGATCTCACATTAAAAAGATTAATAGTTAGATTTAGTCGATATATATAGAATTGTACGTATAAACGCCCCTATATCCAAATTCCAAATCGAAGTGAAAATTATGTATATATATTGTTTACTAGAGTTCAAACTAAAAGACATTATTTCCTACATAATTTTTTAGTAGAATATAATTATTTGATGACATTATCAGCCTAAATACTACCCTTAAAACACTTAAATATTTAAACGCATGACTAAATCCCCAAAGACGGTAGTAATTCTTTTTTACCGTCTCCCTGAATAGGGTTAAAGCGACTGGTTAACTCGAACAATCTTAATATCTTATATGGTCCACACCGAAATTTCTAATAAATCGACAAACTTATAGGATCATAATATAAAAATAAAAATAAAACTCCAGCTATCCATCCACCGTGAAACCAAAAAGCCTCTTGCCTTTTTCCACTTCACATTAAAAACACCATCCCAGCCTACCTCTGTACGTAACAAACTCAATCAATTCAATGCCGCCGCAGACAATAATTTCCCTCCTCCTCCTCCTCCTCCTCCTCCTCCTGCACCTCCTCTCCCCAGCCAATGGCATTCCCGTGCGGGGATCCCCTGCGACGCGCCTCAGGGGAATCGCCTCCCGCGACCTCGCCCGCCACCGATTCATCATCTCCCAGCAGTCTTCGCGGCGCGGGGGCGGGGCGGGGCTGGAGCTGCAGCCGATCGCGCGCCGAGCTGCCGCCGCGAACGCCTCCGTTCGGCTCCGGCTCTACTCGGCGGCTGACTTCGGCGTGGGCGAGTACCTGGCGGAGCTGGAGATCGGCACGCCGCCCAGGAGGTTCAGGCTGTTCGCGGACACGGGGAGCGATTTGACTTGGGTCAAATGCGCGAACCGGAGTGGAAGGGGACGGACGCGTATTAAACGGGGGGTGCGCGAATTCAGGGCGGATCGATCGGCGTCGTTCAAAACGGTGCCGTGTGGGTCGAGGGAGTGCTCCCAAGGGCTGGCGGAAATGTTTTCGCTTACCACGTGTCCCTTTCCCTCCGCCCCCTGCATATATAACTACAGGTATGGTTGCTTCACTACTTGAATTTTTATTTTCTGATTGATCCTTGATTACGCGATTAATTATTTTTTACGTATTCAATTACCTTAATGCCAAATTAATGAAGCTTACATTTTATTCAATTATTTAATGCCATAAATGAAGCTAACATTTACTATCATCAATACTTCTATCATTACATTTAAATCGATGTTCAAGCATAACTGCATAAGCCATAAGATGGCGCGGGTTGGCGTTAATTTAACAGTATAAAGGAGAAAGAAAAGGAGTGTTATATATAGACCGAAATATCGAATTGGGTACATTGGAAAAAGATGAACAACATTTGCCCCTTTAAGTTAGCAGACATTTTACTCTAGTCACTGTAAAATATGGTTAGTTTTTTTTTTGGTGAAAACCGAAACGAAAATCTTATAATATACCCTGAAATTCTAGTCATTTGTCTAAATACCAAAAGATGAAGATAATTGGTTTTTAATCTGATCGAGTTGTATATAGGCGTGGGGCAATAAAAATTCTAAATACATTATTTCTTTTGGAGTTACATCTGATTTTCTTTAAAAAATTTAATCAATAACCATCATTGTTTCTCGTATCATTTTCGGATTCAGTCACATTTTGACAATTTATTTTAGAAAAATATATACCACACTTGGCGGCTTTTATATATGCAGTGTAGGCCATGAATGCTCAGTTACTACAACAAGAGCCTTAACAACTCATACCTACACTCCATACACATTGTTGCATTAAATGTTCACTTGCCCAACCCCAGTGCACCAACTATTTACATTCAATTCATCACTTAATTTTTTATTCAATGCACCTTGTTCATAAAAATATACTTATAACACAAAAATCTTGATCGAACCATTTTATGTACTAATGTGCTCTACTTTGATCATATACACAAATGCAAGTTATCAAAGCGACTCGTTAGTTGCATTCGGCATCTTCGGAAAGGAGACAATAACACTTCCCCTAGGAAACCATCGCAACCTGAAACTTCCCAACATTATTGGATGCACTGAATCCGTTCAAGGAACCATGGTAATGAACGGAGCGGATGGTGTGCTCGGGTTATCGTATAGCAATCAGTCGTTCGGTTATAGGGCGGCTACAATATACGGCGGTGGCAAGTTTTCTTATTGCTTGGTGGATCACCTAAGCACTTCTAATGTAACGGGTTTCCTAGTGTTTGGTGACCATGGTGAAAGAGCGAAAATCTTCGGAAATATTCAAAGCACGAAGCTTTTCCTACAAGCAATTGTAGGATTCTATACCGTGAGCATTAAGGGAATCTCTGTTGGTGGATCAATGCTCAAGATTCCGGCTGAGGTGTGGGATGTTCGAGGTCCAGGTGGAGCTATCCTTGATTCAGGTATCTTGCAAATTAATATGTGAGTTTTTTTGTTTAAGTTCTTGATAACTAGTCATAGTACATCATTAACATAGTTATCATTGGTGGTACAAAATTAATCCAACCTGTGAAAGTAAAGAGAGTGACTTCATCACATGCTTGGATTCAAAAGGAATCCTATAAAGTTGAAAACTCAAAAAAAAGTTGATTGGATGGAATTGGTAGGTTTAATGTCATTTACTAGACAGATTGGTAAGACTTTTGAGTTATGAAATAACATATGGTTAACTTTAAAATCTAACAATTTCAGGTTGGAGTTACCTGTGAATAAAATTTTTATTTCAGTCTAAATTAAGACATATTAGGTTCAAGCTACTCCTTGCAAAATTGGGGTCATATAAAAACATACAGTATTATGCAAAGTTTGGCTCATTTACTAGTCAATTTAAAGAAAATTGAGCTGGAAGGTGATAGCCTTGTAGTTATTAAGCATTATATGGCAGTCGATCGTGCTCATGGCCTATTAAAATGATAATATTGACTTTCTTGTTCACCTGCAATCTTTTGAGACAGTCAAAATTAAACATGTGCCTCACAATTGCAATTCGGTTGCTAATATGATTGTCCAATTTTGTCACACGTTAAGCGTCAGTTCGATTATGCAAAATTCAGTACTTCACGTTCTCGTCCAAAAAGATACTCAAAACAAAAGTTACAAATCGCAATCTTCAAGTAGAGTACAGTTTTTGGGTCAAGTCACAATCTTACCATTTTGACATACAACAAATCACAGGTACGAGCCTTACCGTATTAGCGACACCAGCGTACACAGCAGTAACCGATGCGCTAAGCAAGGCCCTATTGCCGCGGTTTCCAAGCCTCGGATCACAGGTGCAACCCTTCAGCTACTGCTTCAACTCAACGGGTTTCAAGGAATCAATGGTGCCGAGATTGGTGATCCACTTCTCGGACGGAGCACGATTCGAACCCCACGTCAAAAGCTACATCATTGATGTCATGCCTCAAGTTAAGTGTATCGGCATCCTCGAAGGCCCCGGGGTGCCGTATTTATCCGTATTGGGCAACATCTTGCAACAAAGCTACTTGTGGGAATATGACCTTGTCAATGAAAAGCTAAGGTTTGGGGCATCAACCTGCATATCATAGTTTTTTTTTGTGGCAAACTTTTTTAAGTTCTTGATTTGGCATAGTAGAAGTTTTTTTTTTGGGTTCTTTGGTTGCTTGATCTCTTTGATTGGGGTGCAATTTAGTGTTTTTTTTCCTCTTGGTTTGATTCATTTAGGAGGTGTATATAGTGTGTGATAGTTTTAGAGTGGAATTGTTGATTGTTGGAACGTGCAATTAAATTAATCCATTTATGAGAGATGTCTCATAGTGAAAAAAGCCAATCAATATACTTTCCCTTGATTGAAGTTGTTTCTCATTGTTATTTCAAAGTTCTTTTCAAAATTGTATTTCATTTCAATTCTAAAAACCACCCTTGTATTACATTAACTTCAAAAGTCTACAAACATTAATATAGTCGGTAACAAAATGTCGTAGATTCAACATTGACTTGCCTATAATACAGTTTTGGTATGAACAGTATATTTAAGTCTTAGTGCTCTCAAAATGTATAACTATCAAATATAAATGTCATACACTGCTATAAAAATCAACTAAACATTAACTAGAAAAGGGACGAAAAAATCAAACATAGCTTTATCTACAACTTTAATCCATGTCTGCAACTGAAAACTAAACTTGTAAGTCTCAAGTCCACAAGTTGTAGCTAAATACAGGTCTCCAAATGCCTCAAACAAATACTTTGGGAGTAGGAGATAAAAACTGGGCAAGGGAGGCGCAATACGAGTCATTTGTAAGGAGTTGTAGTCCATAAGGAAAACATTTCCGGAAGGATCAATCGTACATAGTTGCCCTCTGTACGTGCCAATATCATCAAAAACATCAGTGCAGAAACCAGTATCCCAAACCCAATCACGAGGGGATCCTCCTAGTCTCAGCAAAGCCAACCTCCCTGCCATGTCTCCACAAGCCAAATGAGCAACTACGCTCAGATCAGATGCCTTAGCATAACTAGGGTTAACCCCATCTGTTGCATTTGCAGAAATTATGGCCACTTTTTTGGCAAACTTATTGGCTTTGACATTCCATTCTCCTTCAACCACATATTTTGCATGTGAATCCCAAACCGGTTCATAAAAACGAAGATGGTAGGCCTTAGAAACGAAGGAGAGTTTAAACAGCAGGTGCTCCAACAAATCCTTGAAACTGTTGCCATAAATGGTGATAGGGCGGAAATTTCCACCTTGACCCACCTCCTCAAGCGCCACAAGTGAAGTTATATCGACACAATAGTAGTTGACCTCAGTTATCATGGAGGGGTAGTTGTGGAACGGCTCATAACAATTGGGCAGTGGAGGCACGTGAAGTGGGAATCGGGTTGGAGAGGGTAGAGGCGACCTCCACTTCTTACACACAGACCGGAAGTGTACTATGTCAAGCCGACTTTTGATGCGTTTTCCGATTTCCTCACACAGTTCCGGGGGGAGATTTCTCCAAGAAACGTTTCCTCTTATCCATGTAACTACTGACCGTATATGTGTAAAATGAAGAAAATTTACTACTTATAGATTCTAAAAGTGTGTGTATATATTATAGAAGACATAGATAGATGTAATCAAAATAGAAAATAAAATTGCAAACCTCTAGGGAACTGAATTGTAGGCAGCCGAGTAGTAATGAACCGAGTGAGCTTGCTCCAAAGAATTTCAAAAACATTCTTTTGAGACAACCTAAAATCAATGGATACCAAGTCATAAAAAAAAAATCATATTATTCAGGCTTGCTGCATGGTACCAGAATCAATTTCAATAACCAATTACACACAAATTATCTTCATCTGATTTAAAACAACCAACTCAATTAGCTATATTAATAGATTGCAAAGTTCAGTAAATATTTGAGACAAATCAAAATTACCAAGCTAAGATCACACTGACAATGAACGCACTGCTGAAGTTGAAATCACAAGGCTGTAGAGAAATAAATAAATAAAAGTTAAGCAAATTGCCTTTTAATTATAATTGTTCAAACGTAAATTGCATAAACAAAATACAAAATAACCTTGATTGTAGAGCAGGGAGCAGGGAGGGGGAGAGAGAGTGAGAGAGGAAAAAGCGGCGGAGGAGAGGGCTCTTCTTCTTCTTCTCCTCCCTCTGACTTCAACTTCATCTTCAACAGTGGAAAATCAGGGCATGTTTGTTTGCTGCCCACATGTTGCCTTCTTCTCGCTTGTTCGATCGAAACTGGTAACATTACACCTTCTTTGATGATCCTTTTGATTGATTTTCTCCAATATTTACAACTTTGGCTGTGGAGGATCAGAATTCAAAAGCCATCCATGAGTTGCAAATCCTTCCTTGGCTTAATGTCTTCCATGTTGATGATTTACTGAAAATATTCTCGTGTTTTGTAACATTTGGTGGTAGGTGCTTGATGGTGGACTATACAATGTTGTCATTTAATTTGTGGTAGTAGTTCATGCTAGAAGTTCATCTAATCAAATTGTAGATTATACGAATTATGCGTCTGCCATGCAAATAGCTCTTGCTGGTTACTCAAAATTTTGCTTTAACTTTCTTACATACAATTTATCTATTCTATCAATAATTGAAACTAAAGTATTGGGGATACGACCAATAATTGAAACACCAGCAACAAGGAATACGGTCAATAATTGGTCTGAAAATCAAACCAAAACCTAAACCTAAATCTAAAACCTAATTCTATATAATGAGGAGAAAGTAGAAATTAGGGGAATTAGAAATTCAAAACCTAAATCGAAAATTAGGTAGGGAACCAGAAATTATGGGAATTAGAAATTCAAAACCTAAATTGAAAATTAGGGGAATCAGAAATTCAAAACCTAAATCGAAAATTAGGGGAATTAATGGTACCTGGTGGTAGTGGTAACAAGGGGGTGGTGCTGGCGGCTCGGAGGGACGACGGTACGAGCGAGGGAGCGCGGCCGTCATCTCAGCCAAGGAAGACGAGGCGAGGAAGAGACGATGAGGTAGACCGGGGTGGAGCTGGCGGCTCGGTGGGACGAGGAACTAGCGACGGAGTGCAGAGCGAGGAACAAGCGAGCGACGGTGAGTAGTTGTTCACAGAGCTGGAGAAGAACGGATAGATGGATTATTTTTTGGTCGGGTGAAATACATGTAACCCTTGTTCATGTCGTGTTAAAAAAAATGAAATAAGGGCTCGTTTGGTAGCGATATCATATATCGGTATCGGATATGGGATGTCATTCATATCCCCTACCTCTTATACCTCTTTTATTTGAGGTATATCACATATCATGAAAAGTGCCTTGTTTTTATATCAAGGATATGACCCGATATCCATATACTCTCATACCAAACACAAGATATGGCACCATACCGATATCTAAATCCATATACTCCCATACCAAACACAAGATATGACCCGATACCGATATCTGATATCAGGATATCAATACCAAACGGGCCCTAAAAGTTTTGAGAGTGAATTTCCGAAATACGTAGTATGATTTGGCATATTTGTCAACCGTTAAAAAATTTAGGCTGTTATTTTGAGAGGAAAAAAATAATTTAGGCTGTTAAATAGAAATTTAAAAATTAAGATTGATTGATTTTTCCTCCCTCTATATTAACTTCTTTTTTTCGATTGGTTCATTAATTTTCGGATTTAAAAACTCCACCATACAGTTTTTAACAAACTTCATGAAAACAAAACCATTGCCAACATGGTCCAATAAATGACGTGGGACAAGGAACAAACAATCGGTGGGAGATCAATCTCAGAGATCTCTTACGCTGGAAGTGGATGGATGCCTCGACCAAATCGGTGGGAGATCAATATCAGGGATCTCTTATACTGGTGGGTAGACCTCTCACCAACAAACTCTTTAACTCTTTTGCTCTGAACACCACCATGAGGGGAGCGTGGAAACATAGCATTGGTTTTGTTTTCAAAGAGTTGCGCAACAATTTGTTTCTATTCAAATTCGTTGATCGAGAGGATAAAGATAGAGTTTTGGTGTTGAAAGAACCAGGAGTTGAGAAACCCTCTAGAATGGTGATTGACCCATATTGCATTATAGATTAGGGTCTACGATACTCCTTTGGAGGCCGTGACAGTGGGAACGACATAAACTATAGGAGCTTGCTTTGACGGAATGGAATAGGTTGATGATCAGGAATTGCTTAGTTGTGCAAAGTTTATGAGGTTGAGAGTTTTGGTGAATATTACAAAATCTTTGCGCCGTTGATTAATGATGAGAATTGGGAGAAAAATAATCTGGCTTGACATTCGCTACGAGAGATTATCGAATTTCTGTTATGTGTGTGGGCTTCTAGGGCACATGGAGACCGACTGTGATGATTCTATGGCCAAGGAGCTGCATGGTAAAATATGGGGACTGGCTCTAGGCTACACCAATGAAACCTTTACAAGCACGAGAACTCGCTGGGCGCGAAAAAGAGAAGGCTATATTGCTGATTTGCAGGGGAAGAAAGAGCATGCTATGGAGTCTCGACAAACCATACCTAAACTCGCCATTACATCATCAAAGCTTATTGCATCAGTATAAATTTTGAAATATATAGTTATAACTTAAGCAAAAGCATTTTAAATTCTTGGATTATTCGAAATAAAAAAGTTATTTTGAATTATTTGAAATTTGAAATTCGAGGGAGAATAATATCACGATCATCCATATCTATCTATATACATACTAAAAAAGAAGCCTCATGACACATGTCATCCTTTGGTTTATTTCGCCTATGTGTCGAGTCGTGGTTAATTTTGCATATGTGACGCCACCTATTATCCAAATATTCAAGCCTTTAAAAAATACTTAATACATCTATTTATCCCTTAATTTAATAAATTAATTTGTATTTATCTTTTATTCTAACTAATTGGATATTTATCTCTTAATCCAATAAATTAATTTGTATTTATCTTTTATTCTAACGAATTATTTTGTATTTATCCTTAAGTGCTTGATTATTCTTATCTAATTATTTTGTATTATCTTCAGTTCATTCTTATCTCATCCCCTTTTGATCATTTATGTATATATTTTTAATTTAAACACACACATATATATATACAAATTTAAAAAATTATTAAACTAATTCATTTCCTTTTAATAAAGGAAAAAATAAAATATTGAGTTTCAATAATTTTGTTCATATTCAAATAAAAATTAAATTATTTATATTTAGTCAAACCCGTACAGGATACGGATACTTATGCTAATTAAAACTATAAATGTAAAAACACAATGTCCTTGAGAAATTGAGATCTGGATAACAAATATTAAATATCATTGCACGCACGATAGAACTCTCGAGGTTGGCCACACATTCCAACACCTAGGGAGCACACTTTTCGTCCATATCTTTAAGCCCATATGCGGTATACCCCTTGTCTTCCCAATTTGGTGTGAGCTTTGTGATTGCTAAATGCACTATGCTAGACAACATCTTCTATGTGCTCAAGTGTAGTTGATTTTGTGTGCCCCTTTTAGCGAAGGTGCTATGAATTGTCGTACTTATGCGCATCGCACAACCACACTTGCTTTGGCTCGCACTTTGGAGATCACGAAATTGCTCCTACAATGGTTTTTGCATGCCATTTTGTCCTTATTAGTGTGAGTTTTTGGGTTGGTTGTCAAACGAACGAAACATATTTAGGGCCCGTTTGTTTGCATTTAAAATGGGAAAAGAAACGGATTGAAAACTCCGTTTCCCTTGAAGGCCATTTGGTGGAGTTTTTTAAAGTAATTTCATTCATACCAGAATCAGAAACAACACCTAATTTGTTTCCTCCAGAAAATCTAAGAGTAACAATCTCCATTCCTCCCCTCTCCTCTTATATGGCGCTCTTCCACCAATGCTCTTTCCGACTTTTCCTGCACAAAATCTGGAGTATATTATCTTCTTCATGATCTCTTCTCTTGTTCCCTATCACTCCATCATCGGCTCCGTCGTCCATCCCTAGCGCCAGCCACCGTCATCCTCACCGCGCCGGTCACTGTCGTCATCACCATAGTTTTTAGATCGTCTCACCGTCATCCTCACCACGCCGGTCGCTATCGTCTTTCTCATCCGTCCTCACATCATCTGTCGGACTCGCTGCCCCTCTCTCGTTTGTTGTTCAGTCGTTCTCTCTTTCCACCGCCGCCAGCCTACATCGTCTCACCGCCCTGGCCTCTGTTGTCCTCGTCGTCACTGGTTTCCGTCATCCTCACAAAGTCACCGTCATCGGCCTTCGTCATCCTCAAATAGTTTTGAAAGTGAAATTTGGGGAGAAATTTCTAGATCCGGGGAGAAATTTTGCGAAATCAAAACCCTAGTTTTTAGATCTGAAATTGGGGATAAAATTAGTTACATGGCCTAATTTTAGATTTGCTAAATTAAAGTTTCAAATGTTTCTATGTGAAATTTGGATGAAACGTAACATGAGAATTTGAGGATTTTTTCAATCCGTTTTACTTCAAACACAAACCAAACATTTTTGTGTTATAACGGATTTTGTTTCCATTCCGTTCAATTTTTCAATCCCTTTACGTTTCCTTTTCCCCTCTTACAACCAAACGGGCCCTTAGTTCCTCCAACTTTATGATGCCTATTTAATGGCCCTCATTTGATAATTGTAGCTTTTGAATCAAGTGTTGTAAAATAGCCATGTCACACGCCAATTTTTAGGTGGCTATATGTTTATTTACTAGCAACATAAAATCATATAACATTGAATAGACCATATTAATAATACAATATGCGCTCAGCTCGATCCAATAAAAAAGGATGGTAAGACCTAATTTACGCTCGTTTTATTTGCACGCGGAAATTTAGCTAGCAGCACCACACAATATAATTGCGTGGAGTTTCTACCAAAAAAAATAAAATTGCGTGGAGTTAATCGGTGGTATCTGGTATGGCATTCCACCTTCATGTGAGAGCTATGTATTCCTGTCTAGTCTTCTCAAAAAAAAATGTATTCATGTCTACTACTCTACTAGTGATCCCCTCACCTACGTTTTAATTTTTGCATTATTTTATTTTTTTTCGTGGCCTTTTTAATAATAATAACTAAAATTGTGTTAAACTGTACATAAATAATCTTGTGCCCCATTGTAAATTAGTTTTGGTAGATTGGAAAAATAAATTAAAACGTTAAGAACAATTTTATATATATTTCCAAATATAGTTATATGAGTAAGATTGGAAAATAAAATAAAAGGTTAAGAAAAAAAAAATATTTTAAATATAATTTTATGAGTAGCTTATTAGCTAATTCTATATAATAGAAAATAATAGCATATGACCCATACTTGTACATGACAATATCGATAATGTTCTTTATGAATTAGAAGAAAATTAATGTTAAAATAACTAAAGAATAACAAATTAGTTAAGTTTGTAATTATTGTGGTATACTGGTATGAATACTTTTTAATTATATTAAACTGTAGATATTACAAAATATTTTTAATTTTTTTAACCTTGAAATTTAAGGATAAGAACAATTTTTTATTAATGTAAGTACATTGAAGATATAGTATATATAATTATTTAATTCGAGCCGCCAGAACGATTCTGACCCACCTCATATTTACAAAATTGATTTTTATTCCTAATATTTAACTTTTTCCTATTAAATTCTTCTTTAACTATTAAACTAGTTGTATCCATCGTACCATGTACGACTATAATTCGGTATTTTATAGATTTTATAAATAGGATATTAATAAATAAAAATATAATATAAAAATTAATATAAGTAATTTATTGCTCGTAGAATGTATAATTTTTTTAATCAATATAAATCATTAAATTTAATATTGATAATGAAGATATATTATTAAGATAAAATAATTACATTTATCATTTTCCTTGATGATATTTCATAGATATTTAATTTTAAAAAAAAGAAGATAAAATATGAACTAAAAAATTTATATATTCAAATATTGAAGAGATAAGAATTTAAAAAATAATAGTTAACTTAATAAATAAGATGTAATAAAATATGAAAGATAAAGATAATTTAATTATATAAAATATTTTAAATTTAATTAATTTAATTTAAGATGGGACCAAACTAATTTTATGATTCGATAAAGTAAAGATTAGATAAGATTAAATATTATATTATTTATATTTTATTACTTTCCATTTACGTAAATTTAGAAAGTATCAAATCTTTCAATATATCTATTAAATATTTTATTATCTATTTTTATTAATTTTAAACATTATAAATATTTATCATTAATTTTTTATTATAAAATAAAATCAATATATTTCTACAAATAAATTCGTCAAAAGATATATGCTAAAAGATTTATATTTATTTTAAAATATTTAAAATATTTTATCTTTAATTTTAAATACTTTTATAAGAAAACTTTCAAAAGATATTGTTATGCTACATAGATATTTATTTGATTTTAGAGATAAATTTAAATGGTTAAAAAAGAATTTAATAGAAAGAAGTTATAATAATAGAAATTGATATTCTACATTTATATATGAGGTGGGGCCAAAATCGTTCTGGTGACTCGAAAAGGTATAGCTTTAATATATGGTTATAGATTCATCAAGATTTGTAAATTTTTCTATTTTTTTTTTATCAAACTTTCATTTAAGAAAAAATATTTAATATAAATGCATAAATAGATAAAAAAAATCTAATTTTATTAATTTACTTTAAAATTCGAATTTTTATTTTTTTCTTCGACATTTACATATAATCTTAGTCATCAACATAAAATTATATCTTTTTCTCAAAATAAAAATATATCAACATAACAAAATTTATTATTTAAAATTATATCATTATATAGATATAAATTTTATACTTGGAGCTCAAGCTTTGTTAAAAGATAAAAAAAAAAAATATATTAAGATCATAAATCTTGTTAAGAGATAAAAATATTAAATTAATATGAATAATATCGTCTCATAGGAATTTATGTATATACAAATTATATAAATATGTTATCTATTGTAGTAAACTAATACATAATCCATAGATAGAAAATTATATGCATAAAAAATTATATAAACATGTTATCTATTTAGTATATATAGCAAAAATACTATAATTTGTTACAAAATTTATTACTCAATATAATTTTACATTAATTTATTAAAAAATGCCACGTGGCGTAAATTTTACAACAGACTTGGGTTCTACTTTATAATGTATTAGGGTAGATCTATCTTTTACATCAAACACATATCTATTTAGTATAACAATATCTTTTGAAAACTTCCTTATACAAATATTTAAAAATAAAGATAATAAATTTAACTTTTTTTAAAATAAGTATAAATATCTTTTATCTTTTAGCATGAAGTCTTATCACGAATTTATTTATGGATACATTTTTTCTTTTGTAATAAAAAATTAATGATAAATACTTATAATGTTTAAAAATAATAAAAATAGACAATATTTATGACTATATATTAAAGATGTACCTTTTCGAGCTACCGGAACGATTCTAGCCCCACCTCATATTTAAAAAGTTAATTTTTATTTCTAATATTATAACTTCTTTCTATTAAATTATTTTTAACTATTTAAATTTATCTCTAACATCAAATAAATATCTATTTAGTATAATAATATTCTTTGAAAGCTTCCTTATACAAGTATTTAAAATTAAAGATAAAATATTTAAAATACCTTAAAATAAATATAAATATTTTAGCATATATCTTCTGATGAATTTATTTATAGATATATAGTGATTTTCTTTTATAAAAAAAATTAATGATAAATATTTATAATCTTTAAAATTACTAAAAATAGATAATAAATTATTTAATAGATGTATTGAAATATTTGATAAACACTAAATTTACGTACATGAAAAGTAATAAAATATGAAGAATATAATATTTTATTAAAAAATTATATACATTTTACGAGCAATAAATTACTTATATTAAAGTTTATATTATATTTTTATTTATTTATTAATATACTATTTATAATGTCTATAAAATATCGAATCGTAGTCGTACATGGTACGACGGGTAAAACTAGTTTTGATAAATCCTAGACCCTAAAACCCTATACCCAAACAATAAAATCTAAATCCCATAATCCAAGCTTTTAAACCCCACACTTGTAAACTTGATCCAAAATCTAAGGTTTTAAAACCTAATTGTGGACCCTAAAATCCAAAACCATATACCCTAAAATTGCAAACCCTAAATCATGAGGCCTATTATTTTAAATCTTATACAATCCTAATTCCTTGATCCTAAAACTCAAAAGATTTTAAAACATAAACCCTAGACTTTAAAACCATCGACTATAAAACCCTAAACCCTATGGTACATATAATATTTGAAACTTTAAACCACACCTACCATACAACTCTACAACTAAACATTTTAAATATTTTCAAGCATATGTACCCGTACCATGTATAGATAATTGACAATTTTTGTTCATATTTACATAAAAAAGTAATTTAAAAATATTTGTTTTAAATTACTTTTTTATGTAAATATGAACAAAAATTATCAATTACTTTTAATGTGATACATAATATTTTAAATTAAAAAAAACTCCATTGTAGTACAGAACTAATTAAACAAATAAAATGAATGTAATAATATATAAATTTTGTTTCATGTGAAGGATATTATTAAATTTTAATTCTTGATAAAAAAAACTAAACCACTTTGCATAACTCCATTTCTCTATACCTATCAATGACCTATAATCACTGTTCTAAAATTCTCGCCTAAACTTTGGAATGTACTAGCCCGCCTAGCCTTCCAACCTGTCTAGGAAACCGTCTAGGCGCCCGTTTAGGCAACCTAAGCGGTCCCTCTCCACATAGGGTCCGCTTAATGTTTTTTGGAACAATGCCTATAACATCTTCGGAGAAAAAAATTTAATACTAGCATATAGTATAAAATTTTAGTAATGTATATATTAAATCAAATGATATAATATACTTACCAACCAAATATATATCATTCATGGATTTTGTAAGTATGCCATCAAAATCCGCGAATTCAAATACATTTTGAGGTATTGAAGACTTGTCAACTTCTTGTGTACATCAAACAGATTTTATAAATATATAACATATTTATATAATTTTCTAACTATATGTTTATACTTTCTATATATATTAATTTTATGCATATCTTTTAGCAAAACTTGATCTATATTCTAATGTTTTTATATTAATTTTATGCATAATTTGTTTTATCTTGTAACAAAACTCGGGGTCCAAGTATATAATTTTTTTTCCATATGGTGATAAAATACGAGGCACGATCTTAAAGATTATTTTACAAATTACATAATTTTATTACGATATTATATACAAGTGTTTTAAATTTTGTATTAATACCATAATATTGTATACATTTTAGTAAAATTATCCCGTGAGTATCTCGTAGATTCAACTAGTTTATTTCTCAAACCTAAAATATTATTATTATTTGTTTATTATTATTTGTTGTACCCTAAATATTGAAGTATAAAATAAAAAATTAATAACTAAATAAAATTAAAACATCTAACAATGATGGGAAAATTAACCAGATTGTCTATCTTGAATGTAGCAATAAATAATTAAAATAAAGAAATGGGTCACAAAAAATATAATAGTAATAATAACTAACAATAACAAAAATAATAGTATCAATTTTATAAAGTAATGGCTTTTTAGGGAAAAGCTTTAAGAAAAAAGCGAGAAAGAACTCTTAGCATATTAAAAGAACTCTTACTCTTAGCATAAAAATAATTAATCTTGTTTGGGAGGGTTCGAACCTTAGGCTATTTAAAACTCAACGCATAAAAATTGTCATACGCGTATTTTAAAGATCCACGCGTTTGAATTGTGTGACATTTCTACACAACTAAAATGCGGGGTGCATATAGCCTAAATTGGGCGTGCAAATAGAATCAGCCTGACCTAATTTATTACTCAAGTGAATGAGCTAGTCATTTTAAGTTTAAGCTAGCTTTAGGACTTCAAATCATTTGGCTTTGTTCCACTTTGAAACAAAATGCATTTAACGAAAAAATGGTTATAAAACTTCAAAAATAATTAGTTTTAAACAAGGCCGAATTTAGGCTTTGAGTTATGGGATGAAAATTGTTCAACTTTGAATCTGACATTTTCAGGTTGGACATTTTAGGTTTAAGCTAATCATTTCAAAATTCGGGTCATATAAAAGCATGGTACTAAGAGTTTGGCTCATTCATGAGTCAATTAGTTCCTACTCTTAATCTTCAAATAGTGTCCAGTTCTCCATTAAGTCACAATCTTACGTACCATTTCGGCACACAGCAGTAACCGATGCAATAAGCAAGGCAACCAGCTTCGTCAGTAGTGCAGTGAATCAGTGATCCACTTCTCCTATGGAGCTCAATTTGAACCCCATGCCCAATGTTACGTGTGTTGGCAAGAGTAGAAGGCACTGGGGTGCTGTATTCAAAGGCCAAGGCGATTAGGCGAATCATAATAAAAAGATGTAAAACAAAACCCTAGTATTTTTTTTTTGACTAAAGGCTTACAACAAAAACATGACAATTTATCATATCCATACTTACAACTCTTAAACGGATTACAATCCATCTCTCAAGCTGATATTAGAAGGCCCTCCTGGAAAGAGGCTTAGGAGGCGACAAGGATCGAATTTCAGGTGCAGAGCTAGGAAAATACGTATTCAGCTTGTGCATAAGAATATCAGATCGTGAAGGAATCTCGTTCAAAAGAAACTTCTGCACTATAGGTTTCTTAAACCACTCCAAAACCGAATCACCGGGCGCTCTCAGTACAACCTTGCTTACCTCAAATGGGGAACTCACTGAGTTCAGTGTCTGCGCGATCACAATCTTCAAAGTGGGTCCTGTCACAAGCTTGATTCTCCTTGGAACAACCCCATAATAAAGCATTCGCTTTCTGAACCTATGAAGCGTATGCACAACAGCAATCAAAGCAGCTCCTACTGATAAGTTTCTGACATCAAGAGACCAAGCTATGTGCTGATCAAAGACAATCGCCTTTGGGAAGAGCTTGTTTTCATAGGCAACTTTCCAAACACAACGTGCTCGGTTTATTTGTCCCATGAGAACAAGGTAATTAAGAAGCACATTGACAAAATACCGAGCAGCGCCTTCTTCTAACTCGTAATCAATTCCTTGGAAAAAATCTCTGGTAAAAGATAGAACTGGTTGCTTCCTACGCTCTGGGCCAGTGAAGAGTCCACACATGAAGGAATGTGCCTTGTGTTTTGTTGCACTGAGGATTGACATCAAATGTTTTTCATTCTCTTCGTCCTGACATCTGACAAGATGAGCTAGAATTGATGTGTAGAGTATAAGATCAACTCTTGCAGCTGAGTTTACGTATGTTTCAAGAAGAGGTTTAGCTGACTCGTACTTTCCATTCTTCATGCATGATTCAAAAAGTTGCCTGATGATGAAATTGTTTGTTCTGATCCCTGAGGAGCCCATGAACCTGAGCCATCTTAAAGAAAGGTCAACAGAGCCATCATTGATATAAACCATCAGAACATCGCTAGCACTAACATCAACAGAATACCCCATAGCTTTCATTTCTAGCAAAACTTTTGCTGCTACATCCACTAGTTTCTTATTGGCTAAAAGAGTCAATAGTGAAGTATACGTACTCACGCTGGGCCTTAAGCCCGCATTTATCATGGAGTTGTACAGTTTCATTGCAGAATCTACCTGGCCAGAACCAGCATGCATTTCTAATAAAGAAGAGTAGGTTGAGGGTGTAGGCAAAAACCCAGCTTTCTCCATATCCTGAAAAACAGACATGGCAATCTCAAGTTTCCCGGATTTTGCGAGCGATTCAACAATTATAGTATAAAGACCATAATTGGGTCTGAAGCCTGCTCTCTTCATCTCCTCCCAGAGCTTAAGAGCAGCATCCAACTTCCCAGCCTTAACATATGACTCAATCAAAGAAACAAACAAGGTAGCAGAAGGTCTAAACCCAAAACCCTGCATTTCCATGTACAACTTCAAAGATGTATCCAATCTCCCAGCTTTCCCCATGGAATCAACAAGCGAAGAAAACACAGGAAAGCTTGGCCTTAAGCTCTTATCTTTCATCTCCTGCAGAAGCTTAAGAGCAGTATCGAGCCGACCAGATTTTGCCAAGTTTGGTATCATCATCTCATAAGTTTGAGCATCTAATGAACAACCGGAAGCTTCCATGCTCTCATATATCTCAAATGCCTTATAAGGCAACCCCTTGTTCAAATACAAGTTAATCAGAGAATTACAAGTCTGTGTATCAATCACAATAGAGGACTCTTGAATCTTCTTAAAACAGCAAAAGGAAACCTCCAATTTCTCAGCTTTAGCTAGATACTGAATTACTCTATTGCAAGCACTAGAGAAAGAACTATTACCTGAATCTCGGACCATATCATCAAACAGCGACTGGATTTTTTCGAAATCCCTGGCTTTATTCAATTCATCAATCAACAACAAGTAACACTCGTCGTTCGGCATATACCAAGGCTGCCTCTTCGCCCATTGAAACAAGCTCATTGAGCCATCAACATCGCCCAAAATCTTCAAGGTTTGAAGTATATGCGTCATATTCGGAACAAACTGCAGCTTATCCAACTGAGTCTCCATCTCCGGACCCCACTTCCACCTCTTCACAATCTCCAGAATCTTCGCCACGGCCGAGGCGTTAAGGAACGGCTTCTTGATTCCTCCGGCCATGACGTGGTCGTCGACGCCCGGTTCCACCGATCGAATGCCCTTGCCGCTGTAGATTACCGCGCCGGATTCATCTAAATACTCAATCTCTTCGGTCCAGTCGCTGTTGGGAGCTTCATCCCTAGGGTTTCCTGAGCAGTATTTTCTTGCGACGAAGTTGGGCGGTAATATAGTAGAAATCAAATTATTTCTCGCAACAGGAAGAGAATATGGAGGATCATTGTGAAGATTCCAAGCTGAATTAGGGTTATTGAGGAAGTATGAAGAGAATTTGCGAAGGCAAGAACGATTTGTATGGTGCAGAATCCTATGGATTCGAGGATAAAGCATCGTTATTGAGCCAGGGCAAAAGAAAGTGGAGATGGGACTCGAAGAAGGAAGCGGCCAACGGCTTCAGTGGTATGACCAGAGAAACCCTTTCCAATTTACACAGCATAAAAATTTATTTTGAAAAAAATCAAAATTTATTTTGGTCATGCCCATTTTTTTTAATAAAAATTTAGGTCATGGCTTAAAAAAATAATCTAAATTATTCTCTGGAATAAATTTTTCATATGAATTATTAGTGTTACTGTAAAGTATTTTAAGGCAAGTGTAGATGTTATTCTTGATGTGCTGTTGACAGCTAAAAATTTAGGGGAGTAATGTAATGATTTTTTTTCGTTAATTTTTAGTCATGATTAGTTATTTGTTTTTGCACCTTATATATTCGCACACTTGAGACACCTCTGACCCTATATTTATTATTATTTTTTATTTTTTTAGGACGGATTGGGGTATGTTTTAGCCTGCCCTTGGATCTATTCTTGGTTGCACTCACATATGAACATATTAAAATTTCCTTATGAACATCTTTGGTTGCATTACATAGTCCTAAAAAATATATATGACTACTCCTTATATAGGACGATGATTACTAGTAGAATGTATGAGGAAATGTTTGAAGATCACATGTTCGAGTGTAAGTCTGATTTATTCCTACTAAAGCGATTAATGGAAAATGGTAATGTAATATCCAACATTAAAGAGATATAATGGCGTTTGATTTTAAGATATTTGATTATATATATTCAAAGTCTTATTTTTTGGTCGAAATATATTCAAAGTCTATGATTCCGCTATCCACTAGACCACTACTTTACACCACAATCACACAACGAGTTTGACTTGTAGAGTCAAAATAAAGTGCAGTTAGCACATTTAAGTAGGTAATCTTGTACATACTTTTTTTTGTTCTAAAAAATATGAATAATTTACGTAATTTTGTACATACTTCTTTTTTTTGTTCTAAAAAATATGAATAATTTTTGTTTCAGTTCAAAATTCAAGTTAAATCATTTAGGACTGTCAAACTGATTCATATCAAGGCTTTGTTTCACTTTTTACCAAAAATCTCATATCAAGACTTTGTTTCACTTTTTACCAAAAATTCTTTTTTATTCAAAATTTACTTTTAATAATCTTAAAATTCATACATCTCATTACTTTTTACGTTTTTCAAACCATAAAAAATAAATTTTCACCAAAAATCACTTTAAACTAAGTGAAACACACCCCAAATATTGAGTCCTTTTATTTCTTTTCTTGATCAGAAACCAAGTTAAAATCCTATGTTAGTATATGTATCCCAATTTGGCGATTTATATGTCTTCAAAAAATCTATTTTATTATCATAAGATAAGATAATAAAATACTCCGTATAATGATATTTAGATAAAAATCAGATATAGTGATATTGATTTATAATAATTCTTATTCCACTATAATGTAAAATAAATTACGATGGCGGATTGGCGATTGCCGAGTCGTAAATTAGAGTGGAGCCGTGGAGGGGTAATATAAGGATACTGTGAGCTGACAAATTGGGTTGTGGACCGAGCGAGCAAGAGAGAGTTCAAGAGCTGATTCCGCAAAGCCCTAGCTCTCTCTCATTGAATTCGTTCCACCGGAGGTTTCAATCGCTTCACAGGATTAAGGCGTTTTCTTTGCTCTCGAAGATGGTCAGACCTCCTTTTTTTCTTCTGATTTTCTTCGCTGTTCTCGTGTTTCTATGTTGTGTTTCGTTGCTTTTTCCTTTTTACCTCTTATGGTGTTAAACCCTTACGAAGTTCATAAACTCACTTTAATTTGTCTTCAAGTCTACTATTTGGTATGTTTCATCGCTGACTGATATTGATTTTGTAGTGTTGTTTCTTTCTTCTGGCGTTCGAATTTTTACTTTTCTGAGTTCTTATTGGGTTTATCTTTGCAGAACACGAGTGATAAGTGGCTACTTTTACAAAATTCCACGAGAACTGGATGATTCATGATTTTTTTTCTTGACAAAGAGATGATTTATGTATAAATTGCTAGAGATGATTTATAAATTGCTCTTGTGAATTGGTTGATATGAGATTGTGAGGGTGTTTGTACTCCCTTTGCTGTGTGTGTCTTCAGTTTGATGGTGGAAAGTGTGTTGATTTTGTATGCCTTTTTTTATAGAACAAATTGGGAAGAGGTCACCGGGACAAAGCCCAGCAATTTATGGCGATTACTGGGGCAAGGTAATTGGTTATGTTTGATGTTATTATAGATACAAAGCAAGTCTTATATCTAGTGTAATTTTGGTGTATTTAGTTATTGAATCTCGAGTGATGATGCCAACTTCACCTGTTCTGTGCAGTGAAAAGGCTGCACTTCAGGTTCTGAAGGCCAGTGACTGGCATCTTGAGAGTGCATTTGATGTATTTTACAGTCAACCACAGACTAAAACGTATACTGACTCTAGACATTTGGAGGACCTTTACAACAGATATAAAGGTAGATTTTAAATGTACTTTGTCCATATTACTGAATTTTTTAACGCATTAGTTTATACTTTTTGCAAGTAACTATATAATGTTCTTTCATAATATAATCAATTTGGAAGGCCAATCCTCAGATGTTAATAAAGAGCATGTTTAAATTCATGTTTGCTATGAAGTATGAACTACATAGAAGCTCTATCTCTTAGAACATCATGTTATGATAAATCTTTGACATGAAGACATGATGTTGATTATGCCTTTGACATATATTGCAGATCCTTATGCTGATATGATAATGGCTGATGGTATCAGTCTTCTTTGCACTGATCTTCAGGTAACAAAGCTGGACTGTATAGTCTAAAGGGTTTTGTCATGAGTTATATAATCTTCTCCTCTCTTTTGGTGGAAGTACGAGTTGTACTTCTAACTTCTTCATATGCTTTGAGGTAGCATTACAACACCATTGGTTATTAGTTCATTGTATTCTTGCTTTTTGATTCTGGGTTGTGTCTTTCTTCTTCACAGGTGGACCCCCAAGACATTGTCATGGTAAGTGCAAATACCCAAATTTGTCTCTCAATTTTGGTAGTTATTTATGAATTTCATTCTACGATAGAAGAAGAAAATGTATTTCATAACCCTGCTGCTTTAAACTTGTGAAGTAAAAAAAAAAAAGCTTAAGAATACCAAAGTACTAATTGAAAATACACAAACTACGGCATCGTTGTTCATAATTCAGATTGTCCTCCAATCAAATGTAATTGAGCATATACTTGCTAAAATCTGTGCTATGAAAGCTGTGTATTTTTTTATTTATTAATTTTGTGCTTACATCAAGTTTCTTCTGGCTGTGTCAACCTTTGGCTTTGGGCATTAATTATGAAGTTTTCCGGATATCAGCTTTGTTCTTATTCTTCCTCTGCTCTCTTTCAGCTGGTAGTCTCCTGGCATATGAAAGCTGCGACAATGTGTGAATTCTCCAAGCAGGAGTTTATTGATGGATTACAAAGCTTAGGGCAAGTTTTAATTCTTTTTGGTTGAGCTTTTTACCTTGTTACTATTGTGTGGTCAAGTCTCATTTGCAGCTGTATGTATTGGTCGCAGGGTTGATTCACTGGAGAAGCTACGCGAAAGAATCCCATTTATGCGCTCTGAACTGAAAGATGATCGTAAGTGTAATCATCAGAAATCCTGTAGATGGAAAACATCAAATATACTCTTTCCCTCTCCAAGTGTTTTTTCCCGTTTAACTGATGTTATTTGGAAAGAAGTTGAACTGATATGTTCTGTGATAATGTTTCAGAGAAGTTCCGAGAGATATACAACTTTGCTTTTGGATGGGCCAAGGAAAAGGTATCCTGTTTTTAGCAATTGTTCTAACACCAAATCAAGATTGTAATGGAACAAAGATTGTCTTTTTGTTAAAAATGAAACAAAATTAGTTACCATAGGGTTGTAAAATTGATGTTATTATAATGTTTCATAACCTACTGTCATGACTATAAAGGCACAATGTTATGTCTTTTCAGGATAGCGACAATTACAATAGGTTTTCTTGTAGTCAAATGTTGTGTAGATCTTTGGTTTGTTTGTATCACCAAGAAATGTTGTTAGTTTTCATTTGACATAAAAATGTTATAATATCATTGGAATTCTTGGGTGGGGGGCAGATCATATGTTTTTTTTTTTTCTCTCAGAATTAGAATTTTTTATAAGTATCTACTAGTGTAAAGTTTATATTGTTTTGTAATATATTTTTTTCTCACTGAATCTTTGCACTGTTTCAGGGCCAGAAGTCTTTGGCGCTAGATACAGCTATTGGAATGTGGCAACTCCTATTTGCAGAAAATCAATGGCCATTTATTGAACACTGGTGCCAATTTTTGCAGGTAATTTGTCAATGGTGCTAGTGTTTTTCTCATGCTGACATGATCAAACTATCGAATTACCCATCACTTTGTCCACATTTTGAGAATATTGATAGGGCATTCCATGTCGTTCGTTATCTGCCAATTTTAATGAGCATTTTGTGAAGGGAGCCTGCATAATCTAAGTCTTCATGTAGATGCAACTGGGCATATCATTGTACTGGGACATTTGATATTTCTTTTGGTAGAGATCCAGAGGTGACTTAAAAGAAAGATGATATGACACCGACACCGAGAAGAAAGAAAGAAACGAAATCTACATTAGATGATCCTGTCTTTCCTAGAATATAGCAGCCAATTCTACCGACTATGAATCCTCTTATATCTGAGGAATCAAAAAAGATAATTTTCACTTGTCTATCCTGACCATACCTATGCGAAAAAAGATGATATATATATATAATATAGCTTATTTTACACAACAATCAGTAATTTGGATATTTCCTTACTGCAATTTACGAGATGTGCTGTAAGCCTGCAAGTGAACTACTCAAGTGATGGAGTTCATCAAAACCCTGTGGCATGATTTAAGCTACCATTTGTGCTTGTGCATACATTAGATAAATGTATTCCTTGGAGAAACCAAAGATGCCTGTTTGTGATACCATTGAATCTAAATATACCCTTTTTTACCCCGAAATGAATGTGATACTGTGCTAAAAGGGCTGCTGCCTAACAGTATTGTCTGTGAATGAACTTTTCGTTCATTGTGATGGTGGGACATTATATGTAATGATCTTTCCGTTCTTACCATTGTCGGTTCCTTACCTTTTATTTTCCGACGATCTTGTTTTGCTCTATTCAGGTTCGGCATAACAAGGCAATCTCAAGGGACACATGGTCTCAATTGTTGGAGTTTGTAAAGGTATGAATGAGTTGCATTATGACATCACAATTCCATAGTAGCCCTTTTCTTCTATTTGCTTTGCAGTGCATTCGAAGTTTCCTTTCTAGTTTGAAGGGTAAGGATTCTGTTTACAATGTACAATCAATATACTAATGACGTTTAGGCTAATTGCTTGTTGAAATACTTTGCACTTCTAGTTGCCTTACTGGTGTTGAAAATAATATGCAAGTTGTTGATGCCAAAACTCTTAGCAATTTGTGTGTGTCTTTATACATCACTTATGCTAGAACAAATTGTGAACATATAGTGAATTGAAGTCTACAACTGATTTATGTGCTCTACTCATGACAGTCTGTGGACCCTCGCCTATCCAACTACGACGCAGAAGGCGCTTGGCCATATCTCATAGATGAATTTGTGGAGCATTTAGTTGAGAGTGGGGTCGTAGAGAGGGATCATCCAAAGGACTGGAACCCGACCCTGTAATTGATTCAGCAAAGGTGTCTATTTATGTATTTTCTGCTTAGTTCCATGTTTCTTGTATACAGTGAACAATGTCGTTATGTTTTTTGTATGCAGAAGAAATAAAACTAAGGATTGGGATTTGGGGGAATCTGCAGAGTTTTATTTTCAAGTTTGGCATCTGATTTATTATTATCTTATACGTTCTCATACTTTGGTTTGGTTTTTTCTTCGTCTGTAAACTAAGCGATGAGTTATGAGTGTAGGATATTCCATTTTCTGCTGCTGCAGCAGTAGCTGGCCGATTTCAAAGTTAAGGGATATTCAAAGAAGAATGAGAGTGTGTCTAATTGTAATGGGAGAGAGCCAGAGAGGTGAGTAGTGTAAAATTCCTTTTCTTGTGTCAAGTGGACTTGTGTTAAAGCAAGCAATTTTCTCGAAAGCAAGGGATATTCAAAGAACGGATTCGATCGAAAGCACATTTATTGTGGTCAAGATCAAGATTATTTTTTGTAAGTCTGATATATATTAAAATTAAGCCGGCTCTAGTTTGAATGTACAAGTCTCGGTTGACTAGTAGATGGTCGGGTATAGTTTTTTAGTCCTTTAAACAATTAAGCAAGTTGGACTCTTGGTGAATGATGGTGATTGGTGAGTGCATTTTAGTCCTTTTTTTTTTTACAAGGAATGGTAGTTCGAGAGACCGAGATGAAACTCGGTAGCCGGAAAGACCGACACCTAAAAAAAAGCCAACCATGACCAACAAACTTAGAAAAAGCTAAAAGAGAACAAAGTAGACAATCAGCAAACACCGAACAAAGAAGTCGAAGAGACTTGAGTTCAGGTAGGAGAAAGCAATTCCGCGGCTCAGTAATGGACTAACACAGGCGTAAAGGGTCGTCGGTGTGCAAGACAGCAGCAGGAAGCCGACTTGAGGAGGTGTGACGAATCGCCTGAAAACACACAGAAAACACTAATAGGTTGATTTTTACTTTTTTTTTATCGAAAAATATTTTCTTTTATTTGTTACGTTTTCTCACTTTAGGGATTAAAGCTCAAACCCATCTGTCGTTGATATATGATTTAAGGATTTTTAAGGAGTTTGTATTATTACAAGCACAATTTTTTTCCTTGGCCACTAGTAATTCTCAATACATTGCAAGTAAATTAAGAGAGATAAATAAAGCAAACTCTTGGAATATAGAATACGACATTATTACAACCCTAGTTTACTAGAAAGAACCCATGGGTGTAAATCAAACTCTTGGAATATTCAAAAAAAAATATTCGATTTCGCGCATGGATTATGACTTGTGCAATAAGAAATGTTTTTTTTTTATCAGTACAGTATAAGAAATGCTTATAAATTAAAGAAAAAGAAAACTCCTTTTAAAAATAAATAAAAGAACATTAAAAAAAGGCACTATGAGAGTATGAGTGGTTTCCCTTGCAAGTTGCATCTCTCGCTTATAAAATACTTCTCGAACATTCGTCTCCCATTTGCACTTCACATCTCCATCGAAATCGCTCGCACACCGACCTGTTGCGAAATCCCTAGTAAGCAAATTGATCTGTGAATTTCTCTTGTGATTGCTAACTCTGATCTTATTTTCACTGTCGGTGTTGATTTCTTTTTTCCGTGTTTTATCTGGATTACTAGATATCGGTATCCATGGCGACCAAGAGAAGCGTTTCGACTTTGAAGGAGGCAGATTTGAAGGGAAAGAGGGTGTTCGTGAGGGTAGATCTGAATGTTCCGTTGGATGATAACTGCAAGATCACCGATGATACCAGGATCCGAGCTGCTGTTCCCACTATCAAGTACTTGATGGGATACGGTGCCAAGACCATTCTCTCCAGCCATCTCGTATAACATCTTCGCTTCTCTCGCTGCCTAAATTATATCTTTTATTTGTAGATCTAATTTACCGGATCTGTTTTTAATTTTTCTGTGTTCTTTGTTGATCGATCTATGGCGAATCCTTTGATATTGATTTTTACGTCCTTACATTATTTGTCGTTGTTTTTTATGCTTTTTTTCTTCAATCCATTAGGTTAATGGCCAACTTGGCTTTTGTGTGATACGTTAATTAAATGTCTGATCTGTTCTGAAATGGATCCAATTGTAATTTCAGAATTGTTTTCTTCGTTCTAGGTAGTCTTGAACTTGAGCAATACAGTCCCTTTTGCTGTCTTAAGTTTTGATTTTTAGCCAGCCGATTCTACAGCTTTGCATGTTATGTATGGTAATCTTAAAACACATTGCTGTTTATGGTTTTCTGAAAATTGAACCTGGTAGCTTCGTTTGAGCTTGAGGAAGGGTTTACTAGTGTCTATTGGATCCTTTGGATTTATTTTATTATGAGATGCGTAGGTGTTTCCTTAAACTTCAAGTCGATGCTATTTGTTAAAGAGTTTTTGACCCAATTTCAATTGTGAAATTCATTAACAATAAAGAGTTGTTAACCCATAATATGACTATTAGTAATCACTATTAGTAATCATGGCAAGTAGTTGGTTATTCTCAGTATCACAAGTGTTTTCAAATCTTTTGGTGCTCTCATTTGCATTGACTACAGTACTGCTTTCAGTCACCTCATCCTAACCAGTACATGTACTTGGTGTTTCATACTGTTTCTTTGTATTGCATTACCTTTTGTCTTCTTCAAAAATTTGAAAGGATATGTTTACTGTGTTGAGCTTTTTCTAAAATTCTAAAATTTGAGATCCCTTTTCTCTCTTGATTCTGTTCATGTTATTCACATTTTCCATAACATATCCTGAAACCTATTTACTAAAAGTCTATCTTTGGCTGTTAAACAGGGACGTCCCAAGGGAGTTACACCCAAATACAGCTTGAAGCCACTTGTGCCAAGGCTATCTGAGCTCCTTGGAGTAGAGGTATTTCAATTGGGAGTGCATTTGCAGCTTTCTTTTGTAGTTTCTTATTAAGAACATTCATGAAGCAAAAATGGTATATAGGTTATAATGGCGAATGACTGCATTGGCGAGGAAGTTGAGAAGCTGGTTGCTGAACTTCCCGAAGGAGGTGTTTTGCTCCTTGAGAATGTCAGGTTCTACAAGGAGGAGGAAAAGAATGATCCAGAGTTTGCAAAGAAATTGGCTTCTCTTGCTGATCTTTATGTGAATGATGCGTTTGGAACTGCACACAGAGCACATGCCTCCACTGAAGGTGTGGCCAAATATTTGAAGCCTTCTGTTGCTGGCTTTCTCATGCAGAAGGTATATTCATCCTAACTTTTTCTGCCTTGTCATTGATGCTATGCACTACTGAGGTGCCGTATTTTACTGCTGATTTTATGTAAAGTACCATTCTTGCTCTTCATTTTGTTTTGAAAAACGGATATCTAAATTGCTGGGTAACTCCTCTCTTTTGTTTTTCCTTGCTGTGTGTTCTGAGACTTTTTAATTAATATATGTAATCCTCATCACTCTTAAGACCTGGGGACTTGTCATTAGGTGCTTGTATCTAGTTTATTTGATAAAGTCTTGTCCTTTTTTCCTCCTTGTTCTCTCTATTTCATGCCTGCTTTGGTGGATTGTCTGAGTGACATTATACCGTCAGTTGCATGAATCCCACCTCTTGTAAAGAATATAATAAAAAAATGTGTTTGGATTCCCTTTACCTATAGAGCATGACACCTTTCTTGCATGATGCCAGAGGTATACTAATATACAAGAAATGATTTGAACAAAGAACAAGTCAATGATTTTTTCAGCAATTGTGGTGATTGATATGGCTTTAAATCCACATCACTTTATCAAATCATTTCAACTGTTGGTATTTGACTCCAAACTAAAATGTTTCCCTGGTACCTTCCTTTTTTATATTCGTCAGGAACTTGACTACCTTGTTGGAGCTGTGTCAAACCCAAAGAGGCCATTTGCCGCAATTGTTGGTGGCTCAAAGGTTTCTTCCAAGATTGGTGTCATCGAGTCATTGTTGGAAAAGGTCGACTTTCTCTTTCTTGGTGGTGGCATGATATTTACCTTCTACAAAGCCCAAGGATACGCAGTTGGATCATCTCTTGTGGAGGAAGACAAGCTTGACCTTGCAACCTCTCTCATGGAGAAGGCCAAGGCTAAAGGCGTTTCTCTACTTCTTCCTACTGATGTTGTCATTGCCAACAAGTTTGCTCCTGATGCTGATAGCAAGGCAAGCCTTTATCTTCTTTTATAACACCAAATCTGTATGCCTTTATGGTATGGATGTTTCATATGACAAAGGCACTGCAAATCATAGAGTTAATTGCAGTTTCATAGCCAGCATGTGGTGGTTTTTAATATAAATGCGTTTAATCTCTGCAGACTGTGGCAGCATCAGCAATTCCAGATGGATGGATGGGATTGGATATTGGCCCTGACTCTGTCAAATCCTTCAGTGAAGCTTTGGATACCACCCAGACAATCATCTGGAACGGACCCATGGGTGTCTTTGAGTTTGAGAAATTTGCTGCGGGAACTGAGGTAAGAATTGTCTTCAGTCATTTTCCTTTTCAATGCGTGCTGGTAATTTTTCTCTTGCATGCTGTAAAAGCCATGCTACTAAGTTAAAAGCTCTCACCCCTTGTTTACATATCAATCTTTTTTTTATGCAAACATAAAGTATTAAACTATGATTCTCTGTCCATAATTAGGCTATTTTAGATGAAATCTGAGTTTTCTCTATTTGTTCGTTAGCAATTCTACATGAAGTCACATTTTACCAATTAATTAGATTATGAATTGCTAGTCAAATGGGCTGTTAAAAGGCAGTCTTATTTTTATAACAAGTGAGTATATGCATAGTGACTCCACTTACTACTGGTAAAAATGCAATTTCTCACTCTTTGACCTATAGGCAAAGTTAAACATGTAGTAAATTTCAGTCTAAGTGACACGGCAAGTTAACCGGTGACTCTGATTTGTCATTTGGTTTTCAGGCAATAGCCAAGAAGTTGGCAGAGCTAAGCGGAAAGGGAGTAACAACCATCATTGGAGGAGGAGACTCGGTGGCAGCTGTGGAGAAGGTGGGTCTTGCTGACAAGATGAGCCACATCTCCACCGGTGGCGGCGCTAGCTTGGAGCTCCTTGAGGGGAAGCCATTGCCCGGTGTGCTAGCTCTCAACGACGCTTAAGTACATGAAAATTCCTCCTCTTTAGGTTGAGTCTGAAGAATGCTTATGAATAAGAATCGATGTGATGTTGCTTTTGGTGTGGGTATTACCTGAGCACTTCTTTTTTTTGGGTTTCCTGTTAAATAACCGGTGACAGCAGTAATTTTGCTTGCTGAGTTTTTTGCAGTTTTTTGTTGTAGCTTAACTCAGGTTGACCTGGGGCTGTTGAAATATTTACAACCTTTTGTCAATTTTTCTTCTTTTTTACCATTAGGCTCACTTTTCAGGTATGAGTGTATGACAAAGGTTGAATCAACATTCAGCTGATAAATACTCACATTATTAAGTATTACTGCAACGATGAATAAGCTGCATCCCTCAGTAAATAAACGATAGAATTTTGGAGCTCGGGTGTAATTTTTGAAAATCTTAGCACGATTTCTGATATGTCTACGACGACTTTTCCATTTTTGACAAACCTTCGTTTTGACTCTTAATCGGACCTCATAACTCGTATCATTACCAATTACAATGTTTTGACTCTTCTCATTTTATTTTTGAGCGCCCCGTTTTATTCTCTCATTTCTAAGTTTTTATTTTATTTTGGATGATGTACAAATTGACAACATTATTCTCATGAAACTTTAAAAATTATCCAAAATCTTAAATTTTTACTCTTTTTTCTCATTTTTAAACATTTTTCTTATTTTTAACACTTTTTTCCTACTTTCCTCTCATCAAACCTTTAAAACTATTTTTTTTTTTAATTGTGTGCACAACAAAAAATAAAAAAATTTATTTAGGGACCGAGGGAGTATCGTGAAGCCACAGACCTAACCATACTGTGTGGGCTTGCCCCGCCTTGCCGACTTCCATTTTGATTGATTGGGAATAACGTGACATTTGTTGTCATCTACGAGATATCTGGCATCGGTGGAAGGAAGGAATGAGAAGCATCTTTCTCAAAAATATCATAGAGCACCCCAGATATTCTTTCCGAAAAAGCTCCATATCTTCTGTTTGAAGATCTAATCATCCCCACATTCAGAAATGAACTGCCTTCAGAATCTTCCCAGGTGATCGATTTTTATCTTCCTGCACTCGAGATCGTAATTTTTTTTTTTCTGGGTTCTTGAGACGAGGAAGAACCGATTTTTTGAAAGTTAATCGACGAATCTTGTCTTTTTTATCCACCTTAGTATTAGTATTTGCCTTTTGAGTTTTCAGGACCTTTGCTTTGCCTGGGTCTCGGTTCGGGAAAGGCCATGAATCAAAGACTTCTCGTTTTGTTCTTTCCCTGGTAACTCTATTTATCTAAATGCTTGCTTCTTTTTTTTTCTTTCTGGAATGGGACATTTGAGCTTGATTTTTGACAATTCGGTTTCTTCGAATCAGGGATTGATCAAAGGCATTGACCCTGATCTTCGCCAGAGTACAATAGTTAAGGTAAAGTGTTGAATTTTTGTATTCCTAATCTCAATTTGGACACATACATTTTTCCCAATAATGGTATAGAAAAAACTCAGATATTGGTGTCAGCTTAATACACTGCCTGGGCCTTAAAAATCTGTTTGTTTAGTTCTATGAATGATCAATCGTTGTGTTTTGGTGCCTTTTACCCTTTGTCTAAAGTTTGGACATGCTGGTTTGTTGATGTATTCTGTATCATGCTCTCCATTTTCCGATCTACCTGGGGATGATATTGAGATGCTAACAGGTAGATGTGGATACTGCATTGTTATTACTGATTGCCTACTTTTGTAATGTGGGTATTGGCCAAACCCTTTGAAGGATTTTTATATCTATTCAATTTAAACTTGGGGACAGAGAATAGACTCAATAGAGTTGATTGAACTGATTGTCCATATTTTCTTACTCACTGCTTGAAACATCATATAAGTGATCTCAACAACAAAGCTTATTTATTAACAAAATCATATTTGTTAAGTTAAATCATTCTTTACAATCTTCTCCAAGAAGTCCTAAGCTTCCTTTAGAGGCACATTATGCTATACATTGCTGTTATTTCCTGCAACAAAATCTGGTGTAAAAATATACACGATTGGGGCAAACATCATAGTCACTTGTGTGTTTTCTCTCAGCAAGCAGTTTCTAGCTCAAAATCTGGTGGCAAGATGGATGACAATGAAATCAAAGAGGAAAAATCAAATGAATACAGCACTACCATGACAGAGGCTACGGGCGCAGGTGAGCTCAGGCATATTTAAAGTAAAATAATCCATTTTTTTAACTCATACTTCTGATGTTTTAAATATCTTGCTATTAGCTGCTTTCATAAAGGGAATTCTGTATCTCTAGCTAGCAGCATTTTCACCATTCAACCTTGTTGGAAAAAATGGGTAATTCTTTTATTATATAACCTTATCTGACTGCTTGACAATATGCAGATTTGAAATATAGGCATGAATTGGGAATGAACTATAGCTTCATTCGGCCAGACTTAATCGTTGGTTCATGTCTGCAGGTAGAATACAGTTTATATGAAGTTATTGTTAAGTTATACGGTGTTTTCTGTACACCTAGAAGGATTAATGAAATCATACATGTCTCTTGAATTTAAGGTTCCAGAAGATGTTGACAAGTTGCGAAGTATTGGAGTGAAAACTATATTTTGTCTCCAGCAAGATCCAGATCTTGAGTATCCTAAAACAAAGATAAATTTGTGTATTCTACAACTTCATTTTGCATGATATGAATCTCTATAAAGTTTTAGCAGCGACATAATCAAATGATTAGGATTCCTTTACTTGGATTCCAGATATTTCGGTGTTGATATTAATGCCATACGAGAGTATGCCCAGACCTGTGATGATATTGAACACATCCGTGCAGAGATAAGGTTCCACTTTCTATATTTGTTCTGTTAGCTTATTCTGAGTATGCTTTATTGTGCCATGTTAAAAGCTGATATAAATTTGCAGAGATTTTGACAAACATGATCTACGGGTGCGGCTTCCAGCTGTTGTTGGCGAATTATATAAGGCCACGAGTCACAATGGTGGTGTCGCATACATACATTGTACAGCTGGAATGGGTCGAGCTCCTGCTGTTGCGGTATATTCTCTGTCATAAACATTCCGGTTTGTCTAGTAGCTTATAAAAAACAGAATTTCATGAAACAAACACATCATAATTTCAAGGTAGACCTCTGGCTAGCTAGCTTGTCAGCTTGAGCTTGTCTTGCCAAACTTAAAAGAGACATGTTATGACATTGCTAGCCAGTTCTCTAAAATGAATTTGCATTCAACTTTCTCTAGTTACATTTTCCTTTTAAAATATTTCATACTGCAGACTTACTCCGGGTGTTCCATGAATTGCAGTTGGCATATATGTACTGGGTGCAAGGATATAAACTTAATGATGCCCATAAATTACTCTTGGTAAGTCTCACTCTTTCCCATAGGCAAGTTAAAAGGATTATGCACATTTTTTATGAAGAATCTTAGTCCTCACAACTGTTTATGTTGACAATTATAACAATTAACTGAAGTAACAAATTATAACAACTCTTTTTGGTAGTTGAGGATTCTAAAATACTGATATAGGGATGCCATTTATGAATTATGATGAAAACTTGGATTATAAAATTGGAGGGTATGAAAATGTTGTTTGTTAGCGTAGCATTAAGTCGCCATAATTAGCACAATCTCTTACGGTTTTGCATTTGGGACAACCGCCTCAAACTTTTCGGATATTGCACAAGTTTAGCTAGGCTAAACAATTGCTCAAGTCCAATGTACTAGTCCTCTAGGCTAAAATCTGGAGGGTCATGTTGTTTCCATTCCTGCAGAGCAAACGATCATGCTGTCCAAATCTGGAGGCAATTAAGAATGCAACAGCTGACATAGTGAGTTTATCCAGTCTTTAAATTTTGTCCATCTGAAATCTATTCCAATCAGCTCATTCATGGCACTTAATCACCTTTTCACCGCTGAGGGGAATTCAGCGTTATGCAGCGGTGTCTGTTTCTTTATGTTGGATAGGAAAGTAAATTAAATTTGCTTTCATGATTAAAGCTTACAGGCTTGAAGAAGAAACATGTAACCTTGCAATGGGCTGGTAAAAATTGCTCCTCAGTTGAAATATCTGGACTCGATATCGGATGGGGCCAGGTATATTTTCCTGCACTTCAATTTCTACTTGTGATTTATAAGCAGAGCATTGCTAAGTGACTCTGTCTAAGTACTCTTACAATTTCCTTACAATTTCCTGTCTAAGTACTCGTACATTGCCTTTGAGATGGATTTAGTCCCTATATCAATTTTGGTGCATTCCAACTAAATTTAGTTATTATTGTCACATAGTTGAATTTCAGTTTTTCTTGGGGCTATCGGTGTACCCCCTTTCCCTTTGGCAGGGTATCCCCATTTTGATACCCCAGATTCCGCTGTAGCGGAGCCTCATTGGGTCAATGATGTCTCAGTAAAATTTTACTTGTTAGAACTCATTTCTCATATACTGACACATGAGATGTGCAATTTCAGAAAATACCTTTGAACTTCAACAAGGACAAAGGTCGTTGGGTTCTTGAGAGGGAATTGCCGGTATGGGTCTTAACAATACAATACCCACTCTTAGCCATTCCATACTGATCATAAAATCTTAAAGTAACTTTCGAGATGTCTTCTTTTCATCTTAAAACAGGAAGGTCAGTACGAGTACAAGTACATAGTCGACGGTGAATGGTTGTGCAATCAGGATGAGCCTCTCACCATTATAAACAGGGATGGCAACATCAACAATTATGTTTTGGTAAACTCTCCAAATTCAGTATCCAACAATTTAGTTATAAATCATAAGAATACCTAACATAGTAGTGTCACGAAACATAACGAACAAGGTGGGCGATCTTGTCTAAATTTCTGTTGGTTACTGGGTTGTGTAGGTTCTTGCTGATGATCCGGAGAGTGACAAAGCAAAACTGCGGTTGAGATTGACTGACGTTGACCCAGATCTTACGGCGGATGAACGAAATCAAATAAAGGAATACCTTGAGAAAACTCAGGATGATGCCTAATCTACAGTGTATACTCAACATGGTAGTGAATAAGACCGAGGTAAGCTCAACGAGCCATGACCTGTTTCTATTTTTGTCACGTTTAATTCCTCTCGACTCTTCGAACATACACGAAAGCCCCTTCTGATTTCCTTGTATTTTAGTAATCCGGCATATAAAATAATAATTTGAATCTTTTTTAATATCTTGGCATGCCAGACTTTTTTACCAACCAAATTTGGTTGTTGTATAGCACAATATTAACCTATCAAGTTAGAATTGTCAAACGCACTTGAGTACTAGAAGACTAGAAATGTATGATTGAGGTGCTTATTTTGAATGCTAAAAGGTAAATACTTTTGAAGAAGCTAGATATTGATAAGGATGCTTGATGTGTGTGATGGTTCAAAGTTCCTAGATGCATCTATTTGACCTACTTTACACAAAAACCAATCATATTGAAACAGATCTCTTTGTATTAAGGAAGAGGATTAGTATTAAGGCATGCTAATTAACAAAGGACGAAAAGACCTACAAATGCTAGTCTAAGTAACAATGACCAAGTTGTCTACGGAAACACAAACCATTCATCGATCACAAGCTGTGGGCGAACTATTGGATCTATATCACTATAAAAGGGGGATGAAATCATACATATGACAAACTAACAACAAATAAGCCATGCCTACAAAACAACCACTATTCACTCTTCCTGCCCATTTTCTCTCTTTTCATTTGCTCTTGTCTTCTTTCATCTTCTCTAATTGCCAACAAGTTTGTAATCACCAAGATCAATCCGCTCTTCTCGCCTTCTCGGAAAACATTTCAACGCCTTCTTCCCTTCCATTGGATTGGTCTTCTCAAGTAAGTTGTTGTCAATGGGAAGGTGTGGAATGTGATATCAACGGCCGGGTAACCCATTTGCATTTGCCTTCTAGAGGCCTAAAAGGACTAATCTCTTCCTCTATTATCAACCTCACAAACCTTAGAATGATGGATTTATCTTCAAATAGCATGAGTGGCTCCATCCCTCAAGAGACCGGGAAGCTCTTATACTTGGAAAAGCTTCATCTTTTCGGAAACAATCTTAGCAGTCCTATTCCATCATCTTTGATGAATTGTACCCAATTAGTTGAGATATTTTTGAGGGATAACCGTCTCAATGGAGATATCTCAAAGTTAGATTTTTCAAGGCTTGTTCAACTCCAAAAGCTTGATCTTAGGAATAATAGCTTCAACGGCACTTTGCCAGAAAGCATATACTCATGTAAGTCTCTCATTGCATATAGAGTGGAGCTAAATAGTATTACCGGCCAAATCTCCCCCAAAATTGTTGAGCTAACATCCTTGTCCTTCCTTTCCATTGCACAAAATTCCTTTTCAAATATCACAATGACACTTAGTGTTTTAGCTAAATGTAAGAACCTAACCACGCTCTTCCTTTCATCCAACTTCTATGGCGAATCTCTACCGGTCCATAGAAACTTCATAAGTTTAGGTGAATTCTCAAAGCTTCAATTCTTAAACCTTCGAAATTGCATGTTTGCAGAAGGTCCCATACCTAATTGGCTATCTAAATTAAGAAGTTTGTGTGTTCTAAACTTGGAAGGTAATAGACTAACCGGTAGAGTTCCAAACTCGTTGGCGACTCTACCAAACTTATTTAGATTAAATTTAAACAACAATAGTTTGTTTGGAGAGTTCCCCCTAAGTTTGTGTCAACTTCCAGCACTAATCTCACAAGATGCTCAAGCAAACTTCAAGTTGTGTCAATTTGAGCTCCCCGTCTATTTTTCTCTTAGCAACACTTACATCCGGTCTAAGGTCGACAATTATTATGGGCTAGGTCTCTCGTATAATGCATTTAGTGGTAACATTCCAAAAGAGATTGGCAACTTACAAAATCTACAACAGTTATACCTCAATAATAATCACTTTTCTGGCCCCATTCCGATTAGTATATCAAATTTAGTAAAGCTAGAATATCTGGATCTTTCAACAAACAACCTGACCGGAGAGATTCCGACATTGCTAGCAAGCCTTAGTTTCATGTCACATTTTAATGTGTCTTATAATCATCTTGAAGGTCCTGTACCAACTGGTGGTCAGTTTGATAGTTTTGAAAAGTCCAGCTTTGAAGGTAATCCTAGCTTATGCAGCCAATCCTTAAAACACCCCGGTTCTTGTTCTAATATTCCAGCAAAATCAAGCGCGATAGATAGACATGGAAAACATCAGTTTCTTGATGGACTTTTTGTTGGTTTTGCATCGGGATTTTCTTGTATTCTCTTAATTGTTGCGTCTTTTGTTTGGTTCAACTATTGCAAGAGGCGCCTACCTTCTTAAGAAGATAGATATTGAAAGTGAATCAATTGAGTTTATGTTTAATAACGCATGGGGATTACTTTTAGTTAGTAGAATTGCTTTTATTTGTTTTCCTCACTTGTATTATTTACACGTTTGAGTGTCCTTTCACGTCTTTCCTGTTCTTCCTTTTGCTTTTCACTCGTTTCTTTTGGGTCATCTGTATACACCCTATCAATTTTAGGTCAGGACAAGTGCGTGTACATGCTAACTCCCCTGACCTTGTCCGAGGCGAGTTAACACTGGGTTGTTGTTGTTGTATTATTTACACATTTATGTAATAAATCAGTTGAATGCTGCGTGTAATGCATATGAACACCCAACTATTTAGCTTTGTCACATATCCATGTCTTGCCCTTGGCCATTTTTAACAGATCGATTCTCTCTCCCGCTAGCTGTCCAAACTTCTTGAGGAAGGCGAATCCAAATGATATTTTCTTAATTTTTGAAACTAAATTTAAAACTAGGAACATTAATGTAAAAAATGCGATTATGCAAGGATTTTTGATCTGTTGTACGTAATAATTTCCTATTTATTAGCCCTAGTCATCGGCATTACTTTCTCGTTTGGTCGTGTGATTAATTACTCATTTTGCCGTGAAATCCCTTTTGACAATCTGTGTATGGAACAACAAGATTAGATCGAGATAACAATAACACAATTAAAAAAAAAACACTATTGATTTGCTAATGGTCGATACTTAAGAAGAAAGTCAAGGTGATGCGATTAGAGATGCAACTATGGTTATATCTTTTTTATTAGTTTGTCAATCGCTACTTTGAAATACTTAAAGGATGAACTTAGTGTTTCCTTTCACCTACAAGAATAATTGGCTAACAACAAATACACTTAATAAGAATATATTCTCACATCTTAAAATTTGGGACTAGACTTGCTTATTGTATAAGACTTTGGTTACTCTTTCTATTACTAATTAATTTTAAGATGAAATTCTATTTAGCTTATGTGTTGGGTCTATCGTGCCAGTGTGCACAAACATATACCCTCTCCATCAGTATTAGCTCACGAATTTGGTATGATATTAAAGTAGGTCTTTCGATCTAGCTGATCCTATATAACACCGTGAATATTAAGTTAGAAATTGATAGAGAACCTTTGAATTTTCAAAGGTCCGAATTTACAAATCACTAGCTACTTCACACAAAAAAACAAGAATTTGATAGAGCCTTGTTTGTACACCGTGAATGTTAAGCTAGAATTTGATAGGGTACTTGATGAAATTTGAATGTTCAAATGTCCAAAATTTGGCCGTTTCTATCAACTCTACATAAACATCAATCTCATTGAATATCTTTGTTTGTATCATATAAGACATCAAGACTAATTAATAAGGACTTTGAAAAAGTCTTCTATGAACTTTAGAAACACGTAACCGTGCATCTCAAATTGTGGGTATGCAATTATTATAAATGGGGCATGCAATTATTCATTTGACAAACAACAAATAAACCAAAGATATTCAAACACTTCATACATCTACAATTAATATCCTACAATCTCAGAAAGCCATGCTTCCAAACAAACCACTTTTTACTCTTCCTGCCCATCTTCTCCTTTTCATTTTGTTATTGTATTCCTTTGCCTTCTCTTGCCAGAAAGTTTGTAATCACCAAGATCAAAATGCTCTTCTTTCCCTCTCAGCTAACATTTCAACATCTCCTTCTGTTCCATTAAATTGGTCTTCTTCCATAAGTTGTTGTCAATGGGAAGGGGTAGAATGTGATATCAATGGCAGAGTAACCCATTTGCAGTTGCCTTCCAGAGGCCTAAAGGGGATAATTTCCACTTCCTCTATTAGTAGCCTTGATATGATTACCCATCTTAACTTATCGAATAACTATCTCCATGGATCTCTAGGAGAAGATATAAGTAGGCTCACGAGTCTTAGAATCATAGATTTATCCTTAAATAACTTTGTTGGCTCCATTCCTTACAATTTTGGGAAACTCTTGTACTTGGAAAAGCTTCATCTTTCTGAAAACAAAGTTAGTGGTTCTATCCCTTCATCTTTGATGAATTGCATACATCTAGTGGAAATCATTTTAAGGGATAACCTTCTTAGTGGAGATATCTCAAAACTAGATTTTTCCAAGCTTGTTCAACTCCAAAAGCTTGATCTTATGAATAATAATTTCAACGGCACTTTTCCAGAAAGCATATACTCATGTAAGTCCCTCATTGCCATTAGAATAAGTTCTAACTTCTTAAGTGGTCAAATCTCACCCAAAATTATTGAGCTAAAATCCTTGTCCTTCTTTTCTCTAGCAATGAATTCCTTTACAAATATCACAATGACACTTGGAGTATTAGCAAAATGTAAGAATCTAACCTTCCTCTCACTCGGATCCAACTTCTTTGGTGAGCCCCTAACAGTCGAAAGAAACTTGATCGGTTCAGGTGATTTCCCAAAGCTTCAATTCAGGTGATTTCCCCTACCCTTGCATATTGCAACTTTAAACCAGGTCCCATCCCTAATTGGTTGTCTACTTTGAAGAGTTTGCGTGTTTTGCAGTTAGGAGGTAATAGACTGTCGGGTCAGATTCCAAACTGGTTGGGGACTCTACCAAATCTCTATACTTTATCCTTAATTAAGAATAATTTGTGCGGAGAGGTTCCTCTAGAATTATGGCAATTACCAGCACTAGGCTCTAAAAAAGCTCATGCAGACCTCCAATTTTCTCAGTTTGAGCTCCCTGTCTTTATTTCGTCGCTCTCTAATGTGTTTGCTTCTATCCGATTTAAGGCAAACTACTTCCATATGCTAGACCTCTCACATAACGCACTTAGTGGTAATATTCCAGAAGAGATTGGCAACCTACAAAATCTTCAATACTTGTATCTCAGCGATAACAAGTTTTCTGGTCGCATTCCAACTAGTACATCAAATTTACATAGACTGGAAAGGCTAGATTTTTCTTCAAACATGCTTACCGGAGAGATTCCGGCATCACTAGCGAGTCTTAATTTCTTGGCATATTTTAGTGTCTCTTATAATGATCTTGAAGGGCACATACCAACCGGTGGTCAACTTGGCACTTTTGAAGCATCTAGCTTTGAAGGTAATCCTGGCTTATGTGGTGAGCCCTTGAATCACTCGTGTTCTAGTAGTATACCAACGACATCAAAAGCAATAGAGAGAAATGGGATTCATGACACAAGGAAACGATTTCTAAATGGACTCTTTGTTGGTTTTGCCTCGGGATTTTCTAGTGTTCTAATTCTAGTAGCTTCCAATTTTTGGTTCAAATACTGTAAAAGGGGTCACACTTACTTCTTCAGGGCACTGAGATGATAAGTGAACTCAATCAATAAAGTTTATGTAATCAATAAGTTTATATTCTTACTAGTTCAATTCTTTGCAGTGTACACTTTAGTATGAATGAATTGTGTTGTGATACGATACCTTATATATCTCGTATCGAATTCAATGAATAAAGTAACCGGGTGAAGGGAAGAAGGGCCAAAGGCCAGGGAAAAGAGTGACTCACACGAGATAGCAGAGAAGGAGAATAGAACTAGGGTTTTGGGATAATTAATTTCTCATTGATTCATTAAAATTTCTACAATACAAAAAGAGTATATATAATAAGTCCTACCACTAAACCTTAATCCTAACGGTTCAACAAACGCGTCCCGGGAAAGAACCGTAAAGAAAATCCGAGAAGAGGTAATTAAACCGAATTAAAAATTATAGTTAATTAACGAATATAAAATTATATAACATTACGTATCATGTTGTCATCCATGTGAATTGTGTTGGCATAGATCTTTCAACAAACAATCTGACCGGAGAGATCCCGACATCGCTAGCAAGCCTTAGTTTATTGTTGCATTTTAATGTGCCACCAAAGTCCCAGCAACAGATCGCGGGAGAGTTTTCCTGCACAGCTTGTGTATGGCAAGCTGACAATCCGACGCCATTATAACTTTGGTAAAACCTTTTTGAATCGCACATTCCAGACCCCATTTAAGGGCTTCTAATTCAGCTTGGACACAATGAACATCTACATACCCCTTTGCATCTGTCCGAGCTCTCAAACTCTGATCAATCAATTCAGCAGGATCAACCATCCTTCCTTTCCTTGGAAAAATAGTAAATTCCTTGCCAAATCAGTTCTGTCCAGAGCATCAGTTTATCCGGCTCAGCTGTACACAGAATATGCTCCATCCAATATATATGAGTTATATTTCCGTTTGTATGCAACATATATATGTGCAAGGAATTTTGCTCCAATAAATATCCCTTTCGATAATTATTTGTGTATGAAACCAGAAGATATATTAGATCGATATAACAATAACACTATAAGAAACCATTAATTTGCTAATGGTCGGTACTTGAGAATAAATTAAGTCAGGTGATGAGCTTAGAAATGCAACTATGATCAGATCTCTTTTATTAGTTTGTCAATAGTGTTTCCTTTCACCTGTAGGAAATTAGCCTGTGTTTGTCACAGTTGATGAACTGATTGATAAACTTTAACTAGTTGAAGAAAATAGTAAAATTGTATTTGTTTTATGTTAATAAACCAGCTATTGGTTAATCAACTAAAAAAAATAGTAAGTTGTACAATGACCAAATTATCAAATTGCCTTTCAGAAGCCTCATGGGGTAGTGGTCACATACTCTCTTAGCGACATAATGCTTACCCATCTTACTTTATCTCGATCACAAACTTTAGAATCATGGATTTGTCTTCAAATAGCGTTCTTGGTTCCATTCCTCAAGGGATTAAGGGATAACTTGTCTAAGTGAAGATATCTCAATTTTTTTTCTATTATAACTTGTTCAATTCCAAAAAGCTTGATTTCATGAAAAATAGTTTGTATGTCACTCTACCATAAAGCATATACTCATGTAAGTCACTCATTGTGATTAGAGGTACAAGCTAGTCGCACACTCGTATAAAAAGACTCGAACCTAAAACTTATTTTGTCCACTCCGCAGATTAGCGCAATATATCATCTCAAAACGGTATACAACTTATGCATAACCGACATAACCGTTGAGGTAAGTAACATTGTTGGATCGTAAGGGGTTAGCGAGAGCTTGGGAACTGGCGGTTAGGCTGTTCCCAAGGCAGCGGAAGTAAATAAAAGTAGGTAAACGGACAGTAATGAACACAATTCCCTTATAGAGGAACCCCACGACAACCAATCAGTTGTGTGGGTAAACCTCTACCTCCGCTTGGAGGATTTTGAATGACTTACTTGTATTATTGATTGTTCCTTAGTTACAAACAACCATATTCAAACTTCTCTGATCCTACGAGTTCTACCTAACTCTAGCAACACTAATGAATCTTCTCAATTGAGTTCCTAAGCGAACAACTCAACTAAAACAAGTGAATCAAACCTTACACCTTGACTATCTCAGTTCCCTTGCTCCTGGGAACTTAGCTTCGCCGTCGTCGAGATCAGACACTCGCCGCCGGGGACTTCTATTCTTCTTTCTTTCTTTCGCTGGGAGTATAAGTGAGTTATGGGAGAAGTATTCTATCCGAGCACTATTCACTTGGCTTTATACTTGTGAATGCTTGGGCTCCAATCTTGACTTTCATTTGTGTCCGAAATGCCCTTTTGTCTCGTATGCCAAGTCGTTGTCCTTCACATGTGACAATTTTGAATTGAGTCAACTTTGAGAGTTGATCGGGCCGTTGGATCAAACGCCTCAATCTGTTCCTCAGACTAAGCGTTTGTTTTGTCTTGAGGCAGGATCCCGTAAATCTCGCTGACTTGTCTTTGTCTGCACATGTGAGTTCCCATGTGATAGGAACTGTCTTCTTCAGAGTTCCTTTGAGAGGAACTCTTCATTATGTAAACCAGTGTTCCTTGAGCGTTCATGAAGGTTCTTCACTGGACTTGTGTTCCTTAGAAATACTTGGACATCACACGTTAGTTCCCATATGGTGTTTGTCATTATCAAAACTGGAGAATCGTATCGTTGTTCCGATGCTTGGAACCAAAGTTCCCAACATCGTCCCAACAAACATAACCAAAATGTAACCGATGTGGTAACTTGGTCACAATCCACACCTATATAAGAATGTGTCCGGTTGAGTTTGTATAAGTAATAAGAAATTGATATATTCTTTGCTTATTCAAACAAAACCGAAAACTCTTTGTGAATCTCAATGCTTCTAATCTACATCTTTGAAGATTTGTTTTGTCTTTTATTAAAGTGAAATGTACTGCTCATGAGAGTCGAATCAGAGATCAGTGACGGAGTCAGAAATTTGATCCAGAGAGGGCGAAATTCCTCTGGGTCGAATTCATGGCTATAGAAATGACTTAGTTTTATCAAAAAAATTAGTTTTATTAGAAATGACTTAGTTTTTTTTATGGAAATTATATATATATATATAAAATTATATCGAAAATTTTATACTTTTTTTTTAAAATTTTTATATTTTTCTATGTAAAAATCTTTATTTTAGACCTCTTTTTTTTGTATTTTATTAAAAAAATTAACCTTTTTTAACCAAATAGACTAGTTTTTATCAATAATTTAGTATTTTTATATATTTTTTTAATTGAGTGGTGGCTATAGCCCCACCAGGCACAAGGTGCCTCCGCCCATATCGAATTGTGCCTCCGCCCATATCGAAGAGCTCTGAGTACTACTACCTTGCTGGATTAACTGAAGATTTGTTTGTCTTATCTGGGAGAGAAATTCATTTACCCTAGCGAAATAAAAGGGTTGAATTACTACTTTTTAGAAATTGTTTTTATGGAAGTTCAAACCAACATACAAGTTTAAGTGCATTGATTGACTTTAATTCAACACGTAGTATTGGCCATATATTAAGGGATACTAAATGTTCAAACGTCCAACATTCCACCGTTATGAACTTCACACTAAATTTAGGAAAAAAGCTTTGTTTAATTTGTAACCCCTTAATATTTTGCAGGAATGTGATAAGGCCGCATATTTAATATATATGGGTGTTCCAAGGTCCAAAATATGGCAGTTCCTATCTACTCTACACAGAAGTCAACCATGCATATTGAACTTTTCCATCTTCAATTAATATATAAGAGGGGACTAAAAGTCAAGTAAGCACCACGTCTTTGAACAAGTCGTCTGCTGAAAGCACACAACCATGGATTTCAAGTTAATTGTGAGTGAACTGTTCATCAATCATACTATAAAATTAAGAGACATACATGCAATCATACATTTGAAAATCAAGAAACCAACTTCTTATTCTTGCTCTTTAAAAGTAAGTTTCCTAGCCATGCATCACACTCCATTACAACGATTTTTCTCTCTTCCTACCCATCTTTTCCTTGTCATTTTGCTCTTGTATTCTTCTCTCATATCTTGCCAACAAGCTTGTAATCGCCAAGATCAATCGGCTCTTCTCGGAAAACATTTCTACATCATCTTCCCCTCCGTTATACTGGTCTTAACCTATAAGTTGTTGTCAGTGGGAAGGAATAGAATGTGGTATCAATAGTTGTTGTCAAATTGGCCTTATATAAGTTGTTGTCAGTGGGAAGGAATAGAATGTTGTTCCATATATAACAACCCTTTTTGATATTTAAGGATTCTAAAATACTGATATAGGGATGCCATTTATGATGAAAACTTGGATTATAAAATTGGAGGGTATGAAAATGTTGTTTGTTAGCGTAGCATTAAGTCGCCATAATTAGCACAATCTCTTACGGTTTTGCATTTGGGACAACTGCCTCAAACTTTTCGGATATTGCACAAGTTTAGCTAGGCTAAACGATTGCTCAAGTCCAATGTACTAGTGCTCTAGGCTATAATCTGGAGGGTCATGTTGTTGCCATTCCTGCAGAGCAAACGATCATGCTGTCCAAATCTGGAGGCAGTAAAGAACGCAACATCTGACATAGTGAGTTTATCCAGTCTTTAAATTTTGTCTATCTGAAACCTATTCCAATCAGCTCATTCATGGTGCTTAATCACCTTTTCATCGCGGTGGGGAATTCAGCGTTATGCAGTGGTGTCTGTTTCTTTATGTTGGATAGGAAAGTGAATTAAATTTGCTTCCTTGATTAAAGCTTACAGGCTTGAAGAAGAAACATGTAACCATGCAATGGGCTGGTAGAAATTGCTCCTCAGTTGAAATATCTGGACTCGATATCGGGTGGGGCCAGGTAACGATCTTCCTGTACTTCAATTTTTCCTTGTGATTTATAAGCAGAGCATTGTTCTGTGACTCTAAGTACTCTTACAATTTCCTGGTCTTAGAACTCATTTTTCAAATACTGACACATAAGATGTGCAATTTTAGAAAATACCTTTGAACTTCAACAAGGACAAAGGTCTTTGGGTTCTTGAGAGGGAATTGCCGGTATGTCTTAACAATACAATAACTCACTCTTGGCCATTACATACTGATCATAAATGTTAAAGTAACTGATACGAGCCGGTGTGGATTCGTATCAAACCCTTGTTGGTCAAGGGGGTAAGTTTAGTCTGGTGTAGACTCCAACTCGGGATAGGCAGTAAAAGAGAACTAAAGGAAAATTAAGGCAAACTATTTCTTGGATAAATTATCATAAAGACAAGACATGAGTATATATAGCTAAGCCCTAACGGTTCAAAAAAGACGTCCCGGGAAAGAACCGTAAAGAAAACCCGAGAAGAGAGCAAATCTCTAGTTTATAAAAAATTACATATAATAATTATAATAGTAAAATATAAAATATTAATCTTCATATCGCCTTGGACGACGACGAATCCTTGACGGTCTCGTATTTGAAATTCCACCCGTATCATTCTCTCCTCCGATAAGAATTGGCTTGTCCTCAAGCCCTAAATCCGGAAAGGAATGAGAGAGCACGTCAACGGGCTCCCAGGCGGCGACAGAAGGAGCTCCATCCGCCCACTCTACCAACCATTCAACCCGCGGTTGACCGTCTACTATCACTTCCCGTTCGGTAGTGGCACGGATGGGTCGGGATATCGGACGATCATACAGAAATTCGTCAGGCAAGGAGGCCGGCTTAACCGGAGAGCCGTTAGGAATAAATGGCCGAAGCAGGGAGACATGGAAGACATTGTGTATATGTGCTGTAGCCGGAAGCTCCAAACGATATGCAACGGGTCCAATACGCTCAATAATCGGAAATGGACCATAAAAACGACGAGCTAACTTAGTTGAAAGAGGACGACTCACAAAATGCTGGCAATAGGGCTGAAGTTTCAACAAAACGCGATCACCAACCTGAAACTCAACATCTTTCCTGTGTTTATTAGCATGTGAAGTCATACGTTGTTGCATTTTAGTCAAATTCAAGCAAATCAAGTCCAACACTTGTTCCCTGTCCCGAATGGCTTCCGACGCTGGGGTTGGCGGACCCACCGGAATAGTAACCCTCGCTATAGGCGGAGCGTCTCGTCCATACAAAGCCTTGAATGGAGACATGCCTAATCCCTCATGAAACATGGAATTTAAGGCAAGCTCAGCCCACGGTAAGAAATCAAACCAACGACGAGGCCGACCCTGAGTGAAAGCCCTCAAATATTGCTCCAAACTACGGTTTTTGACTTCAGTTTGACCATCTGTCTGCGGGTGATACGTTGTACTGTGGTGAAGCTTAGTGCTGCTCAAGCGATGCAATTCAGACCAAAATGTGTTGCGAAATATCGGGTCCTTGTCGGACACAATAGTGGCCAGAATACCATGTAGTTTAACTACAATGTCAACAAATAAAGCAACCACGCGAGGGGCGTCAAATAAGGACCCGAGGGCACCAAAATGAGCGTATTTAGAGAGCCTGTCGACCACTACCAAAATTGTTGTATGGCCGTGGGACGGAGGCAATCCCGTAATGAAATCCATGGACACGTCGTCCCAAACTTGATGAGGAACGGGTAAGGGCTGAATTAAGCTGGTAGGCTTTGCTGTGCTATACTTGGTCGACTGACAGATCAGGCATGAATCAACAAAACGCTTAACATTAGCTCTCATGCCTTTCCAAAAGAACACCTCAGCAACACGACGAAAAGTGCAGTCCACGCCGGGGTGGCCAACGCTAGGCATGGAATGAAACTCGGTCAAAATATCAGCCTTAAGAGGGGACGCATCGCCTACCACTAAGCGATGCCCAAAATATAGAATGCCGTCATGTACTCGGAATGGGGCGGCGAGCGTGCCGGCGGCAGCAGTAGCATGCCACGCTTGCAGATCATCTAAGGTGGAATTATCGGCACGAAGCCGCTGGAGTAAATCCGGGAGAGGTGCCGAAAAGGATAGAAATTGATGCAAAACAGCCTCATCATCAATCATACAACGAGACAGCGCGTCAGCCACGCGATTACTAGCGCCGAACTTGTACTCAATGCGAAATTTATAGCCCATAAGCTTCCGAATAAAGAACTGCTGATCAGGGGTCTGAATTACTTGAGTAAGAAGTTCTTTAAGACTCTTCTGATCGCTGCGAATCGAAAACTCCCGGCCTAGCAAATATTGTCGCCATTTCTGAACGGTAGAGACGATTGCAAATAGCTCTCTGTGATATGCGGAAGACCCGCGACGACGAATGCCCAATTTCTTACTAAAAAAAGATAGGGGCCGATTGTCTTGTAGTAACACAGCTCCGACACCTTCATCCGAGGCATCGGTCTCAACCACAAATTGTTTGGAAAAATCAGGGAGCTGGAGGATAGGTGGTTTCATCATAGCTTCTTTTAGACGCTGAAATGCCGAATCAGCAGCTGCAGACCACTCAAACTTATCTTTCTGCAATAGATTCGTCAATGGTGCTGCTGGTAGAGCATAGTGGCGAATGAACTTTCGATAGTAACCAGTCAAACCCAGAAACCACACAATTGCTTTACGGATTTAGGCGTAGGCCATTCAGCCATGGCAGATAATTTGGCCGGATCGGCTAATAACTGGCCAGTTGTCACGATATGCCCCAAATACTCGACTATAGGGGTGCCAAAAGAACATTTCGAGCCCTTGACAAAAAAATGATTATCTTGAAGAATCTGAAAACTGTATCAAGATGAGAAGCATGAGCAGCAACGGACGAACTGTATATCAGGATATCATCAAAGAATACAATCGCAAAATGAAGCAGATATTGAGCAAATAAGTGATTCATAGATGCATGAAATGTCGACGGTGCATTAGTCAGGCCAAAAGGCATAACTAAGAATTCAAAGTGGCTGTCATGGGTACGAAAAACAGTCTTATAGATGTCGGAAGAGTGCATCCGAATTTGATGGTACCCGGAACGCAGATCAAGTTTAGTAAAAATAACAACATTTCCCAATTGATCAAATAATTCATCAGCAGTGGGAATAGGAAACTTATTTGCAACAGTGATGTTATTGAGGGCTTTGTAATCAATGCAGAAGCGAAAACCGTCGTCCTTCTTTTTGACGAGAAGAGCCGGAGAAGAAAAAGGGCTTGTGTTGTGCTGAATTAGGCCCTGATCGAGCATCGCCTTCACATGTCATTCAATCTGTGATTTCTGAAAATAAGGATAACGATAAGGACGAATGTTTACCGGTTTAGAACCTGACTGCAGGTGGATACGATGATCCCAAGTACGAGGCGGAGGAAGTCCCGCCGGTAGTGTGAATATAGGGAGACTCCGCTCGAGGACGTCACGGATCTCCGAAGCTAGATCCGGCGGCAAATCAAGCGCGCCCGTGGAGGAATCCGGTGAAATATTGAGGTTCTCAAAACACTCAACGATCCCCTCGGAAGCACAAAGCGAATGCAGTGCAAACATAGAAATAGGCTTCGACGATTGCCTGTCTTCTTTCAGAAATACCGTTGCATCATTCCAGGAAAATTGCATCGTCAACTTAGCATAATCATGGGACACAGTGCCCAAAGTCTGTAGCCACTGGACTCCGAGAACAACTTGCGGTCCGTGCACCGCCAAGACATATAGATCAATAGAGAAAAGATGACCCTGTAGATCAATACTAGTAGCCGGACACTGATGAGAACATAATAGATAAGCTCCTTTTCCAACAAAGACACGGAAAGGTGCTATTTTTAACAACGACAACTGTAACTTTTCGGCCTGTTCAGGATGAATAAAATTATGAGTGCTTCCTCCGTCAATAAGAACATGAACCCGTACACCATTAATCAATCCAGATAGCCTCAGAGAACGCGGGTTCAGAAGGCCCTCCATCGAGTTGAGGCTCGAAATATCACCGGTTACGGCGAGCTCTTCCGAGATTTCGTCCTCGACCTCTTCATCACTGTCCTCACAGCTTAATAACGCCAAAAAGCGGGGCTTACAACGGTGACCCCAGGAGTACCTCTCATCACAATTCCAACATAGACCTTTTTTAGTACGTTCATCACGTTCAGGTATTGAAAGACGACGAATTGGAAGAGATGAGTAATTACCGTTGGAAGTGGCTGGTGGTTGTGCGTCCGGCGGTGTACCTGAATTTTGCGCCGATTGAGCCTTCGGTGCTTGCGTCCCTTGGCGAGCCGCATTCGGTATCCAAGGCCGCTTATTGGCTAGCCAAGGCGAGGTGGTCTCGGTGAATGATGCAGCTAGTTCCCGTGCTAAGGCGAAGGCTTGCGATAATGTAGTTGGATTCCGTAAATTCAATTCACGACGCACCGGTTGTTTCAATCCGACTTTGAAAAGAGAGATCAGAGTTGCTTCTGACAAGCCAGTTACTTTATTCAACAAGGCTTCAAATTCTGTTTGATATTCAAGCGCCGAGGTCTTTTGTTTCAAGTTAGCCAAGAGCCCTGTATAATATTCATAGTACGTCGGATCAAACCGCTGTTGAACGGATAGAAGAAATTTTGGCCAAGTTTCGCCACAATGATTCCGACGTTGGTAATGAAACCAATCCGAGGCTGGGTGGTCAAATAACATACCCACCAATCGGAGACGATCATGATCCACTCTCTGAAAGTAGTCGAAATACGCCTGAACTTTGAAAATCCAACCATTAGGGTCCGTCCCGTTAAAACGCGGAGGATCGAATCTTAGTTTCGGGATATTATCCGGGGCAGGAGGTTGACACAGGCCGATGCGATTATCCCCAAAAGGGCCCGGCGGAATTGGCGGGACCGTCGGCTGTTGTGTGGCGAGTAGCGTGGTTGCCCGCAGCGCTAAAGTGCCGGAGTCGACGGACTAGGGTTCGCCGGTGGAGGCCATCCCATGAATGGCATGGTGGCGGCGCTAGGGTTTACACCGTGCGATGACCATCCATCGATCGCTGTCGGGGGAGGCGTAGGGTTTTCGAATGGCGGCTGGCATCCAACAAACTGGGCAGTGGAGGCGCTAGGGCTCGTGAACGAGGGCGGCCAACCCACGACGGCCTGAGGCGTGGTTTGGGCGGACGCAAGCGGTGCGGCCAAAACAGCGGCGTTAGGGTTTGGTTGATGTTGTAGTAGATCGCACATGGCGTCCGTTCGTGATTTCTGGTTGTCGACGTCACGCCGGAGCAATTGGAAGTCGTCATAAAGTTGCAAAATCAAGTCACGGAGATCGGAATTGGTACCGGTGGTGTGCTCGGTAATGCCGTCCGCGGAAGTAGACATGTTGGTTCGAGGTGAAAGCACCAGTTGATACGAGCCCGATGTGGATTTGTATAAAACCCTTGTTGGTCAAGGGGGTGAGTTTAGTCCGGTGTGGACTCCAACTCGGGATAGGCAGTAAAAGAGAACTAAAGGAAAATTAGGGCAAACTATTTCTTGGATAAATTATCAGAAAGACAAGACAGGAGTATATATAGCTAAGCCCTAACGGTTCAAAAAAGGCGTCCCGGGAAATAACCGTAAAGAAAACCCGAGAAGAGAGCAAAGCTCTAGTTTATAAAAAATTACATATAATAATTATAATACTAAAATATAAAATATTAATCTTCATATCGCCTTGGACGACGACGAATCCTTGACGATCTCGTATTTGAAATTCCACCTGTATCAGTAACTTTGGAGTTGTCTTCTTTTTATCTTAAAACAGGAAGGTTAGTACGAGTACAAGTACATAGTCGACGACGAGTGGTTGTCCAACCAGGATGATCCTCTCACAACTATAAACAACGATGGCCACATCAACAGTTATGTTTTGGTAAACTCTCCAACTTTAGTATCCAACAATTTAGTTATAAATCCTAAAAAAAACTTAAATAGTGTCACGAAATGTAACGAACAAGCTGGCTGATCTCGTTAAAATTTCTGTTGGTTTGTTTGGTTGTGTAGGTTCTTGATGTCCGCCTTTTTAGTCAAGTTTTTAGGGTGTGTTTTTAGTGTCTTTGAGCCCTTTTCTTTTAGTTTTATGTTTTGTTTTGAGTCGTTTGTGTAGGTTTTCGTATTTTCATGAGATATGGAGTCTACATAAGCTTTGGTGGTGTTTTATAGATTTTTAGAAGCTTTTTGGAGCACTTTTGAGGAAAAGAGTGAAACCGAAGAGAGGCACTTAAGGAAGAGCTCAAGGAAAAAGTTCATGAAGTCATTGAAGATCAAGTTTGAGCTTTGAAAAAGATAGAGAAATTTTTTACAAGAACATAGGAAAAAGAATCGAGCCAAACGGAGTTGTAACGAATCCTCTACGCAATTTTTACTCAAGGCTGTTCATAGTGCTGAACAGGGTCGGTGACGACCCACTTTGGGTCGGTGCCGAGCTACCCCGAGACGTAGCGAGAAACTGAGTCGGCATGTTTAATTGGGCTTTTATCCTATTTCCTTTTATGTTATTAGATAGATAGAAGGATTATATCTTATTAGAAGATATTATTTCCTTATAGATAGATTTAAGATGGAATAGTTTCTCTATAAATACACTTGTCCTCTCTTTAGTTTTATATCATTCAAGTTAGAGGGGGAGGAGAGAAGAGAAGAGAGAGAGGCGTGTGGAAGAGAGGAGAGGACGAGATTTGTGGAGTTACTTGGAAGACAAGTTTACTTTGGATTTGCTTGTAAGTTTACTTTTTAATTTAATTTGGATGTTTTCAATTATGCTTTGTGAGTAGTCTCTCTCTAAGGTTGGGGTTAAACCCAACAATGGTTGTGCATGCTTGTTTATGATCATGTCTTGATTGTTTTTATTGCATGAATCTATTCTCTTGTTCTTAATCCTTGAAACGAAAGTTGATAGGAATTTCTCATTCATTGTTGAAGCGAAAGTATAAACCTTGAATCAGAATAGTCAAATTAGGGTTTTGAAGCGAAAGCGGATCTATCCTAGTTGAAGTAGAAGAGATTAGATAGTAAGTTTATAGATTTAGCGAAAGTTGATTGATTTACTTGCTTAAAGTTAACGAAAGTTGACACCTTTATGTGATAAAAGCATGATCTATGTGTTTCATGAGCGTTTGTATGCATGATTGTTGTTGTGGGGATACCCTAAATCTTAGATTTCCTCTCTTACTTGTTAAAACCCTAGCTTTGTTGAGTGCTTGCGTCCCAGGTAACAAAACTTTGCACTGACTATCTCCCGTGGACGAACCTGACCTCCCTATACTCAGCGGGGTCTTGATATAAATTTATTTGTTGTCAAGAAACCCTCCCAACAGTTCTTGCTGATGATCCAGAGAGTGACAAAGCAAAACTGCGCTTGAGGTTGAATGACATTGACCCAAATCTTACGACGGATGAACGAAATCAAATAAAGGAATATCTTGAGAAAACTCAGGATGATGCCTAATGACTCGACTAAAGTCGTTGTGCTGAGATCAAAAATAAATTAACCCTATTCTACTAACTAGTATAGTAAGCAAGCAAGGGGTCGAACCCAAGAGAATCAGTGTTTCCAAACAATCAACAAAGACTGGGGGTTTTAGGTTTGAGCAAGTAGACAAATTTAAGTTTCAAATCAATTAAAAGAAAGCAGAGTTCATTCAATCAATTCCACCTTTTCAATCCTTCGATCATCGATTCATCCACTTTTCTGTATTTTCTAGGTTAATTCCAATCCTTATTAGGGTTTCCGCTTGTCCACGGTCCAAGCGAAACTATGATATGAACAAGGACGCTTAATTCAAATCATGCAATGCATTCAAGGATAATAGGAAATTGATCATGCAATCAAACACCGAGTCTCATGCATAAAACAACCATCAAACACTCTTCTCAATTCCAGTCCACGGTCTTGGAAAAGAGTTGTTTCAAGGATAAATAAGATTGCACAGACAACAATCAAACCTAATCCAAACAATATATCTAAGTCAATCAAACAAGGTGATCAGGCTTATAAAATCAAACATAGATCATGGAATTAAAAACAAGAGTTTTGATATTAACCTAAGGATAGAAAAGTTACTAGAATCTCATGAATTCAATAAAAGACTTCCTTGATTGAACAAACTCCAATGAAGATTAGTTCTCGATAAAAACTGAAATAAACTCTAGGTTAAACTAAAAGTATGCTCCTTTCTCAAACTGAATACGAAACTAGGTCTTAAATACTAATAACATCCGAATAAAACTAAATATAAAAATATAATAAAACATAAAATAAAATAAAACGAAGTCGGCGCAAAAACACGACAACCCGCGAGCGTGGGTCGTCGGCCGCGGGCGCGTCTCCAGCGATTTCAGCTCCTCGTGGATCTTGATCTCCCCGCGGTCTCGGTGTAAATCCGCGGGCGCGGGTCTTCATACTTGTATTTCCTAGCAACCGCTGTGTAGCGGGTCTTCAGCTTAAACTTGGATTTCTGTCTTCAAACTCTTGCAATTCTTCAAATCGTGTCTTCGGTCTTCATATTACAATTATGCTCAAAACTAACCTATACACACTCAAATCATACCTAAATTACAAGAGATAATCATACTAACTTAGAACGTATCAAATTCCCCCATACTTAAACCTTGCTCGTCCTCGATTAAGCTCAAAATAAATCTAACGATCAATCCTATGAAGGTTTACAGCATAGTACAAGGGAAGGCAAAAAAAATCACTCACCTCACCAACCCAAACCCAAAATAGAGTAATAGTGAGCAAAAACATGATAGCTCAAGCACACACCTCACATAGATACATAGTCAATAAGCTCTCAAGCTCTAAAAAGTGTAGAGCGTCCTAGGATCTACCCGACATCTAAAATGTAATCACCAAGCCCCAAATTAGAATGAAATCCTAAACACTCCAATTTTTTCACTCAATTCTACTTAGGCGCCCTTTTGGGTTTTCACCTAATCACTCATTTCATTTTTCTTATAAGTGTGCTCACAAATCTCACAATCACTCTTGAACCTCTTATTACCCCAGCCTAATGCTCGTCCTCGATTAAGCCTAGCCTGGGCACATGAGCAATTAATTACGTACTATCATATCGATCTACTACTCCAAGCTAAAGAAGCCATGTCTTCAGTTCCAAAACAACCACTGTTTATTCTTCCTACCCATATTCTCAATCGGTCTTTTTCATTTTTCTCTTGGCAAAAGTTTATAATATATCTTCTCACCTTCTCAACAAACATTTCGACAATACCTCAATAATAATCACTTTCCAGCTCCCATTCCAATTGGCATAGATCTTTCAACAAACAATCTGACCGGAGAGATCCCGACATCGCTAGCAAGCCTTAGTTTATTGTTGCATTTTAATGTGCCACCAAAGTCCCAGCAACAGATCGCGGGAGAGTTTTCCTGCACAGCTTGTTTATGGCAAGCTGACAATCCGACGCCATTATAACTTTGGTAAAACCTTTTTGAATCGCACATTCCAGACCCCATTTAAGGGCTTCTAATTCAGCTTGGACACAATGAACATCTACATACCCCTTTGCATCTGTCCGAGCTCTCAAACTCTGATCAATCAATTCAGCAGGATCAACCATCCTTCCTTTCCTTGGAAAAATAGTAAATTCCTTGCCAAATCAGTTCTGTCCAGAGCATCAGTTTATCCGGCTCAGCTGTACACAGAATATGCTCCATCCAATATATATGAGTTATATTTCCGTTTGTATGCAACATATATATGTGCAAGGAATTTTGCTCCAATAAATATCCCTTTCGATAATTATTTGTGTATGAAACCAGAAGATATATTAGATCGATATAACAATAACACTATAAGAAACCATTAATTTGCTAATGGTCGGTACTTGAGAATAAATTAAGTCAGGTGATGAGCTTAGAAATGCAACTATGATCAGATCTCTTTTATTAGTTTGTCAATAGTGTTTCCTTTCACCTGTAGGAAATTAGCCTGTGTTTGTCATACTTGATAAACTAATTGATAAACTTTAACTAGTTGAAGAAAATAGAAAAATTGTATTTGTTTTATATTAGTAAAATTGTATTTGTTTTAGACAGTGGCCATATATTTAATTCAACACGTAGTATTGGCCATATATTAAGGGATCATTAGGCTCACAAACCTTAGAATCATAGATCTATCTTTTAATAACATTCTTGGCTCCATCCCTCAAGGAATTGGGAACCTCTTAAACTTAGAAAAACTTCACCTTTACAACAACAATCTTAGTGGCCCCCTTACATCATCAAAGATGATGAATTGCACGTGCCTAGTGGAGATAATTGTAAGGGAAAACTCTCTTAATGGAGACATCTCAAAATTAGATTTTTCAAATCTTTTACAACTCCAAAAGCTTGATTTCTTAAACAATAGTTTATATGGCACTCTGCCAGAAAGCATATACTTGTGTAAGTCACTCCTTGCAATTAGAGTAGCCCAAAATAATATAACAGGTCAAATCTCACCCAAAGTTGTTGAACTGAAATCGTTGTCTTTCATTTCTCTAACACAAACTTCTTTTACCAATATCACAATGACGCTTAAAGTTTTAGCAAAATGTAAGAACCTTACCACCCTCTTCCTCTCAGCCAACTTCTATGGTGAATCTCTACCCGTTCAAACAAACTTTATCGGCTTAGATGATTTCCCAAATCTCCAATTCTTTTACTTTGCAAAATGTAACTTTGAGCCTGGTCCCATCCCTAATTGGTTGTCTAATTTGAAGAATTTGCGCATTTTAGGACTAAGAGGTAATAGATTGTCAGCCCGGGTTCCAAATTGGTTGGGGACTCTACCACACCCATTCAATTTAGATTTAGCTTACAATAGTTTATGCAAAGAGCTTCCTCCAAAATTATGGCTATTGCCAGCATTAAAATCTGAAAAATCTCAAGTGGGCCTCAAGTTTTATGAGTTTGAGCTCCCCATCTTTTTGGCAGGGGGCAACAAGTTTGCCTCCATTCGGTTTAAAGAAAACTATTACAGTGATCTAGACTTCACACAAAATTCACTCAGTGGGAAAATTCCGGAAGAGATTGGCAACATACGAAATCTTCAACAACTGTTTCTTGGGTACAACCAGTTTTCGGGTCACATTCCAATTAGTATATCCAATTATTTACACAAACTAGAAAAGCTAGGCCTTGATACAAACAACCTTATTGGAGAGATTCCGACATCACTAGCGAGTAGCGAGTCTTAGTTTCTTGTCATATTTTAATGTGTCTTATAATGATCTCGAAGGTCCAATACCAATCGGTGGTCAGTTAGGTTCTTTTGAAGAATCTAACTTTGAAGGTAATCTTCAATTATGCGGTGAGCCGTTAATATAGAAATATGATGAACTTGTAATTTTATTAATGAAAGAGAATCACTTAAATAGAGATTACAATAGCTTGTGTTCTAAGCAATATAATATAGAAGATCATAATATTCTATCTAAGTAAAGATATATCATAAGATATAAGATAAGAACTAATACAAAGGATAGAATAAACTAAATATGCTAAGAAATATCTCTAACATGCCCCCTCAAGCAGGACGACGGTGAACAAAGTCCTAGCTTGGAAGTAAGTGTCTGAAACTGAGCTCGAGAAAGCGGTTTTGTAAGAACATCCGCAATCTGATCATGTGTAGAAATATGTGAGACACGAAAAGAACCCATCTGAACATGCTCCCGTACAAAATGAAAGGCTAACGCAACATGCTTCATCCGAGAATGAAAAACCGGATTAGCACTTAATTGTTTTGCCCCCATATTATCATAATAGATCACTGGCTGAACTTGAAGTTGAACACCCAATTCAAATAACAAGGAAAACACCCATAGTAGTTCACAACTTGAATCAGCAAGGGCCCGATATTCGGCCTCAGTCGAAGAACGAGCAACAGTATGCTGCTTGCGCGAGCTCCAGGACAAGGCCGTGCGGCCAAGAAAGACAACATAACCTGTAGTAGAGAGAAAATCGTCTTTGTCACCAGCCCAGTCCGCGTCACAGTAAACATGTAATGTGCGTGGATTAAAGGCATGAATGACGATCCCATGGCTGGCCGTGCTTTTTAAATAGCAAAGAACCCTCTTAACAACACTCCAATGCGAAGTAGTAGGACTTTGCATATTTGTGATAATTTATTGACTGCAAAACTGATATCGGGACGAGTGAGAGATAAGTACTGTAAACTACCAACAACCATTCGATATTCCGAGGCATTGGCCAAGGAAGCACCATCCGATTTCCGAAAAACCGTGGAGGAACACATGGGCGTAGACAGCCTATTTGAATCAGCCATGTTTACTTTATAGAGGAGATCAACAATATACTTATGCTGATTTAAAAATAAGCCTTTGGGATGTTTAGAGACTTCGACACCAAGAAAGTAGGAGAGCTCACCAAGATCTTTTAGTGAGAATCGAGATGACAGACGAGCAATTAAACATTGAAGAGCGAAAGCACAACTGCCAGTAATGATAATATCATCCACGTAAACAAGAAGGTAAAGTGTAATACCTCTATGTTTGTAGATGAAAAGGGACGAGTCTGCCACAGAATTAACAAAGCCAAGCTGTAAAAGAGACGTCTTCAGTTTTGTATACCACGCCCGGGGCGCTTGTTTGAGGCCGTAAATAGCCTTCCGGAGTTTGCAGACATAAGAAGGATAGAGCTTGTCAACAAATCCAGGAGGCTGCTCCATGTAAACATCCACAGATAGAGTACCTTGAAGAAAGGTGTTATTCACATCCAATTGCCTAAGAGACCAGCCAGATCTTACAGCAAGAGAAAGAATTGTACGAACTGTCACCGGTTTAACGACCGGGCTGAAAGTTTCAGTGAAATCACAACCTGGACGTTGATGAAAGCCTTTAGCAACGAGTCTCGCCTTGTATTTATCCAGAGAGCCATCGGGATTATACTTGACACGAAAAACCCATTTACACCCGACGAGATTAATAGCATGATCAGGTGGAACGAGTTCCCATGTGTTGTTGGATTTTAGGGCCGAGAATTCAAGCTCCATAGCATTCCGCCAATCGGGATCTTTCAAGGCTTGGGTTATGTTCTGAGGTTCTTTATGTGGTTGAAGTGAGGTGTGAAGGGAAAGTTTTTGGATAGGCTTGTGGATGTCGTTCATGGAGCGAGTGACGGGACGATGAGGTGGGGGATTTGGACTAGGCGAAGAGTCTGGACTGGAGGCCACATTAGGCGAGGGAATAGAGGTAGTTGGGGTCGCAGATTGGGATAAGATAGAGGGCGAGAGAGAGGATTCAAGATTAGCGTGAATAGGAGGAGAAGAATTAGGGTTAGGGTTAAGAGTGGAGGGCGGGGTAAGCGGCGGTAAAGGCGCGTGAGGTTGTGGCGAGTGAGGTGGAGACGGGTTGGGATTAGGTTTAGGATTTGGATCAGGGTTTGGGTCAGCCGGGGTTAGCAGCGGGAGGGAAATTGTGGTGGTGGAGGATTCGGCAGGAGGTGAATTAGGGTTAGGATTTGGGGAAAGCTTTTGTAAGAAGGGGAACACATGCTCAATAAAAATTACATGTCGGGACGTGTAAATTTTAAATGAGTCAGGATCAAGGCATAGGTAAGTAGATTGTGTAGGGGAATAACCAACAAATATATAGGGCATGGATTTGGGATCTAATTTGTGCGTGGTGTACGGTTTGAGCCAAGGATAACACAAACAACCAAAACACTTTAACTTTTGATAATTAGGTGGATAGCGAAAGAGTTTGAGAAACGGGGAGTGATTATGTAGAGTTGGAGTGGGCATTCGATTAATGAGATAGACTGCTGTTTGAAAGGTGAAAGGCCATAACTGAGTAGGAAGACCGAAATGAGTCATAAGAGATAAACCGGTTTCAACAATGTGACAATGACGCCTTTCAGAATACCCATTATGTTGTGGAGTGTGTGTGTGTGTGTGGGGGGGGGGGTGTGTGTGGTAAGATGAGTAATGCCAGACGTGGCAAGGAACGAGGCTAACGCAATGTATTCGCCTCCGTTGTCAGAATAGAAGGTTTTAATCTTGGTTTGGAAGTAGTTTTCAACAAGGGCTTTGAACTTAATGAAGACAGACTTAGTTTCCGATTTTTGCTTCAAAGGATATAACCAAATATATTTAGTGAAATGATCAACAAAAATAACATAATAGCGATATCCATTGAAAGAAATAACCGGGGAGGTCCATACATCAGAAAAAAAACAACTTCTAAAGGAACCGAAGACTGAATTGTAGATTGAGCAAAAGGTAACTTATGACTTTTGTGAATAGAACAAGAGTGACAAAATTCAAACTTAGAACTAGAAAGAGGTAAATGTAGTTGATCTTGAATAAACTTCAGAATTGGAGAGGCGGGATGCCCTAGCTTGTGGTGCCAAGACAAACCCGATGTGTGAGCCGAGTGAACAGAGAAGGATGATTGGCGTGGCCAAGTGTAAAGCCCATCTAAGCAAGGTCCTCTAAGAAGTACTGCCCCGGTTTGCAGATCCTTCACAAGAAACGAAGTAGGTAAGAATTCAACGGAAAGATTATGTTGAGAAGTAAGTTGAGAAACCGAGATAATATTTTTGGAGATTTGGGGAACATAGAGAACGTTATCTAAAGTTAAAGATTTGTTGTTTGTGTTTAAGGAGAGCGAACCAAGATGTGAGATTGGAAGACTCTTACCACTGCCGACGACAAGCTCATCGGGACCATCATAGGGGTAATGGAGACTCAGGTTATGAAGATCATTGGTAACGCTCGAGTTTGCACCACTGTCTAAGAGCCAGGGCTGGGTTGTGTGAACAACAGTGTTGGCTTGCGGTGGAGGAGGAGGTGGCGGTGTTGAGTTTGGACGGTAAGGGTTAGGCGGAGGGCGAAGGGCTGGGGCGGTCTGGCGAAAAACTGGACAAAATCGAACAACATGGCCTTGTTCGCTGCACCATTGGCAGCGGCCTAGGAAGGGACGCGGGGGTGGACGATTAGGATTGGGTAGTAAAGGAGGCTGCTGGGAGAAGTTCGGTGCTTGGTAATTGGGGTAGGTCGGTGGTTGAGTAGGGGGTCGTGTTTGATAGGTTTGGTAAGGGTGTTGGGGCTGATGTGTTTGATGTGTTTGAGGCCAGTTTTGAGGAGATGTAGTAGGACGAGATTTACCTCGATTGCGGGATTGCATGGTCATGGCGGTTGCTGGAGTACTCGAAGACTCAGCATTCTCAGATTTTAGTTCAAGCTCGCGAATAATAAGGCGTTCATGTAATTCATCAAACGAGATAAGAGTTTCTCGATTGTGAACGCCATCAATAACAGTTTGGAAGGTGGAATCCAAACCTTTCAACACATAGTCAATAAGATCTTCTGGGTCCGGTTTCTTCCCAAGCGAAGTGAGAAGATCGGCGCAATTTTTGATACTCTACATGAAATCGGTGATAGAATTGGAACCCTTTTTCATGTTTTGAATCTTGTCTTTGAGTTGCTTGATATGCCCCCTTGAAGGTTTGGCATATGTGGTTTCTAGGGTTAGCCATGCCGCACGAGACGTCTTGGCTTGAGTAACAAGGGGTGCAATGTTGGACGCAAGTGTGCCAACAAGAGCACCAAAGATAAGTTGATCCTGTCTCGTCCAAGTGGAGTAGGCCGGATTTGGAACCGTAGCGTCGGAGACCGTGTGTTCTTCTGGCGGGCAAGGGTGCGAGCCATCAATGAATTGAAATAGACCATAACCGGTGAGGATGGACTGAATCTGAGTCTTCCAGGTTATGTAGTTGGTAGACGAGAGTTTGATAGCATTTGTGAATTGGACCGCAAAGAGCGGTTTGGTAGGTTCTGCTGTGTTTGGAATTGCATGAGAGAAGGTAGCCATTGTTTGTGTTTGGAGAAGAGACGTAAAAAAAAAAAAATTAGGGTAGGATCAAGCTCTGATACCATATAGAAATATGATGAACTTGTAATTTTATTAATGAAAGAGAATCACTTAAATAGAGATTACAATAGCTTGTGTTCTAAGCAATATAATATAGAAGATCATAATATTCTATCTAAGTAAAAATATATCATAAGATATAAGATAAGAACTAATACAAAGGATAGAATAAACTAAATATGCTAAGAAATATCTCTAACAGTTAAAACCACCCTTGTTCTATTACTCCAACAACATCAGAAGCAATAGATCGAGAGAAATGAAAGTCATGATACAAGGAAACATTTTCTTGATGGCCCCTTTGTTGGTTTTGCCTCAGGTCCATGTGAGTGATACTAAAACATGTATTATATATACAATATCCTTAAGCTAAACATGTATTAATCGCTCATTTGTGCATGGAGCAAGCTGATTGAAAAAAGCATTGAATTTGGTTGTTGTCCCATATATAACACTGTGAATACGGGTGCTCTAAAAAACCATAGGCGGTACGCCTAAGGCGTACCCTAGGCGGAGAGAGACCGTCTAGTGCCTAGGCAGGCAAGACATTTGTCCTAGACATGCTAAAAGGCTAGGTGGACTAGCCCCTTCTAGCGCCTAGACGGACAGGGATTTTTAAAATAGTGGTGAATACTAGAGGTTAGAAATGTACTAGTTGACGAACCGTTTGCTTGCACCACTTTCTATATTTGTTCTGTTAGCTTATTCTGAGTATGCTTTATTGTGCCATGTTAAAAGCTGATATAAATTTGCAGAGATTTTGACAAACATGATCTACGGGTGCGGCTTCCAGCTGTTGTTGGCGAATTATATAAGGCCACGAGTCGCAATGGTGGTGTCGCACAGCGGCGGAGTTACTCGGGGCCCAGTGGGGGGATTAAATTTTTTTTTTAAATATACTAAAAATACGCCCACTCTTCCATTCATTGATCTCGTGTTCGAACTGACAACGCTCACTTCCTTTCTTTTTTAACATACGTGGAATATTTTTTATGTGAGACAAATTAATTTAGAATATTTACTAAGTACTGACCAGTGAACACAATACTTCGCTTGGTGAGAGTAGCTTAAAAATGTAAATTATTTTAGTTAACAATTATATTTAGTTGTTATGTAAGCAAAGTAAAATAAGATTGTTTTTAACTGTAACTTTTATATTGTACTCCTCCATCTGGCCATGAGAAAGACAAGAAAATCTAAAAACTTTAGGTCGTTGTATATACTTGAAACTGAAGATATTATTGTACGATTTTAAGATATGGCAAATCGAAGAATGTCATTGCAAGCAAATTATTGTATATTTTTTTCTATATCTTATAAAAAAGACAAAAAAAAAAAAATTCTGGCTACGTCAGGAATTTTCCTATAGCCAAAAGAATTTAGTCCCACTGACCAATATTCTTGGCTATGCCACTGATTAGAACATGTCTGGTCTTATATAACACCGTCAATATTAAGTTTAAAATTGATAGAGAAACTTTGAATTTTCAAAGGTCCGATTTTCTAGAGTCACAAGCTACTTCACACAAAAATAAAACAAGAGTTTGATAGAGCCTTGCTTGTACACCGTGAATGTTAAATTAGAGTTTGATAGGCTGCTTAATGAAATTTGAATGTCAAAAATTTGGCCATTTCTATCAACTCTACATAAACATCAATCTCATTGATTATCTTTGTTTGTATCATATAAGAGAGAGGACAAAATAAGCACTTTGAACAAGTCTTCTATGAACTTAGAACCACACAACTGTGCATCTCAAGTTGTGGGTGGATTAGTGTATCAATTACTATAAATGGGGCATGCAATTATTCATTTGACAAACAACAAATACACTTCATACATCTACCACTACTACAATTAAGTGTCCTACAATCTAAGAAAGCCATGCTTCCAAACAAACTACTTTTTACTCTTCCAGCCCATCTTCTCCTTTTCATTTTGTTCTTGTATTCCTTTGCCTTCTCTTACCAGAAAGTTTGTAATCGCCAAGATCAAAATGCTCTTCTTTCCCTCTCAACTAACATTTCAGCATCTCCTTCTGTTCCATTGAATTGGTCTTCTTCCCTAAGTTGTTGCCAATGGGAAGGGGTAGAATGTGATATCAATGGCAGAGTAACCCATTTGCAGTTGCCTTCCAGAGGCCTAAAGGGGGTAATTTCCACGTCCTCTATTAGCAGCCTTGATATGCTTACCCATCTGAACTTATCGAATAACTATCTCCATGGACGGGTAGAAGAAGATATAAGTAGGCTCACGAGTCTTAGAATCATAGATTTATCTTCAAATAACATTGTTGGCTCCATTCCTTACCATATCGGGGGAACTCTTGTACTTGGAAAAGCTTCATCTTTCTGAAAACGATGTTAGTGGTCCCATCCCTTTATCTTTGATGAATTGCACACATCTAGTGGAAATCATTTTAAGGGATAACTGTCTTAGTGGAGATATCTCAAAACTCGATTTTTCAAGGCTTGTTCAACTCCAAAAGCTTGATCTTGGGAATAATAGTTTCAATGGCACTTTGCCAAAAAGCATATACTCCTGTAAGTCCCTCATTGCCATTAGAGTAAATGATAACTTCTTAAGTGGTCAAATCTCACCCAAAATTATTGAGCTAAAATCCTTGTCCTTCTTTTCTCTAGCAATGAATTCCTTTACAAATATCACAATGACACTTAGAGTATTAGCAAATTGTAAGAATCTAACCTTCCTCTCACTCGGATCCAACTTCTTTGGTGAATCCCTACTCGTCGAAAGAAACTTTATCAGTTTAGGTGATTTCCAAAAGCTTCAAATCTTTTCCCTTGGAGATTGCTACTTTAAAGCAGGTCCCATCCCTAACTGGTTGTCTACTTTGAAGAATTTGCATGTTCTAACCTTAGGCGGTAATGGATTGTCAGGTCAGATTCCAAACTGGCTGGGGACTCTACCAAATCTCTATAATTTAGAGTTAATAAATAATAGTTTGTGCGGAGAGGTTCCTCTAGAATTGTGGCAACTGCCAGCATTAGTCTCTAAAAAAGCTCATGCTGACCTCGATTTTTCGCAGTTTGAACTCCCTGTCTTCTTTGTCTCTGGTGTGCGGTCGGTGCGGAACAATATGTTTGCTTCCATCCGAGTTAAGGCAAACCATATTCATGTTCTAGACCTCTCATATAATACACTTAGTGGTAATATTCCAGAAGATATTGGCAACCTACAAAATCTTCAACACCTCTATCTCAACGATAACAAGTTTTCAAGTCGTATACCAATTAGTACATCAAATTTACATAGACTGGAAAAGCTAGATCTTTCTTCAAACGGGCTTATCGGAGAGATTCCGGCATCACTATTGAGTCTTAATTTCTTGTCATATTTTAATGCCTCTTACAATGATCTTGAAGGGCCCATACCAACTGGTGGTCAATTTGATACTTTTGAAGTTTCTAGCTTTGAAGGTAATCCTGGCTTATGTGGTGAACCCTTGAATCACAAGTGTTCTAGTAGTATACCAACGACATCAAAAGCAATAGAAAGAAATGGGATTCATGACACAAGGAAACGATTTCTAAATGGACTCTTTGTTGGTTTTGCCTCGGGATTTTCTAGTGTTCTAATTTTTGTAGCTTCCTATTTTTGGTTCACATACTATAAAAGGGGCCACACTTCTTCAGGGCGCTGAAGACAAGTGAAATCAATCAATAGAAGTTTATGTAATCAATAAGTTAATGTTCTTACTAGTTCTTAACAGTGTACACTTTAGTATGAATGAATTGTGTTGTCATCCATGTGATATCCAAACAATATATATAGATGTGTATACTGTTGCATATTTTAGTGTAATCAAGTACTTATCTTTACCCATGTACGTTGACTTCCATTGGTTAATTAAGTGTATTCAACACGCTTTGAATCAACATTCAAATGAACTTATAATCATGAAATCGACTCAATCATTAGATTGTAAAGCAACATCCGAATGAACTTATAATCATGGAATCATCTCGTTCATTAGATTTTAGATTATAAGTAAATCAGGATTAGATATCCAATCTCATTGGATTTTTTTTTTCTCAAATTCCCCAACATATTTATAAAGCATCCCCATACTTTGGTATAAGCTAGCCGGGGACATGAATAAGTTATAATTAAGTAAATTGGGTTGGTAACTTTAAAGAATACTTATTAATTTGTGGTTGAACACAATCACTATGTAAGCCTAGGCACATGAGCAGTTAAACATTCTCGCCTTCTCAACAAACATTTCGACAATACCTCAATAATAATAATCACTTTTCAGGTCCCATTTCAATTAGCACATCAAAGTTAATAAAACTAAAATATCTAGATCTTTCAACAAACAATCTGACTGGAGGATCCCGACATCGCTAGCAAGCCTTAGTTTCTTGTCACATTTTAATGTCTTATAATCATTTGAAGGTCCTATACCAACTAGTGGTCAATTTGATAGTTTTGAAAAGTCCAACTTTGAGTTTGAAGGTAATCCTGGCTTATACCGTGAATCCTTACAATTTCCTGGTTCTTGTTCTAAACGGACTTTTAGTAGGTTTTGATTTTCTAGCATTCTCTTAATCGTAGCGTCTTATGTTTGGTTCAATTACTGCAAAACGCACCGACCTTCTTAATTCGATCAAGAAGAGGAAAGATATTGAAAGTGAATCAATAGAGTTCATGCTTACTAACTCTTGGGATAGTATTCAGTTTTGTTTGTTAATTTTGTCATATATGGTAGTGAATATATGAGAACAACTTGAACAAGGAAAGCTATGTCCTGTTTCAATTTTTGTCACGTTTAGTTCCTCTTGACTCTTTGAACATACACGAAGGCCCCTTCAACCGTTCTGATTTCCTTGTATTTTACTAACTCGGCATATGAAATAATAGTTTGAAATTTTTTTTACTATCTTGGCATGCAAGACTGTTTTTACCAACCAAATTTGGTTGTTGTATCTGAACATTAACATATCAAGTTAGAATTATCAAAACGGATTTATACTCTGAATGGTCAAAGATTTAACGCGTCCTATAACAACAATGAGTACTAGAAGACTAGAAATGTATGATTGAGGTGCTTATTTTGAATGCTAAAGGGTAAATATTTTTTGAAAAAGCTGTTTGTAACTTTGTACACCGTGGATGATATTAAGCTAGATATTGATAAGGATGCTTGATGTATCTGATGGTTCAAAGTTCCTAGAAGCATCTATTTGACATACATTACACAAAAACCAATCATATTGAAATAGATTTCTTTGTATTATATAAAGGAAGAGGAATTATTACGGGCTAGGTCTCTCGTACAAAAACCAGCCACCGGAATCATGCTTATATCCCCCTCAATTTGAGCTCCCCATCTATTTTTCTCTTAGCAACACTTACATCCGGTCTAAGGTCGACAATTATTATGGGCTAGGTCTCTCGTATAATGCATTTAGTGGTAACATTCCAAAAGAGATTGGCAACTTAAACAATCTTCAACAATTATACCTAATCACTTTACTGGCCCCATTTCGATTAGTATATCAAAGTTAGTAAAACTAGAATATCTAGATCTTTCAACAAACAATCTGACTGGAGAGATTCCAACATCGCTAGCAAGCCTTAGTTTCTTGTCACATTTTAATGTGTCTTATAATGATCTTGAAGGTCCTATACCAACTGGTGGTCAATTTCATAGTTTTGAAAAGTCCAACTTTGAAGGTAATCCCGGCTTATGTCGTGAATCCTTAAAACAACCTGGTTCTTGTTTTGATATTCCAGCAACATCAAGAGCGATAGATAGACATGGAAAACATCAATTTCTTGATGGACTTTTTGCTGGTTTTGCATCAGGATTTTCTTGCATTCTCTTAATCGTAGCGTCTTATGTATGGCTCAACTACTGCAAAAGGCGCCTACCTTCTTGATGAAGAGGATAGATATTGAAAGTGAATCAATTGAGATTATGTTTACTGACTCATGAGGATTCACTTTTAGTTAGTAGAATTGCTTTTTTTTTTATTTTGTTTTTCTCACTTGTATTATTTACACGTTTGTGTGTCCTTTCATGTTCTTCCTTTTTCTTTTCACTTGTTTCTTTTGGGTGATCTGCATAAACCCTCTCAAGTTTAGGTTGGGACAAGTGCATGTACATCCTAGCTCCCCAGACCCTGCCTGAGGCGGGTTAACACTGGATTGTTGTTGTTGTTGTTGTATTATTTACACCTTAATTTATGTAATAAATCAGTTGAATGCTGCGTGTGATGCATATGAACACCCAACTATTTAGCTTTGTCACATATCCATGTCTTGCCATTAGCCATTTTTAACAGATCGATTCTCACTCCCGCCAGCTATCCAAACTTCTTGAGGAATAGTTGATGAAGGCGAATATGTTGAGAGTTATCCTACATGGGAAACTTGAGACTAAGAATGCTTAGTATATCACCCAATGAGCTATTCCACCCATTTTCATATGGTTTTGGGTTGGAACCTCATTGGGCTTGTATGCTAGGCCCGTTATACGTACCGACCCCCAGATTGTCGGCCCACCGGACTTTATCATTGTATCAAAACAAGTTGTGGTGTGGGTTTGGGCCCGTTCAGGCAATCCTCTCAATAAAGGAGCGACCGATCCCAAAAGTGGCGGTTTGCGAACCTTGAGGGATTGATTCGGACTTGTCGGCCTTATGAGAGCACATTCAAGCAACCCACCCAATAAAGGAGCGACCGATCCAAATATGACGGTTCGCAAGTCTTAAGGGGTTCTGTCCAAATGTCAGCTGACCCAGACAGTTGCACTTGAGGGGGCGTGTTGAGAGTTATCCCACATGGAAAACTTGAGACTAAGAATGCTTAGTAAATAACCCAATGAGCTACTACACCCATTGACATATGGTTTTGGGTTGGAACCTCATTGGGCTTGTATGTTAGTCCCGTTACACATACGACCCCCAGATTGTCGGCCCACCGGACTTTATTAGAATCCAAATGATATTTTCTTAATTTTTGAAACTATGTTTAACACTAAAACATTAATGTAAAAAATGCGATTATGCAAGGATTTTTTATCTGTTGTACGTAATAATTTCCTATTTATTAGCCCTAGTCATCGGCATACTTTCTCGTTTGGTCTTTTAATTACTCATTTTAATGTTCCTATACGAGCTATTCCAGTTGTAAACAACATACATGCAAGAAATTTTGTTCCATGAAATCCCTTTTAATAATCTCTTTTGATAACAATAAACATAATAATAAAAAAAAACACAATTGATTTGCTAATGGTCGGTACTTGAGAAGAAAGTCAAGGTCATGCGATTAGAGGTGCAATGTTGGATCTCTTTTATTAGGTTTTTTTTGGGTCGAAGGATCTCTTTTATTTGTTTGTCGATCGCTACTTTGAAATACTAAATTAAATGATGGACTAAGTGTTTCCTTTAACCTATAAGAAGTAGATAAAAGGTCCGGAATATCTCAGTTTTTGTCTACTTAAAGTCTTAAAACAACAATATTTTGAGAGAGCTTCGTTTGTGCACGTACAATGAGCTAGAGATTGTTTGGGCTAGTTTATGTCTTGTATTAAGTACGGGGATTGTTTTTTTATAATTAAATAAAAAGTTTTATGTGATATGAAATGTCAAATATAAGAATAATTTATTAACAATTTTTTTGGAAAATAACATTTATGTATAAATTATTTTTGTTTTAGAAAAATTAATTCAACATGAAGCGGTTCTAGAATCATTCTAATGACTTAACTGTCTTTTAATATACATATACATTAACATGGACTGGTTTGTAAATTTATAAATGTTTTGGTTGGTCCGTGGTTAGATATCTCTCAATCTATATGGATTGAAGACTAATTCCTGTTTGAGTATTGCAAAGGTATATTGTTGTAGGTGATTCTCTCAATTTAGTATCATTAGGGAGATTTAAATTTCGAACTTTAAACTTTCTGAACAAACACTTAAGATTTCTAACAACTCATCCCACTCGATCAACTAGTTATTGGTAATTTATGCAAATGTTTACCCATGGTTGAATCCACTTCATTCATTTTAGGGAGTTCTTGTGCGCAATATAATTACTTTCAAAGACGCCCCAAGACGGAGTCAAATTGGATGCCGATTCTCTCTGAGTGCTAGTCGGTCCGTATTAAATTACTTATCCTTAAGGACAAGCAATTTAATATGGAGTGGGTAGTAAATTGATTGATAGGATCAATAGTACACATGTGTATGGTAAAGAAGACGAGAATACTTCGATCAACAAGAAAGTCATGATCGTAATTAAGTAAAGAAGACTTGTTCTAAGGATCTTTGAACAAGTCTACGGGCGGAAACTGATAACTAAACCATCATAATTAAGTCTTGATTGAAGTGGTTCAGCAAATTCACTATTAAAGGGATGAGCAATTACAAATTAAAACAACAAGCACTACAAAAAATTGTTCAAAAATCTAGTCGCTAAATGGATTTAGCGACCATATAATGGTCGCTGAAAGATTGGTCGCAAAGAGTATTAACGACCATATATTTTCGTGTCGTTGATTCTAAAAGACAGCAACCGCTGCCATCTTAGTTGCAACCACTGCCATTTGTCGTAGCTAAAGCCGAAATTCAACAATTGGCGGCCGCCACCGCCATCTGAAGTTGGCGACCACATGGTCGCGAAATTCCTCCTTATAAACTTTTAAAAAAAATAATTTTATGATATCAATTATATTTTAAACATTAATATAGTTGTATTTATAAATACTAAAACACAAATATATAATCTAATAATAATAATATTTAGAAAAAGTTTTACAATACTTAAAAAGTTTTACAATCATTAAAACACTAATACTAAACTTGCTAATCCGTCTAGGCGGCACCATCGGGGGGAGATGGATGATAGGGCGAGGATGGCTCCGTTTTTTTGTTGCGCATGTCCTCCATGAACTTCTATAGAAGCTCAATCTGTTGTCGTTGCTCTTCTACGCTCGCTTGTGTCGCTTCTTGGCTCTGCCAGAGTTCCATCACCTGTGCACACAGGGAGGCGTTCTCTTGATGCTCTCCGCAATCTTGGGAGGCTGTCTACGGGGCCCTAACAACACTTCGGGGTCGTAGTAGTCCGATGCGGCGCGCCCAAGACCGGGATCAGCTCCCACGGTCCGACCCCTCCACCGGCCTCTAAAAACGCGTCCCACCCATCTTGAAAAGATGGTGGGGCCCCGGACTGGGAGGACCTCTGTGCGAGAATCTCTCGGGACCGCGCCTATGAAATAAATATTGGTATAAAAACTAACCTAATTTGAGAATGGAATTTAAAGTATTAATTGAATGTACATAAAATACTTACAGCGATATCGACTGAACGCTAGTCGATTAACTCTCGGTTTGGGCCCCGCGTATGCGTCTCGATGTGCAACTTGAGAGGCATTATTTCCCGCCCTTTTTCTTGTTCCTACGAGTAATAATTATTAATAACATAAAATAGTTAAACTTAAAAAATAATTGTACTTACCATTACACGACGTGTTTCGCGATAAGACCTCGAACCACTTGTGTGGAGCGACGGATTTGCATTCCGATTCCCCTTGTTCCACTCGCACTTTTGCTTGAACTTGGCATCGGCCTTCCAACCCGCTAGCCATAGGTCCCAAGGCGCCGACTCTAGCCAAGACGGTCTCGTGTTTGCTCGACGACACTTTCTGACCATGTCATCGTACCGTTTTTTGGCTTGCTTCTCCCATAGCGTGCAGAGGGTTGCGGCATCCATGTCGGGCTTGGTCTCGTCCCAACGGAAATGCGACTGAAACGGAAATTGCAGCAACAAATACACTTACTAATAATATATTCACACGTCTTAAAATTGGAACTAAACTTGCCTATTGTATAAGACCTTGAGTTACTCTTCCTATTACGGTATTACCAATTGATTTTCAGATAAAATTTTAATTAGTTTATGTATTGGGTCTATCACACGTGTGTGCACGAACAAATACCCTCTCCATTAGTATTTGGCATGGTATATCAGAGCAGATCTACTCCTATATATAATACCGTGAATATTAAGTTAGAAATTGATAGAGAACCTTTGAATGTTCAAAGGTCCGAATTCCCACATCACTAGCTACTTCACACAAAAAAACAAGATCGAGTTTGATAGAGCCTTGTTTGTACACCGTGAATGTTAAGCTATAATTTGATAGGGTAGTTAATGAAATTTGATTGTTCAAATGTCCAAAATTTGGCCATTTCTATCAACTCTACATAAACATCAATCTCATTGAATATCTTTGTTTGTATCATATACGAGGGAGAACAAAACAAGGGCTTTGAACAAGTCTTCTATGAACTTTAGAAACACATAACCGTGCATCTCAAGTTGAGGGTGGAATAGTGTATCAATTACTATAAAACGGGAATGCAATTATTCATTTGACAAACAACAAATACACGTACTTCATACATTTACCACCACTACACTTACAATCTCACAAAGCCATGCTTCCAAACAAACCACTTTTTACTGTTCCTACCCATCTTCTTCTCCTTTTCATTTTGTTCTTGTATTCCTTTGCCTTCTCTTGCCAGAAAGTTTGTAATCACCAAGATCAAAATGCTCTTCTTGCCCTCTCAGCTAACATTTCAACATCTCCTTCTGTTCCATTAAATTGGTCTTCTTCCATAAGTTGTTGTCAATGGGAAGGGGTAGAATGTGATATCAATGGCAGAGTAATCCATTTGCAGTTGCCTTTTAGAGGCCTAAAGGGGGTAATTTCCACTGCCTCTATTAGCAGCCTTGATATGCTTACCCATCTTAACTTATCAAATAACTATCTCCATGGACGGGTAGAAGAAGATATAAGTAGGCTCACAAGGCTTAGAATCATAGATTTATCTTCAAATAACATTGTTGGCTCCATTCCTTACCATATTGGGGAACTCTTGTTCTTGGAAAAGCTTCATCTTTATGGAAATAATGTTAGTGGTCCTATCCCTTCATCTTTGATGAATTGCACCCTTCTAGTGGAAATCATTTTAAGGGATAATCGTCTTAGTGGAGATATCTCAAAACTCGATTTTTCGAAGCTTGTTCAACTCCAAAAACTTGATCTTCGGAAGAATAGTTTCAATGGCACTTTGCCAGAAAGCATATACTCTTGTAAGCCCCTCATTGCCATTAGAGTAAGTCATAACTTCTTAAGCGGTCAAATCTCACCCAAAATTATTGAGCTAAAATCCTTGTCCTTCTTTTCTCTAGGAGGGAATTCCTTTACAAATATCACAATGACACTTAGAGTATTAGCAAAATGTAAGAATCTAACCTTCCTCTCGCTCTCATGCAACTTCTTTGGTGAATCCCTACCAGTCGAAAGAAACTTTTTCGGTTTAGGTGATTTCCCAAAGCTTCAATTCTTTGCCCTTGCATATTGCAACTTTAAAGGAGGTCCCATCCCTAATTGGTTGTCTACTTTGAAGAGTTTGCGTGTTCTAAGCTTAGAAGGCAATAGACTGTCAGGTCAGATTCCAAACTGGTTGGGGACTCTACCAAATCTCTATACTTTATACTTAAATAACAATAGTTTGTGCGGAGAGGTTCCTCTAGAATTGTGGCAATTACCAGCACTAGTCTCTAAAAAAGCACATGCAGACCTCGATTTTTCTGAGTTTGAGCTCCCTGTCTTTTTATGGATCACCAATATGTTTGCTTCCATTCGATTTAAGGCAAACTATTTCCATGTTCTAAACCTCTCACATAACGCACTTAGTGGTAATATTCCAGAAGAGATTGGCAACCTACAAAATCTTCAACACCTGAATCTCAACGATAACAAGTTTTCTGGTCGCATACCAATTAGTACATCAAATTTACATAGACTAGAAGGGCTAGATTTTTCTTCAAACAGGCTTACCGGAGAGATTCCGGAATCACTAGCGAGTCTTAATTTCATGTCATATTTTAATGTCTCTTATAATGATCTTGAAGGGCCCATACCAACTGGTGGTCAATTTGGTACTTTTGAAGCATCTAGCTTTGAAGGTAATCCTGGCTTATGTGGTGAACCCTTGAATCACTCGTGTTCTAGTAGTATACCAGCGACATCAAAAGCAATAGAAAGAAATGGGATTCATGACAAAAGGAAACGATTTCTAAATGGACTCTTTGTTGGTTTTGCCTCGGGATTTTCTAGCGTTCTAATTCTAGTAGCTTCCAATTTTTGGTTCAAATACTGTAAAAGGGGTCACACTTACTTCTTCAGGGCACTGAGATGATAAGTGAACTCATAAGTGAACTCAATCAATAAAGTTTATGTAATCAATAGGTTTATATTCTTACTAGTTCAATTCTTTGCAGTGTACACTTTAGTATGAATGAATTGTGTTGTGATACGATACCTTATATATCTCGTATCGAATTCAAGGAATAAAGTAACCGGGTGAAGGGAAGAAGGGCCAAAGGCCAGGGAAAAGAGTGACTCAGACGAGATAGCAGAGAAGGAGAATAAAACTAGGGTTTTGGGATAATTAATTTCTCATTGATTCATTAAACTTTCTACAATACAAAAAGAGTATATATAATAAGTCCTACCACTAAACCCTAATCCTAACGGTTCAACAAACGCGTCCCGCGAAAGAACCGTAAAAAAAATCCGAGAAGAGGTAATTAAACCGAATTAAAAATTACAGTTAATTAACGAATATAAAATTATATAACATTACGTATCATGTTGTCATCCATGTGAATTGTGTTGGCATAGATCTTTCAACAAACAATCTGACTGGAGAGATCCCGACATCGCTAGCAAGCCTTAGTTTATTGTTGCATTTTAATGTGCCACCAAAGTCCCAGCAACAGATCGCGGGAGAGTTTTCCTGCACAGCTTGTGTATGGCAAGCTGACAATCCGACGCCATTATAACTTTGGTAAAACCTTTTTGAATCGCACATTCCAGACCCCATTTAAGGGCAAATCGTTGCTGAACCGCACCAAAAACTCAGGCCAAGTCCCCGTTACCAATCTGACGCCGGATGCTCAAACAACATACCCACCAATTGCAGACGTTCATTATCAAAAGTATGAAAATAGTCAAAATAAGATTGAACCTTAAAGATCCAGCCCGCCGGATCTGAGCCGTTGAATTTGGGCGCATCAACCCTAATTTTTGGAACCCGCTCCTGCGGTTGCTGTTGCATCCCGGGAAACTGTTGTGGCGGCCCGATGCGACCCCTGACGCCATCCTCGTGATTTCCTGGTCGCTGCTGGACATGCTGCTGGCCCGCCATGGCTTGTATTCCCGCTCGATCTTCCGCGTGACTGCCTGCGCGATCGCGATTAGGATCCGGCGCATAGGCTTCAACCTGGTTCGCGGTCGGCTGTTGTTGTAGACGCGGTGGTTCGTTCGCTGGCGGGCGACGAGGATCTCCCTGAGGGTATTCAGCATGTACACCCCGGATGTTGTCGTCGATCATATTGCGAGTCTCCAAAATATGAAATAATTGATCCACCCGACGGCGTAGCGTATCTTGCTCCTGGCGTTGAGCGTCTTGGTTTTGACGTGTATGTTGCATTTCCAACGCCATGGTTTGAAGAAGTTCCCGGATTTCTTTGATATCCGAGTCGTTGTTGCCTGTCACTTGCGAACTGGCATCTTCGATCGTCATGATGAAGTGGTGTTCAAGAATGAAAGCACCAGTTGATACAAGCTATTGCTAGCCTGTATAATTCAGTAACCAAATTGAAGGGGAAGGGGAGAAGGGCCTGGCGGCCAAGAGGGAGAGTGACGAGAGACGAGAAACGAGAAAGAGAGATTAGGGCAAATTACTTAATTTCTGGATAATGAAAAATATAACATCAGGAGAGCATTTATACTAAGTCTACTACTAAACCCTAATCTAACGGTTCAAAAAAGGCGTCCCGGGAAAAAACCGTAAAGAAAACCCGAAAAGAGAATTATAAAATTCTAACTTAAAAAATTACAATAATAATAATAATCATAAAAAAATACTTAAGAACAATAATCCTGATATCGAGCCGGAGGCCTGCGTTCCCGAATAGGTCGCGCATTCGGGTCTAGTTGCGTATCATTTTCCTGCACAGCTTGTTTATGGCAAGCTGACAATCCGACGCCATTATAACTTTGGTAAAACCTTTTTGAATCGCACATTCCAGACCCCATTTAAGGGCTTCTAATTCAGCTTGGACACAATGAACATCTACATACCCCTTTGCATCTGTCCGAGCTCTCAAACTCTGATCAATCAATTCAGCAGGATCAACCATCCTTCCTTCCTTGGAAAAATAGTAAATTCCTTGCCAAATCAGTTCTGTCCAGAGCATCAGTTTATCCGGCTCAGCTGTACACAGAATATGCTCCATCCAATATATATGAGTTATATTTCCGTTTGTATGCAACATATATATGTGCAAGGAATTTTGCTCCAATAAATATCCCTTTCGATAATTATTTGTGTATGAAACCAGAAGATATATTAGATCGATATAACAATAACACTATAAGAAACCATTAATTTGCTAATGGTCGGTACTTGAGAATAAATTAAGTCAGGTGATGAGCTTAGAAATGCAACTATGATCAGATCTCTTTTATTAGTTTGTCAATAGTGTTTCCTTTCACCTGTAGGAAATTAGCCTGTGTTTGTCATACTTGATAAACTAATTGATAAACTTTAACTAGTTGAAGAAAATAGAAAAATTGTATTTGTTTTATATTAGTAAAATTGTATTTGTTTTAGACAGTGGCCATATATTTAATTCAACACGTAGTATTGGCCATATATTAAGGGATCATTAGGCTCACAAACCTTAGAATCATAGATCTATCTTTTAATAACATTCTTGGCTCCATCCCTCAAGGAATTGGGAACCTCTTAAACTTAGAAAAACTTCATCTTTACAACAACAATCTTGTAGGTGTCTTGGACTCTTGCTTCGTAGTTCCCACCGAAGATCTTGTATCTGCTGGTACTCAGGGAACAGTGCGATGCTGAAGCCGTGGAGTTCCTCTTCGTGGATGTAGTTGAAGACGACTCTTCTGTAGATCAATCATATGTAATACTTGATATAGGTTTGAATCACGTAGAAACGCTTTCCGAAATCAATATTTCGCCCCCTACATAGCCTTGGGAAATCCACGAAATTTGAAGTGAGATAAGACAAAGCAACCGATCTCTAACAAGACTCCTGAAAGAGATCGAACCTTAGAGTTCATGTAAATGGATATTAGACTCTCTTTGAAGTTCAATTATGGAGAGAAAACGTTCTCCTCTGATTATGTGAACCCACGTGAACAAAAGTTCCAACCCGACACCAATCTCCCAATAGCCTTTTATATAGGCAAAGGAAAACTGCTCCAGGGAACGGTTAACAGCAGTTACCGGCGGTTACTAGAAGTTACCGACAGTTACCAAGTGCCACGAAGGTTATCCTCAATAACCCACATCACCCATCAGTTATTAACCCATTAAGGAAGTTACAATGCAGTTACACAACGTTTAACTGACCATTATCAACAATTAACAACGTGTCGAAATTCTAGGCATGTGTCAGAGAACAATGTCTGTTCCCTTGAAGGGAACAGACATTGTTTCTTCCAATAGGGAACAAACATTGTTCCTTTTCAGGTCGCAACTTCTACTTAATATTTCCATCTAGACCTCAACTATGCTTACACGAGCGCGCACTCCGCACACCCAAACCCGTGACATAGCAAAGTAAGATCTCATAGTGTCGTATGAATCCCAATCACACTAAAAGGCATTGTTCCCATATAGGGAACAATCACTTGATGACACTAAAATCACCAACAAATCTTAGTGGCCCCATTCCATCATCTTTGATGAATTGTACACATCTAGTGGAGATAATTGTAAGGGAAAACGGTCTTCATGGAGACATCTCAAAATTAGATTTTTCAAATCTTGTACAACTCCAAAAGCTTGATTTCTTAAACAATAGTTTATATGGCACTCTGCCAGAGAGCATATACTTTTGCAAGTCACTCGTTGCAATTAGAGTAGCCCAAAATACTATAACATGTCAAATCTTGCCCAAAATTGTTGAATTGAAATCGTACGTTGTCTTTCATTTCTCTAGCACAAAATTCGTTTACCAATATCACAATGACGCTTAAAGTTTTAGCAAAATGTAAGAACCTTACCACCCTCTTCCTCTCAGCCAACTTCTATATATGGTGAATCTCTACTCGTTCAAACAAACTTTATCGGTTTAGACGATTTCCCAAATCTCCAATTCTTTTACTTCGCAAAATGTAACTTTGAGCATGGTCCCATCCCTAATTGGTTGTCTAATTTGAAGAGTTTGCGCGTTTTCGGACTAAGAGGTAATAGATTGTCGGGTCAGGTTCCAAATTGGTTGGGGACTCTACCACACCCATTCAATTTAGATTTAGCTTACAATAGTTTATGCAAAGAGCTTCCTCCAAAATTATGGCTATTGCCAGCATTAATATCTGAAAAATCTCAAGTGGGCCTCAAGTTCTATGAGTTTGAGCTCCCCATCTTTTTGGCGGGGGGCAACAAGTTTGCTTCCATTCGGTTTAAAGAAAACTATTACAGCGGTCTAGACTTCACACAAAATTCACTCAGTGGGAAAATTCCGGAAGAGATTGGCAACTTGCGAAATCTTCAACAACTGTTTCTTGGGTAAAACCAGTTTTCGGGTCACATTCCAATTAGTATATCCAATTTACACAAACTAGAAAAGCTAGGCCTTGATACAAACAACCTTACTGGAGAGATTCCGACATCACTAGCGACTCCTAGTTTCTTGTCATATTTTAATGTGTCTTATAATGATCTCGAAGGTCCAATACCAATAGGTGGCCAATTAGGTTCTTTTGAAGAATCTAGCTTTGAAGGTAATCTTCAGTTATGCGGTGAACCCTTGAACCATTCTTGTTCTATTACTCCAACAACATCAAAAGCAATAGAGAAGAATGAAAGTCATGACACAAGGAAACATTTTCTTGATGGCCTCTTTGTTGGTTTTGCCTCGGGATTTTCTAGCATTCTCATACTCGTAGCTTCCTATTTTTGGTTCAACTATTGTAAAAGGCGCCAAACTTCTTCAAGAATAAATTTATGTATATTCACTAGCTCATGGTAATGTTCATTTCCAGTTGGTTGAATTGTATCAATCGTAGACTTTATTGAGATAGGTAAACCGGGGATACTCCCCCTCTGAGAACCGTATATGAGAATTTTCTCTCGTACAGCTCAAGTAGAAACACACAAATACTGCTCCCAACGCATATGTAATAACTGTCGATCCATGTGATATCAAAACATGTATTATTCGATCATTTGAGTATGGAGCAAGCTGATTGAAAAAAGCATTGAATTTGGTTGTTCCAATCCATATATAGCACCGGCAATACTAGAAGGTTATGAGAAAATTAATGTACATTTTGTCCAAATGGCATTAAATAGGTACGTCTTTAAAGCGATGTTGAACAAGGCTATGAGAAAATTAAACACAACCATCTCCATTTGTGGATGAACGACATTGCTCTAATGTACATTTTGTCCAAATGGCATTAAATAGGTACGTGCTCTAACATTTTAGTGCATCAATATTTCCTTTTGATTTTATATTTATATTATTAGTGCTTGAATATGCATCTCAAACTTATCATTTGTAAACTTATAATAAAAATAGAACATATATTAATTTATTCACAATTTTATCACTCTTGTCGTTTCTCTAATAATAATCATAACTCATTATTTTCTTGATTTAACGGTCAATACAACTCACTAAAATCCATTTCGGCTTTACAATAATTATTCTTCATGACAGCATTGCCAGCATTTGTCATCAACTTGAGTCACAGTTGCCCTAAGCCACTCAAACTCTGGAGTAATTCCATTTGACAACTGTCAAATTATTAATGACATACAGAACTTTGCATACAACAATTAAATTCAGGACTAACTTGGTTTCAAAAAAAAAATCAGGACTAACTCTGATCAAAAAGTAAATCAATTAGTTCGTGTTAAAATCGGGTGGGCTCCTAAGCTAAAAGCCGTGCCTATTATTTTTAGACAATTATTTTAGAGTACCAATTATTTTGTGTGAGAATTTGATGGTTTGGGCTCGTACGTAGAAGAATAAAAGTTAGACTTAGATGGTTTGGATAAGTATAATGATAAAATTATTGTTGGAACGATGTTGGGATCTCTGGTTCTGAACATCAAAACAACGATACAGTTCTCCGAGTTTTGATAATGACAAACGCAATAAGGGAACTAATGTGCTTTGATCAAGTATTTCTAAGGAACACAGGTTGAGCAAAGAACTTCCATGAATGAGCACACAATGAAGAGTTCCCATGTAATGAGAACTCCCAGGAATGACCAGAGAACACAAGCTTACACGATGAAGAGTTTCTCCCAAAGGAACTCTGAAGAGGAAAGTTCCCATGACATGGGAACTCACATGTGAGGACAAAGACCGATCAGCGCATATCACGGGATCCTGTCTTGGACAGGATGAAGGCACAGTCTGAGGATCAGACTGTCACGATTGATCCAACGGTCCGATCATTTCAAGAAGTTGACCTAGTTCAAATTGAAGTCACATGTGAAGAAAGTACAACTTGGGCATCAAGCAAAGGGCATTTCGGACACAAATGAAAGATGCGATTGAAGCCCAAGTTCACTCGAGTATAAAGCCAAATGAATAGTACTCGGATTGAGTACTTCTCCCAGAACTCACAAATACCCACAACAGAGAAAGAGAAAGAAGAAGAGAAGTTCCCGGCGGCGAGTGTCTGATCTCGACGACGGTGAAGCCAAGTTCCCAGGAGCAAGGGAACTGCGATCCGGTGTAAGGTTTGAGTTACTTATTTAGTGATTGTTGTTCGCTTATGAACTCAGTTGAGAAGATTCATTAGTGTTGCTAGAGTTAGGTAGAACTCGTGGGAACAGAGAAGTTTGAATCTGGCTGTTTGTAACTAAGGAACAAATCAATAATATAAATAAGTCATTCAAAATCCTCCAAGCGGAGGTAGAGGTTTACACATACAACTAGTTAGTTGTAGTGGGGTTCCTCTATAAGGGAACTGTGTTCATTCCATCTTTCTAATACTTGCGATAGTTTCTTCCGCTACCTTGAGAACAGCTTAACAGTCAGTTCCCAAGCTCTAAGCTAACCAGTTACGATCTAACAATTATGGAACCCTGTTCGAAGATGTGAGAGCTTATTCAACGTTATTGTTATTGTTATTGCATTCCATGTAAAAATTCACAATAATTTTCAGGTTAATATATACGGATCAAGATAATATACGGTTTATGATTAATCCCAGCCAAGTAGCCAAGCCAAGCAATTTTTCATCTCTCTTAAAAAAAAGTGCTCGTAAAGTACTTGTTTAATAAATTGATTAGTAAAATTGTAATTATCACATATAATTTGTTTGTTTGTTTGTTTATTTAAGGGCTTGTTTGGATGTAAAATGATTATGAAATATACACGGTATAATATAAATATACTCTGTAATATATTATACTCCCTCCGTCCCAAATTGTTTGTCCATAAAGTACAATTGGCACGGTAATTAATACAAAGTTGAAAAGTTAAATAATTAGGGTATAAAAAGTTTAAAAAGTAATAAAGTTGATGGAAAAGGTGGATAATTGAGGGTAATATATAAGATTGGATGAGGGTAGTTTTGTAATTTTATAGAAAAAAGTAATAAAGTTGATGGGAAAGGTGGATAATTGGGGGTAATATATAAGATTGGATGAGGGTAATTTTGTAATTTTATAGAAAAAAGTAATAAAGTTGATGGGAAAGGTGGGTAATGGGGGTAATATATAAGATTGAATAAGGGTAATATGGTAAGAAAAGTATGATATAAATGGAAAGTTTGAAAGATGGACAAACTTATTGGGACAACCGAAATGGAAAGATGGACAAACATTATGGGACGGAGGGAGTAATAACTGTGAACAGGTAAAAAAACGTAGCTACCATATTATTATTTTCTCTATCGCCATAAAGGTATTTTTTAATTATTACGTTTTTATTATTTTTTATTTATTTTTTTATTATTTTAAATATGGTGGTTATGCAACTTAATGAGATATTTTATCTTTTATTAAAGATAGAATTAAAGTTGGAGAAGGGAATAGAATATTACTTGCTTAGGCTTTAAGGCAATTGGCCAACCCTAGAAAGATAGAATTTTCGGCCATGTAAATTTCGGCCCCCAACCTCTCCTTCTTCTATTATAAATACACGTTTTCGCTGTGTAGGGAAAGCCACATGTTGTATGTTGACACATATTGAGAGCTTAAACAGGCTAATATTCGCTTAGCTCGATGTTCAAGAGGATTCATATTTGCTGGATCTCTAGCTTTCTTGTTGTACATCGACGTTCGATTCGATAACTGCTCTTTTGACTTAGACATCGGAGCTATGTCCATTATTTTGTAGGTTACAAGTTGAGAGAAGCAATTAGGAGCGAAAGAGGAAAGGAATATTCAATTAGTGAATTAAAGGCGGAATTTTTATGCAATAACAATAACAATAACACGTTAAAATAAAATCTAAAAAGTAACCTTTGGTGGGAAACGTGACATGTGAGTCGTGCAGAAAATAAGATTCCATTATACAAAAATATCTTTTGACGAATAATATATTATATTGATGAATGATGTTTCGAACAAGGCCTCAAATGCCCTCGAAACAAAACATCTAGAGAGGCTACAAATGAAGGGCATTTGTGGAATATGAAAAAAATATCATCTAACTTATAGACCCATCAAGGTAAGAACCACCACTAGGCTCAAAGTTTCAAAATAATAGCACAATCAACATCTGTCCAATCTATAAGTTGATCTCACCCAACCTAGAGTTTTAGAGTGTGCGAAACTTCCAACTAGCTAGAAATGAAAATTTAAAACCAGCTAATAAATATCTCCCTCAGCCACAAGGTGACAAGGTCCGAATGTCAAAGGTCAATATATTTTGCATACATAAAGTCCAAGCGACATTGAATTGGAATCACACAAACCGTGCATTACAACGTGTGGCTGAAATGGAATATCATTTACCATAAAAGGGGCATGCAATCATTCATTTAATTAGCAAACACCAAATAATACACATCATATCTTACCATATCCTACCATCGAAAAGCTATGCAACCAAATCAACCTCCATTTAGTCTTCCTACCCATCTTCTCATTTTCACTTTGCTCTTGTATTCTTCCATCCTCTCTTGCCAACAAGTTTGCAATCACCAAGATCAATCGGCTCTTCTCGCCTTCTCAGCAAACATTTCTACGTCACCTTTATCCCCTTCGTTAAATTGGTCTTCTTCTATAAGCTGTTGTCGATGGGAAGGGGTAGAATGTGATATCCATGGCAGAGTGACCCATTTGCAATTGCCTTCGAGAAGCCTAAAAGGGGTAATGTACACTTCCTCCATTAGCAGCCTTGTTATGCTTACCCATCTTAATTTATCCAGTAACTATCTCCATGGATATCTAGGAGAAGATATTAGTAGGCTTACAAACCTTAGAATCATGGATTTATCTTCAAATAGCATTGTTGGTTCCATTCCTCAAGGGATTGGTAAACTCTTATACTTGGAAAAACTTCATCTTTACAACAACAATTTTAGTGGTCCTATCCCATCGTCTTTACTCATGAATTGCACAAATCTAGTGGAGATTATTCTAAGGCTAAACCATCTCAATGGAGATATCTCAAAATTAGATTTTTCAAAGCTTGTTCAACTCCAAAAGCTCGATTTCTTAAAGAATAGTTTGAATGGCACTTTGCCAGAAAGCATATACTCATGCAAGTCACTCGTTGCAATTAGAGTAGCTGAAAACAACATAAGTGGTCAAATCTCACCCAAAATTGTTAACCTAAAATCTCTGTCTTTCCTTTCAATATCACGAAATTCTTTTACAAATATCTCATCGACACTAAGATTATTAGCTAAATGTAAGAACCTAACCACCATCTCCCTTTCATACAACTTCTATGGTGAATCCCTACCAATTCAAAGAAACTTTATCGGTTTAGATGATTTCCCAAATCTTCAATTCCTTTCCCTTGCAAAATGCGACTTTGAAGCGCTTCCCATCCCTTATTGGTTGTCTACTTTAAAGAGTTTGCGTATTTTAACCCTTAGAGGTAATAGATTTACAGGCCGCATTCCAAATGGGTTCGGGGTTCTACCAAAGCTATTTGCTTTAGATTTATCTAACAATAGTTTGTGCGGAGAGCTTCCTCAAAAGTTGTGGCAATTGCCAGCACTAATATCTGAAAGAGCTCAAGCAGACCTCAAGCTCTCTGAGTTTGAGCTCCCCATCTTTATTGTGGGCGGCACCATCCGGTTCAAGACTAGCTACTACCACGGCCTATACCTCTCACATAATGCATTCAGTGGTAAAATTCCGGAAGAGATTGGCACTTTGCAAAATCTTCAAGAGCTGTTTCTCGAGGACAACCAATTTTCTGGTCACATTCCAATTAGTACATCAAATTTGCATAAACTTGAAAAGCTAGGTCTTTCTACAAACAACTTTACTGGAGAGATTCCGACATCACTAACAAGTCTTAATTTCTTGTCGTATTTTAATGTGTCTTACAATGATCTTAAAGGCCCAATACCAACCGGTGGTCAATTTGGTTCTTTTGAACATAGTTTCTTTGAAGGTAACCCTGACTTGTGTGGTGAACCCTTAAACCGCTCATGTTCAAGTACTCCAACAACATCAAAAGAAGCAGAAAGAAATGGAAGTCATGGCAAAAGGATACAATTTCTAGATGGACTCTTTGTTGGTTTTGCCTCAGGATTTTCTAGCATTCTAATTGTTGTAGCTTCCTATTTTTGGTTCAACTATTGTAAAAGGCGCCAACCTTCTTCAGCAAGGAGATAAATGAAGTCAATCAATAAAATGTATATTTTTACTAGCTCTTACTCACTTTTGCTGCTTGAATTGTATCATACATCCATTACGTGATATCCAAATTACATCACATACAGGTATGCCATCCTCTTATATTCATTAGAGTGTGATGCACGCGATCCCAACAATTTATATGTGATATAACTGAGTGGTACGTGATATTAGCGATTTCCTGCATCCATGCACAGGTACGTCACCATTTTTAACACTTCAAATTAATCATCACCGCTCAAAAAAAATAAAAAATCTCCACCTAGTCATGCCAAACGTCTTCTTGAAAATCTTGTTGGAATTCCTTTGCTATACAGGAAAAAAGCCTCGGGATCTAAATAAGCTAGAAAAGATCTGGCCTCCAAGCTAGAATAACAAAACCTAATTACACAAAGAAATTGTTTCGAGACACGAAAATTGAGGTAGTTCTAATAAGGTCACCCACCATAATATCTCTAAAGAATGAAGGAACCCAACATGAGTGAAGCTTATACATATCTTTAAAACATGTGTTAGCACGTAGATCGTGATGGGTTATAAAAAATATCCTATCCTTTGTCAGTTGATTTTTTTTCGTTCATTGTATACTTGAAGTAAAGTAAAATGAACTGCACATTTCCTTCTTCTTTTGGAATTTGTTTATTGCCATGCATTTGTGCATTAGCTTCAAAAATATTAGTCATGAAGTCCCTTTTGTAGTTTTTGAAGTCCCTTGCAGTTGTACACGTGTTGCTAAAGCCATGCCACCAACTAGTTGTTGCAATACTTTGTGTGAACTAACTGGACCCAAATTCTCTTTTACACAACTCAACATAAATTTCTTGTGACCAATTTACAGTTTCCTATTACTCTTTAGCAAATGCTTTGCATTATCCGGTATCATTTTATGGGTGTGCTCTTCAAAAAATGTATCAAATGTATAGAGATCATGTCCTCTAAATTTTAGGGACATTTTTGCATTACAACCGACCCTGTCATTCTTTGTTTTCCTCTTTCTGGTTCTATTACCAATATATTTGAATCCTTCTTTGTTGTGACGGGTATATTTTGTTGCTATAGCCTCTTATTTAGAGAATTTATGTGATGTACTTGCTTTTAAGGGTGTTTAAAAATATCTGATACGATCATTCCGATCCGATGATCCAATTTGCAAAAATTTGAATCCAATGGAATATTATACGAATCCGACCGATTCGAGAAAATTAGTCGGATCATTGGATAGGATATAGATCAGGTCGTCGAACCCCTCAGATATCCGAGGGTAAAATAATATACATGTATATTTCGTGCAATAATAAAAAAGTTTAATATTCTAAGGGGTTGTATGTGCTTCAACTATCTAGTGCTAGTGTGTGTTATGATCCGACTTGGATCAAACAGGTTAAAGAAGAACTTGAGTAAGGAATAGGAGAGATTAGGAAGGTAAGAGAGATTAGGGAAAGAGATTTAGGGAAGAGAGATAGAAAGAATAGGATTTCTGTAATTTCATTCCAAGATGATCCACACACTGAGTACGGTTGGACTCTTATACACTTTCCTAGTATATTACAAAACTAGCCCATATTTCCCATTAATATAATATTGCCCTATCATTACAGTCTGCTACCCATTTTTTATTTTTTTTTAATTATTTTTTAAATATATGTAATGTCACAGATAAAGTTAAAAATAAATAAATCCTAAATCTATATTTAACACCCTTTTTAATTATTATTTATCTTTCTTTTATGCAGTTACTGCTTGAAATAAGTTATTTGAAACTTAAATACAAAAAATACAAATATGAATCGAATATCTGGGTATATCTAGATCGGATACGAATATGATTTTAGTAAAAATAATTGTAGTATCTGATCTGATTAGCTAGATCGGATCGAATATCTGGTTATGAACACTCCTACTTGCTTTTACATCAAAACCAACGGTTGATGAGTATATATGCACGGTAAAATGATCCCCCATCTTTTACTGACTCAAATGCCATAGCAATGGCATGCTTCATTCCTTTTGAATATCGAGGAACCCAATGTTTCGTATTCGTGTCGGTTTGATCGATTATGCAATCCGAACCATACAAAAATTCAAAAGCATATTCATTATTGTTTTGTTCATAACATGTTTCGATTTCAGGTTTTAAAAGATCCATTTCATCCTCAAAAACATAGTCATTCCACTTGTTTGTTCCAACTATTTGAGTAAACAAAGAACATATAATAATATCAAAACGCGCGTGATATGCACAATTATGTTGTGTATTTAGGAGGGATTTTAACATATATTTATGGTGTTTATAGGTGTTTTGAAGACTATCTATTGCTAGGAGGAAGAAGACCCGAAGATACATACTTTTGGGATTTAGAGCTGGAACAAAGTGAAGACTGAAGAACCGCGTTTTGGTACTAGCGGCACCCGCCGCCCCTGACAGTCGTTGAGATCTTCATTTGCCACGTTTTTTAATCTGATTAGTCCTATCTTTATCAGCTTTATTTCGAGATTTATATATTTTTGGATATACTTTTTAGACCTAGTTTGTTATATTAGGGTTTTAGAGAGTTGCACCTGTCATCTATTATCATTATTCTCTTTTAGACTTTTGAGTTTTTAGCTTTCATGGAGAACTAAGCCCTATTGCTTACTCAGACAGTTTGAAGTCTTCGTTTCGAATTTCAGTTGTGAGATTTCTACTCTTTATCTATTGCATGGGATTGTTTTACTCTCTTGATTGAATTGTTTATGTGATTGGTTTCAACAATTTCTAGGGTTGTTATTGAATCTCTATTGCTAAATCTAGAGAAATTACTGGTTGAGTTCCTCTATTTCATAGTAGCAAACTGCATTGTACTAGTATATGGTTGTGCTAGTCTATTGCAGAAGAGAGTTGAATTGCATTCTAGGATAAAAACTGGTTGTTTTATGCTAGAATTGTATCCTGCCTATATTCCTATTCTTATTGCTACTTTTGAATTGAATCTTGATAGTTTCAGGGTTATTCAATTAGTTATGATTGATAGTATCTGGTTGTGCTATTAATTATCTTTGAAAAGGAATTGGAATTTCATGTGCATGCGATATTGAGTGAAATCTATGATCAACTTGTCATACGAATATGGATCTCTGGTTGATTAAGTGTTTTCCCAATTTGATAAAAAATCCAACTTTAATTGTTTTACTAGTTTTTGCATGCTTAGTAATTAGTTTAATTTACAAACCCCTTTTGTTACTACAATTGACATTAAAATCATACAAAAATAACAATCTACCTCCCTGCGAATTCGACCCTTACTTCTCTAATACTACAGTCTTTAGGTTTGTTAGGACTCTTTTGCATAACCGTGATTTGCACGACCATTTCACCGTTATCAACGCGTATATGAATAACAAGTCACGCATATATAAATAATAAGACAAGTAAATAAATTGCATTTAACCACCCTTTATTTTACACTTGTTGCAATTAACCACCCTTTATATTTTTTTTCTACACTTACCCCCCCTATTTGTAAATCTGTGCATTTAACCACCCATTTTGATGAAAAACATTTTTTTGTTAAAGAAAGTAAATTATGTTTTTTGCCCTTCTTTTTTAATTTTATTTACAATAAATAAAAGAATTTAGGAATAAATTGAGCCTCAAATGTCATTATCAATGGATTTCGGCCTACACCTCAACCTTTTGAGTCTCGAGTCGTCGTCCATCAGCTTAGACACGGTCGACTCCAAGGGACGCTCAAAACCCATAGTCTTTGCATCGACAAAGTCTTGGTTCATTTTCGCCATTGGATGGAGGGAAGGAATTATTATGGAGGAAATTACGCCAGGGTTTGAGAAAGCGAGCAATGCCAAAATCGGCGTATTGGAACTTGAAAGTGTCAATTATGATTTTTCTTTTATTTATTTATTGTAAATAAAATTAAAAAAGAAAGGAAAACATATAATTTACTTTACTTAACGGAGAAAATGTCGTTTTTCGTTACAGTGGGTGGTTAAATGCACATAATTACAAATAAGGGGTGGTTAAGTGTAGAAAAAAATATAAAGGGTGGTTAATTGCAACAAGTGTAAAATAAAGGGTACGTGGTTAAATGCAATTTCCCCAGATAAATAATAAGCCACATCTAAATGAATAACAAGTCATGCAAATATAAATATCAAGCCAATCATATATGCATAATAAGTCATGTATATAAGAATAATAAGCCACGCATATACGAATAATAAGTCACATAAATATGAATAACAAAGCGCACATATATATTTAATCCAGCGGTGTAGTCCGGAACAATCCAGCGATGTAGTCCGGAACGGAACTGGCTTCTCTGAAGACTTGAAATAGACTCCAACACTGAAAGTGGCCTAGCAAACTCTGAATATCCGTTCGAACAAGTTCAATCTCCCAATGACAGCTCCAGTCACCTTGCACGAATTTCATAAGCTGCACGTTCCCGCCTTCAATTGGAATGTGGGGAACGCCACATCGGATGGCCTCGAGAACCCCTAACGAAGCGCAACGGCTTTAGTCATCAAAACAGAATGACGGCCACAAGTCACGTAAATATGAATTAGAAAGCACACATATTTAAATATCAAAGTACGTATATATAAAAAGCTAGGGCTGCATATATGAATACCGCGTCACACATATATAAATAACATGTCACTAGACTTGTCAAAACTTGACCGGACCCGAAAAACTGACCCGATCCGCCCGAAGTTTTTGGTTGAAACCCGACCCGGAAATCAATGGGTCAAGAGTAACCCGAACCCAATCGACCCGGAAAAAACTGGGTTGGGTCACCAACCCGTTGGGTTGACCCGGCCAACCCGATAAAGCATTATTTCAATTAAAAATTAAATATTTTATTATAAATTTTGTATAAAATTATTATTTATTATTATTAAATAATATTTATATAATATAATATTAATTATTCTAATAAATTTAAAGATAAAGGTTTAAAAAATTGATGATCTTGACCCGTTGGATCAACCCGGACCCATACCAAACCCGTAACAACCCGGTCCATATGAACCCGTGAATTTAAAGACTCGACGACCCGAGACCCGTTTTGACCCGAACCCATTTGACCCAAACCCGAGCCCGACCCGCCCGACCCATTTGACAAGTCTACATGCCACACATATGTGAATAACATGTCACATATATATGAATAATAAACCACATATATATAAATAACAAGCCACACATATATAGAGATTGAATGAAATGAAAATGAAGCTTATCATGAAAACTAGAAATGAATCTAGACCATCCGATTAAAACATTAGAAATGAATCTAGGTTATCTGATTAAAAATAAAAAAAATTTAAATTTTTTAAATTTTTAATTTTTTAAATTTTTTAAATTTTTTAAATTTTTTAAATTTTTTAAATTTTTTAAATTTTTTAAATTTTTTAAATTTTTTAAATTTTTTTGAATTTTTTAAATTTTTTAAATTTTTTTGATTTTTTTAAATTTTTTTGAATTTTTAAATTTTTTATTTTTTTTTATTTTTTTTATTTTTTTTTATTTTTTTTAATTTTTTTAATTTTTTTAATTTTTTTAATTTTTTTAATTTTTTTAATTTTTTTAATTTTTTTAATTTTTTTAATTTTTTTAATTTTTTTAATTTTTTTAATTTTTTTAATTTTTTTAATTTTTTTAATTTTTTTAATTTTTTTAATTTTTTTAATTTTTTTAATTTTTTTAATTTTTTTAATTTTTTTAATTTTTTTAATTTTTTTAATTTTTTTAATTTTTTTAATTTTTTTAATTTTTTAATTTTTTTAATTTTTTTAATTTTTTTAATTTTTTTAATTTTTTTAATTTTTTAATTTTTTAATTTTTTTAATTTTTTTAATTTTTTTAATTTTTTTAATTTTTTTAATTTTTTTAATTTTTTTAATTTTTTTAATTTTTTTAATTTTTTTAATTTTTTTAATTTTTTTAATTTTTTTAATTTTTTTAATTTTTTTAATTTTTTTAATTTTTTTAATTTTTTTAATTTTTTTAATTTTTTTAATTTTTTTAATTTTTTTAATTTTTTTAATTTTTTTAATTTTTTTAATTTTTTTAATTTTTTTAATTTTTTTTAATTTTTTAAATTTTTTAATTTTTTTAATTTTTTTTAATTTTTTTAATTTTTTTAATTTTTTTAATTTTTTTAATAAGTCTTTTTACGTATATAGAATGATATAAATCGTGTATGAACATAAGGTCATACAACGTGAACATGAAATACTTATTTGTGAGCGTACCTATATTATATGTTAACGTATACTAAATTTTTTGAAGTTAAAATGTAGTTATATGTAAACAGTCCTTGTAAAAATTTGAACATTTGTATAAAATATGTGAACATGTCTTATAATAGTGTGAATATATGCATAAAATATGTGAACGTAACGTAAAAAATCAAATGTCGTGTTTTTGGTGAAAATAAGAAAATTAGAAAAAAAAATTACTTTTTGTTAAATTACCATTTTACTCTTATCTCTTTTAATCTTAGTCATCCATTTCCCAAATCAAAAGGTCCACATTTATTTCTAGTTTTCATGATAATACTTATTTCCATGTGAATCAACCTTCACATATATAAATATCAAATTATACATATATGAAAGGAAGTGTGATGGAAGAAAATCATGACATAATCACATAATTAAAGCAAACCATAAGTCACTAATTTAGACCATCCTATTGACAGAATTTATGAGTTCTCCGCAGGGGCGGAACTCGAACCTTCTCATTGTAGGGGCCAAATTTTTTTTAACATAGCTAACATTTTTTCAATTAAAAAAAAATACTAAAGAATATTTGAACAAAACCTCAAGAATTTTATGCTAATAAATTTAGTATGTGATTTAAGACATTTCAACCATAATTAATTGTTTGGACATTCTTGGGTTCAATTACATTATGAAACTATGCAATCTAGCAAATGATAAAAACACTTTAATTAAGTAAATGACTTGTAAAAATAGTTTGTGTACCTTCAATTTTCAAATGCTCATAACTTTTTATTCAGGTGTGAGATTAAAGCGTATAATATATCAAATCAAAGCTCTCGACAAAAGGAACATATATACTTAAAAAAAATTGATTGAGGGGGAGTCATGGCCACCTCTGGCCCCACTATAGTTCTGCCTATGGTTCTCCATATTACAAATTGGTAAGTTATTCAATTCACATTACAGAGTGTTAGTTAGTTGAAAAAATATCTATATAATTTAGGATTTTCTCATTCAGCATTCAAATCAAATTAGTATTATTTTGTGTTAGAAAATTGGATACACCAAAATAAAAAGACTAATTGTGTTTATAATTCGATAAAACCAATGAAAAACACATCAAAAACGCAAATCTATTAAACCGATAATGAAATTACAACCTCTTTTTATTGTAGTATGGTTACTTCAATGCGAAATAGAAAATCAATTCAAAATCAAAATGAAAAGGAATAGAACTATGAATTAATGGCAATTTTCTACAACAACAATAACAATTACCTAGTGGAGCTTCCCTTACGGAAAATCTGGGGGTTAAGATGGGGTGCCTCGAGCTTAACGTAACAGGAGAGTGACCAAAAAACCCGACAGGACCACAAAACAAGATATTGCGGTTTTTAAGTGTGAATGTGTGCAATATTCAATTTTGGAGATATGAAAATACCTAATAAGATATTGCGGCTTTTCTCCACTATCTCCTAAAATCTCGCTCCCTCCTATTTTTGTAAAATTCGTATATTCTCTATTCTTACCCTTAAAATTCAGAATATATACCCTCTTTTCTAGTCATTGATCTCACTTAATCCAACGCTTATCATCTATTCCCTCATTTCTCGTTAGAACTCGTTTTCCTTGAGCGCTCTCTTCTATTACGTGATTATCTAGATGGTTAGAAATGTATGACTGGGGTGCTTAACTATTTAAATGCTGAAAGATCAATTTTTGTCATATAAATCAAACAATTTGAAAGACTTGTATGCAGGTGAATATTAATCTAAAAACTGACAGGGGCAGTTAGATATATATATTTGACCGTTTCTCTCTGTTTCACACAAAATTCAAGCATATTTAGGTCAGCTAAACTGTATCATATAAAACGGGGGGAGGAGATTAATATTCTATTTAAGTATGTTGAAGGTAGGTTTGTCAATTACCTACGGGTGACCGATCCACCCGAAATAAACGGTTGAAAACCCAATTAAAGCGGGTGACGAGCGGTTCGGGTGACGGGCGAAACGGGTTATGGGTCGGGTAAGGATGAGATTTTATCACCCAGTAACCCGACCCATCACCCGTTTCACCCAAACCACCCATATAACCCGTTTTAGCCCATAATTTCTAATATGTATGAGCCTTTGAAGTCACCCATATAACTCATTTTGGACCTTTGATAAATAAGCCCGTTTGTAACCCATCTTTAACTCTATTTTGATATTTATTGCTTATGAGATTTGTTTTTATTTATGTGCGGATTATAGATATTTGTTTTAGTTTATGTATGGCAATTTATTTATAGACATAAAAATACATCGGTTATACAACAATTATACGGGTAAACGGGCCACCCATATAGCCAACGGGTGACGGGTGGTTTGGATGACGATTAGAACATTTTACGGGTGACGGGTGGGGCGTTTTAACTTGTGGATCGGGTGGTGGAAGTCCTCCACCCACCTATAACCCAACCCATTGACAGCCCTAGCTGAAGGCAACAGGATGTATGACTATTGACTTACAAGCTTCGTGTCTATAAAGCAACGTTGAACAAGGATACGGAAATTAACTTACACAACCATCTCAATCTATGGGTGAACTTGGTTAATCAATCACTATAAAACGGACATGCAATTATACATTTGGGAAACACCAAATATGCATAATTTCTTGCTACTAAACTATCATATATAGCCATGCTTCCAAAACAACCGCCATTTATTCTTCCTACCCATCTTCTCATTTTAATTTTGATCTTGTATTCTTTTATCTTCTCTTACCAACAAGTTTGTAATCATCAAGATCATTCGGCTCTTCTCGCGCTCTCTAAGACCATTTCAACATCTCATTCCCTTCAGTTAAATTGGTCTTCTTCTATAAGTTGTTGCCAATGGGAAGGGGTAGAATGTGATATCCATGGCAGAATAACCCATTTGCAATTGTCTTCCAAAGGCCTAAACGGGGTAATCACTTCTTCGATTAGTAGCCTTGTTATGGAGAATTCCCAAAGATTCAATTCTTTTTCCTTGAAAGTTGTGAGTTTGCACCAGGTCCCTTTCCTAGTTGGCTATCTAATTTGAAGAGTTTACGCTTTTTAAGCATGGATGGTAATAGAATGACGGGTAGACTTCCAAGTTGGTTAGGCTCTCTACCGAACCTATCTAGATTAGAGTTGAATAACAATAGTTTGTTCGGAGAGTTTCCCCTGAAATTGTGCCAATTGCCAACACTAATCTCACAAAACAATCAAGTAGACTTTATGTTTGATGTATTTGAGCTCCCTGTCTTTGTTTTTAGAGGCAATATTAACACTTACCTCCGGTTTAAGGACGACTATTATCACCGGATAGCCCTCTCCTACAATGCGTTTAGTGGTAATGTTCCAGAAGAGATTGGCAACTTACAAAATCTTCAAGATTTAGAACTCAATAACAACCACTTCTCTGGCGGCATTCCTATTAGTGTATCAAAATTGAAAAATCTAGAGATTCTGAATCTCTCTACAAACAATCTGACTGGAGAGATTCCGACATCACTAGCAAGTCTTAGTTTCTTGTCACATTTTGATGTATCTTATAATCATCTCAATGGTCCAATACCAACTGGTGGTCAGCTCGGTACTTTTCAAGAATCTAGCTTTGAAGGCAATCCTAACTTGTGTGGTGAACCTTTAAGTCGTCATTCTTGTTTGAGTCCAACAATATCAACAGCAATAGATGGAGATGAAAGTCATCACAACAGACGACAGTTTCTAGACGGACTCTTGGCTGGTTTTGCCTCTGGATTTTCTAGCATTATTCTCATTGTTGGAGCTTCCTATGTTTGGTTCAACAAGCGTAAGAGACAATGGCCTTCAACTCATCAAGATATATGGCCGGTCGAGGATAGCTGAACTCGATTATTGATCCACTTATGTTTAATTACTAGCATTTGGTATAGTATTCACTTTTAGTTGGTTGAATTGCATTATCCATGTGGCCTCCAAACATCATTCCAGCGTGCTTTTCATAAATCATCTAGTGCAAATGATCAAATTTTGTAAGAGTTTATTGTACCAAAAATGCTATATATGTATATATATATATATATATATATATATATATATATATATATATATATATATATATATATATATAATGGCCAGATTATGAAATTGTTGTTCAGTGCTTTGAGATACATTTTTTTTAAAAATAATTATAAATTTTCATAAATGAATGGACAAGTTATTACACCTCTATTTTTCATGATAAGTACGACTGTACGAGGGCTGTGTTATTTATAAAAGAGTAAATTATGTGCGTGCAAGAGGGGAAGGATTTCTAAAAAGAGCAGTAAATTAGGAGACAAATAACCAATGAGAGAAAAGAATTGAAAATATCAATGCATTAAATTTTCATATGGAAAAGTGAGCGACATTTAAATAGGATCGAATATTAATAACTTAAACAACATTTAATTTGAATCGGATAGAGTATATGTCAATATAACGTAGGGATCCACATGTCCATATGAGTGTTAGGCCTAACACTCATGGAGGTTTCATCCTAAAATCAATTGACAATAGAAGGAATAACTCATGGATATAAATGATAGACATTTATCCTCTAATTTTTAGATATGGAAAGCTATTTTCTTCCACATTTCCATGTTTGAAAATTAGGGCTAAACTTGCTTATTGTATAAGACTGTGTGTTACTCATCCTATTACCAATATGTTGAGTTTATGTGTTGGGCCTATTATGCGTGTGTGCTCAAACGGATACCTTCTTCGTAGTATTAGCCCACGAACTTTGACAAGACATCGGAGCAAGTCTGATCCTGTGTAACACCGTGAATATTAAGTTAGAAATTGATAGAGAACCTTTGAATGTTTAAACTTCAAAGGTTCGAATTTCCACAGTCTCTAGCTATTTCACACAAAAAACAAGAGTTTGATAGAGCCTTGTTACTTATTAGTACACCGTAAATGTTAAGCTAGAATTTGATAGGGTGCTTAATGAAATTTGAATGTTCAAATTAAATGTCCAAAATTTGGCCGTTTCTATCAACTCTACATAAACATCAATCTCATTGAATAATCTTTCTTTGTATCACATAAGAGAGGAGAAAAAAGACCTGCCACTTCAAGACTAATTAATAATTAAGGACTTTGAACAAGTCTTCTATGAACTTAGAAACACACTAAGTTGTGGGTGAAGTAATGAATCAATTACTATAAATAGGGCATGCAATTATTCATTTGACAAACAACAAATACACTTGATACATCTACCACCACTGCAATTAAGTACCCTTCAATCTTAGAAAGCCATGCTTCCAAACAAACCAATTTTTACTCTTCCTGTTCCTGCCCATCTTCTCCTTTTCATTTTGCTCTTGTATTCTTTTGCCTTCTCTTGTCATCAAGCTTGTAATCACCAAGATCAATCCTCTCTTCTTGCCTTCTCGGCAAACATCTCTACATCTCCTCCTTTTGTTCCGTTGAATTGGTCTTCTCCTATAAGTTGTTGTCAATGGGAAGGGGTGTTATGTGATATCCATGGCAGAGTAACTCATTTGCAATTGCCTTCCAGAGGTCTAAAAGGGGTATTGTTCACTTCCTCTATTAGCAGCCTTACCACGCTTACCCATCTTAATTTATCTGATAACAATCTCTATGGATCTCTTGGAGAAGATATTAGTATGCTCACAAAGCTTAGAATCTTAGATTTATCTTTAAATAACATTGTTGGCTCCATTCCTCAAGAGATCGGGAAACTCTTAGACTTTGAAAAGCTTCATCTTTATGGAAACAATGTTAGTGGTCCTATCCCAGCATCTTTGATGAATTGCACACATCTAGTGGAAATCATTCTAAGGGATAACTTTCTTACGGGTGATATCTCAAAATTGGATTTTTCGAAGCTTGCTCAACTCCAAAAGCTTGATTTCAAAAACAATAGTCTGAATGGCACTTTGCCAGAAAGCATATACTCATGCAAGTCACTCGTTGCAATTAGAGTAGCCCAAAACTTTATAACAGGCCAAATCTCACCCAAATTTGTTGAGTTAAAATCATTGTCTTTCCTTTCTCTAGGATTCAATTCCCTCATAAATATTACTGGTACACTTAAAATTCTAGCAAAATGTAAGAACCTGAGCTCCCTCATGCTCTCACCGAATTTCTATGGCGAGTCTCTACCAGTTCACATGAACTTTATTGGGCTAGATGAATTCCCAAAAATTCAAATCTTTAGCCTTGTAGATTGCAATTTTGCACCAGGTCCCATCCCTAACTGGTTATCTACTTTAAGGACTTTGCGTGCTTTAGACCTAGCTGGTAATAGACTAGTAGGTAGAGTTCCAAATTGGTTAGGGACTCTACCAAATTTATCTGTTTTAGTTCTTAGTGATAATAGATTGTTGGAAGAATTCCCCCTACATTTGTGCCAATTGCCAGCACTAATCTCAGAAAAAGTTCAAGTAGATAATCCTGAGCTCAATGAATTTGAGCTTCCTGTCTTTTTGTCTCTAAGCAACACTTACATCAAGTTTAAGATCGGCATGTTTTCTTGGCTAGATCTCTCCAATAATGCATTCAGTGGTAATATTCCAAAAGAGATTGGAAACTTACATAATCTTCAAAGACTATATCTCCATAATAACCAGTTTTCTGGTCACATCCCAATTGGTGTAGCGGAATTAAAAAAACTAGAATATCTAGATCTCTCTACAAATAATCTGACTGGAGAAATCCCGACATCACTAGCAAGCCTTAGTTTCTTGTCACATTTTAATGTATCCTATAATGATCTTGAAGGGCCAATACCAACTGGTGGCCAGTTTCTTACTTTCGATCAATCTAGCTATGGTGGTAATCCTGGCTTATGCGGCAAGCCCTTAAATCACCCATGTTCTAATCCAGCAACATCAAAGACCAAAGAGATAAATGGAAGTCATGACAACAACGAACCATTTTTAAATGGACTATATGTTGGTTTTGCTTCAGGGTTTTCTAGCATCCTCGTTGTTGTATTGTCCTATGTTTGTTTCAAATATTGCAAGAGACATTAAACTTCTTCAAAAAGAGGAAAGGTGAAATCGATCAATAAAGTTTGTGTTTAGTGCCTCTTGGTAGTATTCGATCACTTCATATTTGTTTGCTTCTCATTTGATTCTTTTTTGTAAAAATTGCGCCTTGGGTTTGAGATGGATCAAAGTTTTGAGACCCAAAAGCACATACAAAATCGGGCTTATATTACATAAAATCAGTTTAACAAATCACAACATTATATTGAGGGGACCTTGCTAATATTTATGTGGTATACGGATGGCTTACATTAATTTAAAAAAATTAGTTTCACAACACCTAAAATATAGAAATTTTAGTATTTCACAAATATGATGTATATATAGAGGGACGCTCAGGAGAAACACAAATTGAGGAGGAATGAGGGAACACCTTCTAGTCGTTAGATAAGAGTAAATCAATGGACAGGAAATGGGTTGTATATGGTGGATATCATCAAAAAATACGGTGGAATAAATACATGCCAAAAATAATTATAATTGAATATCCGAAAATTAGGGAGATAATGGCTTACAACTGCCATATCTTATCCAGTAGTTACCCAATATACGGAAGTGAAAAAAATCACAAAATCCGTAATAAAAAACTCTCCATAATCACATGAATACTGGAGGTCTCCATCGTCATAAAATCAGTATCAATGCCATTTCATTGCACCTGTGTTCGGATTCATCCATTGTTTTGTGCTTCTAATTTGGATTCAATTGAACGTATAACAATGGATAGAGGTATGTAAATCTGATTTCTAATAATAAGCATACAGATAGTTCTTGATTATTCTAATCTTCGTATACTATCAATTCACGATGTAATCGACCATAATTTAGAGAAGATTTAAATTTCCGTGTTAATCTTGTAGTATTATTGTGGTTTTCATTCGAATTTGTGGTAATAATCGTACGTATATGTATAGATTTTCATCTCTTCCTTAACTGTTATTCATCCATATGTATTATGTTGTAAACACGTGTGTGAAGTAGCATTCGTCGCATTTTCTATTGTGATTGAATTGTTATTCAATGATTCATATAGAGATTTTCATTTATAAATGTGGTAAACTTCATGTATAAGAATTTCATGAACACATGGCGTTTTATTCAAGAACTCAATTGGTGCTATTCAACAAGTAGGCTTTGTTATTCATAGTATATTTAGAGAAGATTTAAACTTTCGAGTTAATCTTGTAGTATTAATGTGTTTTTCATTCGGATATGTGGTAATAATCGTACGTATATGTATAGTTTTTCATCTCTTCCTTAACTGTTATTCACCCATATGTATTATGTTGTAAACACGTGTGTGAAGTAGCATTCGTCGCATTTTCTATTGTGATTGAATTGTTATTCAATGATTCATATAGAAATTTTCATTTGTAAATGTAGTAAACTTCATGTATAAGAATTTCATGAACACATGGCGTTTTATTCAAGAACTCAATTGGTGCTATTCAACAAAAAGGCTTTGCTATTCATATTATATTTAGATAAGATTTAAATTTTCGAGTTCATCTTGTAGTATTATTGTAGTTTTAATTCGGATATGTGGTAATAATCATACGTATATGTATAGTTTTTCATCTATTCCTTAACTGTTATTCATCCATATGTATTATTTTGCACACACGTGTGTGAAGTATCATTCTTCTCATTTTCTATTGTGATTGAATTGTTATTCAATGATTCATATAGAGATTTTCATTTGTAAATGTGGTAAACTTCATGTATAAGAATTTCATGAACATATGGCGTTTTATTCAAGAACTCAATTGGTGCTATTCAACAAGTAGGCTTTGTTATTCAACAAGTAGGCTTTGTTCAATATTCATAGTAAACTGTATAATTTTTCAAATATTCATGTGATGTTATTCATTCATGCATGACTTGTTAATCTAACAATCATAATTACAATGTCAAATTGTTGAACCAAACAGTTGGAGGAAGCAAGTGGGCTAAATATGTGTTTGAGGATGTCATGGAAGTTTCAGAATCAGAAATCGACACAAATCAAGGCCAATACACTGATGAACACAATCCTGAATTTGTGTACAATGATGAGCATGCTTCTGAATTTGTGTACAATGCGGATTGCATAATTTATAAAAAGGACATGAATTTGATATATTGGGTTCCTCGGTGTCCAATGGGATTGAAGACTGTTATTTGCATAATTTATAAAAAGGACATGTCAGGGCCAAGACACTGATGAGCATGCTTCTGAATTTGTGTACAATGTGGATTGCATAATTTATAAAAAGGACATGAATATGATATATTGGGTTCTTCGGTGTCCAATGGGATTGAAGACTATTATTGGTATGACATTTGAGTCGATTGAAAATGGGGGTCATTTTATAACGTAACAATCAAATGAATAATTTATTCTCTACATATAAATATCACATATAATCAACTTGAAAAATACAACATGCATATTTGAATAAGACAACTTTGTCATTCAATATATATTCAATTGAATTTAAACATCAAATCATAATAAGTTGAAAAAGACAACACGCATACATGAATAATCTATTCTCTTCATATGAATATCATATATAATCAACTTGAAAAATACAATAAGCATACATGAATAAGACAACTATTTCATGCAATATTTCAATTAATTATCACATCATACTAACTTAAAAAAGCAACATGCATATTGTACAACCTTGAATATTATTGAAGTTTAACATCACATCACACTAACTTGAAAAATATTACATGTTTATGAGAATAAATGAACCTATGAATAAGAATAAACATGAAACCTCATACAAACACCTACAACCTATCAATTACTACCAATGATATGATCGAATAACACAACCTAAGATTTTTTTTTCACATTTTTTCAATCTTTCTTCATCACCGTCTTGAATTATTCTTTATCTTCTTCCACGTCTTCAAACTCTGTTATCTTCAACCTGGTTAGAAAATAAACCACACATATATGAATAACAGAACACACAAAATGCACACATATATTAATAACAAGACACATATACCCTAATCCTAAAATAATAAACCCTAAACCCTAAACTATTAAACCCTAATAAACCCTAAACCCTATACCCTAAATTAAATAAACCCTAAACCCTAATATGAATATCAAGACCCTCAAATATGAATAAAAAGGAATGCAGATATGAATAAAAAGTCACGCATACTTGAATAACAAAACATTTATGTATGAATAACAAACCACACATATATGCATAACAAGCTAAGCATATATGAATAATAAAACACGCATATATGAATAATCAAACATGCATATTTGAATAACAAAGCACGCATATATAAAAGTTAATTCAAGATGTTGAAAACAATCAATCAAAATATTCAAGGTCATGCGCTTGTTTGAATTAATTAATATCGAAAGAACCATAAGAAAAAACTAATTAATCTCGTTTGAATATCGTAAACTGTAAACTAAAAAATTGATTGTTTTAATTCACTATTGAATTAGTACTTTTTCAAATCATCATTCATCAATATTCATGGTTTATGACTTATCAAACTAACATTACAAAAGTCAATTGAACATGTTCAAAGCAATCAGACAAAATATTCAACGTTTAATAGGCGTTTGTTCAAATTATTAGAGTATATCGTTTATTATTCAATTCAACTAACACGAATTTTCATACGAGATTGTTCGATTATTCTAAATCCAACTAACATTACCGGTATAACTGACATAATATTCAAATCATTCAGGCATAATATTCTAATCATATGTATCACTTATTCCGTCATAAGAAACCAAAACCTCCGAGAATAATTTTGTTAATTAATTCGAAAGAATCAATCAAAAAGCACATCATAAATCATTCAAAAACACATGAAGAACTACAATGTATGATAACAATTAATAGCACAAGAAAATACATACCTCTTTCCATTGAATTAGGCTTTTTTTCAATACGAAATACACCACCATGGCAGTCGACAATCGAACAAATAATGGTTAGAACAGTAATCGAAGAAGGAATTCATCGATCATCAGTCATCACCACATGGCCAAATTCGATGGAGAATGAGAGGATTGAAGAAAGAGACGGTTGTTTTATTTGACGAGTGAATATTGAACATTTTTCAGAATTTGGAAATAATGAGAGATATGGATAGAGATTAGAGATAGAGCATGATATGGGGGAGATATTTTAGGAATTAGATATAATCATGTGTATTCACCCCATAATAGGAATTTTGCACCCATTTTGAATAAATATCGACCCTCTATTATATTAGATCTAACGACTACAATTTATTCCCCCGTTCCTCCTTAATAGTTGGTTTCTCTAGAGCGTAATTCTATAAATAAACATTTACAAACTTAAGATGTATTTTCAAGGTGGGTTCGTGTGAAGAGAGACGGAAGAACTATCACCAATTATCATCATTTTTTGCTTGAAATTATCCTGTAGCAGAGAATAAAATGTAGCTTGATTTGTATATTTTTTGTGTTAAATTATCTTTAATTTATTTTTTTGTGTACTAGCTTGATAGGTTAAACTAGTTTGATTTGTCCGAAGTTAATTTTTATGTACTAGCTCGATATGTTAAATTATCTTATTTTGTCTGATGCCTCCCAAACAATCCTAGATCCGCCACTGTACCAAAACCGGAATAAATTTTGATCTAGATCCGTGATTAAAAAACATATTTTTTTGGTAGTATTGAGATATTGCATATTATTAATTAAAATTTCAGCTGATCTACCCTAATACATTATAAAGCAGAAATTAAGTCTGTGTAAAAATTTGCGCCACGTGGCAAAACCTGAATAAAATAATGGACAAACTTTTTTCAACATAAAAAACTAAATAATAATTCTAGAAATCTTTATCTTAACCACTTCATAAAATAGATAATGGATAGATACCATATTATATGCGTAGTTTGTTTCATATAGTACATATCACATTAAAAATAAAAAAAATTAATATACACATATTTAAAAATAAAATAAACAATAAACACTACTAAAAAATGCATTTATAAGGATTGAAGTTTTTTTAGGGTAAGATTTTAGATGTTATAAAAATAGATAATGTATATGTTTATTGATACCGGTAAGCAATATTATATATTGTATCTTAAAATTATGCTAAAATATTTTTATCGGATTATTGAAAAAAAATTACCGATATAAATTTCTATCTATATGTATGCTAATACATTATAAAATAAAAATAAATTATCTATAAAATTTACACTATGGCACTTTAAGAACCAATCACTTCTTTCAAATTTTTTTATTTATTTTTATTTATTATACTTAAAAGTGAATGTAGAAGGTTTGATATTTAAAATATTTTCCATATTTATTTGTTTTTAAGATTAGAAAACAAAAAAAATCGTTAAATTTTATATAAATATCATTAATAATTAAAATAATAGAATAATTATTATAATATACATTACCTTTATTTTTTCGCTTTAATTTATTATAATGTTTTATATAGCATAATTTTTAAAACTACCCGTAAATCTACGGGAATTACACTAGTTGGGTAATATGTTGCATCAAGCAACATAATTAAGAGAGCGTTATGTCTTCGTGATTGGATCTATACCGGCCATGGTAATTGTTGTGTTGCTATAGAGTTATCTATTACTATTAAGAAGCCAAGCAAAGAATAATTCTCTGCCCCGTCCAAGGGCGCGCATGTATGTGTACGTATACGAGTTTGTAATTTACTCAAATCTTTTGATATATACTCCGTATTAATTAGCTGTCACGACTATCAATAGTTCACCACTTCACCTGTCTTAAAAATTATGTGGTTGACTTTTTTAGCTAGCTAGATTACAAGGAATTGGTTCATATCTACAACGTATATATACAACAACTCCAACGGGTGAATACGAAAGATGCAAAGTGTACTCAAATGATACCTAGCTCATTACCTTGTGATTGTTTTTTACAAGGTAAGAATTAAGCTGGTCTTACTCAGTGGCGTAGCCAGGAATTCGGGTCAGTGGGGGCTAAATTCCGTTGATAATTTTTTTGGCTACAGAAGTATTCCTGGCGAAGCTAGGATTTTTTTTTTTGTATTTTTTAATAAAATATAGAAAAATTTGTATTTTTTTGTATATAAAAAAATTATATATAAAATTTTGTATTTTTATGTATAAAAAACCATTTCAATATATTATATACATATATAATTAATCTTCTAATTTCTGACCGAATAGATTAATTTTATCAAATAACCTAATTTTTTTTACTATATTTTTAAAAAAAAAATTGAAAATCCCAGTGGGGGCTGCATGAGCTAAATCCGCCACTGGTCTTACCCGTCTAGACGTGATCTAAAGTATTTTTATGGATGAAAATTTTTTATTTTGAATGGTTTAGAATGATTCGAAGGGATTATTTGAAATGTTACATGGTGATTGAATACGGTAATTAGGATATAAACAAGATTAGTATTTAGTAATATGTTCACTAAAAAATAAATTAAAATATAATACAGTAAGGTTATTTTTTAGAGAAATATGAAAGGGGCCGTTGACTAATTTTATCTAGGTAGCTAACGTACAAGGAGTTGGTTTGATGGATTTAATTTGAGAAATTGTCAACTTGAGAATTGCCTCATGGAGAGTGCAAAGGGCCAAAGACTTGCAATGTGAAGCTCAAATCTTTGTTTATATACATGCATGTTCATTAATGAAACTCTTTCCATCATTATTACTCGTATTTCTAACATCGTGTACGATATGAGGAACAACAACGAAACCTTAATCTAAAATTTAAAAGCTTTCAAGCTTCCGATACAATTTATGGATCTTTTTATAAACATATATCAGACAGCAGATAATTATATAAAATATAAATACAATACTGTAAGTCTGTAACAATTATATAGGATAAGTTAGTTATATATTTATCGGTGCATTATGTTAAGATTTTCACGGGTGAACAAATTAAATAGCCGTTTTTGTAGAATTGCAAATTGCTTTGAAAACTTGACCGATCTGGATAATTTCAATTATATATTAGAAATCAATCCAAAAAATTTACAATAATGATACAAGACTTTTTTCGGATTTAATTCCAATGGAATTGGGAAAAACCTCATATATAGAGCTAGTTATGAAATCCTGAATGTTAAATAAAAATTTAACAACTGATATTTTATTTTTATTTTTCCACATTAATTTTTTTTAACATGTTTATTAATTTTTTTATAGAGTTTTAAAAGTTCACTTATAGAGTTTTTAACAACCTTCATTAAATAAGGCCGTTTTCTTTCCCATTCAAATTTCGACAACAAACATAACATAGAATTCCGGGTTAGACAGCACATTATTTTAATGTAGCATAGATGATGTCTAAATAAGTTAATAGACATTATCTAGGCTCCGTTCGGCAACGCTTATTTGGATACTTATAAGTACACAATTACTTCTATGGAAAAAATAAGTTTCGTTTTATGTGTTCGGCAAAATTTACTTATTTGAAATAAGTTACTTATATCCGATACTTATCTGCTGAAAAATAATCAGCACCCCCAGCCTTATGTCAAATAAGCTAACTTTTCTATCAAAATATAAGTAACGGGACCCATGTGATTTCCCAATTAAATTTTATTTTTAATTTTTACCCCTCATTAAGTCATTTTTAGTAATTTTGCACCTCTTGCTTAAAATATCAGCAATTTTTAGTTTACCGAATACATTTCGGATTATTTGGAAAATAAACAACTCATATCAGTATCCTATATCAGCATCCACGATCAACATCAACAACCATAAGTACCGATTTACCGAACGGAGCCCTAATGTATCAAGTCTTGTAAGTTTTGGCCCGATCGGGGCCTATATATTTTGCAATGAGTAAGCTTAAAGAAAAAAAACAAAGAAAACTGCTCCCATACAATACCAAAAAAAAAAAAAAAAACCTTAATTACCTTTTGAAAAAAAAAAATCCTTAGTACCATTCCGTTCCAAAAACTCTTCAGAACATGAATTGACCAACAAAAGGAATATACGTTCGGAAACCTTCCTATATGTATTTTGTGTGTATGTGTGTGTTTGGAGAAGCTTTTGGCTAAAATAAGAATTTGTGCGAATATGAAAAATAATTACATAGTTTTGTCCTTTTGTGTAATTTACGCGTTTTGGGGTGGCAGAAAAATAATAAATGTAGGTGGAATTGGAAAGCGCCAAGATTGCTGGAGCCCTCACGAGTATGGTTGTACCTTGGTAGTACCCAAACTAGCCAATGTATGTATCAATAATGTCAACTTAAACGTACTAATAAAATTTTAAGTCTAGCTCCTTTAAAAAAATAATATAACAGCTCAGCCATACATATCACAAGAATTATTAATTTAATGTATGATACAAACTTTGCCAGCTTAATAATACCATATACATGCTTGAAGGAAAGGGGAAAAGATATTATATATTATGTACGTACATGCATGTCCTACATACAAAAAATTCTAGTTTTGGATGCACTACTTGAAATATAATTTCCGGATTTATTATATATTGGTAGGAGAACCCGGCCATATAACAATTACGGAACTTCTATCACTCGAGAACATAAATCTTAATTTCTACTAGTACCCAAAAAAAATTATTTCATAATAATAGATCTAATGGTTGATAATTAATTATTTTTTGGTTGATAATTATTAGTGTATTATGTACAGCACATAAAAACTATTCTTAGATCTATATACGTTAGTACTTAGTACAGAGTAGGAATCAATTATAAGGTGGTTCTCTAGGTAATAGAATAACTAATAAGCAATGCAAGTAAATAAATAAAGATATAAGACAATTTTTTATAAGAATCTCATGACAACCAATTAGTTGTGTGGGTAAACATCTATCTTTATGGAGGATTTTAAACGATTCACTTATATTATTGATTGTTCCTTAGTTATAACAGACAAGACACAAATTAACTTCTTTTGTTCGTAGCAGTCTCCGAACTTTAGAACACTAAAGAGTCTTTTCAACCAAGTTCCTAAACGAATAACTCAACTAAGACAAGTAAATCAAACATTATACCTAGATTCGATTAATTACTCAGTTCCCAGCTTGCTCTTTTGGGAACTCCTTTCTTCCCGTCGTCGAGATCGCACACACATTGTCGGTGACTTCTTTGGATCTTCCATCTTTCTCAGCTCACTCTAGGGTTTGGTTTTTGTGCTTGGGAGGAAGTGAGTAGCAAACTCGCTATTCACTTGTATTTATAGACCTTCATGCCTTGGATCTCAATCCTTATCTCTATAGACAATTGTCCGAAACTCACTATTCACTTGTATTAATTTATGTGACTTGATTCAAATTTCGTCAACTCTTGAAGCTCATCAAGCCGTTAGATGCATGGGATCAGTCTGATGCACAAACTGCCCCTCTCTTTTGTCTGGAAAAGTCTCCGCGTTAGCTGATTTGTCTTTGCACTGACTTGAGAGTTCCTTTAGGTAGGGAGCATGTGGCATTAGAGTTCCCTTGATGGGAACGTCTGCATATAGCTTTGTAGTTCTTTGAAAACTCTTATCCTGAAAAATGAAAAGAAATGCACTTTTCCTAATTCATAGTGCATTTTCCTACTTCGAAGTGCACTTTTTGTACTTTGTAGTGCACTTTTCGTATTTTTGTAGTATAATTTTCGGATTGCACTTTTTATACTTTGTAGTGCACTTTTCATTTTTCAGGATAAGGGTTTTTTTTCATTTGAACCAAACTCAAAATACTTGAATAAAATTCATTAATTCTCCAATTGTGTTTATCATTATCAAAACTGAAGAAAATGACCGTTGTTCAAATATTGTGGAACGTGAGTTCGCAACACTATTCCAACGACGTGTTATAAGAATTGGCATTCAATTATTCGATTGAACAATTTGGATTTTTATGATTTAAGGTCATGGGGTAATTTTTCCTTTTTTTATTTTCTTTTATAAATTAAAACATAATATTATAATAAAAGATTACATTTAATGTTAATTAAAATATAAAAGCTCTTATCTTGATTTTAATTATAAAGCAATTATACCAAAATGTACTGGCTCGATTTCTTTAATAATCGACCTCCTGACATGTATAATAATGTACATTGCATGTTCTGATGATTCATGTACAGGGCTAATTTTACGTTGCAAAAAACGAACGAAATTTGAATATGCTTTATCCAAATTAGCGATGGTCTATTTTAGTATTCTGTGCTAGATAGGTCCAATAACTAATCAGATAAAGGGCTCTACTTTATACTATAAGTTATAGATATTTTCCTAATATAATGTATAAATTGCTGGAAAAGAAAAAAAAAGTCAACTACTTTTATACGTATTTTAATATTTTATCCTGAATCATATAGTGAGGAAAGTCAAATAATTACTATAACCACGTATATATATAGCTTTCGCTGAGCCCTAGTATATACGGCCGCCCATACGTACATAAATAATTTCCAAAACAAAACAGACAAAAACAATTATTCAATTTGTGCCATGACGAAGGTCTGGCTTAAATGTATCTGCGTTGACTTGGGATCTCAATTATAATATGATTCGCAAACAGAAGATATCTTAGGCTAACTTAGCTTATATAAATTCAGGAAGTATACAAATGCTAATTAATATGCTATCCAATCAACATAAGGAGTATTGTTCGAAAATCAGATTAATCAAAATGTACTGAGTTGTTATATATGCCAGGGCTAAATGATGGAACGAAACATGTGTGCTGACTCTGCAAGTGTGTTGGAGAGATCTGTCTGATATAATTAATTCTCCCCCAAAAAGAGTAATTAATTTGCATTATTGGATATACCATACCGTATACGGATTGGAGTCTACTTCTTCTTGAAAAGTGTTCATTCTCTGTACGTACAGTTCGAGCCAAGCTGTCAAAAGACACTAGCTAGTTCCAATTTCCAAACACTCCCGTTCGTACGTGGGGTCTACCCTTGTCCAGTTCGCATATGCCGCTACTCACTTACACGTTACGACTAACAAATACATGTCCATTTTCTTTTAGTACATAAGGCGAAATGCATGGTTTGGCCTAAATATCTTTATGAATGAGAACTTAGAATCATGTGAAAGAATGTTATCCCACATCGGGAATTCTGATATAACTTGGCCAACATATATATCCTTGGGCTACTCCTCCTATTGTCAATTGGTTTTAGAATGGAACGCTTATGTGTTGGGCCGAACGCGCTTGTAATTTTAACAACCCCAAAAAATTACATATTTATTAAAGTGTCAATAATCAGAAAGAGTAAAGACCTTTCTTTGGTTGGTTGCACACGACTCAATAATGTGTAATGTGAACCGTCGAAGAAGGAATTTGTGTGAGGACAACAACTGCTCGAACTGTCCTCGATCAAATCCCTGAATCAACGTTCCACACCTTGCGTGACTGCATTCTTTCTAAGGAGATTTGGAATGAGTTTCTCATAGATAGCAGGAAAGAGAATTTCTTCGTTGTTGATGTGCGTGGCTGGTTGCAGCAGAATCTTCGAGATTCAGGCAATTGGCCTACCACTTTTGCTTATGGCGCTTTGGTGGATCTGGAAGTGGAGAAACGAGATAATTTTTTGAACAACAACCCATACACAAGTTGATAGACACTAATTCATAATTCATAAGGCATGAGAATATTTAGGGTTGCTTGAACAAAGAAAAGCATATGGAGGAGGAGTCGATGTCTTGGAAAAGTCCAAGTGAGGGGTGGTTCAAACTAAATTTTGATGGCACATTTCGTGAAGAAAGAAATCAGATTGGGGTTGGAGGCCTGATTAGAAACACCAAGGGGGAATTCTTGAAGGGATTTGTCGTGAAGATTTCGAGAAGATCGGCGCTAATGGCGGAACTGGTTGGCTTGATGCAGGGGTTGGAAATTGCTCAACAAATGGGAATTGCGAAGTTGGAGGTCGATTTAGACGCTCTTGAGGTGGTCAAGATTATGATTAATCTTGATATTAGGTCGGTGCAATACTGGGAGCTGATTTCCAAGTGCAAGAAATTGGTGAATGAAGGCAATTGGGAAGTCAAGATTAAGCATGTATCACGCCAAGCGAACCAAGCGGCTATTATTGGATGGCTAGGATTAGTGTCACTAATTCTACACCTCATGGTACTACCATGTGGTCTCTGTTTCGACTCTTATAGGCAATGCTCTCGACAAAAAAATCAGTTTATCTGATATGCCATCCTTGTTTATTGGATCACTGACCTAAAATTAATTTATCATCGAATTGAAGAGACATTAATGTCATCCAAAAACCAAAAAAAAAAATCAAACTAAGGGTTAAAACAAAAACACGCAATTCATAATCTAATTCTTGACTCTCAATCTACCAATCATTTTTAATACATGAAATTTCTCTCTATATCTTTTTTTTGTCGGAAAAAAAATTCTAGTTCTTGAAGCACGGTTGTGGACTTCTCGTGAGAGTGTATAATGTTACCATACGTACGTCATTGCATTGGTCAAATTTAATTGTCTTTTTTATATATACAATTTATAAATACACAATAGTTAATGAATTGAAATTTTATTTGTCAACCATGAATATAAATAAAACAACACGTTATATGACATATCTCCAATTGATGGTATTTGGTGGAGTACTAGAGGATACTGCCTACTTGGCTAGTTAGTGGGTTAATGCTAATTTTGGCCTTTTGACTTTATTTTCAGGTATTTTTAAATCCAATCCCATTTCAATAATTAATTAATGATAACGTACACAAACTGACGAATTCATGAAATGCATGGAAATAGAAAAAGTCCATGCACTTGCCACAAAACTTCCAAAACCCCAAAACCAAAGCTGGTTTTCAAAACCCCCAAAGCTTGGAAACCGGTTTCTACACACTTGTCATTCTAGTACGTGGTTTAGTTTCCTCCCACACATATAAATACACTATCCCCCACCCCTTATCTCCTTCACCCATTTCCTCCTTGATCAATTCATTTACTCTATCTACAAAATTAAGGAAATTCGTTGATTGAAATGGCGCCAACGATGAAATTGATTGAGACCGAAGAAGAGAAGGCGAATGAAAGAGAGTATCAGAAGGGAGTTAAACATTTGTTGGAGAAAGGGATAAGTAAGGTTCCTACAAAGTACATATTGCCTGCATCGGCGCGTCCTCGTCAAGCAAACTCGAACTTGATTGAGTTGCCGGTGATTGATTTTGGTGAGCTACAAGGCCCGAACAGGCATCTGGTTCTTGAGTCCCTGGCTCAAGCCTGTCGAGACTACGGTTTTTTCCAAGTACGTATTTATTATATTATACTTTTTTATTTATTAATTGGAGATAATAAAATATATGTGTGGAGATATATGTACGTACTGTAGTTCTTACAAGTCAACGTTGATTCGGCTAGGTACAAAATTAGAGTTGACTCGATATAAGAAGTTTTCAACTTCAAATTTTTAGTTAATACGAGCACGAAAACCCAAAACCAAAAAAAGAAGACTACTGACCTTTTCGACCCAAAAAAGAAGACTACTGAATGCTGACCTTGAATAATTCAAATATGATCTAATGTAACAAACACTCCAATTAAATATTAATTAATTACTCCATATATAGTAAATTTGAAACCACTTGCTAATATTTAAGTACTCTATTAAAGTAGAGGGCTTTTGAACACATAAAGCTAAAAAAATAAAATAAACCAGACCCAAAATATAATCATTTACTTTGACTCGGCTCTTCCTAAATTGATTACACGTACACAGTTGACAAACCACGGAATTTCGAGCGAGATCATAGAGAAGATGGCGGATGTAAGCAAGAATTTCTTCGAGCAACCTTTGACGGAGAGGCAAAAGTACATGTCCACCGATCTATCTGCTCCGGTTCGCTATGGCACCAGCTTCAACCAAAACCGAGACGGCGTCTTCTGCTGGAGAGACTTCTTGAAGCTCACTTGTGGCCACCCTCTCTCCGATCACCTTCCTCTCTGGCCTTCTTCTCCCTCTAACCTCAGGTACCTACATACATAAATACACTAGAGTTTCATCTTAAAACCAATTGACAATAAAAAAAAAAAGTTTTAACAGACTGGCCGGTAACTTTGATTTGCAGGGAAGTGGGTGAGAAGTACGCGGTACAAACCAAGGCCTTGTACCTAGAGATAATGGAGGCGATCATGGAAAGCTTAGGATTAGGGCCGAGCAAGAGCAATTACATGGAGGATTTGGATAGAGGAAGCCAATTGATGGTGATGAATTGCTACCCGAGTTGCCCTGAACCCGAGTTAACACTAGGAATGCCACCTCACTCGGATTACGGGTTTCTCACTCTCCTCCTTCAAGATGAGGTCAAGGGTCTTCAGATTCAACATAAGGAGAGATGGGTCACCGTTGATCCTCTCCCGGGAAGCTTTGTTATCAACGTTGGCGACCATCTTGAGGTACTTAATTAGTTCACTAATTACTCTCAATTCCTTGATTGTTAAATCTTGTTTTCTTTAATTAATTGAGTTTTGTGTTGTGAATGATGTTGCAGATATTTAGCAATGGGAGGTACAAGAGTGTGTTGCATAGGGTATTGGTTAACTCTTCAAGGCTACGATACTCGATTGCTTCGTTGCATTCGTTGTCCTTCACAAGCGTCGTAAGCCCAGCGGCCGAGCTCGTTGATGAACAAAATCCAAAGCGATATAAAGACACGGATTTCGCCTCCTTTATGGAATTCATTTCCTCTCTTGATCATAAGGATAAAAATTTCATTGAGTCCAGGAAAATTCTTTGACAAATTGTAGATTTTTTGAGGGGATCGATTTTTATTTATTTTTTTTGGTTTCTTGGGTGCCATTAAGTTAGGGGGGGATTTTTTATGTAAGCAATGTGTTGTTTGTTTTGTCTTGTGTATATTAATGGTTTTTAGTTGATATAATATATCAAATGTGCATTTTTTGAGCTTTCGAAAGTGTTGATTTTCCTTGTTTCTTATACGGTCTATTGGGCTGGACCACAAGGACAAATTAAAACAGCCTTTGTCTAGCTATCACACGGATTGCCGATTGCGGGCCTAAATAAAATGAGAGCCCATTAATTTCCCACACAAGCTAATTTGTCAACTCCAACATAGTATTTATGTATCCTGCCAATCTATGTCAGATTGTCAGGTTATACTAGAAGGTTTGTAGTAGCATGAATACCAATAGTGCCCTCAAGGTTCTAGACTAATCCATGTAATGGACACCTGTCCAGAAATAGTACAAGTTCTGTAGTGTGATATTGCTATAAAGCACGCATCATGTAATTGAATGAATTCAATGAGAACAATTTTCAACATTTACATGCATTGTCGATACCGGGCTCACCCTTCTCAAACATGCATCCCTACCCCTTTCCTATTGGGACTATGCATTCGAAACCGCCACCTATCTTATCAACCGTCTCCCCACCCCCGTACTCCACCACAAAAGTCCCTATGAAATTCTTTTCCACCATCCACCTGACTATTCTTTTCTCCGCGTGTTTGGGTGCCTTTGTTTTCCCAACCTCCGCCCTTATAACAAACATAAACTTTCCCTTCGATCTCACCCCACTATCTTTATTGGTTATGCTCCTAATCATAAAGGCTACCTATGCCTTGATTGGGTACACAACCGAACCTATATATCCCGGGATGTTGTCTTCCATGAGGACACCTTTCCCTTTTCCAAACACAATATTCCCCTTTTACCCACTCCTTCTCCTGAGGCCCAACTTCCTCTCCTTCCCCATTTATTACCCCACTCTCCCAGGCCCACTCCCAATACAGCCCAAAATCCCACCATTAATTCCAACCCAATCCTTGGGCCTGGCCCGCCTAATTCACCCTTGTCAATCCCTGATCCACTTATGAACTCCCACCCCGAAAATCCACCAGTGGATCAACCAGAAAATCCCCCACCCAATATTCCACCTCCCTCAAATACCCATCCAATGCGGACCCGCTCCAAAAACAACATTACAAAACCCCTCACCCGGTCCGATGGAACCATTCCCTGGCCGTCACCCTCCCCAAATTGCAACATCACATCTCTCATCCCCGATGAACCCTCATCATTTACAGAGGCCAACAAATTCCCCGAGTGGCGCGAGGCTATGAATCGCGAATTCCAAGCCCTCCTTTCTACCCAAACTTGGACCCTTGTTCCCCCATCCTCCACCAATGTTCTCGGCGTCAAATGGGTCTTCAAGACCAAACGTCGGGCAGATGGCTCCATCGAACGCCGCAAGGCTCGATTGGTTGCCAAAGGATTCAATCAAATTGTCGGCCTAGACTACGATGAAACTTTTAGCCCCGTTGCAAAACCCACCACCATCCGCTTACTCCTCTCTCTGGCGGCGATGCATAACTGGACGACTCGACAACTCGACATTCAAAACGCATTTCTCCACGGATCCTTGACGGAGGACGTCTTCATTTCCCAACCACCAGGTTATGCTAACCCCTCTTTTCCCACCTATGTCTGTAAATTGCACCGCTCCCTCTATGGCCTGAAGCAGGCGCCACGCGCCTGGTTTGCCCGCCTTAGCGATGTCTTAATCACACTGGGTTTCTCCACCTCTGAGGCCGACACTTCCCTCTTCACCTACCGTCAAGGGCCACACATCGCTTATGTTCTCGTCTATGTCGACGATTTACTTGTCTTCACTTCGTCTGAGCAAATCTCTGATGCCTTTGTGACAACTCTTTCTACCTATTTTCCGGTCAAAGACCTTGGCAGCCTAAACTTCTTCCTGGGCATTGAAGTTGTGCGAACAGCCAACGGCTTCTATCTAAGCCAAACCAAATACATTCGAGACCTTGTTCATCGGGCCGGCATGGATAGCTCAAAAGTTGTTGCCACCCCCATGGCCACTGATTTCGTCAATAGCAACAGCTCCAATGAGCCCTTCACTGATCAAACATTATATCGCAGCATTGTGGGTGGCTTACAATATTTGGCCTTCACTAGGCCAGACATCTCCTTCGCCGTAAATCGGGTATGTCAAGCCATGCATTCTCCAACAGAAAAACACTGGATTGGTGTCAAAAGGATTCTCCGATACCTCAATAACACTGCTGATCTCCATTTTTTCATATCTGCCACGCCCAACTTCTCCATCTCGGTCTACTCCGACGCTGATTGGGCTGGTGACTCGAGTGACAGACGCTCTACAAGTGCCTATTGTGTCGTCCATGGCCCCAATCTCATTTCTTGGAGCTCCAAGAAACAGAATACAGTGGCCCGCTCCTCAACAGAGGCAGAGTATCGTGCGGTTGCCTTGGCTACGTGCGAGACCATTTGGGTACAATCCCTACTCTCTGAACTTGGCATCCCTTTAAAAGAGCCTCCCACTTTATGGTGTGATAACATCAGTGCTACTTATCTCGCGGTAAATCCGGTTTTACACCACAAGATCAAACATCTTGGCCTCGATTATCACTTCATCCGCGAACGGGTCAAAAACAAGTCCCTTCGAGTCGTGTTCATTTCATCCAAGGATCAAATCGCAGACACACTCACCAAGCCGCTCCCAACAGCGCGCTTCTTATTACTTCGATCCAAACTCGGCTTGACCCAGCTTGGCTCGAGGGGGATAGTAGCATGAATACCAATAGTGCCCTCAAGGTTCTAGACTAATCCATGTAATGGACACCTGTCCAGAAATAGTACAAGTTCTGTAGTGTGATATTGCTATAAAGCACGCACCATGTAATTGAATGAATTCAATGAGAACAATTTCCAACATTTACATTTCTCATTCTGTCAGTTTGGCCTGATTGATGGAATAGGATTTCATGTCTATTGTTATTTATTTTATGAGTGTACATATGTGAATGTGTATATTATTTGAATTAGAATAGAAATGGTAATTGTATGTGTGAATTGATAAAATTAAATAATGAATGAAAATTAGATTTAATCGTTAATTTTGAAAGGTTGGTGTGGTGGAAGGATAATATATTATTGTCGTTAGTATTTGTTTATGATAGGTTAAGTATATATAGGTATATAGTTGTATGACTATAATAATTGATGTAAATTTCGTGTAAATTACGCACTTAATTATATGTCTCATCCATCTTTTGTTATGCCCATTGGAATTATTTCCATTGGAATTAATTTAAACATTGGTTGTTCTCGTGCCCACTCAACTTCTTGTGAGGATACAAAAGTTTATATATTTAATTATAATATTTTAGATCGAATATAGCTCATTTATTGGTCTTTGAGAGAGAGTTTTATATGTTGTAAAGATTATTTTGAATCTATGTCATTCATATCGACTCCAATTTCTCTTTTATTTTTCTAAAGGATAGATTCACTTTTAGTGACACATCTCTACTCCGTAATTAGTCGAGAAAGTGCATGAATCAGATAAATTGCTTTGTGTCGACTGGGTTTAATCTAATAGAAGGAAAAATTAAGAGACTTATTTTTTACCCAAGTGAAGAGAAGGAGGTAAGAATCGAACTTCAGATCTTCCCCACTGTTCTAAAAAACGGCCTGGGTGGTGGTCCACCGTCCCGATTTTGCCCTGGGCGGTGGGTTGGGCGGCTAGGCGGGCTAGGCGGGCGCCTAGGCGGGTTGGGCGGGCGCCTAGGCGGGTTGGGTGGGCTAGCCAAGTTGTGGGAGCTAGGCGGGTTGGGCGGGCCAGGCGGGCTGGGCGACCTTCTAGGCGGGCTGGGCGGCCTTCTAGGCAGACTAGACAGTCTTCTTGGTAGCTTGGGTGGACTCTAAGAAGCCTCTAGGCTTGAATTTATACATAGACATTATAATAGGATTATTCTTTATTTATATATTCTTACCAATCAAAAATAATAATATTATATAAAAAATCATACCAATCCGCCTAATCCGCCTAATCCGCCCAGATTTTGCCTAGGCCCCCACCTAGCCGTCTAGGCGCTAGGCCCCATCCCACCGCCTAGCCCCCGCCTAGCGTTTTTTAAAACATTGATCTTCCCACATCTACAATGTCTCCTACTATTAGGTCACCCATATAGCTCTAATTTCTCTTTTATTATTTTCTCAGCCCATAGCTCAACTATATTTATATATATATAGGGGAGGGTTCAAGAGAAACGAGAGTTATAGAGAAACGGGGGAAGAGATCAGGAGCGTAGGATTTGGTAGAATTAATGATTAGGATTGATGGTCCATAATAACAATTATGGGTGTAAAATAGTTGAATATCAACATAAAGCTACAAAAAAGGAAGTTACGTATATTTAGGGAAATATGAACATTAAAAAAAAAATCAAATTTCAACGTGATTATAGGAACTACTAGCACTTTCCATTCATCAAATCCGTAAATATCCATTAGAATATTTTAAATTGCAATTATGGTTATTTCCTTAAAAATAGCATATCTTCAATCTATAAATATTGAAAATTAATTAAATCTATTTTTGGAATTTTTCACGTAATAAATAAATAATATATGAATCTGTCATTTACAAGATTGAATATGCAACAAAAATCGTGTATGTATATGATGTATCTGAATATTAAGTGCAAAATTTCGAACAAGTATATAAAATATCTGAATATTAACTTCATATTTTTGAACATGTGTATAAAAAACTCGAATATGTGTATAATATATTTTAATATGGAGTACACAATTTCGAACATGTATATAAAAGCTCTGTTGTAGTTTAAATATGCATTCGACTTTGTAGTAGTAATGCGTTTATACCTGAATATGTTAGTTTAAATGTTAAACAAATCAATATGTGTAAACGAATATTAACAACATATTTTCAAATATGTCGTTGTAGTAATCATGTGCTTATAATTGAATATGTTAGTTTAAATATCGAATAGACCAATATATATAAACGAATATTAAGAACACATTTTCAAATATGCACCGTTGTAGTAGTCATGTACAAGTCTGAATATGTTAGTTTAAATACTGAACAAGCCAATATACATAAACGAATATTAATAGCACATTCTCGAATGTGTCGTTGTAGGAGTCATGTATTTAATTGTAATTATATTTGAATATTTGAGTTCAAATTTTGAACAAACAACCTACGAAATCGAATATTAAGTATACAATCCTAAACATGATTACAGTATATCTGAATATTAAGTTTACAGAATCGAACATGTATACAAAATAGTTAGAATATGTAAGTTCAATAATCGAATATAACAACCAGATCGAGCAACGTTGTTGGCTTTACTCGTTCTTCTTTGTCTTTGAATGGTTGAGGGATTTAAATACAGACCTTGTAAACAAAATATTCATTATCAATCTTGAAGCAAAATCTGCAATAATGAACATTGGAAGTGCGAAATTAGATGTGCAAAAACGAATCAAATTTGAGTATGATGGGAAATTGAAGGTGTGAACTCTCTAAATCAAACATAATGAAGAAAACCAGATCGACACTTACCGATTTTTGCCTCGATTTTTAATTGCTTAACAAATTCAATTTACAAGAGCGAGAACGAATTCAATATAATTCAATGAAACCACGCAAAATCCAGGTTGACATATCGATAGCGCCATATTATTCAGGATGTGGAGCTGCGATGGCTGCCTCGACTTCTCCGGGGTCTCTATCAACGTTGGCTTCTCCTCCTGTAGCAACTACGATGGTTTTTTAGGTCTGAATGAAATCAATGGTGTGCAGATTGAATTATGGAGAGTGAAGGGAACAAATATGGAAAAAGAAATTAACATAAATCAAAAATTGCCTTTTATGAGATATGGAGAGAGAAGGTGGATCTAATCCGCTATTTCTACCACAATTTAACTCATGTGCACCTTTTTTTTTAAATCTCAGCCATTAAAAAAATCAGATCCAAGAATCCTAATTATTTTCCCGGTTTCTCTCTAGTAAGGGGTTTCTCTAGAACCTCATGATTTAGGGAACTTTTTTAGGTACGCATAATAAAATCTTTTTTCTAACAAATCTTTTTGATAAAACAAATCTTTTTTCTAACAAATCTTTTTTCTCTAGTTAGGTACGCATTATAAAACAAATCTTTTTTGATAATCATGATTTAGGAAACTTTTTTCTAAATTTGAAAACATAAACTCTATAAATATTCTAAAATAAATAATATTTAGGTACGCATAATAAAAGAAAAATATCTCGGGAACAATGACATCTTCTCGTACCAAATAAAAAACAACATCGGCCTCTTGGCAGTGAAGAAACTTAATAAAACTAAAACCATCGTTTGAAAAAGGAATTGTCTGGCAGGTTGGAGATGGAAAAACCATAAAATTTTGGAAAGATCGTTGGATCATGAAGGAACCTCTAATAAACTATGTTGATCATACCCACATGTATAACCAAGAGGCGCTTGTTGTTGATTTCCTTGTGGACGGAAAAAGATGGAACATAATTGCACTCCAACAACAACTACCAAATGATATAATCAATCAGATTACCAATATTGTCATCCCTATGAACGATATTAAGACCGAATGTACTGGGCAGCTAGTAAAAGTGGCTGGTTTTCGACCGCATCTGCTATAGACCACATTACGAATATTGACGAATACAAGCCAAATGTAAATAGTTGGATTTGGAAAGTAGAAATATTTTCAAAAGTCAAGAACTTTATCTGGAAAATAGATAACAATGGAATGTCAACCAAATCTCTACTCCAAGCAAACCATGTATCGGTCTCGAATGGGTGTCTGATGTGTCATTCCTCCTATGAAGATATTGGGCACTTACTAACTAAATGCCCCCACACACAAACAATTTGTCAGAAAGTAAACTCGAAGCTTCACCAAGTCCTACAACAAATAGACATTAGGAATAAATCACCTCGCCAAATACTAAGTGAAATAAGGCAGCAAATTGATGCAAACGATTTCATTGAATTAGCAGCTTTTTGGTGGGGTATTTGACATCAACGAAGTAAACTAGTTTTCCATCAAACTCCAAGTGATTTTATTTTGGACTTAGCACAATACATCAAAATGCATCTACTTAACTGGGCAACCACAAAATAATGGAACGAAGATGAGCCAAAACAAATGAACCAATCAAGGCAAGATGTAAACCGACACAAAAAAAACTGGAAAAAACCGGATTTTGGTTTCCATAAGCTTAACTTTGATGGTTCTAAATTACAAAATAGAAATACCTCCACTGACATTGTAATCCGGGATTCAAATGCTGAAGTTGTTGGGATCTCAACAACAAAATTTGGCGAAATGTCAGTGAATAAAATAGAAGCTCTTGCGCTTAGGGAAGGAACACATTATGCGATTAATAAAGGAATCAGGAAACTTGAAATTGAAGGAGATAATCTCACAATAATAAAAACTATACATGAACAAGGGCAATGCCCATGGAATTCAGACTTGGTAATTTCTGATATCTCGCTTTTCTCTTACATGGTTTGACTTTGTGCGAATCAACCATGTTAACAGGAATTGTAACACTGTGGCCGATAAAATCGCCAGTCTAGGTCACAATTGTCCTTTGGACACAATTACGAATCACCAAGAATTTCTAGTACTCATCCGCAAGGATACTTTAGGGCGTCTTCCGTAAGGAGTATCCCCTAAATTTTACCTTTCTCAATATATATATATATATATATATATATATATATATATATAATTTTTTAATAAAATGGATTCTGATCTTATACTCTGACCATTTTAAGAAAATAAATTATTTTTGTATGATGATAATAGGCCTATTTGATCTCACACTATAACGCAAAAGTCTGCATTATAATGCAGGCCGGATTTAATGCAAAATTCTATTAAATCCCGGACTATAATGCAGACTTTATTTTGCATTAAATTATACATTATAATGCAGACTTTTGTATTATAATGCGCGATCCAAACAAGTCATACAAGGGTAAAATTGTTAATGTATATCATTAAAGTCATATTAGCTTTACGGATCAACGTAGCCTTAAATCACCAGATTTCCAAATTAATCTAGTAAGCAGATAGTTGACCTATGTTAGATTACTCAAGCCATCCTATGGTAGATTATTAATTGAAATTTACCCTATTTATAGCAGACTAGACGAGGACACTAAAAAACAAACCCTACGGTTTTGTGCTAGATTATTAATTGAAATCTATCCTATTTATAGCACAGACCAGAAGAGCACACTTAAAAAAAAACAATTATACAGTACATCTCTTTCACTCTTTGTATTGGTAAGAGAACTACGAGTTTGGAGAAGAAGTATAACAAAATCACTCTTTTTAACTAAATTAGGGCGATTCGTGTAATTTATGCGAATAAAAGGGGAATTAGGACAGAGTAAAGGCGGCTTTCACGGTGTGCAAGAAAGGGCGTTGCGTGAAAATCAAAATCCAGGAGGCCACATCTCATCCAAACGCGCCACTTCTCTCAATCTCAACCTACATCGTCAACGCTTTAGATTTAATGCTCTCTTTATTCCGCAAAGTCTAACACTCGCTCGCTCGCTCGCTCTCTTCCCTTTCTCCCTCCTCCCTCCGCCTCTCTCTTTCTCTCCTGCGCACTGTGGAATTGATGGAGTCCCCAGACTCTCCCTACATTTTATCTTCCAATCGATCTTCGGTTGACGACGCTCCAGTTAATTCAGGTTGTTGCGCCTTTTTCGATGCTGTAACTCAATTTTTTGTTCATCAGTGTTACGTTTCTGTTGTTTTTAGCTTCAGAATGTGTAAATTTCCTCCCGTTAATGGAAGATCTGTGATTCATGATGTTCGTTATCTCTACTTTGGTTCAGTTTTTGCTCCAATGATGATTGTGGCTACGTTTGCTTATGCGATTGTGCTGAGTACTGGTTTTGGATTTTAGTTTTTATGAATTCGCAATGTAGCTTGGAATGCTAGGTTTTGATTTTTCTCGTTTTGGTACCTGGAAATTTGTTGGCGAAAAATCCTGGAAAGTGTCTATGTTTTTGTATCCTGGCTGATTATTACATCACATCTGTTTGATGTTGCCTTTGTTAGAGGACGTTGAGAAGGCTACGCACATCAAGTTTCTTGTATCAAATGCTGCAGCAGGTTCTGTTATTGGGAAGGGTGGTGCAACAATCACTGATTTCCAAACACAATCTGGGGCAAGAATTCAGCTGTCTCGTAATCAGGAATTTTTTCCTGGAACATCTGATAGAATAATCATGATATCTGGAAATATTGATCAAATACTGAGAGCAGTAGAACTTATCCTGAATAAGTTGCTTAGTGAGGTACAGTGTATATTTTGGAATTTGTATACACCTGCAAAGCTCTTGTTTAATGAATTCTTCTACCTGCCAGACACCGCCTGAGAATGCTGATGATGTTGATGTGAGATCAAGATTGAGGCTAGTGGTTCCAAATAGTTGTTGTGGTGCCATAATTGGAAAAGGCGGAGCTACCATCAAGTATGAACTCTCTGCTTCTTATCTTCACACTATGTTTTCAATATTCTACCTCTCTCTTCTCATGCTAGTGTTAAGAGCTCCTAGTAATATGTGGTTTTCTTTGAGTATATACTGATCTTGGTTAAGTTCTTTTGGGAGCTGTTTATTGTCTTACTTGAGTCATATGATGGAAAATGATTGAGAGTGAGGTAATGAATTGAAAGATTCAAGTTTGGTTCGGGGTCGAGATTCCGTAAATATTCCATTTCATCTTGATGTGAGGTTAAGAGTGAGGTTAGTTGTTCCAAATAGTTTATTGTTTTGTAGCAATCAATCAAAGTCAGAATTATTTGGAATTTCTGCACATGCTTATTTCTCCAACGAAAGAGAAATTGTCAAATCTGATCTGCATATTCTCTTTTACAACTTTTTAGCGCATCAATTTACAGTTTCATGAATATCTTTTGAGTATAGGAACATGCCATTTACATTGATAAGCTACTGCATCATATTGCATCATACAGTTTCATAAATCATCAAGTTTTATAGTTTGCAACATAATTAAATTTGATTCTGAGCAGGTCATTTATAGAAGAATCTCAAGCTGGCATTAAGATATCTCCTCAGGATAATGGATATATTGGGTTGAGTGACCGGCTTGTGACACTGACAGGTTCTTTTGAAGAACAAATGTGTGCAATGGAATTGATTTTGTCCAAACTAACAGAAGATCCTCATTATTTGCAGTCTATGCATGCCCATTTCTCATATCCAGGTTTGGGATCCTTCTTTGCGATCAATTTTATGACAATGTCCCAGTAGCGTAGTTATGACAAATTACAAATTATTTAGCATCTACTTTCTCCTTGCACCAGATACCATAATTCAATCTAATATGCTTTCTTCATTCCAATACTAGTTTTGCTAAAATAATGTGATCATGATCTAATGATGATATCCCTAGTTGCAAGAGCTTTAGGGCTTCTGTTTGTAGAATAAAAAGTTCATTCTTTTTGTGGTTTCATGTGGGAACATAAGAATAAGAGATTATATTAGCTTCATTCCTGATTATTTTCTTCTTCTAATTCATATTCTTTTTTTTTTTGCTGCCTTTTTGTATTGACCTATTGTTATATCAAAACAAAGCATTAACTCCTTTTATTTGAACAAGAGCTTCAATATTGGTTTGGTACTAACTAATGTTAAATTACTTTTGCTTGATCAACTTTGCTGCTGTTTAATGCTAGAGAGAAGTAATATACTTTCAGACGGGGTAAATCTTGGGATATGTTACAAGAGGCAGATTTTTTTTGCATATGGGGCCAAGACCTTGAAAAAAATTGTTGAGCCCAAAATGATTTGGCGGCTTTTATAGCAGAGATTTTTTTGTGAGATGTGCATGGCAGTACGAGTATCTAATCTCATGGTTCAGGAGAGCTTGTGCTCTAGTGTTTATGATGTTGATAATGTTGGTGTTCTGGTTTTCATAATGCCTTTTTGGGGCTTCCAATCAATCTTTAATGTTAAAGGAGGAATATATAGTGGAAGTGTGGGTTTATGATTTATATAGGGCACATTTCAAATAAGATAGAACCCTTTTGTTTAGAGCTAAAAGCATAAAATCTCTACCATTTCCAAGATTACGTTGATGCTGTGATTTTTAGTTCCTAGCTCTTACTGTAAGACTGAGTTACTATTTGAAACGTGCCTTGTGGTAAGAGATTAGAACTCAAAATCATGACCATTAGGTCAAAATATCAAACCTTATAATGAAGTTTTTAAACGAATTCATTTCTCATAAATCTCTATTCATTCACTTGAATTATTATGGCTTTTTTGTTTATCCCCTAAATTAGTATGTGTTTTTTTAGTAGCAGCTTGTTGATGTTTGATCTAGTGGTTTTGATCTTGAGTTCCTAGCTCTGTCTTAAGAGTAGTTTTTACTTGATATATTAATCCCTTGGGATTTTCAGTATGCTGTAGCTTAAGCCCATATAGGAGTAGTTCCTCAGTTTCTATGGCCATTGTTATGATAAAATTTTGCTGAAGTGTTTTAAATCTATAAAGTCTAGTTATATGAGTGCCAAGTTATTTGCTCAATTTGATTTTTTAGGTATTTCGTATGCTGGTTTACACCATGGGCCATATCCTTATGCACTTCTACCAGTTGGGGGCTCACCATACCATGCAGTTCACCATGGCCCATCAAATGATGGAAGAAAATTCCAGAATAACAAGGTTAAATCACTTTCTTTCTGAACTCTGAAGTTTGAAAAATAGTTCATTCTGTCAAATTGACATTTACAGTTTTTTTTTTTTTTGGTCTGAAGTGAGAGCAAAAAAAAACAAACTGTAAATGTCAATTTGACAGAATGAACTATTTTACAGTTGGGGACATTTACAGTTTGTTAGGTGGCATGATATGATGATTTTATGTTTCACTGTTGTGTCTTAGGAAGGAGAGCAATCCTTTGAAAGCAGTAATAAAATAATTTTCTGACCATCTTATAAGTGAAAAGGCTATCTTCTGTTTTTCCTACAAAGGTTTCAGTTCCGTTGATTCTTCTGCCTATAAAAGTTTGCAATCCCCTTGATTTTGTCAAGTCACAGCCTAATTTGCTATTCCCTTGATTTGGATTGAAGATCAAAGACTCGGTTCTCTTCCCTAATCAGGATTGCATCTTTTTCCTCAAATGCACCTCTTCTGACCTTTTTGAGAATCTGTTTCTGAAGATCATTAGAATTGCTTATTACTTGGCTAGTGCTAGCTGACTTCTATTTGGTTCATGTTGTGGCCCTAAATAATGCATGGGTAATCTGCAGGAAGATCGCAATAACTCAGTGACAATTGGAGTTGCAGATGAGCATATTGGCGTGGTACTTGGACGCGGTGGAAGGAATATAGCTGAAATTAGTCAAGTACAGACCTACAGCAATATTGAGCTATTATTTTTAATTTTTTTTAAGCTGGGATGTTTCCTAACTTTTCTGTTACTTGCAGACTAGTGGAGCCAGAATTAAGATATCAGATAAAGGTGATTTCATTTCCGGTACATCCGAGAGGTAATGTTTCATGGTCAAATGACTCAAATATAATGACTACCTTTGGGAAAAAAAGAAAGAAAAAGATTGTCATTTGTTGGAAATGAATGCTTCCTAGAACTCTTTGTATGCAAAATTTCTTTAGTTATTGGTTACATATAAAGTGGGGAGTTAATGAGTTGTACATTTAAAGAGAAGTTAGTAGTTCTAGTGTAATTATTAAATTCCTTGATCGCTGTCTCAACTGCTAAAATGACAATAAGGTAAAATGGTGCAGAAAAGTTGTCTTACATACTTGTGTTTGAATTGCTTGCACAGGAAAGTGACAATTACTGGATCTCAGAGGGCAATTCGAATTGCAGAGGACATGATTGAGCAGAAAGTAGCTTCTGTTACTGAGAGGTGACATAGTCGCCAGCAGATGAAAACGCCTACATTAGGATCTACTGTAGCGGGTCTGAAACAATCTAGAACATCGGGAATTGGCACGTGTTGGAGAATCTAATGCATTTTTTTTTTGGTTCAAAGGTAACGGTTTAGGACCATGTAAGGAGTAACTTTCAATTTGATACAACGTTAAACGTTTGTGGTCTGATAAAATGGACATTAAACTCACATTAAAAAAATCCTAATCATCATATAATATCTGGGAATAAGGAATTATATAACTAAAGTATACTAGGCTGTAAGAACTCATTATCAAATAAAACCAGAATAATATTTACAATATAACATTTATACATCCTTATGAGTAAACAGTGTTACTAGAAAATGGAGTATCTCAATTTAGACTTGCCAGAATTTTGAACAAAATTATGAGCTTAGAAGGGTTCAAAGTAAACTGCATGTTTATTTATTACAAGATACTCAAATCAAGAGCCTAAGTGCCTTCGGGCATCTAGTCAATCGGTTAATCCTCCAAGGGTAGTACCCGGAGTTTTCCGGTTCGACTTTCATGGGTTGTGCCCTTCACAAAAAAAAAATTAAGATCCTAAGTTCCTGTTTAGATTGCCATATATAATGCATTACGTTAAGTTGAATTGTATTAAATTAACGATTAATGCAATTTAATACAACTTAATGTATTAGATATGACAATCCAAACAGGGCCTAAGTCTTAGGCCACTAAATATTAATCAGTTAAATGGGGTAATACATTATGCATTGAGGTGTATCATGTGGATACTTCAACTAATTCCCGAAGATTAACATAATCATTAATCAACAATTGTATAGGCCATGCAAAAATGTAGAATACACATTACAAGGGAGACTGTAGAAACGGAAAATCTACCTGATTCAGATTCAAACCGGATGGCATGACAAGAACAAAATAAGAACCACAACTTTTTTGCTCAAATTTGGTATAAGTAGAAGCACAGAGAGAATCAAAATCAGTTGACTGGATAATTCGAACGATCCCAAACTTGAGGCATTGAATAACATCTTTCAATCAACATAACTCAGAAACTGAAGCAACATATACCGGATTTCCTGAAACCAATCAGAGCATTCGTATATATATTTAGACGACTTCACTTGATCGAAATTTAAAACAAGAACAAGTCCGAAAATATTGTAGCAATTCAAGTGTGCAAATACGCCACACTTTCAGCAATTAATATCAGACTCAACCTCCACGTCACATCCACATATCTGTAATAACTTGGAGGCAACTAGATTTTGTATGAAATTTAAAAAATAAAATTAAAAATAATAAAGTAAGAACAGACCAGGAGTCTGCTCAACTAGCCTAAACATACCACCTACAGCTACAGTAAAGTTATATAGATTTGGTATCGTAGTATAAATCAAATGTTTCACTCCTGCTCAGATTTTCCAAGGTTTAAGCCATTGAAGGGTTGATTTCTTCACTTAGCATAAATACAGGTGCCAAGTTTGGCACTGATGGCGAGAATTATTAGCCCAAAGAAAAAGCTGTAGAACCAGCTGCGAGATAGAACTGATGCTATCCTTCTTGATGCCATGCCAGTTAAACTTTCAAGGCCACCACTAGGACTAACAATGCCTTCTGGTAGTGGTAGATTGAAGGAGACTTGAACATTTAGATTTCCAAGCTTGTCGAAAGACCAAGTGTCATTGTTCATAGTCAGGTTTCTGATGTTGAGCATTCCAGTGGGAACATGAACTGAATCAGAAGACTGTGAAGCTGCCTTAAGCCGAGCAGCCATGTCTTTTGTAGGGAACTCAGAAGCAAAGGCAGGAGGTGCATGGAAGCTGCCTAGCATACGACTTGCTTGCTTCATGAATGGGTAGTTGGAGTCTACACCGACAAAACAGAGCTAAATAAGCAAAAACTGTACAAAAAGTCTGTTATTTAACAATCTAAATTTAGCCACAACTAACTCTTCTCATGGCCCATAAAAGTGGCGGTAATACAATTGCCTATAGTCAAAAGACAAATTTCTTCTATAGGACTCTTCATTAACTTTGGATTCTGAAGTTAGTTCGGCCAGATGTTTATATTGCTTTGCTTTATTAGTTTATTTTTCTTATTACTGTTTTATCTATTTTGTCACTTTAAAATTTCTTGTTTTTGAACTTTGGTCATGCCTTCAGGTTGGATTTCATATAATTTTCGCTAGAGTTCAGTTAGATTGAAGTTCAGGAGAAGAATCTTTAAGTGAAGCTTTCAGGGTCTAGAGTTGCCTTAGAATTTAATATTGTAGCTGATTTAGAACCTAAGGCATCATGAAGAGAGTACTCAGCAAATTATACTAAGCTTAAGCATATTAAAGTTTTTAAAAGTCAGTTTTGATGCTAGAAAGTCTGGAACGGACTAGGAGAAAGGCATTTATGAGAGATATCTGCTCAATCAGTTTAGTTGCAAGATAGTTCATTTAAACAATAAGAGATGGTTGGTTACTCAAGAACAATTAGAATAATTTGCAACTGACCAAAGAAAAATGAAAATGCTTTTATCCATACCTGACTTTGATTTTGGTGCCTCCTTTCCTTGCTTAAAAGAGGACACTCCAGCAATATTTGTTTCTGCAGACTGTTGATTTGACATTGACGGCCCTTGTGCAATTAAGTTGAGATTCTGCAGAAGAATAAATTGGTTTTATAGCAATAGTCTAGGTCTTTTCAGTACAAGATTATCCAAGAAATAGCAAACTGCAGCATAGATTTTGTGTTTGAACTCCTACCTCATTAACAGATTGGTCAGAAAGGATAGCACCAACATCCATCGATTCAGATGAATCAAAGTCCAGATACTGTACAATATCATCATCTGCATCGAAGTACGTCAGGTAGTCATCAAGTTCAAAATTTGTGGAATGTGCTTCAATAGGCTCAGACAGATCATTAGCTTCCAGGAAAAATCCTTCATCAATACTGTTGATATTATCAAAGCACTGTGCTTCAGGCTGATAGTCACTAGGGGCATGACTAACAGAAATGGGTGGTTGAGTATTAAAATCACTCTTGGTTGCTTCCATCTCAGGTTGCATGGGAGGATTTATGAACTTATTATCTTCATTCTTTTCTAAAACACGCAGGCCTTCATCCACATCGCTGAAGGGCTTTGGATCAGCCTCAACATTGTTTGTGGGTTCTTGAACAAAGTTGCTACTCTCTCCTCCTTGGCAAATGTTCAATGGAGGAGCAGAATTCTCTGATGGTTCTACGCCATGATTCTGTGTCACATGGCATATCGTCAAAACAAACTGTGACATAACCATGTACAGAGAAAAATAGAGTAATTGGCATCACACGTGCAGGTAAGATAACATCCTCTAATATACATAAGCAACCCAACAGGCTATGTTGAACTACCGAATTATACACTGCAAAGATCTGCTCCTAAACAAGCATATTATCCTCGTACAAGAACATCCTCATAAGTCAAGAAATAGCAAAACCTATATCCACAACTGTACATTCGTACCTCCTAAGCGTTAAGTATCTAGCAGGCTAGAATCCAAATTAGTTTCACTGAATCATCATGCAAGTTTTCATTTGTTTGTCAAACTGAGAAACAAATATACATATCCAACCTAGCAGGTTAGGTTGAACTACCGAATCATACCCTAGCATGCTAATCATCAGTATACTTCTTTACCTCTATACACTAGCCTCCTAAGTCCAGTTTCACACAACCATAACACAAATTCTCTAAAATTCATAAAGCTCACAGCCTCACAGCAATACATGTATATGGCAATAACATTACCTGCTTTAGCCTTTAGTTTTTTTTTTGGAAGTAGATATGTGACCGAATGGTATGTCTCACAAATACATTATTAAGTTTTTAAACTTCTGCCTCTCCCATCGTCAGGTCAAGAATTTGATATCTAGCGAACCATGCCCGACCTAAAACTCTAAAGTACCCCATGTAGAGCTGCAGTACTGATTGCTAAAGCTCACAAGTACACCCAAATACGTGTATAGAAAAAAAAAACACTTTGATCAAACAGAAAAAGCCCCTCGTGTCCTTCCCTTCCAGAACAATTAGAAGTATTCAAAAATAGTGAGATAAATATAGTACATGAGATTCTTTCCATCTCTATTTTCTCGCACAAGTCTGCATCCAAGAGCATGCAGCAAACTATTTAATCTGAACTTCCAGAAGTTACAATTAAATGACCCTTGATGCATAAAATGTGTTTTCTTTAATCTTTAGTCTAAGGTCTGCTTTGTCAATTAGAACCTATTATTTTAACCACCATGTGACCTCCCAGACAGGTAACTTGATGAAATTGTTGTGGATTAACAAAACTTGCTAAAGAATAGAATGTTTTCATTCTAGTCACTCGAAGTACCTAAAATGATATTCTAGAAAGCTATGCATTCTAGAAAATGCTTACCACATTACTGAATTTCAAAAAATATCTGCTAAAATACATTTGCACAGAACAATTCCTAGTCCTCCAACTTAAACTATCATTTTCATACGCAGCAGGCAACCTGCCACAAAAACAAATTTAGTAGATGTAATGTTGATTATTACATAATGTACACAATAAGAAACAAAAGCCTCTTATACTAAGGATTGCATCCTATGATAAGATGCTGACAGAATCTGTCAAACTCCTCAACCATCTATCATCCAACAAGTTCAGATTCTAACCCCCATAAGATGGTGCATAAATTGTACATCATACTTGGGTATAGTGGTATGCACAATTTACCGCAACCAATCCTGATAGCATTTACAAATTGCAAATGCATCTTAACTGTATTGTGTTATCCAAACTTCTCTGATATTGACACCATAAGCTTGATAAATAAGAGTTTGATAGCTTGTTTCATCATTTTATAAAAAGACATGACAGCTAAAAGCATAGTCAGTAGATCCCCATAAGTCATTCCATACCATATTTCATCCTCATAGTCTCCTCAAAACGAACTAAAGCATCAAAAGGCTAAAGTTTAGAATGATTTTAGAAAAAGATCTCATGCACATCATTTATAGACTTAACATATAGTGATTATCCCTATCATTTTATATTTTTATGTACCTTTCAATAACTAACACTGGTGATTTAATAAATTATAAAACAAAATCAGTTAAAAAGGAACTGCCTCAGTGTACTGAGACTCTATACTCTGAATTGCAACATGAACGTGAAAGATATGACTGGTGTGTAACCTAAAGAATCATACAATAGCTCTAAGCAACATTTAGGCTCCCAAGTTTAATAGATCCTAAGGAAGCACATAATAACTCACTAGATTTTCCAAGGCTAGAGATCAGCAAACTAGCAGTAACCAAATAAGAAACATGAAAAAGAAAAATAGAGGGGTGCAAACATCTCAGCATTTGACCAACCTGTTCAATATCATTGGCCTTAGTAACAAAGATTGCATCATCAGAAGTTTCAACAGGCATTGAATCAACCTCATTCTCATTATCCCATTCCTCCTCCACAAAGGGTGCTCCGTACTGCTCCCCATTCTTCGGCCCTGTGCCACTCTTACGGAATACTCTACACAATGCGAATGATTCCTGCTCCAATAACACATTCACATCACATTGAACATGATGCCTTTAAGAAAAAAAATAAAAAGGACTAAAACAAACAGACCTGGTGTATGCCAGCTTTCTCCAGATCCTCATCAGCAAGTTTGTACTCATGCATCACCCAATTAGTCCTCTCACCACGTGGAGCTCGCCCACGATGATACACCAAAGTTTTCTTCATTCCAACCACCCGGCACTTGTGCTGGACGGCCCTATCCTTACCAGTTGTCTTCCAGTAGCCTTCCACAGTAGCTCGATTAGTCCTCGATCCATTGCCATACTTCTTGTCTAAAACACTAAAGAAGTACCACTCAAGATCACGACTCTTCAACTTCGATAGACCTAAATTTCCAAAAAGTTGAAAACAAAACGAGTTACGCTTGGCCTGTAAAAGCGTATACATATATAGCATAGGAGGAGGAATCTGCCGAACCATAAAGACAGTATAGTCGTAAATTTAAAATCATCTCAATAAAATCTACAACTTCGTTAGGCGTAAGGGCATCTACAAATCAAATTATCAACCTGCATCCAATCATAAACACTAACCTAAACCCTTCAAAAAAAATCCAAAAACGAGTTAAAAACGGACGAAGACGACAGAATATCAAAGATAGCAGAGAAAGCGATCGAGAGAGAGCGAGACCAGGGAGATCCCAAGGTTCGGCTTTGTAGATTTCGATCTCGGAGATCGCGTCAAAGCGAAAAGGTTTTCCACAAACCTTTCGCTTGAGGTAGTAAGAGACGAGCTCTTCATCCGTCGGGTGGAATCTGAACCCCGGCGCTAGCGATGTTGACGAACTGTTGTCGCTTCCTCCCATCAAAAAATCTAAAATTAGGGAAATTAGGGTTTGGGTCGAATAGTTTGGGGAATTAGGTTAGGAGTTCGTTGAATCGAAACCAATCACACCGAGCATTGGGCTTGGCATTCGAGAATGTTCTTCGGAGGAGTATGACCTATTCAAACAACCACGCTATATCTCAGTATATCTATATCTACTAGAAAGTGAGCAAAATCAGTTGCTGAACCCGTTTGTACCGGATCCCTAGAACCGAGTTATTTCGATCCCGTTTTGTGTCCGGTCCAAGAATATAAAATCGCGGCGTACATACGAACTCATTTTTTCCATAAATGCACAGAATTTACGCGAAACTAGCCTTCGCGCGAGACAAGGATGTGCGGAAGGACAAAACTGGAAATGTGATTCGGGGAAACAAAGCGACACGCAACATGGTATCGAGCGCAACGAGGTTTCGCGGCTATTTAGAGTTAAAGTCGCTTACAACGGCCACCTCCATCGTCTTCTTCTTCCTCCATCTTCTTCTGCGAATTGGCCTCTCGCGCGATTCCAGCTTTCGAACCAAAAAATTCCCCATATCTCTGCAAATGGACACCGCCGGTCCACCTACGTCGTCGGACGACGTTCCGCCGCCAGTTTCCCAAGCGGCAGAAGCAGATCTGCAAGCGGTTCCGAGAGCGGCAGCACCACCACCCGCTGGCACCGACGCGGCTCCGGAAAGGCTCGTCGAAGTCGATACGGCCGCCCCACCACCATATGGCCCCACCACCGACGCTCCAGCAAGATCCGAGAGGATAAGGCGCCGGTGAGATCCGGTTAGGTGATGATTTCGGATAGTAGTGAGGCGCTTGAAGGAGGCGGCTCTGACGACATCGGATGCTCCGACGACCTCTAGGGTTGCTCCTCCTCCGGTTCGTAGTCCGATCCGCACCCGAGCGACATTTACGGTTGTGGTATGTTCCTTTCAAACTAATTTATTTGTATTCAAATTTGTTTAATATACAATTTCGTAATGAATATGTAATTTAGTTATTCAATTTCGTTTAGTTGTTAGAGTTAGATATTCAATTTCGTAATTAATATTTAATTTCGTAGTTATATTTAAATTTTTAGTTGTTTTATTCAATTTAGTTGTATTATGTAGAGTCATATTTCGATTTTGAGTTATTATTTATGTTACAAATTTGTAATAAATAAATTCAATTTAAATTTAAAATGAAATTAAACAAAAATATTACCATACAAACATAAATTAAAATTCAAACATACAAACATAACAAAAATATTACCATACAAACATAATTAAAAATATTAATACTGGGCACGTCGTATGGAGCACCTGATCGAGCTGGATGTGCGGCTTGTTGACTGCTGAGTATGCATGGCAGGTGGAGGAGGGCTACTTTGCATAGTTCAGGGCCCGATCCCACGTGTACGTGGACCCAACTTCAGCGCACCAGGATGGCCCACGTCCTCCTGAGGGTCATCCTATACCGGCAATTTCTGACATGATGGTAAGAACTTATTATTTTCGAGTTGTATGTTTAAGTTGTCATTTCTGTATAAAGACTAATAATACTTGCTTTTATTTGCACAGATGGTGCAACATGCAGCGGGATATGCCCGGAGTCAGATACTTCAGTTGTCGCAGGATCATTCGACGGCGGCGCGAGAGAGGGGAACGGTGGCCCCCAGTGAGTCGTGCGATGTGCAAGCGATGGTGAGGGTTCGGGCTAGGGTTAGGCTCGCAATACCATGTTAGAAAATTGTAAGAATTCCATTAGAGTTTGTCATTCCATTGAGTATAAATATGTTACATGTGTCTTATAGGGCAAGTTAGGTCATACAAATTATATACAAAAATAATATATGTTATCAGGTATAACACAACTAAAACTTCTTTGCCACTCTTCCCAGACCATTTTAGGTCAAGCTTGTAACACCCCTATTTTTGCAACGGTGGGTATTACTGCCACTGACTTCGGATTTTCCCATTCAAAGTCACCCAAGACTTTTAATGTAATTAAATTCAAATAAAATTGCGGAAATTCAAAGATAATACATGAATATCAAAGGTGCTCAAACATGAGACTTTAAATATCGTTATTACAACTTCCATGTTCAAAAGAGACATAATATGATAAAGTCAAATAGCAGAAATAAAAGTTCTGGTTCTTGAAACGCCATGTGGGACCCAAAAATGTAGGTGAAATGCTAGAAAAATGTTTTTGACCTTTCTTCCTTCAAATGCTTGACATTCGTCTTCAAACCTTCAGTGGAAGCTTCCTAGAGTCTGGTATTTTTGCAAAGAGCGAGAAATACGAGGCGAAATGCAAAAATAGCGGAATTATTCTAAGGAGACTAAGCAACTGAGAATGAAAATTCTTAAGGGTAGGTATTACTGTATCATCTTTTTCTCAATAAGATAATGGAGAAGATTTATTTGAAAGTAACAACATCTTGAGTGGAGCTTATAAGAACGGAAACTAGTTCATCTAGAAGAGAGATAGACTATTTTACGAGAAGAAGGATACTACGAGATTGTAGTTCCTTTTTAGAGTACAAGTACTATTGGGAACATTTTATTACACATCAAGTTTATAAAAGCCTCGCGTACCCTTATCGGACCTCACCCAACCTCATCATATTTGGAGATCCAGATCGGGGAGGTGGGCCGAAGGCGCTTAGGTACCAAGCCCACCTAGACAAGCTCGAATAAGCATTCAGATTGGAAGAACGATCTTCAAAGAGTCAAGATTCGGGTTGGTCTTCCAAGTTGTACTAATACAACCCGGGTCATTTTAATTATCGTGCACTAGCACCTATCTTTATTACATGTCAAAACGTTTTATATAATTTACGATTTTTAAGAGGGTGAGGGCTATGAAAGAGTCGGATCCACAAATGGAACAGAGTTCCAACACCTAGCTAGGGTGTAACGTCTCTCCTTCGAGTAGGAGCAGAAAAGATCATGATTTGAATTACCGAGGGAAGAGAGGGTGGTGATCCAAACCACTCAATAATACCGAGGGAAGAGAGGGTGATGAACCGTACCACTCGGTGAGTTATAACGAATTATCAGGGGAAGAGAGGGCATAAAGTCGTACCACTTAACATATTATAGAGAGATGTTAGGATTAAAACCCGCATCCCTAAATCCCTAACAAATCTCGAAAAGAGATTGAAACAAGCAAGGCCACAACAAACAGACCTAAGTTCACTTCTCGCATACGATTAATAATAATCGATAATAAAATGTCGTTATTTCTAACAAATAATAAATCCTATATTCGTTTATTTTAGCAAACAAGTGTGCCCCAACATAGTCGAGTTAACAAAACCGAAATATCGAAAAGGTCACAAGGAGAATATTCACTTGCCTTGAATTCAACTTGATCTTATCGAAAACTTGAAAATTATGACGACCTAGAGATCTCGAGAACTTGACCTAGCAATCCAAGATCGTAAAAAGAAATGAATTATATTAAAATCATTTTTTTCATTTGTTATAATAACATTTATATTAATCTTTTCAAAGTGTGAGGAAATTGTTCTAAATTATTATTTTAATAATTTAGCTTGGAGAATCTCAATAATAAATTCCTTTATTAAAATTTTATAAAAATTATAAAATAACTAGATGGGCATGCAATGAATTTAATTCATAAATTTTTCTTTTTATTGGCCCACTTGTAATAGTTATTTAAATAATTTAAATAAATATTATTTATATGTAAAAATTATTTTAGAAAAAGATATTAATTAAAATTACGAGTCCGGAATTATAACGAGTTATAATAGGACAGAATTGAGCTCGGAAATCGAAATGGGTGAATTGGGCCTCTCCTTCTTCCTTTCATCTTTAATAATAACTGATTAGTTGATTAAAATACTTATGGGCCTAACTTCAGCCCAAAATTGCCCAAAAATAATCCAAAGGAAGCTCACTTACTCCTTTGTTTCTTCTTTCTTCCTTCAATTTCCCTTTCACCTAACAGAGAAGCAAGATGGACAACTGACGTGGCTGGGGCACCGGTGGATGGCGGTGGCGGTGGCGGCGCGCGCGAGGTGGTCAACGATCTGGTTGATGGCGATGGTGCTTCGGCGGCAAAGGGAAGGAGAAAAGGAATTTTGTGGATTTTTTGAAGAAAAATCAGATTTGGGGGGAGACTTAAAATTCTGGAATTTGGCTTGAATTATGATGAATTTAGAGGTGTAGAAAGATAGGAATTATTGTGTGAATTTTACTCTTGCTTCCACCCTATCTATAGAGGAAGAAAGGAGTCTTTCAAGCCCCCACCATGGAAGTTTGACCTCTCATGGAAGAGGAGATAAAGCTCCATTGGTTGCATGGAGGGGTGGCTTGTAAGGGAAGAGAGGTGAGGATTGGTGAGAAGAGAGATGGAGAGGAAGAAGGATTGGATAAGAGAGGAGGTGGATATTGGTTCTACGTCGAATCAAAAACTCCATTGATAGCTTCTTAAAGCTTTTAAAAGGAATAAGAGAATAAATTAAAGAGTTTTCCTTAAGTTTCAAGAAGCGCGGTAAGAAAAGAGTGTTGGATGTGAAGAGTACAAGAGGTTGTGAGTTCAAATCCCATCTTTAACATTTTCACTCTTCCTTTATTCCATTCTCTTTTTATTTAAAATTTTAGCTAACGGAAAATCAAAATAGAATATTGTTTATATTTAATTAAAAATATTTTTTTTTAATAAGGTAAGTATTCGGGATACCAAATAGGCTTGGTAAACCGAGAGGCTGTAATAAAACGGCAGCCGAAAAACGGCTAAGAGAGTAAAAAAACAAGCAGGACTAGCTAAGAAAGATACAAAACTCCGAAAAATAAGAACTAAGATGAGTTTGAGATTGGGATGAGTAAAGAACTATAAGAATAGCGCCGTAGACAACAGGTCGACCCCTCTTGGGCGTGCGAAACGGACTACTGACGTTCCCTCCACCGAGATGGAGGATCTTTAGAAGCCTCAATGCACCAAGCAACCTGGCCTAATACAACTCGGTCCAATGCCAAACTCAGCTCTAACTCCTCGGAAGAATAGTACACTAAATAAGCCTCGAGCTAACCTCCAAGAAAAGAAGTCGAAACTTGCCTCACAAGTAAAACAAAATGTTTTACTTGCAACGCAAGTAGACACAAATTTGCTCCGCAAGACTAGAAGCTTGCCTCGCAAGTAAGAAAAAACTTGTCGCGCAAGTAAATAAAACTTTCCGCACAAGGAAAGAAGCCGAAACTTGTCACTCAAGTAAACACAATTTGCCTTGGAGGACAAGTACTTATTTTATTTTTTTATTTTTTAGCCTTGGGCCGCAAGCACACTTTATTAATTATTCTTTTTTTCCTCATTTTTCTTTTCTTTTTTCTTAACTTTCTATTAAGTGTGGTCTTAATACAAACAACCAGGGTCTAGCATTCAGGCCGGGGAATCAAGCCGACGACGGAGGGTCGAGTTGACGGTGGATGAGGTCAGGCGAACAAGCCAGTGGTGGAAACTTTGAGATCTTTATCCGATGGCTTAAAAAAACCAGATATGGTTGAGAAACTTGTTTGAATGTCCTTGGTCAGCCGGTAACGTGCAGATAAGTTTTGAGATCTTAATCCCATGGCTACAAAATTCAAATTAGTGAACAATTAATTGTTCTAGGAAGCGATACATGAAAGAACTCACTTCCTTAGCCCAAGTTGGTAGAGAACATGCTTCCTCGGCTAAATTTTGCAATATTAATGGCTTTCTTATCCTAACATACACAAAAAATGGCCTCAAATTTGCAAAATCAATGGCTTTCTCAGCCTAAAATTGAAAGAAAATGGTCTCCTAGGCCTAATGAAGGATTCCATGTTTTCAATTACATGCTTTCTCAACAAACACATAGGGTCAAAAGAGATGATGAAACTTTGGGCGAAAACCACCAAACATCACCAACTCAGAGATTTCGAAAGGTTAAAAAAATCAAACCAGATATGAAGCGGGAGAAGAGAAGAAAAGATCTTCCATAAGAGATTGTGGTGGTTGGTGTCGATTTAGGATTGATTTGGGGTCAATTTAATTTGGGTTCTAGGTTTTTTGTTTTTCTAGGGGAAAGGGGGTGAGAGGACGACATAAAAAAAAATACTATGTTTTCATTCTAAAGGGACTAATGCTCAGCCGGCCCCGCCTCTGCGTCATCCATTCTAGTTCTTGTCCCTAGTCCGGATCTTCAAAAGCTAACAAAGGCGTTGTTTCACTTTTCACCTAAAAACTCCTTTTTACAAAAAAGTGAAACAAGGCCAAAATCAATCCTGAAACTAATGACGAGTCTAAATGGAAATTTGTAGGCAAATCTAAGCCTTCTGTTGATCCTAAAGGAAAGGGCATTCTTAATCAGGATGTTCCAACAATGAAAACTGGCATACAATTGGTGTATAAGTCAGAATCGTCATCTTCGGGATCCTAGTATAACCCCGTACTCAGAAGCACGTACATGAATAGACAATAGAAATGACAGCTTGAGATGAAAGGGATCGATAGACTCGTTGTAATTAAAAAGCTTGAGGGTAATAAATTTTGTTATTTGAGGCAGTTCCAAAAATATTTTTTTTATTTGATACCAAGTTAAACTTTAGTCAAGATTATTATTATTACTATTATTATTATTATTATTATTATTAGAAAAATGATAATAAAGACTAACTTGTTATTTTTAAAAAAATATTTAAATTATTTAATTTAGTATCCCTTTCTATTAAAATAGCGGTTATTATAAAGCTCACAATTACTTATTAATAATTTTTTTTAATTTCTCTTCAACTACAAGGGTATCAAACTACAGGGTTATCAAACTGCTTAGCCACACTATGAAGTTATGGGAGAAAACTATCGAGATGAGGTTGAGGAGATTAGTCAGGGTGTCAGAGAATCAATTTGGTTTTATGCCCAAGAGGTCTTCTATGGAGGCTATTCACCTATCATAAACCTAAAGCGGAGGTTAAAAAAAATTATTAAACGACACATGTCACTTTTAGATTGGACCACACCACCTTTTTTTTTAAATAATATTTTATTTTTGGAATTGATAAATTCTTATCCATGTTTTGATAGAAAATCTCATATATATATTAAACAATCTTTTATTTTTGGATATGATAAATATGAAGATCAGTGAGATATTTTTATATGCTATCATACAAATTCTAGAGTATTTATTTTAATTTTAGATAAAATCTTTTTTAACTAAGATATCTTAATTGGATAATTATCTTTGTATCCGTATATTACTGTTTTTCAATTAAACCATAAACGTTAATGAATATTAGTTTTGACTCTATGTTTTTCTAAGAAAAAAATAAATCCATAATACAAAATTTTCTATTATTTAACTATTTATTTATTTTATTTATATTCAATAAAACTCGTACAGGGTACGGGCCCTTACACTAATTGAGGAGACTAACAGAGGCGTACAAAGAGAGGAAGAAGAATCTGCACATGGTTTTCATTGACTTAGAGAAAGCGTACGACAGAGTACCAAGAGAGCTGATTTGGGACTATTTGGAAGCTAAGGAGGTGTCTGGAACTTATGTCAAGGTAGTCAGAGATATGTACGAGATCTTGATGACTAGCGTGTGCACCCAGGCGGAGATACTAAGTTTTTTTAAGGTGGAGGCAAGTCTACACCAAGGCTCAGCCTTGAGTCCTTTCCTTTTTACGCTGGTGATGGATGTTCTGACGAGGGAGATTCAGGGAGAGATCCCGTGGTGCATGCTATTTGCAGATGATATTGTCTTAGTGGACAAGTCCAAAGCCGTAGTCAGCAGCAGGCTTGAAAGTTGGAGGGAGAAGTTGGAGTCTAAGGGTTTCAAACTGAGCAGGACCAAGACGGAATATGTGAAGTTCAGGTTTGGGCAAGATGAAGGCTCCAACGAGGACGTGCTTTTAGGAGGGGAAGTCGTAACCAGGAAAGAGAGTTTCAGGTATTTGGGTTCAGTTTTACAGAGTTACGGGGATATAGATGAGGACATCACGCATCGGATCCAGAGGGGTTGGCAGAAGTGGAGGGCGGCATCAGGAGTTCTGTGTGACAAGAAGGTACCGCTCAGATTGAAGGGAAAGTTTTACATAACAGTGATCAAACCGGCCATCCTTTATGGGGCAGAGTGTTGGCCCACCACGAAAGCATAGGAACAGAGACTGATGGTAGCTGAGATGAGGATGCTAAGGTGGATGAGCGGACACACACTACTAGACAAAATCAAAAACAAAGTGATTAGAAGCAGGGTGGGAGTGGCCAATATTGGAGATAAGATGCGAGAATCAAGATTGCGCTGGTTTGGACATGTTAAGAGGCGGGCCCCTGATGCACCAGTTCGTAGGTTTGAGAGCTTGGTCCTTGGAGAAGTACGTAGAGGGAGGGGAAGACCGAAGAAGTGTTGGAAGGATAATATAGAGCAGGATGTCAGCCAGTTGGGGATTTCGAGAGATCTAGCACTGTGTAGGGATAGTTGGAGGGAGAATATTCGAGTGGTGGACATCTAGTCACCTGGACAGTTCGGCCCACGGGGGCCTTGAGGTTTTCGGAGCTATGTTTTTACATTTTTTATGTCTCGTTCTGCTTTGTTTCGGTTCTCCTTTAGTTGCCTTGTTTTTTTATCTTGTTCTGGGGTCCTGTCGAGTCTTTTGGTCTCTCTCGTGACGCGTTAAGCCTGGGGCGCCCTCATCTTGACCCCTTAGATTTCCCGCAAAGAAAGCTCTACTGGTTAATTGTTGTTGTTGTTCTCCTCCTCTTCAACTTGATTTGAGAAACCTAGAATGGAGTGAAAAGGCTGAAGATTAAAATTTACCCAATTTAAAATTCTGTTCGTTGAGTAACTAGCATTTATACTAGTAGACTAGTAGCAAATAGCAAGTAGCAGGAACTAGCAAGGTTTGAGATTAAAGAAAAAAGAACATTGTTTAAATAAAAAAATACACCAATTGGTGTTTGTATATTCCATAGTATTTGACAAATGCCCACGTTATATTGGTGGATAAGCATACATTAAGCTATTATACATTATTTAGTCTTCGCCAAAAACTATACATTATTTAGAAAAAAATCCATCCAAACCCTTAAAACCGTGGAATTTTCGTAAGGGGTTGCCAACCCCTTATTGATTTATTCCGCTTGATTTCAAAGCACTAATAATTAGAGATGAACAAATGGATATATCTGATCCGATCCATTTTGATATATTGGATATTCGTTAATTTTTTTTCTTCTTAAAATCCCGATTCGTTAATTGTCCGATATCCGGTAATAAGTATCCGTTTTGAATTGATATTCGGTAGCAGATATCCGAACTATCCGTTTAAAAAAAACATTTCTACTATTTTTTATTTAGGCCAAATTAAGGATATCGAAACCGGATATCCGCTGATCTGGTTAAATTTTAAGAGAAAGTTTACATGGTTGATGAGAATTGAACCCTTGATGAGCTGAAATTTTACAAAATACTCATTAGAATATCTATGCTACTTAGTATTAATGTGCATTTTTCAAAAATAAATATAGTAACGGATCTACCGAATATTCGGTTGCTTCAAAACCCTGATCCGTTTCTGGTCCGACTATCCAGAAAAAAATCCCGAATCAAATCGGATACTGATATAAAATTTTATGACCCATTCGAATCGAGATTTTATCGGATAGGCCGGATCAGCGAATCGGATCAATAGATCATGTATTTTTGCTCATTCCTACTAATAATATTCTTACTTTGGTACACCAAGAAACACCATTCACTTCAAACTTCAAAGTGAACAAAAGAATATAATCTCACCTACAATTGAATGATTCAAAACACAATCAAAGAAAGAAGAAAAAGAATGATTTTGTGAAAGTCTATGGGCCATAAATTGATGAGTCGTGCATACTAAAGTCCAATATATAAGTCTAGTGAAATTCCATCTTAAAACCAATTGACAATAGGAGGAATAACTCAATGCAAGGAGTGTAATATTAGGATTTTTAATCCAAATTTTTAAATCTGTAAAGGATTATATTCTAACACACCCCAAATTGCAACTTACCTGGCCTAGTTGACTCTTGGACAAACGAATGAGTCTGCATCTCAATCTCTTTATAGTTAGCCCGGTGACAGTGATTGTGACATTGACGGGTGGTGGCATTCCAATCTCTTTATAGTCAACTCAACCCAAATAACGAGTGAGATAGCATCAACCAGTAAACTCAATCCCAAATAAGCCAAAAAACAGGCCTAAGACTAGCTAGACTGTGAGCTTTGATATACCATGTGAAAGTCTGCGGGCTATAAAGCAGGGGATCGTGCATACGTAGTATACAAATCTAGTGGGATTTCAAACTAAAATCAATTGAAATATAAAGAGTAATCTAAAAACTTATATATATCCCGATTTTCAGATGTGATAAAGATTATATTCTGAACAAATTCATCATATAAACTCGTTCTTAGCATCCACACCCCTCGAACCTTACTTATTAAACTCGTCCTTAGCATCCATACACCATACTCCTCGACCCTTATTATTGAACTCGTCCTTGACATCCTTACTCCTCGACGTCCCTTGAATCGAGCTCTCATTTTTTTTGCCCAAAACAAAACCGCAATCGAATCGAATCCTAACTACACTAAACATCTTCTAAATGTAGAAATGACCACTAGTAATAAATAATACTCTTTGCATTCTCTACTATAAGAATTGTTTAATTATAAGTACTTGAATTGTTTTAACAATATCTTAACAATTCTAATATCATAACACTAGAATTGTAGTATTAATTATAAAATATTCGTGTGGGCACGATTAAGACACGATTGAAGACTCTCGATCATCTCATACGTGTACCCAACTATATACTCAGTTTAATGTACACCATTGATATAGAAGATCCAAATCTTTGTTGGTAATTGGAAGCGTTTTGAATGTGAAGATATCGATGGAGATCCAGAATCCAAAGCCACAACATTCGGCTGAAGGCACCACCTTTCTTCGAACGTGTTTCAATACACTCAACACCCTTTTAGGTACGTAATAATAATGCTAAAAAACGTACTAATAAACTCTAATTTCTATACTTTTTGTTAGTTACGGCATGTACGTATAACGTACTATAAAATAACACATTTCCATATGTTTTACCATATTCAACTTATTCTGCTCGGGTCATTGCAAATTTCCATGCCGATTTCTTTGTTTTCTCTTTTGATATGGCATTGCTTAATTTCGTTGTTTTTCTTCTTATGTTGGTTTATCCAGTCTATCAATGTACCATGTTTGTCTTATAAATTAATTTTTTCCTTATAAAAAATGCATATGAATATATTGCATTGCTCACATGCAGGTGTTGGTATATTGGCCATTCCATATGCACTCTCACAAGGAGGTTGGATAAGCCTTATAATCTTTTTTGTGGTTGCGCTTATATGTTGCTACACCGGCTTACTTCTTCAACGTTGCATAGAATCAAACATGCTTATTAAATCATACCCCGACATTGCTGAGCTAGCATTCATGTCAAAAGGAAGGATATTGGTATCGATATTTCTCTACCTCGAACTCTATCTGGTTGCAGTTGAGTTGCTTATACTCGGAGGCGATAATTTGGCTAAAATTTTTCCACAAGGACTTGGTGGCCTCTTGGGAATAAAGATTGGTGTTAATGAAGGCTTCATCATTTTAACTTCTCTTATCATCTTGCCAACAACTTGGTTGAAGAGCTTAGGATTGTTAGCTTACATCTCAGCTGGAGGAATCTTGGCCACCACGGTTGTGGTGGTTTCGATCTTATGGGTGGGTGCTTTTGGCGGCGTAGGGTTTCATAAAAAAGGCACGCTTTTAGATTGGAAAGATTTGTCAACTTCTATGAGCTTGTTTATCTTTTGTTTTGGTGGTCATGCAGTCTTCCCAACCCTTTATAATTCAATGAAAGATAAGAGCAAGTTTTCAAAGGTAAAAAACGTGTGCATAAATTATAGTTTGAGTTATATTCATCCATCCATCTATATAATCTCGATTGATTGATTAATTGCAGGTATTAGTGGTATGTTTTGTGATGAGCACCATAGGATATGGATCAATGGCGATTCTCGGGTACCTCATGTACGGAGCACAATTGAAATCTCTAATAACATTAAATCTTCCCATTAAAGAAATAAGTTCACAAATTGCTATATACACAACTTTGATTAGTGCAATTACGAAGTATGCACTACTAATCAATCCCATATCAACTGTAATAGAAGAAAAACTTCAACTTCACCGGTTGAGTTATGTCAACCGATTGATTGGTATTGTAGTAAGAACGACGCTTGTGATTAGCACTGCCATAGTCGCATTGGTGGTCCCGCTATTCGTGTATGTCATGGCTTTTATCGGCTCGTTCTTGATCGTCACTCTCTCTATAGTGTTGCCATGCATTTGTTACTTGAAGCTTAATGGACTTGGGAAGAAGAAGTTGGAAATCATAGTTGTATGGACAATTTTGGGATTAGGAATTGTGGTTGGAACTATTGGTACCTATAACTCCATTCAAAATATTTTCAGTAATCTTTAGTCATTGTTCACTTTTGGATGCATTAACGGGAATTTGTAATTTAAAGAGTAATTTAATTTGTTGTAAGCCATAAGATCTCAAAGAAACTTGAAAGAATGTTAATTCTCTGTTTGTTATTCAACAACACAAGTCATCTAGAAACAAATTAAGTACAAAAATTGTTAATATTGGATAAACTGATTTAGGAGGCCTGAGAGAAAACAGCCTAGTAAAATTTGTTTAGTAGTGAAGCACGAATGGTTGACCATGTAATTCATGGATTGAAGCTCAAGACATAAAATCATACCTCATGATCAATAATTCTACTTTGATGTTTCTCCTTCCACACTCTCCAAGCATCTCTCACACCGTTCAAATCAAATGCGCATCCGGATTAATAATTGTGTTGGCATCCAAATTCTCAACCCATTCACTCCGCAAATCAAATTTTCTACTCTCTAAATATACTCCCTTCTATACTCCCCTACGACGTAATTGGCCGATCAATTTCCAAATTAAATGAAAAAAGAAACTTAAGCATTAGTAAAATATTAAAAAATATACCTTATAACCAATTAAAACAAAGGAGTACAATAAGGAGTATAATTAGACAATAGAGAAATCAGACTGCTCACTCCAAGGGGTTTTAGAAGCATATACTATATAAACTTGGAAACTTGAGATAACTGTTAGACCCAAAACTTCTTCGGCCCATTCTGCGGACGACCCAAAAACTATACGGAGATCTGAGCCCGTCTAGCTCATCCCCAGTCCCCCACGAAGAAGCAGATGATGGAACAGAAGTTTCCTTAACGTGGGAACTGGGAATTAAACCGTCGATAATCACATTTCAGTTTTACTAAATCTCATACTTAAATATTAAAAATTTGTGAGTATTGTCCATGAGAGTCGAAACAGAAACTCCATGATGTTATTTTAGAGGCTTAACTGTTTGAATAGTTGTCCGAAGGCAGCATTTACACTTATTTAGTAAATTAACAACATTAATCCAAGTATATAATACGGCCTCATTTATTAGAAAATGAAATCCCATCAAATCCACTTGAGTTAGGTTTAACTTAATCAGATCGCGGATATAACTTGTCGAGAGTGTCAGTGAGTGATTTGGTGGGTACTTAGAGAAATGTCTAATTTTGTAATTAGACACTTAATTAGGAGCGTAGCTAAGCTATGTATTAATAAGGGAAGAAGAAGTGGGAGTTTCACTAGGAGTACACACACAATTAAGTGACGATAAGTGAAAGTCGAATTCGGTAGGTACCAAATTCAATGACTTCCCTTTTCCCCTAATTGCTTTGTCTCTTTCACAATTCCCCCCTAACTCCTATTTAAATCTTGGATTATTATTCATTCGTTTCTCCATCGATCTCGCCCACTTTTAACAAACTCCTTCACCATACAATATACACATGTAACGTCTCTCTCTATATAAGTTGTTGTCCGTTACACTTAAAAAAATAAAACGACATGGAACAAGCAACGGAATACAACGAACGACGCCGTTTTGAAACCAACAGCGCTCTCACTGAAGAAGAGCGCCTCGCTTTCTCCCTCCTCATGCTCTCCCGCGGCCGCCGCTCCTCCGCCTACAAGTGCACCGTGTGTGACAAGTCGTTCCCGTCCTACCAAGCCCTCGGCGGCCACAAGGCCAGCCACCGCAAATCGTCGTCCTCCGCCTCCGATGACCACCACCAACGCCGCCGCCTTTCTTCAAGCTCCGATGACCACGTGTGCTCGGTGTGCGACAGGGCGTTTCCGACTGGACAGGCGCTGGGAGGGCACAAGCGCCGCCACTACTCCGGCAACGTCTCCGTGAGCTACTCGGGGAACTCCGGCGTTACGAGTAGCGGAGGAGGAGGAGGGAGGCGCCAGCTGGAGTTTGACCTGAACTTGCCGGTGGCGGAGATGGCGTGTGATTTGATGGTGGCGGTTAGTGATGACGTGGAGGGGACCGGTGACCGGAAGAGCCGGCGGACGGGGGGTGGTGGGGCCGGTGACCAAGAGGCGGAGAGCCCTCACCTCACTCACCCCGTGGTGAAGAACCTCCCGTGTTTTTAGCTCACACGCAATACGTTTCCTGATTTTTGTTTTGATTTCTTTTTTTCTTTCCATAGAAAGCTTGTTTACATGTTTTGGTTTATTTGAATGGAATTTGTAAAAGTTGTATTTGATGCAAATAGTATTTAGTATTTGTTCTACCCAAAAAAAATAATACTTGACTAATTTACAATGTTATTGATCGCCTTCTGTCTAGCTGATAGGTAATGATAACGATGTTTGTTCGTGAAACATGAGATTATGAATTTGAATCTCCATCCCTGTAATAGCCTAAGTGTTTTCTATGAAAAAATAATAATGCTTTGGCTGATGGGTGAAGCACCTTTGAATTTGGATTTTTGCAAAGGAAAATATTGGATCAATATTTCATAATCACATAAACTTATATACATATTTATTTAAGATTTTTTGGCAGAAACATTTATTTAAGATTTAGAGTAGGCAAAATCAATTTTAGTTACAAATGAGATCTGACAAGTACTAATAGAGTTTGAAAATATATGTATTGAGAGAGATTCATTCGTTTTGTAGTCATGATGATATCGATCAGTTTAGTGAGAGTAGTGATTTAGGTAGTGAGATTGGTGTTTGTGGAGTGTTAAAAGAGGTTAACGTAAGAGTCTAGGGTAGCAGGACATGTGGTAGATAGTTTAGGTGCACATGTTTGGCACGAAAGAGACTCTCTCATGTGGCCCATATTTCATACTCCACTTTAATTAAAAGTATTTAGGAGGACAATTAGCCATTTAATCAATTATGGAATGTTACATATTCGCTCTATCAGTTGCCGCTTCATGAAGTAATTAACCACACTCTCAAGAGAAAATAATGTAATTAGCCGGCAATTTTTTTGGTGGAAGGAGAGGCAATTAGGGTCTTTTGGATCCGTTTGGCACTAGTTTTTTGGGAGCTGAATTCATCTAGATGGAGTGGAATTTCTCCAAAATCAAGAAGTTTGGAGGTAGGAGGGTGTTGAAAATGGGAGCTGAAAAAAATGCTAGTAACATGTCAAACAGAGTCTTTATCTCCACTCTCCAGTTAGTCAGCTAGCTGGTATTTTTTTGGTCTTTTTTTTCTGGCTCACCCGTCCAATCGATCAACATCCGTTCCACTTCTACATCGGGAGGAAGACTCTCCTAATATTAGCTTCTCTATACATGTCGTCTGAATGATACGAACTAAAATTTTCTAAATAATATGCAATTAAAGAGTTTAGCACTACTTTAATTACTACTAGTCCAACTAATTAATAGACAGTTAGGCAGCTAGTATGCCTCATCTTCCCTTTACACTTAATTTGCAAATTATTGGTGGATATGGAAACTCCCACGTACGTGCTTCTCTCAACAATCAACATGGTGTAAGCCATTGACACAATTCTTTAAATATTTATACCATAATTAGCTTTTAAGGGTAGGATCGACTTGCATGATAAATTGATAACAAGTACGTTTTATTACTAGTATGTATATATGTATAAGTGCTCGTTTGGTTTCCATTGAAATTCCCATGAATTTAAATATCCCAGAAAGTAGAAGTAAATACATGCGTTTGGTTGAAAATTAATTGACAGAAAAACACATGAATTTAAATTCCATGAATTGTATTTCCTTCAAAATGGGGAATTGCAATTACCATGGTGGGGGTAGGTAAGTTCCAATTCCAACATTTTTATTTCAAATTTATTTTTTATTTTTAAATTTTTAAATTACAAATCTCTTATTTACCAAAAAGTCAAGTTCTTGATTTTCATTAATAAGGGTTGTTAACGTAATTTTAATCAAATTCTCATGAATTTTAACTTTCAACCAAACAAAATAAGGAGAATTAATTCTTACATAAATAATTTTAACCAAACATTTTTTTCGCAAATCCCATGAATTACAATTCCCAGAAATTTAAATTCCCGTGATTTAAATTCCTACGAATTATACTTCCCGCATTCAACCAAACAAGCACTAAGATGTTAGAACATTTCTCAATTCAAGCTTAGGTTCACCTATCATAAAATCATTTTACTCGAAAATTAATTATACCTTACTTCAAATATTGAAATGAGATGATTAAAATTTGTTGATATCATCTTAGTCTTTGTCACGGGGAGACAAACTCAGTTGCCTAGCCTAATACACAAGCTTATAGGGTTTCATCCCAAAACCAATTAGTAATGATAGGAGGAATGACCTATGTGCTTATTGAGAATCTCTCACAAGCCCGTGACCTATGTCCTTAGCTTGTTTTCTCTCCCAACTTTCCATGTAGGATTCATAATTGAACTCCAACAATCTCCCCCACTCGTGAATCCATCACAAGTCTGAACGGGAGGGTCCCTAAGCCGAACCATCAACTCTGATACCACTTATTATGGGAGAGACGACCCAATTGTCAAGCCTAATCCACAAATCCATAACGTTTCATCCCAAAACCAATTAGTAATAGGAGAAGTGACCTATGTCCTTATATACTGGCTTGTTTTCTCTCTCAACTTTCCATGTGAGATTCACAATTAAACCCCAACAGTCTTACTCTAACTTGATTAAAATATTTTGAAGTTAGTATGTATATGATGTTGATCGAACATCGTTATCCTATAATAAAATACAGTCCATATGTATATATAATCATAATCTAGAACTACTGAACTATATATCCACCTAATTCTATTTGAAGGTGCCTTTTCTCTGTACCGAACAAAATCTGTTACAACCACTAATTAATTAGAAACAATTTACAACTAATCATGCTACACAAAGAAATATCACATGTACTACTAGCATAGTTTACCTACGACAAGTACAACACGCAAATCGTCAACATCCATGTAAACTATGAAGCTTTTGGATTCATAATTAAATACCTAGATCTATTTAGCGTATTACACTAATCACTCAAGTTACAAAAAAAAAATGATCGAAGATGCTAACCCTACTAATTATGATTTATGAAAAGACCACCAACTATTGCGATGGGCACAAAGAATCCCGTTATATGAGTGATTAACACCCATCTAAATGTTTTTGTTGTTATTTTTCCCTCAAATCATAAAAATATATCAAATTCTTGTTACATTATCAGACCACCAACTATTTCGAGGTTCTTATTACAAAGATTTCTTTTATCTCTAGTAGTATTAAACCAAAGGGAGTTCATTCAGGTGGGAAGCGGCTTGCTCCACATCCACGAGGTATGGGGTTCAATTTTAGTGGATTTAAAAAATTATTTTTGAAAGACTCACCCGTCAAAGTAAGGTGCGCGACCCGGATAAAACTGGATGTAGCAAAGACAAAACTTTGTGAACCAGTGGGCAACAAAAAAAATCTGTTGTGGTATTGAATTGGTCGTGAGACTCGTTGATAGAGTAAAGCGTAAACAAAATCCAGAGTTGAATCGAGTAAATCCAACATTCTTAATCGGCAGTGGAGTTATTCTATGTATAGAGATATTGTTACCTTAATAGAAATTAATGAATATTAGAAAAGATAAATAAAAATTAGAAAAAGAAATTAAATCTATTCTATTAATTTACAATTTAATTAATCTCGGCTACAAGCGAATCACGTCCCGGTCCCGGGAGGGTGCCTTATGTGTAACTGCTCCTTTGAAGATATCAGCCACTTACTTACCAAATGCCCTCATACACATGAGATTTGTCGAAAAATAAATCCCAAATTTACTCAAATCTTACAACAATTAGATATAAGGAATAAACTACCTCGTCAAATACTTAGTGAAATAAGACAACAAGTTAATGCTAAAGAATTCATTGAATTAGTTGTATGTTGGTGGGGTATCTGGCACCAACGCAACAAACTAGTCTTCCAACAGGTACCAAATGATTTTATTTTAGATCTAACACAATATATAAAAATGCAACTACATATATGGGAAACAACAAAACAATGGAGAGAAGATGAACCAAATCCAAGAAACCCATGTAATAGAAGACATAAACAAACACAAAAAAGCTGGAAAAAACCATCTAATGCCTTTTATAAACTTAACTTTGATAGATCTAAACTGCAAAATGGAGATGCTTCGTCTGGAATTGTAATTCGAGGGCCCAATGCTGAAGTAGTTGGCATTACGACTTCGAAATATAGCGGAGTGTCAGTGAATAAAATAGAAGCTCTTGCATTCAGAGAAGGGATACAATATGCCATTACTAAAAGAATCAAGAATCTTGAAATTGAACGAGATAACCTCACAATTATAAATGCTATTCGTAAACAAGGGCAATGCCCATGGGACTCAGACATGATTGTCTCTGATATTTCACTCTCGCTTGCGTGGTTTGATGTTGTGCGAATCAACCATGTCAATCGGATCTGCAATGCTTTGGCCGATAAAATTGCTAGGCTGGGTCATAGCCATTCCCTGGACGCTATTGTGAATCACCAAGAACTTCTAGTTCTCATCCGCAAGGATGCTCTAGGGCGCCCTCCGTAAGGAGGAACCCTAATTCTTACCTTTTTCAAAAAAAAAAAATTACAATTTAATTTACATTTTAGGGATACACATCTCACCAAATCTACCCATAAAGCTAAATTACAATTCTATTTAGGACATTTCTCACTCTTAACCAAACATCATATTGGTTTTCAAAACTTTTTAGCCACTGGTTCTGAAAACTTCTAGCCTCATCATCGTCACATTTTGTGTGAACATGTTCTAATTTCCCACATATATAGCAAAAAATATGTAGTTTTTCATATTAGAATTGAATCCAAACCTTACCTAATTCAACAATGCTCCACGTACTAAAAGAGAATTAAGATCAAATTCTACCTTCAATTGCAGAAACCAAGAGAACTACATGAGCAAATCCTCATTAGACAAAGGAGAAAAAAAGCATGAATAAAAAGTCCAATAACATTAGTTTTTTCTTTCGTCAACCCAAAGGAAGGTCTTGCACTTTGATTCAGAACGTTGCAAAATCAAAATGAATCTAAAATGACTGTTAAGATCTTCTTTTTTTTTAAGTGAAATCTGATCAAAAGACCATAAGCCTCCTCCAACACCGTAATCTTGTCCTCAATACATTTGAATTGAATAGCAAAAAAAGCGGCACAAATAGCTCACACAACAAATCTCTTATGCAACTTCCATCCTAGTTTAAGAGTGTTTATGAGTTTTTTTTTTATATTCTGAGGCTTGTTAGTGAAGAGTTTGTCAAGCAAACTAAGGACCCATTTGGTAGGTTGGAATAGGGAATCAAGGTGAGATTGGATTGGAATAAAGAATCGAGATTGAGTGATACCTTAATTTATGTTTGACAATATATTTGAAATGAAATTAGAGTTTTATTTAGATGTGGTTTTTCCTTAATTTATGTTTGGGCTTTTCGCCTAATTTGATCTGGTTTTTCCACTCCTTTGTAATGGTTGGGCTTGTTTGGCTTTCTTGACTATCTTAGTTTGTTGGGCTTCTCTTTGAATTTTGCCCGTTTGAGTAACCTTTATAGGTTCTTGTTTGTTTGTTGTTTTACAGGTTTGCTTAAGCCCGACGTGTACTTCTTTGTTTTTGGGATCTGTGGACCTGTGGTTGGGTGTGGAACGAGTTGATGAGCGTGGTCGTGGACGTTCGAGACTTCTGAAGATCCTCCATTCCAGTGGTGGCAACGTCGGGGGGTCATTTTCTTTACCATATTGTCTGTTTTATCCATATTGTCGTTTTGTCTCCTTTGCGTTGCACTCACCCTTTTCATGAACACTTTTTGGTCCCTTTTCGGTTGTTGTATTCTTTGTGCTCAGATGTATCTTGTTTACCTGTAATTGCCGGTCTTCTGGTTGCCGTCTTTAACGGCCTCTCAGTTGTTTAAGTGCTTGTTTGGTTGGGTGAGAAAATCCCATGATTTACAAAATCCCATGAATTACCATTTAATATATGTGTTTGGGTGAAAAAATTGACTAAAAATCATAGGAAGTTAAAATCCTAGGATTTCCAATTCCTCCATTAATACCATGTAGAGGGTGGGTAAGATCTACTTCCACCCTTTTATTTTAAATATTTTTTTCTTTAAAATTTTATTAATTACAAAATTTCTAATTTACCCATAAATAAACCAATGACATTTTATAGACAATGGCTATAAGAGTAACTTTATACAAATTCTCATGATTTAAATCAAACCAAACAATATGTAAAAATCTAATTCCTACAAATTTAATTTTAACCAAACACTTTTTCTCACATCACATGAAATAAAATTCCCACAAATTAACTTCCCTTGATTTAACTTCCTAGGAATTACAATTCCTATGTTTAACCAAACAAGCACTAATTTTATCTTGGATACCGAATTTTTAACTAAGAAAAAAATAGAAAAAAAAAACAAACTCTTTTGCGAATTTACCGTCGACATATTTCTTTTTTTTTTTTTGGTAGTACGTCGACATATTTTTCTTTCCATTATTATACACTCGAATTTTACCTCTAATCAATCTGTGGGCGTCTCTCTCTTTCTAATTACACTATTACAATTTACAGGGCTATCTTCAACCGAGATAATTGGAGTGGGGATCCCCTTTCGATCTATCGCTTCCCCGTTTCAATCCATGGAAACATATTATTAATCCAAAATTTTCCATGAATTTATGTTCTTCCTCCTTCCGGGTCAGTTTCCGTTTATGACTTGATCCTATTTTTTTTGGCATACCATTTCTCATTTCCGTTTAGGGTTTACAATTGATCCGATTTGTGGGCTGATTTTGACTTTCAGATCTGCGTCGGTATCAATTTAGCAAGATTGTGAACTTTTTATTTGTTAGTGTCACAAGTTGCAGTCGCTGATCAGAAGATAGAAACACCTCCGGAGGGCCGAGTTCACTCGATCGTAGGCAGTCATGAACCTGTAAATTCCACGAATTGAAGGTTAAGGTATGCTTTTGGCTCATAGTCGATCTTCATCACCCTCTGTTAGGGCAAGCAACCGTCTACGCCCCCTTTATTTCCTTCCCTTTTCTTGAGGCCAAATTTGATCCTATTTTCACGGTTGAGGGTTTGTATGTTAGGTATCCTGTGTATATGGTTGACATGTTGGAGTTTTGACAAGTAGTTTTTATATTGTGACAGCATGAAGTTATATAAGTTTGTTCTCGTTGTGGCGAGTAACTGATTTATTTTCTCTTGCAGGCAATTGCCTTAGTCAAGGTTTGAGATTTGGGATACCCATTAGTCTATTTAGGAAAGAGTAGTTTTTTTAACCTTGCTCTGTTTCCTTGCAAAATGTGGTTGAAGACATGTTGAATGTTGTGATTCTTTATGATATAACATGCGAAGGGTTGTATATGTTAATATTATGGGTGTATGATCCCTCTTTATGGCAATTCTTAACACTACTCAAAGTGATCACCATTCAGCTTGGTATATTGCACTGCATCATTTTTACTACTGAGGAGCTATCGTTGAAACTTGGAATTCGTTTTTTTTTTTTTTTTGTTTTTGTCATGTAAAGATGGTTTATCTTCATACATATATGTTAAGGTGTTAAGGATCACTAAGCAGCGCACCATTTCTAACTTAAACAGAGTGCGCCCTCATTTATTCTGAATCGGAAATGGTCTTCTAGCTATGGTGCTCCGCTTAGTGATCCCTGACACCTTTTATTCTAGTCTAGACTTGAGCCTGAAATTTCATTTGCACTGTCTATATACTTTATGAAGGAAATTTTTTATTTGTTGTATTCCATTCAAAGAGAAAAAAATTCTAAGCTTGTGAGAGATATTTTATCAGCTATTCTGGTGTGGTGTTTTGTCACTTTTGTGGCTGGGTTTTGGAAGTGCTTCTTATATGTATATGCTGTATTTGATTCAGTTGATAACTCTTCTAATGTTGCAAGTTGCAACTGCATGAAATCAAATTATCTCATGGTTATTGAATCTGCTGTGTGAATACCTGCTTGCATTTCAATGCATGATAAACCTAGTTCTGGTTCTGTTCATGATATAATGTTGAGTCTCTTACTTGTTCTGGATCTATTCATCCCTATCCTGGCTTCATGAAATGCAGAAGTCTGGTAGCATTAGACCGGGGGGGGGGGATTAAGGGATACATTCTAGTGAGCTTTTCCAATTATCTTTTTATCAGTTGTCTATACTTGTTGGATAATATTTTCTGATTTGTCAATTTTCTAGTTCTTACTATTTACTTTCTGTAACCGTACATGGACTACAATGTTGGACAACAACAATATATAGATTCTATATATTGTACAAGAAGGTCTCTAATTATGAGCGTACTCATTTGCCTGCAGGTATATTATTACTATATATGAAACGGCTTCGTTCTCGGACTGTTGAGTACTATGAACCTCTATTTTCCCTGATTCCTTGAAAATAAGCGTAGTATTTGCAACATGGCATCTGAAGAAGTTCTGAAAGTCATTTTTCCTTTTCTTGAGGGCACAGACCTTGCTTCTTGTATGTTAGTATGTAAAAGCTGGAAAGAGATTGCTCAAGATGATTACTTCTGGAAATGCCAATGTGCCAAGAAATGGCCTTCGGTTTGCAAAAGGCCTCCACCTCCTACTATGACCTACTTCAAAATCTACGCCACCTTCTACAGGCGCAGGCAGTGCCGGGTTCTCCCTCCTCCAAGACTGTCCTTTGATGACCTGGACTTCTATATTGACATTTGGGCTGAAAATAAGCTGATATTTTCTGAGGTTGTACCTGGACTTGTTCTTAAAACAGGCATAAAACTTCCCCAAGACGGAATATCTAAAATGCTAAACTGTCATTTAGCTGGTGAAGACTATAAGATGACTCTACCTGTAGAGCCAAGGTTTAGCGTTCCTCTAACTCAGACTGTGAGCGTCTCTGTCCTCGTGGGACGAAAGGACAGTAACAAGGTTGCCTGTATAATCAGTAGGGCATGTTTTGATTATATTGATCGAACGGCCTACAGGGCGATTGCATTCAATTACCTTGATTTCTCTCCTGTCTACCCTTTTCTTTCTGGGATTAGGGCTTGGATCTCTTTGCTGTTTATGGATGACGGGGATGAAGGGGTGATTGATGTGTGTGGGATTCAGATGGATTTCAACGACGTGGCGAATTCTGAGCAGGAGGTGCTGTGGCTGTTGGACATGCTTGACTGGAAGTGAAAGATGGTGTTCCTAGTAGTCTTTACAGGCTTGTCTGTTGTAATAAGATGTTTGTGGTTTTGGTATTTTTGAAGTTGTAGATAGCTATTTTCTGTTGATTGTTTTTCTTGAAATAAATGAGGGTGCACTCTGTTTATATGTAAGTTTATTCCAATCAAATAGGGCCAGCATTTTTACTGCAGTTTTTTGGCTCTTTACTCATCTATTACCCTTGTTATTCATGTACTTAGCTAATGTGAAATCACAGTGACTTAGTAGTACTAGGAAGTCTAGGATTGTTCACAAATGGATACCCGATTCAGAATAGCGAATTTAGGGCCTGTTTGGTTCCATTTCTTGGAATGGGGAATTGGAATGGAATGGCTCATTCCACACATGTATAAACTAGTTCATAACGTGAATTTATTTTACCTTCTGCTAAAATAATACAAGGGATTCTCCACTGAAGATGCTTTTTCATACTAGAATACGCTTGAACTGAAATCGACTGATCAACTGATGAGAGAAAAAAAAAACGATGTGGCTGGTGTCCCCAGGCGAGTTGTTGAAAACACAAGTTCATTCAAGTTACAAGCTATCCATCCAAAAGAAGATTATGATAACCGGTTATTTTTTAGATCGTTTTACAACTCTCCGAGCTACCTACTACTTCTCCAGTTCTCCATCATTGAAATAACGTTACTATGCTCGAGATACAAGATGTTACAAGGCAATTGTATATAGGCCCATTGTTCAGAGGTAAGAAACTACAAGCAGCCAAAAAAAATTTGTAAAATAAGGCGGCGGAATGCTTCTTAAGAAGCTAAGTGACTTGGACAACTGTCGAACATGGCATGCCACATATATGCCCGTGAAAGCACAATCTCAAGTTCTTGTTCCGTCCAATTAAGAGTAGGAAGATGCTGAAGGAACATCACCATTTCTTGGAAATCAAGCTTCCTAAGCTTGTCTGACCACTGAGAGATTAATTTCGAGTCAGGACTCGGCATGTTGTTGGAAAGTAAGGGTGTGTTTGGATTACGCAATATAAAAATGTTTGATTTTAAGGATCTTACCGTCAAAAGTAAGCTAGCAGCAATGTAGACGAGGAAGTCTGGCAAAGCGTCACCTTCAGCAAGGTATGTGTCCCAAAGACGAGTAACCAGGGGGAACGGAATCTGCAAGAGAGGTTTACAGAATCTCATTACATTATAATTCTTTTACCTTTTTGGCTTTTCTATAGGTGAAAAGGTACTGCTGTGTTTTAGCACTTCAACAAGGCAAACAGCAGCTTTCACATATACATGCAGTGAAGGAGTTTGAAAATATTTAACAATAGTTAGTGAGCAGCAACACAAACCTCACGGATTAGGAGACAGTTAAACCAACGAAAAGCAAACTGAAGGAACTCAAGTCCGTGCTCCTCCATGTGCCTTGAAACAGGTTCTGCATCAATATATTTTGTTGGCATCAAGCGAAAAAAAATACATGCAGGTAGACAAACGAGGAATTTGGCAGTATGTGACTAAGACAACAAAGATAATACAGAAAATTGAACAAATTGTATATTTTTAGACTTATTTATATGACGTTTTAGAGCTTATTACAGTGAGTTTTTATAAATAGAGAGAGAAGTCTGTAGGAAGCTAATGATCAGAGGCAAACCATCAATCCTCCGGACTAATTCCTTGAGCTTGAACACAAGCCTTTGAATTCCAGGTTGAGCAAAAGTGTAATGGTCCTGCATACAATCAAGCAACTTTGACAGACACCAATAGCAGTCAGCTTCTATATCAGTCATTTTTTCCTGGGGCACATCCAAGGTTGACCAATCCTCTATGTTTCCTTGCAAGTATTCTGACAAAAAAACAATCAGGAAGGGTGTAACCAGATCATTTATTCCTTGAACATAGCCACTTGCAGGATGCCGAATAGCCCTGATAAAAAAATGAAGATATATAAATCAGGGCTTTACATTCAAAAATTATGAAGATTTCTTGAAATATTCCAGTTCACATCTTTAATATAACCTAGATTTCTTGCTGAATTTTTTTATACTACAGTGTTTTCAGTATAAATCACGTCCTAGAGTCCTGGGGGATTGAAGTCAGAAAAGTAACAAGAACTTTTGGATGATTCACCCCAAAAACAACAACCCAGTGTGAACCCGCCTTCGGCAGGGTCTGGGGAGCCAAGATGTACACACCCTCACCCCCCAAAAAATAACAAAATGATATTAAACACCTTCTAAGTTGATTTATACAGAGTTTGCTTAGAAGTTTTCTTGTGGAAACATCTAATGAATAGTTGATGTTGGTTTTTTATGTCATAAAGTTACATTCTTACAGATGCTTTAAATAATCTTACTCCAGACATTACTCTTAATGGTCAACAGTCAACACTAGTTCAAGCACAAGAGCATCTTAATTACAAGGGTTATATAATGTACTTTGAAGCAATCACTATATCATGTTTTTAAGGAGAAGATTAAAAAATAGCAGCAGTCAAAATTAGGAAGAAAAGCCAGTACAAACCACGTATACAATATCCGCTCCAAGGATTTCTGAATGGCTTGTTGCTGAAAGAAAGTTACATCAGGTACAGTTCTTGGGCAGTCCACCATAATCTACCAAAAATATAAAGCCGTACATGGGTGTTACACAAGTAGATAATGAGAACTGATATGACTATTGCTAGAGAATCAATTCAGCAGTAGTTTTACCTGACGAAGCATGTTGATTTCATCCTCTGAGCGTTCACTATCAGGGATATCATAATACTGTGCAACACAGTCAAGATACTCAAGGCGCTTCCTTCTCAAAACTCCCTCCCTTCTATCTGAATTAGGCGGTGCATACCCCTGTGGTCAGTTCATGTTTAAACTCCAATTGACGAAAACTAAATTTATCTACTCCAAAAGGAACAAACCATCGCCATATTTACATTAACAGATATCACAAGAATACATTAATCTAGCCAATGTCCACGTTAAAATTTAGCTACTGCAAAAGGATCACACAATTTGTAAGGGTTCACATGCAAATAAACTCACTTACCAAGAGAAGTCTCCATACAGTGGGGCGCATATATGTTGGCACGCCATTCCAAGCCAGGCTCCGCAACTTCTCTGTTGCACAGAAGGCAAATATTAGATAAAAGTAGACCTATATCTATAATTAAATTTACAACTTGGAGGTGCAGAGATTACTTTCAGCCTATAAAACAAAAAAGATACAATGAGAATGAGAACAATAGTATGTTATTTAGTTTACAAAATAAACCAAGGTAACTATCATAGCCTTGCATATTTTGAATACCTTAATCAATAAACATACTGAAAAGGGGGACATCATGATGATACATGAACAAAAAACAGATATTTTTAGGCTAAGATATGGCTCTTTAACAAGACATTAAATCTGTTCTAATCTTGCAGTCTAAAATTTTAGTTTGTCTAGAACATAACTCAAAATGGTCATGACAGAAAAAAACGCAGATAAGAACTTGAGTTGCAGCTCACAAGAAACCCTGACATTGAGGTAAGTTGAGAATTGAAACCTCAAATCCAAGACAAAGGTCAACTGGTATAAATCACATAAAATGACAGACAACATTTGTTTGGCAGCTTACAAGGATATTCTTTTTAGTACAACTTACACTTCCATTCGTGATATGTTATTTGTTAGTATCTATGTCTAGGAACCGGACTTTCAAAATATATACATAATTTCTTTTATTAATAAAACAATTCTCAACACAAATGAAAATGTACATGAAAAGAGGATAGTGCATTTTTTCACAGAAAGGACATGCAAAAAAGAATAAAATATCAAACACTTCACAGTTACAAGGGAGTTCAAAACATTTCTCATGTTGCATCAATTTTAAGAACAAACTTTCAAAAGGACCTACTATGCAGGTCCACAAAGGCAGTAAATAGAGCAACTTATTCAAAATCAAGTCACAGAAAAACTCTTATCAGAGAAAATTTTAAGATCCTTTTGCAGCTATACACTTCAGATGATCTTTTTGCCAAGTCAATTTCCATAGACCCTGACAGGAGTCAAACTTTGTAAGTCATAATAAGTGATACTATGTACTGCATTAGACTTATAAATGCTGCTCCATTGCTCATACCCACAAAATCTGCTAACAAAATACCCAGAAGAGGTCTATTTTAACCCAAAACAATGCCAGGACTCCTACTCATGTTGAATCAGGATTCTGTAAAAAAGCTGACCTAATGATTTCCGTATGTGGCTGAGATACTGATAGCCTCTTTGAAATAGGATAATCAATCAAGAGTGAGGAAACAATGAAGGCCATAAAGCATGCAAAGTGCAATGCGAACAAATTCTGTAATTATTGAGAAATAAGAAAGGAATAATGTAATTTTACCCAATATGACAGTTGGTATAGCAAGCTCCTTTTTGAACTTCATAACCCTTGCAGAATCAACAGCTATTGTATTGACCATGGTGTTCTGGGAATCTCTTGAAGTATATTCTGGGTTTGATGCATTGTTTTGATGGGCATTAGTGATTGAACTATTTGTAACTGGTGATTGGTCCTGTATCAAATGATGAAAATCAATATTTCACATACTCAAATGCAGAATTCCACATATAGATTAGCAAAGTCGAGAGAATGGTTTGCCTTCTCAGAGATTCCCTCTTGTTTACTAGGCCCAACATCATTTTCTGTTGGGCTCCTTTGGTACTCCCTAGGAGATCCATGCAATCCTGAGCTATCCAAAGGGTCTGACCTCCGTGTCAATAGCACTTTACCAGGAAAACTGCGGCCTTTAGGTAACCTTATTACACCAACATGTGAAAAGGATCGTAAAATAAGGTACAATTCTGACAATAAACAAATTGTTAGCAGCAGTAGAACTCATCTAAAAAAAAAAAAAACTTCTTGGCAAATGAAGAGTCTGAAGAAAAGCAGTAGACTTTCACATCATCAAGACCATTTTCAGCTCAGCAAGTAGATACAAATTTCAGCAAAGATAAAAAAAAAAAAAAAAAAAGCACGCACTGAATTTCAAGGCATAAAAACTTTGTAGGATATCCGCATATTAACACACATGGTTTCTTTATTTAGAGCAACTTTTGCTATAGGTGGTTTTCTATGGTTGTTTCAGAAATTCAATTTTTCAATGCAACAGTACAAAATAGGATGGGGGCTGTATTTCACTTTCCGAATTCAAATTTTATTCTCTTGCAAAGAGTATAATAAATTCTACATATTATAATTTGAATGTTGGTCAGTTTCATGACTGGTCTTTTAATCAATTAAATTATTCAAAAATAGTAACATACAGCAAAAGACAAGATATCATTCAAAGCAACCTTATAATCCAACACTATCTGAAAACATCAGATTATCATATCATATGCTTTACTAGAATCAAGCTTCAAAAGCAACCACTATTGGACATTTTGAAGTAAGAATTACAGAGCTTTGACTAGATACAACCGAATTTTGCAGAGATAAGTAAAACCTACGACGAATTGATGAAGCTCAAATAAAATAGGCATGCTTGTTACAGCTTTTGTAGCCATTCAAGCAGAGCTATGTTCTTTCTTATTACCCCAGAGTCTGGTTTCAAGTGACTGCTAAAAGCGATTGAAATCCAATTCTTTAGTTTGTTGTCTACACAATTTCGCTGTGTGTGATATGTCAAAAACCACAATAGATTTCGATCAATTTCCATCTGAATTTCCGGCCTTACAAACTGTCCTTTTCAGCAAATGGATCAAATCATAGGAATTGGTCCAGCAGAAAATTGGAACTATAAATGATTCGCCATCAGACGTATTAGGAAAGGGGGAAAAGAATGAAAGCACTCACAAATTCATCACCACAGGCGCCGGGCGAGATTTGCAGCAAAAAATAGGGAAGATTTTCCGGCGATGCCGAAGAAGATAAACTTAGAAGAATCAGCAAGTCTGCAATGCGAGAATAAAGCAGCGCATCGTAATCAATACATTAGAAGAAGAAATCCTGATACACCAGCAAGAGATTCGTACGGTACCTGATTGAGAGTAGAGATTCAGATCTGAGCAAAATTGTGGATACAGGAACGCATAATCAAGCAACGGTGGATGAATATAGAGGTGGAATTGGGACGGCGGCGTGGCCAAGAGCGGCGGTGCTCGACGGTGTCACCGGGATGTCACTCTGCAATCGAGGAGAAAGGAGGAGATTTTGTGAGGCCTTCACTCCATGGGACAAAAAAGAGTTCCGGTATGCGTTTCTTAGAAACTCTGTTTTGCTATTATTCGACCGAACCGGGCACCATTTGACTCATTCGAACCGGGTTCGTTCCAAATAAAAGTTAAATATGTTTTTCTGGTAATAGAATATGCGCGACGACAACAACATTAACTCAGTATAGTTCCCCACTTCCACTGTATTAAAATTTAGAGGGTAAAGATTATATACATCAAGAGGGTGGGTGAGTCTGAAAGATAAAAAAAACAAATAACAACCTAGTAAATTCCAAAAAAATTAATAAAAATAAAAACAACCACCCAATATAATATCGTCTACATTGGATCTGGGAGGTCAAAATATACACGCTATTGCTAAAAAAATGTTATTAAGCTCTCACTCTCTCAGTCGTCACTACTCACTATATGAAATATGTTTACCATGAATGAATAGCACATAAGATATTGATATAAATGAACCTATACGGTTGTATCGATCGAGAATAAGACATTACTTAAGTTTTGTATGTCACTAGCCAGATCAAGTCCGTCCGTTGGACGGGACAAAATTTATATTTTAATATTTAAAATACATATATGTTTGTAAATATTTACAAAAATAATACAAATCACAATAAAAATAATTAATTTAATAAAAATCATCGAAATTTGAACTTTAAAAAGATTGTTTTGTGCAAACCTAATTACCATCCACCAAAAACCTTCATTTCTTACATTTTCACATTCACTCTCCCCCATCTCAATTCGTGTTTCGATTCGATTAATATTTTTTGCAATATGAGGGTTGTCTTCTATTTTTCGCTTCATAGTGGATGAAATTGTGATGCGTTCATACAAAAATAAGACGTATATAGTGAGAAAGAAAAAGGTAGGAATTGAATTCTATATTATATTAGGTTAGCTATAATGCTAACAGTTGTGTTGGATGTTGTGTTTTGTATCTAATATCAAAGGTTCATAATTTAATGTGTAATATCAAATGTTGATGTTTTATTAAGATAGACAATTATTGTGCAAATCCTCCAACTTTAAATAAAAGGATTTTGAATATTTCAAGACATCAATAAAAAAATATTTATTTGGTTTTGATGATATATAACTTCACATGTTGTAAGATTATAGCTTTAGTGATTTGGATTAGTCTAGTGATCCTTTCAAAATTTTACCATTAAGATTCACGATAGGGGTATAATAAATCTATTTAGTTATTTTTTATGAATGATTTAGTCTATTATATATAGTCTTATTGTATCATTTGACATTCTCTTAATATCCACCTATCTAAAATTGAATTTGATCCTTTAGCAAGTGTAAGCTAAATAAAAAGAGATTCATCTAAATTTTTAAATGCACGTACTCTTGTATCTAATAACATTGTATTGAATTAAAAAAATATAGCAAAGTTATTTTGATTATTTGAAAGAATTTGGATCATCTTATAACAATTTGTAATCAAATAGATTGGTGTATACTTAACAAAATCATATATTAGTTAACACATTAATTTAGATTGCTTTGTGTGTTTTTTCAATACAACTTAGCTCCTATGTTTAGTAAAAACTATAATTTTTTTATAAATTAGTTATAGCAAAACGTTTTAACTATTTGAAAAAAATATGAGTCGCCTTATAACTAAATTAATCAAATGGATTGATGTATAATTAATTAATTATCAAAATCATATATCATTTTTCATAACTTGTGTTCAACTATCAGCATAATAAAATTCTTATATATCATTCACATACTTATAATATCAAATCTAAATTGAATTTAGTATTTTGTATGAGGTCTTTTGATTGTGGTAAAAAGGTTATTCAAAGTGATTATTTGAAAACTGAACCTTAAATCTGCAATATAATTGTCAAAGCTTGAACCATTGAGCCAAAATTTCATATTGACATATAATAAAATCAACATAATATGATTGAGATGTTTTTCATAAATTTAATACATTCACCTAGTACATATTTAAGTGGATTATTTTAATATTGTACTATCTAACAATTATAATTTAGAATAATAATTAATACGGTATATTCAAGGTAAAGGAAAAATGATCTAAAATATTCAATGTGTAAAATAATATTTAAAAACCTTTATATTGCAACCATAACCTATTTAAGATAAACTTTAAATGATTTATAATAGTGAAAGTGAAAAAATTTATTAGGAATTATCATTATTCATTAAGTGCATTAAATGTGGTCTTGTACACAAAATTATATATGTATTATAGATAGATTGTGATGAGAACTTGCGATAATTTGGACTAACGGCAGCAAGTTTATAGAATTAATTCACACGAAAATTAGGATATGTAACAATAGAGATTAAAAAAAAAGAGGCAAATGACTATATAATTGTGGAAATAAGGTGAATGAAAAGAACAGTATATAAGGAAAATGGTATCTCATTCATATTTGACCATGATGTCTGATAATTTTTAGTGCATGATTTTTTTATTAAGTTGCTAAATTTTACTTTTATGATATGAAAGTCATTTTTATTAATGCAAATGTATACATCCCACATTAATGCAAATGTATATTTACGTAATCTACCCTAATACATTATAAAGTAGAACCCAAGTCTGTTGTAAAATTTGCGCCACGTGGCATTTTTGAATAAATTAATGTGAAATTATATCTACTCTAATCTATAACTATATATTAAAGCTATCCCTTTTCGATCCACCACAACGATTCTGGCCCCACCTCATATTTATAAAATTAATTTTTATTTCTAATATTTTAACTTTACCCTATTATATTTTTCTTTAACTATTTAAATCTATCTTTAACATCTAACAGATATCTATTTAGTATAACAATATCTTTTGAAAACTTCCTTATACAAATATTTAAAATTATAGATAACAAATTTAAAATATTTTTAAATAAGTATAAATATCTTTTACCTTTGAGCATGATGTCTTTTCACGAAATTATTTATAGATATATCTTTTTCTTTTATAATAAAAAAATTAATGATAATACTTATAATGTTTTAAAAAAAATAGGTAATACCTATAACTATATATTAAAGTTGTACCTTTTCGAGTCACCAGAACGATTCTAGCCCCACCTTATATTTAAAAAATTAATTTTTATTTCTATTATTATAACTTCTTTCTATTAAATTCTTTATAACTATTTAAATTTATCTCTAACATCAAAAAATATCTATTTAGTATAACAATATGTTTTGAAAGCTTCCTTATACAAGTATTTAAATTAAAGATAAAATATTTAAATATTTAAAAATAAATATAAATATTTTATCATATATCTTTTGACGAATTTATTTATAGAAATATAGTGATTTTCTTTTATAAAAACATTAATGAATAAATAGTTAAATTTTTTAAAATTAATAAAAATGAATAATAAAATATTTAATAGATATTGAAATATTTGATAAACTCTAAATTTATGTACATGAAAAGTAATAAAATAGGAAGAATATAAAATAAATTACTTATATTAAAGATTGTATTATATTTTTATTGATTTATTAATATCCTAATTATAATGTTTATAAAATATTGAATCGTAGTCGTACATGGTACGACGGGTAAAACTAGTTCTATAAAATTTTAAAGACAAAACATTCATTAACCATCCAAGTTTGCTCGGCTTAACTTCAATCCAGGCCCAACTTTGGCCCAAAATTAGAAGTACAAACCCACTAAACATAAACGTCAGTGAGCTATTTCCAAGTTCAATAAAGAAATGTAATTTCAACTCTTTTTTTTGTTGAATGTAATTTCAACTTTCCACCTCAAACCACTAATTACGTTTTTTTCCCCTACCAATAAAGATCTTTTCCATGGCACAAAGTCAAGAATAAAAACTATTGTTCAAATATAAAGAGAATTACATAACTAACTAATGATAGGCTTCATTGACCTGCCCATCCATTAGCTTACATTTTTATACAAGCTCTACTAATTATACTAGTATAGTAATGATTGATACAAACGACTTTATCTCTTAATCTAATTTAGTCTTTAGATTTGCACCCTACCATATGAATCCAAAATCTAGAGAGTAGTAGCCACTACGGCCGAGTTTTACAAAAAAGCAAAAAAGTGCCAATACCTTCAAAGAAGGGTTGGAAAAAAAACAATAGGTTAATCATGCAAAACCAAACCACCCAAAAAAATATGAATATTCACAAAATCTCCCACTAAATAGAAAACAGCATACAAATTAAACCACTCTTAAAACATTTTTAGGGTGATTTTTTGCGATTTACTTTTTAAAGGGTAATTTCATGCAAATGATGACAAACTATACTAATAATTGCTAATTATCTAAATAAATAACCCAAGCTGATTTTTTTTTTTTTAAAAAAAAAAGAGCAATGGGAAGTGAACTGGTTGGTAGCAACTTTTTTTGGGCAAAATAAGTCAAGATGTTTGAACCACCCTTTGATAGTTTTAGCATCTAGGTGAAAACACGGTCCCATGAAAGCTGTCAAAGGGCCCTCTTCTTGTTGTTGTACGTTGTTGTTGTTGGTGTTAGGATTGACCAAAATTAACAGACAGTATTAATTAATGGAATCTTGGTGTGCTAACAACAACAGCTGCCTTAATTGGTTGCACTTGCACCGGAGGAGAAGAAGGCATTGTCACTGGCGGGATCTCGATCATGTCCAGCTGGGGCGGCGGCTGCTGCCACTGTGGCAGCTGCCCCGCCAGCAGCAGCGTCTGCAGTGTCGGCCCCGCTTCTATCACCGCTTGTAGGAGCTTCCCTTTCTCCGGCAATGGCCTTTGTTTACCTAATATATACCATGGATATATGAATACATCTCTAAGTCTTTATATTGTTGTCACTTAAAAAGTGAAAAAAAAAATTTAATGATCACATTATTAACATTTGGCCAACAAAACCCATTTGAAAGATGATTCTTTGCAATTATTTAAATGGGTTTTCCTAAATACATAAATTTTACTCATGTATTTACTAAAACAGAGTTCTCAAATTATACTATTTTTTTTTATGGATATGCATTCTCACATTTGAAAGTTGAAACTAAATTAAATAAGATCACTATTAAAATTCATAAACTACTCCTTTTATCGTCAATTTATTTTAGAATGGAATCTCATTGTACTTGTGTACTAGACTTATGAACTCATGACCCTCCATTTACATTCCATAGATTTTCATATAGTATGAGAGCAAGGTCTGGTCTCTTTTCGCTATATTAACTCATGCACTATTCCTTATATTGTTAATTAATTTTAGAGTGAAACTAACTTGAGCTTGTTTAGTGTATGTTTTTGTTACTTTTTATAAACTATGTCAAAATAAACATTTACCTAAAGCAGCAGCTAGCAAGGGAGGAAGCGAGGAAGACGGCGTTGGAGAGGACGGTGTTGGAAATTGTGCATTAACATGCTCGGAAATGACGCTATCTTCGCTGTCCGAGGAGGAGAAGCTGGCAGCGTTGGCATTGGCATTGGTGTCGCCGCCTTTAGCCACTCCAGCTCCAGGTAAAGAAGAAACAGCGGCCTGTTGTGACATTTGGTATTGTAGCTGTTGCTGAAGAGTAAGCTTCTCAACAAGAAGCTTCTGGAATTGGTGATGAGCTTCGTCTCGCTCCTTAAAGGCAACCACCAAAAGATCCTTCATGTGGAAAATCTCCTCGTCCTTCCTCGAGATCTCGTCTCGGGCCGCTAGGATCGTCGCCTGGAGTTCAGCTGTGGTCTGGGCTAGTAGCCTCTTCAGCTCAGCCTTGCTCTGTTTCAAATTAATGCAATCCTTTATTAAAAGAAAAAAGAAAAAAGAAGTGATCAAATTAGGAATTTGGTTTATGTATATGTAGTTACCTCTTGATCGGCGTAGTTGAGCCATAAAAGAGGGCTGCATTGCTCCATTGTTGGCAAGGGAGAGGTACCTGAAGATTGGGGATTTTGGAGTGCAAGTGTGTAGCAAGTGTGAGATTTTTTGGGCTTGTAAGGTTAATGATTTTTCTTTTAGGCAAGTGCTTTATAAAGAGAGGAATGTGGTTGGGTAGCTTAGGCCACACTGTTTGCTTTTTGTAAAGATTTTAACCTTTGCCTTCTTTTGGATTCATGGGACTGTACAAAAATAGTTACTTTACGTGAAGATCCAAAAATGGGAGAAAAATTGGGAGTGAAATTTGATCCAAATTTAGGTTATGATTAAGCAAAAAATATTATTTAAATTTGATTCATTCAAAATTAATCAAAACCGTAAGTAATGTATAGTTAATATAGTGTTCAATATGGGTGAGGAGCCCAATTGGACTGGTTGGTCCTTGGGGAAGAACCCCGAGGTCACCGGTGATGAAACCATAACATTAATTTCTTTAAACAGTTCTCACTCGTATATTCTACGTACCAATAATCTGGAAAAAAATTTCCAGACTTATTTCTCTTTATACTTTCGATGTGGGATGATCTGCGAATGAATTTACCAGGAGTTATCGAACATTTGAGTTGATTTGATATCCAATTCTCACCGTTTTCTTAGTAGTGCATTCCAAACACCAATGGCTAAATGGTCTTATAGTGGAGAAAGGGACATGACATAACTTGACCAAAGAAGAGGGCAAGCTGCTAGGTGTGAATTCACCGATTAAAACTGGTTTCTCACGTCTGATTTACTGACTAGTCCTTTTTTGGTTTTTGGTCTGAGGTAAGTGACAAATCCTTGTGATTTGTGAATACATTTTTATTAAAATTTTAAATTGTTCTCGAGAGTATATTTATTTTAATTTTTTTTAAATAAAAAACTACACAACTCAAAAATTAATACTTTTATCATTTCATTAAGTGCGCATGATATTCCAACATTTCATTTAGCTAAGCTTCTCATACGCAAAATACTCATAAAAGACGTATTATACGCGAATCTGGTAAATTGCATGCGCCTCCCGTTAAACCGTAAGCGTGTATTAATTTTCCTTATCTTGAAACTTTAGTGCATAAATACCTTTTAATAAAGTGCACACATGATATAACCACCCCAATAATAATATTGGGACCGAGTGACAAAATGAAAATCTAGATTGAAGATACACTTAAAGCCAGACATCATGATTGATTATCAAAAATCACGTAAATTAATTCAAATTAATACAAGCCATAGATGATAGATCCCACAGGGGGAAGAAATAATTAAAGGGGTGCTAATACGGTTCCTGATTTCATACAGCCTATTCATTTTTTGTGTATATTATCATTAAAGCATAGATTAAACATTTTTGTTTTACAAATTAAAATCCTATAAGAAAATAAATAAACTCTATTAAAATAAATAATAAAAGTAATAAAAAAAGTTGTATTTTAAGGGCTGTAAACTATATATGTCCAAGAGCTTAAATAAGATATGTTTTGATTATGCACCTCCCGCTAAATTAATGTAGGCATCATAAATTCATAATGTGTTTTATGATAAGGTGAACTAATCCTCCTATAACTAACTGATCGAGTTGCCGTTGCCCGTTGAATTTATCATTATAATAGAGCTCGATCAAATGATCAATATATTACTCGAATTGGCCTTGTGACCACTTTTTCTTTCATTATGGTTAATCTTTGTTTCATTTTTCTTTCGCATAAGTGCTCGGTTGACAAAAAAAAATAATTTAAAAAAATTAATAATTTTCGGGTCAACGTTCAAACTTATTCAACAAGTAAATTCCTTCAAAAACAAACAGACTAATTAATGATGATGAAAAATAGATGAGAGATCCCACGAATACCTTAGTTTTCAACATATCGGATTAACCTTTACTTTGTTTTTACAAGAGTCGTTGTTATATATAAGAGTTAGACGTTCTAGGTTAATTGTTTTTTTAGGTTATGAACAGTACACTTTTCCCGAAAGGAAAACCCGCCTTCGAGGGAGTACACTTTTCCCCCTTCGCCTTTGTTTTGAGTTTTCCCTTTTTCCCCCCTTTTGGTTTATGTGCGTGTTCTAGTTTTTGTTTTACCCCGTTCCCTGCCCTTCTTGGTTTTTTCCCTATCCTGCGTGTTTCTCTTTTTAGCGTTGGGCCCGCCAAAAATACCCTCCCGACTTTCTGTTCGGGGTAAGGGTGCGTACATCTCGACCCCCTAGATCTCGCTCATACCGGGATCCATCTGGGTAGATGTTGTTGTTGTTCTAGGTTAATTGTCACATTAATATTTTACACATTTATTTTTTTAGGTCTTTCGCCCGGTTCGATTAGCCGGGGCCAATCTACGTTCGGACCGGGTACTGCAGAGGCCCATTCATTAATCAGTACTCGTTAGGGACAGAGTCACCAACAACACCAGGGGTTCCAAGGTGCAGGGGGTTTGGGGGGCGACAATGGTTCAATCGGCGAGTTGAGGGTCCAGGGAATGATGCGCCCTTGGCGGGGGCTAGGGGGTTTATGGTGATTTATTTTGAGCTTACTGTTCATAATCTAATTAGGTTTCATGAGCCACTATATATACTCATGAAACGTCATGTTATTGTAATATCTTCTATTTTAGCCTCTTTAATAAGAATTCAATTTCTCTGTCCGTTGACGTAGCCAACGCAACGTTGATTACCGTTCTCATTACAACAAAATTTAGTTTGGCTCCATTGTAAAGTATACACAAATAACTGGTAGGCAATCTATCTCAACCGGGCAAATAATTGCATCCAGAGAAAATAATCAAAATTGCATAAGATAGTCATATACTTAATACTTTGAATGCACCTTCGTGGACTAATTATAGCATTACATAGCCTTTTCCACCTCCGGACCACACGAATTGTACGTTAATTAATTATTCCTTCTACAAATAAAAATGAAGTTTCAAGAAATCCATTTCGCTTTTTAAAGACGTACGTAGTATGACAATGCATAATTTGGTGTCTCAAGACAACAAGTCAAAATAACATTTTCTAGATTTATGTCAATTACGATTCGGCTATTCATTTTTTTTTAATTCGTTCAATTTTTTTTCTTGCATTTAGGTTTGTTTATTAATAATATCAATTTGTGTGGGAAAGGGAATACGAGATGTATTGATAGAGAGCTTTTTTGAGTTCGTGCAGGGACGCGTTTTGGCGAAAAAGGAAATAGTTGATGATACTGATGGACAAACAACGACATGGAAAAGAAAGGGCTCTATGCATACAATTGGCAATGGCTGCATGTGATGGCCAGATTCTTCACAACCCCTCACATGCAAACGATCATATTTTCAAATTGCAATTATTAGAATAATTAAATCCTACTTTTGGTAAACATGATATCTTATGTCTTATCAGCTCGTTATAATACTCGAAGCGTGTTTGAATAGTCCCCTTCAACTCACGCTGAACACATATTCAATGATGAACCGGGTTTATAGCTCCAGAATTCATATACTACTCGAATAAGGTTTTTTTTTCAGGGCACTATTTGAAAAAGTCAAAACTCGAGAATATCAACGGGAATTTTCCTAATAATTTTGTTCATTTTTATTTAATTTTACTGAAGATGCGGGAATGAAAGCAAAAAGTGCCATTAAGTTAACCACAATGTTCGAGTTATTATTCTACCGCCGACAGATTCATTCGTCGGCATCGAGTGGTTGAAAATTCTAGTCATTTTTATTTTCCACGTTCAAGTATGAGCCTATTTAGATCAAGTCAGAAAATACATTATCTTGAATTATAATACAAAATTTAATACGGAATAGGTATTATGTTCAACTTCATGAATGCCTTGAGTCCATTAAGTTTGTGTTTCTTTGACTGTATCAAGGATGTTTGAGGAGGCTTGTTCCCTTCTTCCTGATAATTCAGCAGTGAGTTCTTACCCTGTTCCTCGCTGGACCAAACCAAATGCTGGTGTGATCAAGGTCAATTGTGACGCTTCGCTTCTGTCACGAATGACAGATGTGGTATTGGGGTCATAGGGAGGAATTCTGAGGGAGCAATGTTGTTTACAGGTTCAAAGCCTATTCAACTTGGATCGGGGGTCGAAATTGCAGAGGCAGAGACGGTTCTTTGGGGCATGGAGCTGGCAGTTCAGTTTGGTGTTGGTAATGTGGTGTTTGAAACAGATTGTTTATCGCTGGTCTCAAAGCTTAAGGCGGAGAGTCTGAACCGGTCGACCATTGGTGTGCTTGTGGCTCGGATCCAAGCAAAGGCAGGGGGGAGTTTAGCTCATGTGAATGGGAGTTTATTCGTAGAGGAGCTAATTCAGCGGCTCATTGGCTGGCAACAAATTTGTTTTCTATTCCTATTTCTTTTGATTCTGCTTCTAGTTTACCTGGTACTCTAGCTAGTATTGTGTTATACGAGATTTGATTTAATGAAAGGCTCTGTTATCAAAAAAAAAAAAAAAAAGCACAACTTAACACCATGGGCAATCTAGCATGGAATATAAAGCACACACCTCATCTAGTAATGTAATGTGACACAATACACAAACAGTTTTAAATAAAAAAAACATCCAACAAAATAAAGGTTCACCTAGCTAACAGGAGAAAGAAAAAAAAAACATCCAGCCTTCAACTGCATAAGCATAATATCCCTCTATGGAGCATATTACCTATCAAATTAACAAACTTCCAACGGTAGAAAAATAAAAACATTTATCCACTTCAAGAAACCATACAATCACATTCAGTAGCGCTCAAAAGATGACTGCCTCGCTCCCCTGGCAGGGCGATCATACGGGCCAGGCCTGTCAGTAAATCGGGCCCCAGCCCGGACAGCCCCACCGCCGCCACCACCATACCTTTCACCGCCCCTTCTACCCACGGGACTACGTTCATAACCCCTATCCTTCTCGTATCCATTTTGTGGGAAACGATCAGAGCCTCTGAACCTATCACCGCCACCATATCGGTCAACGGGAGGATATCTGCAAGTATCACTAAAATTAATACAATTCTAAATCTCTCCTATTATCAATCAAGGAAATCATAACAAGCGTAGCAGGGTCATTTTACCTGTCAGCAACAAACCGATCACGGGCCCCATACTTATCCCTGCTGTCAAACCGATCCCTATCAGCTGCTGCATATAGGCCTCCATCATAACGATCATCCAGGTACCGGTCCCGCTCAGAGAAGCGGTCCCCACGGGATCCAATATCCCCGTACCTAGGACGAGAAGGAAACGGGGGATCCCGAGCACCTCTTCCACCACCACCACCAGCCGATGGGCAATCCCGGGCCCAATGTCCAAGGCGGCCACACTTGAAACACTCGTCTTGCCTCTCTGGTGCTGCTCGCTCACTGCCACGGTATCCACCGCCACGGGGACCAGAAGAAGAGTAGCTTCCACCACCACCACCACCACCATAACTACCACCTACCGGGTCATCCCCGGGCTTGGGTTCAGCTCGGTTCACTGAAATTATACGCTCACCAAGTTCCCTGCCATGCATCTCCCTGATTGCATCCTCCATGCCTCGACGGTCTGCAAAGGTTATAAACCCGAATCCTCGAGGTCGACCAGTGCCCCTTTCCACCATTATCTACACATAAGTTATACTCAAAAAATGGGTTACTCGTGAATCAGATGCAATATCTTCAGAAAGTATGTTGAGGATTCAGCAACATGATCTCCAGCATCAGTTAAGGCAGCAACACGGATGGCAACAAAATACATGATAGCATACAATGCACTGCCCAAGCAGGAGTGTCTACAGTGAAATCAACCTTCCAGCAATAGATGAAACCCACTTTGTGCCAACACCTAGAGAACATTCCAGTCACTGTTGCTCTTTAAGCATCAAAAACAGGCCTTAAGCTGAGTGAGGGACAAGTACACAATATCTGGTCATGTTCAAGCACCCAGTCCATGCACACTATATAGTCTGCTCCAATACCCACTGTATTTTTGACGACCCAACCAATGTGGACATGCTTAGGTGTTATGAATTGCAAAACATCTTACCATATTCAGGCACGCGGGTGATAAAAGAGGTTCTCTTCTAGCTTTTCCAGCAAAACAAGAACTTTCAAATGCTTAGAATTCCTTATTTACCTTCTCTCAACGTGACATTTAGTAATAACCTACCACCCCGTCCCCAAAATCAAAGACAACTACTTTCACAAGCATTCAATTGAGAATACAATCCACCAAAATAGGGAAAGAAGGGACAACGAACCAATGAATTTGAAGATAAGCAAGAAGACAAATAAACTTTACATTTAAATACATTGATGGGATGGAAAAAATATCGATATGTAAAATTAGTTACCCAAACATGCATCATCAAACTTGTGAGCAGGTAACATAAAGAAGGATATTTAAGCTTGAGAGTTAAATGATCACTTTCACCCCCCAAAATGTCCAAGGTTGCAAAGTATAGTACCACAGAAATAGAGTTCCCTACAGTAGCCAACTAAGAAAAGAGATCACAGGAATGAGCAAATTATGGTAAAATCAAATAGAGGTCCTTCCATCCATTAGAGATCAAAGGAAGGTTAATGATGATAAAAAAAAAACATATCGGAACTACAATGAACTTTAAGAGAAGCTTTCAAACTTAGACTAAAATGGTCAAACTTGTAATGAAAAGAATGTACAAGAAGACTCTACTGAAGGTGAGAGACGAACAAACAAATAATAATCAAAAGAAACATATATAACAACTGGAAGCTTTAACTCTCACCAAAAAGAAACAAACAACCAACAAACAGAAAGATTTAACAAAATAAGCTGGAAATTTCTCACTACAAGAGTTTGCAGAATAGTAGTAGTCCCTTGTAAACTAATTTCAATAACTTCCAGGGGTCAAGTCAAATGCCGTCCTTATTAGCAGTGTTTACTATTGCTCATAACATCGAATTCTAAAATGTCAGTGACCCAATGATCTAGTGATTCTACAACACATCAGAACTTGTCCACTTAAATCTTCAACAGCAAGTCCTGATTCATCAGCAAGTCTTTCCAGACTTGAAAGCAATTATTGAGGTTTCACAAAATTTCTACAAACAGATAATCAAGCAGCATGCGCAGACAGACCTCCAAGTGGAGCATATCAAATACTTCAGACAATCAGGACCATCTTTGGTATATGTCCTCTTTGAGAAGCAGCATACCAAGCATAACTAACTCAGCCATCATAAAGAATGTAATCAGCCGCAAACAAGAATGTAAGCCCACTTTTGTCTAACAAATTGCAGGGATGCTATGAAAACAAGTCAGCAAAATATTTGAAAGGTAGGCCTGGAAAAAAAGACCGCACACATCAAAATGAATCAGCTCAGCCATCTGATTCTACAAGTACTTTGGAGAGTTAACTGATGGATACTTGGATGTAAAAGTCCACAGATTAAGCAGGCAGATTGCTGACTTTTTGGAGCAGAATTAGACACCGGGAACTAAATTTATAGTACTAAAAGTGCTTTAACATATAATATCTAATAGATTATCCTAAAACTGTGTTAATTTTAGCTAGCAACATCTTTGCAGCTTCAATGTTTTGAGCTAAGCCACTACATCCAGCAAGCTTCTCATCGCCATTGATGTTGCAGCTTCAATGTTTTGAGCTAAGCCACTACATCCAGCAAGCTTCTCATCGCCATTTCCCAACACAGTTTTGCCCAAACAATCTGAACTTAAAACTTAGGAGGAAAGAGAGAACAGGCAGGCACCTACGTTCACATGTTATAACTGAGCCAAATACTGTCCACTCTTCAAAGGCTTCTTGACCAAACTTTATCATCAAAAAGATCCCAAAAACAAATCAAGGTAAAAGAGACTAAAAGGTTGGAACTTTACAGCTGAGCTGTTGGGGAATTTGCAATTCTGACTCGGAAGATGACCACAGGCAGAGAGTATCTAATACTTTGCACAACCACTCAGTTTACATGTCTGAAGCTTATCAAATCTCAGTTGCTCGTCTGAACAGATACCTATTTTTCAGAAGCCTCAAGATGACGTACAGTCCTAGTTTGTTCCAGTAACAAGAAAAAAAGTTATGAAATGTGAAAATTGAAGTGACAAACGCAAGCAGTATCGCACAGCTATTTTTAGCGAACTGCTTCACTCCATTGAAGAAGATGAAGGAAGAATATCTCTCATCTCTACTGATTCATACATGAACCCAGTCAGTCACAGCATAATCAGTTTTGAAACTGCTTCAGACAGCAACTCTACATGGCCTGAAGAACATGATTCGCTCTAACCAACTGTTGTGCAACAAAAACTCCAAAATAATCGAGCGGGCACTAAAAAAAGGCATCCCAAACACAGTACTACACCTTGGGAGGACTTTCATCTCAATCATTCGTTCCACCTCAGCCAAAGAATTCAGCCATTAGATAACACCGACATGCAGCCACCTATTTCTCCTTAAATAAGTCTCGCCTTGTAATTAGCTCAGTGCATGAGACAATAGGTGTCCCATCACCAAAGTGTCCACTTTCTGGTCAATCAACTGAAGATGTTAATATCCAGGTATCATCTTGAGGAGCCATCCGGATATGAGTCTACTTCACCTGTCTCTATAAATACAGGTGCCAACCAAGAAGTTTCTCTTATACCTGAAAACTCTCTCTCCCTTCTAGATTTCTTATCTTTCCTAAACTTTATATTATATATTACAGTGGAGCCGTGGGGGTTCCCTTCACAGACTCCCTTCAGGATTTGGAAGCATAATGGCAATCAAGTTCACCTCAAGCTACAGACCCACCTCAGAGTAGGAGTCACCCACATGCACAATTAGAAACGCGGCCAACGTGTTGATTTTAGCAATATGAACAGTATGGGGTAAACAAGCAAGGGATGCCCTTGAAACCTCATACCTCGGAACCACTCATAGCGAAGAAAGAAATGGCAATAGTGACATGGTTCAGGGTCAAAAATGAATAATTCTTACCACCAATCCCACAGAACAATACAAAATGACCTCAGATGTATCTCAACTAAGATGGGTCCCATAGAGATCTTTACCTAGTTGTTTTGAATAAAAAAGTAAACAAAGCTCATCATAGCATGTATTTCCCAAAGCGTTAATTGGCAGGACAGTCTCCCTGTCTGATTTCAACTGTCTTTCAAACTGCAAAGATCCTTAACAATGCTTTCATTAAAATTATAACCATAGCAAGTTCTTACACGAGTCCTAAGGGCTCATCCCTGTGAAGAATGCATTTTATCCAACCGAATTATCCATATCTAGTTGAAGCAATCCAACTGAACAAATACTTCCCACAGAACTCATCTCAAGATCATAACTAGTATAAGAAGACAAAGCAAGAAACAAACACAAATTAATATGCTTCAATGCAAGAAAAAAAAAAGAAGGGATAAAAAGAATAACATCAGAATTGCATTGACGGGCTTACTTTAAGACTACGGGAAAACAGATAAAACTCAGTCAAGGATTAGACAAACCAAACCATTCTAATCTCACAAGTCTCAAGTACGATTGCAGAAGACCTATTGCCGTAGAATTGAACAATTTTCACATATAAAAACAAGGGGACTAACCAAACCCTAATTTTGCCCGCTAGAATCGAATCCACAATTGCACGATTGAACAAAACCTGGCTAGAATCGAAGTGTACGAACAAAATATATGGATTTCACAATCACAACAAAAATTAAGTAGAAGAAGAATAAGGCGCTTACTTCACAGTCAATGATTTTGCCGAAACGGCGAAAAGCATCTTCCAATTGACGTTCGGTGACATCCCACGATAAGCCTCCTACGAACACTCGATTATCGATATCCTTAGCCGCCATCACTGCTCTAATCGAGAGGAAAACCCTAGAATAAAATCACAAGAGAGGGGAGAGATCTTTAGAGAAACCCTAGATGGTTGTGAATGTTCGAGTGCACGTATCCGCAACTTAACTAGTCCAGATGGTTCCTGTAAAAAAAAAAAAAATTATTCTTTATTTATGTGGATAAAAAACGTCCGGTGCTGTGTTTCGTTTTTTTTTTTCCGTGTAAATAAGCAAGGCTGGTAATAGGTTAGACATGGGTGAAGCCATTTTACCAATATTCAACCCGGGCCCTTGTTTCACTTGTTTCTCAAAATTATTACTTTTTATTTCAAAATTACTTTTAAAGCTCTTAAAATTCACGATTTTTAAGACATAAAAATTAGGCTGTGTTTGTCAAACTTAATAAACTAGTTAATAAATTTGAACTAGTTTAAAAAAATTCATAAACTTGGTTTGTCTTGCATAAATAAACTAGTAATTGGTTAATAAACTAGTTTAAATGATAAGCTAAAAAAATTAGCTTATCACCTAGTTTATGCTAGTTTATTTGGATAAATAAAAAGGAAAAAAAAATTCTACCTAAAAACATGAGAGAGAAAGTAGTGGAGAGGAAAGAGAAAGTAATGGGGGAGAAGAAGTTGTTAAATTAACGGTAGTTTTCATGCAAAAAACTAGATGAAGCTAACAAAGACAGTTTATTATTTTAATTAATTTTTAATCTCAATTTTAAACTAGTTTTTTCACTTTAATTAATTTATTAACTTTAACTAGTTTTTAAATCAAATGACAAACACAGCCATATCTTTCATCCAAAAACTACTTTTTTCAACAAGCGAAACAAACCCTGGTAAAACTTCAATAAATTAATATGATTGGACCATAAAATTTTATTATTTATAGAAATATTAATTAACTGATAAATTAACATTTATTAATTTAAAGAGTTTTTTGTAATGAGAACTTTCAAGATGCACTATAGTAGAAGACTAACAAATATTCTCGTACCTTGTACGGGTTTTGATTAACAAATTAATAATTTTTTTTTCAAATATATCAATTGTCTAGAGATATATAATCACGATCTTTAAACACAAATTAGCTTTTAGTTTACATAAATAACATAAACTTAAATGTTTTCTAGATTTTAGAATACTTTTTTTATCATTAATATCCAAAATTGAATAATAGATCAAATTAGCTTAAATAATTTAATTTAATAAGATCAAGTTAACTTAAATAATTTAATTTAATAAAGTCTTCTATTTAAGTTTTTTCTAGAATATAAAATCAATAATAATTGATTAGGAAAATAAATTGTATGTATCTAAAAATAATAATTGAAAAATATGGTTTCTCTACACTTCCCTTGCACATGATTTATTATATATGTATTTATATTTATGATTTAATATTATAAAATAAATATTAATCATTATTTCATAAAAAATCAAATATAATTGGGCTCAAAAAAAATCAAATATAATAGTTATGTTCTTAATATTTCTAAAAAATAGTAATATTATTATATTAATATTTTTAAAAATATTTTATAATGAAGATTATGTTTCTATCACTTGCCAAATTTTAAGATATCTAAATATGATTGTAGTAACATTATTATATTAAAAAAATTATTTCATAATGAAGAGTATATTTCTTACCAAATTTTAAGATCTCTTAATATACTTGTATATTAGTAATATTATTATATTCAATAAAATTGTTCCATAATGGATTATGCTCCTAACACAACTTGCCGAAATTTAAGATCTCTAAATATAATTTTATATTAATAATATAAGAAATATTATTATAATATAAGAATTGTAAATACTTAAATAAACGAAGGGCAAAGAGGTAAATGGAAAAAATAAAACGCATATGTGGCATAGTTAAGACGACGACACGTAGGATAGAGAGATTCGACTTTAGTTATAGTATATTGATTTTACCATAGGATTTTATATGGATATGAGTAGGAACGATCTGATCCAAATAAGATCTTGTGAACCCACTTGTGAAAACTATTCATGAACTTAAGATCATGATTAATGAGCGTTGCTATCAAAAAATGGATGTCAGTATCTATTGATTACCTAGCTAGGTAAATTTGAAACATGTCCATGGGTCTAAAGTTTAAAAGAAATTGTGGCTACTACCTTTCAAAATAATGTTGATGATTAAGTTAAAGACAATACAATATCTTTGAAACCAATTACTCGAAAGGAAGCACTAACCGCGTCTAGAACTCTTCCCAAATTTTTGGTGCAATTCGAGAACACAACGCTATAAATGTTAGATGTCATAAAAAAGTTAGATATGAAACTCAAATAGACTTAACAACACTAGAATCATATTTAACTAAATTATCTTAGTTATGTCTATATAAGTTTATATAATTATTAATTTATGATATTAATGGGACCTTATATTTATACAGTGATTTTTTTAAAATATATTATTTTATTATTTTATCGAAATTTGTTGAATTGAGAGTTTATTAATTTATCGAGTATTAATTTAGGGAGGTTTTACTGTAAATTATCTTAGTTTTGTTAAGTTAAATATCGGTGAAAAGTTTCACAAAACTAAGATAATTTTGTTAAGTCCATTTGAGGTTTTACTGTCTATTTTACTAAATTATCCTAATATGGACTGTAACAATAGGAGGATGCATTAAATGCAAACCTAGAGTAACCGAAATGCATGATTTACTAACTCTTAAAAAGATGATTAGCTTCCAAATACGCACGAACAAACGAACTATTCAGTCATGTGAATAAAGCCATGGCACATATCCACAACCCTTTCTGCAAGAATTTGATTGATCACAATTTTTGAAACCACCTCAATAATAAGTCATTATGTTCCAACTTCCAAGCAATATGGAAGCCATTATACACCCTCGTAACTCAACTATAAATGTTGTATGAATATCGATATTTAGGGCAAACCCACCTAACCAATGGCCAGTGTCATCCAATGGAACACCATCACATGCCCCTTCCTCCGCAAGTTTCCTCTTAGTTCTTACATGGACGGACATCATAAATTGAAAGATCGAGTTAGGCTCGATGGTTAGACAAACCGATATAAAAAACAAAGAATATAATAAACAAACTAGTATGAAAATTTTAGAGACTCGGAATAAGATAAATATGGCATGAACATGGGTTAGTGAAAAAACTAATAGAATATTGTGTATTTGAAGAACATGTCAGCAATATTTTTTCTTAAAAGTACAATGAAAAATGTGGGAGTGTTCCATCGATCGCAAAAAAGGTCTGAATTACGCGATCAAAACTTAAACGTGACACATATTCTAGTTGCACAAAATTTTGTCAAAATTACACGAGTGGAAAAAATAGATGTTGGAAAGGTTATAGTATATTAACATGGCGCAAGAAAGAAGGAACAATTTTTTTTTGGGTTAAAACAAAGAAGGAACAAATTAACAACTCTAGGCCCACTTATAATTTACAGATGGCATAGCCACTTTTCGAATTGGTTCATTTTCAAAGTCTCAACTCATGTAGACTAGTTTAGAGCGAGAAGCTCTTGGGAAAGAGGAGTGAGAATGTGAGATGCTCATAAAAATTAACCTCATACTTTTTCCTATTCACAATCTTCAAAAAATTTCTCAAATTTTGTCCCAAATCAAATTTGAGTACTAACAACCCAAAATTGATCCCAAACCCAACTCAATAAGGGTAGTACTCATCCTAATTGATAATCTATGTAGCGATTGGACTCAAGCAGAACACAAAATCAATAAAGCTCCCAATCTGTGGTTTAAACAAAAAAGAGTGTTTTTGAGACGGAGCAAGGGACAAACTTGTAGGTATCTATGTCACTCATCAAAGGTTGAGAAAGTCGATGTTTGATTTCAAATACTCAATTTATTTGACTTTGTTTCGTTTAGATTGTTTAGGGTTTTCAGTTTTCAGGTTTGAGCAAAATATTTGATCGAGTATGTTAGTACTTCTCCAAAAAATTTGGACTTGAGTTTTGGTTTGGACAAATTCGTTTTGGAGCCATATCGTTTTTGTGCTTTATAACTTATGCAGATCTTTTATTCCTGTGGAAGAAACACTAACTACCTGCTTTGAACCCCAAATAGAAATGATCATTTTATCTAGCGCTTTCCTTAATGCTTTACTTGTTATTTATACTTCTAGTTTAAAATATTTTATACAACCTCTCATTTACCAACTTGTTTGATCACAAAAATCTTATTACAAAAAAGTCTCTAACTCATGTAGCTTCACCAAATTAAAATCCATACACATTATACTTAAAGCCGCCTTTATTTACTCAAAAACCAGAGAAAGAAGATAAAGAGAGCAGGATTCATGGACATACTGACATACATGCATGTTGGAAGCAACAGGTGGAGCGCCCGCATCACGAAGCTTAGACAACACGTACACAGACTCATCCACGTGTCTCGCACCACCAACTCCACGTGGCTTCCCTACTCAGCAACGGGGCCCACTCACTTCCAACTTCTTAGCATTAACCCCCTGCTATTTCAACCGACCCTCCCACACACCCAACAGAGCACAACAAACCCCGCACCAGCAACAACATGCAACGCCGAGGGCCAACATCATTTCTAACGTGCGCAGCATGTGCAGCTTTACTAACCTGCGCATTTCTCGTTTCCTCGTCCTCCTCCTCTTCCTCCTCTCCAAGGATTTTCCAGGTAACGGATAATCATCTGGTGGGGAGGAGCCATGAGAAGCTGTTCGAGAGCTTCGTGATCAGGTACGGGAAGGTGTACGGGAGCAAGGATGAGTACGCGCACAGGATGGGCGTGTTCGCGAGGAATCTGGTGCGGGCGGCCGAGCATCAGGCCATGGACCCCACCGCTGTCCACGGTGTCACCCCTTTCATGGACTTGTCCCCGGAGGAGTTTGAGCGGACGTACTTGGGTCTCAACGCCGCCGGCGGTGGGTCTGACGGCGGATTGGCGGCGGGGGCCATGGCGCCGCCGTTGGAGGTTGAGGATTTGCCGGAGAGCTTCGATTGGAGGGAGAAAGGGGCCGTAACTGGTGTCAAGATGCAGGTTTGCTATATAGCCATTAACTAATTAAATGCGTTTTAATTCAATTACAACGTAAAATTGGTCCACTTTACATAAAAATCTGACCTTAAGCCCGCGTAATTTTGGAGTTATATACTTAATTAACGATTTTAGAGTTAGTCATCTAGATTCCAAGATTGATTTGGGTCTGATACTCTGATTAGTAGAGATATCCTGTTTTACTAGTACTGTTATGTAGCTTTCTAGAATTGATCATGGGCAGAGCATTAATTTAGAACAGGCTTTTTAATTTTGGCGATCGATTTTGAATTTGATGTGTGCTTAATTCTGTAAATGGTTTTGACTGAATTTTGGTGTGATCTAATTGTGGAAGGGAACGTGTGGATCATGTTGGGCATTTAGCACGACGGGATCCATAGAAGGAGCCAATTTCATAGCAACAGGAAAGCTGCTCAATCTCAGCCAGCAACAGCTTGTCGATTGCGACCACAAGGTAAGTACTAAATTAGCCGATGATTTAATTCTAATACATAATGATCATATATATGGAACTAATAATTAATTAGGATTTGAATCATAGTGTGATATTAAGAAGAAAGACGAGTGTGACAGCGGGTGTCGTGGCGGGCTCATGACCAACGCCTACAACTATCTGATGGAGGCCGGAGGATTGCAAGAGGATAGCTCGTACCCTTACACCGGAGTTCAAGGCGAGTGCAAATTTGATCCCGAAAAGATATCAGTGAAGGTTACAAACTTCACTAACATACCAGTTGACGAGGATCAAATTGCAGCTTACCTCGTTCACCACGGCCCTCTTGCAGGTATAAATATCATATTGACTACAAAAAATTTCATCTTATATCATAGTGATCGAGTAATTGATTGTGTATGCAGTTGGATTGAACGCGGTGTTTATGCAAACGTACATTGGAGGGGTGTCGTGTCCTCTGATATGCGGTAAGAAATTGTTGAACCACGGAGTGTTACTGGTAGGGTACGGAGCAAAGGGCTACTCGATTCTCAGATTCGGGTATAGGCCGTATTGGATTATTAAGAACTCGTGGGGAGAGCGGTGGGGAGAGAACGGGTACTATCGCCTCTGTAAAGGCCACGGTATGTGCGGGATGAACACCATGGTGTCTGCCGTAGTCACTGCAACCTCCTGAATAACTAGCTAGTTATATATAGATGATGATGATGGAGTTTTACTTGGTTTCGTGATATATATAGTATAGTTACTAGAACCAGACGTTGCAATTGTTTGTTTTTCAGTTCCATCTGATTGATTGAGGTTGGTCAGAACTTGTATACTTAGAAATGTTAGTGTTGTTTATGTTTGGTGAGAAAGAATATACTATTTATGGGCTTTCAATGTGTGATTTGCTGTGGAAATAACTGTGGTCAATTGGGAATATTTTCATTCAGTCACGAAGCTGAAGTTTTTGGTCAATTTCGCCACTTATGGGCGTGTGTTTAAATGGAGTGAATGCATCAAGATCATGTTAACCCGAACCAGTCCGGATCCTCTGTTTCATGGGCTGCTACAATTGCTGCTACACCAATAATATATGTACATGTGTCCATTTATTTAGTCATTTTTAAATTTAATTAACTATAGAAATTAACCCTAAATTTGATAAATAACAGCAGTATTATTATTCTCTGTCGGACTTCTTTCATACTGAACAAGGGAAGGGTTTTCTACTGATAGAATTACATAGTACAATTTGGCGATTGATCCAAACACAAATTCGGATTGAAGATGAAAAGAGAAAGAGCACAATAGAAGAGTTACTGTATTATTGATAAAAGAAGCTGTTAATTTGCTATTGCTAGTGCTTAAATTTTTCTGTACCAGTCTCATACTCTCATGTACATAGGTGATTTTTTTTTTTTGCAACAGAATGTTGTTGGTTTATTTTTATTATATCAAAAGTGTACATTCTTGATATGATGGTCATTGGTCAATTCTTCAATTGGTGGAACATAAATTAATTTACCAAGTGATGTGCAATCTACAAATTTGCAATTATGTAATTACAGAAGCAAGTATTGAAGTAATTTTTGCCAATTCAGCAAAATCAATTCCAATCACACATCACAAGCTTTTGTCTCCTATCAAGAAGTCTGATTTCGTCCATCCAAAGATGCAGAATAACCAAAAACAGAATTGCAGTTTAGCCAAAGAGAAATTGCACTCTCTAAACCTTCGAATTTACATGGTAGAAAAGGTAATTTTTGGAGATTCTTCTAATGGGCGTCAAAAGATAGTGTATAAAGATGCAGGAAGCTCTAAAGTTGGTTTAAAGAAGTCAAGTTCAGAGGGAGGACATGACCATAAAAATGGTTCAAATTCAAGGGCAAGGAATGTGCCTTGAAAGAAACGGTCTATTGATGGCTGATTCGCTGAGTATTTTGCTAGAGCAAAAATTAGAGTGCAAGGCCCTCCGTTGGTGCTGCAAATGGCAGAATTTGCCGGAGGGTGAGAGGGAGGTCGACGACGGGGATGGGGCCGGAGAAGGAGTTGGAGGCCAGGGTTAGGGATGATTGGAGGGAGGTGAGATTGGAGAAGGAAGGCGAGGGTTAGGGATTTCTGATTTTAATTACTCTTCTTTTTTTTATTTAAATTTTTGTAATTTAATTAGATTAAAAAAAATGACTAAATGAATTGACACATGTAAACATATTATTGGTGTAGCAGCTTTAGTAGCAGCCCATGAAGCAGAGGATCCAGACTGAACCCGAACGAAATCAAATAACTGGAAAATGCATGATCATGTTGCTCGAATCTCTTGACTCCTTTCAAAAAAATATAAAAAAACAAAAAAAAATCCGACCTACCGGATTCGAACCAGTGACCTAAGGATACCTGTGAAACCCACTACAGTCCTCCGCTCTACCAACTGAGCTAAGGTCGGTTTTTGTTTAATTCTAGTTTGATTTATTAAAATACTAATTTTGTATGAGGCGTACTTTGGGTTTACCTCACCTCCATCAATAAAAGGATTAGTGGGGTTACTACTTACTAAGGTTGGGTATTCAATCTTTGATGGGTAGTGTTCAATGGAAATAATTGAAAAATAAAATTAATAAGAAGAAATTAACTTGTAGATTGTATACATGGCATATACTCCATCCTTTCATATAGGAAGGAGCATGTTATATATTTGTTGAGACGATGAAATTGAGTAAATTTTTATAAAAAAGGAAGTTAGATGAAAAAACATGTATGCTAAAATCTACAATGAGAAAATCTATATAATAATTAATTAAATATATTTTAGATATGGTGATTAGTTGTTAGGAAATTCTTTTATTGTTAATAATGGAAAAAGATAGATTTGTAAATTATAATAAAATATATTTTTATTTTAGAAATCTTATTCGTGAGACCAACAAGTAGTAAAACACATAAAAAAAATTTAATGATAATATTGCTTTATATTTAAAAGCTATAATATTGATTGATTTATGAGATTGAATCAAATGAAAATGGGACTTATCATGAAAATTAAGAACAAATCTGCACCATCCGATTGAAACACTAGAAATGAATCTAGGCCATCCAATTAAAAAAATAATAAAAAAATAAAAAATAAAAAAAATAAATTTTATTTTATTTTTTTATTTTATTTTCTTACTTTATTTTTTTAAGTATTTTTACGTATGTAAAATGATATAAATCGAGTATGAACATAAGGCCATAAAACGTGAACATGCAATACTAATATGTGAACGTATCTATATTATATGTGAACGTATACTAAATTTTCTGAAGTTAAAATGCGGTTATATGTGAACAGCCCTTGTAAAAATGTGAACATGTGTATAAAATATGTGAACAGAACGTAAAATGTCAACCGTCGTGTTTTTGGCAAAAATAAGCGAAAAAATTAAAATTAAAAAATAAAAAAAAATTATTTTTTTGTCAAATTTTTTTAAGCCGTTTAACGCCTGTATTATGATTTAATCGAACATGAACACATGACCATAAAACATGAACAAACAGTAATAATATATGAACACACTTATAATATATGTGAACGTATTATAAAATCTCTAAACCGAAAAATGTGATAATATGTGAACATGTCTTATAATAGTGTGAACATATGCATAAAATACGTGAACGTAACATAAAAAATCAAATTTCGTGTTTTTGGCAAAAACAAGCGAAACTAAGAAAATTAAAAAAAAATTATTATTATTATTATTTTTTTATTTTTATTTTTTGGTAAAAATTACCATTTTGCCCCTATCTCTTCTAATCTTAACCATCCATTTCTCAAATCCAAGGGCCCTCATTTGTTCTTAGTTTTCATGATAAGCCCCATTTCCATGTGAATCAACCTCTTGATTTATATTATTATTCCTTATAAAACAATTATGGTAAGGTTTTTTTTTGGTGGAAACAAGGTTAAGTCCAAACGAACCCTTACAAAATTGATTCCGTGTTTTGTTTGCCATTGTGAATGACAAATAAAACAGGTTCACCGACTCAACCAGCATCCTGATCTCGGAGCCAGTCAGCCAGGTCATTAGAAATTTGGAGAAAGTCTATGCGGTAAATTATCGTTACCAAAAAATCACAGAGAGAAAACGCGGAATCAGCAGCCGTTGATCTTACGCGACACCATTCCTTCGGCTTGTGTTCTTCTTGATCCATCCATCGACGTCGTCTTTGTCCCGAAGATGGAGAAAGTGAAGAGTATTTTGCTACCGAAGCCCAATCCTCAGCAGCAATTGAGGGATTGGCAGAGACGTCTGCGCCAAGAATGTCGCAACACCGAACGCCAAATTCGAGGTCTTCATTGTTCGATCTCAATTCTTCTTTTCTGGATTTGTTGTCAATTTTATGACCACTTATCCGACCTTTTTCGTGATTAGGATTAGGGTTTATTTTTTTGATAATTTGTTTTCGATTTGGATCCTTTCTAGATATTCAGAGAGAAGAGAAGGGTGTGCAGAAGGCGATTAGGGAAGCTGCCAAGAGAAACGATATTGGCTCCGCCAAGGTACTCACTCAATTCGTCTTTGTACGATTTCAAAGATTGATTTTCTTTTTCATAGATGCTGTTTTCTGGATTTTCTTGGCGCAATTTTGTAGTTTGTCCACCGTCAATTTAGGTTATGATCTATATAGATTATGATTTTTCTGAATATTTTGTTGATCGGAAGTGATACTGAATAGAACTAGGTAGTATAGTGGAATCCACCGATTTTGGACTAACCTTTCTCAAATTCACTCAACGACTCACCACGCTTTATGAATCTTATTTGATGGTTTCCTTCTGCGTCATGTTATCCTGAATGTCACTAAGTCATATTATTTGGCATTTCCCTTCATATCTGACAATCGCTTCCAATCTTTACTTGAATATATGTATCAGGCTCTTGCCAGAGAAATCGTGCGCTCCAGAAAAACTGTGAATCGCCTCTATGAGAATAAAGCTCAATTAAATTCAATATCCATGCACCTTGGAGAAAGTGTTGGTATGATTGTTTTAAATCTTGATATCCATAATTTAACTGTACAAATGTCCACCATCTTACTTACATGTAGTTAGCCATTCAATTTGTGTCAGTCATGGTAATTTAGATGTTATAGCATTGGTGTTGATATTGCTGATATCTGATGTTGTCAATTGTTATTTGTTTTTTCCTGCTCTGTACTCATTCAGCAGTGTGTATATATGATTTGATCTTGAGTATTCTCAGAAGTCAGAATTCCCACAAAACGTGTCCTCTTTGTCTAGAATGCTATACCATGCTTCTCGTTTGATGACTAATCCACATAAGCTAATATGAATTCCTGATATAACATTGAAATTTCTAACATATAGAACATTATGTTAAATCTGAAATAGAATGATTTTGTGAATGAATTGCAAGTAGAGGTATAAGGTGAGGCTGAATGATCAATAAATTCTTGGATGGTTCAAACATCAAAACATTTTAACCCTCTGCAATTTGAGTGTCAATTTAACTTCTTCTTTTTTTCACTTGTAGCTATTGCTCGTACTGTGGGTCATCTATCTAAGAGTGCAGAGGTGATGAAACTCGTTAATAATCTTATGAAAGCTCCAGAAGTAGCAGTGACCATGCAAGAATTCAGCAAGGAAATGACCAAGGTATTTCTATTCATAATGATGTGACGATTAAAAGACTCATAGCGTTGCTAATGATTTTTATCCAATTTATATTTTTTTCTATCCCGAAATCTCTTCCAATGTGGATATTATCCCTTCCAGTTCTTCAAAATTATGAACATTAAGTTGTTTAACCTAAGAAAATTTATGCTCATAAGTCACAAGCATATAGCTGACATGAAATTTATGATCTAACAATCCATTTCTCCATATTCCCGTCCTAATCATTCTCACATGATGCTCTACAGATCTTATACTATTACTATACTGAATTGAGTAATCATTGTTGTGCTCTTGCAAGGTAGAATCTCAAAATTTTATCACATAAAAATCTTTAGACCTCATCAATGATGATCTGTGACCCTGAGGAACAAATGTTGATTTCAAAGCGATCGTTCTTTCTAGATTTATTTTTTGCTCATATGCTAATAAGCATATATACCTAACATAATGAATTTTGTTTGTTATTGTGGTAGGCTGGTGTTATTGAAGAATTTGTGAACGATGCAGTGGACTCCGCACTAGACTCTGAAGACATAGAAGAGGAGACCGAGGAAGAGGTTGACAAGGTATTGACCGAATTAGCAGGCGAGACTGCAGCGCAGCTTCCAGTTGCAGCCAGAAAAGAGAAGGGCAAGTTACCGGCTCAAAAAGCAAGCGCCCAAGAAGTAAGCCAAACTCCACACTTCAATCTGAACTCTCATTGAATTTTGTCTTAGGAAAGAACAAAAGTTCCAAGATTTATCTTGCCTGTTTCCGCAGGAAGATGCAATTGCAGAGGGCGTAGACGACGAGCAAGAACTGGAAGAGATTAGGGCACGGCTTGCAAAAGTTAGATCATAAAATTAATCATATTTTTCATGACTGACTACTGAAGGCGTATCGATTAATCTTTTTCTGTTGTTCAGTCTTCCATCGCTCACATTTAGAGCTGGAGAGGTTATATCACTTATATGAATGTCCAGATTTCTATTTAACACCCTGTATCAGCAAAATTATTATCGAGTCTAAAGTTGTCATCGAGATTGCTGATTTTCCGTCAGATTGCTGCATCTTCTGATTGTGTGATAAACCAGTATATTTCTCTGTATTATATAGGGTGTTTGTATGTAAATAGGAGATTGTGGTTACCAACTTTATCATATTTGGCATTTCATTTTGGATGTATGAGTTTGAGAAATTGATCTTGGCAATATGCTGAATATGATTATATGAATGCCAAACGTAGCTGCTGTTTCAGTTGTGTGGGTTGCATAGATAATTTTTCATGAAATCGCCCTATGATAAAATTAAATTTTAGTGTTTTTTTTTCAAATTTTAGTGGAAGCAGAACCTAACCTTTTTCGGGTTCACATCTTTTCGATTTATCCAAAAAAATCTATAACTATATATTAAAGCCGTCCCTTTTCGAGCCACCAGAACGATTCTGGCCCCACCTCATATTTACAAAATTAATTTTTATTTCTAATACTTTAACTTTACCCTATTATTCGTCAACTATTTAAATCTATCTTTAACATCAAACAAATATCTATTTAGTATAACAATATCTTTTAAAAACTTCCTTATAAAAATATTTAAAATTAAAGATAACAAATTTAGAATATTTTAAAATAAGTATAAATATCTTTTACTTTTTAGCCTGATGTATTTTCACGAAATTATTTATAGATATATTTTTTCTCTTATAATAAAAAAATTAATGATAAATACTTATAATGTTTAAAAATATAAAATAGGTAATATCTATAACTATATATTAAATTTTTATCTTTTTGAGTCACTAGACGATTCTAACCCCACCTTATATTTAAAAAATTAATTTTTATTTCTATTATTATAACTTCTTTCTATTAAATTCTTTATAACTATTTAAAGTTATCTCTAACATCAAAAAATATCTATTTAGTATAATAATATTTTTTGAAAGTTTCCTTATACAAGTATTTAAAATTAAAGATAAAATATAAAAATAAATATAAATAGTTTATCATATATCTTTTGACGAATTTATTTATAGAAATATAGTGATTTTCTTTTATAAAAAATTATTGAATAAATAATTAAATTTTTAAAATTAATAAAAATGGATAATAAAATATTTAATAGATATTGAAATATTTGATAAACTCTAAATATACGTACATGAAAAGTAACAAAATAGGAAGAATATAAAATAATTTACTTACATTAAAGTTTATATTATATTTTTATTTATTTATTAATATTCTATTTATAATGTTAATAAAATATCGAATCGTAGTCGTACATGGTACGACGGGTAAAACTAGTAGAAATAAAATTCGGAACCTAAACTGTGGGGGGAAAGTGGAAATTGCTCGTGCCGGTTCACTTTCGGATTTGACCCGGTTCGGTCTAGTTTTCCAGTTTGAACCAAACCGCATAAACCTCTTTTATATGATATGGAACATAGTATCCATCTTAGTCTCATACAAAATTTCCACACCTGTATAAGAATATGACTTGTCCTACATCTTGCCACAAAGACAATCGTGCAACAACTTTTCGCCCCAATTAGGTGAACCCACTCTTTCAAACCAATTTTCTTGCTATAATTTATTATTCCATATTGCAAATTCGATAAACGTATTAGCACAACTTGAATTGATTCGTACCGCAGCCACAAACTTCGATGGTGTGCGGATCAGGCTACGGAGAGGAGGAGTAACCACCATCCTAAATCACCGTCTCGTCGAAGTGTCGCCCTACCGGAGAGTCACCTAACCGGAGCTGCTCTTCTGATGCGGTCTCATCGGATATATCTCTCAGCCAACACCCATTTTTTTTTTGTCGAAAAGCAGGCTAAAGCCTGTGTTTATTGATAAAGGGAACCTCATAAGGACCCATTGAGTGTCATCAAGGATCTTTCAGCAGGAACTGATCCGATTAAAGTCCGGGTGGGTAAGGATCTACAGAATCTTAAAGCAGGGTGCAAGCAACACTCGAGTCGGATTCAACAATGAGTCTATTGATCCTCGGAGGCCATGATAGAGGGCCCATAATTCTGATGTAATGTTGTTAAATAGTTTGAAGTTGTTGAAGGTTGAAAACAACATCAAAGTAGTTTGCACTAAAAAGAGGTTGTAAAAAAATTGAGATAAATAATAACCATTGGACAAGGCTTGCACAAGCTGCGAAGCCCATTTCAGTCAAATTACCATAGCTCCTTTGTTTGCTTTCCAGATTCCTTGCTTATTAGTTATTACTCACAATATAAGCCATGATGAATATCTCTCTACCTTGATACTTAGTTCAACTGAAACATCTGAATCAATATTCATCTTTTGACCAAGCATACAAGAATCCGTATTTTCTTGGAAGACCACATCAAAAGGCTGGAAACATTCTTCAACCATCTCAGCTGAATTAGCAATCCTATCACTCATCTTCGTAACTGCCGGAACACTATATAGTGATTCCCTTAGCCTCACTGCAAGAAACACAGGTAACAGCGGGCTTAGTACATATTATTATGGACCTTACATTTTGTAGTAGCAAAATAGAACTAAAGCAAGGCAGTTAATAAAAAAATTGGTAACATGCAAAAGGCAGCATTGGAATGTAACAATGGAAACGCGAGCTCGGTATTTGGACTTGAAAGTATGTTTTAATTTGCGCCCTCCCACACTCTGAACAAGAATTAAGTACTACATAGGGGAAAGAGTTCACTACATAAACAACAATAATCCTTATCACTGCGTGCAGACACCTTATGCTACAAAGCACATGACTAATCTGGAGTGGAAAGTTAACTTCTTCGCCTAAATATCCAATAAAACAATAGAAGAACTTTACCAATACAAAACAAAAGAAAAAAGGACTTTATGCAGAAAATAAAGCTGCTCTATGGCTGCAAAATGCGAATCAATTGAAAGGCTGAAACTTATCAGAAATGTGATGGAAAAGGAAACAGTTTTAATAAAAAAATAAGTGTGCTCATTAGATTGGAAATTGAGGATATCTTTGACCAATAAATGGGTGCATCAAGAATGTAAATTGGGGTTGTATTCACCACCTAATCTCTTAGTGGCTTCCATGATTTGTTTTTGAGTTGGAGACAAACTCCCCCTGTCTTCTGAGGTGTTGTTGCTAATATCATAGATAGAGGGGAGATTTTGTGAAATATGTTGGGATGGAAGTTGGGATTCTAAACATATATCGTAAACGGCCGGATGACGGGCCTGGTGGGTTGTATTTTGATGGCCCAAATCAGTGAGATTGGAAATAGAAGAATGATCATGAAAAGGAAATTGGCTTTCAAAAAATTGAACGTCTCTAGAAACGAAAAATTCGTGTGTTTGTAAATCATATAAACGCCATCCCTTTTGATCAATAGGATAGCCTATAAAAATACATTTTCGACTACGAGGTTCAAATTTATCCCGATCTCTTGGGATTTTTGACGCAAAAGCTAGACAACCAAAAATACGAATATGAGTTAAAATAGGCGGTTTTCCATGAAGAATTTCATAAGGAGTTTTGTTTTGAAGAAGAGGAGTTGGAGTGCGATTAATAAGATAAGTAGCGGTGAGAATACATTCCCCCCAAAATTTTATTGGAAGATTTGCTTGAAATCGAATGGCACGAGCAACGTTAAGAATATGTCGGTGTTTTCGTTCAACTCGTCCATTTTGTTGGGGTGTTCCAACACAAGAGGTTTCAAAAACAATTCCTTTTGAAAGAAAGTAAGGTCGCAAACACGTAAACTCGGTTCCATTATCGCTACGAAAGCGAACCACTGGTTTATTAAATTGAGTAGAAGCCATAGCGACGAAATTTGGAATAATAGAGGAAACCTCATTTTTATTTTTCATTAAATAAACCCAAACACACCTAGAGCAATCGTCAACCAAAGTTAAAAAATAAGAGGCACCCGACGAAGAGGGAGTCCGATAGGGTCCCCAAACGTCACAATGTATTAAGGAAAATAAAACAGTTGAATGGGAAGTACTAGTAGGAAAACTAAATTGAGTTTGTTTGGCCAAGGAACAAACGTCACAAGGCTCGTCTTTATTTTGATGGAAACCATGAACACCAGGAAGAAGCTTAACAATTGAAGAAGCAGGATGACCAAAACGGCGATGAGCAAGTTGAAATAAATCGACTCGAGATGCGTGAGAAGAGCGAGCATGCGGCACTACTGTACTAAGCCAATAGACCCCATTTCTTTCTTCACCGGCTCCAATCAACGTCATCGTAGTGCGGTCCTGGATAATACATAATTTATCAGTTAACGTAACAAGAAAATTATGGTCTTTAATTAATTGTACCAGGGATATTAAATTGCAAGCAAGATTAGGAACAAGTAGGACATTAGTTAAACATAAGTTGGGGCTTAAAGAAACTGAACCAGCCTGTTGTGCAGTGGTCAGTAAGCCATCAGGAAGCATAATAGAGAAAGATTCAGTTGAAGAAATATTCTCAAGCAAGTGTCGATCACCAGTCATATGGAAAGAAGCACCCGTATCGAGTATCCAAGTGAAACGAGACTTACCGGAGAGGTTGTCGGTGGAGGTGGTACCGTTATGAGCGTTCTGTAAGAGCGTGAACAGAGTGCTCCATTGTGAATCCGTTAGGGGCAGTGAAGCTTTATCAGCAACGGTAATGGAGGTAGATGAGGAGCCATTGTTGTTGTTTTGAGCGGCGTTAGCAAGTCCGGGCAATGACTTCAAAGAATCAGCACCTTTAGAAGAATCCTTAGCCATGATTCGTTCAGCATCCTTGGGCCACCAATCAGGATAACCAATGATCTGAAAACATGACCGAATTTCATGTCCAATTCTGCCGCATTGAGTGCAACGTGGACGTTCGCCGCGTTTGGTAGTTGAAGGATCACGACGACTGGTATCACGCCGATTACCATCGCCACCATGATTGGAATCTGCAGAAGAGCGACTGGAAGTACGTCGTTGAGCAGCAAAGGCAGTCGCATCAACTTGAAGTTCCCGACCCTTAGAGATCGATAGGTTGCGCTCCTCTTGGATCACTAGGGCGTAAGCCCGATTTAGCTCAGGCAAAGGCTCCTTCGCAATGAGATGGGACCTGATGGCTCCATAAGCAGCATCTAAACCAGCCAAAAATAGATGTACACGCTCTTCATCCCGCTCTTTGGTAAGAGTGGTCGACCAATTACAAACGCATTTACCACATGTGCATCCACGAGACGAGGTGTAATTAGCCAACTCGTCCCAAATTTTCTTTAGGCGACCAAAGTAGGTGGCCACGGCTTGTCCATTTTGAGTGCACCGAGCAAGATCGGATCGAAGTTGTTGTATGCGAGGCCCGTTCCCTATGGAGAAACGTTGTTTCAAATCATCCCACATCGCCTTAGCGGTGTCGAAGTAGGTGATTGAAGAACGAACCGTTGGATCAATCGATTGAACAATCCAACCGACGAGCATAGAATTTACGCTCCACCAGTCTTCAATTTCCGGGGCTGAGTCAGCCGGTTTCGGGATAGTCCCATCAAGGAAACCTAATTTACGTTTTGCTCGAAAAGCATTCCGTAAACAAATTTCCCATTCTTGAAAGTTCTCCCCTTTGAAGATCACGGGACAAATGTTGAGACCCGGATGATCCGAGGGATGGAGATAAAAAGGCGAAGTGTGATCAAGAGCAACCTTCTTAGTTCCGTCTCCCATAGTAGGTGATCGGAAAAAAAAAATTGACGTTTCTAGGTTTGTGTATTAGGGTGGCTCCGATACCATGAAAGAAGAGAACTGTGGCTGAAAGTGATGCTTGTTATTGAGAAAAACACACGTATATATACAAAACAATGTGTATGAAAGCAATCTAAACTATCCTATATTACAAAGATATTGGAGATTGTTAAGGGAAGCTGTATGGAAAGAATATCTCAAAGGAAGGAAATAGGCAACGGTCACATAATCTGTAAACGTGGGTCCATTAGTTTTCGAGCTTCTGTTACATAGACAAAATGAGAACTCAGACTGCGTGCGTCATTGTGGCTAACCAAAACTTATCAATGGGCAGTATGTTTCATAGAAAACATAAGCACATTTCAGTAGACATAGCAATCAAGATTCAAGCATTGAATAAAATAGTACCTTGATGATTAGAGAGGATCTGTATCTGCAGCTTGTTTTCCACAGCTTGTTTCCAGATCAAGGCACCATATCGCAACTCTTGAGCACATACATTGACAATAGTGGCACTACCATGGTAATAAAGAATGGAATGATAAATCATTTTCTATTGCACTACCTTCTTGATTGGAATTTTTCTCTTGGACAACAGTATTAGATGCAGAAGCAACAAAAGTTTCACCACCTACAACATTCTTCCCGGACCCATCCTTATCAGAAGCTTGTAATGATTTTGCATCCTTCATTGGCATAGCACCAAGGTGATCAGCCTCCTTCTGAACTTTATACAATAGTTCACACCCATACTTGTAAAATGCATTAACATATTCTGGAGAAAGCTCACCAAAATGGGTAACCCTGATCAACTGACAAAATTTGAAACGAGTTTTCCATGAAATCCGTAAGTATAAGAAAACATGTAAGAGATGAGTAACTCTCAATATTTTAATGATAATGTATAACACAATTATATGAATGTGGACAGATCACTTAAAGCATCAAGAAATGGAGCCTTAGTATTATACTACTACTTTCTCAAGACAGAAGTGTACATTTATTTTGATAAGAGAAAATTACACACAAGGCACTCTTATATACTCACTTTAAACAAAACAAATCCTAATATAGGCAACATTGCATTAAACTACCCATTTGCTATACCTTTATCTGCAAATCAACACCCACACCTATTCACACTTCTTATTAACATTTAACTAAGGGTATAATGAGTTTGAATGTTAAACTATCAAAATATAGATAACAGATGGTGAAATGCAGTTTTGCTTATAAAGAGCAAATTAGTTCAGTTTGGTCAATATAAAAGGTGTTTTTTGTAGTTTAACTAAATTGAATAATTTCTAGTCGAATTTATCTTTATTTACAATAGATGGAAGAAATGAACATGAATTGCAATTTGCAAGGTTCTAACAGTTTAAAAGTTATATCATAACCTAACTGTGCTAGGAAGGTTCATATAAGGGTAAGCAAATTATACACTAATACGATCTCACTCTAGGATATCTATGTCAAAAAGAGGCTTGAGGTGTCACAAGCTCATCATGTGATCCAGATCATTGGGGAGCAAGTTTCAATTTCACGTATTCTTGAATTCCAGTTTAGTTAGTGGATATTCTGTTTCATATGCAAAGTCAAGCCTAGAAATAGAAATAGATGCAGACTCATGTGCACTACTATAAGCCATAACAGAGGTTTAACTAATTAGTTTTTTAGTTCAAAAGATCTAAGTAATCTTATGGTCATTTTTATTTGGGATTGAAAGAGGATGGTTTGGAAACTCTTAATTTCACATCGAAGCTATAGCATGGGCATTGGACATACCATAATAAAAGTCCTAGAGAAGAGTCATGAAACTTGAATTCTAAAAACTATAAACTTGTAGATAGTAGATGATAAATAAATAACTCAAATTAGTAGGACATCATAAAGCGAACAACATGCTTACAAATCAAAAAGGTGGACAGATTATCAAAAAAGAAAAGCAATTGATGCAATTAATATGAAAATCATCTATTATCCAGAAATATGATTTAACCACAAAAGCTCAAGTGCTCAACAATCAACATCAATCAAGTTTAAGTACACAAAATTTAGGGATTAATGGAGTAAAAAGTTCAGAGCATCAAAAATCATTCAGCAGTTCAAATCTCAGCTCCTACTTCTTACCTTCTTCATACTCAACCTCAGGTGTCTGTTCACCACCAGGGGTAGAAGAGCCACCCGACGAATCACCACTGCCTGAAGCACCACCACCTGACATGTGTTGTCCAATCTTAGACACAGCCTTGTTAGCAACATCAATCTTGGGTTTAATCTCGTCAACATTATCTTTCTCCATTGCGCCCCTCAAGTCTGCAATTGCATCTTCAATCTAATTTGCGATCTCAGCAGGAATCTTTTCTCTGTACTCGCCCAAACTCTTCTCAATGCTGTAGATTGTAGTGTCAGCAGTATTCTTAGTGTCAATTAGCGTATTCCTCCTCTCTTGATCCTTTTGAGCATGGAGCTCAGCTTCCTTAACCATCCGGTCAATTTCATCATCTGAGAGACCACCAGACGAACGGATTGTGATATGTTGTTCTTTTGATATGGCATTATGGCCTTGTCCTTGGCAGAAACAGTCACAATCCCGTTGACATCAATGTCAAACGTGACCTCAATTTGGGGCATGCCACGTGGAGCAGGCGGGATTCCCATCAAATCAAATTCACCAAGAAGCTTGTTATCGGTTGCCATTTCACGTTCATCTTGTAAGACCTTGATACCTACCTGAGTCTGGTTGTCAGCTGCTGTCGAGAATACCTGAGTTGCCCAAGATTTAAAATTAGAACAGCACAAGGCATGACTCAATAGTCACTGTTATAAATTATAAAGCACAAAGAGCTAACTACACACAACATAAAGCACCAAGTATCAGAAAGTCAAAACCCAATTGTTCATGTGGTTTTCTATAAGAAACCAGATTTGAAAAATATTCTTTGAATTTATTAACTTGGATCCTTCTAATCTATTTATAGGGCTTCTATTTTCTACATTAGGTTAATAGTTGCAAAATATGGGTTTATCTGATGCTGAACGACTTCATATAGTAAAAATAGAATAGATGTTAATACCTGACTCTTCTTAGTCGGGATAGTAGTATTCCTGTTAATGAGCATGGTCAAGACTCCACCCAATGTTTCAATACCAAGTGATAGAGGAGTAACATCCAAAAGAAGCAATTCCTTCACATCACCACGCAAGATACCGCCCTGGATTGCAGCACCCACAACAACGGCTTCATCTGGGTTCACTCCTTTGCTAGGGCTCTTTCCCAAAATCTCAGTAACTATCTCGATCTTGTACCTTTGGTACACGGGTCATGCCTCCAACAAGAAGGACCTCATCAACTGGCTTTCAGCATAAGCTATGCACTTTTTAGTATATCTTCGGTTTGTCAAGCTCCAAGATATTTCTTGCATAGACCAATCTTGATCCACCTTGTTTTTCACATAACCAATCCACTTATTGGGTATAGCCATAGCTAAACGGTAGTCAAAACCGACTCCTCCTTCTGGAACAGGCCGACAGAGCCCCGGCATGCCAGAAACATCTTCAGCAACTACAGTTGCACCAGGCAATATTTTGTGGATCAACGAATTAGCCATCATCAAATAAACCACCGCGCCAACATCTGTTGCTTCACTGAAATACTCATTGTAGTTCCCTGTAAATGCCATATTGATTCCACGATGGTGGTATAGCATGGATGTCACACCATCAAAACGAGAACCATCATTCATCAAAAAAAAAACGAAAACCATCAAACTTGAACTCTTCTAACCACCACCTGAAGTTGGATAAAAGGAACCGAAGAACTTCCCAATTAGCATAATTGAACAATCTACTATCCCAGAGCTTATGATATGCCCTATCCTAGTGTGGAAGTATGATTCTTGTGCCCCTTGACCAACATCAAAGCCATTGAGGCCATCAGTGATATTGTTGCTTGCATGGCTGTGAACAACATCCATTAATACTCGTAAACCCAAGCTATGTGCCTTGTCAATAAGATATTTGAGGTCTTCCGGAGTTCCAGATCTGCTGCTTACAGCAAAGAAGTTTGTCACATGACACCCAAAAGATGCATAGTAAGAATGTTCCATCACAGCCATAAGCTGCACAGTATTGTAGTTATTGGCTCGAATACGAGGCAAAACATCATCTGCAAACTCTCTATAAGAAATTATGCGAGCTTCAGAACTGCTCATTCCAACATGAGCCTCATATATACGAGGTGCTGGTGGGTTAGGAGGTCGAGGATGCTTAAAGACATACCTGCATTGTCAATAATTGCGATGCAAATTAAACTTATAACAGCTTATAATAGAAACGTTCCAGTAGGATAGAGGAGAATAGAAAAATATTGAGTTAAGATTAGTACTTCTCAGCTGGTGGGGGGGATCCCAATAGACACCATGATATGAAGATGCAAACTTTGTTGGATCCACATTGGCATATGTGATCCATGCAGGAATTCGATCTAACCAAACTGCATTCCCATGCTTGAACCGGAACTTGACCCGGGAGTTATGTGGAATGGCAGGGTTCACATCAGAATGTGGTATCTTGATACTCCAAACACCAAAATCATCCTTTGTCATTATATGGTTGGAACCATCCCACCCATTAAAGTCACCAATAAGTTGGGCTTCCCTGTGTCATTATTAATAACACTCAGCATCTGAGCAACCTTGAAACCAGTAATGTAAATCAGTTATATTAGCAACGCACTTACTGAGCAGCAGGAGCCCATTCTCGGTAGACAATGCCCTCCTTCATCCTTGTTGAATCCAAATTTTAAATATCCTACAGAAAAAAATGGTTAGCTTCAACAAACATATCAAATATCAAATCATAATAAATGCCTAACAGTTGAGTTTCATTTTGTCTCAGGTACAACCAATACAAGAAAACATAACTCTTGTCACAATTGGTTGCTCTACTCAAAAAATGTTTTGATTTACTATTTTGTTATATTCTTCCATTCCTTGACAATGATCTTAGAAGCCTCTAACATATTCTTCCCTTAGCCAAGAAAATCAGCTCCCATCTCACTACTAAACATAAGAAATGCAAACACGGGTTGCTTTAGCCTCAAAGTACCTTTTTTTTATAGTAAGACTATTGAAAAAGACAACAAAAGGGAAATTGTAAATCAAGCAGGGATTCAACTCCAATAGACCGAGCGGGCATTTCTGCAAGCATATATTAAATTGAGCATTGGAGAGCAATGGAATCTGAAGAAAACCACTCATTAAGAAGGAATTGATAGCAAACCTGGAAGTTGATTGTCGACAAAGAACACCGCCGAATCAATGCTATACCTGCATCGGAAGAGCAACATAGAATCGAGGTTGGTGAAAAGGTATGAAAATTTTGAGAGAGGAATGTTCGACACCAGAACAACAATACAATCCAAAAAAAAGATCAACTGGTCAGAACTCAAAATTTTGCTTTACAACATCTCCTTTATTACGAGTTTCAATTGTATGAAACATTCAGAAAGCAAATCCTATAAGAAAATCAAGCTTACAAGTACATGTCGTTACCAAGGAATAGATTAATTAATACTTGGTGCTTGCTTGGCAGCTACAAATTTCCCCTGATAATGCAGAAATCATACATCTGCAGGAAGAGAAAGAACTTCAGACTTAGACTTTGTTGTTTTATATAAGAATAGCAAGGCAATTCTTGGACAAGTGATACCAGAATAGAGAAAAATACAAACCACATACCTATGTTTTTTGTGATGACATGAATCAGGAACGTGACAAAACTCCTTTTTAACTGCAGATACAAAAGTTCAGTCATCCCTCAAGCATCATAGTATAGTAGGAACAGAGGTCGTCGTCCCATCCTCCGTCGTCCCATCGTCAGTCTCTCTCTGGTTCAATTGATAAGCTAGGCCGGCGGGGAAGCAGAGAGTCGAGAGAGAAGGAAGGGAGGCAGAGAAGGCGCGAGACGGAAGAGGAAGAGAGAGGGAGGAGAGAGGAGCGATATAAAAGAACTGTAAATGTCTATCATGTATGTGCATAACTTGTACAGAACCGTGAAGGGTAAGTTTGGTACGACAATAACCATGAGAATCATAAGAGGTTATATATTTTCCATTCCATCACATTTTGTTTTGCAACAAAGGGTTGTTGGTTGCTTCTTATATATAGTTGCATAATATTTTGGGTTATACTGGGTAGTGGAGTTAATTTATTTTTTAGTCGGGCCAACAACCATCACAGCATGATTATTGTTTGCTCAGTGTAAGAGAGTTAGCTACAGACTTTGGGGAGATAAACAACTTAAAAATAACCTCTTGAGGACACTCAATACAAATCGATCATTGTTGATGTACTAACTTTGGAGTTTGACAATGGTGAAGTTTTGCAGGGAATAAGGTTGATATTAGATGATAAGTTTGTTGTATATTTGACTTGCTACAAATTTCTTTATATGAGCAAGCTATGATTTGAAATGATGCTTGCAAAAAAATTGCTTACATTTATTTGTAATCTGTTGAGTTTCTTGCAAGTTCATTTTGTAATGCAATGCATCTGGGTTGAAGAGGGGTCTCTTATAGCCTCACCAAAAAAAAGAGGGGTCTCTTATATTTTTAGTGATCTGGTTTGATACCGAACAATTTTTTTTATCGTCAGTTCATGAGAAATTTGACTACTCTCCTACTCGACTATGGTGTATGGACGACAAAAAAAACTAGAAATATACATGTAAAACCACTTATCTTGTACTTTTCTTTCTTTCTTTCAAAGTTTCTATGTTTTAAAAGTACTGTATTGCCACTATCCATGTTGCTCACTTTGTATTTTGTTGTTGGTTGAAGACAAAGGAGGTCAAAGGAAATGAGCCAAAAGAGCGGTTGTTGCTGAGCTGATAAGCCTCACCCTACTAAAGATCTGCCTAAAACAGTCTCTACAAGGAATACCAAAACAAGTAAACACAAGTTTTGAACATATTATCCTTTTTCATTCTTCACGTTTGCAAGTCAACTGTAACCTGTGTTTCAGCTTACATTCTCAGTGAGATAGATTTTCAACCTAGTCTTGTAAATGTCATATCACACAAATAGGTTTACTACATGTCTAACCCAAGACCTGTTATATAAGGTCTTGTAGAAATACAATCTCTCCATAACATACTCATAAGCCTTGTATACCCTATAGGCCCCATATCCCTGAGCAGCCCCCCAAATGAGGCTAGCACTACCTAGAACTAATAAAAGACCTATAGTAAAGCTCAACTTTGCACTCACCTCCTTCCTATCTTTCTCAGCCCTCATCCTTTCCATAGAGGCTTGAGCTTCTGCTATGGATGATAACTCATAAGCCCGGGAATCTGCAAAAAAAAATTATGAATGATTACATGAAAAAAGAAAAAAGAATACATTACACAAAATTAAAAAAGAAAAAAGAAAAAAGAAAAAAGAAATTGATCCTACGATAACACATACGTAATACACATATGCCTGTCCAAAAGGGGTCGGCACACACACCCTTGTGCATACCCCTAAACAAGGCAGACGATGATGGGGGCTTCGGTAATGACAGGTCGAGAGGAAGATAAGCATAAAACATCAGGTCCCGTTGGGCATCACACATCTCCTCAGCGGGATGCAAGGGTAGTGGCAATGCCAAAGTAAGGAGGGATGATATATCTGGCTCAGGTGTTGAGAAGGCTGCAACAATATAACACACAAAAATTAGTTATTGTTATGAAGTCCAAATTTTAGTCCACATTATCACACTACAAGTTATCTATTTACACACACATGTATTACACATATTATGTATGAACAAGTGTATAATGGAGGAAAATTGTGCAAGGTGAATTATTCACCTTCTTCACCTCCTTATTTCCATGCATAAATCATGGAGATTTACCAAAGTTTTACCCCACTCTTGGCCTATAAATATGGCCATCACCCATTGTAAAACTTGCACCAAAGTAGAGTAAGAAATACACTCTCTAAAGTTCTTACTCTCCCTCCCTCTCTTCTAATGATCAAAAGGTTCTCATAAAGTTTGTTTAAGTGTCTTTCCAAAAGATTAAGTGGTCTTGCTTTTATAATCATTTCATAACACGTTATCAGCACGAGTCTCTAATTACCAATTGAGCTTCACTAATCACCAAGGTACAAATTCTATCTCTTTCTAATCTTAATCATACAACAAGTTTATTTCCTAAAACTGTTTTTGAGGAGTATGCTCTATAGTTGCCCGATTTGGGATCTTCTACATCAGAAACTCGTTTTTCTTCCTAGATTTGAAACGATTTCTTACCAAAAATAAATCATGCTTTTGGATATGTAAAAGATACAAACAAAACATTACATTTGCTTACCTTTAAACCGATTTCTCCTTCGAAAATCTTCAACTTCACCACTTGGATTGGAAGTAAGTTTTAACCAAAATAATTATGAGCATGATGTTGGTAATCACAATAAGAACAAGGCAAATGAAAAGCTCAATCAAAAATCTCCTATTACCGGCTCTAAGACGACGCATAATCTCGTCGTCGGCCATGGAGAATGTCGAAAGAAAAATTTGGTAAAGGTGGTCGAATATGGAGGTGGAGGAAGGAGATAAGGTCGGAAGTGAAAAAGTGAAAAGGGGGATGAAGGGAATCAGACTTTAAGGACTTCGGACTTTGGACTTAAAGGACCTCGGACTTTGGACTTAAAGGACCTCGAACTCTAAGGACTTTAAAACTTTAAAATTCCCGTTATATAATTTTCTTTCATTTCATATGATCTCTTACTTTTGTCTTACGCTATTGTCTATGCCTATATCTATATTGATTACTTCTCTGACTCACGCAATCTTTCTTTATGCATTCCGAATATATCATCTACATGCATATATTTATTATTTGATATGACATGTCCTTCAATCGTCTTAGACACGACTCATGTATTATATTATTGATTATGTTAACCTTTAATTTGCATATCTTTATATGTAGCAACTAATGGCAAACATTGCTAAGAGGGAGTTTGACATCCTTGACCTATCGGGCCAGAAATACCTCGAATGGAGGGTAGATGCCATGGCTCACCTCAAGGCAAATGGCCTTGAGGAAACAATTGTGGCAAACAATAATGCCACCCCACAGGAAAAGGCGAAAGCCATTGTGTTCCTCCGCCACCACATTCATGAGAGTCTCAAAACTGAGTACTTATTTGTGGAGGATCCTATAGAATTGTGGGAGAGCCTGAATGAGCGCTATGCTCATCAAAATGAAGTTTTGCTCCCACAAGTAACACATGAGTGGAACACTATAAGGTTCCAGGACTTTAAGTCCATCACTGAGTACAACAGTGCTATCCACAGGATCACTTCTCAATTGAGACTATGTGGTAAAATGATCACTCAGGAAGAGATGTTGGAGAAAACTTTCTCCACTATGCATGCTTCAAACATATTATTGCAACAACAATATAGATTAAGAAATTTCAAAAGATATTCTGACTTGTTGAAAGTATTGTTGGTTGCTGAAAAGAATAATGAGCTCCTAATGAAAAACCACAACCTAAAGCCTACTGGCTCAACAGCTGCCCCAGAAGCAAATGCTATGAACAAAGCGTTCCATGATAGGAACGACAATGAACGTGGGCATCAATCACGCCGTAACAATGGGCGTGGACGAGGTCGTGGTCACTATGGGAGCCGTGGTGGCCGTGGTGGTCGTGGTGGCCATGGGCGTGGCCGAGTCTACAACAAAAGCCACGATAATCACCGTGAGAACCATGGCTACAAAGGGGGTGTGAAGCAACAGGTCCAGACGGGTCCATCAGGATCCTCCCAGAAATCCAAATCAGCATGCTAAAGATGTGGCGTGACTGGTCACTGGTCAAAGGTATGCCGCACAGCTCCACACCTAGTGAAGCTGTACCAAGCTGAAAAGAATAAAGAAAGGGCTATCGAGACCAACTACATCGATAATAACGATGTGGATGGGTCACCAGTGACTAGTTTGGATGTTAATGACTTTCTCAACCTTGAGAATGATGATGGCTATGCCTTAGGGGCTTAAATGAAAAGCACGAGCCCCTAAATATCTCTACTATCTCCCATGCTATTTTATAATACTTGCAATGTCTTTTATATCCCATGCTTTAACCTTTATCTCGTAAGGATTTGTGTAATAGGCTTTGTATAATAGAACTTGTATAATATGTTTATCCTTGTATAATATATGAAACTTTTATTAATGCCTTAATTCTCCTTTTTCTTTATATTGATAGAAAACATGGACTTACCTAAAGTGAAACCCGATGGGAAGGAGCAATGTCTTTTGGACAGTGCGACAACACACACCATCTTGAGGAGTAAAGAACACTTTACTCAATTAAGAGCCTTTGAAGGCAATGTCACTACAATATCCGGTGTGTCAAAACTCATCGAAGGCTCTGGAAGAGCTGTCATTCTACTCCCAAAGGGAACAAAGCTAGTAATAAATGACGCACTATATTCGAGTAAATCTCGAAGAAATTTGCTAAGCTTTAAAGATGTGCGTCTAAATGGGTTTCATATGGAAACCATGAATGAAAATGGGAAAGAATACTTGTGCATCATAAAACATGAATCTGACCATAAACAGTTTCTCGAAAGGATGCCAACGCAAACCTCCGGATTATATCATACATACATTTATCCGTTTGAGGTCAATGCAATGTTTAACAAAAGGTCATATGACCAAACTACATTCACATTATGGCATGATCGATTGGGTCATCCAGGGGCAATAATGATGCACAAAATCATAAAGAGCTCACTTGGACATACATTAAAGAACATTAAGGTTCTTCCGTCCAGTGATTTTAATTGCACTGCTTGCTCACTTGGAAAGCTAATTATCAGGCCTTCTAAAAACAAGATTGCAAGTGAAAATCCTGCATTCTTAGAAAGAATCCAAGGAGATATATGTGGGCCAATTGCTCCACCATGTGGACCATTCCGATACTTTATGGTGCTAATTGATGCATCTACACGTTGGTCACATGTAAGCCTACTATCAACAAGAAATGTTGCATTTGCTAAACTCCTTGCCCAAATAATCCGATTGAGGGCCCAATTTCCGGATTATACAATAAAGAAAATCCGGCTCGATAATGCAGGAGAATTTACATCTCAAACATTCAATGACTATTGTATGTCAATTGGGCTTGATATAGAGCATCCAGTGGCTCATGTTCACACACAAAATGGTCTTGATGAATCATTGATAAAGCGATTGCAATTAATTGCCAGACCATTATTGATGAAATCAAAATTACCACCATCGGCATGGGGACATGCAATATTACATGCAGCAACCTTAATTCGATTAAGGCCAAGTGCAAACCATGAACATTCCCCTATGCAACTTGTGTCCGGTAAGGAGCCAAATATTTCACATCTAAAAATATTTGGATGTGCGGTTTATGTCCCTATTGCTCCACCTCAGCGCACAAAGATGGGACCCCAAAGGAGATTGGGAATTTATGTTGGTTTTGAGTCTCCCTCGATAATCAAATATCTTGAACCAACAACTGGTGATTTATTTACAGCTAGATTTGCTGATTGTCATTTTGATGAAAATACATTCCCAGCCTTAGGGGGAGAAAAGAAAAATGGGGACCCACATGTGAACCGCATTATCCCATCTTGATCCAAGAACAAAAATGTGTGAACAAGAAGTACAACGGATCATTCATTTGCAAAATGTAGCAAATCAGTTACCAGATGCATTTACTGATACACAGAAGGTAACTAAATCACATATACCTGCAGCAAATGCTCCAGCAAGAATTGAAATACCCAATGGATTGCCAGATGCATCCATCGCAAGCGAGTCTACAACACGCCGAAAGCGTGGTAGACCATTAGGCTCAAAAGATTTGAAACCGAGAAAGGCAAGAAGCCAAAAGGGTATAGCAGGAGAAGCCACAATGGATCATGAGAATGATGGTAAAGGCAAAGATATTGAAAATGAGAATACCTCAACAGAGGATGATATTCTAGACAAGAATAATGATATCGACAACTTTGAGATTTCCATAAACTATGTGTCAACAGGCACGCAATGGAACCGAAAAGATGTAATTGTCGATGATGTATTTGCCTACTCAGTGGCTAGTAATATTGTAATTGAAGATGATGATTTTGAGCCAAAATCGGTCGATGAATGTCGACGAAGAAATGATTGGCCAAAATGGAAAGAGGCTATTCAGGCAGAACTAAAATCGCTTGAAAAGCGAGAGGTCTTTGGACCAGTAGTTCGTACACCCAATGGTGTGAAACCAGTCGGCTATAAATGGGTCTTTGTACCTAAAAGAAATGAGAAAAACGAAATTGTAAGATATAAAGCAAGGCTTGTAGCACAAGGTTTTTCTCAGATCCATGGAATTGATTATGAAGAAACATACTCTCCGGTAGTTGATGCAACTACATTGAGATTCCTAATTGGCATGACTGTCTTTGAAAGGTTACAAATGCGCCTCATGGATGTCGTGACCGCATATTTATATGGATCACTTGATACAGACATCTACATGAGAGTCCCCGAAGGACTCAAGCTGCCTGAGGCCAATAATTGTGGACCTCGAGAAATGTTTTCCATAAAATTGAGGAGGTCATTGTATGGGCTAAAACAATCTGGACGAATGTGGTACAATCGCCTCAGTGAATACCTCATGAAAGAGGGATACAAGAACGACACCGTTTGTCCATGTGTTTTCATCAAGCGATCCGAAAAGGGATTCGCTATTATCGCAGTTTATGTTGACGATTTAAACATCGTCGGAACTCCAAATGAGCTTCAAGATACTGCGAAATATTTGATGAAAGAATTCGAGATGAAAGATCTCGGACAAACAAAGCTTTGTCTTGGCTTACAAATTGAGCACTTAAGGGATGGAATCTTTATCCATCAGTCTAATTACACCGAGAAAGTTCTTAAGAGATTTTACATGGACAAAGCACACCCTTTGAGCTCTCCAATGGAAGTTCGATCCCTCAATGTAGAAAAGGATCAATTTCGTCCCCGAGAAGAGGACGAAGAGGTTCTTGGTCCTGAGGTACCATATTTAAGTGCAATTGGTGCTTTAATGTACTTAACTAACAATACGAGGCCAGATATTGCTTTTGCAGTAAATTTGTTGTCCAGGTATAGCAATGCACCCACAAGGAGACATTGGAACGGGATCAAACATATATTCCGCTATCTCCGAGGAACACATGATCTTGGGTTGTATTATCGTAATCAAAGGGATGCGACCTTAACTGGATATGCAGATGCAGGGTACTTGTCTGACCCACACAAAGCCAAATCGCAAAATGGCTATGTGTTCACATACGGAGGCACTGCCATCTCTTGGAGATCAACGAAGCAGACTGTGACTGCCACATCATCAAATCAAGCAGAATTGATTGCACTATATGAGGCAGGAAGAGAATGTGTGTCCCTTCGAGCAATGATTCAATTCATCCAGAAAGAAAGTGGAATGAAACCAATGACTGATGATCCAACAATATTATATGAGGATAACTCAGCATGCGTTGCTCAGATGAAGAAGGGCTACATCAAAGGAGACCGAACAAAGCACATATCTCCAAAATTCTTCTCCACTCGTGAATTGGAAGAAGCTGGTGAAGTGGACATCCAACAAATTCGATCAAATGACAATTTGGCTGACTTGTTCACAAAGTCTTTAATCCCCAAGAAATTTGGAGAACTGATATCCAGAATTGGAATGTGCGGACTTCGAGACATATGTTGAAGTCAGGGGGAGTATCATACGCGCTGCACTCTTTTTCCCTTCGATCAAGTTTTTTATCCCACTGGGTTTTGCTTGACAAGGTTTTTAATGAGGCAGCATCAAGGCGTACAAATGGGATCAATGGTTGCACTCTTTTTTCCTTCGTTCAGGTTTTTATCCCACTGGGTTTTTTCCTGACAAGGTTTTTAATGAGACACCGTCTACCCATATCCTACTCCATGAAAAGAAGGTGAATATTCAAGGGGGAGTGTTATGAAGTCCAAATTTTAGTCCACATTATCACACTACAAGTTATCTATTTACACACACATGTATTACACATATTATGTATGAACAAGTGTATAATGGAGGAAAATTGTGCAAGGTGAATTATTCACCTTCTTCACCTCCTTATTTCCATGCATAAATCATGAAGATTTACCAAAGTTTTACCCCACTCTTGGCCTATAAATATGGTCATCATCCATTGTAAAACTTGCACCAAAGTAGAGTAAGAAATACACTCTCTAAAGTTCTTACTCTCCCTCCCTCTCTTCTAATGATCAAAAGGTTCTCATAAAGTTTGTTTAAGTGTCTTTCCAAAAGATTAAGTGGTCTTGCTTTTATAATCATTTCATAACAGTTATAAAATTATATAGCCTAGACACAAAAAATAAAAAACAAATGCACACATTCATATGGATAGTTGCGGTTGTTGAGGAGATGCGGAATATCATATCCAATCATATCCTCGACATCCTGTATCATCCTAGTCTTCAATTTCTGAAAGTTTTCAAAACGATCTCTCTTTAGAATTTCTCTGAACGGCTCTATACACGGAAACTCCCTTGCTAGTATATGATGTTACCTTTGAACCTGAATCAAAATGAGGATGAAAGAATATACATGAGGATGAGAGAATATACAAGAGAATATACACATTTATGACAAAGCAAGGCATATACAAGAGAATATATACATTTACGACAACATAAGGCATTTACAAGCAAGATATCAAACCTTAGCGAATTCGTTCTCAAGATTGTCGATTAATCTTTTCTGAGTCTTACTTTTTCTCATCATCCCCCAGATACTCTCGGTCTCATTGGGTTTGCGGTCTCGTTTGGTCTCACGGCCACACTTCTTCAACTTCAACTTTAAGCTAGGGGTGCCCCCATCTTGACCCCCTAGATACTCCATTGTGGAGATGTTGTTGTTGTTACTTTTTCCCATCATAGCAGGCATCGAAGAAACCTTTCTGAGATGACTAATTATATAAGCATGAATCCTGGCCGCTCTGGCCCTTTTGACAAACTCAATTATCTAGGTTTACAAAATGAAAAATTTCTTGTCAGTTCAATTTTAAAAAAAAAAGTAATTAGAAACGAGCGGTAGAAGAGTGGAGTCATACTCGTCTATCACACGCCTTCTTTGGGATATCTTTCAGATCAGCAAGGAGATCATTTTGCTCTTTCTCAAAAAGTTCCTTACCAGCTTCATCACTAATGGGCTTGTCATTAAATGATCTGTAAAGAGACAATAAGCACCAAATTTGTTCAAGTAACAAATTATCATAAAAGACTTGAAGACCAGAATTTGCAGCAGTACACAGAATCAATAGCCATGGAAAATGCTTTCAAGAGATGATTGTTAGTTAAAGGAATTAATGGATTATTAAATTGGTTATACTCAGTCAAGTAATAAATATAAATAAAAAAGAAGACAGACTACATACCCAATAATATAAGCACGAACAACCTTAGGAGTGCTTAAGACCTTCTCTAGTGACCACATCAAAGCTCCATATTCTCTCATCAGCTGAAAGATAGATCGGAGTGTAAATAATTTATTTTGTATAAAATCATTCACAAAAGAATACAAGTATATCAAATTCTTACTTGTTGGGTATCAATTTGGTCTGCGTTGTACAGGACAACACTGATCTTTGTCATCATGACCGCGCAGAGATGAAATTACCCGCTTAAATTCATCACTGATATCAAGCTTTTGAGGATCGAACAAGAGAAGAATGAGATCACATTTAGCTGCAAACCAATATATAACTCCAATAAAGTCATAGGTTTGCTTTGTTCTTTGATTTTCTCCACACAGCACACCAGGGGTGTCAACAAAGGTGATATGCTCCAACAGCTGTATGCATTTCATGGCCAATTATTAATAGAGGCAGAGTTTAAGGCTGAAAGTGTTCAATCAAAAGAAGATGAAAACTCACTGAATGTGGCATCAGTGAGCACTGGAATTTTGACAAGAAAGCTCCCCCAAATTTGCTGAGACCACTGAATGGCATGTCAGCTTGGACAGCAACAGTATTTCCAGGAACAGTTCTTTCATCAGGTCCAGACTGACATCAATGATAGAAAACTTATATTATATGGAAAGAAGTTTTAGAATATTGCTGAATGCATATTTGTATTACAGCAAATTCCAATATATAACAAAAAGAGGATTGCTTTGCAGCATAATGACATTAGCAGTTTAGGGTACAGAAAACACTATTACGCTTAACATACCATTACACAAACAAAACGGTCAGTTGTTGGTTCTTGACCAATATGAGCTCCTGTTGCAGGAAACAAAATGTGAGAAGTATGAGGTATTGTCATATTGGGAACAAAATGCAATTATGACTTTGCTACCAAAGAAGAAAAATATGATCAGAACTAAAATTGACCTGGATATTCACGATTCAGCATATGCTTTATAAATGTAGTATTTCCAGTGGAATATTGTCCCAACACCATTACCATGGGTTTAGCATCAAAATCACTATTTGTCTGCGAAACCAAAAAACAAAAAAAAATTATGAATTTTATGCACTTGTCTCTTTTAATGAACTTCAGATATAAAGTGTTTGTTATTGCAATGAATAAAAAGAAGATATATTGTCTATGTTGGCAGTATTAACTTTCTCACCAGAGTAGGAGACACAAAATCATCAAATAGGTATGTCGTTTCTAGTGGCTTGAGCTTTTCAAAATACAACCTCTTCAGGCCATCAACTATTTTTGTCACAGCTTCAAGAGACACCTGAGGAATATATTTCATCAGCAACAAAACATTGGAATAAGCAAATTATTCTTTCAAGGCACATGAGAAAAATAGTTAAGATCCAAAACTAAAGGGATCAAGCAAAGGGGCAACATTGCAAGGAAAATGAATAATGAGTGAAACAACAAAGCCAAGAATTGAAATCCAGAACAAAACCAAGAACTGGGATTGCTCTCTGTTGCAAAACACAGCACTGAATAAAACATACTGAGCATATTGGTATTGCAACAATGAGAAAATAGATTATAATAGATATTTCGATGGCAAAAAACAAACAACATTTATGCAAAACAATATTGGGCTTGCTCCACTTTCACATAGAAAGTACCAAAAATATGCTTTTATTTACCTCAACATGTGTGAGAACTAATTGCATTTCACGTATTTTGAGGCAAATGAAAGCATATTTTCATAGAAAGTACTTCCTATGTGAGAGTAGAGCAAGGCAAATGTGTTTTTGTCAAGTGATGAACCATCCAGCAGTTGGTGATGGAGGTACGGGTGAAGAAAAAATTAATAAGGAGGCAAACCGAAATAAGACAGAAAGAACTTGAACTGTTTGAAAATGTGAATTACTTTCTTAGATTTTGGAGTAAACCAATCAGCTGCCGGAGATGATTGTGCTTGCGAAGATCCTACATCATGGAAAGCAATTCAATAACCCATAGGCCAAGGAGACTTTCCAAAAGAAAAAAAGTCGGGCTTAAATGTTGCTAACCATTGAATTCGGGAAGACAAGTTGTCAAGGCCTTCTTCTGAAAAAATATATGATGTACATAAGCTTTTTGACTTGCTAGAAACTTATAGACATTCAGATATCTTACTTACTGCAAAAAAAGCATCAAGTCCTTCCATCTCTGGGATTTTGATCTCTTCAAGGTTGGCTGTAATAAATTTAAATCACAATATCCAGCCACATGTGACGAGAAATTAAATACATGATTATAAATTATCAGAAGCAACCCACAACTAAAGATAGAAATGTGCATTTTCCCATGTATAGACACTAGATATTAGCTACTAGCCAGGTAATTATTTCCTTTTGTTTCCAGTTTAGCATTGATAACATTAGATGATACTTAACACCAATTCTTGCACTCATAAATCATAGCTTTGCAACAGTCACAGAACCATAGATAGAATTCATTTTTAAATAATAATTTATTGAATCCAAATACGTTTAGCAAAAAGGAAGACCGAAAGATGAAGGAAACTCAAAGCAAGATACATGTTACCAATTATATATCAATTTATCCAAATGTTCACTTGCCTGCAGTGTTCAAGAGCTCAGGGGTCAATTCATGTCCAGATTGAGCCAACGAAACCAACTGTCATGTAAGGAAAAGATCAGCAAAATCAACACTAGCACAAACAAATTCAATTGTAATAAAATTCAAGGTTACATTAATTTATATGATATAAACCTGCATCGCAGAGATGAACTCGCTGAAACCCAAGTATCCCAGCCTTAATGTATCTGCTAATGCCCATACCTAACAGAAAAACATATATTATGCACGATAACATGGAGCAATCAGCACAGGTGCAATGCTTATGTAACATAATTCAGCCAGCAACTCTTAACTTACAATCAGCATAGGTGCAATGCCCATACCGAACATCTTTAAAGATCTTTGCAGAAAGTAACACAATGAGTTGGTAAGAACAGATAATATCAGCAATTAGATTCACTTCATTGTGATCCAACAAGTGTTCACTTAATATGATGATTGCAAAAATGAGTCAAAGCATCTTGTTCTAATAAACTATCAATTAGTTAATTTAGTTTTAAAGAATATAATTTATCTATTAAATTTATAAGTAATTTAGAATGTGCAATATCAATCATTGAGTGTATCAATCAATGTTAACAGCATAAATAAGATGGTGAAATTTCCCTCTCTTTTTTCCTACTGAACATTCAACATGTAATAAAAGTTTAACAAACAAGAATCAGGTGAAATATTGTCAAGATTGAAAAAACTGAGAGTGCGGAGAAACGTAAATCAGGGGAAAACAATTCAAATTCACTTTTAATCGAAAAATCCACTATCTCAGACAAAGGACAAGCAATCCAAATCCAGTTACAAACACCAAAATCTCCAGCCTCCTAACTCATATTGAGGTCCCTCGACAAATTAGGCACGGCACCTCAACACTTTAGCACAGATCCACAATAAACGAAAACAAGAAATTCAACCATTTTACAAACATCAATCAGAATCAGATAGACGAAAAAAGCCCTAAGAAAATGTTTAACCTTCTTGAGTTCAGATCGGGACAAGTTGGACATAGCAAAGAACTTCGTCGCATCGCTTCCAGTGATTCGTCTATCGTCATCTACAAAAAGATCGAATGCATCAAGAAACAATCATGTCACCGATGAACAAGCCTGTTACAGTATGAGAAGTTGGGAAGAAAAACTGCACCGGAATCATCGAAGGCTGACCACGGTTGATAGATTTCTTGTTGCTCTTCCGAGCATGAAGCGACCGCGCTGCCTACTGTCTCCATTGCTTCTCTAGGGCTCTAGGCTAGGGGAGTGCAGAAAATTAACGCAAGATCTGAAGGAATCGGAGGAGAACGAAAATCGCCATATTTTCTCAGCTTCGAGAGCTGAAATTGGAAAACAGAATTGTGCTGCAAGTTAAGTTGCTGTGTGAGCGGGAAAACACTATAAGCCAAGGAATCGATGGATATTAACCGGAGATATTAGGCCTTGTTCTCAACTAAAACGATGTCGTTCCATCGGTGAGATGGTCCAAACTCAAAATGTGGTATCGGAGTGGAATAAGGGAATGCCCGAACATTACAAAATCGGAAATTAAAATATAGCGTAAATTATACAAAACCGCCATTTTATTAAGCTATTTTCGGAAAACCATCCATAGAATAGGAAATTACATAAAATCATCCTCAAACTCAAATAAACATGAATGGAGCCTCGGTTTAAATTTTAATTTTTTCACAGCTTAATTTCTTAACTAATGTATGTATATCACCTTTGTTAGGACAAGGTTCATGTGAGAACCACGGTGAGGACTAAGGCGTGTTTGGTTAGTCAGTGTTAATGTTGATGATACTAGATCTTGATATTAAGTACTTATTTCTGATTCTAATTAAAAGTGAAAGCTTATTTCTGAAATAAGCATGTTGGTATTCAGTTTGAGAATTTGCTTATTTTTAATAATTAAGGAATTTACCGAAATATATAGCCTCCCACAATGATTGGATTTACTTTCTTATTATAATAGCAAGACCTGGTCGTACCATGCACGACTATGACTTGATAATTTTTTTTATGTAGGAACTGTACTCATCGATCGAATTTTATATAAACTTATTCGATAAATTCAAATATTTTCCTCAATAAAACTTTCAAGCGAAAATTATTATAATATGTAGGGAATGTAAAAAAAATTAAATAACAATATTTATTTATTTATAATAGCATAGGCAATTTAATTTTTGTTTTAGATGATACTATTAAAATATATAGGAGAATAAATATTGAAAAGATTAAATAATATTTTCATCTTCATTAGTTAATATGGTAAGTAATAGTAATAAATGCGGTAATTTATTATAATAGGAATGAAATGCTTATCAATAACATATCTTATTGATATTTTTATTTAATATGGTAAGTGCTAATGATGAATGAGATACTACTATTATAATATAATATGTAGGAAATCTAAATTCTAAAGAAAAATAAGGATAAAGAGGTAAATGAACAATTAAATATATCTATGCGGCATAGTTAAATGGGTGACACATAAAGAGAAGGATTCGACTTTAGTAATAGTATATTGATAATGAATGATCATGATTTTTTTTTCACGAAAATTAAATAATATAAAAAACGAACTTATAGTTTATGAAATTTTAATTCGTAATAGATAAAAATGAACTCATAAAATAGAAAAAGTGAACACATACAACATACAAAATGAACTTATAGCCTATATCCTATAAAATAAGGAGATCTTAGAACCGTTGGATCAAGGAGATCAAAGGGTTGATGTTCTATTTTATTAAATTAAAACGGGGATAATTTGTTCATTTCATCTCTTTTAATTAAATATTCATTTAGCCTCTTATTGTTTGATTTTCGTTCTTTCTTCGACTCTGCTCAACGCTTATTCGAATTGGGGAATTCCAACTCTACTTGATTCTTCGTTCTCGCCCTCTACACCTTCCATTGAATTTTCTTCCCATAATCTCTCTAGATCATGAAAGAAATTGGTATATGTTCTTCCTTTTTTTTCCATTACTTTTTATGATATTCTAGGGTTTTTAAATTATCTAAAAGGGGAATTTTGATGTTGAAAATCCTCATCATTGACTTTAAGCACAAAGTAAAGAGAAAGATTAAGGGAATAATCTTAATTATTTCGATTTGAAATTTGTGATTTTTGATTTTGGTAGTGAAGAATTTTTGGTCGGTTTACATATGATGTAAATTAGTAGGCAAAATCAATGTTTGTATGCATTAATTCAAATCATTACTACGTGTTAATTTGTCTAGCTTACAATTCGAGTATTACACTATGTCTATACATATTTTGTCTAGCACTAGCATATGTGTTAATATGTAATCTACTATACATATTTTGGATTGCACTCTTACTATATTTAGAATACACTATATCTAAATTGTAATGCACGTTTAATAATAATATAATCTTGTATTTTTATTAATCATATAAACATGCGCTATACACACTATCTAATTTACAATCTACTTTTACTATTTTGAATTGCACCCCCACCATTTCCTCCTAAACAAGTTCTGCAAAAAAAAAAATTCATTAATCGATGATCTCTTTGTTGATGAAACTTTCTCATCACCAGTCAAAACTGAATATGGAGGGAATGTTCAACCTCATGTAATAATTTTTTTTTAATCCTCATAGCAGGCTAGATTTAGTTGTTATTTGTCTCAATAATGGTTAAGATTTGTTAAACATAAGTGTTGTTCTTCACACTTATTTTACTTTAACATCACACTCAATTCCATTAAGTGACAAAAATATCCTTTTACTTTTTTACAACATTTAATTTCACATTATGACCTCTGATTGAACAATGTATACATAACCATAATTAATGACGACAATGTCTAATAAAAAATAACAAAAAAAGAAAATGAAATATTACTGTAGATTTTTATGTTTGAAAGGTTTGATTAGATTTTAACGCAAAAGATTTTTTTGTAATTTTATATTGAAAAAAGGTTTTGATTTTTAGAAATAAATTTATACATAAATGAGTAAAGAATCTTAACAAAATATCCCAATTATTGATATATTATTTTCTTAATATTTACTGTATTATTCTACTTAAACTTAAGGTTATTATTGTAATTTGATGGTGTGATGTTTAGCAATATGGTGTGAAGTTTAGCAGCTCCCTTTGTTAAATAGACAACATGTTACTTTAAATGGAAGAGCGGTGTACTTATATATATACAAAGATGTAGGTTCGATTTCTACATAGGCCGATATAATTTCTTACACAAACCAATTTTAAATCATTCATTCTTAGCCTAACTAGCTACGTAAAAAAATAAAATACAATTTTAAACCACATTTTAAAAAAATTTAGAATGTATTTTTACCGACTTGAATGCACTTTACTCAACACAAAGACACTTAATTTGGCTTGAATTTTTACCAATTTGGAATGAACTTAACTAATTTAAAATGTACTTCTACTAATTAGAATTCACTTTACTAAACACAAAGACACATAATTTGACATTCACTTTTTATATTTGTAATGCACTTTTGCTAAATTAGAATGCACATTACTAAAAAGATATGCACTTTATTTAGAATGCATTTTTATTGTTTTGGAATGCACTTTGTCTATTTTTTTAATGAACTTTTAATGTTTTGAAATTTACATTAATAATCAACCATTATTTCAAAGAAGGTCTTGATCAAATTAGTCTATGCAGGATCCGAACCCCCATCTTTGTGCGTAAGCATATTGCTCTTTAATTTGAGCTAATAGGCTTTTTTTATATTATGTCGTTACATATCCAATTTTTTTAAGAACTTGAAATACACTTTTACTAACTCGGCAATAATAGACCTGTCAATCGGGTCGGGTCGGGCGGGTTCGGGTTCGGTCATTTTGGGTTCGGGTTGAATCGGGTTCGGTTTCATTATGGGTCACGGGTCGATCGGGTCGGGTTGTAACGGGTTTTCGGTCGGTTCGGGTTGACCAGCGGGTCAAAAATATCCTTTTTTATGATTATTAAAATCAATTTATAATTTATTTAATTATAATCTATTATTTTCATTTATTTTAATAATAAAATATATTATAATTTTTAAAATAAAAATTAAAAAGTCTATAAATATATTAAATCGGTCAACCCATGGGTTTCGGGTTTCAACCCAACGGGTTTCGGGTTCTATCGGGTTCGGTTGAATTCGGGTTCAAATTTTTGGGTCTTGACCCTAAAATTATCGGGCGGTTCGGGTCGGGTTAGCGGGTTCGTTCAGCTTTTGACAGCTCTTCTCGACATGCATTTGTAATCATTTGTAAAATACTTTTACTAATTAGAATGCACTTTTTTTTATCTTACGATGCATTTTACTTTTTACTGATTCACTCAATTTGACATGCACTTTTACTTATTTTCAATGCACGTTCACTAATTTGGATTGCAATTTAGAGATATGAAATGTACTTTAATATAATATGCAATTTACTACTCTAGAATTCACTTTTTCTATTTTTAGGGGCACTTTTGTAACACACTTTTACTACTTTAAAATATACTTTAGATTTTAATTTTACTACTCTAGAATACATTTCTTTATCTATTTTGAATGCACGTTTGCTACTTTATAATGTACTTTTACCACTTTAGAATTTAACTTTTACTACTTTAAACTATACTTCTTCTATCTATGTAGAATACATTTTTTTGCTACCCTTATAGTTGTAGAGTCCGGTTCACATGTGCAAATTTCTTAGGGTGAGAACTAAGAACAAATCATGAACGTTGGATGAGAATTATGGACGGATGAGATTAGACTAGGCAAAATAAAAAATAAAGACTGATCCATTTATTAATGGCACGAAATGTAATTTTTTAAAAATACCATTGTACTGTCAAAAATACCCTTCATCCTCTCCCCAAAACCCAGCCCTTCCCACAACCAAGAGAGAGAATCAGAGTTGCGACGATTGGGCGATCCCTGCCTTCGACGATCGTTTCGGTTTCGCTCCTCCTTGTTTCGGTTTCGTTCCTCCCTGCCTTCGACGATCGTTCCGCTTTCTCTCGTCCAGAGACGGAACCAGGAATGAAAATCCGGGTAGGCTGGATTTACCTTATACAATGAAATAACGCCGATATGTGAGGGTGAAACTAGAATTAAAGTTTTAGACACCTACTCTACCTTTTCGATAGTTTTTAAACTATAATTTGTACAAATTTAATAAATGGTAACAATATTGTTGAATTTTTTATTTCATAAATAAGGATAAATTGTTTATAATGAACAACATCATAATATAAATTTTGAAGAAATTAAAGAAGCTTCAATAATATTAAAAATAAAATGAGCATATAACACTAAGAGTAAAAAATATACATTATAAACTTAATAGTTCATAAGAAAAGAAAAAAAAGTAGTAGTTCTTGTGTTGCAAAGGAGAGCAAAAAAATAATAATAAGTAACTATCTAGAATAAAAAAGAAAGAAGAAAAGAACAAGAAAAATACCCAAAAAAATACCTGCATAAAATGATAAAAAGCATCACATGCGTCTTTTAAAACGTGAAAATATATAAAAGCAATCTGTGGGACTGGGGGATCGAACACAGGGCACCGGGTTTATCCAAAAATTGCTTGCACTCCACTACCACTGTGATATATTAGACATTAGCTTTTAATCTAACTAGAATTATAGATATTTCCTGAAAATTTGGGGTGGGCTACAGCAAACCCTAGCCCACCTCTAAATCCGTGCCTGCTCTCGTCGCTGACGATGCCTGTGAGCTCGGAAGACACCGCCCCCGGTTAGAGTTTTAATTTTCATTCCGCTTGAACTAGATTTGTGTCTTGAACTGGATTTTCATTCCGGTTAGGGTTTTGCTTTTTGCTACTTTCTTTATGATGAATGAACTTCCGGTTTATGTGATTTGTATTAACTCGTGGCTTGGCATGAACATGAATTTGGTTAGGATCAGCTTGCACTGTAGGACTGAAATGAACCTTCTTGCTAACTGATTTTGGTATATATCAAAACAAGAAAGAAAAAGTTTGTGAGACCTGTGGTGTTTAAATGCTCCATTCGTCAGAAGAAAGAACATGTTGATATATTCTTACTGGGTAAAACATAGCGCTTATGATGTCTTGGGATAATAGCCAACAACCTCTGTTGTTTGAGGCCTTCTTTGTCCATATATGTTTGGAAAGTCATTATTTGCAGATAGCATATCGAAGTCAACCTATTTAGTAGGATAGTCTTTTTGTCTACTTAATTAGAGAATAATACCTTATTAAGAGTTGTGAGTTTCAGATCCACAGTGTTGAAATATGTACTTTGTTGCTCAAGAAGGTCATTCAATTTGTATGCAACAGTCCCTAGGTGATCAACGACATTCACAAGAGCACGTACGGATGAATGAACTGGATTTGTGTTGAGAAAATGCATTTTCTATTCGCGTTGCTCATTCTAGTGCTCTATCTTCGTTTCCTCTGTTTTCTGCCCTTTCCTATCTCCATTTAGGAAAGCACCAGAAAAAGTATTATATAGTTCATGATATTGCTTAATAAGGTTCATGATATTGTATAATATAGTTCATGCTATGGTATAATACGGTTCATGCTATTGAATAATAAGGTATTATTAGACTTGCACCTTGTTATTTTGTTAAAAGAGCACTTGATGTTGATATTATTGTGTTTGTTCAGGTACACTACAAGGGAAACAAAATGAAGAAGAAGTCCAACAGAGAGAAATTCGAAGCAAATTCGCTCAAGAAAAAGGTTAATGAAGTAGTTTTTTGCAAGTTCATAGTATTTATCATTAAGCTTGATGTGTGGTTCATAAAACATGTCGTCGTGGTTCATGATTGCAAACAATGGCCGAATACATAAATAGGTCCCTGAACTTTGTTAATTTTGGCAACCATGTCCTTGTACTTTTCGGGTTTCAGATAGGTCCCTGGACTATGCATATTTTTTGTCATTTAAACACAAAAATCCGATCTGGCAAAATGCGTGTAACTCACCTCTTTAATTGCGAGTAAGATAGGATTTTTTTTCTTATTTTTTTAATAATGTATAAACATAATATTTTGTTCTTTAGTTGTATTCTTTCATTTATTTTCTCTTTTTTTCTTTATAATTTTTTTCAGATCCAAAATTGAAAAAGAAGAGAGTCAGGCCGGACTGACGATAGACTCTAGTAGAGAGAGTCAGTCGGAACGACGAACTCGGGACAGAAAGTCAGGTCGGAGCGACGGACTCAAGAGAGAGTCAGGCCGGAACGACGAACTCGGGATTGAATGTCAGGCCAGAGCGACGGCCGGAACGACAGACTCATGGGAGATTTGGTTCCTCCTTCAAAATCTAGATCTGGAGGATCCAGATCTAGAACCAGATCTGGAAGAATGTCGTCGGTGAAGGGGCGGTGAAGATGGCGTTTCTCCGAGTCTTCCGTTCCGTCCTGATTCTCTGTTTTTTGGTTCCTTCTATGCCGACGATGAAGAACGACTAAAGCCTAGCGGTGAAAAATTCGATTCCGTCGACTTTGACGAGGCAGAGGAGAATTCCCCTTCACCAGTTCACCCCATTCTTCAATGATTGCATTCGCCCATGAAAAACCAAACCCTAGCTCCTCGCCCTCCCTTCCCCCAAAACCAGAAGAATCAAAATTCCTCCTTCCTTTGCCTCGTAGGCGGCGCCCTCCACCGCCGCTCCTGCAATCGCCCGCACGACGACCAATCCGGCCTCTCCACCGACGATATCAGAGCCCTTCCGAAATTCAAATTCAGTGCGAGATTGGGGCAGAGACCGAACGAGTTCTGCGCGATTTGCCTGGAGAATTGCGCGGAGAGGGACCGGTATCGGGAATTGCCCGATTGCAAGCACATCTTCCACGCGGGTTGCGTGGAGAGGTGGCTGGCGAAGTCGCCGGGATGCCCTTTGTGCCGGACCGCCGTAAGGTTGAGCTCAAGGAGCGAGGAGGACTCAACCGGAGGAATTGAAGATTGCCATGGTCAATTATGGTACGCCTTTGGCTAGGAATATTTTTAGGTTTTGCAATTTCCGTTTGTTTTCTAAGACTTTGACGAGGCAGAGAAGGATCCAGATCTACGTGGCACCTATATTTTTTTTTGGAGAGGGACGTGGCACCTACATGGCACACACATGTCACCTAAATGACACCTTTTATATCCATGTCAGCGCGAGTGGATAACACACGTATGAATCTCACGTGATTTGTGTTTAAATGACAAAAATATATATAGTCCACGGACCTATCTGAAACCCGAAAAGTACAGGGACATAGTTGCCAAAATTGTCAAAGTTCAGGGACCTATTTATGTATTCGGCCTGCAAACAATATGGTTCATTTTTCAGTATTGCCATGTCTCATGTTCAATAGGCCAAAAAGGCTCACTCATTAAGCTAGATGTGCTTATTAGTTTATGGTTCATGTTTTTATGCTATTAGGTTCATAATTTTTGCCAATAAGGTTCATAAGATTTAGTAAAAAAATACTTCTAATGTGTGTTGTATTTTGAAGTTTCATATTACAGTTCATGCTCTTATGTTTGTAGGTTCATGAAAATACACCCTTAGTTTCATGAAAATTCATTTAACATTACCTTTATATTATTTGTGTTATATTTTGTATTTTTACGGATGTATAAGCTTGTAAATTATTCTGCTTTATGTATATGACAACGACAACATCGAAAGGCTTGAAAAGAAAGAAACAACTTAGCTCTACACGTCAAAGTTCGCGTGGAAAGAAAATGCTAAAACTTTCAACTCCACTAACTGGTAGCTTGGAGTTTGAAGGATGTGAAAGTGAAGAAGAAGCAGATGAAGATTATGATGATACAGATTGTGAGGATGCAGATTATGAAAATACAATCAGTGAAACTTACTATTTCTATTATTTATTTTTATATTTAAAAGCATAGGTTCCTTGCATTTTAAATGCTTGATTCATGCTTGTTTAAGAATAAGTTAATACTATTGTGTAGTATATACTCCATGCATGCCAATGTATTAAAAAAGCTTGAATGAGGCATTCAAAGTTTGGTTCATGCAATGTAAGGCTCTGGTTCATGCTACTATACAGTATGGTTCATAGTACATTTTAATTTAGTTCATGCATTTTTAAGTATACATGTTATTTCAGTTTATACTTGTAGGTTGATTAAATACTAACTATGATATTAAATTACATGTATTTGATAGGTTTATAGAAATTGTTCTAGCATATGTACATCCAAAAAAGATTGAATAAGTCATTCAAAATTCGGTTCATGCAATTATATAACACAATAAAATTGTCTAATCTATACAAATCATGGTTTAGTTGGTTCATAACATATAATTTAAAATATCATCGCTCTTTTGGTTCATATATGGTTTTGTAAACTTAGGTTCATAATAGTTGTCTCGTTGGTTCATAACTTTGTATAATATAGTTCATTATAAGCGTCATGACTTTAGGTTCATAATAGTTATATTATTGGTTCATGATTTTGAATACTTAGGTTCATAATAGGTGTCTCGTCGGTTCATAACTTTGTATACTACAATTCATTATAAGCATCATGGCTTTAGGTTCATAATAGTTGTTTAATTGATTCATGATTTTGAATGCTTAGGTTCATAATAGGTGTCTTGTTGGTTCACAAGTTTAAACTAACTTATCCTTTTGCTTCCTTGCAAGAGATAAGAAATATTTCGGTTCAATACTTCTTATATATCTCATTTCATTATTTCATCAATACAAGCACTAAAATCCAAACCGTTGAACCAAATGCCCGAAAGCGTTAGGCTTTGTAATCTGACCTTTGGATTTAGAGACCCTAAACATGTTAATTAATAAGAATAAACCAACACTTAACCCACAAAAACTTAATGTCATACCAAAGTAGAGGTACGTATACCATGTAGAATTGGGAAAGAGTACATCGGATATCATTAATGTTAAAACTTTGGAGCTCAGAAGTTATATATATTTTCAGAACTTATTATTCAAATATCAACTTAGCATTCTTCATTAAGCGAGTGCCAAAATAAACATTCTTCATTAAGCGGAGTGAAAAGTTACACGTCCACTGCAAACAAAGCTGCATCCGCAACATATCAAAATCAATTGCCAATAGTCACTTGAGTTTCTCTAATAATTTTGGGGCGACATGCGTTTGTGAAAATACCGATTCAAGATGAAGCAACTGATAATTAAGTTAGTTGAAGGCAAATTAAAACACATTTGTCCACACACGACCAGTAATCAAAATATTGTCCAGTGCAATGCTTGTGCCCACTTTCATCACCCTCGATCCTCTGAACACATGCCTGCAAATGGACGCAATGACAGAGATTTATCTGATGAAGCTTAGCCTTAAAAATGGAATGTGTGTAAAAACAAAAAAAAAACGGATGGATTCATTCAGGTTATTCAGGATGATTCAACTGATAGTGATCAAACAAGGGCTTGGTGCACTTGGGCTTGCATCGGTCCTCAAGATACTTTTTCTGATCAACAAGTTCATCATCCACCCTGAAAGAATCAAGGTCAGGAATTAGTAGCAGCAAAGTTATTTAGCATAAACTTGCCATTTTAAAGCATCCGCCAAAGCTATTAAGATGCATTAACCACGAACACAACCAATACGTAAGTGGACTTCACTGTCATGCTCAGTGGCGTAGCCAGGAATGTATACCAATGGGGGCTAAATTCCTTTGGTTAATATTTTTACTACAGAAAAATTTCTGGTGAAGCCAAGAATTTTTTTTGTATTTTTTATAAAATATACAAAAAATATATATTTTTCTGTACATAAAAAAAATATACTGAAAATTTTATATTTTTCATAATATTTTGTATTTTTCAGTATAAAAACCCATTTTAACATATTTTATATATAAAAACATTAATCTGCTTTTGGTTATGTTGCAGTCTTTCGAGGGGGTCATTACCAAACATATCCCTCGAGAATGCAATTCTGTGGCTGATTTGATTGCTAAACTACACCACGATTGTAGTATCAATCAGATTCTTTACCATGGAGGGGTCCTGACCCTCATCCGTAAGGATGCCCTAGCTGACCTAGTTTGCCTAATTTTTACCTATTCAAAAAAATAAAATTAATCTGCTTTTGGCAAGGTTTAGTATTAATTAATTAAAAATGGACTTAAATTTTGAAAGTTCATTTGAAGATTAAAATCGGAAACGAAGGTAGTAGTTTTTAACAAATAACCTAATTTTTTTACTATATTTAAATTTTTTTATTTTTTTTTGAAAATTCTAGTGGGGGCTGGGCGCCATGTAAGTCCGCCGTTGGCCATGCTCTACATCGCTAGTGACCAACTGGCATGAATTAGATGTGTGCCATATACATGGGATTTTAATCATTCTCTCTTTGTATGTAATAAATGGGTGGCGCAAGTAAACAGGGGGATTACAGTTAATGATGAGCAAACCCAAATCAATATCCACTGAAGTTATTCTGATTATGCACGAGCCGAGACAGAAAAATAATCTCATGTAAATATGCATAACTTCTCACAATTTGACTTTAGAACAATATCACAACGATGTAACAACTCCTGCACCAAATGAAGAATTTTTTCTTGGTAGAAATAACTTATAATCAATGATTAAAAAACTTAGGGTTGAACTCGATCAAGCAAAGTTGAAGCCAGTGGAAACAATTCTCAATCAGAAATTGGCTCATGAAACAATATTAGAAAATGCAGAAGTTACTATACCCATTTTGAGAGTGTTCTCAGTAGATGGAAAGCAATGGCTAACAAGTTACAAGCTATAATAAGTCCAAGCATAACTTTCACCACAAACTCATATTCGGACTCTTATCTTGACCATCTAATTCATGCCAGCCCAATAACTTTGTATACTACAATTCATCTAATTTATACATACAGTGTTGTATTCACATAGATAAGAATTTGATGTCAAACCGTTTGTCAAAGTCTGAGACAGAATTGTTGCATGTATTATGTCGACAAACAAATATCATCATAGACTGAAAGATCAATCAGAAAAGACAACAGGATTAAATATAAACACGTATAATGGTGCACATTTCAGATTTGGATTGAACAATCAGAGATTTAAGATGAAACAAACCGTTTTGTTCCAATCGGAAGATAGATTTTTCAATAAATGTTACAATTACAAAAGGAAGCGAAAGCGATTTTGTCAAATTCTAGAGCCATCGTACTTGCAACAGATTTTCTACAGTTGGTTGATAGCTAGGGTCGACTCTGAACTTTTGATCTATAATGAAAGAGAGAACTTATGAAGCGAAGAGCTAACAATCCTCTTCGATCGAGAGAGAACTTATGAAGCAATTGTATTTCTCAGATCTTGACGAAGAAGGTGCTCGTACGAAGACCAGTCGGTGAGCGCCATCGATCCCAATCGTAAGAAGGAGGAGGATTCTCTTTTGAGGACAAATGACGAATTTACCCCTCTGGTTAACCCCCCCCCCCCCCCCCCCCCCCCCCCACATTAATAAAACGCCCATCTACACCATTGATTCCTAAAATCCAACACTCTACATTTGTTCTCATTTCTCATTATAAGGTATGTTCTCATTTAATCCCCAATCTATAGTTCTATTTTACTACTTTAGAATACACTTTAAAAATTAATGACACATAACAACTATTCATTAATTTCTTCTACATAATATTTTAACACAAAAAGCATGTAATTCCTTTCTAGGAATAAAGCAATCAACAACAGTTACATCACCAAACTTGAAAAACCTTATATATGTGTTTGATAACTAGCAATTTTTAAGTTATTCATTAATCAATTTGCCGGGAGTTGATCTGCTGGATGCCAATTTTAATGATCAACATAATGATAGCAATATGAAAGCTCATTACGACTTGTCTATCTTAAATTGAAAAATGTAGTGTCATTTCTAGCTTCTCTGAAACAGCATACTACCTAACAAACCAAATAGAATACAAAGCTTAGCCATAAAGAGAAACAAAGAGATTTGGCCAAGTCTCCTTTGCTTGTAATTGTTCTTATTTAATCTAGTTTCTGAGGGGTTGTTGCTTTCTCGTTTATAAAAAAAAAGAAGAAATCAATATCACTACTAAACAATTATTTTACTACAACCGCGCATGTGCACATGGCTCTATTAGTTGAGCCTCTTGCCTATGTAAAAGAAGTCTTAGGTTCGACCGTCGGGATAGCGGTTTGCCCTTTTTTTTATTAGAATTTAGAACTGGTTAGTTCTCACTCGTTTACGGGTGCTCTAGGCTAGTCTAAGACTCCAAGTAGTACTTTTCTTTTTTGGAAATTTTACTCCAAGTAGTACTTTTTTTTTGGTTGAAGGAGAGGCGGTACTCTCCGTCCCCTCAAGGGGGAATTTTATTAATAATCGAAAAAAGGGCTAAGTAGTACTCAAGCGGGGGATAGCCCGACCCCTTACATCATCAAACAACAATAAATTAATCCCCTCAGGTGGGGCAAGCAATACATTAAGACCTAACGGAAATAAAAAAGCATAAGACGCGAGGTAATCCGCTACCGAATTTGCCTCTCGATACACATGACGGAATCGGATAGTCCAATCCCTACTAAAAAAGCCTTGGCACTGTAAGACCAGGCTATATAACGGATGACTTTTACTCACCCGAGAGTTGAGGAGACCCACAACGAGCTGCGAATCGGACTCTAAGATGACCTGACGAAAGCCTTTATCCCACGCAATCTTCAGACCATCAAGCACTCCCCACAGCTCCGCCATGGGCACCGAGCACGAACCAATATTGTGAACGAAACCGGCAATCCACTGACCATAATGGTCCCTAAAAACGCCACCAGCTGCAGCTACACCTCCATCCTTGACCGAACCATCCGTATTGATTTTAATCCACCCTTCATTCGGTGAGACCCAAGAAACCTCCTGCATAATTTTAATTGAACTAGAAGCCATTAAAGAGGACTTACTTGTAGCACGAAGATAATCATGCACCTGCAACAGAATAAACCTCGGTTTGTCCCTTATCAACACTTCCTCACCGAACACCTCGGCACACCTCCAACGCCAGACCCAATAAATAGCCGTGCTGAACACCTCACACCACCCGGCCTCCCCAATTTTTCCGGTCACCAGTATGTTGCTCCGTAACCACTCCGCAAACGACATCTGAAAGAAATCAGGCAAAAAATCAGTAGCGCATAATATCGACCATAAATTCCTCACCTGGCTACAATCCCGGAAGAGATGTTCATAAGTTTCCACCGCCATGACGTTGTTTGGGCAACGCGAACAAGCATCCATCATTGTAAGATGTCGTCGTCTTCTCTCGGCATTAGAAAGTACTCCACCGTTGCTCGCCAACCACACAAAACAACGAACGCGTTCAGGAGCCTTGATCTTCCAAACCCGGCGGTAGAACGCGTCATCAACACCAACCCTGTAAACATTCCCCTGCAGCAGATTAAAACCAGTTGAGACCGAATAATTTCCATCGGAAGAATGAGCCCAGCATATCTCATCTTCCATTGAATCAGAAAACGGAAGCACAGCAACAGCGGCGATCTTCAACAGCAACTCAGCGGGCAAAAGATGAGCAAACATATTCCAGTTCCAGCCTACACCATCCACCCAAAAATCCCTCACCACAGCGTTCCATTTTGCCTCTTCAATGGAGCTAGTAGCATAATTAACTAGGGGTGACTCCATCAACCAGGTGTCCCTCCAAAAACGAACCGACGCCCCACCTCTAACGATCCATTTGGTCCCCTTAACCACCACCTCCGATAAACCAGTTCGAACCCCCTTCCAAAGATACGAACACGCCGGCGATTGGCCTAAAGCACAGTCGACATACTTGTGTTTCAAAACAGAAATCCACAACCCTTCATTCTCCATGATAAAACGCCACCCTATTTTGCCAACCAAGGCTAGGTTCATCTCTTTCATGGAGCGGATTCCAAGACCCCCCTGATGTCGTGGCCGAGTTACCACCTCCCATGCCACCTTATGTAATTTTTTATGCTCAGCGCTACTGCCCCACAAGAAAGCCCTATTAATTTTGTCGATCTCATTGCACACATTATCCGGAAGAAGGAACGTGGACATCGAATAAACCGGCAAAGAGGTCAAAACTGATTTCACCAACGTCACCCTCCCTGCAAAGCTTAAGGTCCGAGCTTTCCAACCTGCGAGTCTCGAATTAAACTTGTCGACCAGGCCCGAGAACGTCTCTTTGTTCACTTGTTTATGCAAAATAGGAAGCCCAAGGTAAATACCCAAGTCTTTCGTTACCTTGAAACCACTAGCAATCTCCAAATTTCTTACCTCACGATCATTCACATTTGGAGAGACAAAAATCATCGACTTGTGTGCGCTAACCTTTTGACCCGATGCACCACAAAAACACTCAAGACACCTCATGATCACTTCAATCTGACGAACAGAAGCCTCCGCAAAAAGTATAATGTCATCCGCAAAAAACATATGAGAGAGATAAGGCCCGGTCCGAGTCAACTTAATCGGTTTCCAATCCCCTATGTCCACCGAATCCCTAATAATGTGACTCAAACGCTCAATACAAAGCAAGAACAGATAGGGAGACATAGGATCCCCTTGCCGCACACCCCTGGAGGCCGAGAATTGATTCGTGACCTCACCGTTCCAAAGAAGCTGCATTCTAGTAGAGGATACACAAGCAATAATCCACCTAATCCATTGACCAGGGAAGCCAGCAGAACCAAGAGTATCCTCAATGAAATCCCATCTAACGCGATCATACGCCTTCTCAAGATCCAATTTCAATATCATCCAACCTTTGGACCCTTTCTTTCTCCTCATCGAATGTGCCACTTCTTGAGCCACAATAATATTATCAGTAATCAAACGCCCGGGAAGAAAACTACCTTGAGTCGGGCCAATAATATCCATCAACACCGGTTGTAACCTATTTGCCAAGATTTTAGTAACAACCTTATAAATCACATTACATAAACTGATGGGTCGGAATTGACTGAGAGATTCCGGCTTATCCCGTTTAGCCAAAAGCACAATCAATGTATCATTCACCCCATCCGGGAACTTTTCCAACGCAAAGAACTCCTTAACAAAAGTCACGACTGAACTCCCAAGCGTCTTCCAATAATTCTGGAAGAAGATTGGCTGAAAACCGTCCAAACCCGAGGCCTTAAGCGCACCCATGTCCTTAATCGCTCTCCAAACCTCCTCCGCTGACACCGACATAATCAGCTTGTCTAGCCGATCATTACTTATGCAAGGGAAGCTCACATTTAAACTCGGAAGCTGAGGCGCTTCAGCAGTGTCCAACGTGTACAGATTCCGAAAGAACTCCACAACCATACTCTCAAGATCCTCTTTCTTATCCACCCAATTACCATCATTATCCCGAAGGCACTCAATCCTATTATGCCTCCTTCTAATAACCATGGACGTGTGAAAAAACGTCGTGTTACGATCACCAAGTTTTAGCCATTGCTCTCTTGATTTTTGACACCATAAGATCTCCTCTTGTTCCAAAACCAAGTCCAAATCCTGCTGCAACTTCGACTCCTTTTCAAGTAAGGCTGCGGACCGGGCCCTATTGGGGTGTTTTTGGACCCGATCAAGCTCTTGCAACAGAGTTCTCTTACGCTGATGTATGTTACCAAAAACTTTTTTGTTCCACACAACAAGCTCATCCTTAAGGATAGCCAAAGCACTTGGAGTATCCAAATCCTTACACCAAGAGCTTTCAATCTTGTCACCAAATTCCGGGTGAGTCATCCAAGCCGCTTCACACCGGAAAGGTCTCCTTTTCTTGTTCAAACCTAAGTCAGGGCAAAAACTAACCAACAACGGATTGTGGTCCGAAGAAAACCGGGGCAGGTGACGCACCCGGGCCTCACTCCACAAAAACCGCGCCTCTGCATTCATAAAGACACGGTCCAACCTCTTCGAAACAACCGAGGCACGGGAAAGGCGTTTACTCCACGTAAACCGAGGACCCACATACCCCATATCAATAAGCCCAAGGCCATTCGTCAACTGATTAAACGTACCCGAGTCCGAATGAAGGCCACCTGAACCACCCTCTCTTTCATGGTTGAACAGAATGCAATTAAAATCTCCACCCACAATCACCGGTCCGACAACATTCTTCACTGCAGCCTCAATCTCTTTCCAAAAGATCACCCGACGTGTAGCATCTGGTGGCCCATAGACGACAAAAAGGTTAGCCGTATTCCCTCCATCAACATACATGGCGTGGATAAAGTCCTGATATAACTTCACAACATTGACATGCACTTTCGACTCCTTCCATAAAAGCCAAACACCTCCGGCAAACCCGACAGCCTCAACCCTGACATACTTCGTATACTCTAGCCTTGCCATCTTCTCACAGATCTTATCCGCACTCTCCCCCGATATACGAGGCTCAAAAATAGCCACAATGTCGACTTTATGATGTCTACTCATATAGCGGATTGCCCGCCGGAAACCTGGCTTTCCTGCACCGAAACAATTCCACATTAATATATTCATAGATAACAAGAAAGGATAAAAAAAAAGAGAACGAAAGAAATCATAATGGTCCTTGAGCTAACGAGCTCTCCGCGATGTTTGAATCATTGTCACTCAGGACAACCACACGAGGATCATGATCAGAATTTAAGTTATCACACTCCACTCCCTTCTGATTCTGATCAGACTGACACTTCATCACTTGCGTGTTAGGATCGAAAGGCAAAGTTTCCACCGGATCCTTATTCAGCATCCGTGAGCTTTCGTGATTACTCTCAATATCCGCTCTCGATCTCTTCATAGGCTTCCCTTCTTGATCAGTACTATGCTTTCCTGACCCTGCATTACTGTCTTTTGCCGGAGAAAACACCCCCTTTTTCCGCCCTATTTTTATCGCCCTTTTACTGACTTGATATTTGGATTGAAACAACCCGTTGTTAAACACCTGTTTAAATTGCTTCTGTGATCCTTCCAAGCTAATCCCCCCGTTGTGATTATCCGGACTACGTAAAATAGAAGGATCCACTAGTTGTGCGTTAAAAATCAGCCCATCTCCCTGTTTTTGGGCCAATCCGCTCTCCATATTATTACTAGGCCCATCATCAAGCTCATGGTTCGACCCATTAACCCTATTACTCTCTTTGTTCGATCCATTAATCCTATTACTCTTGCCTTCATTCAAAAGCACTAACTGTCCAAAATTGTTTCCTTTAGCAGCACCCGCCAAAGACAACTGATTTCCCATGATTTCCGCATCAGCTTGCATACTACTATCCATATTTTCTAGAGCATCAAACCGATTTATCCTAGGAAAGAGATCCTTCTTTTCGGAACTAACCTTCTCCTTTCCTTTCTCATTATTACCATGCACATCCTTTGGAGAATCTTTCTTATTCTGAGCTGTTTTCAAAATGAACTTGTTTCCTTTTGAATTAAACTTCCTTTTTTCAACTTTCATCCAAGCACCATAGCTTCCTTTCTTCTCCACGTCGGACGGCCCAGGCACTTCAGCCGGCGACCTATCCTTCTCCGGCGACATGTTGATAACTTCATTGGACCGTTTATCATTGGTGACATTACTACCCATACTTGGGCCCGGAATAGCCGACACATTCTTGTTCTGATCCCCTTTAGCGTAGCTCGACGACGGACTCGGATTCACCGTGCGAAAAGGGCAACTAGCTTTGATGTGGCCAAAACGACCACACCCAAAACATATTGTTGGCAAACCTTCATATTCAATCAAAAATATGTCTCCATTAATGCACACGGCACCCTTTAATGGTTTTTCCAGATCGACTTCCACACAAATCCGAGCAAATCTCCCTCGGTTAGTGTACAACGTCTTGGGATCCACTTTGATTGGCTTCCCAATCGCTGATGCCACCTTCATAAGAATCTTCTCTTCATACAAAGTAACTGGAAGATCCGATAATCGAATCCATGTGGGTGCTGTCTTGATTGGTTCCGATGTTCGGAAACTAGGCGACCAACTACGAACAATCAAACATATTCCAAAGATGGTCCAGGGACCATCCGTTAAGGCCGACATATACTCCTCCTCTCTCCCAAAACGGATCAAATAGCAACCATGGGAAAGATCCAAAATCTGATAACGAGAGTTTGATCTCCACATGTCCCTAATCTTCTTCTCCATGACCGGAAAAGCAATAGGGCTACCAAGGAGTTTAACCACTACCGACCATTTCCAAACTGACGCAAGTGCATCCATGACCTCATCCGCAATAGAGATCGCGGGGTCCCCATCCTCGCCATCTGGGAAGTGAATTTGGATCTTACCCTCGATGAACTCTTCGTTCATTAATGTCTTCTGTTGTGAAGCACCCCCGACAACGACCACATCTTTCCACGATATTCCCTTATCCGGGGGCCTAACTTTCTCCCTATCCTCCATCGTAATTTCATCGGGGATGGATTGAGCCGGCTGGCCTACCGGCGGAGGAATGCTTGTCATCGGAAAAGAAAAACAGACCAAAGGTGTGAACAAAAAGAGAGCTTTTACTGATAAAACTTACTCCAAGTAGTACTTGGACTACCCTATATCTTACCAGATCAAAAAAAAAGAAGTTATTCTACTACAACCTCCCTTCTGAATTCCATTAAAACATAAATTTTCTAATTTACTACACATTTTTATTTTCTTTATTTCGCTTTTTTTGTGCTAAAAACACGACATTTGATTTTTTACGTTACGTTTACACTATTATAAGATATGTTCACATATTATCACATTTTCAGTTCAAAGAATTTATAATACGTTCACATATGTTACAAGTGTGTTCACATATTAGAATTGTTTGTTCATGTTTTATTTTCATATGTTCATGTTCGATTAAATCATCATACAAACGTTAAACGGCTTTAAAAAATCACAAAAAATAATAAACATATATTTTTTTTAATTTTTTCGCTTATTTTTGCTAAAAACACGACGTTGGACATTTTACATTCTATTCACATATATTATACAAATGTTCACATTATTACAAGAGTTGTTCACATATAACCGCATTTGAACTTCAATTCAGAAAATTTAGTATACGTTCCCATATAATATAGGTATGTGAATTGTATGTTCATGTTTTATGTTCATACTTCAAAAAGCTTTTTTTATATTCTTTATTTTTTTAATCAAATGGCCTAGATTCGTTTCTAGTATTTTAATCGGATGGTCTAGATTCATTTATAGTTTTCATTAAACCCTATTTTCATTTGATTTAGGGCAAGCTAGATTCATTTTGATGATAGGAATTGAAGGCATAAGCCATGAGTAAGGTTTAAGCACTAAAGTAGCTAGATGTTAATGGAGTAGCTGGAGCGATCGACTTTGTTGTTAAGGTTCCTGGAGTCACTAACCAAGCCCTTGAAGTGTTCGTCAATTTTTTTGGAACAAGTATGGAGGTTCATCAAAGAACAACAACTAGTTACGGATCGAGTGGTCGAACAAAGTTGTAAAAATTCACAAACTTCGTCGTCTCCAAATGAAAAATGAATCGATTGAATCAAGTTGAAATTAAAATAGATGTGTGCTTGCGTTTGTAATTTTTATATTGTGTGAATAGTTTTATACTATGTGTATACTGTATATATATATATATATATATATATATTTTTTTTTTGGTCTTGCCTTTTGGCTCGCCCGGTTCGATCAATCGGACACCGCTCTATATTCGGACCGGATACTTCGTGGCCATGTGTGAATAGTTTTATACTTTGTGTATACTGTATATGAGTACTATATATGTTATATGTGCGTTAGCTTATATACTACACATGTGCATGTATCTTTGCTTGTGTTTTTTTCTTTACGAAAGCATGCATTTATGTTTTTCTGTTCATTCGTTATCGCTCTTCACATGTCGAGTTAGAGTTACATTGATAAAATTATATTTATTTTTAGTAGAGACTAGAGAGTGATATTCTTATAAAAATTCGCCATGCTTTAATTTTTATCTATTGATCGAAGACCTATGAAAGTAGAGATAATTACTGAGTGATCAATAATAGAATGAAAGAATAAATTAAATGATCATCTAGTCAATTATGCCAGACTCTTGATCATTGTCATTCATCGTATTTTCATGATCTGAGATTTTTTTTCCCAAAAACTTTTGAAACCGTTCAATTTAGCAATTTAATCAATCGAAAAAACCAAAATTGTTGATTTACGCCATGCATGGTATTATAAAAGTATTCGATAAAAGTAAAAGAATTAGCTAGATCGCTATAAATATAGGAAATGAGACAAAGGAAGGAGAAATTGATTTCTGTGTAATTTAATATATTAAACCCTCTTATCTCATGATTGATTTCGGCCTTGTTTCACTTGTGGGTGAAAAGTGATTTTTAGTGGCTTGAAAAACGTAAAAAGTAGAGAGAGTTGCACGGATTTTAAGAATATTAAAAGTAATTTTTGGGTAAAAATAGGTTTTGGGTAGAAAATGAAACATGGCCTTCAACCTCAGGACCCAAAGTAATTAAAATAAAATCTTGTACTTACCTTCCCTTCCATTCAAAATAAGCGTCATTTTAAATTTTGACACTAGTTTACAAAAAATATTAATTAAATTTAAAATCTTAAACTTTTTCTCAATCTTATCACTCGCCACCTTTTTGGACCAATGAATGATTTAGTCAATAAAACTTAAAACGACACTTAAAATGGATAAAAAATAAAGTTTTAAAAATACACTTATTTTTAAACCGGAGGGAGTAATGGAGAGGGGCAGAGGGCATGATAATTGAGTAAATCGGCCGTACATAGCAATGAGAGGTTAAGATGGGGAACAATTACACTAATTAAACACATCAGGATACCACGTCTAGTAGATCCAAGAGGGAAATCACAACACCACATCCGCATGTGACAAACGAAAAACTAAGACTCCTATACCCTTATTTTCTTCCTTCATACGTCCTTATCTTGAGTCATATCTTTTGTGAGTGATAAATTAGTGAGATCTTGTCTAATCATTTTCTTTCAATACTTCTTTAAGCAATCTCATAGTCATATATACTAGGATATCAATCCCCCACTTTACATACAGGTGACCCAACCATCGTAATAGTGCCTTGAATAGTTACATAGTTCTTTTAAACTATTTTTCACTCATAAATTACTTTTAATATCCTTTAAATACTCTTACATTAAAAAACAAATTTTCACTAACTAATGAAACCAACCTAATGCACTTCCAAAAGTAAGGGGTGACCGGGTAAATATGAAAACTCAATAATAATAATACCGGTCGTGGTTGCTAGCGGTTAATGATTTATATTCCACCCTCCATCGAAAACAAAACATACTCAAAAATTTGATTAGTCCACGCCCAAACACTCTACCAACCAGTCCTCCACCTCTTCGGATCGTTCGAAACAAGATAATCGTTTCCAAAACTTCGTTCGGAGTTGATCCCCACCGAAAACGCTTTGATGGGTTGCTCTTCCTCCCTACCAGGTCTCAATTTCTCATTCGATCTACATCTCTCCTCTCAAATTTCCCTCTACGCTTATACGACTTCCATTCTAGGGTTTGCGGATATCCTTTCGCTGTCTTTCGACGCGCTCAATTTTGAGTAGTAGGACATTTTAATTTGACTTTCAGATCGATGTAGGGGATTTTGATGGGAAATTGTGTTTGAAGATTGTGAATTTTTTGTTAACCGAGTTTTGTTGCAATCACTGATCAGCTGATAGAAATGGCGCTGGAGGGCCGGGCGGGCTTAATTCCGGCAGAAACGATCCTGTAGATGCCAAGAATTTGAAGGTCAAGGTATGAATCAAACACGTATTTGATCTCGGTCATCCATGCCCCTCTGTAAATTGAAATGATTTTGATGCTAATTTGTCTTCAGCTGGTCCTGCTCGGAGATTCTGGTGTTGGGAAGAGCTGCATTGTTCTTCGTTTCGTTCGGGGTCAATTTGACCCTACTTCCAAGGTGGAGAGTTTAGTATTTCATATTATAAACTTTTATATGCCTCAAGATATCAGTTCCTATGGTGTGACTTGATGAACTTACTTGAGTTTGCTCTTATTTTGGCAGGTGACTATTGGAGCTTCTTTCCTATCACAGACGATAGCCTTGCAGGAATCTACAACAGTCAAGTTTGAGATTTGGGATACTGCTGGACAAGAGAGGTTCTCTGCCTATTCATTATTTCCTTTTTGATGTGTACTTCTGTGCCTTACATGTGTTTAAATTTGTGTTCAGTGCTGTATACGTATGGGATGATTCAATGCATGAAATGCTAACATATGTTTTGTGTTAAGTGATTTACACTTACTATTTTGTGGTGACTTTTTTTTGAGAGTTATTAATCGAAGTGATCCATCTAGTTAGGTATGCTGCATTGGCACCACTTTACTACCGTGGATTTGCAGTTGCAATTGTTGTGTATGAAATAACAAGTCCTGAATCGTTCAACAAAGCACAATACTGGGTTAAGGTGTTCTTCTTTCCTGCATTAATAGCTTCATCACTCTATCTTTCTTTTTATATAACATAATCTATTCTGATGTATTGTTTGCTGGCATGACCATATGTCATATCTGGTGCGTTTGGATCGCACCATTTAATGCATTATTTTGCATTAAATCCAGAAATCTGGCAAGGCTTGGTTTTGAATTGTGTTTAATGTTGATTCTTGACTGGAATTGCAAAAACATGGGAGCCCTGATAGGCTGATACTGTAATGACATTAGTTGGTAACAAAGCTGATCTTGAAGATCGTCGAGAAGTCACAACAGAAGTATGTTGCCTGCTTTGCGCTCTTCATTTCTCTGTTTCCTTGTATTTGAGAAACATCTTTGCCTCTTATGTAACCAAACTTGTTGAAATATGTAGGATGGTAAGGAGTATGCAGAGAAAAATGGAATGTTTTTCATTGAGACATCTGCCAAGACGGCAGACAACATCAATCAGCTTTTTGAGGTACAGTAGTTGTTACACTGGACTGTCTCTCCGCTGATAGACTCTTGCCTCTTGTTTTAATGTGGAGTATGTAGATCAGTAGGTGTCATTTATAATACTAGATCCAGTTGGATCTATAACTCAGTGCAAGAGACATTCAGAAGTACAATGAATTATTCCTCTCAATTAAGGTGTTGATGGAACAAGGAATGGGCAAAAGTTTGAACTCTTTGATGTAGTGTAGAGTCAAAATGATGGTTGATTCTATAGAGAAGGGAAGTGTCTAGTGCATTAAGTGGCTTTAAGTTGTTGTACAGTCAGTACGGATGGCTAGCACGAGCTATATCCTATATTGAGGTGATAGTATCAGATGGTACCTTTGCGTTTATAATCTTTACTATCTTATGGATGATGAGGCTACAACCGCTCCATATTCGAATTCTTGGCCCCAAGTATAATAACATGCAAACAGACTCATGGTTTAAATTTAAAAGTAGGCTATTTCAGTCCAAATTTGGACCAGGTTTGACTTGTTTTTATAGGCCATATTCAGGTATTTAGAGTAAAACGCACCTTTCCCTCAATATTATAATGGCGGGTACCTCTATATGAGGAGCTCTAATGCCTGGGTACAACTGCTGTATTCAGGTATTTTGAACCTAAATATAAAATTTTATGATACTTGGAAATTGGATACTTTGCTTCCATATTACCTCAAATAACTGGATATTTTGCTTGTTAATTGGATTCATGCACATCAGTCTATACAGAAACTGACGGCTTATTTGTTTATTTGGACAGGAAATTGCCAAGAGGCTACCTCGCCCATCTTCGTAATAATGATGATTTGAGAAGAAGGGTAATGAAGAAGTTATTATGCTAGCTCATACCCTTAAAATCTGTCTGTAGTGTTTGCTAAACATGTGTGCTGTACTATATTTCAAATGGCCACAGCACACATTGTTGTGAGCTATTTGTCAAACTTCGTCAGTATAATTTTCATTATCAATTTGCCTTATCTAGCACATCCTAAATTTATGGTTGATTATATTGGTCGTCCATATTCATATGTATAAGTGTAACTCTAATTGGAATAGTACTTTGTGGTTGTTGAATCTCACGGGACTGGAAATGGGCGGGAGAGTTCGGTTGTGGGTGGGGTGCCAATTCCTATTCATGAATTCCATTTTGGGTTCACTCCAATTTCTCTTCTCCACCTTGATGCTTTATAAAACGGGCTATATAGAGATTTCTTTTAATAAACATTGTCCAGGATTTTTATGGTGTCTACATAAAGATTTCTGCTTCTGTGTCTACATATAGGGATTTTATTTAATGAGCAATGTTGGGAAATCAAAACTTATAAAAAAGTAGTTTTTGTAATATATAATGACATATATCTATCTATCTATCTACATCTACGTCTACACTCTACACTACACTACTAAAAAAGGACGGGGTCTAAACTACTCATCTCTCTAAAGAATAGTGATTTCTTTATTCACGTCCGTTGATAAAATTCTGATGGGTTTCAATGATTGAGTTCTCAATTGCACCAAGTTCGTTCTAAAATTCTGATGGGTTTCAATGGTTGAGTTCTCAACTGCACCAAGTTCGTTCAACTGATGAACAACCCCAGGAAGGAACCGAAACCAGAGAGAGTCAGGACGGAAATGACGGACTCGGGAGAATCAGGACGAAACGTCTGACTCAGGAGCAAGAATTCTTCACCGCCGGCAGATCTTCTCTGCCTCGTAAAAGTCTACCAATTCGTCCTCAAAATTGATCGGTTTGAGCTTATCCTTCTCAATTGAATTTTGTTTCTAATGTCTCTATGTCAACTGTGGCTCAATTGAACTTGAGAAAGATCCAAATTTTCGTTGTTTTTTGACGCTGGCTGAGAACTCCCGGCTGCCACCAATTGTACTTTTTCTGATCAAATCCATTTTCTTTCAATAACCTGATTCTACTATGTGTCTTACTTGATTTTTAATTGTAGTATTTGCCCATGCTGAACCTTAAAGTATTATCATTTTCTTGTGAATGCTTGAGCTTTCCTGACCTGGTGCATTTTGGTGTGTTCACCTAATTCTTCTATACTGGTTTTCATTGTAGTAATTGTCCATATTAGGGCTTGAAGTAACAAAGTCATTTGTAAGGATAATGTGCTGACGCTGAGCACCTTTCCTTAGTATTCACTTGCAAAATGTATCTGGAGCCCAGAAGTTTAGATATCGTCCCACAAAGCTATCTTTGCGGTCTAATTGCTTTGGTTCTCTGATTAATGCTGAATATGAAACTGCTATTTGTGTGCTTAACATGGAGTAAAATGTTATTTAATTGATGTAGGATGATGAGAGCTTGAGAAGGTGGAAAGAGCAGCTTCTTGGAAGTGTAGATTTGAACAATGTTGGAGGTGATCCTCTATACCTGTCTTCTTTTGAATGATTTAAAAACCTTTTTGATGTTTCCTTCCTTATCATGTTATTTAATTAGCTTGCACTAGGGCGATTAGATTTCATTATGGGATGAGATCTTAGTTTTCAATTTATATAGTTTATAAAGTTGCCCAAGTCTTGCCAAATTACCTTTGTGACAGGAGGTTGTGGGTTCTTCTCCCTTTAATAATGTATAAATATAAATAAATAATTCAGTTGAAGTTTTGGGTTATTGCATTGCAAAAGTTTGTTGTGAATTGTGATTATGTCATTGAATAAAATAGCATTTGGGTTTGCTTAATAAACTTGGCCTATTTTAATATTTTGCAGAATCATTGGAAACTGAAGTCAAGATCATCAGTCTTGCCATCCTCTCAGTGAGTGCACCTTTCATATTCAATGGCAACCAATGTGTTTTTTCCCTGTTTGCTGAGAAGTTACTAATTGATTGAAGAATAGATGTTTGCATTTATGAAAGAAACCTTAGGAAGCAACTGATCATCTTATATGATGTTCTGTTTCACTCATTCACCTGCAAATCATGTAGTCTTCATTCCCTTTAACGTCAGTTCATTACCATTCCCAGAATCTTTCCCAGCATATGTAGTACTAAAGGAAAGGCATGTTAACACTGATATAAACCCATTGTATCTCTTCTTTGGTACTTGTCAGTTAAGACAGATGCACCATCAGTACTTGAAAATCAAATGTTGTTATCCAAAATGGATCTCAATACCCTATGTCATCTCATTCTATTGTGTATGATGAATGTTTGTTCTGTAGACTTGTTTTTATTTATTGAAAAAATATGCTATATGTCTCTTTGGCTGTTTTCTGTATTTTTGCTGATGCATAATTTACATCCTTCGCTTTTCTTGCTTGAAAACTGCAGCTTTGACATGAAATATACAGGACCTAATGCCTCCAACATAAAAAAATAGTTTTAGTTTCAAATCAAAAGAAGAGGTTAAGAGATGGCATCTGTATTCAGATTCTGAGCTTGGAGGTTTGTCATTATTCAGCATAATATATTTGCGTAGTACTTATAAGATTTAAAATAAACATACAAAACTGCCTATTTGTGCTTATCATAGGCTAAGGCTTCCACACAAACATGACCCCACTTTATCTAGAAAATTTAGTTCAGATATTTTTTCTGCAAAATAAATGTTATATGTGAATCTGCATTATTTGATGATATTAGCTTCTTTTTTTTCAGTTTTTAGATATTGTTTTTATAATACTATATAGTTCTGGTGTAATGCTCATATTTTAAAACTTTCTTCTACTTGTGCTTATATTGCATTATATAGGACATATATTTGAATGTGCTTTTACATAAATAAGGAAGAATTAGTCTTTCAAAAGTTTAAGAGAAGCAACTTAACTGGTACACCACTTATGTCAATTTGTTTGTCTCTTGCTGTGTCGTTTTGTCTGAGATAAGAATAAATGAAGTCTCAAAACATTTAAAAATGGATACAACATAATTATTTGGGTGACAATATTTGGCATTAGTCAATGAAAACTGTCAATACACAGAGAGTTAAAGCAAACCCAGGATCTCACCTTACATGGGATGAAGTTGAGCAATGAGCTTCAAGCTTTGTATAAGCTTCTTGTTCATAATCTGACTAGCATAAGCCTTAAAGATTACAATTTAAAGCATTTCCGATTTAACTTCAAACTTGTGTACAAGGTGATCAACGAGAGACTCGGATTAGGCAATGTCTCACTTGGTTTGCTTCGAAAAGCATTGATTTAAATATTGATAGGACTTTGTATGGTTAAGTTTCTAACTGCATAATACCATTAACAATGATGCGATTTTATCCTTCAATGCTGGTTTGTGTAGTTTGGCCGTTTTTACCACCTTTTTTGAAGCCATGCTGTCTGCAAGAAGTGCAATATGTATAATCTTTCTTAAAGACGATGAATTTTGTTTGTTTTAATGTGTAATGAATCACCTTATTCTTTAACTCTACACCTTTTCCTTTCTTTCACCACCTTCTACACTTTCAGTATAAGAGAGACTCTCCAGACTTCACATCTTCTGAAGCATGTATAGGTTCTTTTATTGCTGAAGAATTATTTGGTATTCAATTGAATGAATGATGAACTCTTTATGACAACTTTGCATAATTTTTACAGGGTGAGGATCGAGAATGAGTTACTGTAAACCTGCAATCTTCGACACCATCTTCGGATGATTGGATTGGAGTCTTTTCTCCTGCAAAGTTCAAGTACAGTCGGTTTCTCTTTTTACCTTTCCTTTCGGTTGCCTTATATGAGATGCTAATAAAGGAAAATATTTTCTTAGGGAATCTTGATCCGTTCTTTTCCATTTAACATTAGTTTGTTCCTCTGCAAATTTATTTACTTATAAATAGTGATGAATAGCATAATGCTTGTTATCTCGTGTATCATCTGATTCAATGGTTCATGTGTTGTAGTGCTTCAACTTGCTACTCACCAACCGATACGAAGGATCAGACATTCAGACTCCATACTTGTGCTCTTCACCTATTAAGGTCAGTATGGATTACTTTAGTATGTTGAACCATATTAGTAAGAGATTTAGTTTTAATATGGATCAGTCTGATGTTGAATCTATACAATGTTGAATTGCAGTATGCGTTTGCAAACTCGTCTAATCCAGGCTACGGAAAGAGTGGAAAAGCTACTTTAAGGTTCTTGCTGATCAATCAGCGCGCAGACTTTCCATTTGCTTATTTTCAGGGGGGCTGATTAAGGTATGAGAAAAATGACTTACTTGTCTCAATTGTATTTTATTTATAAAGTAATTAGCTAATGACTCTTTTGGTCTTGAGCTTCATTGCAGCCGAAGTTTGTAGCTGTTTCAAACTCAATATCATTTGCCAATCCGAAAGCACCACTTTATCCATGTCTTGCTTTAGGGAAGTCTTGGAACAAGGTATGTTAATTGCAATATTGAATTAATTTGTCTAAATTTACCACTCCCTAATTTTGCTCTTCACCGTTTCATTCGTGATTTATCTGAAATCAAGAAGGTTAGTGAAGGAATAAATTAAATAGAAACTTTGTTTTGTTAAAAAGGATGGAAGATATTTCCCTGAAAATGACATCAAGCTTTAAAGCAAATATTTTATAGATATTTCTCTCTGAAGCTCTTTTTCCTTAAGTTCGCACAGATTGGTTTTTAACTGAAAGTAAACATGATATCTCCTCCTTGTCAGCTTAGTTTTCTGATATTATATAATACACAATTTGTTACCATGCAGATGACAGTAACCTGGACAAGTGGGTATGACATAGATGAAGCTTACCCTTTTGTTGAGTGGGGGCTTGATAGCTCTTCCTTGAAACGATCACCAGCTGGAACTTTGACTTTTACTCGTGATTCTGTCTGTGGTAGGATAATATAAATGAAATCTACATATAATAATTTCTTTCATATCATTGGGACAAATCATTGTCATTTGTATAACATGCTTCTAGGTATGTTAAGCTAATAACAAGTTGTTTTGCCTTATCCATAGGAGCACCTGCGCGAACAGTTGGATGGTGTTATCCAGGTTATATACACACCAGCTTCTTGAAGAATTTGTGGCCAAACAGATTGTATGTTTATCAGTAGCTCATTCCTTGTGATAAAATTGTACAGTAATACTTTATTTATCAGCTGCCCTATGACTTGTAGCATATATGCAGTTTCAACTTCTTTTGAGCCCTCCTATTCATCTATTAGAATGATTGAGCATTTTATTGAGATGAAGAAAATAAGGGCATACAAAGTGCTTATTATATACAGTTTACATGACAGAAGTAACTTATGATGTACATACTGCTATCTATGAGAATGATTATCAGCAAATAACTCTTATTTTTTTTTTTATGTTTAGGCAGAACGTGATGGTTCGAATGAGTACAGTGACTACCAACCAGCGTCTCTGAATACCACGGACCAACTTATCAAGGACATTGACAACATTGATATAGTATTTCATATTGGGGACCTATCATATGCAAATGGATATCTATCCGAATGGGATCAATTTACATCACAAATTGAACCTATTGCCTCAACTGTAACAATATATGGTTGCAAGGTCTGTATGTTTCTTAAGTCTTAACTGCTTGAGCTATTCTTTCTCTTTTCATTGGCTACGTAACCAGGGTTATGTACATACGCAATGTTTGGGCACTAAATCAATTGTTATTTATTCTGCCTCAGTGGAAATCATGAACGTGATTGGCCTAACTTGGGGTCTTTCTATGACAAAATTGATTCTGGTGGTGAATGTGGCGTGCTAGCTGAAACAATGTTTTATCCTCCTGTTGAGAACAGAGCTAAGTTCTGGTAAATTCTTTCTTTGATAGCAGCCTACTGTTCTCCTGCTCATTTACCCTTATAAAGCCTTGATGGGATAACAAGTGACGATCTAGAATCTCTGTACATGCTAAGTTTTAAATTGGTAACATGGCAAGCCAAAGTTGGTAGGCTTAGATAATTATTTTTATGGGTGGAAAAAATTGATGGTATAACATGAAGAAACACATCAAATTGTAAGGTGCCATGTTATACACAATGGGAAATTATTTGTTATGCTTTCTGATTATTGATTCTTTTTTTTTTCAACACAATATCTCAAAGTCTGTGAATAGGTACTCAGCAGATTATGGAATGTTCCACTTTTGTAATTTGTATAGCAGATACAGAACATGACTGGAGAGAAGGAACTGAGCAGCACAAATTCATCGAGAAATGCCTTGCATCTGTAGACAGGCAGAAGCAGCCATGGTTGATCTTTGCAGGTCACCGTGTTCTTGGCTATTCATCTGACTACCATTATGCCTTGGACGGTTCCTTTGAGGAGACTATGGGAAGAGAAAGCCTTCAAAAACTTTGATTCTTTCACTTCAGATTTTTGTTAGGTTAGATTATTGGTATAATGTGAAGCACAGACACTGGCACTGCAGCAAGCTTGGATTCTAAGTTGTATCTGCAGCATCTTTTATACGCACTTCCATGTGAACCATTTGAATTTTGTGTTGAGACAACCATTTGGTTTGTAGTAGATTTGTTTTTGAGCAATCACTGTTATTAAAATTCATTTGAGATGTTGGTTTTGTCTTCTATCATTCGGCAAACCTTTCCTTCTTTCTCATATTTGTTAACACTTGTAATGTTCCTTGTTTTGGTAATGATGTCTACTATTCAATGTAAAAATTCACCTTACTTTTGTGTCCTTTAGATTAGTGAAATACATGCACCATGTCAGTTCGTCATTTTTTGAGATATTATTACTTAAAGAGAAGGGCAACAAGATTAGGAAGGGGATTTCATTTCTCTATTGAATGCGTAGATCTCAAATTGTTTATTTTTTAAGAGGAAACAAATTTCTGACTTGAACAACACCTGTTTAAGTTTTTTAGTTTTTGTGTAGTCTTTTTTTGGTTTTTCTTGCTGCACAAATCCGATTGTTTTGGTTTAATGGCTTCTTCCATACTTGGCTTGTGTTTGTAATAATTGCCGTGCATTGCTAGTACGAGAAAAATGTACTAAGATGTATTTAACTAGTAACTCAGTACTTTTCTCTTTAATTATGCCAACTGGAATTCTGTGGATCATGATGACACTTGATAGCCAATTGGCATCTGTTGGTGGCGGCATCTGTTTAGATTATAATGCCAACTGGCACCTGTAGGTGATGAGAGATTAAAAAAATATTATTATCCGTTTCATTACATTCTTTTCACCTCTAACCTCATAAGTCGGTCAAATTTCAAAAAGGGTCGGTTTACAATTTACAGCTACTAACAGATGATATTTGTATGGAAGCCGCCTGTATACGTTACTTGCACTCAAAAGTCTGTAATAAATAACTTTCCAAGTATATTTTAAACAATACCGACATCCCTTTTCTATACTAAACTAAAAAACACAAGTTACAATATAAAAGTCACCCAAGCACACAAAATATAATGCTGCAGAAGAACCAGAATCTAAAGACAAACAAAACTCAAGCATCAAACCAATTTGTACAGGCAAGAAACAGCCATCTCAGTGAAAAGGTAACCATGAAACTCAGGGTCGGCACAATGCATCTGTGGCTCACGTCAGTTTGTTGACGAATGTGTCTAACAACGTATGTCCATTGATGATATTCGTGGTCGCAACTATGATATCATATGCCATCCCTTCCTGCAAAACAGACGACGCTTTCAGATTATTAATATACTTCAAAAAAAATTCTATATAATTAAAAACCCAGGCATTCATTCTTATTTGGTGCAATCTTTATAACACTGTAGATACATGTCGCATATAATAAGTTTTTCGATCATCTGCTAATTGTGGTCAAAGAGGGTAAAAGGTTTGAACATAAGCAAATATTCTCCAAAGTACATTATTCGAAGTTCACTGTAAATGCCACATAGTTCTTAACTTTCAACATCTATAATAACTAGCATCATCAACATATATGATGCAACTAGTTCATGGAAGTTCATCTTCCCAATCTAAGCAACATCTCTTTATCAGTAGCAACCCCAAATTTAATGTGCAAAGTCCAGATGGAAATGGAAGGGGAAAGACATTTTATATAATAATGCCAATGCAACAGTTTCATAGTAGCACATGCATATCTTACCTTAAAACATAAAGCAGCAGGAAAAAATTACTCAAAACGTGCACATATTATTTCAGAAACCGATAAATACGCGCAGGTAACTAAAGCACAGAAAATGGCATTGCAAAGGATAAGTGGCTTTTGGAACAAACTCATACTTATCTGTGCTGAAAAAGTAATCTTTTATGTACAAGAAGTTTGCACCAAAACAAGCCCAAAGCATTATCCCTCTAATGAGTAGCAAAACACTTGATGATGTTGCCATACCATAATAATGCACAAATTTTATAACATACCTGAGAACTGAGAAAACGAAGAGCAGAGAGCTCTTTCCTTCCTTGTATATCCCACCTCTATGATACGAGTTCTCGTCCTTCAAAACCACGGTTTAGACAAACCAACTCACACATATAAGAGAAGGAAGAATAAGTTTATTGTTAGAATTTAATTTAATTTAATTATTAGTTTAAGGGTTGTTATTTAGTCAGAATTAGTTTCCTAGTTTGTAGCTAGTGAAGAATCGGGCTTAGCTTGTATAGCCTATTCTCTGTAGGTGGGTCAAGTGCTTTAGGGAAGTTATTAACAGCACTCAGATAAGTCTATTTAAGGTTTCATTGAGTCTCCAATTTCAATCAAATCAGAGTCAGAAAAACGTAGGATACTTCCTACACAATTCCTCATTGTGAGATTCTCCTTTGAGTGGTATCTTGGTACTTACCATAAACGACTCTTCCCAGATGTAAAATATTCTCATGAATCATGGTGACTCAACCAAACATTTAGAAATGATTTCCCTACTTTTCAGGGTTCTATATTCAAAAGCACTTTCATGATTAAACCACCAGGGGTTTTTCAGTACAGTATCAAATTTCCTAAGAAACTACACTTCCCATGGTTCTGCCAAGCACTTCCTCTATCCATCATAGAAAGCTAAACAACACAATATCCTTTTTCCTTGTCTCAAAGGAAACAAATTTAGAAAATAGCCACCACAATTTGTTGGCAACTCATGTCAATGTTTAAAAGTACACATGCAATTGTCCTAATCTGAGTATTATATAAGACCAAATGACGCAAACATGATTTATTATAGTATTGTAAGGTCTCATATAATTGAGAAAGTAATGCATACTTTTCAACATGAGACAAGCTTCCAGAGAGAGAATCATATGACTGACCACGCGAGAATCCACCCTGAAGGCATCACAGTAAAAGAAACATATCACCTCCTCATGAGTTTCAAAATTTAGACAGTAAGATGTTAAAGAAAGATAAGTGGATCAGTAGTTTACTCTCTTTGCTTCGTAGTGCGGTCCTGGCAATAGCTTTAGAATCTCCTCAACTGGTCGCCTACATAAACAATTTTCAGAAGAAACACTTGCACAAGCACAAAAGGACATGGAAGTCTATATTTCCCTACTGAAACAATAAACAAAGAAAAAGATGTATATTTTTAACATTATACTAAATCATTCATCATTTAATTGTTTCTTCGCTAGGAATTTACAATACCTAGAGAGGTCAATGGACCGTTTTCAGGCAGCATGCAACATGCATGCAGTGACAGATTTTCTATGACCAGCAAAACAGAATGTGCCTACACTGTATGTTTGACAGTAATTCCAGGTTATAGGCTGTTATAATTGCCTTCCAGAGCAACTTTGTAGCTCTTCTACTACAATATAAAAAACTCACTCAACAAGATACTTTAAGAGAACCTTCTATCTAGAGTAATGATAATGCAAAGGCAACAATGTTTCAAAATGAATGAAGGGTAGGTTAAAGTAAATAGATGAGAGTAATATAGATGTGAAATCTTGACCAAAAAAATACAAAAGTGAAATGAATGCTTGAACAATCAAATTTAACCCAGAACAAAAAGTGTAAACAAGTGGTACATGCTCCAGTCGAGAACAGTAGAGGCTTGACCATTAATATGAAAGATTTATGCCAGACACTTGAATGACACGTCTATGTTCTTTGTTTTGTCTTCAGCATTAACGAAATGTTTCACCCAAATTGTAGTATAGTTCTTCAGAAATTCATCTTACCATCCAGATCTGATGGCTTGCTGAACAAGACGTATGCTAAGTGGAGCATATCCAGAGAAGACATAGGCAATATCATTCGGACTGTGATAAGAATAATTGTTCAAAAGAAAAATATCAGTAGTAAGTTCTTCTGAAATGTAACAAAATTTCAAAAGAAAAATAGAAATAATAAGTAACTTCAGAGATGAAACTCATCTCTATTTGATAGAACAAATACTGAGCGTGATATGTCACTTCAATACATTGCAATCTTTTCTACAACATAATAGAAGATACAGGTAAGCTTACATGTCATAACTCTCAGATTCAACGAGTGTTTGCTCCATATCAAGCCGGCCAAGAAAAGATGGTTTCGATGTGAATGTAGTCAGATGTTGAGCAAGGTTAATGTGTCTCTGGAACAATCTCAAAAGTAAAACAAAGTCACTTCTCATCTCTGAAAGCCAAAGCTCAACAGTTCAGGATTTTAAGCCAAGGGGAAACCACTTACTGTTATTTCTGGTAAAGAGTTCAGCTTTTTGACGAAATCCTTCAATTCAGACACTAATTGATTCTGCAATTTCGTTAAAAACTTACATCAGATGAAGAAAAAATATGGTTGAACCTTTTGAAGACAACACACCTCCAATTACTGATTACATTTCCAAGGAAAATATATCCCAATAAGATTCATATTGTTCAAACAAACATCCATTGAAATTTCATGTATGATAGGGAAATACATCCAGCACGCAAAGCTAGAACCTAATTTTCAAGAGAACAGGTATTGCTAGAACCAATTAAAGCTTTTGGGCCAAAGTAGTTAGGATCAACATGTTAGGAACTTCAGCTTTTACCGTGAAGATTTGATTCTATAAAGATCATTTGCCTGGTTAGCTATCAAATTGCAACAGATAGTACAGAAATATAGATGCAAGGTTTGAGTAACTTGCCAAAGTGGTTATGTCGGCGTAGTCTTGTTTCATAGATTTTGACGTAGAACCTGCAATCATACTGCAGATAGCTACTAAAACAGGAACGCGAAGAAAAATGATCCAAAGGGATACAAAGAAAAAGAACCAGAGAAATAAACTCCAAATAAAGGTATAAAAGGACCAACCTGGACAACAACTTCGAAGTTAAGATCCCGAATCTCCTTAAACAGCTTTCACTATCACATGGAATTGGAAAATTATAGTAAATACCTCCAAATAGAAAAAAACATAGAGATCAAGCATTCTTTCAGCCTACAGAGAAAGATGGCTATCTAGAAAAAAAAAAAATTCAGTACCACCTCTGAGCAGAAAGATGGCTATCTATATTATATATCTAAAAACAAATAATTAAGTTCACGAGGAAAATAAAAATCTCAACCAGAAACCATGTTTACCTAGAGTTCAAAGGAACTTTAACCTTTTTTCGTTCTTGCTGCTGGGCACCCATAACAGATACATCAATCTCCACAGCACCGTTATTAATGTGCAGAAAATGCAATTAAATAGTAAATCTTACAGAATGTCCTTTATTCTAGTTTTGTCAACATACTATCATCCAATTTTACATCAACCCAATAAGAACTACATGTTTAACACAAACAAGTAGATCCCTTATTGAATAATTCTGATGTTCAGCAATCATTGCATGTGATGTGATTCCATGATTCATAAAAGCAAGGAAGTATCCAAGTTTAACTTTGAAACCACCTAATAAGGCTAATTTCCATAAATGGAACACACTAGCAAAGTGATCAAACCAAAGAAATAAAATTATTTTTGAGAAAAGGATTATGCCATAACCGCATATAGCCAACAGTATCAAGTCATTCAGACATTGCAAGTGATATTTTCCAAACCAAAAGATGCCTAACGTAATTATATACTTGCTACAATTTCCAATTACTTTCTTAAGTTGGCTTACCTCATCCAGGAAACCTTCATATGTCAGCTGAGATAGCATAGGAGTGACCATATCAACCTGAAACCATCAGACTCTAAATTAAAGTCCCATATTACATAAAATATAGGCAATTCGTGGAGACATTAAGGAAAGCATGGAGGGATTGTGATTTAATTCTTAAGTAAACTGGAACCATATGTAATGTGCCTAAACAAACATTGGGAAGGCTAGCCAAAATCAAATGTTTGATATTCAGTTCAAATCTAGATAAGTCAGTGGCAACTTGATCTATGCTTTAGGTTTTCTCTCCTCTAAAAAGCATCACAGTTCTATCACTACGGCAATTTTTTTGTAAAAGGAAAGGTGCATTTGCACATAGCTCAGCTTTTTGCAAATACAAATCAGATTGCTTAAGAATTGTCTTGTTCGGAGAAAAAAGAACCTAATTTATCATGTTCAAGAACTTCTTTTTCTAACCCCACCCCCCACCTCAAGCAACAGATTTATACAATGGAACACAGAGTAACTGCACAGTTTCATCACGAAGAAGTAGACCAAATATCTTACCTCTCTGTCCAGCAGTATGACAGAATTAATCTCTGGAACGTTCATCTGAAGCAATGTTTCACCAACCAACATAAGTAAATTGAATTCAACAATTGATAAATGCAAAACTCTTTTATAAACATGCATATATGTAGGGAAAAGAATAACCACATCAGCTGTATTGACTGGCTCTTCTGTTTGCAAACTATTCAGAATCTCTGCAACACGAACGGAAGCCTTACCCTTCGCCCTGACATTTGGAATTACGCCAGTATAGAACTGAAATATATGAAGCAATGAGTTATTAAATGCAAACCGCATATAGCATTTCAGCAACTACATTTTGCTTCCAGCATGCAGGATCAGGTCATAAAGCAATCAAATAATTTTGTGTAATAGATTGGAATAGTTCAACTCTAAACACCCTACATTATATCAAAATATTTCACTAACTACTGTATTTTGAACTTATAGGAATATAGACTCTTCAAGGAAAGGAACATAATTACCCCCTAAACTGCGGATAAGATACAAGTTTAACTACTATAGAGAGCATATCCATATAGCATGTGTGTTTCATATTAATGTGTGCAAACTCAAAAAGCATTGACAACAATGAGGTGAAGATTTGATATACTTGTGAAAAGAGGGGATAAAAGATAACCTCAAGCTTGAATTGCTTTTGAAATGTGCCAAAGAGAGCTTGTATCACCATCAACCAAACATTCCTAGCCAGTATCAACATAGACCAAATAATTAGAGAATAGTCAATCAATGAGGCATTAAATGTAACTTATAGGTGTAAAAGCACATAGCGTGAGTCTAGAATAGCCTCTGTAAGCATCCTAAACATACCTTGTAAGCAAAGTCCAGTTCAAATGATAAGACATCTTCATCAAGCGGAATCATGTACAACGGCCATTCCCCTATAGTTAGCAATTGATGAACCTTTTCCTCGTCAAGTATCTGCAGAACCATATGCATTTTACAGCTCCATGAAAATATAATTCCCTCATGCATAATCAGCACAGAAAACAGATTAGATATCACAACAATAATGAGCCCTAACAATTACTGACAAGCACAATCAATCATATTAAATTATGTCACTGGGTAAGCGTTAATTGTTGTACACTTATCACACCTCCATCCACTTCAAAAGGAGATAGTCGAGATGAAGTACTAGTGGCGCGAGGAGGAAGAGGAGGGAGGCCAGAAGAACCTTCTGACGTCGTTGCTCGGTTAGTTTCATCTAAGCTAGATTGTAATTTTCTAGACGATTTTCAGGATAAGCTAGATTGTAATTTGCTAGCAGCATTTTTTGCAACTTTCTACCTACTACGAGCATGCTCACTTTCTTGCACAAGCTTCACAGCCTTTTCCCTAGACTTAGCACGCCGTCTTTCCCTGATACTGATTACTTGGTCTGAACAATTGTAGATTATGCGAAGAAGAATTACCAAACCAACCTGTATTCAGAGGAAATTAAAGATGTCAATTACTTAGATTATAAACATTCCATGCATGATTCTCATATAAGGTCTGTTTAATTAATGTTAAGATGTTTCAAACTGAGTCCAACCCAAATCCCAAAACTCACTATAAGCATTCCTCCATATGTTTTGAGTATATTGATTACTTGCATTCTCTTCACAAATAGCCAGCTTAGAGCAACCTACAGAATTTCAGCATTGGAGACTATAAGAAGTCCACATAAATGGAAAATCAAGAGTATTGAAATCGAAAGCTCTGAAATAACCAAATACAAATTAATTAGAGCTTTGCAAATGAACTTACGAATTTGAGATGTAGAGCCAATCCTGCAATAATAACTGAAAGTGTACAAAGAAGAATATTATAATTTGAATGCAACATCATAGCAAAATTGTTGTGGAAAAAAGTATAGATACCTAAAGAATGTTAATTTATCCAATAATACCCATTGTACAATCTTCCTTTATACTTGTTGTTGGACAATATGAACCTGCAGGACAAAATATCTGTTTACTGTTTTGTATTCCTCCCCAAACATTAGCCCCGCCACACGAATGGCTTCGTCCCGGAGGTAAGTGATAATTGTATCTACAATATCAAAGAAATGTATTCATTTTCAAAACAACATGAACAAGGTAAATGCACAACACACATGAGTTAGACATTTAGCGGATCTTACGGCACACATAATCCGCTGAAATTATAGTACTTAGCGATATGACAATACGCTCCCAAAGGACAGGCTTCAATTCAAGCAAAACACACATGAGTTAGTAGATATAATTAAGAAATGTATCTAATTCAATGAAGGGTTGGAAGTAGTACTTACGAAGCATACAAGTAAGGCCTTGAGGGCAAAAGAAGCCATCACAACAAGGTTGACAGTTGAAGGTTCTTGAAGGAATCTCAGTAGAATTTCGCATATCAGCGTTATTACCCATTCGGTGGAGTTGCAATTGATGTTGGGTTTCAAGTACGTTTTGTTCCTCGACATTGTTTGGTTTATCAAAGTTTGCAAGTAGAAATTCACCTCTGCTTTTGAACACATCCGAGTAGGAACATCACCTACGAATTTTGGTCTCACCTTATAAATTATAGTTTATGCTTTATACAACTCACTATTCACAAACGCTGTTTTCATCTTCCCACAATTCTTTATTAACAGTAGACCATCTTTTCCAACAAACCCTTTCTCTCTCCAATTTACAGTCTTCATCTTCTCCATCTCTCACTCAATCTACTGAGGGCATGCTTGTTTCTATACCTTTGGGATAGGGAATCGGGTTTGGAATGAACCAAACCGATTCCAGTGTTTGATTGAAATAAAGGTATGGAAATCACCCATTCTTGGGATTGAGCCATACCCCAATTTCCCTTGTATTTGATACCCTATCTTTTTCATGGGTATGAGCTAAACCTAAATCATCTCTCATTCTTCATTACTTTGTTTTCATCAGAGAAGATGGAGAAAGTAGAAGAAGCTGTGACTTTTAGGGATGAATTTCATGACTGAGATTTGAGAGGTGGAAGAGGGAACTGAGAGATTGAACTTGCTTTCATGGTATTTGGTTCTCACGTTTATGTGGATTGAGATTTGGGTGTTGGGTACTCTTATAGCAGAATCCCTAATTTCTTACCTCAATTTTTTTCACCAAATATCAAATTCCTGGAATGAATAAACCCCATTCCTCATTCCAAATCCATTCCCCCATTCCAACTCCATTCCTTATACCAAAGGTATAGAAACAAATAGGCCCTGAATCTTCTTCAAATTGAATCCCCAAAAAATTCAATTTACATTGGTTCCACTTAATTTCTTGTTTCTGGATTCTCAAATTAAAGCCCCAACGAAAACGACTCTTTCAAAGATCTCTTGATGTCGTCTCAGGCTTGGAGCTCGACTTTGTCACCACTCCACTCTCTTCCTTCTTCTTTTGCATTGTGCTCTATTTAATGTTATTGTCCTCTTCTTAATCCTGTCATTCCTCCAATTTCAAAAATTTCAGATCTAAATCCCCAACAAAAAGATGTGTTTGGCTAGGGTTTAATTCGGACGGGGACGGGGCAAAACGGTGTAGCTGTTGAAGTCGTCGCCGGTCAAATTGAAATTGGCGGCGTCGTGCTCCAAAGTGATCAGGAGAAGACTCAGGAGTGGGATATGGGAGGATTAACGTTTCTTTTGGTATATTTTACCATTAATGTTAAATCATAAAAGCTTTAAATTGTTCAACCAAACAGCCTTTCTAAATAGTGAAGTTTATAAATCATAAACAATATTTTATAAACTATAAACAGGTTATCCAAACGGACCCTAAGAGAACCAATTTTTATTCATATTATTTTATTTTTTTCAATTAAATTCTTTTTTATCTATTTATGTAAGAAAATAAAAAATTCAAATTTTAAATATAACAATTAGATAAATTTTCTAATTTTCTACAACAATTACACCAGTATTTTCTAGGATTGAAGTTACCATGAAATTGAAAACTAGCTAGTGCAAATCATGCATAGAATCACGAATTAAAATCATAAATTTAATCTCCTATGTAAAAACACGAACTCATTCTAAAGAATTCTAGTGTTTTGATTTATCCTTTTTTGTTGGTTGTTTAGATTTTTGGAAGAATTTTGAAGATCAATAGACATCTTTGGATTTGTGATATACTACTTGATCAATGGCGCTCTGAAATTGCTTCGATTTTGATCGATTTCGAGGTTGAAGAAGATCGAGTTTGAGAAGCGGGATTGCAGGAGTCATGGAATATGGAACTTCCGAGAGTGATACTGATACCGTAAAAAGTGAAAACTATAAGACCTCTAATTACTAGAACCCTACTCCCTCTACTCATATTAAATGAGCTCATATTATATTAAAAAGAACTTTTTTATAAAAATGGAAAAAATAATAATTATATGTTGTAATGTTTAATTTATAAAAAAATTTTTTTAATTTTTTTCAATTTTTGTGTGAATCGAATTATATGAAAAATAAACACAGAAAACAAAAAAATGAACTCATAATAGATAAAATTGGACGCATACAGTGTGAAAAGTGAACTCGTTCAATATATAAAATTGAACTCATAGCATGAGTTTGGTTCAAATGAAACTTATCTTTAAACAAATACACTTTTTCTAGTTTGTAGTGCACTTTTCATAGTTCGTATTGCACTTTTTCGGATTTGCATTTTTCGTACTTTGTAGTGCACTTTTTGTACTTTTTGTAATGCACTTTTTCAGACTGCACTTTTCGTATTTTTTGCAATGAACTTTTGTATGAAAAGTGCACTACGAATTAAGAAAAGTGCATTCGTTTCACGTTTTAGGATAAGAGTTTGTTTGATTTGAGCCAAACTCCTCATAGCATATACAAAATGAACTCTTAATATAGTAAAAACGAACTCTAAGTTTGTAAAAAATGAACTATCGTATTTAAGATTTATAATGCTTATTTTGTAAAATAAATATTTTTAAAATTGTAAGAAATTCATTATTTATTTTTAGTTTTTTTTAGTTATGTGAAATTCGAATTACATGAAAAATGAGCTCAAAGAACATAAAATGAAATTATCTTATATCATAGATAAAAAATAAACTCGTAGAATATAAAAATTAAACTCATACAATATTAAAAAAATGAATTCCTATATTAAAAAATGAACTTCTAAAGATTTTTTGAATTGCACTTTTTTTGGTAAAAAATTTACCAAATTCAAATTGCACTTATTATACAAATAATCTTACATATTTTTTTATATTATCATGTGATAGCAAAAATATATCTAAATAATAAAATAAAATTGTTTACTATTTCTTCCAAACTAAAAAATTTATTAATTTATTAATATATTAATCCATCGTGATTTAATACTTTCAACCCGATATTTATTTTTTAAACCTTAATATTTTTTAATTGAATTAGATTGATATATTTTTATTCATGACTGATATAATATATGCAATTAGAATATTAAAATAATGTTTTAACGAAAAAATATGCAACGATAATATAAAAAGTAAAAAACAATTAGGAATTAACAATGTGAAAAATAAAAGGTAGAAAAACAATTAAGAATTAACATTGTGCATTAAATGTAATCATCTACACAATTAGGAGTATGTAAATACAAACAAGCTTAGTAACAACCTTTAGGAATTTATTTAAAGAGTTAAGCCTCTAAGGATAGTATTTTAAGGTTTTGGGTTTGACTCTCATGAGTTGTGCCCTTTACCCAAAAACAAAAGCTTAGTAAACAAAGCATCTTTTGTCTGATTATAACAACAATAAAATACTATCACACGCTACTAAACTATTTAGTAAAGCCTCCGAGAATAGTACCCATGTTTTCGGTTCAAGTCTCATGGGCTACTAAACTTTCCTGAGAAGAGGAGCGAGGATATGATAGATATACCGATATTCAAACACGTCAAACAAATGCTCGGGTACAGGAGGCGCAACTCGGGTCATTCGTAAGGAATGGTAATCCATAAGGAAGACATTTTCGGATCCGTCACACATACATAGTCGCCCTCTATAAGTGCCAATACTTTGAAAGACTTTAGTGCAGAAACTAGTGTCCCAAACTCGATCACAAGAAGATTCTCCTAGTCTCAACAAAGCCAATCTCCCCTTCATGTCCCCACAACCCAAATGAGCGACTATACTAAGATCAGACAACCTAGCATAACTAGGGTTAACCCCTTCCGTCGCATTTGAAGAAATTATGACAACATTTTTTGCGAACTTATTGAATTTGACGTCCCACCTTCCTCCAGCCACAGGTTCAAAAAAGCGAAGAATGTAGGCCTTTCTAACGAAAGAGAGTTGAGATAGTTGGTGCTCCATTGAATTCTTGGAACGTGTGCGGTAATTGGTGTTAGGGCGGAATTTTCCGCCTTGAGCCACCTCCTCAAGCACCACAACCGCCTCTGTATTGACATGATAATAGTTGATTTCGGTTATCACGAAGGGGTGGTTGAGGAACGGTGTGTAACAGTTGGGTAGCGGCGGCACCTGAAGAGGGAATCGGGCTGGAGAAGGCAGTGCCGACCTCCACTTCTTACACACCGACCGAAATCGTACTATGTCAAGCCGACTCTCGATGCGTTTTCCGATTTCTTCACACAATTCTAGGGGAAGATTTATCCAATGAACATTTCCTATCATCCCTGTAACAACTGGCCATATATATGCATGTAAAATGTAGAATATTATTAGCTAGGATATTCTAAAACTATATACATAGAGAGAGGACATAGATTGATGTAATCAACAACAACAACACTGACCCAGTTCAGTACCCCTCAAGGAGTCAAGGGAGTATCTGGAGGGTCAAGATGGGGGCACCTCTGGCTTAAAGCTGAGGAGGTGCGACCAAGAGACCCAAGGAGACCGAAAATAGAAAATAATTGCAAACCTCTAGGGAGCGGAATTGTAGGCAGCCGAGTTTTACCACTTGTAGGCAGCGGAGTTTTACCACTTGTAGGCAGCCGAGTTTTACTACTTGTACACAGTGGAGTTTTACCACTTGTACGCAGTCGAGTTTTACCACTTGTACACAGCCGAGTTGTAATGAACTGAGTGAGCTTGCTCCAAAGGATTTCAAAAACATTCTTTGGAGACACCCTAAAACTAATTGATGTAAAAATTAGGATTAAAACCAACTCAGTTAACTATAAAACTATTTAGGCTGCATTGAGACAAATCAAACTTACCAAGCGAAGATCACAGTAACAATGAACACACTGCTGAACTCGATATCATACGGCTGTATAGAAATACATAAATTGATGTAAAAATTAGGGTCAAATAAAAACCTTCAATACAAATAAAAGCATGGATAAAGAGAGAATAAAAATCGAATTACAGAGGAAGAAAAAAGGATCATTGCAGGTTAGCCAAAGAAAAACGCAGTAATTGAACCTTGATTGTAGAGCATGGAGTAGGGATGGGGAAAGAGAGTGAGAGAGGAAAAGGCGGTGGAGGCGAGGGCTCTTCTTCTTCTCTCTCTGGTTTCAACTTCAACTTCTGAAACCAGGACATGCTTGTTTGCTGCCCACGATAATTGAAATCAAATTATCTTTCAATCAACAAAACTCATATTCAAGCAAGTTCCAATTTCCAAGTGTGGGATAATAGAAGACAGCATGTTCGTTCACTGCCCCTCCCTAATAACTGAAATCAAAACTCGTATTAAACAAAACAAAACCCTAAAAAGTATGACTTCCCTAAATTCGAATGTAAAATGTAACGCTGTTACAAAATAAAACCTCAGACTATCGACGAAATCAAAGCCTTCTTTTCCCGTTTCAAGTATATCATAAATCATAACGGAGAAGGGCAACTAACTTCGTTTGCGGCCCACAATAACTGAAATCAACTAGCCTCCTATCACCAAATCAAAACTCAAATTCAGCAGAAAAACCTACAAAAATCATAATTGGTTCATGTAAGTGGCGGAGACAGGTGGGGCCGCCCCCAACGCGGCGGCCGGGAGTTTTCAGCCAAGCGCCAGCGGCACAAAAACAATGAAAAATTTAGATCTTTCTCAATTGAGAAATAAGAACCACAGCTGACATAAAGACATTATAAAAATAAATTCAATTGAAAAGGGCAAGTTCAAACCGATCAATTTTGAAGACGAACCTGCAGACTTTGACGAGGCAGAGAAGATATGCCGGCGGTGAAGGGTTCTTTCTCTCGGGTCCGTCGTTCGTCCTAATTCTCTCCCTGTTCCTTCCTAGGATAGTTATGTATCAGATGAATGAGCTTTCCTCCAAAAATAAAAACAAATCAGTTGAATGAACTTGGGCCTGTTTGGACAAAAAAGAAAAGTAAAAAAAAGACAAGCTTGTTATAGGCCCGCTAGACAAAAATAAACAAACCAGTTGAATGAACTTGGCCTGTTTACAGAGATGAACGAACTTGGACCGGTATAATTGTAAGAGTAATCCTTACTTTCTTACTATTATAAAAACAAACCGACCAATCCATAAAATATTACTGTAGCTATAATTTATCGTAGATAACTCTTCCTCTATACGCCTGGCGTATCGTAGAGAACTCTTCGGGTATTTAGTTCAACGGTTAGGTCCTTGAGATAGTACTCTGAGTCACCGTTTCGAACCCCACGAGTGTTGGTTTGCCCATTCTTCTCTAGAAATGGTTAGTAACAAGTTAGTGAATTCGCCTAACGGCTTCTCGCGATCCCGGGCCGCCCCGTCGTGTTATCCAAGTGTCAACTGGGCTAGTTCCCCCAGTTGCACTTGCGGGGGCGTGTTAGAATGCATTCCCACATCTAAAGTTGCCAACGGATTGAGAGAAGCCGTTAGGCGAATTGCTCTGATACCATATAAAGCCTAGTGGGGTTCCATCCTAAAACTAATTGGCAATAGGAGGAGTAGCCCAAGGGTATATATACTAGGCAAGTTGATGTCCCAACTTTAGATGTGGGAATGCATTCTAACTTGTTCTATGCGAACTCAAGTAGTATTTGTGGCGACGTTAATCCTTACCCAATCAAAAACAATTAATTAAAAAAGTGAGCCATTAAAGGCTACTTTTGTAAGACCAAGCTAGCTTAGCAGATCTAGCTTCACTTCAAAACTCAAAGATGTGATAAACAAGCTCATGAAGCTTAGTGAAGTTACCATGCATCCAAAAGGATAAAGCTTGAGATCAAAAGAGCTAAAGCCCGAAAACCAGTTCAAAGTAGAGCTAGTTCAATTTTTGTATTCCAAGCTTTGGCCAACTCTCAAGATTTGCAACACACTCTTAGAGCTTCTTATCCTCCTTACCTAACCATGAGACGCTAGAAAAGCCCATATAAAATGGTCAAGTGACTAGTACGCCATCCTGGTGCCACATGTGCTTGCGATAGCGCCACAACAGTGTCGAGCGCTCGCCGAAGGCATATGCTCCGACGCGCCTGGGACTGCCTTGTCTCGCGCATGTTCCAAGGCCTCATTTGCCAACACCGAGAACCTTGTGCCATCATTGAACACCATGTGCCAATGTCGTGCAAGGGTGCACATCGTCCTTGATCTCACAATACGTCGACGCCTAGTGCTAGCGACGTTGACGGTTGGTACGGGCACGCCTTGTCCATGATTTCATTTCCCTTAAACCCTTAGAACTATTTAGTTCTAAGATGTACTTTTGTTTGGGGGGGGGGGGGAGATGTGTGCTTTTTCTACCATGGATCTAGTTGTGATTCTGTATGAATTTTTGGCCGCATTGATTCTGGAGGGCTTCTTGAGATGGAGCATTTCCTAGTAGGTTTCATCGCACTTTTACATGAGAGTGTCATGTTGACTTGCTCTCTGATGACATTATACACAGGTGTTAGTTCTTACAAACCGTATTTGTGTCATACTTCCCCATTCACGAACTTTCATGGTTTTCACATCACTTGTTTGTTATCTCTTTTGTTCCTCTTTTGTTCTTAATGTTGTTGTTGTTGTTTTTATTTGTCGGTTTATCCAACTACTCGGTCTTTCAATTTATTGGGCTTGTCAGATAAATCGAATTCTTTCATTTTTAAAAAGTAACAAATTAAGAAATAACTCTTATAGAAAAATCATACTAAAATATCCTTCGCTCTCTCAATATCTATCTCTAAACAGGTTTACGTAGACTATAGTTTTTTTTTTTTTGGTTGAAATAGACTATAGTTTATTAGTTTCTACACTCTTTCATTTCACATCCCCTCAATTCTTCTTCTCTCCTTAATACCTAAACTCTCAAGAATTTCTCTCCTCGGTACCTTATGCCATCAATCGATGCTTGAACCACTCCTCGTTGCCCGCCTCGCACTACCATTTACACAAGTAAACTCCTCGCCACCCGTCTCACACTATCGTTTACACAAGTAAATCAGTAAACAAAAATCCTAAGCTCTCAAGAATTAGGTGTTATTAGGGTAACATGAAATTTGATCATTATGATCAACCAGTTCCTAAAACAACAAATATGCACATCAAAACATTCGTCAACTTAAAAATCCCAATAATTACATAAGAATCACATATGTCTATAGCTTATGGAATAGAGACTTGTATTTTGAATCACCCCTCACCATTCACCTCACACTACCAATTACACAAGTAAATTAATCAACACACAATAATCCTAAAGAATTATTTATTATTAGGATGACATGAAATTCAATCATTATGATCAACCGATTTATGAAACAACAACAAAAACAAAAAAGTACAACAACACATCGTGCAACTTAAAAATCTTAAGAATTACATAAGAATCCAACATTTAATGTAACGTAACTAGAATTTTATGTAAAGTTAAGATAAAAAGATAATTTTATGTAACATTGATTTATTGACTTAGTCCAATTACAATGTAGAATAGAAATTAGGAGATGAGGTTATGCAAAGTTGCTTCTGGAAAAGTCTGAAGGAACATTGGATGTCAAATCCAATAATTATGCAAAATAGATGATCAAGATTTCTTTAAATGAAAGAGATAAAGTTTAACCCAAGTTATGTTAGCTCTTTTAAATTTATTATAGTCACTCCTTTAAGTTGTGGGGTATGAAGGGGATGACATGAAATTATTTATTATTAAAGAATTATTTATTATTAGGATGACATGAAATTCAATCATTATGATCAACCGATTTCTGAAACAACAACAAAAACTAAAAAGTACAACAACACATCGTGCAACTTACAAATCTTAAGAATTACATAAGAATCCAACATTTAATGTAACGTAACTAGAATTTTATGTAAAGTTAAGATAAAAAGATAATTTTATGTAACATCGATATATTGACTTAATCCAATTACAATGTAGAATAGAAATTTGGAGATGAGGTTATGCAAAGTTGCCTCTGGAAAAGTTTGAAGGAACATTGGATGTCAAATCCAATAATTTTGCAAAATAGATGACCAAGATTTTTTTAAATGAAAGAGATAAAGTTTAACCCAAGTTATGTTAGTGTATTTAAATTTATTATAGTTACTCCTTTAAGTTGTGGGGTATGAAGGGGATTGGTTTTGTTGTGACTATGAAAATCCCATTCATAATTGAGTTAAACATTACTTCCTACACTTAAGTTTTTGAAGAGATTGACATTTATATATCACAATTATGTACACTTGACATCTTCAAAAATATTTTCCTTATCTCCTAATAAATAAGCTAAGTTGAGCATCGATCTTTTGTCAGTTTCTTGTCATAGACTATCAAAGGATTTGTTTAAGACATTTTGAGATTTGTATTTGGCTATAACTTACGGAATAGAAAGTAACAGATGTAGTTTTCATCTTTAGCCTTAGATTAAAGTTAAAGGCAACGCTATAGTGATCTACGTCCTCAATTCTCATCACGAATGCTTAGTTGTTAATTTTTATCGCAATATATAACAATTATATTTGATAGTACTTTAATATTGTTTTTTAACAAAAGTGAATGGAAAAAAAAACATTAATTTTTCATTTCTTTATTTGTTATAAAGACATAGCCTTCTTAATTATTAGGCCAATAATAGCCCTTCTAAAAATATTAGACTAATATACCTCTATCTCACTCGCCATCTCTCTCTAATCAGATTTACGTACATTATAATTTCTATACTCACACATTTAAAATCCCATCTATTTTTGCTCTCTTTTCAATACCTTATGCCATCAGGCCCATCACTTGTTGCTCACCTTGCATCACCCCTCATCGCTCTCTCATAATATATTCTAATACTCGAGTAAATCAACACACATGAATGTTGAACAAGTATGTATTAATAGAGAAACATGGAATTCAATCATTATAAGAAACTAATTTGTAAAACATCAACAAAACATCAATTGACATAAAAATCATAATAATTATATGTGAATCCTATATTTAATGTAACATTGATATTGACTTACTCCAATTACAATATGGAACAGAATTTAGAGATGAGATTATGCAAAGTTGCCTCCGGAACCGGAAAAATTTGAGTGAACATTGGATGTCAAATTCGATAATTTTACAAAATAGGTGGTCATGATTTCTTCAAATGAAATTTATAGAGTTTGACCCTCGTTGCGTAAGGATATTTAAATTTAGTATAGTTACTCATTTGAGTTGTTGGGGCATGAAGAAGATATTGTTTTTGTTGAGGCGATGAGAATCCTTTCATAATTTGATTGAGAAATCGCTTTCTACACTTATACTCCGTATTTAAAGAGTTTGACACTTATATAAGGCAGTTATGTACACTTGAATATTAACATCACTGAAAATATTTTCCTTATGGATTTTGACTCCTAATAAATGAGCTAAATTGCACCTCCTTTGTCAACTTCTTTTCATATATTATTTAAGTATTTGTTTGAGGAGGTGGAAATTTCCGGCCTATCTAAACTCTCCATCGTTTCTAAGAGCATATTTATCGGTTATAAAAAAAATGAAGATGCTTGAGATTCAAAAGGACGGTCACATGGCTTCAGTTGCATAGTATGCCAGGCTCCTAAAACCAGATAAAGGAGTTGTTTGGTTTGCAATTTCAAAACATACATTTAGTAGACAAGAAAGAGAATGATTCTACTACGATCCAAACAAAACCCAAAAAAGTTGAGAAGCATCGATGCTTGGATTCTATTTTGGAGCATCGATGCTCTTTTATTTTTGTACTTGTGTAAATAAAATATATTAAAACAGCCAAACATCTTACATTAAAGGAGACCGATAAACCTGCTCACCATCTTCGCTTATATGAACCGGTTTGGGATTCACATACAAATTTGTGATTGAAGGAAAATGGGATGTTAAAGTGAACAAGTATACAAAAAAGGTGGTCATACTTTCTTCAACTACAAAAGATGGAGTTAACCCTAGTTATGCTAAGATGTCTGATTTGAGTATAGTTGTTCATTTGACTTATGGAGACATGACAGGGAGATTGGCTTTGATGAGACTAGGAGCATGCCCTAATAATAGGGTTTGGGACACTGGTTTCTGCACTAAAGTTTTGAAGATATTGGCACTTATAGAGGACAACTATGTACGATTGATCATTGCGAAAATGTTTTCCTTATGGACTACAACTACTTACAAATGACATGTATTACACCTCCTTTCTCCAGTTCTTATCTCCTACTTCCGAAGTATTTGTTTGAGGCGTTTGGAGATTTATTTTGCCATAGCTTGTGGACTTGAGACTTACAAATTTAGTTTTTACTTGCAGATCTGGATTAAAGTTGTAGATAAAGCTATGTTGTTTGATTTTTTCGCTCATTTTCTCGTCAATGTTAGCTAATTACTATAACAGTGTATGCCATTTATATTTGATAGTTGTATTACTAACCAGCTAATGACTTTGTATTTTTGTTTTAGTTTGGAATGATTTAAGGTAGAAACCACAATAGTCGGAATTCATACATATTGATCATGGCCGGTTGTGAAGATACAGACAGATAATATGGCTAGAACTCGGGCAACTCTTCTACACCGTCTTAAGACGATTGTTTAGACTGCAAGGGTAAAGAATTGTTTGTGTGAAATTCTAGAGATGAATCAATTAAGCTAACAAGAGTAAGTTTTTTCCTTTATAAGTGAAGACTGAAGACTTACCATCATTTCGTGGTCTCCCATGATCTCTTCTATTAGCTCTCGCAATGGTTTGTCAGCGCTGTTGGGAACTAAGGCTGCAAAGATTGTCGGTTCTAGACCTGCATATAGAATAAAATGTAGAAAGCACCATGTAATGTTCTTTACATCCTTTGTGAATAAAAGAATTGCAAAATACATGATGATAATTCAGTATTTGATGACAAACTTGTTGTCATTCCTAATCATGAGTGTTCACAATGAAAATAAAATAAAATATGCATTCACCACAAGAAAAGAAAGAAGCTAAAAAAAATGCAATCCTAGCAGTTGACATCATAATTCGTTTGAAGCTTAGCTTTGATAATACGAACTTGTAAGGATTTAATTGATTGTTACCAGTTTCAGGGAAGGCATCAATAAACATCATCATCTCTTCGCCCGTAAGACATGAAAGAAAGCAGATCCTTGGAACTGATTTTGCTATATGCAAAAATAACAGACTTCTTAGTTTTTTTTAAAGCAATAACAACATTGTTATTCTTTGTTGACATGAATAATAAAGGAGTGTCAGGTTCTAGAATTTACATGCAAACCTTTCACACTTTGTTGTTTTGTATTGGTTACATTCCAGAGTGACCGATCAATCATGTCTTTAGTATAATGAATAATCTACAAGAATAACACAATTTCAGTGGTATAGTTTTAGATCAACAATGCAGTCTCCATAATTTTCTGAAGAGATTGACACTTATTTATAGAGCTACTATGTACACTTGACCTCTCCAAAAATATTTCATTTATGGAGTATGACTCCGTATAAATGAGCTAAGTTGCGCCTCCTTTTGTCAATTTCTTGTCATAGACTGATAAAGCATTTGTTTGAGGCATTTTGAGACTTGTATTTGGTATAGCTTGCGAAATAGAGAATTACAAACGTAGTTTGCATCTTTAGTCATAGAATAAGGTTTTAGACAATGCTACGGTGATCCACGTCCCCACTCCTTTTCTCACGACTGTTAGTTGTTAATTTTGATCATAATGTATAACATTTATATATGATAATATTTTAATATTGTTTTTAATAAAAGTGAAGGGAAAATACATTAATATTTCATTTTCATTAGTTGTTATAAAAATATAGCCCTCTTAATAATTACATCAATAATATTAGACTAAAATCCCCTCTATTTTTATTAAGTCAATACCTTATCCCATCACATGTTTCTCACCCTGCATTACCCCTCGCCGTATACCTTGCAACTTTGACTACTTGAGTAAATCAACACATAAGAATGCTAAACAAATATGTATTGATAGGTAAACATGAAATTAAATAACTATAAGCAGCCAATGTATCCGATGGTGCGCGAAATAACCGCTATATTATAGAGGGCAAATTAGTGAATTTAAGGGTTGATAGGCAAGTTCGGTTGTGCATATCATACGTGATTTGCATGGGCTAATCATTCTAAATTGCATGTAGTTGGTAGAAAGTGAAAATGCAATGGGCCAAGCCCATTTGGCTAGATCAAATTCGGCCCAAAGTTCAAACATACTCCACTAAATGATCGAGTATATGATGTGTTGGCAGATCTTTATTGCCGACCTCTTGCATGTCTATCAATGATCCCACGTAAGATGCATGTATCACCACCATGCTTGCTCATATGTGTGTACGTGGGCTACACATTTTTTCTCTTAGAAGGTTTGTGAATGGAGTCCCACATCGGCTATATGTGTGCAAGCAAGCAACTCTCCATTGGTATATATAGCAAGGCAATGACTTCATAAAAAGGGTCGAAAATCCTCTCTGGCTCGAGAACTATCTCGTTTTGCCAAAGCTCGACGTGTTTGATCTCCGAGTGAGATCGCACTATAAACGGTATAAAGTCTAAAGGCTTTATTCGTAAAGAGCACAAAAACAATCGACTGAGGGGTTGGGAGGAGGAATAATCCCGAGAGTTATCCCGAGAGTTAGTATTTATTTAATTCCCGCTTATAGTACGGTTTATTTCGGGTTTCATCAGTATCAACAACAAATAAGTACAACAACACATCAATCAACATAAAAATCCAAATAATTATATAAGAATACAATATTTAATGTAATTTAACTTGAATTTTATATAAAGTAACCATATTTCATGTAAGATAAAAGATAATTTTATGTAACATTGATACATTAAGTTACCCTAGTTAATATATGGAATAGAAATTCAAAAATGATAACTAAGATTTTGGGTGGTTGCTACTTGCTAGAAAGAGGTTGTAAGACTTTAAAAGACTCTTCTATGTTGCAATGCTCCACATTGAGAATTTGGGTTTTGATTAATGTAACGTGCTTAAGTAATTAATGTGCATGTAGAGCTCTTAAGGCCCAATTCCAATCAAGCCCAAATTTGGATTGTTAATTAGGATCATGATTCGAAATAAAAGAATGACCGCCCGCAAAATTATAAATTATTTAAATTCATAAAATTTACCCTTTAATAGGTACACCCGAACATTGAGTTTGTGAAAATTTGAACATGTTTAAAGTTCGAAAATTTTGTCTTTCAAGACAATTTTCTCAAAAATGCATTTAATTTAACTTTTGGTCCAAAGAACAATAGGAACATCAACAATCGAGGCCTCATATGCCATCTTTGCATGTAAATTATCATCTTCTACAATTAAGTAAACATGGTTGAATTTTTTTTTTTGAATAGATCATATACACTAGAGCTCTACATAGTTTCTAATTCGGATATGCTTCGGAACAAATACAAGCTAGAGACAATCATTAATGCCAATGAGAAACTCAAAATAAGCATGATAGATACGCATCATAAACTACCTTTCCAAAGGAGTAATAGCATAGTAGAAAAGCTTTTCGATCACGTGCATGTGGACCTCTGGGGACCCTATAAAACTCCAATAATCTCATGTGTTTAATATTTTGTAATAATTATGGATGATCATAAGAGGGTTACATGAACTTTCATAATCAAAACCAAACAGGAGGTTCACAAGATCATGCCTGATTTTTGGGAATATATGACAAATCAGTTTAAGGCAGAATTAGGTGCATAAGGAGTGACAATGGGGCAAAGATAGTCTAGAAACAATGCAAATATATGTCTGCTTCAAAGAAAGACCAACCTATGACAAGTTGAGAATAAAAGTTGGTTTATGCTTTGGCATATCAAGACCAACCCTCAAAGACAAATTTGGCCCAGAGGCATAGAAATGTGTCTCTATAAGATATCTATTTGGATATAAAGCATACAAAGTTTATGACCTCACAATCCACAAAACCTTTGTTAGTCGAAATGTAGTGATTTATGAACACACATTTCCTTTCAAAGAACCGCCAAATTTAACAGCTCTTCAACACCACAAAATCACACAAACAAATTACATCTTGTCAACCCTGTTGAAGACTATGAAACATAGTTGCCAATGCCTAAGTTGTCATCTTCCTTGATAGTTGACAACCAAACAATCCCTATTGTCACCACCCCACTTAGAACTCCTAATTGTTTTGCCAAAATTCACCAATTTTATCAGATTTTGTCCAATCCTCCTCTCCACTTTCCATCCAATTCAGCCTACGTGACTCGGAATTCTATACCTCTCCATAATATGGAGGAATCCTCCTAAGAAGATCTCAAGGAAATACCCAACAACCTCTTCGACACAAAAAATTCTCCCTCTAATTCCTTATCTAAAATCCTTCTTAGCTAGCACCGTACCCTTGGAAATCCTGCTTGCTTTGATGATGAATTTGAACAATCCTTTGCTTGCATGGTAAGCACACCAAAACCCACAATCTACAGTCACACCAAGAATGTTCCATTGTGGCGAGAAGCAATGCAACATGATTTAATTGTCCTTGAGAATAACAAGACATGGTTCATGACAGACTTGCCTCAGAACAACAAATCCATAGGATGTAAGTGGGTGTACAAAATAAAATTCAAGCTTGATGGCATAATTGAGAGATACCAGACGAGATTGGTGGCTAAGGGCTTCAACTAAATAAAAACACACGTTTTCTCAGTTGCTAAGCTCACAATAAGTGAGAGTTCTAATTGCAGTGGAAACAATAAAAGATTGGAAATTGCACCAATTGGATGTTAACTACACCTACCTCCGGGTGGACACTTGAATGAAGAGGTTTACATGGAAGCACCAAAGGGATACAATTCAGGTAAGTCAAGGAAAGTTTGTTGTCTTACAAGATCTCTCTATGGGCTCAAGCAAGCGTCCTGGACAGTGGAGCACTGAATTAATTCGTTTTTTGCTCAAGCATCCTGGACAGAGCTCAGTTATGGCGTAGTTGTTAGCATTTCTTTTGTTTTCTTATATTGTGTTTTAAACATACCATGAGAACTCATCATAAATGAAGTTTTTTTAATCTGGTATGATACAAGAACAAATGGTACACTTTTCTGCATAGCATCATATTATGTTTACACTGCCATATTTAACAAAATCATGGCACTTGATGGCGCCACTAGTGTAAGCAAATTTTAGTCAATTTGTAACTTGAATTTTTTATAAGAATAAAATAAATTGTGAATTTCTTGTTGTAGTACTATGACATTAGGAGGAAGTGTGAAGGAAGCCTCTGCTATGATTTCTCAAACCTCAACACATTCATAAACCAAAAAATCAATAAAAAGTGCCCTGGGAGTCGTAGAAATCAACTTTGTGTCATGTAGCCCTAACATGTATCATGCAATGATCGTTGACTGGATGAGTATGATCTCATTTGCAATTGGCTTTGGTGACTTGGTGAGCAATCTCTCTTGGTTACATATTAAGACCCCTTATATTAGTCTGTTGTATTGAAAGTCACCAGTTTTGATTTGCGCAGGTAACTCAAGATGGGCGCTTGCGGTGGAATGGAGTGGTAAAAAACGCTTTGCATTGAAGGGGCATGCAATTGGATGGAATCGGAGGCAACATACTCTTTGAATTCAAGGTCAAGGAGCCGTTCTTATGCTACGTGTTTGAGAGTGTTGGTAAAATGACAGGTGCATGACGCGGGTCATATGGTACCAATGGATCAACCCAAAGCTGCACCGAAGATGCTCAAGAGATGGACAAGGGGTTCACTTTCTCCACCTACTTTTGGGTCTGATGAGCTCGTTGCATCTCAGTAAGGCATGATAACCAGCTAAACACTTTATATTTTTGTTTTAGTTTGAAATGATTTAAGGTAGAAACCATAGTAGACGGAATTCATACATATTGATCATGGCCAGTTGTGAAAATACATACAGATAATATGGCAAGAACTCGAACAGCTCTTCTACACCGCCTTAAGACGATTGTTTAGACTGCAAGGGTAAAGAATTGTTTGTGTGAAGTTCTAGTGATGAATCAATTAAGCTAACAAGATTAAGTTTTTTTCCTCATAAATGAAGACTGAGGACTTACGATCATTTCGTGGTCTGCTGTGATCTCTTCTATTAGCTCTCGCAATGGTTTGTCAGCGCTGTTGGGAACTAAGGCTGCAAAGATTGCCGGTTCTAGACCTGCATATAGAATAAAATGTAGAAATCACCATGTAATGATCTTTGCATCCTTTGCGAATAAAAGAATTGCAAAATGCAAGAAGAAAATTCAGTATTTGATGACAAACTTGTTGCCATTCCTAATCACGAGTGTTCGCAATGAAAGAAAACAAAGTATGCAATTCTAGCAGCAGACATCATGACTCATTTCCAGCTTAGCTTTGATACTTTGAACTTGTAAGGATTTAATTCATTGTTACCAGTTTCAGGGAAGGCATCAATAAACATGATCATCTCTTCTCCGGTAAGACCTGAAAGAAAGCAGATTCTGGGAACTGATTTTGCTATCTGAAAAAATAACATACTTCTTAGCTTTTTATTATAAAAGCAATAACAACATTGCTATTCTTTGCTGACAGGAATAATAAAGGAGTGTCAGGTTCTAGATTTTTACCTGCAAATCTTCCACACTTTGTTGTTTTATATTCATTACGTCCCAGAGTGACCGATCAATCATGTCTTCAGTATAATGAATAATCTACAAGAATAACACAATTTTAATGGTATAGTTTCAGATCAACAGTGCAATCTCCATAAATTTGCTCAAATTGTTCGTATAGATGTTAAACAAAAGTCAAAACAGTCCATAATCAGAAATTACAGCTCTAAGGGCTGGTTGGATGTTAAACAAAAGAAAGGACCATAAAGTAGAAATATTTACCTCTAAAAAATCTCCATCCAAGTCTTTCAAGAACTGCTTTATCTGCAATGGTTAAATAGTTTAAGATTCGTCATTAAAAAACATTTCATTTACTGAGCATTTGTAGCACCTTTTGCAACCTGAGTAAGTACATACATTGTTCATTTGATTAATCCTCAAGGCATCGAAGTTCATGATGATCAGAACATAAAAGAAGCATCTTCAACTTCAAATCAAACACCCATAAGGCCCCAATTCCAATCAAACACCACAAATTTACATTTTCAAGAACTTACCTTTGAAGCCTCTTCAACTTCAAATCCAAGCAGCAATAAGGCCTACAATTTGCAATTAAATGAAAGGGATCATATTTACATGTACTTTCATATTGCAGACAATGAACATAATCTAAGCTGTAGACTAACCAGAACTTACAGGTGGACCATAATTTGGATCCTCAGCATTCAAGGGCACAAACTTGGACTCTTCCACCAAATCTGTGGGAAGCTCTGTAAAGATGAGATTTGATTATCATTACCATATTCAACAGAATGTAAAAAACTGGAACTAAACCCTAAATTAAGCGCATAAGATCCAGCTCCAGCATTCGTGAACTTGAAAAGTTTTCACAGGAAGTGCATATAAGGCTAAACAAGTACAAGATTTAGAGGTTTGAAGAAGAAAATTGACCTTCGGAGAAAGCCGTTGAAAGATGCTTTGGCTTCTGGTTGGATGGTGGCAAATTTGTACATGACAAGGAAGAATGATAAAAAGGGCGGTTTGTAATCAGCTTTGGGAGTATATCAGAATGAATTTTGGAGGAAAACCCAAGAATTATCAAGGATTGCAGTTTGATACAACTGGTAGTAGTAGTGGCCATTGTGAGCCTTCGTTTCTCCTCCTGCAACAAATTTTATCCAGAACTAGCTTTATCCGAAAATTTTCAGTTTCACCTTTTTTTTTGACAACAATTTTTTTTTTAAAAGGGTCAGCAGTCAGCAGTCAGCACCTCTTTCTACTGCTGTAGCAACCCCCAACCTGAATTTAATTTTTCTAAGCGGGGAAGGGCCAGCTTGTGCATCAGTTGCTGTTGGGCTCTATTCTGCACATCAGAAAATTGCGTGACAGCACCACCCTCACACTTGAGCAAAGGACCTGAAATTTCCACGCCCTCTCATTCATTGTGCAATTGTGCAATTTCTTTCCAGTAAACATGTTCTGCAAAATTCAGTGTATAGATGTCAATCGATTTCCCCTTCCCACTACCACCTCCGCCTCCAAAATGTCTGTTAATGTCGGACTCTCCCCTTCTTCCCTTGAATTTCACGACTCCAATGGAAAAATTAACCGAATATTCAATACAAGTTCCAAATTCCACAAAAAGTTCCGCCCCAACGGCGTCTCTGTGCTCGTTGATAAAGACCGGCCGAATCAGGAGCCTGCTGTTCGAGGACCAGATAGAGATCACCGGAAGAGTTGGTTGAAGTCAGGACTCGAATCTAAGGGCGCTGGCGAGGCTAGAAGGGGACCAGGAGGCTGGAATTCGAAGGCGGGTGAGATGCACACCAAGTGTTCGACGAAATGGGCGTCTTACGGGGGCTGCTTACCGTCGATACTCCAGGCACTGGAGAGCACCAGAGACCTAGATGAGGCGTTGTGGCCTTGGATGAAGACGCTTACTAACAAGGAGAGGAGTATCATTCTCAAGGAGCAATCCAGTTGGGAGAGGGCTTTGGAGATCTTTGAGTGGTTTAAGAAGAAGGGATGCTATGAGTTGAATGTAATTCACTATAACATTATGCTCAGAATTCTGGGTAAAGCCAGAAGATGGCATGAATTGGAAGAGTTGTCGGATGAGATGAGGAGGAAAAGTATTGCCCCTATTAATTCAACATATGGTACTCTCATTGATGTCTACAGCAAAGGGGGTCTTAGGGAGAAAGCTCTTTCTTGGCTGCAGAGAATGAATGAGCAAGGGATGGAGCCGGATGAGGTCACAATGGGCATAGTTGTTCAAATGTACAAGAAAGCCGGGGAGTTTGAAAAGGCCGAGTGTTTTTTCAAGACTTGGTCTTCCAGCAAATCTGATCAAGATGATGACGACAAAAATGGTTGTGGAGCTCACCTTAGCTTGAACACTTACACTTACAATACCCTAATTGATACGTATGGGAAAGCTGGGCGGGTTATAGAAGCTTCTGAGACGTTTGAACAGATGATCAGAGACGGGGCTGTTCCTGACACCATAACGCTGAACACGATGCTTCACATGTACGGTAACAATGGCTGGTTGAAGGATGCAAGCTCGCTAGTACAGAAAATGGAAGATCTAAAATGCCAGCCTGATACTAGAACGTATAACATCCTCATATCACTTTACGCTAGGCATGGTGATATTAATGGTGCAATTAGCTACTTCATGAAAATGAAGGAGGCTGCTCTTGATCCGGATCCTGTGAGTTACCGCACACTCTTGTACGCGCTTTCCATAAGGCATATGGTAGACGAAGCTGAGAAGCTGGTGCTGGAAATGGATGAAAAAGGTCTAGAAATCGATGAATACACTCAATCAGCACTAACCAGAATGTACATTGAATCCGGGATGCTTGAGAAATCATGGTCATGGTTTGAACGCTTCCATGTTCAAGGTAAAATGAGTTCAGAGTGCTATGCAGCCAACATTGATGCTTATGGGGAGCGTGGACATTTTGTGGAGGCTGAGAAAGCGTTTTCCTGTTGCCAAAATCAGAATAAGGCAGGCGTTGTGGAGTTCACTGTGATGATTAAGGCTTATGGAATCGGTAAGAAGTTTCTAGAAGCTCGGCAGTTGTTTGATAGTATGAAGCATAAAGGTGTGATTCCAGATAGATGTACTTATGTTTCTTTGATATTAATGCTGGCTGGTGCTGACCTACCCCACATTGCGAAACCCTATTTGCTAAAGATGCAAGAAGCGGGGTTGGTAAATGATTGCATCTCGTACTGTGCTGTGATCTCAAGCTATACTAAACTGGGTCAGCTGGATTTAGCAGTAGAATTATACAATGAGATGATCAGATATGATGTGCAGCCGGATGTTGTCGTGTATGGCGTACTAATAAACGCATTTACCGAGGCTGGAGATGTTCAGGAAGCAGTGCATTATCTCGAGACCATGAAGAAGGCCGGTTTATCTCTCAACACTGTCATATGTAAAACCTTGATCAAACTCTACACTAAAGTTGGATATTTGAAGGAAGCGGAGGAGATATATGGGATTTTAAAATCATCTGATGATGGTGATCTGGATGTTTACTCTTCAAACTGTATGATCGACCTGTACACAGAGAATTTAATGGTTAAACAAGCAGAAGATGTTTTTAATTTGATGCAAATAAGAGGGGTTGCCAATGAGTTCTCATCTGCAATGATGTTGGGCATGTATAAACGCATTGGAAGATTTGAAGATGCAACAGAGATTGCAAACAAGATGAGGGAGCGTGGTCTTCTTACTGAGCTGTTGAGTTACAATAGTGTTATTGGTCTCTTTGCAATGGACGGGAAATTCAAGGAGGCACTTGAAGTTTTTGAGGAGATGGTCAGTTTATCCATACAGCCTGATGACTTCACATTCAAGTCTCTTGGATCCATTCTTTTGAGATGTGGAGTTCCAAAGCGAGCTGTTAGTGAGTTCGAGGTAATGAGGAGGAAAGATGCTGAGGGCGGTTTGAATGCTTGGATGTCAGCTCTTACTTGTATCGTTGGTTGTGATGATTTTAGTGATGAGGATAATTACTGAGTAGAAAAATAGAATCCAACTGCACTTTGTTGTACCTTTCCTAGTTTTTACAGTAGATGAGGTAAATTTGTGTGTAATTAGTGCTATTTACTTGTTTAAAATTAGTGCCCTGTTAAAAATATAATCCAGCCCCAATTTCTTGTGGCTCCTCTTACCTCCAAGCTTCACTGAACTAAAACTGGTCCGCATTTTTCTTGTAACATCAGTAGCAGATCCAACTACTTGTTGATCTGTAACAAGGTCAACCCAATTCCATTAACATCTACATGAATGATGAATCATGATCTGATCATCATCATCATCATCATCTTCTAGCCCCAAAAGAAAACCAGCAATTTTAAACCACCTGTACAAAGCTCGCTGTTTTCCAGGCGACTCGGCAGCCCCTGGCCCCCATTCCTCCATTTCTGTTCAAAAGTACCCTCTCTTGTTCTCAATATTCCATGATTTTCCTTTGGTTGTTTTCCAGGGCCTTTATTTGTTCGTTTGAATGTTTGAATCTTTATAGAGCTATGATGTCCTTTCATTTCAGTGGAGTTTACATAACTTTTACTACAGTTTCCAGCACAATATAATATATCTACTCTAAGAATACCTATGACTTTCTAGTCCAAATAATGTTCCAACTGAATGCGGATGTCTGTTCTATTGACTACTTGTAAAAACAACATATTCTTGATAAATGTTGAAGATCTACAAGTACATTAAGCTGCCTAGTCAACGTCGGCATCTACCCCCAGGTGTGCTTGAAATGTCCGATTCAAATTCAAAGTCCTCGTTGCAAGATTGCGTATATCCTCTCTTGCAGATTTGGTTGATATTCTTATGACTTCTTTCAATCCACCGGAGGATATAAAATCTTGTGTATTATCTTCTGCATCAAAATCAGCTCATTAGACTATTTCTTATGCAATTGGCCAAATAAAACTGAAATCAACTCATCATCATTTCTTGAAAAAAAAAACAAAAAACTCGGTGTACCATTTTGAGCCAAATGGCAAAGGGCGAGTTCAATATGCCGTTGGCTGGAATCGGATGTATTAGCATTAGAATTGTCAATCAACCATGAAATTGCACCCTCATCAGTAAGAAGGGAAGGACCCCTTTTATGTCCTGCAAGTATGTAGAAACGACTTCGTAAGTTATCAGCATACACAAGAAACAGAAAATGGTGAAATATAACTAAATATTGATATTACCTTGAACGACCTCCCGCGTTTCACATTTGGCAAAGTTGGCCAATCCTCTTGCTACTTGTGCAACAACTTCCGCGTTATTGGATCTAGCCATTCCAAGCAATGCCTTGATGCATCCTTCGTCTTTGAGCGTTGTGTGTAATTTGACTATATAATGAAATACATTTTAAGATGCTTATCCAAGGCAATAAAATCATTTTCTGGATGTAATATCATATCAAGATGACCTTACCATTTCCACATAAGTTGGCAATTGCGCCAGCAACCATTCTTAGAGTTTGGGGATCATCAGTTTTCATTGTTGCATTTGCTAGTAGTTGAGCACCACCCTTGCTCATTATCACTCCTTGATTCATCTCTAGAATTGATAAAAACAAACAAACGATGGCTTAAGACTATATAACAAGAAATGATGATATAAAATTCTAATGCAGTCTTTAGAATACAAACAAATTACTATTTATGCTGGTTTTAAAAATCTATTGAAAAAAAGCCTGTTTTTAAAAATACCATTCATTGCTAAATTGGCAACTGCACCAGAAGCCACTCTAAGAATGGATGTGTTCGGTGACGTCTGCAGAATAATCAGCAGTGCATCTAAACCCCCTTCATTCACAATCTTTTCCTGGTTTCCATCTGAAAGTAAAATAGAAAGCATGGGGCCAAAAGAGGAAAAGTAGAACATTAAAAGATCAACTTTATGCTAAGTAATGATAATATCAATTAGAAGAAATTTTTTTAGCTGAATCCTATCCAACCAAATTATTAGTACAAGAGATTGAACATTAAAATGATTAATAAATGGTTTCCCACCTTCAGCAGCGAGGTTGGCAACTACCTTTACAGCATGCATTTGATTGACAATATCATCAGAAGACAACATTGATACTACCTTTTCAAAGCCTATTGGATACATCACAAGCTAAATCAATAAACAAATAAAGAAAAAGGGAAAAAGGAATGCTACAATAAACCATTTATGTCAAAGAGAATTAGAGTGAAGATCTTGCCTTCTTCACTCGCTTGAGTGAGACTGATCCTCTGACCAGACGTTGACCGGTATAGACCCATAGCAGCGGATCGGAACGATGCTGAGCCCTTACTTGCGTGTTTCTTGACATACAATTTTTTTTCCTATTAAGGTAATGGAAACCACCATTGAAACTCTGATCACTCTAATGGTAAAAAAGGAAAAGGATTAGAAAATTTACCTCAGCCTTCTCATTATATTCCTGTGCAAGATTCTTCAACTTGAGAAGTTCACTTTCAAGTATCACCTTTTGCTTCTCACCAGACATCATTTTATCCCTTACCATGTCAAGTTCACCCTTGAATTTTTCCTTGATGTTTCCAATTTCAGATGGGAAAACACTAATCAGTTTAAATTAATTAGGGTAAAATTTAATAAACACTCCATTAAATACACAAATGTGTCTTACCTTTTCATGTACAATATTCATATATTCTACTCTAAGTGATTCTAGCTCTTTCACAGTAATTTCATGTGTTAGATCCTTCTCCTCAAGCCTTTTCTTTAACTCAACAACATCAGCTTGCTCCTTGTAGTTGATTTCCTCCAACTGTGTCCTCAATTCAGAAATCACAATTTCTTCCTCTCTCTTAAAGAAAGGACAGCTTCCAAATAAGCGAATTTGAAAAAGCAGGTAATTTGGGAAAAGAAGTAACTAAAATCTTTTGAAATGCTAAGAAAAATGTACCTGAATTGAATTTTGGTCATTTAGGAGCTTCCTCAGTGACATAATCTGTTCTTCAGCTTGTTGACGATGAGCACGCTCATTTTCTATATCATTCATTAACTCTGCAATTTTGTTCTTGAAAGTCTGTGTTGTGTCAGATAGTGCTTTCTGGCATGAGGAGTATTCTACTTGATGTTCCTAGTAAAAAGGACAAAGTGCAAAAAAAAACTTTATTCATCCAAAAAAGAAGCCTGCATTATAAAATTGATCATACCTTTGACCTAACAAATCCAAAGAAATTAGGATTGCAATGGAAGATGAAAATTAATAATGATAATCATAGATTCAATGCAAGTGAAGTATTTACCTGGATGGACCTTTCATGATCACTTAGGAGTTTCTTCATAGCATCTAATTGTCTTTCTGCGCCTTCACAGCGAGCTCTTTCATTTTCTAATTGCATAATCAACTCTTCAATTTGCTTTTCATACATCTGAGTAGTATCCGCCAATGCCTTATGGTATGTAGAGTTCTCATGCTGTTTTTGCTGGAATTTCAAGATTATAGTGTTTATCAATATTCATAAAGCTTATGGTTTAAAACAAATAAATTTATGCAAGATCAAAGAAATTTTGGAGCCAAGAAGTTACCTTGTAATGTTCTACACTCATCTCCAAGCGCGCTACTTCATCACGTAACAGCTTGTTGCAATCCTTTTGATTATTAAGATCATTTATAACAATTTTTACCTCCTTTTCCAAACGGGAATTTTCCTTTTCTACCATCTGCAATGAATGAAAGAAATAATGGAAAGATATGAACATGTAATTTTTCATCATAGGATGAAGAGAATAAGTATTCAAAAGAGGGACATGCAACTACCTCGGACCTTGCAACAAGGCTTTTTTCAGCCTCACCAAAAGAATGTTGACACTCTTTGAGCTTCTTTTCCATTTCATTTATATATTTGTCCCTCAATTTTTGTTGCCTATCAATCTCTTTAGTAAGATTGTCAACTTTGCTCTCAAGCTTACGACACAAGCTCTCATAATCAAATTCTTCTTTCATCTTCACCATATTTACTATCTTCATAGCCTGCAACATGCAGTACGAAAACAAAATCATCATCTGGATGAAAAAATAGGTTGACTTCTGGTAGATTTTTTTTTATTGTTAATCAAAGTTATTTGTAAGGTCCATACTTGCTAACATCATTGCTCCACCTGTCACTGAGCTACTTCAAAACATATTTTATTTTATTGAAAAAGAAGCAGCAGAAATTCTGACATGACTTACCCTTTGACCAAACATTATTGTACTCGTTGTCTCAGCATGACTTCGAGCTGATGGTCCAATAGTAATTATGAGTGAGGTCCTCGCAGAACCTGTTGAGTTAGAACCATAGTTTGAGTACGTCCAACATTGAGTGAATCACAGTCAATTCAAGGCATTGTGTTTTCAAACAAAAGAAAAAAGCACCAAATAATGCTGATGAGTGCTATCTAATTATCTATGATCTGTTTCTAGTCGGATACTATTCAGATCACACACACGTTGATTAATATTCCAGATATCCAAAAGATTTGGACAGAACTAGACTGCATCATATACTTCTATGTTTCATATTCAGATATCCGGTCCATATTTTAATTGTTTCTAATTTATAGCCAATGCCAGAAATGATGATTTATATCAATTCTCCCCTTGATATTTTTGTTCGTATATAAAAGAATCATTACCTCCAAAAGAATCACGAAGAAGTCTGGTCAACTTGGATTCTCTAGTAGGAATATGTGGACTATTTTCAGCCAATGCATTTATACATTTTCCAAGTGAAGTGAGGGATAGATTGATAAATTTTGCCTCCTCTAGTAATTGGCCTTCACTTCCTGTCACATGAGAATGTTCACATATAAGATGTCGCAATAACATCTTTATATCAAATAATGACATTGTAAAACAAGAATAATCAAGAAACCAATATAATTTTACCAGATTTGTCAACCCTTTCTGATCCTGCAAGATCAACAATCAACAGTTTACTTTTCCGGATTGTGCGTAATCCAGAACCACCATCTTTATCTGGCTTTCCTGAAACAGACCTTCTAACATTCACCTAAAACAACATTTAAGTTGGATGGATCACAAATCAGCCTCGATAACATTTAAACATATACATACTCTTAGCTGCACCAATTACCATTAAAATAGCATGACTTCGAGAAGAATTGGTGTTCATCTTTGTGTTAGCAGCATGACGGTTTGATTCGCCCTTTTGCAAGAGATGCATAAAGTGGTCAAGGTCGTGGATGTTGACTACCTCAGCACCAGGAACCGAGACTTCTCCAGTCTTGGAATCCTCAGCTATAGGAATATTAACCTTCTCTGGTGAAAGTAGATCTTGCACTGATTCCATATACAACTGATACAAACAAAATCATGAAATATTAACAAAAAAAAAAACATGAATACATTTGTCCATTAAAAATTGTTATGCTGTTTAGAACAAATGTACCTGCAAAAAAGAGAATTCAACAACGTCATGTTCAGGAGAAGTGGTTGCAAGAATATCCTCCACAGCTCTCACCATGATCCCACGCTCAGAAGTGTCATTTTTACCCACATTCCCTACTGTGAATGTCTTTCCTGTACCTGTTTGTCCATACGCCATTATTGTCCCATTATATCCACTCAATACACTCTGCAACACACACACACACACACATTGTTCAAAGTATATGTCATTAACACATGAGTACATGACAATAATGGGAAGTTCAGAATAACCTGCCTCTATTGCATGAAATTAGACAGACAACAAAATCCTACAGCCATAGCTAAGATCTTTTGTTTGTAAATAAGATATCACTGAATTGAGGATAAACAGATAAATCTTATTATCACGCCTGCTAATTTTGGTAACAGATGCAAATAATTTGATTTCCCAAATGTGAACGTAGGTGGTCACTGTTTTTGGACAATTGGGCTATCCAAATTAATAATATAGCCCAAATAGATAAATTGGGCCACTTTGTTGGGCCAAGAAAAATAGCTTAAGTGGGCTGCTCGGTAAAATTACATATATGACATTGACTTACCTCAACTACAGGTTTTGCTACACCTTCATAGACACGCTTTTGAGAAGCTGTGTCTGTGAACACTTCATCAAACCTATATGATTCTGAACTCCAGTTATTTTTCTTTAATTTGAGCTTTTTCAGCTGCATCAAGAAAACAAAGAAGCTGAGGCTCAATGAGGATATAAAAATGCCGTTTAGTGAGAACTCAAAATGTAAAACAACATTCACCTCAGGCTGGAGTTCTACACAATCAGAATAATCAGAATCTGAGGCGAGATCCTCCGCATTTCTTGGCCGTAGCCTTATAGCTACTCTGACTCTTCCAGGTTCTGCATTGCAACACACATTATAAACATGTTCACAGGAGATGACCTAAAATCAGATTTCCAATTAGCAAAATTACGCCTTAGCTTTTTTTCAATGCCAAAATCAGAATTAAATCTTCCTCGTCAGAAACTTACCAGGATCATGAGCGATGATAGAATTCGCCCTAGAAAGCGGCGTAGAAGAACGCTTGCTACCAGCAGGCGCGTGTTTTACCACCACAACGGCCTCACCATCGTTGTTAGCATTTCCATTGCCATGATTATTACTTCTGGAGATTGGAGTGACAGAGCGATTCTTATGTTTGGAGCTGCCGCTTTCGCTCTCACCTGTTGAATTAGAATGATGAGCTCTGGAATTCGGCGTCACTGAGCGCTTTGTAGACGCCTTTGACCTATTCGTTACCTGAGTTGATCCATTAGTCGCCTTGTTCATGGCGGATGAAGAATTCGCCGATGATTTCGACATTTTTTCCTTCTCCGTGAACGACAAGGAGAAGAGGAGGAAGACGAATAGAATCTGTGGAAAATGGAACGAGCAATTTGGGAATTGGACTTCATTGAAAGAGAGAATGGCGAATACGTTGAGGCCGGCACGATTTGAAGTTCAGTGTCTTTTCGTTTAATTTTTTCTTCTTTATTTATGTTGTAAAAAAGAAGATAACGTGGCCTTTTGAAACAATGATTGAGGAATGATGTATGGGTGTTAAACTTTGATTGTCTGTTAAGATTTGTAATCGTATAGATTTGGCTTGATACGGATTAATACACCACAAGCTCACTCGTATTTTATGTTTTCACATTTATTTATAATAAGAATAAGATTGCCTAAATACGTGACATTTTCCAGACCACCAAATTATTGAAAGGCATCAGCTGCAATTTACTAGACGTGATCGCCTGTAAAACCCAGAAAGCAGCAACATTCAACATAAACAAGAATGCATACATGATACAGGAACCATACAACGACATAAATATCTTCATTCTTACAAGAAGTGAATCCAAATTTCTGTATAAATGCGCCTAATGAAAAATTGGTCGAGATTACAACATTACAGGTCCTGAATTCTATAATTGGGGCATCCAACATAAGAAAACAGTCAAGGATGGAACTTGTAAATTCTATCTAATTCCTAAAGATTTGCCAGTTACTTGAGCATGAAATACAACTCTTCAAAATTTTCTATTTATTTATTTATCTTAGATCACCATATGTAACTGAATATAAGAGATGGAATACAAAAATAAATAAAATGCTATCTTCACCTGTCAATTTCACTTGAAATCAAATGATTAGAACTCGGACGATTTTGGTTTTTGTGTCTTGCTGAAACTCTGAAACGTAAAAGCAACGAATTCGTCATTACACCAATAGAGCTCAAGCCCATGAGAGCACCAGCAATGGAAGGCGTCAGCAAAGTCCCAGTAACAGGCAACAACATCCCAGCAGCAATTGGAATTCCAACAATGTTATACCCAAAAGCCCACCACAGATTCTGCTTCACAGTTTTCATAGTAACCTTACTCAGCTCAAAAGCATCCAACAGCTGCGAAAGTCGGTTTCCCAACAACACAACAGAAGAAACTTCAGTAGCAGCTCCAACTCCGCCTCCCATTGCAACTCCAACATGTGACAAAGCCAAAGCAGCTGCATCATTGATCCCATCTCCCACCATTGCCACAATGTTGTCTCCATTCTGGAGTTTGCTAATGAACTTTTTCTTTTGATCCGGTTTTACCCCTGAAATTACATTCTCTAATGGTATACCTACTGCTAATGCAACAGATTCAGCCGTTGTCTTTTTATCTCCTGACAGCATATAGACGCTTATGCCTTGCTTTGAGAGAGACTGTACAACATGTTTGGCATCATCTCTAATTTGGTCTTCAATATACATAACACCAGCAAGAGTTTCATCAATCCCGACATAAACAAGAGATTGTGTTGTCTGGTTCTCTAATTCCTGAAACGGGTTATTGTAAACTCCGTTTCTTTGAACCCATTCTAGTGTCCCAACAGAAACCCTTTTGTTATCAATTGTTGCTACTGCACCGGATCCCGGTTCCTCCATGAAAGTACCATCTTCAACCTTTGGTTTATCACTGCTAACGGCTTTTGCAGCTTTGACAATTGCTTTGCCAACTGGATGGACTGAATTTGACTCAACCCCAGCAGCTAGTATTAGTACCTCAGTCTCTGATATATTACTGTGAGGTGTTAAGATTTTTGTTACAGTAGGTTTTCCTGTGGTTAAGGTTCCTGTTTTGTCAAAAACGACCACATTAGCCATGGAGAATTTCTCGAGGACATGGCCCCCACGTAAAAGTAGTCCTCTTGTTGCACCAAGTGAAGTTCCAACTAGCACAGCAGTTGGAGTTGCAAGGCCAAGAGCACATGGACAAGCAATGACTAAAACGCTACAAGAGAGTTGTAGTGCTAAGGAGACGGTATTTCCTCCATATAAAGCAGAGGGGAGAATTCGGGAGCCAAATAGACTCCAGAACGTAAATGTTGCTGCAGACAATGCCATTACTCCATAAGTGAAGTGCCCAGCTACCTTGTCTGCCAAACGCTGCACAGGAGCTTCCCTACTTTGCGCTTCCTCCACCAAGCGAACTATATCACCAATTGAAGTCTCACCACCGGGTCTTTGCACTTCAATGGTAAGAGTGCCATTCAGATTTATACTTCCTGCTGCAACCTCAGCCTAACAGAATGATAAAAGCACTACATTCAGAAGGACTAATGGATAATGAATATAAACATGCAGTGATTAATACCCTTTTGTGATACCCATAGCTTAAGAATAATTCATATTAGGATGTACAAGCCATGAATATGATACTGATATTTTCAAAAACATGAGAATGACCATAAGGTTTAGTTGTAGAAAGCTTGCAACATATTTTGATATTTTAGATATTCAATTAATGCAAATTTAATTGATAAATACCCCAGGAAGTTTAGTCACAGGCAAAGGCTCTCCAGTGAAGCTGGATTCATCAACTGTGCTTCTACCAGCTCTGACAATTCCATCGGCTGGAATGCGGTCCTGTAAATGAGCTGAGTTATAAAAAAGGGATAGAGCAATTTATGCAAAGTGATAAGATATTGCTATAAAGTATCTGACGTCTAATCTAGAATTGAAGAGGTTTTAAAATTTTGTTTCTTTAGAATATCTAGTTCATACGATTTCATATGATTTGACAAGATAGGTACATACCCCAGGTAGCACCATAATATTGTCACCTACAGCAAGATTGCCAGAAGGAACTTCAACTGTTGAAGCTGAGTCTTTACCATCATTCACCAAAAGACGAGCTTTTGATGGTAAAATGTTTAAAAGGGAAGTCAGGTCACTAGTAGCCTTAATTTTAGCTCTCTGTTCAAGATTTCTTCCCAACAACACAAATGCAATCAGCATGATTGGTTCTTCAAAGAAAGTCTTCCATCCCTGCATCAGGAGAACCACATTTCAGACTATCCTCAAGGTGACATTATATTCAAAAGCACAATGTACATGCCATTTGTATTACATATATCAGTACATATCTAAAAGGATATGCAAGCATGGAATACAACCCAGATCCAATTTTAGATCTAGTATGAATTGGAGACTATTTTCAAATGACAAGCATATATAGGTGACATTCCAAACAAGATTAATCTCCTATAAAGTTATCAATTTAGCTTTGAATCGAGGCCCGGCAGATTATAAGTAGCAATCATATAATTAGCAAAAGAACCATGGAGAATTTGATCTTACCAGTTTTGGCACAAGGGCTGCCAAAGAGCTAACAGAAAATGATGATAAGGCACCAAGTCCAACTAGAGTATTCATATTGGGAGCACCCCTAAGGAGGCTCTTCAAACCATCAATAATAAGCCGTCGCCCAGGACCAAGTAATGTGAATAGACACAAGGATAGATGGAACCCCGTAGAATGTAAGGCACAAAGCCATGGAGCCTTAGCTCCAAATATATGAGAGACATGACCAAGGAGACAGACAGCACATAAAGCCCAAGACACAGCCAGTTCACGACCTATTAGAAAACATATCGCCTATTAATACACATCGATGAATGATCAATATGAGAGAGCAAAATATATGTACAATCTGTAAGTGGTTGAAGTTGTAGAATAAAGTACTTGCCACTTTCACTTAGTTGCTTGCGCTTTTCATCCATCTTCCTCTCAAAAACTTTAAAGAAAGTGTCCGTTGCAGAATCTGCATGAAATACTGCATTATATTACCAAGTATACGACAAGCATCCATCAAAAAAAAGAAACCCAAACAGTAAACTCTGGACTCATCATTTTGTATCAAAATACATTGCAGGCATACTGCATACATGACATATTAAAACAAGGGAGAAGAAAGACAACTGTACAAAGTAAATATAACTCGAGTGTAAATTAGTTTACCCCGAAGATTTGATGTAAATCCACAATTTGTCAAATGTGCTGCAAGAATCTCCCCTAAATGCTTTTTCCAATTTGGGGAAGACGTGGCCTCAGAAACAGGCCACACTACTGCAGTCTCTGTGGTGAGGTTGACACTAGCTGATGATACTTGTGGCTGTGTCCATATGACAAAAAGAATACAATTAAAGAAGAAAGAAATAGACCATATAGTAATTGTAATACAGCATATCCAGGAAAGGAACTAACTTGACTTTCTAGTATTCTCTTCACACTGGAAGCGCATCCTCCACAGGACATTCCCTATCACCAAGAACAGAAAAAATCCCAAGTCAAAAAAAAAAAACATAGCAAAGATAATAAATGGCTGTTGGAGAAAAATTGTGCATTTGTTATCTATTAGTCCGGCGGCATCACTTTACCTACCCCAACATCAAGTATTATAACATCCGACGAAAACGAACCATTGCTGCCAGCATCTCCAGACTTCTTAAAACTCCCTCCCTCCGATTTACCTCCTCCGCCACCTTCGCCGCCGCCAAGACCGCCACTGTTACCTCCATCGCCGCCGCCAGAGGTGTAAAAGGCAGCAGAATTTGAAATGCGAGCGAACGGAGAGCGGGCGGTAGGGACGACAGCATACAAGTAGCGAAGTGAGGCGAAGGAATTGGAAGAGGAGAACAAGCTATGGCGGTGGTGGAACCTACTACTTCGGAGGCATAGAGCGAGAAGAGGACGGCGAAAAGCTCTGCAAGCGCGGCTCAACCTAAGAGCACTAGGAGAAGGAGACTTGAGAGAGAGGAAAGCGGCGGCGGCCGTGGCGGTGGCGGCGGCAGTGGACGGTGTTAATGTCAACTCCATTCTAGAGAATTCAATTCATGGCTACCGGTACAGAAAAAGGGGCGAGATCCAGCCAGGTACGATGGACGACGCCTGCGACGGGCGGGTAAGGATTGTGAGGGCAGCGCTGCGCAAGTCCTTGGTTTCTTCGTTTTTTTATATCTTTGGCAAGTGATAATAAGAAAGGATATAATTTATTTTAATATTTTAACGGTCAAGTGATCTAAGGTCAAGATCTCCCAACACTAGATCAAGCCTCTTTCACGTGCATTAGCTGCCTAACCACTAAGCCAAAAGTTAATCAATTTGGTACATTTCAACAAAAGCATAAAGACATAAATAATAACCAAAAAAAAGAAGCACGACACATAACATTACTCTCCAGATTGTGCAATAGAATTATGCTACAATAGCCCGAATTTAGAAAAAATTAGCAGAACTGCAAAAGTATGTTAAAGTTTTAGGCGACAAAACTCTGCCGCCATGAAAAACCACCAGCATACCAACACTGATTAACTACTAGAAACGAAATGCTAAGAGTGTGCTCTACAGACCCAACAACAATAACAACAGGCTACGGTATTCACTAGTTGTTGTCTTTATAAGAGCCCCTCTTCTTCAAGGTTCTCACTTCCCATCCAAGTCATCTGTGTCATGGTAGATGTTCTCAGCCATCTGCCAGATCTGAAGTATGTTGTCCTCTGCTACACTTGCAACCACCCAGTCTTCACACGGGTTCCATGAGAAGTCGGATATTTTGCTCGTATGACCTCCATGGATAAAGAGCAGTTCTGGTGGGCCATCCTCGGCATCCTCTGGTGTTTGTTCCTCGTCAATTCTGCAAAAAACGATGTATCAATTTGTAGTGCTAATGAAATAATACTCTGCTCGAGGAATTTGGATGAGTTTGAAGTACCTGCTAAGATCCCAGACCATGAGCCTTCTACCAAGACAACAAGAGGCTAAGATTGTTTCATTTTTTGGGCTCCAACCCACTTGGAACACTTCCTCCCTGTACCATATACAAGTACACCGATTGATTAGCAAAAGAAATCTGTGCAAAAAACCATTTGGCAGCAAACAAGTGCTTACTTATGGTTGTCAAGAGTATGAAGTGCAGTGTTGATTTTTCTTAAATCAAATAATTTTACTGTCTTGTCAGTAGATCCTGTCGCCACCACCCATTCGTTGAAGGGGTTGAAAGCCAAACAGTTAACCTGACATGAAATTGGAAAGGCATGTCAGATGCAAGAAAGTCATTGGGTATGTATATAATGGCTGATAACAAATTCAAACAGGGAAAATTATGAAATAATAAAGAAGAAAAAAAAATTGAAACGTAGCCTACTCAGAAACCAATTACGAGAGCTGGGTATATATGGGCTACAATGATTTGGAAAGGAGCATGTTTTTTTTATCAGGATTACGAGGAATTCCGCTTCCAATTCTAGTTAACTCAGTATTGGATTTTATTGCATATGAAGTCTAAATGGTTCAGAATAATATTTGAAATTTTTAGGCCACATCAGTTGTCAAGACAGCCAAGTTCATGTTACCAACCTCACTCCGATGAGCCACTACAGACTGGACAGGCTTCGTAACCGATGGAGAGCGGAGGTCCCAGATGAGCAGATATTGATCATCTCCCACAGAACCAAATAAATATTCATGCCTCTTATGCCATGCTACATCTTCCACCACACCTTCATGGACCTATATTTAAAATTACAACCATCAGAAGATGTGACATTACAGCAGGATAAATTATTACATCATGGTTTTACAAAAGTCATCTTTAGAAACCTATAAAAGCAGGGCAAAAAAGGACTATTTTCCCTAATATGTAATAAGCTTTCCAGTATCTTCATCACAAGGGGTAAAAGTTGTGATCACTTGCCCATTTAACAACTTTACCACCCTAAATTTGATCCACTTTGCACAAAATCACATATAAATTTGACTTTGTAAAAATATTCACAGTTTGCGAAAACAAAACCTCTATATATGAATATGGAAAATTTTAGACACTTTCACAGTTTCTGTTAGATACACAAATGTAATATCCTAGTATGCTAGGGGTAAAAGGGTAAAGGATATATCAGAGATGTTGAGAGTCGGTTAGGACTTCAATATAAATATGGAAATGTTTCCCCATTAGGGATTATCCAGAAATTGAGAAAAGGATCGGGGATTAGTGCCTTGGGCTCTTGGAGATTTTCTCCTTGAGATTGGCTCTTTGGAACCTTGTTCCATTGAGATTTACTTGTTCTTCTTAGTTTAATCAAAGTAATTGTGTGTGTTTTGTGTTTCCTGATTTTCTATTCTATCAATTGGTGCTTTCATTGAGAGAATTTGAGATGGAAGAGATAGAGAGCAATCAGGAAGAGGTTATGGATTTCATCCGTAACTGGGTTGAGGAGGTAAAAGAGTCATTCTCTTCATGGAATTCACAAGGGAAAAGTAGATCAAAATCTGCTTGGGATAAAATTACAATCCAAGTGGGGATGCTAGGGTCATGTTTGGAGGTGACCATGGAAGAAATTGAAGATGAAGAGACCAGTAAAAGAGAAGAACGAAGTAGGGAAATTGCTACCTACCTAGATCAAGTGGAGCATTGGACTTCTTCGTTGATAGGGGATTTGAAAGTGATCGAAGAGGAAGAGAACGCTGCTGGTGACGAACTCCAAACTTCTGCCATAGAAGGCCTGATGGGAAACTTGCCAAATGACCTCGGAGATGAGAAGAAGGCAGAATTATCAATTTGCGAGGGAGGCGACTCCACGGAAGTCACCACGACAAAGGTTGAAACCGTTGATGAGGAGGGATATGCAATCCAACCTAGCGACATCAACGATCTCCACTCCAAGAACTGTGCTCGCGAATCGATGGTGGTGAAGATGGGAGGAACGAAGCCGAAGAAGAAGGCGGTAGACCGCATCAATGTTGCTCCAGCGATGGAGAGACAAACCACTGATGGCTGGCGATTGCACAGAGAGGAACTAGCAAAAGATTTTGAGAAGATGATGACGATGGAAGGAAGTGAAGTGCAGTCGACTGGAACTGCTTGGATCTTAGGGTTTAGGGTTGATCGGAAGTTCGAGCCAGTTTTTCTCCTGGAGAGGGAAACGAGTGAAGTTGGGATGGAACCAGAAATGGAGCATCTCGGGCCACCATCTTGGGCGAGACAAAGGAAGGACAAGATCGATGCAAAACTATGGTATCAAGCTTTTCACCTAACAGCCATGGCGGACGAGATAGTGTCGGAGAAGAATTTGGAATTGCGGCAGGAGGTTGAAGAAACGAGATTAATTCTTGTTCGGGTCTCATCATGGAAAACGGGCTCGGGTTCGAATAAGGTTAAAACGTTTCAATACGTAAAAGGATTTGAATATGCTTTCGGAATTGGGCCGGATCTGGAAGAGTTAAGCTCACCGCCTTGGCCCAACATTTCAGTTAAAAAAATTGGGCCTAATTCTCTCCCAATTATTCACAGACCCACAAAAATATACGAAGGACAAGAAACCGGACCTCTTGTTCATCCAGAATGGATTGCTTCCCAAATTCTATGTCGGAGCTTCGAGCCACTGTCGCCGCAAACATCTAAACCGCCTCCACGACCGCCGGATTTTCCCCCTAATTTCTCAAGGTTAGAATTCAGCCCCGCCGTTTCTGATCTTCCTTCCATTCCCTTCCCGATTTTTGTCCAAATCTGTGGCAAAGAAGATGCCGCCGGCGACGATCCCGGTGACTGTAGATTTGATCAGATCTCATCCTTGAGAACCGTTTTCGAGTCCATACACAGCCTTGAGGACAAGGCTTGTTTGAATGGGTTGGCAAGGGCACTTGGGAAAGAAAGACATGCCGAGGACAAGAGCTTGGATACACGGCCACCTGCGGAACCTCCACCGAGCTCACCATTCAACCTGGGGCTTATCGTGAAGAGACATGGAAAGCATAGGTTCAGGATTATAATTTGGGATAGATACTCAGGGACAGGTAACTGCACAAGAAAAGTTAGTATTGAATTTATATGTATTGAACAGTGGGTGTATGCGATGGTTAGTAGACTCTGCAAACATGGTTATAAGCTGTTTGCTGGAAAGAATCATCATATTCAAGTGCTTGCACTCTTCTGTCACTCTCCTCGTCCTCCAGAGTTTAAAATTAATGAAGAGATTCCTCTAAGGAAGAGAAAAGGGTACTATGTGTTGATTGAGGAAACTTGCATACAAGTTCAGGTGGGGACAGAGTTCCTAACATCAGATGAAGTGATGCACTTGTCTTTAAACTGGAATGGTGGCAGTCAACAAGACAAACGGGATCTCAAGTTAAATTTGTGGAGTGCTCAGGTAAATTTCAAGATGATAGAAGGTCAGCTAAGCCAGCAAGACAATTGCACACTCAAGAATTTGATCAAGCAACCTACAAGAGTTAGAAGATTTCAGCAAGCCTGCATAAGAGTGGTCAATGCTAGCACCCACCAGACAAACCCATATACATCTTGCATTGTTGGGTTTCAGGGTCTCCCTTCCTACCACAACCTTGAGGACAAGGTTGTTTCGAAGGAGGGTGGCATTGTTAGATACACAAATGTAATATCCTAGTATACTAGGGGTAAAAGGGTAAAGGATATATCAGAGATGTTGAGAGTCGGTTAGGACTTCAATATAAATATGGAAATGTTTCCCCATTAGGGATTATCCAGAAATTGAGAAAAGGATCGGGGATTAGTGCCTTGGGCTCTTGGAGATTTTCTCCTTGAGATTGGCTCTTTGGAACCTTGTTCCATTGAGATTTACTTGTTCTTCTTAGTTTAATCAAAGTAATTGTGTGTGTTTTGTGTTTCCTGATTTTCTATTCTATCAGTTTCTTAAAATTCCTAATAGTAAAATGAGCTTGAAACTGCAAGAGAAAATTAAGAAGTGATGGTTATATGTGATTTTCCTGATAAATGGTAGTTTTGTGTAAATGTGTAGTTGACCCTTTGTTATAAACTTCTTGTTCTTTTTAGGCTTCCACAATGCACATAAACACATGGCACTTGATTCAAGGCATTAAAAAATAAAAAGAAACCTTTTCTAGAAGGCTACAAATGTCATCTATAATAGACAACAGCAGCAGCAATGCAATAAGGAACAGGTCTATGCCTAATATAAGTGAATGACAACATGTTGTAAACAATGCATTACCTTAAATATCTGCATAGCATCAAGTGTTTTGTTCTTGGGCGTCGCATTTATGTCCCATAGACAAATTTGAGCATCATCAGAACCACTGAGTAAATGACCCTTCTTAAATTGGCTCCATGACAACCCATATCCTTCAGATGTATGACCTCTTAATCTCAAATCAGGGTTGCATGCACCATCTAGAGGTGGTTTAGATGGGTGCTTGCTATAGTCAAATACATACACTTCTGCACTCACTGTCTTGGTTGCAATTATAAATGAATTTTGTGGCATGTAGCGCGCCCGATTAACCTCTCCCTCATGATTTATTTGTTGTATTACTTGTACCTGCAATAGAAAGATCAAAGTAAGCTGCATATCCAAAAGAGCCAAACAACGTGCCCAACAAGTATTCAACCCAAAAATGGATCTTCAGAAGATAAAGCTCAATGAGAATTTATTTTCAAGAAGCAAGAGTAAACCTGATAACAGAAACAAATGAAGCTACTGTTGCAAAATAGGTAAAGGCTCAATGAGCACAAACAAGTTACAGACAGACTAATACGCACAAACACGTTGCACGTGGTAGTAAAGAAAATGAAGCAAGAATCAAGGGAAAATTGCGAGAAGAAGCTATCAGAAGCCTAGACTGGAGGCTAGTAAGCAAAGAAAAGCAATGTTATAATTAGCTAATGAGACATGTGACATTTGCACAAAACTCTGTATTATAAAACAAGGAATACCTGCAGTTGATCACAAAAGGAACCCTATAGGTTCAATCTATGAACAGGGATTCTGTTATTATTTTGTATGCCGAGGGTGAGAAACCGAAAAACTCGTCCATAGAAAAGTATCAGCAATTTACATTACATCATTTCTGTGACCTATATTAGCCAGCTACTCCTAATCTTTATTTAATTCTTTATTTTGTGTCAAACGATATAAAAACGAAGGACTGAAGAATTGCTTCAAAGTTCTCAGACCAGTATAGGAAAATCATCATAACTGCCAACTACTCGTAATCTTTATTTAATTCTTTATTTTGTGTCAAACGATATAAAAACGAAGGACTGAAGAATTGCTTCGAAGTTCTCAGACCAGTATAGGAAAATCATCACAACTCTCACATCCAAAAAAAAAAAGTAAGCACAAAGCTCCAGCAAATTAAACATCTAAGGTAAGCAATTTACCTTCCCACTGGCACTGCCAAAGCCACCAAAATCAGAGCGCTCATCATCATGATGTCGGGCATCATTCTCAGAGTCCTCCAGAGGGAGCTGAACCTGTGCAAGCATGAGATAATTGGGCTCGTCCTCTGAGGTATGAGTCCCCAAAATTAATTTCTGCACAGAATAATCTTTACCAGGTGGCTCATCCCTATCAGGGAGCCACTCAACAGTAAGAGATGGCCATTCTAGGGCATGTGTGATCACTAAATCATACAAAAATGGTGTGTTCTTCTTCCATATTTTGTACTCTTCATTAATCAGCCGCTCCTCAATTTCCCCCCTCATCTCCTCCTCGTCTCTTCCCATTGAAGATGAAGGTGACTAGTTTCTGTCAGAGAATCTGGAACAGATGTCCAGTTATCCGGCTTGATAAATTTATTCCCTAAATCACCAAATAAGGATAAGAAATGATTGAACTTTGAGAGCTAAACTGAGTCAAGCTGCACTACTTAAGGTTTCAAAATCAGTTCTCTTGATATTGAGCTAAACATCCTTCTCCAAAAGAAAAAGCTTAAAGAAAAAGGAAAGTGATCATGTGAAGAAGAGTCATTTGCACTGGACTAGCAAAAAGCTCGCTTCACGAAATCCAATAGCCACCCCTACATGATTACGGCAATATGAGAAGCTTACAAAACTTTCCACTATAGTTTAACTAGTAAAAGGGGGAGACACTTTCCAGTATAGTGTATATTGCTAAACACAAAGAACAACTAACTGATTCAACCTGAAATGGGTTCCAAAGTGAACATAACACTCGAGCACGATAGTAGAGGGATCCATAGACTACTTGTAGTTTGGAGGTCAAAACTCCAGAGCATAGAAAAATTTGTAGGAAGTGACTGTTCCTCAGATTCAAAATTTGCATCTTTTTGACAATTTTTAAGCATAATCCACCAAAAGTCAGCGTCGATTATTTAAATAAAAGGATTCTGATATTACATTCAAATAAAAGTACACATTGACGTAACTTCACCACGTGTGTGTAAGAAATTCGACCAAACCCTAGTTTGAAGAGCATAAGAAATTTCCCAAAAAGCACGAAATAAATTCCAACGAAGCAGAAGGAAATCGAAGAACAGAACACGATGGTCTAGAAAGCTAGTCTCCCCTAAAGAATCCAACTTGGTAATGCAGTATCGAGGAAACACCTCAATCTTTCAGCGTAAACAAAAGTAAATTTCAAAAGAAAGCTGCTTGATGTGTATGATTTTTTTCCAGGATTCTTCTCTATCTCCAATTTGAGTGAATCTGGAAGCCTCGAAGCAGACAACCGATTGAAGCAACCCTGAAACCCTAACGTACCCAGCCGCAAGAGAGAAGAGATACCAATCACCAGAGCGCAATTAAGCAAACCAAACACAAATCGGTAAACCCAGAAGGAAAGAAAGGGTAGCAAGAGAGAGATGTAAATGCAGAAAACGAATGATGTGAAACAGATGAAGCAAGCAATTGAAAAAGTAGAAACTGGAGGGAAGAGACTGGAGACATACCTCGAAGGCTCGAACGAGACAGACACAACAAGAGGAATCGGAATCGGAAGCGCGACTGAGGGATAAATATTGACAGAATAAAAAGTTAACAGGTGGAAATCTTTTCATTTATGGGGATTTTGTATTTTTCATTAAAATTAGCTTTATTTTTATTCAATTTTTTTACTATTTTTCTATCGAAATAAAACTTGCTTTACGTTTTTTCGTAGAGATGTGAGATGTCAATAAATTTTGTGGTTTCTATTTATTTTAGACAAGGTGGCGTATAGCAAAAAAAAAAATCAACACAAAGTTATTAATTTTTTTTCAAAAAAAAATGAAAAAGTTGAGGCTTCTTTGTATAGATAAGTGCATCTATAATATGTACAAATACTTAATTAGTATTGAATAATTTGACGGGAAGTCACAAGGAAGGAAAAAAAGTTAAATGTTTTGAGAATTGTTTAGCATAGTGATTAAGGTAAAAAATATTAGAAGTAAAAAATTATGCTTCATAGAGATTAAGAAAACAAATCTAAATTTTTTTTTGATCAGGAAAAAGGGTGTCCCCTTGCGATTAAAGTAAAAAAAAATAGTTATGCCTACAGAGAGGCTACATTATCAGCCAAAATAATGCTAGAAATAATACTAGGACAAGAATTCAAAACAACATAATGAGAATCAATGGAAATGGCATGATTCGCATGAGAAAACAAATCTAAATTTTATGTGAAGAGTGTGAAATGATGCATAGATATTAAAAAAATATAAAGTTCAAAGAAATAACCAACACCACATGTGAAATCAAAAGCTTTGAACGCAAGAACTCGATAATAAAGATGTATACTTGACTATTGGATACAAATTAGGCTTTGTTCTTTGATCTTGTTTTAAAAAACACTTATAAAGTTCTAGAAATACGAATTAATATTTACGCATTTCAAAAACTTTATAAATAATAATTTAAAACATCCAAAAAAAATCAAAGCCTTCCTCTTATTTAACTACTTAAGCATATAAAAATACATTACAATTATTGAATGTGTGTCCAAATGATGATGGGCATCTGGGCAGTTGCCCATTTTGTTGCCCGAAACAAAGTGAATTTGGAATGATTGTATACAAATAGGCTCTACTTGTGCTTCCCGTCATGAAACTGTGCATTTTTTGACGATTTGAAGGTTTCAAGAAACCCAAGGGCTTTGTCCAACTCTTGCTTCTTTCTAGATTTGTCCCACTGATGTTCTGTGGCTAATATCTCAACCACACGAGGCAAGGCGCGCCGAGCTGCGTCCGTGTCGAGAAACGCAAGTCGGCATCTTCTTGCAATAAAATCAACAGCAGATTCACAGTATTCATGGCGAGCACAAAACGCCACTTCTGCTTCTAGAAAAGGGTATCCATGAGCAAGCCGCTTCCCCAAGCTCTCATTCTGATTCAACGAAAAAAAATTGGATAAAACTGTAGAGGGTTTTTATTTAGGCTAAATTCCTAACTTTGGAATCTTGTGAAATCAAGCATAAGACCCATTAACCACGAAAGGTTACAAGAAGTAGTTATTAACCTGGGTTTTACAGAATTAAATAAAAATTACCTCTGCAATGGCAGCCACCTTTTCACTCAATGTACCATAAGCTCGAGATAAATGCTTTGCTGCAGTAGTGTCCATCACACCTGGAATTATTGCACCGCCATGAGTCTTCTTCATCCGAGTATATTGTTGAGCGATAACTGTGAAAGATGCTGGATCCCAATCATGAGCTCCAACGACTTTCAGGCTCTTGGTTATACATTCATTTTCTGTTTTCAGGCTCCCAGACTTGATAGCAGCATCGACTGCGTCTTCTGCCATGCTGAAAAACCACTTTGAATTGGTGATACATTCTTGCAAGTGAGATGATAATAAGAAACATGACGATGGATTCATACAGCAAAGAGGAAGCATAGGGTATAAAATGAGAACCCCACAAATTCTTTAAGCACAGCACTAGTGAAGCTGGAAGAGTTATAAAAGGGAAAAATAATATAAAGCTATGTGTTTTTTCAGTACACAATTTTACTATCTTTCTATCCAGCTAACTTGTGATGTTGAAAAATAGACAACTTTTCAACTAACAAAGATGGACAAATTAAGACACCAGGGCATAACTAAAATAAATTGCACTCAGCAGTCAGCACAGTTCAAGTCTATCGGATGTTAAAACCTGCACTATAAAAGAATCTAAGAGGACGATTTCAAACAGATATCTAAGCACAGTATATAATACAATGATAAGAAAAACACTACCTTCTGTACGTGGTCCATTTTCCACCTGTTATTGTGACCAAGCCAGGATAATCTTCATGTACAATATGATCACGAGAAATACTCTCCGTGTTCTTTGCTTTAGGGTCCATTGCTAAGGGACGTATACCACTCCAAGCTGAGAGAACATCTGTTCGGCGCACCTGCAAAACACATTCAAAATTTTGACAATTTAAATCTTTGAACCCCAACCATGAACACGAGAGAAACAGAGGGTAGCCAGTAACCCACAGCTCAGTACAGAAGCTATTTCAAGCTACAGCTAAAAAAGCCTTACTAGTGAACAATGAAAACCATAAAACTGGTATAGATGACTATACAATATTTTAACCTTCTCAAAATGACATGTCAAAATAAGACATTTGCTGGTTGAACTGGAAGCTAGGGAAGTAGATATGGAGTATAAACTAAGCGTGATTTGTTCATTCTGGAAATTTGCAGATAGAGGTGGGTTGTCTTAAGAGCAACATTAGAATCCTTAAAATTTAAGGGTTAAGACTAATTCTACCATTGGCATATTAATGAATTATTAAATCAGCCAATTTTCTTCATGCTTTTTAAGAACATGAGGAATTCCAGTTCTAATATACACGAAAAGGATTTTATTGCAAGAAAAAAATTCTAGCACATGCTGAAAAAAAGGTCAAAAAACAAACCTTGACATTAAGATAATCACAGAGAGCATCCAATATGAATTGGATCTCATCCTCGTGTGGTTCTGGGAGCATAGTAATGGAAGTGTTAGAGTCGGTGGTGCCAGCTACTGTCCTTCCCAGCCATGGAAGCATGAAGACAACACGTCCGTCCTTAGTTTTCGGAACAATCAATCCCATTCCTTCAGGGGAGTAGTAGTCAGGCAGAACAATATGCACACCACTACTTGGGCATATAATAGGTTTAACATTGCTATCTGCCATTTTCCGAACAGAGTCACAAAATGGTCCACCGGCATTAACCACAACCTTTGCATATGTATCAAACTCCTTCCCTGGAAAACTTAATCAGTAAGGCTCATTACAAGAAACATATAAATTAAACTACTACATATCTCATATGGATAATAGCTTTAATAAAAATAAATAAAAGCAAAAGAAAATGACCTAAGAGAGAAATCAAGGGTGCTTTGCGATGCATTTTGCGTACAAATAAATACAATAAAACACAAGGAACTAGATATCACAATGATCCCATGTTACAAATCCCTGTCTATGTAGGAAACAGTAATCTATATTTCTAACAATGACCAATTTTGTACACTAGTACATTGTAATTTGTAAGTCTGTAACATATCTATATCATAATACAAGATGAGACATCCAAGAGAGAGGAAGGGCAGCAAGAGAGGAATGAAAAAATAGGAAGGAAACTTAAATGGGAAGCCATACTGATCACTGATCGAATAGCAAACTAAATACAAAATTAATCCAGCAAAGTTGTTGCCCTTCATGTGAAGAGTAAGTATAACTATAAATTTAACCCTTGAGGCTCATTAAACTGACTTACAGCCAATAATTTGCAGAATACCTTCGTCCATATAATAGAGAAAGATAAGTTCCATTACAGCATATAAGTTACTATTGTTTGCCTCATAGACTAGTGATCAGTAAACCATATAACAAACTCAGTAGTAGTATATAAAAAGAAAGTCAATTTTATATCATAAGGTTTGATTGATGTAATCACTTTATGCCATCACTCCCAAAGGTAAGGGTACTAAACAAATTTCAATCACTTTAAAAAAAAACTAACTGATTAATATGATAGTCAACAGTAATAAGAAATTTGATATTCACATCTTAATCTTAACAACTATAAAAGTTGTCCCTCTATATCTAATAAATGCTCCATCCTCTTAATAATTCTACCAATGTTAAATTGCAACAAATATGTAAAAGCTTTTTTGAAGAAAATTAAATAAATACTTATAATTGCTAATTCATTTTTAAAGGTATTCAAACTTCCTTATTTCAAAATAAAATAAAATAATCAACAATACTTATGTTTTAGAAAGTAAATGAAACATACAATATTATTATCGATTATTCACATATTTATATGCACAAGAATCGCATTAATCAAAATCTTAAAAAATAGTTAAAAAACAAACCTAAATTTGGCAATAGTTTGTATAAAATGAAATTAATACCTGGATTGTCAAATTAGCTAGGACATAAAAAGAAATTCATGTATCTTAAATTAGTATGAACTGATTAAATGATCGAATAATTTATAAATGTACATTTTTGAATTTTTTTTTGTATACAATCAATTATAATATTTCATAACGAAATTAATTAATATGCTTAATCACTCACATGTTATGATATCTAAAAGTCCAAACATTTAAGAAAATAACAAACACATGATATAAACCATGTTCCGTCCAACGGACGGGTTAGCCCTCTAGTTATGAGATAAAACTGGCTTTCAACAAGCCATACCAAACATACTCTTAGTCAACAAAAAATTCATAGAAACACAGAATACCTGACATGTTATTCCTAATTCGTGCACCAACTATTCTTCCAGTCACTTCATCCTTGATGAGTGAAACAACTTCTGCATGGTTAAGCACAGATGCACCAGCTAATGCAGCTGTGCATGCCAACCCAATATTTAGCCTTGAGTCATTCATCTGTCCATCATAATAAACTACCGTCCCCTTTAAACTTTTATCCTTGTCCTTCCTTGCAAGAGTAGGAAACAGTTCAATTGATTCCTTTGCTGAGTAATACCTTGACAAATGAAGAAGCTCTCGTCCAGCTACCAGATCGTATAATTTCAGGCCAGCCCAGTAGTATATCACCTCAAACCAATCAAAACAAGGAGTCATGCATGGCAGAGAGTGGCACAGGTGAGGAGCGTTTTCAATCACATGTTTCCGTTCCTTCAGTGCGTGAAAAACCAGCTTTAATTGTCCGTAGTCAAGATTGAAAACCGCTTTCTCCAGATAGCGAACACCTAAGCAAATCAAATGACAATTATGACATATAATGATATAGACATATTTTGTAGGATCATAATACCCCGAGAATCCAAGATCAAAGGATGATGTTTCCTGATCAAATACCATTTTAAGGCCTCATTCTCGATAACTTGATCTAATCCCTTTTCTTTCTTGTAGGGGGGGGGGGGGGGGGGGGGGGGAGGTGATGTTTGAGAAAGTATAATCTAAACAGGCAAATTAACAGTTTATACACTTGACTGGGGAAAAACCCTACCTAATTGTCTTTCCAATTATAGCCAAGATAATAATACATAAAACTTCTGTTATCCACTTTATATATTTGAAAGCAAACAACAAAACATGACCACCTCTCATTCTTCCTGTTCTTTCATTGACCATAAATATCATCCAAAATTGATGAAAGAAGAACATAAGCAATCTTGTCATAGTAGTCATTCAGTCATTGAGTTGATCTAATAGGACCACACCCCTTAGTATAAAATTCAAAAAGTATCACAACCGAAAAATTTATCCATTGTCATGTACTCTTAGCCTTGTAAAGCAGTTGAAGCAAACCCTATAGTCCAATCAAGAGAGGCATTCAGTATTTTTCAGACTTCATAAGACCACACATATTAAAACCATCATTTTTGCATTTCCTGAACTGTTAGAATTAACCTAGGAAGCCCATGGCCATTATATCTTGCCAAAAATAAGTGATGATCTTCAGTGATCAATCACATGATTAACATGTCGATGTACTACATTATCAAATCTGCTGCTCAAAATTGAAATGGATCAACACAGCCACAAACTCTTAGAAATTTGAGCACGCATACTCCATTTTAAAATAATTAGGGTGAATATATACATCAGTCAATTATAGCTCTATTCTGCTTATGTATTTTCTTCCCCCCTGTCCTCCTTGTTTGCACCGTAGATTTCCAAAATTTTTAGAAACAATACTTGTTTATGAGCACCGGGCTATGGCACCAACTGCAATGTTTGCGACATTCCAAATTTCCATAGGAATTTCCAAAATTGAAACTGAAAAACTGTAATCGACACTACACAGACAGATGAACTTCAAACATGAACTTCATAATTAGCAATTTAGCCATTAAATCATTGATCAAATGACGGCAATAATGACCTCCAATTACAAACCTCCGTGAACTAGCTTAGTAGACCGGGAAGAGGTCCCTGAAGAGAAGTCATCTCTCTCAACGAGCCCAACACGAAGTCCTCGGGTCACAGCGTCTAGCGCAACGCCGCATCCAGTGGCACCACCTCCGACAACGAGAACATCGAGTGGGTTGGAGGCGGTGGCGGAGATCAAAGACGATTCCTGCGCTTGACGAGGCGGAACGGATGCGTTAGGGTCGGCGATCTTGCCCTGGATGGCGCTCAAAACGGATCCCCCAGTCACGGCACCGCCGTAATTGGAGGACACCATTGGATCGCGATGAGTGACTGCGAGAACACAGGCACCGCCGGCGGCGATGGCGACGGCGGTGGTGCCGAGGCGGCGGAGGCGGTTAGCCGTGGCCATGGTGTGATCAAGATAGCGGAATTGCTGAAGGGGATGATGGGAGAAGCGTGAGAGAAGTGAAACGGCGATAGAGAAAAACGACTTTAATGTAAGTACAAAATAGCCCAGAAACAGAAACGGGAATCTTGTCAATCCAATTACACGTCCAAGTCAAAATCGGGTGCTTATGCACTCCAATAAAAAGTATTACGAAAATGATTTTTTATTAAAATAATCCGATATAGAATAGAATCACCCATTTTTTATTAATACATCCATTAAAATTGACGTTCCCTTTTTTTTTTTTGATAAAAAGTGCATAAACTGCACTACGAACTTTCATTGCAAATATCTGCTTGAGTTACAGATCAAAGAGAGCTTGGGAGAGACAAATCCCAGCTTCTAACACCAGATTACCAAGGACTTAATCTAGCAAGTTCATGGGCTAAAGTATTTCCCTCTCTACAAGTATGAGACCAACACAAAGAAACAAAAAGAGGTACAAAATCTAGCAAGTTCATTGACGTTCCCTTTACCCAATTACAGTGATGGAAGATTTTATAGTGCTTATTTGTTTTGAGTGTAAATTCGCTATAAGACTTTTTTGTTTGTTTGTTTGTTTGTTTCTTCTACTCGATATTTTAACTTGTTTTTATTTGTGTGTCTTCTTAGTCATTCTCGGTTAATGTCGCGTGTAACCTCTCAATTTACCAGACTTATCTATTATCAAATTCTTACTTTTTTATAAAAAAATCCATCAAAATTTATACGAAGTAAAAAAATAAACTTGTTCACATTTATATTACTTGAACTCAACCCTATTTAGGATTGTAGTACAAAACTAAATTTCTAAAATAATTTTTAAAATACTAGAAAGTTTTGTAAATTAAAAAGTATATGTTTTTTAAAAATAATATGTCAACATTAATTGTTATAGTATGTACATTGGATAATTATATTCTCATGTTTTTAACTGATAAAAAATAATTTCATATTTCTATTAAAAACATCTATTTTTTTCTTCTACAAAAATTAGTATCTTATCTTTCTTCTTTCGAAAAAATAGTTTTTTATCTTATCATGAGAAGCCAGCTGGATTCGTTCTGAAAAATGTAGCCAGCTGTTTATTTTGTTGGGAAAAAAAGTGTGAATAACCCGGATGTAAGAGGCGGTGGACCGCCCAATCATACTATTTCCTTGGTGGGTTAAGTTTTGGCCTTATAATATAACGGGCTTGCACTATACAAAAAGCCCCAAATCTGAAACTTCCACAGAGACGAACTCGGTATCGAACTATCGATTAATTCACTCTCTCTCTTCCATCCTTCCTGCTCGCAACTCCGGTTGAGAAAGAGGGAATCGGTGACTACATCTTTCTCTTCCATGGCTCAAGTCCCCAATTTGGATAACGCTCCCATTAATCTCACTTCTTTCAGGTTTCCTTCTCTCTTCCGATTCTCCCTTTCTTGCCTCTGTTTGCATTATCGATTTCTGACTTGTTAATGTTATGTTGATGATGATCTGGATTACGTGAGATTGTTTCGATTTTGATTCTTTTTGCCTTCTTATTTATGAATTTCAGAGAGCAGTCCCAGAAGGAGCTTATAAACATCCTTAAAAATGTGAGTCCTGATTGTTCTGTTTTTCGGAGTTGCTTTTTTTTTTCTTGCCCGGCAAGGATCGGCCTTGGACTAAACTTTACTAAACATGACTGATTTTTAAAAAAAAAAAATCAAATAAAATGCTGTACAGATTCGTGGGAAGAAATGCCTGGTTATTGATCCCAAGTTGGGAGGCTCCATCTCTTTGATCGTTCAGACCTCAGTTCTTAAGGTATTGATTCCTTATTTTCTGCTCTTTAGTTTGTTCTTTCAAATAGAAGAAATTTGGTGGGATATGATATGTTTTTTCAATGATTAATTTCTTTTATTTATAACGAGCCCAAGTTTTTGTTGACATTGTTGTCATCTTAGTTGTAATGGGTATTTCTTTGTTGAACGAGGTAGTTTTGGTTTTTGTTGTGACATCGTGGGACATCAATTGTGTGATTGTATTTTAATTTTGAGTGTTTAATCTTGTGCTTATGGTCAGGAACATGGGGTTGAGTTGTGGCTTCTGAATGCTGAACCAGTGCAGACTGAATGCACCAAAGTGGTGTTCTTGGTCCGGAATGAGCTTAATTTAATGAGACATATATGCACTCAGATTCAAAATGATAACTCAAAGGGACTGCAGAGAGAGTATTTTGTTTATTTTGTTCCAAGACGATCAGTTGCATGTGAGAAGGTATGGTAACTGTACAACAATTAACGCTTACCCTGTCACAATTTAATATGAATGATAGTGCTTGTCAGTAATTGTTAGGGTTCATTATTGTTGTGATGTCTAACTTGTTTTCTGTGCTGAGTATGCATGAGGGAAATATATTTTCATGGAGCTGTAAAATGCATATGGTTCTGCAGATACTTGACGAGGAAAAGGTACATCAATTGCTAACTATAGGGGAATGGCCATTGTACATGATTCCGCTTGACGAAGATGTCTTATCATTTGAACTGGACTTTGCTTACAAGGTATGTTTAGGATGCTTGCGGGGGCCGTTCTAGACTCATGCTGTGTGCTTTTACACCTTTTAGTTAAATTTAATGCCTCATTGATTGACTATTCTCTAATTGTTTGATCTATGTTGATACTGGCTAGGAATGTTTGGTTGATGGTGATACAAGCTCTCTTTGGCATATTGCAAAAGCAATTCATAAGCTTGAGGTTGTATCTTTTATCCCCTCTTTTCACAAGGATATCAAATGTTGACCTCATTGTTGTCTATGCTTTTTGAGTTTGCACACATTGATATGAAACACACACGCTACATGGATATGCTCTCTATAGTAGTTAAACTCGTATCTTATCCGCTGTTTAGGTGGCATTAAGTTCCTTTTCTTGAAGAGTATATATTCCTATAAGTTCAAAAGGCAGAGTAGTTAGTGAATTATTTTGATACAACAACAACATCAACCCAGGTGGAACCCGGTAAGGACGGGATCTGGAACACAGAGTTAGTGAAATATTTTGATATAATGTAGGGTTTTTTAGTGTTGAACTATTCCAATCTAGTACACAAAATTATTTGATTGCTTTATGACCTGATCCTGCATGCTGGAAGCAAAATGTAGTTGCTCCCATGCTATATGCTGTTTGCGATCTAATAACTCATTGCTTCATATATTTCAGTTCTCTACTGGCGTAATTCCAAATGTCAGGGCGAAGGGCAAGGCTTCCGTTCGTGTTGCAGAGATTCTGAATAGTTTGCAAACGGAAGAGCCAGTCAATACAGCTGAAGTAGTTATTCTTTGCCCTAAACATATATACATGTTAATAAAAGAGTTTTGCATTTATCAAATGTTGAATTCAATTTACTTATGTTGGTTGGTGAAACATTCCTTCAGATGAACGTTCCAGAGATTAATTCTGTCATACTGCTGGACAGAGAGGTAAGACATTTGGTCTACTTCTTCGTGATGAAATTGCGCTGTTACTCTGTGTTCCATTGCATAAATTTGTCAGTTGCTTGAGGCTGGGGGGGGGGGGGTAGAAAAAGAAGTTCCTGAATGTGATAAATTAGGTTCTTTTTTCTCAGAACAAGACAATTCTTAAGCAATCTGATTTGTATTTGCAAAAAGCTGAGCTATGTGCAAATGCACCTTTCCTTTTACAAAAAAGTTGTCGTAGTGATAGAACTGTGATGCTTATTTAGAGGAGAGAAAACCTAAAGCATAGATCAAGTTGCCGGCTTGCTGCTGAATGTCAAACATTTGATTTTGGCTAGCCTTACAAATGTTTGTTTAGGTACATTACATATGGTTCCGGTTTATTTAAGAATCAAATTCACAATTCCTCCGTGCTTTCCTTAATGTCTCCACAAATTGCCCTTATTTTATGTAATATGGGACGTTAATTTAGAGTCTGATGGTTTCAGGTCGATATGGTCACTCCTATGCTATCTCAGCTGACATATGAAGGTTTGCTGGATGAGGTAAGCCAACTTAAGAATGTAATTGGAAATTGTAGAAACAATATAATTACATTAGGCATCTTTTGGTTTGGAAAATATCACTTGCATCATCTGAATGACTTGATACTTCTGACTATATGAGGTTATGGCATAGCATAATCCTTTTCTCAAAAATAATTTTATTTCTTTGGTTTGATCTCTTTTCTAGTTTGTTCCATTTATGGAAATTAACCTTATTAGGCGATTTCAAAGTTAAACTTGGAGACTTCCTTGCTTTTATGAATCATGGAATTACATTACATGCAATGATTGCTGAACATCAGAATTATTGAATAAGGGAACTAATTGTTTGCATTGAACATATAGTTCTTATTGGGTTAATGTAAAATTGGATGTATAGTTCTTATTGGGTTAATGTAAAATTGGATGTTAGTATGTTGACAAAACTAGAATAAAGGACATCCTGTAAGATTTACTATTTAATTGCAGTTTCTTCACATTAATAACGGTGCTGTGGAGATTGATGCATCTGTTATGGGTGCCCAGCAGCAAGAAGGAAAAAAGGTTAAAGTTCCTTTGAACTCTAGGTAAACATGGTTTCTGGTTGAGATTTTTATTTTCCTCGTGAACTCAATTATTTTTTTTATATATATAATATAGTATCTGCTCAGAGGTGGTACTGATTTTTTTTTATTTCTAGATAGCCATCTTTCTCTGTAGACTGAAAGAATGCTTCATCTTTGTGTTTTTTTTTTCTATTTGGAGGTATTTACTATAATTTTCCACTTCTGTGTGATAGTGACAAGCTGTTTAAGGAGATTCGGGATCTTAACTTCGAAGTTGTTGTCCAGGTTGGTCCTTTATACCTTTATTTGGAGTTTATTTCTCTGGTTCTTTTTCTTTGTATCCGTTAGGATCATTTCTCTTCGAGTTCCTGTTTTAGTAGCTATCCGCAGTATGATTGCAGGTTCTACGTCAAAAAGCAACATCTATGAAACAAGACTACGCCGACATAACCACTTTGGCAAGTTACTCAAACCTTGCATCTATATTTCTGTAGTATCTGTTGCAATTTGATAGCTAACCAGGCAAATGATCTTTATAGAAATAAATCTTCACGGTAAGAGGTGAAGTTCCTAACATGTTGATCCTAACTACTTTGGCCCGAAAGCTTTAATTGGTTCTAGCAATACCTGTTCTCTTGAAAATGAGGTTCTAGCTTTGCATGCTGGATGTATTTCCCTATCATACATGAAATTTGAATGGATGTTTGTTTGAACAATATTAATCTTATGGGGATATATTATCCTTGGAAATGCAATCAGTAATTGGAGGTGTGTTGTCTTCAAAAGGTTCAACCATAATTTTGTCTTTATCTGATGCAAGTTCTTAAAGAAATTGCAGAATCAATCAGTGTCTGAATTAAAGGATTTCGTCAAAAAGCTCAACTCTTTACCAGAAATAACAGTAAGTGGTTTCCCCTTGGCTTAAAATCCTGAACTATTGGGCTTTGCCTTTCAGAGATGAGAAGTGACTTTGTTTTACTTTTGAGATTGTTCCAGAGACACATTAACCTTGCTCAACATTTGACTACATTCACATCGAAACCATCTTTTCTTGGCCGGCTTGATATGGAGCAAACACTCGTTGAATCTGAGAGTTATGACATGTAAGCTTACCTGTATCTTCTATTCTGTTGTAGAAAAGATTGCAACGTATTGAAGTGACATATCACGCTCAATATTTGTTCTATTAAATAGAGCTGAGTTGTGTGTGTAAAAATAATCAACAATTACAAAGCTTATAATCTACTTGTTGATACATATGTTTGATCACAATCTAGATTCCTTGGATAAGAGGAGATTGGTCTACTACTCCATTATTCATTATATGTCAAACAATATTGTTTTAAATAAAGCCATTCTTTGTGTTTGGTCTTTTACCAATGTCATCCATATATCTTCAGGAGACTTATTAGGTTTTACTCAAAACACTTGGTGTTATATATATCAGAGCAGTGTTCTGGCTCATTGAACGCATGCTTTTAAGTACAAATTACATCCGAAATTAGAGGAAACACTTTATTAACATATCAAAGAAGAAACTTAAGCTTGAATTGAAGCTTTTGGATTCAATACAACCATTAGGTCCAAGAATAAGAATCACAAGTCATTACAATTTACATCCACCATATATTATCACTGTGCTGATTTTCTCTGCATGATTATCGTAAGTATCATCTGCAGTGCTGCGTTTTGAACTTCTGTTGCTAAGTAAAAACTTTACTGATACTTAACCATAAAGGTTTTTGCTATGATAAATTACTTGACCCTGCTAAAAGTAGCTTTCTTGGAACTAATTAACATTATGCATGCAGATGCTTTGAGTACATTGAAGAAATGATTCACAAGCAGGAGCCTCTCCTTAGTGTTCTCCGTCTTCTCATAGTATTTTCTGTGACAAACTTGGGATTGCTAAAAAAACATTTTGACTATCTAAGGTCTATAATCTGCTTGCTTGTCCAATGTATTTGATTTCACTTCGGTAGATTATTTTTCAAATTATATTTTCTGTTTCTTTACTCTCTCTTTTTGTGTATACCTGATTTAGGAGAGAGATACTCCATAGTTATGGATTTGAGCACATGGCCACATTGAATAATCTGGAAAAGGCTGGATTATTTAAAAAACAGGTCAACTTATGCTCTGATGTGATTTATTAAGTATGATATCTTTTATATCTTGTCTTGCTGCCAGTTTTTAGTTTTGACACCTATCATTAAATGTTGCAGGAAACTAGAACCAACTGGTTGACAATTAGGAGAGCTTTGCATCTTATTGTTGAAGATACTGATACAGCAAAGTATTACCCCTACCCCAAGTGGAATAAACCTCTTTCTGGTTTTCTTTTTAATTATTGCTCTATTGCATCTTATGTTTGTCTCTGTTCTTGAGTTGATGTGGAATTTTCTCATCATTAAACTACTCTGAATGAACTATGAAGATTCATCTTGTACAATCATGATAAAGATAATTTATCTTAACAGCAATTATATAGTAAGTTAGAAGAATATATCTACTATCTCTGCCTCTAGACCTTTTGTCGAGCTAGCTATGACATGAAAACTAAAGAAGGAAGGGCGGTTAAAACAAACTGTCAGGACACTCCTTCTGTCGAGCTAGCTAAAATACTTTTGAGTATATTTAGCAAGTTTCTAAGATAGTTGTTGTTTCAGATGATACCAATTTTTAGCCCTTACTGTTCTTTTTGTTTCATCTCAGAAGTTACTTATTATATCTATTTTTCTTTTGAGATTTTGTTACATTTCAGAAGTACTTACTACTGATATTTTTCTTTTGAACAATTACTCTTATCACAGTCCAAATGATATTGCCTATGTCTTCTCTGGATATGCTCCACTTAGCATACGTCTTGTTCAGCAAGCCATCAGATCTGGATGGTAAGATGAATTTCTGAAGAACTATACTACAATTTGGGTGAAACATTTCGTTGATGCTGAAGACAAAACAAAGAACATAGATGTGTCATTCAAGTGTCTGGCATAAATCTTTCATATTAATGGTCAAGCCTCTACTGTTCTTGACTGGAGCATTTACCACTTGTTTACACTTTTTGTCCTGGGTTAAATTTGATTGTTCAAGCATCCATTTTACTTTTATATTTTTTTGGTCAAGATTTCACATCTATATTACCCTCATCTATTTACTTTAGCCTACCCTTCATTCATTTTAAAACATTGTTGCCTTTGCATTATCATTACTCTAGATAGAAGATTCTCTTAATGTATCTTGTTGAGTTCTTTATATTGTAGTAGAAGAGCTACAAAGTTGCTCTGGAAGGCAATTATAACAGCCTATAACCTGGAATTACTGTCAAACATACAGTGTAGGCACATTCTGTTTTGCTGGTCATAGAAACTCTGTCACTGCATGCAACATGCATGCTGTCTGAAAACGGTCCATTGACCTCTATGTATTGTAAAATCCTAGTGTAGAAACAATTAAATGATGAATGATTTAGTATAATTTTAAAAATATATATCTTTCTCTTTGTTTATTGTTTCCAGTAGGGAAATATAGACTTCCATGTCCTTTTGTACTTGTGCAAGTGTTTTTCTGAAAATTGTTTATGTAGGCGACCAGTTGAGGAGATTCTAAAGCTATTGCCAGGACCGCACTACGAAGCAAAGAGAGTAAACTACTGATCCACTTATCTTTCTTCAACATCTTACTGTCTAAATTTTGAAACTCATGAGGTGATTAGTTTCTTTTATTGTGATGCCTTCAGGGTGGATTCTCACGTGGCCAGTCATATGATTCTCTCTCTGGAAGCTTGTCTCATGTTGAAAAGTATGCATTACTTACTCAATTATATAGGTTCTTTACAATACTATAAAAAATCACTTTTGGTTCATTTGGTCTTATATATTCAGATTATGACAATTGCATGTGTATTTTTTAACATTGACATGAAATGCCAACAAATTGTGGTGGCTATTTTCTAAATTTGTTTCCTTTGAGACAGAAGGAAAAAGGATATTATGTTGTTTAGCTTTCTATGATGGATAACTTTTATCTTCAAATTCTATTTTAATAGAGGAAATGCTTGGCAAAACCCTGGGAAGTGTAGTTTCTTAGGAAATTTGATACTGTACTGCCTGGTGGTTTGATTATGAAAGTGCTTTTGAATATAGAACCCTGATTCATGAGAATATTTTACATCTGGGAAGAGTCGTTTATGGTAAATACCAAGATACCACTCAAAGGAGAATCTCACAATGAGGAATTAGGCTGGTTTGAAATTGGAGACTCGGTGAAACCTTAAATAGACTTATCTGAGTGCTGTTAACAACTTCCCTAAGGCACTTGACCCACCTACAGAGAATTAGGCTACAAGCAACGCCCATTTCTCCACTAGCTACAAACTAGGAAACCAACTCTGACTAATTAACAACCCTTAAACTTAGGGGATAATAACTGACTAAATAAACTAACTGAAAGTGAACCTACTGCTGAACATAATTAAATTAAATTATATACTAACAATAACTTATTCTTCCTTCTCTCATATGTGTGAGCTGGTTTGTCTAAACCATGGCTTTGAAGGACGAGAACTCTTATCATAGAGGTGGGATATACAAGGAGGGAAAGGGTAGTACTTGGATACCTTTTTGGGAAAAAGTTCTGCTCAATCCCCCATGGGAAAGTTAGAACCTGGTCGTATGGTCAAAATTTTCCCTGCCCAATGCAAAAGCTTAATAGATTCTAGAATTCCGCCCTGCCCAATGCATCACTCATGGGAAGCTAGGGGATTTTATATTTCTTACTCTCTATGCTTTGATGTCGAGCATTATTATTATATATTAATGACATGTATTTGCCATTTCAAATATGCTGCAGTGTGGCTGATTCAAGACGCGCAGTTGTTTTAGTTGTCTTCATTGGCGGAGTGACATTTGCAGAGCTCTCTGCTCTTCGTTTTCTCAGTTCTCGGGTATGTTATAAAATTTATGCATTATTATGGTATGGCAACATCATCAAGTGTTTTGCTACTCATTAGAGGGATAATGCTTTGGGCTTCGTTTGGTGCAAACTTCTTGTACATTATAAAAAGATTACTTTTTCAGCACAGATAAGTATGAGTTTGTTCCGAAAGCCACTTATCCTTTGCAATGCCATTTTCTGTGCTTTAGTTACCTGCGCGTATTTATCGGTTTCTGAAATAATATGTGCACGTTTTGAGTAATTTTTTCCTGCTGCTTTATGTTTTAAGGTAAGATATGCATGTGCTACTATGAAACTGTTGCATTGCCATTATTATATAAAATGTCTTTCCCCTTCCATTTCCATCTGGACTTTGCACATTAAATTTGGGGTTGCTACTGATAAAGAGATGTTGCTTAGATTGGGAAGATGAACTTCCATGAACTAGTTGCATCATATATGTTGATGATGCTAGTTATTATAGATGTTGAAAGTTAAGAACTATGTGGCATTTACAGTGAACTTCGAATAATGTACTTTGGAGAATATTTGCTTATGTTCAAACCTTTTACCCTCTTTGACCACAATTAGCAGATGATCGAAAAACTTATTATATGCGACATGTATCTACAGTGTTATAAAGATTGCACCAAATAAGAATGAATGCCTGGGTTTTTAATTATATAGAATTTTTTTTGAAGTATATTAATAATCTGAAAGCGTCGTCTGTTTTGCAGGAAGGGATGGCATATGATATCATAGTTGCGACCACGAATATCATCAATGGACATACGTTGTTAGACACATTCGTCAACAAACTGACGTGAGCCACAGATGCATTGTGCCGACCCTGAGTTTCATGGTTACCTTTTCACTGAGATGGCTGTTTCTTGCCTGTACAAATTGGTTTGATGCTTGAGTTTTGTTTGTCTTTAGATTCTGGTTCTTCTGCAGCATTATATTTTGTGTGCTTGGGTGACTTTTATATTGTAACTTGTGTTTTTTAGTTTAGTATAGAAAAGGGATGTTTGTATTGTTACAGACTTCTGAGTGCAAGTAACGTATACATTAAGCTTCCATACAAACATTTTATATCCGTTGGAATTCTCATCTGTTAGTAGCTGTAAATTGTAAACCACCCTTTTTGAAATTTGACTTGCTTATGCGGTTAGAGTTGAAAAGAATGTAAATGAAACGGATAATAATGTTTGATCAATCGGAATATTTTTTTTCAATGGTTTGGTTAAATGAGCTAATTAGGTATCATCACCTACAGGTGCCAGTTGGCATTGTAGTCTAAACAGATGTCGTCACCAACAGATGCCAATTGGCTATCAAGTGTCATCATGATCTACAGAGTTCCAGTTGGCATAATTAAAGAGAAAAGTACCGAGTTACTAGTTAAATAATCTTAGTACATTTTTCTGGTATATATGTCATTATGTATTACAAAACTACCTTTTTATAAGTTTTGATTTCCCAACAATGCTCATTAAAAGAAATCTCCACATAGGTTTTATAAAAGCATCAAAAGATAAAGTGGAGAAGAGAAATTGGAGTGAACCCAAAATGAAATTCATGAATAACCACAACCGAACTCTCCTGCCCATTTCCAGTCTCGTGAGATTCAACAACCACAAACTACTATTCCAATTAGAGGTACACTTATACGTATTAATATGGACAACCAATATAATCAACCATAAAGTCAGGATGTGCTAGACAAGGCAAACTGATAATGTAAATTATACTGACGAAGTCTGACAAATAGCTCACAACAATGTGTGCTGTGGGTGTTGATGCACATCAGCCATTTGAAAAATAGTACAGCACACATGTTTAGCAAACACTACAGACAGATTTTAAGGGTATGAGCAGCATAATAACTTCTTCATTACCCTTCTTCTCAATCATCGTTATTATGAAGATGGGCGAGGTAGCCTTTTGGCAATTTCCTGTCCAAATAAACAAATAAGCCGTCAGTTTCTCTATAGACTGATGTGCATGAATCCAATTAACAAGCAAAATATCCAGTTATTTGTGGTAATATGGAAGCAAATGATCCAATTTCCAAGTATCATAAAATTTTGTATTTAGGTTCAAAATACCTGAATACAGTAGTTGTATCCAGGAATTAGAGCTCCTCATATAGAGGTACCCGCCATTATAATATTGAGGGAAAAGTGCATTTTACTCTAGATAATATTTACACAAAAGTGTTGGCTCTTGGTAAGTGATGAGCTTAAAAACATCGAAAAGATAATTAAACTTGCATTAAGAGTTGCATTGTTATTTATTTTAGGAAATATATACAACATTCAACCTATACCGTGGCTGAACCAGTTGTTGGTCCCAACATATGGCCTATAAAAACAAGTCAAGCCTGGTCCAAATTTGGACTGAAATAGCCTACTTTTCTTAAAAGTTAAACCATGAGTCTGTTTGCATGTTATCATACTTGGCAAAAGAATTCAAATATGGAGCCTCATCATCCATAAGATAGTAAAGATTATAAGCGCAAAGGTGCTATCTGATACTATCACCTCAATATAGGATATAGCTCTCTAACAAAATAAATGTAGACGGTGTTAAATAGATTGAAGCACAAATCACCACCCAGAAAATGCTATGGCTATATCTGGTAAATCTAAATATCATTAAATATCCTTTACTCCAAGGCCCAAGCTTTACACGGCTAATAATATTCAATACAGAAAAACCAACTCCTTATGATACTTGACAATAATGGTTACATTTATATCTACATCCATTAACTTAACATGATTAGCTTCACTACCATAACTAGACCCTTTAGGAGCGTAATCAAATCATCCAAACATTAAATCTTATCAATGACAACAAGGATTACAGGCAACTTAAAAAGAATAACATTTACCCTAGTTCACTTGTCCACAGATTTTGAGAAGCTATTTTTCTGTTATAGACTGTAGCTTTCCCTTAACCTAGGATGTCTAAACATGTACTAATAAAAAACTCTCAAGTCTCGAGTTAATCTATTTTATTTTTCAAGTACATCTCACATGCTTCCTAGTACTAACCATCTGTATGGACTGTCCAACAACTTAAAGCCACTTAATGCACACTAGACACTGCACTTCTCTATAGAATCAACCATCATTTTGACTCTCGACTACGTCAAAGGGTTCAAACTTTTGTCCATTCTTTGTTCCATCAACACCTCAATTGAGAGGAATAATTCACTGTACTTCTGAATGTCTCTTGCACTGAGTTATAGGTCCAACTGGATCTTGTATTAAAAATGACACCTACTGATCTACATATTCCACATTAAAACAAGAGGCAAGAGTCTATCAGCGGAGAGACAGTCCAGTGTAACAACTAATGTACCTCAAAAAGCTGATTGATGTTGTCTGCCGTCTTTGCAGATGTCTCAATGAAAAACATTCCATTTTTCTCCGCATACTCCTTGCCGTCCTACATATTTCAACAATTTTGGTTACATTAGAGGCAAATGATGTTTCTCAAATACAAGGAAACAGAGAAATGAAGAGTGTAAAGCAGGCAACATACTTCTGTTGTGACTTCTCGACGATCTTCAAGATCAGCTTTGTTACCAACTAATGCCATTACAATATCAGGGCTCCCGTGTTTTTGCAATTCCTGTCAAGAATCAACATTAAACACAATTCAAAACCAAGCCTTGCCAGATTTCTGGATTTAATGCAAAATAATGCATCAAGTGGTGCTATCCAAACGCACCAGATATGACATATGGTCATGCCAGCAAACAATACATCAGAATAGATTATGTTATATAAAAAGAAAAATAGAGTGATGAAGCTATTAATGCAGGAAAGAACACCTTAACCCAGTATTGTGCTTTGTTGAACGATTCAGGACTTGTTATGTCATACACAACAATTGCAACTGCAGCTCCACGGTAGTAAAGTGGTGCCAATGCAGCATACCTAACTAGATGGATCACTTCGATTAATAACTCTCAAAAAAAAGTCACCACAAAATAATAAGTGTAAATCACTTAGGACAAAACATATGTTAGCATTTCATGCATTGAATCATCCCATACGTATACAGCACTAAACACAAATTTAAACTCATGTAAGGCACAGAAGCACACATCACAAAGGAAATAATGAAAAGGTAGAGAACCTCTCTTGTCCAGCAGTATCCCAAATCTCAAACTTGACTGTTGTAGAATCCTGCAAGGCTATAGTTTGTGAGAGGAAAGAAGCTCCAATAGTCACCTGCCAAAGTAAGAATATACTCAAGTAAGTTCATCAAGTCACACCATAGGAACTGCTAACTTGAGGCATATAAAAGTTTATAGTATGAAATACAAAACTCCCCACCTTGGAAGTAGGGTCAAATTGACCCCGAACGAAACGAAGAACAATGCAGCTCTTCCCAACACCAGAATCTCCGAGCAGCACCAGCTGAAGACAAATTAGCATCAAAATCATTTCAATTTACAGAGGGGCATGGATGACCGAGATCAAGTACAGAGGGGCATGGATGACCGAGATCAAATACGTGTTTGATTCATACCTTGACCTTCAAATTCTTGGCATCTACAGGGTCGTTTCTGCCGGAATTAAGCCCGCCCGGCCCTCCAGCGCCATTTCTATCAGCTGATCAGTGATTGCAACAAAACTCGGTTAACAAAAAAAAAATCACAATGTTCAAACACAATTACCCATCAAAATGCCCTACATCGATCTGAAAGTCAAATTAAAATGTCCTACTACTCAAAATTAAGTGCGTTGAAAGACAGTGAAAGGATAACCGCAAACCCTAGAATTGGAAGTCGTGTAAGCGTAGAGGGAAATTTGAGATGAGAGATGTAGATCGAATGAGAAATTGAGACCTGGTAGGGAGGAAGAGCAACCCATCAAAGCGTTTTCGGTGGGGATCAACTCCGAACGAAGTTTTGGAGACGATGATCTTGTTTCGAACGATCCGAAGAGGTGGAGGACTGGTTGGTATAGTGTTTGGGCGTGGACTTAATCAAATTTGGTATGTTTTTGCTTTCGATGGAGGGTGGAATATAAATCATAACCGCTAGCAACCACAATATTTTCCCCAACTTTAGGGGTCGGAGACCGGTGTTATTATTGAGTTTTCATATTTACCCCTTTACTTTTGGAAATGCATTATGTGAGAAGTTTCATGTAACTATGCAAGTGTGTGACTGACTACGTGAAGATGTGGGAAGTACGATTACGATGGTTGGGTAGATTTCCTAGTATGTAGGAATAAAAGGTTAGTTTTTGAAGATTTTCGTATCGGAAGAAGATGACTAAAGAAGTGTTAAAAGGAGGTGATTAAACAATATCTCACTAGTATATTACAAACAAAAGATATACAACTCAAGACAAGGACGTGTGGAGAGATAAAATAAGGATATAGGACGGTTGTTGATTTATACACATGGAAAAATTTGTAAGCACACACAGATTAGCGCGCATCCTCGTTGTGCGCGAAACAGTATTTCGCGTAAGGGTAAAACAGGATTTAAGAAATTACGGTGTTCATTGTATGGCGTAGCCGCGCAACCTCGATTTGAGCGCAACGCCGTTTCTGACAGGGCTCGTGTCTTACATACATGTGCGGTCTGTGGGTCGAGGGCTAACATCTCCTCCATACGAGCCTGGGTCACCTCATCAAATTCAATTCTTTAAAAATCTTTTAAATAAAAATTTTAAAAGATAATTAATAAAAAAAGATGAAAAAATATGAATAAAGACTGTATTTTCAAGATATTTTTTTCTATATTTTCAAGAATAAGATAAAAAAAATTAAGGAAAATATAATATATTTTTTTTATCAAAATTCAATTTAGGTAAGTAACTAGTACGTATTCGCGTACATTGTATGGGTTTTGCTTAAACAAAATACTAATAGTAAAAAGTTTTTAAATATATCAATCATTCTTGAGAAATAATCATATTTACACTAAATATAGAAGATTTTGAATAAATATGTAAAATAAAAAAATTATAAAAGTTGTCATATATCAGTTAAAATAATAAATATTTTATTAATATTATGAATTAAATTAACATGCAAAAGATGATAGTTTAAATAATTATGAAAGAGATAGATAATAAGATAAGATTTATAAATTAATTATATAAGTGGAGTTCAACCAATTAAAATCTTCTCAATAAAATTTTAACCAATTATAATATTTTAATAGATATGGATCATATATCTTCCAAATATTTATGTAATCTTTTAATAAAGTAAAGGAGTAATTTATATCTTCCAAAAATAGTCAATATAATATTTTTATAAGTAATATAAGGAAGATTATTATAATATATAAGGATTGTAAATACTAAAAAATAATAAGGGCAAAGAGGTAAATGGAAAAATTAAAACGCCTATGTGGCATAGTTAATATAACGACACATAGGATAGAGAGATTCGACTTTAGTTATAGTACTAGTTGATGACCCGGGCCTTGCCCAGGGACTTTTTTAAATAAAAATTATAATATATTATTTAAATATGATATATGAATTATAATTTATATAATAAAATAATATTATAAATATTTAAGTTAATTATAATAATATATTTTATTATTAAAATGAATACAAATATTATCTTATTCTTAAAAATATTATTTATAATATTTATGTAATAATCATGCAAAAGTTGACGTTCTTAACTCATTGGGTTGACGCGAATCCGCACATAAACCTCAATGAATTGACTCAATCAACCCGTAAATTTTAATGACACGAACTTGTACTCAACCGAAACTGAACTGACCCGATTAACTTGTTTAACATTAAGGGATTAATAATTATTTATTTATTTATTAAGGGATCCGTAATATAAAAAATTATCATACTTATGAGTAAAAAATTAATATATTGTAAAACATAACATATCTATACCGATATTACTTAAAAAATTATCATACTTATTAATATAAAAACGGTATATCCATATAAAAATCATCATGCTTATGGATAGAAAATTTAAAAGTTGTCATATTTTTGAATGAAAAATTAATCTACGAAAATCTAAAAGTTAATATAAATTCTAGAATTAAAAACATGGTCCATATTAATTAAAAAAGTGTGGGCATAGTTATGGATGCAATATTAATATAAACAATTTCGTAACTAAAACTATGGTAGTAGTAAGATGTAGTTCCAACTACACTTTTTAACGCGAACATGTTTACGTCCGGGCTAAATGATTGACCTTTTTTAAACCGAACGTGTAAAATAGGTCCAGTATATATAACCTATTATTACACCAACCTAAAGCCCGAGCCAATTTCTGCAATATACGGTTTATATATTAAAAATGCATGGGCTATAAAACCCTTTTTGTAGTATTGCATCTCCACAACTGTCGTATTCTTCCTTTCAGCCACGCCATTCTCCCGTGGAGTGTATGGTGTTGGCAGCTCTCTTCTAATGCCTTGTTCTTCACAGAATTTGATGAATTCATGTGAAAGAAATTCTCCTTCATGATCTGTTCTCAAAGCTTTTACATAGTTTCATGATTGCTTCTCCACCATTGCTTTAAAATTCTTAAAATTCTTAGAGGCTTCTTACTTTTACCTTAAATAAGTACACCCAACTCATTCTACTTTAATCATTTGTAATAAGTAGAAAGTACTTGTTTCCTCCAAGTGACTTAGTTTGATTAAATTGATATATCTAAGGATATTTCTAAGAAACTATAGCTATCTTATCTAAAAAAACTATCATTTGCAAAAATAATTATTAAAAATTGATATAAGAAAGGATATTTTTTAAAAATTATATGTATCTTATCTTAAAACCTATCCTATCCGAAAATAAAACTAATATATTGATTGGTTGTTTTGTTTAATATATAAATATAACTAATTAAAAAATACAATTATTTTTCAACTAATCAGATTGATTTAAAAAAGGTGGATGATATGGTTTAATGTGGGGCTTTTATATATTATTTTAACCTCCGCTTTAGTATATTTTTTTTTAAAATAATAATCTCTTATCTATGTTTTTAGAATATAGGATATAAAATCTCATTATTAAATAATCTTTTATTTTTGGATATGATAGATAGGAATATCAGTATTATAATCCAATTATTTGTTACCTTATATGAAAAGATATTGATTAGTTATATGATAATTGCCTTATCTTTTTATGCAGATCATAACAAAAATTTATATTTAAGCATTTAAATAATTATTTTTCTCGGATAATGAATATATTTAAAAATATTTTATTATTAATATTTTATGTAAGAAAAACCCGTACAAGGTACGGGAATACATACTAGTTTCCTAACTAAACCTATGGTACTTGAAATTAAAATTTAATGACAATATTGTGTTTAAATATTATATTTATAGATAGAACATATAAAAAGTTATCATATTTTATTTTTTCTTATCAAATTTTGATTTAAGATAAATCTTTTACATAAATAGATAAAAAAAGATAAAGATAGAAAAAATCGTTATTTTTAATTAAATTTCGAATATAAAATTATTTTTCACTTAAATAGATAGAAAAGAGTTGAATTGAAAAAGCTAAACTAAAATAAAAAAAAATTAATTTTTAAATATAAGATGGGGTCACAATAAATGCGGTCGTTTAAAAAGATTTAATTTTAATAAATAGTTATAGATTAGGTGGATTAGAATGTACATATTTAAATAACAAATTAAATTAACCCAAAAAAGAGTTAATATAATCATGATTCCGAAACGAACGACGTGGGAAACTCTGGTGAACACATATTATCCCAAAAAAGAGTTAACATAATACCATCCTTTCTTAGTAATCTGAACTTTCTTATATCGGATCCAAGCAGTTCATCGATCAAATTCCATATCTCAAAAACCAAATGCGATCAAATTCCATATCTAAAATTCCATATCCAAGCAGCCCTATTGAGGGCGCATTGAATCTCATGAGGGTGAGAAGAAGGAGAGGTCACCAGAAACTCGATCGAAGGGAGCATTCCATCTTCAGTCCAAAGCGGACGATGAATCGGGAACCATATTCGAATTGAGAGGTATTCTTGCGATGCTTCACCCTTTGACGGCGGGTGTCGTATGAGTTTTGGATCGATTTCTTTGTAGAGGTGATAGATTCCGGCGGCGGAGGTCTTGTGAGGACTAGGATTTTATTGGATAATATCTTCTATAATAGTTGATAATATCTTCTGTAATATTTGTAATATCTTTTCTGTTCATATTCTGTAGATATTTTCGTTAGTTAGTTCTCTTGTAAAATATAAACTATCGCTCTAATGAAAATCAAGCAGATCATTCAGCCAAATCAATCTCGTTAATATTGTTTATGGCATCAGAGCTAGAGGCCAATACCGGTCCAAAATCCTAAACACAATTACCGGCCGCACCACCACCAGTAACTAGCGCCTCCGCCAAGTACTGGTTGCTGCCGATCATCATGTCGAAGACGCCCGAGGCAAAAGACGCCAACACCAGTGGCCTGAAAATTGGTGATGGATCTCGACCTCAAAATTCACCATACTATTTGCATCCTTCCGACCATCCGGGATTGAAGATTTGTCCCGTTGTCTTCAAAGGCGATAATTTTCAAGAGTGGGAACTTGTCTTGCGGAACTCCCTTCGAGCAAAGAGAAAGCTCGGGTTCCTTGATGGCTCGATTACGCCACCAGTTGATCTTGATGAGTTAGACGACTGGTGGAGCGTAAATTCAATGGTCGTCGGGTGGATACTACAATCCATCGACGAATCTCTAAGTTCCTCAATCACCTTTTTCGATACGGCAAAGGCGTTGTGGGATGATCTGAAATTGCGTTTCTCAATCGGAAAAGGACCGCGGGTTCAACAACTCCGCCTTGATCTTGCTCGTTGTACTCAGAATGGGCGTTCCGTTGCTGCGTACTACGGGGATTTGAAGAAGTTATGGGACGAGCTCGCCAATTATACGGTGTCTCGTCGTTGCACTTGCGGGAAATGTGAATGCAAGTGGGCTGAAGAATTGACCCGGGAACGGGACGAAGAACAAGTTCATCAATTTTTGATGGGACTTGATGATGTTTATCATACTGTTCGATCCAACGTGCTTGCTCAAGATCCGATTCAGCGGATTACTAAAGTCTATGCTACTGTTGTTACAGAAGAACGCTCGAAGATTGTGACAAAAAGCCGAGACGAGCGTGCTGAAGGCGGCGCATTCGCTGCCCTAGGCAGCCGCGGGCGCGGGGACCAGTCCTGTGGTCGCGGGGACACTGAAAAGCGCCAATTCAGCGCTGGACAGAATTCGCGCCGAGGAGATCGGCCTTGGTGCACCCATTGTGAGAAGACTGGGCACGATTTGAAGACTTGTTACAAGATTGTCGGTTATCCCGAGTGGTGGGGCACGGACCGGCACGAGCAGCAACTCGCGCTGCAACGCGAGCGCACATCCGCGGGCGCGGGTCGTGGTTCCGCGGGCGCGGGTCGTGGTTCCGCGGGCGCGGCGGGTCGAGGTCGCGAGCGCGGTGTCGCTAATGCCGCAACTGCGCCAGATTCCAACGAGCAGATTGGGCAGATAACAGCAGCCGATCGCGCAGCGACGGGACTCTCAGATGCTCAATTTCAGCAACTCATAACCATGGTTCAGTCCTCTGTTGGGACTTCTGGTACGTCTCGTTCTAACTGGATTTTAGACACAGGTGCCTCGTTTCAAGGAGCGCATTATTTTCTTACCATTGTTGATGATTTTTCTCGATGTGTATGGGCTTTTCTTATGAAACATAAAACCGAGGTTGCTACTTTAATTCCAAACTTTTGTGCTATGACAAATCGCCAATTTGATAAAAATGTTAAATGTCTACGAAGCGACAATGGGACTGAATTCACTGTTTTACGGTCTTTCTTTGATGAAAATGGTATTTTGTTTGAAACCTCGTGTGTTGGCACTCCTCAACAAAACGGTAGGGCTGAAAGAAAACATCGTCACATTTTAAATGTTGCCCGTGCTTTGCGCTTTCATGCTAATTTGCCTCTACATTTTTGGGGTGATTGTGTCCTTACTGCATGTTATTTAATAAACAGAACGCCAACCCCAATTTTGCAAAACTGGACTCCTTTTGAATTATTGTATGGTCGACCACCTAGCTATGCTCATCTTCGCATTTTTGGTTGTCTGTGCTATGCTTCTGTTATTCCAAAATCTACAAACAAATTTGCTCCCAGAGCTAGAAAATGCGTTTTCATTGGCTATCCGAATGGACAAAAAGGTTGGAAAGTTCTAGACCTAAACACTAAAGAACGGTTTGTTTCCCGTGATGTCATATTTTATGAAACTAATTTTCCTTATCAACTTGCTACACTCATGCCTGCTGCTGACCATTCTCCTAATGTTGATATTCATCCATCTGTTTATGATTTTTCCCAAAACCCTGTAGCCCCAACGCAGATGGATGACAGGGGAAGTGGGGTTCAATCTCCTCCTGTCGCCATTCAAGAACCATTACCTAACACCACAGATTCTCCAACGCAAACGGATGTCAGGGGAAGTGGGGTTCAATCTTCCCTTGATGCCGTCCAAGTCAACTTAATTCCAAGCACCTCAAATGCCCCATCGCAGGCAGTTGATGGGAGTGGTGGGGTTCAATCCTCTCCTATCACTGCTCAAGCCCCTGTCCGTCGTTCTACCCGTGATCGCACTCCATCTGTGAAGCTACGTGGCTTCATTTGCAACACCGTACGGAAACAAGAAACATCACGGTCCTCTTCATCTCAACCGTCAGACTCATCAGGTACATCCTATCCCATAGCTAATTATGTCTCTTTTGATCGATTTTCGGCTAGACATACTGCTTTTGCTGCTTCTGTTGAATCTGTTACAGAACCGCACTCTTTTTCTGCTGCTGCTCGGGATCCTCGGTGGCGAAAGGCCATGGAAGCCGAAATTGACGCTCTTGAGCGTAATGGTACTTGGACTATGACATCTCTTCCGGCAGGGAAAAAGCCGATTGGCTGTAAATGGGTGTACAAAATTAAGCGGAAATCTGATGGGTCTATTGAGCGCTTTAAGGCGCGTTTAGTTGTTCTTGGGAATAATCAGAAGGAAGGAATTGATTACAAGGAGACTTTTGCCCCAGTAGCAAAAATGGTTTCCGTTCGTACTTTTCTAGCAGTTGCTGCCGCTAAGAATTGGGAGTTACATCAAATGGATGTGCACAATGCATTTTTGCATGGAGATTTGCATGAAGAAGGGTACATGCGTCCTCCACCTGGTTTTTCCCAGCATCTGGCTAGTCAGTTCTGTCGTTTGAACAAGTCCTTGTATGGTCTTCGGCAGGCTCCAAGGAATTGGTTTGCTAAGCTGGCCACGGCTTTACGTGGTTTCGGGTTTGTCCAGTCTCTTGCTGATTACTCCTTGTTCTCTTATAATCGTTCTGGGATTGTTCTTCATGTCCTAGTGTATGTTGATGATCTCATTGTTGCTGGTAATGATTCCGCTGCGATTGCTAAGTTCAAAGGTCAACTAAGTTCTTGTTTTCACATGAAGGATTTGGGGTCTTTGAAATATTTTTTGGGCATTGAGATTGCTCGTGTGGCTGGTGGTATGTATATGTGCCAGAGAAAGTACACCATGGATATATTGAGTGAGGCTGGAATGTTGGCCAGCAAGCCGTGTGATTTTCCGATGGAACAGAACCATCGACTTGCTCTCTCTACTGCGCCGAAATTTGAGTCTCCTGATCGATTTCGGCGCCTGATTGGTCGTCTGATTTATTTGACTATCACTCGTCCAGAGATATGTTATGCTGTTCATACTCTGGCTCAGTTTATGCAGGACCCTACTGTCGATCATTGGGATGCTGCCATCCAAGTTCTTCGGTATCTGAAGGGACATCCTGGCCAGGGTGTTTGTCTTCCTAGTGAGTGTAATCTGGAGCTTACGGCGTTCTGTGATTCTGACTATGCTACATGTCCACTTACTCGCCGATCCATTACAGGATATTTTGTTCAGCTTGGTTCTTCACCTATTTCGTGGCGAACTAAGAAGCAAAAAACTGTCTCTCGTTCTTCTACTGAAGCTGAATACAGGGCCATGGCAACCGCCTGCTGTGAGCTAATTTGGCTGAAGTCTTTACTTCGGTCTCTTGGTGTTCGTCATTCAGGCCCTATGCAGTTGTTTTGTGTCAGTCAGGCCGCTCTACATATTGCTGCTAATCCAGTTTTTCATGACCGGACTAAGCACGTTGAAGTTGACTGCCACTTTATTCGGGATCTCCTCCTAGTTGGTTCTGTTTGCACACGCCATATTAGAACACATTTGCAACCAGCTGATATCTTCACTAAGGCCCTTGGTTCTCAACAGTTTCAGACGTTATTGGGCAAGTTGGGCATTCGGGATCTTCACGCTCCAACTTGAGGGGGAGTATTGGATAATATCTTCTATAATAGTTGATAATATCTTCTGTAATATTTGTAATATCTTTTCTGTTCATATTCTGTAGATATTTTCCTTAGTTAGTTATCTCTTGTAAAATATAAACTATCGCTCTAATGAAAATCAAGCAGATCATTCAGCCAAATCAATCTCGTTAATATTGTTTAGATTTGGTCCGATCGATTTGGGGGAGGTGGGAAGCGCTTGTAGCGCGTTGTTGTGGGAAAGTTTTCTGCCCCTTTTATGCAATTTGCCTAGGGGTGGGGGTGGGCAACTGGGCATTCAAGACCGGACCGAGACCGAATTTCCTAAAAAATGGACCGATAATCGGACCGAAAATATCTGGTTCGGTCCGATTTTAGACCGAACTATTCTTTTATTAATAAAATATATTATTTTAAATAAAAAAGTTTTTTTTATATAAAAAACATTATTTTTCATAACAAATATATATTATATCTTATAAAAACAAATTTTAAACTTTTAACATGAATTTTGTAATATAACCAAAAAATTTACCACTAATAAAAAAAATCGATCCAGACCGGATTTGGACGGGCCCGCGGGCTGGCCGGGCCGGGCCATTTCAGCCCAGATTTGCCGGCCGGGCCAGCCCGCCTAATGGCCATGACTACATTCAACTGAGTTGTTTTTATTTTTTGAGGAAAGCTCATTCATCTGATAAATAACTCTATCCTAGGAAGGAACACAAAGAGAATTAGGAGCCGGCATATCTTCTCTGCCTGCCTCGTCAAAGTCTGCAGGTTCGTCTTCAAAATTGATCGGTTTGAAATCAATTGAATTTATTTTTCTAATGCTTATTTCTCAATTGAGAAATATCCAAATTTTCATTGTTTTTGTGCCGCTGGCGCTTGGCTGAAAACTCCCGGCCGCCGCGGTGGGGGCGGCCCCACCTGCCTCCGCCCCTTACATGAACCAATTATGATTTTTTTGTAGGTTTTACTGTTGAATTTGAGTTTTGATTTTTTTGAGTTTTGATTTGGTGATAGGAGGCTAGTTGATTATGATATACTTCAAACGGGAAAAGAGAAGGCTTTGATTTCGTCAATAGTCTTTTTGTAACAGCCTTACCTTTTACATTCGATTTAGGGAAGTCATACTTTTTTAGGGCTTTGTTTTGTTTAATACGAGTTTTGATTTCAGTTATTAGGGGCAGTGAACGAACATGCTGTCTTACATTATCCCACACTTGGAAATTGGAAATTGCTTGAATAAGAGTTTTGTTGATTGAAAGATAAATTGATTTCAATTATTTTGGGCAGCAAACAAACATGCCCTTGTTTCAGAAGTTGAAGTTGAAGCCTCTTCCTCCGCCGCTTCTTCCTCTCTCACTCTCTCTCCCCATCCCTACTCCATGCTCTACAATCACGGTTCAATTACTCCTTTTCTTTGGCTAAGCTGCAATGACCCTTTTCTCTATATCCATGCTTTTATTTGTATTCAAGGTATTTATTTGGCCCTAATTTTTACATCAATTTATGATTTTCTATACAGCCTTATGATATTGAGTTCATCAGTGTGTTCATTGTTACTGTGATCTTAGCTTGGTAAGTTTGATTTGTCTCAATGCAGCCTAACTAGTTTTACAGTTAACTGAGTTGGTTTTAATCCTAATTCTTGCATCAATTGGTTCTAGGTTGCCTCGAAAGAATGTTTTCGAAATCCTTTGGAGCAAGCTCACCCGGTTCATTACACATCGGTTGTGTACAAGTGATAAAACTCGACTGCATACAAGTGGTAAAACTCCGCTGTGTACAAGTGGTAAAACTCGGCTCCCTATAATTCCGCTCGCTAGAGGTTTGCAATTATTTTGTATTTGATTACATCAATATATGCCCTCTATATATATAGCTTTAGAATATCCTAGCTAATAATATTCTACATTTTACACATATATATATGGCCAGTTGTTACAAGAAATGTTCATTGGACAAATCTTCCCCCGGAATTGTGTGAAGAAATCGGAAAACGCATCGAGAGTCGGCTTGACATAGTACGATTTCGGTCGGTGTAAGAAGTGGAGGTCATCACTGCCTTCTCCAGCCCGATTCCCGCTTCAGGTGCCGCCGCTACCCAACTGTTGCACACCGTTCCACAACCACCCCTTCTTCGTGATAACCGAAGTCAACTATTATCATGTCAATACAGAGGCGGTTGTGGTGCTTGAGGAGGTGGCTCAAGGCGGAAAATTCCGCCCTAACACCAATTACCGCACACATTCCAAGAATTCAATGGAGCACCAACTATCTCATCTCTCTTCCGTTTTTAAGGCCTACATTCTTCGCTTTTTTGAACCTGTGGCTGGAGGAAGGTGGGACGTCAAATTCAATAAGTTCGCAGAAAATGTTGTCATAATTTCTTCAAATGCGACGGAAGGGGTTAACCCTAGTTATGCTAGGGTGTCTGATCTTAGTATAGTCGCTCTTTTGGGTTGTGGGGACATGAAGGGGAGATTGGCTTTGTTGAGACTAGGAGAATCTCCTCGTAATTGGGTTTGGGACACTAGTTTCTGCACTAGAGTCTTTCAAAGTATTGGCACTTATAGAGGGCGACTATGTACGCGCGACGGCTCCGAAAATGTCTTCCTTATGGATTACCATTCCTTACGAATGACGCAAGTTGCGCCTCCTGTACCCGAGCATTTGTTTGATGTGTTTGAATATCGGTATATCTATCATATCTTCGCTCCTCTTCTCATGAAACCATGAGAGCCGAACCGAAAACCTTTGTGTACTATCTTTGGAGGCTTGACTAAATAGTTTAGTAATGTTTGATAGTATTTTATTGTTGTTATAGTCAGACAAAAGATTCTTTGTTTACTAAGCCTTTTTTTGGGTGAAGGGCACAAGTCATGAAAATCAAACCGAAAACCTTAGGTACTTACCCTTGGAGGCTTGAATAAATGCCTAAAGATTGTTACTAAGCTTATTTGTATTTACATATTATGTCCAAAAAGAGTAGTGGATTGGTGCTAGAAAATAGGAATATCTATAACCCGACCCGAACCGTCCTATAATTTTAGGGTCAAGACCCGAAAATTTGAACCCGAATCCCGAAATCAATCGAACCCGATAGAGCCCGAAACCCGTTGGGTTGACCGATTTTAGTATATTTATAGAATTTTTAAATTTTTTTTTAAAATTATAATATATTTTATTATTAAAATAAATGAAAATAATATATTATAATTAAATATTATTATTTAATTAAAAATTGATTTTAATAATCGTGAAAAAATGGAATATTTAGACCCGCCGGTCAACACAACTCGATCGAAAACCCGTTACAACCCGACCCGATTGACCAGTGACCCATAACGAAACCGAACCCAATTTAACCCGAACTCGAAATGACCGAACCCGAACCCGCCCGACCCGACCCGATTGACAGGTCTAATTACATTTAATGCACATTGTTAATTCGTAATTGTTTTTCTACCTTTAATACTAGGAGGATGATCCGTGTTATGCACAATTTTTTAATTTTACGTTTTATATTATCGTTGCATATTTTATCGTTGAAATATTATTTCAATATTCTGATTGCTTGTATTATATCAACCATGAATAAATATATATTAATCTAATTCAATTAAGAAATATTAAGGTTTAAAAAATAAATATTGGGTTGGAAGTATTAAATCACTATGGATTAATACATTACTAAATTAATAAATTTTTAGCTTGGAAGAAATAGTAAACAATTTTAGTTTATTATTTAGATATACTTTTCTAACTAGTTGCACCAATTAGTATAAACGTTGTTTGTTTGACCTAAAAACACTAGCAACTAGTTGGAAAACTAGTTTTTTGAGAAAGCTACTTTTAAAGCTTTTGCACTAGTTTTTGAAATAAAAAAATAATTTTCAACTAGTTTTGCAACTCCAACTAGTTTTTTAAATGACTTAACAAGCATAGCCTTTATTTTTGGGAAATTTCGTTTCGTACCTCCGAGTTTTTTGCTTTTCCGATTGGTGTCCTCAAACAAAAACTATTCCAAATAGTACCCTAAACCCTTGAATTAGTTCGAATCATACCCTAACTTGTGATTTTTTTGTTAGAATCATAAGAAAAATTATTTATTTTCTACTAAAAAATAATTTATATTTTATTAATTTAAAAACCAATTATAGTTTTGAAAATATTAAAATAAATTCAAAAAATATGTTCTATAAAAATATTTAAAATTATAAATAGATAGCACTTAATAATTTAAATAATATAATATAAAATTCTACTTGAAAAATATAAACTATATAATATATGTATTCTAGATATTTTTAATATTTTTATTAGACCTGTCAAATGGGTCGGACGGGTCGGGTTCGGGTCAAAACGGGTCACGGGCCGTTGGGTCGTAAAATTTCCGAGTTCATATGGACCAGGTTGTTACGGGTTTGGTACGGGTTCGGGTTGACCCAACGGGTCATGATCGTCAATTTTGTTAACCTTTATTTTTATATTTATTAAAATAATTAATATTATATTATATAAAATATTATTTAATAATAGTAAAATTATATTTTATACAAAATTTATAATAAAATATTGAATTTTTAATTCAAATAATACTTCATCGGGTTGGCCAGGTCAAGCCAACGGGTTGGTCAACCTAGTTTTTTCCGGGTCGACCGAGTTCGGGTTACTCTTGACCCATTGATTTTCGGGTCGGGTTTAAACCCGAAAAACTTCGGGCGGGTCGGGTCGGATCAAGTTTTAACAGGTCTAATTTTTATAGAGTAATTTTTTCATTATTCAAGTAGTGAAATTTGACATATTATATCAACATATATGGAAAGTTTGAATTGATATGATAAAATTGTCAGAAATCACTACATAAAATCTATATGACAAATTAAATCATACTCTGTATAATAAATTCATTTGATTATAACTATTGAAATATGTTGAGTTTTAACTTGAATATTTTAGATTTTATAACATGAACCTACTGACAAATGTAAATTCTATGATATATTATTTTATTATTTTTATAGAGTATATTTTTTTAATTTATCTTAATAGTATCGAAATTAGAATTGTGTTTTAAATTAATAAAATATAAAATTTACTTTTTATTAGAAACAAACAAGTTTTCTTATAATTCAATCCAAAATACTTTTTGTAGGACACCAAACAAAATATAAAAAAAAAATAAGGGTACAAATTTCCCGTTATTTTTATAAAGAAATTTACATGCATGCCACACTACAATGAAGAATCACGATCAGGTGGATAAAATTGCTACAGTGAAAAATGTGAGCAAATTTCATCCGTTCGATCATGCTACATCAATGGTCACGATCAACACACGCATTCAAGTGATTTTAGACAGGGAGGGGCATTTTTGTCTTTTACCTATTCAATTAGAAAAAAAATTACAGGGGGTCATCTTCTTCCTTTCAACGTGGACCTTTCATTCTCCTTTCGATCGCTTCTTCTCTAGAATTGTTGCCCCCTTTCTTCTTCTAATTTGCTTCGCTTTTTTTGTTGATCCCGACCTCAATTTGTATTTTCTCTTCAGGAATTTTAATATAGATCTCTTTTGTATGGTTTCAAGTTCATATTTGGGTTTTTTCAATTTTGGGAGCTTTGGTACTACGATTTACATGTTGTGTGTATTTTTGGACAGATTTTTGTTGGTTTTAATCAAACATATGAGTATTGTGTAGGTTTTGCCTTACAATTTCATGTTTTTGATTGAAAACAAAAGCTAATGTCCTATGCTCATCTAATTGCCCACCATGTGTTCGACAAAATGCTCAAATGGTCAACTTAGTGTTTAGAACATTTTTTTACCAATTGTTCATCAATTATGAACCTAGCATACCAAAATTATTAGCTTATACCATTTATGAACTAAAATACATGACACGAGTAACAATTATTGTGAATTGAATTTCATGAATTGTATTAAAATTGTTATGAACCTAATCATATAAAGACATGAACCCACAAAATACGATTTATGTACTAGATTACATGTAAAAAATAATAAGTATTATGAATTAAATTTCATGAACCTTAATGACAATTGTTATGAACTTAACCATATAATGACTTGAACCAACATAATATCATTTATGAAAACATGACACAAATAATAAGTATTTGTAATTAATTTTCATGAACCTTATTGATAATTGTAATGAACCTGACCGTAAAAAGCCATGAACCATTAGTCCAACTTTTATGAACTAAAAATCGTAAGATGAAATATTATAAACTTATGCTTATAAAAACATGAACTAAAAGAACAAAAGTCATGAACCAACATAACTAGTATGACTTAAAAGACATGAACTATAAGATAGACTACTAAGAATTAAAAGTAATGAACTATAAGAATTATTATGAACCTAGAATACAAAAAGATGAACCGAAAGAACAAGTACCATGAACTAAAAATCACGAAAGAATATAATAACTAGCATGAACTAAAAGACATGAACCATAAGATGGACTTTGATGAACCTAAGGTTATTCAAACATGAACCAAAAGAATAATTTTTATAAACAAAAAAGCATGGAACAAAATTTATGAACCATAAGAAGAAATATTATGAACCTTACCTTAAAAAGTCATGAACCAAAAGAACAACCGATATGAACAAAAAGACATGACCGTATCAAGAATTAGCCTATGTGGGATTTGAACCCACATCTATGTGCACATGCACATTGCTCTACCATTTGAGCTAATAAGCTACCAAATGACATGATCATTTAAAAAGTTTGATTTCCAAACATTTAACAATCAAATAAAATCACCAAAATAATGTAATGAACACGATGTTTATTATAACGACCTCTCCATACCATGGGACAATCAATAATATACAAAATTTGCTACATTAACCACACCATGAATCAAAATAATATCTATCATGAACCAAACATTATAACATAACTGCTATCATAAACAAAACAAAATGAACCATAATAGTGCTTATGATGAACCTCATCATATAAATATGTGAACCAATAGAACAATTAATACATTTTCGATCAGGACAACCATCGAAACAATCAATTCAACGATCAATGCACCAAATTTCCTCCTCAAACTTTAATTCAATATATGTACATTTCTTAGATTCAATACATTCGACAACCAACATCTCAACAACAATCATATTGAATACTAGATCTGAAAGTATCAAATTAGATCTAAAAATCCATCTTGAAACCAACGTTGCAGATCTACATCATAACCTAACTTTTCAAGTAAAATCAGCCACACAAAGAGTTGGGAATTGGAACGAAAATCAAAATCTCGATCAAATAAGAAAAAAAAACTAATTTTTTTTCTTTTCTATGGATGTATTTGTATGAAGATGAATTTGAGGAAGGGAGCGGCGTGCTGCGCTTTCATTCATTCGGGAGAGCAGTGAGTGTTTTTTATTTTCATGGGGATATATTGGTCTTATTATAGAATTTTAATAGAAATTACGTTCCGTGCCATCTTTAATGATTTGCCCCTTTTTTTCTTTCTTTTTGCTGAGCCCTTTTATTTTAATCTCATCCGTTCGTTTATGTAATCTAACGGTCCTAAATTGCCCTCATTTCTCACCCTATCACTTATTAGCACCAGAGCGTGACTCCTACAATGAAACTCCAGGTGCATTTGGGGCCAGAACATCCAAGAAGGGCAGTAATCAATTCCGAATCAAATTCCGTTACAATAATTTAATTAGAACGCACATATTCAAAATTTCAAATAAAAAAACGGATTAAATTAACCAAAAAAAAAGAGCTAATAAAATCATGATTCCGAAACGAACGACGTGGGAAACACTGGTGAACACATCTTCATCAAATCCGGTAACGCCAACTCTGTGTTCTCTTCTCCCCCTTCATCAATACCACCCTTTCTTACTAATCTAAAGCCTATAACTTTCTTATATTGGATCCAAACAGTTCATCGATCAAATTCCATCTCCCAAAAACCAAATGCGATTGAAATTGAAAGCTCCGATCGATACAAGATGTCAGCACAGAGCTCAATTCCACTAGTTTTGGCGCTGATCATCTCGGTGGCAGCAAGGGCGGTCCGAGCACAGAATGTAGCGTTTCCGCCGCAGCAATTCGTCGGTCCTCCGCCGAGTTTACCGACAAGACAAGAAATCAACCAGCTTTACGGCGCCAGCGTGGTCAATTTCACGCATCTTCTCGTTGACCAGCTCCATGGCAAGGCCGGCGAGTGCATTTCGGACCCGTAAAATTCGTCCTCTCCCTCTCTTCTTCTTCTCTTGCAATACGCGCTTTTTTTAAAAAAAAAACCTTTTAATTTCCGTATGAATCCCGTTTTATACGCATTTCAGAACGTATGATTGGAATGTGGCGTTCAATTACTCGGCCAACGGCCCCGACGGCACCAAGTTCTTGAGCGATTGTATGGCCAAGTACGGTGCGTATTCTTTCTCTTTGACAAAAAAACGTACAATACGCGGTTGAACTCCCGTTTAATACGCGTTTTTTTGGAATCGTAGGTGATGTTCCTACTCGGATGTGTTCAAAAGCAGAGGTTAATTTCTACTTGCAAACTTTGATAAATCAAACAATGTCGGGGAACAAAACGTACTTAAAACCCAACATCAATTGTAACTCCACCGAATGGGTATCCGGTTGCGAGCCAGGATGGGGTTGCAGTTTAAGCTTTCCATTGAATACGAATAGTAATAACGCTGATATGCGGAATTCTACTGAGATCCCTTCAAGAACCTTCAACTGTCAACCTTGTTGTGAGGGCTTCTTTTGCCCTCAAGGCCTTACTTGTATGCTTCGTAAGTACTACTTCCAACCCTACATTGAATTAGATACATTTCTTAGATCTACTACTAACTCATGTGTGTTTGTTTTTCTTGAAGCCTGTCCTTTGGGAGCGTCTTGTCAAATCGCTAAGTACGATAGTTTCAGCGGATTATGTGTGCCGTAAGATTTTCGCTAAATGTCTAACTCATGTGTGTTTTGCATTTACCTTGTTCTTGTTGTTTTGAAAATGAAAACATTCTTTGATATTGTAGATACAATTATCAGTTACCTCCGGGACGAAGCCATTCGTGTGGCGGGGCTAATGTCTGGGGAGGAATACAAAACAGTAAAGAGATATTTTGTCCTGCTGGTTCATATTGTCCAACAACAAGTATAAAGAAAGATTGTAGCAATGGGTATCTATACTTTTTTCAACACCAATTTTGATATGAGGTTGCATTCAAATTATAACATTCTTCTTTGTACACTTTCAGTTATTATTGCAGGATAGGCTCTACATCTCAAATTCGTAAGTTCATCTGCAAAGCTCTAATTACTTTGTATTTGGTTATTTGAGAGCTTTCAATTTCAATAATATGCTGAGATTTTGTAGGTTGCTCTAAGTTGGCTATTTGTGAAGAGAATGCAAGTAATCAATATACTCAAACATATGGAGGAATGCTTATAGTGAGTTTTTTTCTCTCTCTTCCTTTGCTTGCATTTTAAGGATTTGGGTTGGACTCAATTTGAAACATGGAATGTTTATAAACTAAGTAATTGACACACTTAATCTCTGAATACAGGTTGGTTTGGTAATTCTTCTTCTCATAATCTACAATTGTTCAGACCATCTAATCAGTATCAGGGAAAGACGACGTGCTAAGTCTAGGGAAAAGGCTGTGAAGCTTGTGCAAGAAAGTGAGCATGCTCGTAGTAGATGGAAAGTTGCAAAAAATGCTGCTAGGAAATTACAATCTAGCTTATCCCGAAAATCGTCTAGAAGTAGTAGCATCAGAAAATATAGGATGTTAGATGAAACTAACCGAGCAACAACGTCAGAAGGCTCTTCTGGCCTTCCTCCTCTTCCTCCTCGCGCTATTAGTACTTCATCTCGACTAACTCCCTTTGAAGTGGACGGAATCACTTTAGCAAGCTCAGGCAACTCGATAACAAGTCAAAATGAAATTGAGGACGAGTCTCATAACAATAATAGGAGTGTAAGTCCTGAGAATGAACAAAAAGGTAGCAGCAAGAGGCCCAAGCCAAAGGAAAACGGAGATACACAAATTTTTATGAATGTGTATGCTAAGATTGCAAGGGAGAAGAGCCGGGAGAAGCAAATAGACAAGCTTAACCTTGCTCGTGTGATTTCGATTGCTACTAACACTCATGTCCAGAAAAGGCCTTTGATTGAGATTACTTTCAAGGATCTGACTCTGAAATTGAAAGGAAAAGAAAAGTATCTGTTGAGAAATCTTAATGGGAAGATCAGTCCAGGTCGTATTGCTGCTGTGATGGGGCCGTCCGGAGCTGGAAAAACAACATTTCTTACTGCTCTAGCAGGAAAAACAATTGGATGCACGACTAGCGGTTTGATTCTCATAAACAACGCGAAGGAATCAATCCATTCGTATAAGAAAATTGTGGGATTTGTACCTCAAGATGATATTGTGCATGGAGATCTAACTGTGGAGGAGAATCTTTGGTTTAGTGCAAGATGTAGGTATGTCAAAGCATGATTCTTATATTACATTACATTATGATGCAAGATTTAATGCATTATCATGGTTAATCCATACGCATCCTTGCTCTTTGTTTATATCTTTGTTGCCCATTAACCGCCTTGATATTTTCATCATTGAAGATTGAGTGCTGACTTGCCAAAAGAAGATAAGATTCTAGTCCTTGAAAGAGTTATAGAGAACTTAGGACTACAAGAAATAAGAGATTCCTTGGTTGGGACGGTGGAGAAACGAGGAATCTCTGGAGGGCAAAGAAAGCGAGTAAATGTTGGCTTGGAATTGGTTATGGAACCTTCTCTCTTGTTTTTGGATGAGCCAACCTCGGGTTTAGATAGTTCGTCTTCAAGATTACTTCTTCAGGCTCTTAGACATGAGGCTCAAGCTGGAGTCAACATAGCGATGGTGGTTCATCAACCAAGGTAACTACAAAAAAGAACTTCATAATTGTATTTTGTTCTTAAAACATCATTGTTATACACATGATGAAATTTTGATTCTTGGTTTGTTTTTTTTTCCAGTTATTCATTGTTCCAAATGTTTGATGATTTAGTACTACTAGCAAAAGGCGGTCTCATGGCTTATCAAGGACCGATAAGTAGGGTGGAGGAGTATTTTGAGAGCATGGGAATTAAGGTTCCAGAGCGTATTAATCCTCCAGACTTTTATATTGACATTCTAGAAGGCTTGGCAGATCCAGGAAGACACTCTTCTGTGAATTATAAGCAACTTCCTATAATATGGATGCTTCGAAATGGCCACCCGGTCCCTCAAAATATGCAATCAGAAGCTTCTGATCTTGATACTTCTGTGCATAGCTCAAGTCCTTTTGGAAATGGTCGAAGTTTTGCTGATGAATGGGAGGATATGAGCAATAATCCTGTGTTAAGGCAAGATCAAACAAATAACTACCTTTTTGAGTCCAAGGATCTGTCGAATCGTAGAACACCTAATAGATTGACCCAATATAAGTATTACCTTGGAAGGTGAGTAAATTTTTCTTTCCTTTGTATCATATATATGTCTCATTTCTTATATATTGATTCAACAACCTCCATACATAAACATTTTGTCTCTTTCCAATGTGTTAGGCTAGTCATGAATTGGTGGTCCATTTGTGTCTAAATTAATATAAGTGTTTACATTCACAAGCATTGAGAGTAATCTATACACTATCTAGGCTATGATTCATGATTTTCACGCCGTTTTGAAAGCTTTTGCTGTTTTACTAATTTTCAAATTTAGGGTCCGTTTGGATTGCCAAGGATAATGCATTGTCTTACATCTATCATAATCTTGCATTAAATCTTTTCATTATCCTTGCCAATCCAAACAGACCCATAATCTAGTACCTTAACCTATCTCACATTCTTCATGTCAACTTTTGTTGATGTCTATTCCAGGATAAGCAAGCAGCGCCTACGAGAAGCTAGTCTACAAGCAACAGACTATGGCATTCTATTTCTCGCCGGTGCTTGCTTAGGAACAATCACTAAAATTGGTGACAATGATTTCGGGGCGGGTACTTACACATTCACAATCATTGCTGTCTGTAAGTTTACAAACTTAACAACCTCTCTTCAACTCCATTGACTTCAAATTGCTCATATCTAACTCCAATTTTCCAGCTCTTCTATGCCAAATTGCATCACTAAGAACATTTTCCCTGGACAAGTTGCAATACTGGAGAGAAAATGCTTCAGGCATCAGCAGCCTAGCACATTTTCTTGCAAAGGACACAGTTGACCATTTCAATACAATCCTTAAGCCTGTGGTGTATCTATCAATGTTCTATTTCTTCACTAGTCCAAGATCTAGCTTCTTAGACAACTACATCATTTTGCTGTCCCTTGTGTATTGCGTGACGGGCATGGGCTATGCATTCGCCATCTTCTGTGATCCTGGCCCTGCTCAGCTGGTTAGTACATTCAATTCAATCACCTTACTATTTATTAGTTCTTTAAACATCCGATTAATCGAGATTAATGGGTTGATTTCTCTGTTCTTGCAGTTCTCGGTGCTTCTTCCTGTTTGTTTAACTTTGATTTCGGGTCAGTCGATTAAGACTAACGCAAGCCCAGTAATTAGGTTCATAGCTAACTTATCTTACCCGAAGTGGGCACTCGAAGCATTCGTTATTGCAAATGCCAAGAGGTAACTTGTTTGATAGTTGTCTATAGAAATGGATTAAACTTCATGAAAACATGTTCATGAGTTGTTGGTGTTATATGTATTAGGTACTATGGAGTGTGGCTAATACAACGTTGCACGGCGCTTATGATGATGAGGTTTAACCTTAATGATTGGACCAAATGTATTGTCATAATCTTTGTGTTTGGTGCCATCAGTCGGGTTTTGGCTTTTGCTGGAATGGTGGCCCTACGAAGGAAATGAAGTGTACACTTAGTATTTATTTTGGAGAATGACTATATGTTTATGTTTGTGAATATGATTTGTTATCATTTATCATTGCCATACAAATGGCGGGGTTTCTCTCAATCCAAACACCGCAATATTAATGGGATGTCGGCCTAGTAATGGGATTCCCTCCTATACAACCACCCCAATTTTGATCAAAAAATGTAGCGTATAGAGTAAGTAGGTTTCGACCAAAAAAAAACTATAGAGTAAGTAGGTTGATGATCCTTTATAAAATATCAAAGGACGTATACTTTTTTTTGTGTTTATATTTCATTATTTCATCATGAAACAAGTGACTTATAAGAGTTAATTCGAATATTCTCTATATGTGTATGTTAAAAAAAATTTGGTAGAAGGAGAGACAACACTCTTCGGCCCCTCAAGGGGGCGTTAATATGTGTATGTTAAAAAGATTATTAATTTCTCGACCAATTTTTATCTATTAATTTTAACACCCCCAAGGCCCCAAATAAATAAATAAAATAAAATTATGATATATATTAATTGTTTTCATCTAAATTTATCAACAAATAAACGATATGATGGTTAGTCGATCAAGTACAATAAGTGATTTTATAAGTATTTAAAATTTGTTGTAATTATTAAGTTGAAGTTGATTTAGGTTTTGAGAGTTATTATAAGTTTATAAGAGGCACATTTGCTATTGTATCGAATGGGCACGACGTATGTATCAATAATATTTTCTATTCCATGAAAATTTTAATAGTTTAGAGTTAGAACAACCAATTCATATTGAATAATTTAGTATTTGACCAAGTAATTAGTAATTTAAATTTCTTCTTATCATAATCATCGACGTGGGCGGTGGGCGGGCTATAGCCTATAGAAACACAAGGACTAAACAACAACATACCATAGGTCATATTTTATGCCTCTCTGGACAAAGTTCATTACAAATAAAAATTAATAATTTTGTGCTTTATTTAACTCACTGCTAAAAAACTATTGCAAAACAACAAGAAAGTTTGCAACAACAAGAAAGTTCGAAATATTATAAAATAATATTTGAAGGTCGAGAATCACTAAAAAGTTGAGGTCTATCGTGATATATACTTCTCGTACACATTTAGGATGTGCAATACAATGCTAATAATTAATTGATGAAAAAAATCCAGTTTTATAACATTTTTCATAAGTTCAAAATTCCACTAGGAAAAAAATAGTATTTTTTTTATAAGGGAAAAAAAATAGTATTAGGAAACCACTCTTTGCCGAAAAAATGGTCACCATTTTTGGTGAAAAAAAATAGTCCTTTGATCCAAAGTTTATTTTTTCCAAGAAAACGAAAACCACAAGAGTGATTATTTCAGTTTTTCACACAATTAATGTCAGAAGATTACAATTTAAGGTCTGTTTGGGAGATATTGATGATATATATATTATAAGTTACAACGGTTAACCTATTATATTTTAAGGCCTAAGAATATAGAATAAAATTTCCGATTTTAGAAATTAAAATCTCAAAAACAAATGTATATATAAATCTGTTGTAAGAAAATTTTAGGAGATAGGTTAGAAAATCCGTAAATAAAAATATGGGGTAGTTTATTATTGTTGTGTGTCCCTGAATATTAGAAAATATATTATTGATAGATAATGGGGGTGAAAGACTTAGTAATTAATCAACAAATTGAGATGATAAGATCATTTAAAGATCAAGTCCCGTATAAAAAAAGACCGGGGAGATAGCCGTTGAGGTGGTTGCGGAATAATTCTGCAAATGGCGATCGGAAGATGACGTGGCAACGTCGACGTTGAACCGTCAAATTCTCTCCGTACCTTGTTGTATCTCATCTGGACCCACATCTAGACTTAGGGGCGGGCTTGTGGGCCCACATACCCTCCGATTTGTATTTCGATTTTTTTCCATTTTGTATTTAATTTTTTCGTGTACATGTTTGCCTTTTCTTCCTCCATTTGTATTGCTCAACCGATGTGAATAATAGTGCCGTTCGTCTTTAAAATCTTCACAAGTAACTAAGAAGAATACAAGGATAGGAGAAAAATGGGTTTTGCGAGTACGTTGTTAGGGATCCTAGGTTTCGGAATCGGGCTTCCGCTTGGTCTTCTTCTTGGATTCTTCTTATTTGTTTATTCCAAGCCTGATGATGTCGAGGTAAACCCCCGAACCTTCTTTCTTCCCGTTCTTCAATCGTAAATCGGTGTGCAATAATAAATCTCTCTAAAGACGATGTCTTGTGTTATTCTGTTCGCCTAAAAAGGTAATCTTTTTTCATTGATCTGGAATGTAATCCGATTGAGAAAGGGAAAGATTAAAAAAAGGGGTCTTTTTGAATGCTTTTGAGAGTTGTGTAAAAACATTAAACTTGTACTAATTTCTGAGTTTTGGGTATTTGTGGATTTCAAGAATTGGCCCCCTTTTTAATATCTTGTTTCTGTTCTACTCTGAGTTCTGCATGTGATTTCTGGATTCTGGGGTTTTAATGGGTGTCAAGGAATAAGCCACTGTTTCATTGTGTCTGTTTGATTTTGAATCCCGCTCAGAACCAAAACCCGAACTTGTTTCCATATTTTGAGATTGGAGGGCCTTGATTTGATGGAAACCAAATTAATGAGTTTCAATGGAACTTGAATTTATTGGTGGTGGATCTTACAAGTTTGACTCATCTCAAATGGGTTACCTTCCAGAATAAGTCTATTGAATGTAGACGTATTTCAAAACAATGGGTAAGAAAATTGTGCTCTTTCGTGTTTGGGTTGTAATTGGTAAGTGATAAGAATCATCAGAAAGTTACAAGATGCCAATATATGTAGAGCTTTGACCAATTCAGTTTAACATTATTAAATTTGCTGAAGTATGATGTTTTGGTGAATTAGATGCACCAAGTTCTACTTCTATGTCAGTTATATGCTCAAAATTGTGTACTGAATGAATACAGAATCCGAAAGGCAAGTTTATCATCAATTTTTAAAGATTATCAGTTTATACTAAAAGTAGTGCACATGGGTTGCAGGAACCCGAGGTGACGCCGATTCAAGAGTTAGATACGAGCACACTTCAGGAGTTATCTCCGAATATTCCTCATTGGATCAAGAGTCCTGACTATGAGCGAGTGAGTACCAGAAAATCACACACATCTGAAATCTTCATCTTATTAATCACTGCGATCTAAAGTTATTTGCTTGTGTAATACTCAGGTTGACTGGCTGAACAAGTTTATTTTCGAACTTTGGCCATATCTTGATAAGGTGAAATCTCTTACAAGTCATTTCTAAGAAGGAACAATTTAGGTGGGAAGTATGAGAACAATGATGGATAAAAAGGCTTTTTATCTGAATTGCAGGGGATTTGTACCACAATCAAAAACACCGTGAAACCAATATTTGAGGAGTATATTGGACAATATCAAATACAAGATATTTATTTTGAAACTCTAACTCTTGGAAGTCTTCCTCCTGTCTTTCATGGTGAGCATTTAAAAATTACTTTATCCTCAATTAAAGTCAAGCACTCAAGCTAATGGTTGTCATTCAGTATTAAATACCTTTTTTAAAGTGCTACATTTTTTTAAGTTATATAGGAAAGATCACATTTTTTTCTTATGAATTAGAAGTCAAGGCCTGTCATTCTGTAGATCTTTTTTGAATTCCAAGTTCTGGCTCATTCTTTTCCTTCTATGTTGTTGCAGGTATGAAAGTATATGAGACCAATGAGAATGAACTAGTTATGGAGCCATCAATAAAGTGGGCTGGCAATCCAAGCATAGTTGTGGTTGTCAAGATGTTATCTGTGCCAATAAAAGTTCAGGTCAGGTGCTTAAACATACTTACTAGCCAAGCATTCTAATGGCAACTTTAGTTCACATTATGATGTTATTGAAAATGACACAATTTTTCCACCCTTCATCAGTTAATTGATTTGCAAGTATTTGCTTCTCCAAGGATACGCTTGAGACCACTTGTTCCGACCTTCCCATGTTTTTCCAACATATTGGTGTCACTAATAGAAAAAGTAAGTAGATGTCTTCAATACCATGACTATCTGTAACTTAACTTAATACAGATATATTCACCTTCATTATTCCTAACACATGCAGCCACACATTGATTTTGGATTCAAAGTCTTGGGAGGAGACATCATGTCCATTCCCGGTCTTTATCGATTCATTCAGGTGCCATTTTAGTGTTTACTAATTTGTCAACTTATTTTCACTCGTAAACTGCTTACTGAACTCTTTGTATTGACCATTGCAGAGAACCATCAAGAAACAAATTGCTAACTTGTATTTGTGGCCTCAATCCCTACAAATACCCATTTTAGACAGTTCATTGTAAGAAATTTGCTTGTTACTGTTCATCTTATAAGTTGAATACGTTAATTGAAGTTTTACTGTCTCTTACGCTTTGTCATGACAGATCCATGACAAAGAAGCCTGTTGGAATACTTCATGTAAGGGTTGTACGAGCACTGAAGCTGCTGAAAATGGATCTTTTGGGTGCATCAGATCCATACGTGAAGCTCAGCTTGAGCGGTGGCAAACTACCGACTAAGAAAACCACAGTCAAGATGAAGACGCTAAATCCAGAGTGGAATGAGGATTTTAAATTTATCGTGAATGACCCTGAAACTCAAGTCCTTCAACTACAAGTGTACGACTGGGACAAGGTTTGTCAAACATACCTTTAATTGGTTCTGAAGATCAGATGTTTCTGTCTCAACTTACTTTTTGATTTAATTATTTATTTGTTTAATTTTGTATTTGTTGTCGTGCTTGTTCTTTCACAGGTAGGTGCACATGACAAGTTAGGAGTACAAGCAGTGTCTCTAAAGGAGCTAATCCCTCATGAGACAAACGAGTTAACGCTTGATCTGCGTAAAAATATACACGAAATGGATGGTCACAGCAAGAAGCCTAGGGGAAAGCTTGTGTTAGAGGTTACATATGAGCCTTTTCGATATGAGAGTGAGAGCTTTAAGAGTAACGGCGTTAATCAGATGGAGAAGAGTTTCAGCAAACTTGACAGCATTGCTTCTAATAGTTCATTAGGTGAAGCAGGAGCTCTCTTGGTTACAGTGATCGGAGCTGCGGATGCAGAGGGGAAAAATCATACCAACCCATTTGCTGAAATAATATTCAGAGGGGAGAGGAAAAAAACAAAGGTAGAAACTTGTCAAGTTCTTCAAGTTCATTTTCAGGAGTCTTTGGGGTCATGTATTGTATGATTTTTATTTATGATCTCAGATCATCAAGAAGAATCGAGATCCAAGATGGAACGAACATTTCCAATTCATGATCGAGGATGCGCCGCTGAGGGAGAAGATCCATGTTGAGGTCAAGAGCAAGCGACGCGTTCTTGGCATGCATAGAAAGGTATGTTTTGGAGAATCTCCTCTTTTAGTATGGAAATTTGTAATGATAAAAATGTTTGATCATTAAAACTCAAAACTATTATGTTCATACAGGAATCACTGGGTTATGTGGAAATTAGCCTGGCTGATGTCGTGCACAATGGCCGGATCAATGAAATGTACAATCTGATCGATTCGAGGAATGGGACCATACACATTGAGTTGGAATGGCAAACGACGTGATCACTGATCAGTGGTTTGAGTACTTGGTATAGGAGGAAATGAAAAAACATGGCTGAAGATTGGAAAGCAGTTTTCCTTCTTTTTTGGCGTAAAGAGAAAGAAGCAAAATGCACTTTTTATACATTGGATAGAATTGATCTCATGATCTTCCTGTGGGGATATGTGAATGTGATTTGAGCAACAATTCCTACACACCTTTTAGAGGGTATACTTACTGTACAGGCCTAATTGAGGTGTGCATATCCCATTTTTTGTAATCATAAAAACATCTTGTATCATTTGATTGTGATTGGGTAAACCACTATTATTTGCCCACATTGAAAAGACTGTAGTTGGGAAAAAAGAAATTGGATATACTAATCATGGATCACGATCGGACTGAACAGGATATGATTAGTCTAATTGAGAGAATTTCAAAGGATTGATGATTGGAAATTTTAAATCTGTTCATTTTTTCTCTATGGCTGCTACATAAACAGTTAACTTAGCCAAATCAGCTCTACAAAAAATCTTTACATTATCCTGCACCAAACAGACCCTAAAAGTCTGTCTTGCTTTCAAACAAGTTATATACATGCTATCAGGGCTCTCATCATTTGCATAGAATTCACAACATAATAAAGGGTTATAAGACAAAGTTTCAAGACAGTAAACAGCTTATCAAAAGCAGCTACGTACCAAGATGATTATTACATCATAGTTCTACAAGCAACCAAGTGAAAATAGGAAATGACTCAAACACATAAGTTTAGTGTGATTCGCCCTCGGGCTTGGGAATCTTCTTGTATTCATAGCTATTAATGTCTAATTTCTCTTGCATTGCCTGCCAAACCAAAAGGAAAGACAGAGATAAGCCAAGAAGACTTCAATTTTCAAGTCATTCACTGTATGAAATTTGACATACCTTGAGCTCCTCTTCTAATGAAATTTTTTTAGGATTATACGCGTTCACAGGTCCTGTTCTTGAAAGGGCTTTTCTTTCCTCAATGATCTCCCACTCTTGATCGTCCTTTACCTTTGCAATGTCCTTACTGCACCAGAAGAATGTCATATTATGCCAGAAATGCAGAAGTTGGAGTAGAAGATAGCACAAAATTACAGCTGAAGTCATTTAATGATTAAAAGAAAACTAATCTGACTGGCATCAGATATATAGCTCAGAATTTCAATGAAAAAAATTGCAACAAACCCATAATTGCCTACAAAACAAAGCTCAATCCAATGTATTACAACTTACAAGAATGTGATTGCTATTGACTACTAGACTTAAATCCATATGCCACAAATGAATCTCGAATGATTATGCTGTCAGATTCATTGATGATGATTTAACTAAAATGATTTATGGGGGAGAATTTCACCAACCTCCCTTGCAAGAGATGTGCCATGCCAAATGTCCCAATTACAGTCAGAGAAATCATAGGAAGCCCGTATCTAAAGAATGGGTTTTTCCTCCCTAATCTTTTGAAGCCAGAATACTGAACCTTTGCAGTAGGATTAGTAGCTCTACCACCAATTTTCTTTGACAGATCCATTATTTGCACATCAGTTTCCACTGATTTATCATGAACAAGCTGCAATTAGAAAAAATACATTATGCGCAGAACAAGTGAAAATTTGGATCTTTCCCAATTGAAAAATAAGAACAACGGTTGACATGAAAGGTAATAAAATTCAATAGAGAACGACGAGTTCAAACCGATCAATTTTGGAGACGAATTTGTAGACTTTGACGAGGCAGAGAAGATATGCCGGCGGTGAAGAAATCGAATTCTTTCTGGAGTCCGTCGTTCCGTCCTGATTCTCTCTCTGATTCTGGTTCCTTCCTAGGGCTGTTTATCAGTTGAATAAACTTGGGCCTGTTCCTGTTTTAACACAGGCCCGGCGGCCCGCTAGATCAGAAAAAATAAAATGAAAAGGACATATTCATGATCGGTTAATAGTGGATTAGGCGCTCTAGGCTAAACATAGAGGTTAAAAAACTAGTTGAAATTAATAAACTAGTTAAAATTAAAAAACTAGATAAAAAATTAGTTAATTTAATAAACTTTGTTTTTTTTGGTCATTGCCACCCCAGTTCAGCGGAGAGTTTTGCTCCATCAAACGCATATGTCTGGAGTTTGAGTCTCGCGAGGGCCCCTTTATTTTTAGGTGGGATCTGGAGTTCGAGTCTCGCGAGGGCCCCTTTATTTTTAGGTGGGATGTGCTCTCCCAACAAGTTCATTTCTCTTCAACTGAGAATCGAACACTCGACCTCAACGAAGGGAAGCGTAGCCCCTCCCACTACGCTACATGCTTGTTGGTTAATAAACTTTGTTTGTCATCATAAACTAGATAAACTAGTTTGTTCTTGTTAAAATAACGTAAGAATTTTAAAACTACCCTTCTCCACCATCTTCTCTCTCTTTCCCACTATCCTTTCTCTCTTTTCTTATTGGTAGAATTTTTATTTCTCTTTTTATTATTCAAATAAACTAGTATAAATCAGTAGATAAGATAAATTTTTAAGTTTATCACTTTAACTAGTTTATTAACTACTAATTAGTTTATTGGCACAAGACAAACATGATTTACTATTTTTTTTAACTAGTTGAAGTTTATAAACTAGTTAATTTTGGTATGACAAACACAGCCTGATCTAGGACGTTGCACTCCATTTCTGCCAACCTATCTAAATTCGGTGTCTGATATTTGCCTCAATACCTCCATCGTTTTGCTTGAGAAAAATCAAATTATCTAAGCTCTCCATTTTTAAGGATACAATTTTTTTCATGCATCACATCTCGACCTCCATTCGAAATCCTCTAAAAGATAAATTCTATATACTCTATCTTAATTCTATTCAATTAAGCCCGCCTTTAAATTACAACTTTTTTAATCTTTTTCTTTTTTTTTCTCTTTAAAAAAAAAGATTAAAGAAAGAAGAAGGGATTCCCATTGAAATGAATTCCAAATGGGAAACGCAAATTCCGCGCGTCCATCCAACGAACCTGTGATTTATAATACTCCACCCATACACGGTTTGTTTCGTGTCTCCTGCAATCTGCATCCTCATTCCGGCGTTATTTGTGTATTTGCCTGCCTTTTTTTTGCTTGTAAATTTTCCAAAAAATCACGAGTACCATTTATGACATTTCTTTATCAACTTTTTGAACTTATTATGAATAACGATCAACCAAATTTAGATTACCTAGCCAGCCCCATATTTGTCAAATATACAAGTTATACATAATTTGATTGAACGAGACAACAAAGGGTTTCTGAAAGCAACAATTGGTATCAAGACTTTCCACATCCGCACCTACCAAACCAGCTTTATTCCAGAGTATATAGTTGAAGACTTCCCAAAGTTTCATCTAGGCTTTGTTCTAAGGATTATGCTCACAGCTAAGTATCAACTAAACACAGCATCTATTGTTTATATACATAAATTGTAAGGGCCAAGGGGCATTGCCGCCTCATAATTGTCCTAAATCAATCACTAAATTTGATAGCATAAACTGGAACCTCATAAGCCTATGATTATTGACTTCATTATTCATACTCAGGTTTAATACTCAGGTTCAATCTTTTCTGAATGATTTGGAGCATTAAACAAAGTAACAAACCCCTAACCCCTAATCATGATTAATGGAATGTTAGGTACAGCATTAGGATCCAACACCGTTGCCACATGTTAAAACCAGTCCAATATTTCCTCTTTTTTTTTAATAAAAAAAATCCCAGCCTGTTCTAACAACTTCGAATGGAGATTAATTTGACTAACACTAGGAAGAGAGTACTGCATTTACCAAGTTACCATTGAGCAGAGAAAATATGAAATTCAGTGATCAATCATTGTTCCTCATAGTAAGGAGGTGTTGCCTGTACGCATTGCTCATCGTCTTCTTCTTCTTCTTCATCTTCATCCTCATTTTCGTCTGCTCCTACCCAGTTACTTGGGTGGCGTTGAGAAAATCCCTTACCGTCTATAACTCCTGGAAGCACAAGAAAGAGCTACACATATAAAAAAAATATAGATGAAAGCAAATACAAGGGGATCATATTTTATGGGCAAGCCAGGATGCTAACCTTGACATTCTTGTGCTTTATCAGCTTCCCTAGTATAGTGTCTAATGATGCAGTCAAGGTGTATAGGTTATGTTTAGGATCATGAGTAAATTTTACTGCTAGAATATATTCAGGTTGATCAAATAAAATAGCCAAAACTACTAGCAAATAGGAGAATATAATATAACTGTTTTCAACAGGCGACAATGAAAAAACATGGAAGAAGACTATCGAAGACAATCAAATGGATCCAGCTCATTTGTAACCATATATACTACTCCAAGTTTGGCACTTCCAAAGATTTGAGGTATAAGATTCATAAGAACGGAGATATTGCTCTTTTCACAGATTTAGGACATGAGACACTTTTTGGCAGAATTAATGAAATATAGCAGATAAAAAAAGTACACACTTAAATCGGAGGGTAGGTTGGGTGTGGTGAAAGATTTAGGATACAGAGCTGGAGCACCAGACAGATTTTGCCTAGAATGAACAGGATTGGAAATCTGCACAGTGCTAAGCCTTTGAATTTCGTCTCTTTGTTCATTCAGAATAGTACTTGTCCCACCTTGAGGTTCTCTACTTCCAGTACCAGTGCCACTACCACTAGCATTTTTCGCTGCAATTAAAGTAGAGGATTAGAATTCTAAGGGTCATAATTATATATTGATAGCTGATAAGAGAACTACCAGAAAGGTCTGACCAAATTCTGGTGTGATCAGATGAATGGGTGGAGATATTGACCCTAGACTTCTCTTGTTGTCCATCAGTCTGATAATTATTTTCAGAGTTCATGTGCGTCTGATGATTATTTTCAGGATTTGTGTGCACAGAGGTTGCCTGGTTTCTTTCATGTAGCTGTGAAATTAACATTGTTGCAAGTACAAGTGTGGCATCATAGTTTGAAAAGATTTCGAATCATTCTAATTCTCGAATTTAAGAGAACTAGATTCTAGAAACCCTAACTTAACCATCACTATCAACAAGCAGTGAAAAGTATCTACTTGCAGTACAAAATTGAACCCCCAAAACATGTAGTCTCTGTACAAATTCGAGAGGTAGGGGAAAAAATTGTGTGATTATGAAATCGAAAGCGATTAAGCTGAAGGTACATAAATCTGACTAGCTGTAGCCATAAAACACACAAACTGAAACAGAAATCGAAGATAGTAAGGAAGGAACCTGAGAAGAGGAGGCTTGGATGGAAACCTGGTTGCCGATGCGAGCGATACAGGTGACCGATCGAGCGAACGTCTTCAGACCACTTCCGCTCAGACACCACTCCATCTCCCCCACTCCTCTCTCCAATCGCTCTTGGCCCAAAACATTAAAAACGACGTCGTGGATTGCTCCACATCTTCTTCTCCAGATCACCTAAATAGCCCATACCCTAAACTGCTCCATGTGCCCGCCCGCCTAACTATTGTCCTTCTAATAATTCATTGTCCCCGCCCGCCTATAAATATGTGAACTCATAATCTGTGATTTCAAGAAATCCCTTTTTCAAATACACCCGGCGAGGTGACCGTCGGAGTTTTATTCCTCGCTTTTTTTGCAGGGTGCTGCTACGTCTTTTGCAAAACATGCGGCGGGGTAATCATCGCACACGTCTGCAACAGCGGGGTCTTGTCATGGTTCGGGAGAAAGAAGCAGGCTCCGCCGGAGGAGACGGACATGGAGTCTCCTCCGGTGCTGGAGAGAGGGTCTGCACCAGCACCAGCACCGTCTGCACCATCACCGCCGGAGAGAGGGTCTGCACCAGCACCGTCTGCACCAGCACCCACTGAACTGGCTTCCCACCAAATTGGTTCCATCTGAACAAGGAGCAGTGTTGAGAACCATCTGAACAAGGAGCAGTGTTGAGGGCCTTCAACACTGCTCCTTGTTCAGATGGAACCAATTTGGTGGGAAGCCAGTTCAGTGGGTGCTGGTGCAGCTGGTGCAGACGGTGCTGGTGCTGGTGCAAACCCTCTCTCCGGCGGTGCTGGTGCAGACGGTGATGGTGCAGACCCTCTCTCCAGCGCCGGAGGAGACTCCATGTCCGTCTCCTCCGGCGGAGCCTGCTTCTTTCTCCGGAGCCAAAACATGACCCCGCTCCAACTGCTGTTGCCGACCTGTGCGATGATTACTCCACAGCACGTATTGCAAACGGACGTAGGAGCAACCTGCAAACAAAGCTAGAAATACAATCCCGACGGTCACTTCTCCCGTATATTTGAAAAACGGCGTTTCAATGATAGTTGTATACGTGGTGTTCTTCGCCATTGTTATTTCAGAGATTGAGTTCTATTACGAGGTATATTTATAGGTGGGGACGGCAATAAATTATCAGGAGGAGGTAGGCGGGCAGCACATGGGTTTAGGGTATGGGTAATTTTTTTTCCCATGATTTCTCTAACTGTAATTGGGAAAATTTATCCTTCTTAGGCCCTTAGTGCTGTTTTAAGGACCACGATTGGAAGCATTGATCAGTTGCGGATGCGTCTAGCAGATCCTGATGCATCAAGAGTATATTGGATCTTGGACTGCTCCAATGGTGGGTTTCATATTCACAATCATGCTAATTATTCCTCCAATTTGGTTTGAGTAGGGTGTAATTTTTTTCTCAAAGCTCTTTTTTGATATCTCATAGGAATGAAAAAGACCTATTGGATTGCTTGCAATGTAGACACTGATACACAACAATTGTCTCTTGATAAGGGAGGATTTCCAAGCAATTTAGTTGTGAGACCTCGCGATCTCAATCGACTGCTTTCTAACTTCCAGTCTTCACTTCAAGAGATTACCATCGTAGCTACTTCACTTCTGTATTGATCATGATTTCATCCTTTCCAAATGACAGATAATGACTCATCCTTACACACTCAGCTCTGGATAGATCCTATGGAAGAATTTGTGCAGTATATTCATTCTGGAGACTCGGTGGACGTTACATTTGGGTTGAAGGAATTAAAGGTAAACTAGAACCTTGTGGCTTCATATCATGCTTTCTCTCTCAGTTGATTCAGTAATTATTTATTATCAAGAGACCCGGAGAAGTTGACTAAAACCTCATTGCATCAACCCAAATAGCTCAGTGCTAGTTAGCTACATAGCTGTAACTAGCACCACTATGATGTTTCAGTGTACCATGTACAGAAGGCGGAAGGGGCTTTTGTTTGTTTTGTTAATTATTTGCTCAAATGCTGGAACAACCATTTGTTCTGTGTCTTGTGTTTGTTTTTGTTGCTGGCTTAATTTTTTATACATCACTTGAGGCTGATATAGACTAAAATAAATATTCTGCCATGTTTCAGGCATTTCTTTCCTTCTGTGAGGGTGGTGAAGTTGACATTCACATATTTTTTGAGAAAGCTGGAGAGTAAGTTTCTTCTTTCTGTGAGGGCGACCGGAATTGCTTGGCCAAGAATTCACCGGGCTTCACAGTAAAGTACGTGTGTTTTATGCAGAACAAACACACGGCCGTACGCAATTTCAAAGAAATCAGGGCTTCCAAGAGATAGAGAAATTACCTTCAGGGCAGGGATTCGAAGGCGCCGGGAAGCTCCTCAGGGCAGGCGGGATTCGAAGGCGTCGGCAGAGTAATTAATGATGATTTAACTAAAATGAGGAGAATTTTCACCAACCTCCCTTGCAAGAGATGTGCCATGCCAAATGTCCCAATTACAGTCAGAGAAATCATAGGAAGCCCATATCTAAAGAATGGGTTTTTCCTCCCCAATCTTTTGAAGCCAGAATACTGAACCTTTGCAGTAGGATTAGTAGCTCTACCACCAATTTTCTTTGACAGATCCATTATTCGCACATCAGTTTCCACTGATTTTTATCATGAACAAGCTGCAATTTGAAAAATATATTATGCGCAGAACAAGTGAAAATTTGGATCTTTCCCAATTGAGAAATAAGAACCACGGTTGACATGAAAGGTAATAAAATTCAATAGAGAACGACGAGTTCAAACCGATCAATTTTGGAGACGAATTTGTAGACTTTGACGAGGCAGAGAAGATATGCCGGCGGTGAAGAAATCGTATTCTTTCTCCGGAGTCCGTCGTTCCGTCCTGATTTTCTCTCTGGTTCTGGTTCCTCCCTAGGACTGTTTATCAGTTGAATAAACTTGGGCCTGTGTTGCCTGTTCCTGTTTTAACACAGGCCCGGCGGCCCAGGAAAAAAATGAAAAAAAATGAAAAGGACATATTCATGATCGGTTAAAGGACATATAGTGTAGGGGGGTGTCCATAGAAAATCGATGCCGAAAAACCAGAAACTCGACACTTTTTTGGTTGATCGAACCGAAATTATTTGAATTTTCGGTTTCGTTAACCGAACCGAGAATATTGGTGGCTTTTCGGTTCGGTTTTGGTTCCTTGTTTTCACAATTTCGGTTAACCGAAAAACCAAAAACGCGAGACTGTTTAAGAAAAAGTTTAATTTGTATGAAATGTACAATTCACACACTAGTAACAAACGAAACTATCAATCGATTATTTTAGCTACCAAGAGATGTAAAATTAGTTCGTATTGAAATGTTCTAACCGAGTAGGATAATATTTTTTTAATACACAGTTGATAATTTTGTTTGCCTTTTAAGTGTATTAGGCGCTCTTAAGTCATAAACGATTATTGGTTAACCGAGAAAACCGAACCGAAAAATTGGTTAACCGAGTTTCGGTTAACCGATATTCATGGTTAGGTTACGGTTATTGATTTTAACAAACCGAATTCAAGATTAACCTGAACTCCGGTTAACCGAAATCTCGGTTAATCGGGTTTGGACACCCCTTATTATAGTGGATTAGGCGCTCTTAAGTCTTAAGTTGATCTAGGATGTTGCACTCCATTTTTGCCAACCTACCTAGATTCGGTGTCTGATTGCCTCAATACCTTCATCGATTTGCTTGAAAAATCAAAATATCTAAGCACTCCATTTTAAGGATATAATAATATATAAAATAAAAAATTACATAAAATTGGATGAGAACCTAGCAATTAACTGGACTCCAACGCCCATTTTAAGGATACAATTTTTTTCATGCATCACATCTCGACCTCCATTCTAAATCCTCTAAAGCTAAATTCTATATACTCTATCTTAATTCTACTCAATTTAAAACATTTATACTCAAACGCAAGGATATCCGGTTCGGTCCTCGGTCCACAAAAAATTAAAAATCAGTCTCCGATTCGGACCAACTTTTTTATTAGTGGTAAGCTTTAAATTTTATATCATAATAAAAAATATTTTTGATAAAAAATAATATTTTTTATAAATAAAAACCTGTCCAAAATCAAATTGGAATAGAGATCAGATCGGACCGAACCGAGAATATCCTGTCCGGTTTTCAGTCCAATTTTTTGGAAAATTCAGCCTCGTCATATCCGATCTTGGAGTGACTTGGACTAATGCCCAGCCCTATTTGTGATAGTCCACACATCTTCGTAAAATGACGAGTGATGACCATTTATTATCAAATTATAGAATTACGGTTTTGCCAAAAAATACTCCTACGTATCAAAAATGGCTAAAAACAGTAGCTCATTTTTGGGTGGAAAAATCCAACTCAAAAGCACTTTTGCCTGCCAATTCCAGATTTGAGCTGCCATATCCCCACGGCCCCACACCATCAAAATCCCGCTTTCTCTTCAAATAATTACTGTAAAAAAGAAAAGTACTAAAATAAAGCACAATAGCACATAACGTAGCGCGTGGAAAACAATCACATGGAATTACTCACTGTAGCACACCAGCACGCTATTGTGACGCTCTTCGTGGAATCCACGCTTTCATTTTCAGGCGTCTGACTCCTCTCTGAAAAGCGTTACAATAATAAACGTAAAAGACGAAATCGTGGTAAAGAGGGGGAACAGCGAAACTCCCATTGGACGAATGCTATCCTCTTTCTTGTCTATCTGGACAGAGAAACGACGTCGTCCTGATCGGCGTTAAGTCGTTAACCTACTCCGACCTTCTAATTCTCTCTCCCCGCAATCAAAACCAAAAGCCAAGTAACAGACGAATGAAGAAAGGAGCAGCAGAGAAAAGGCAAAATTAAAGCTCTTCACAAGAGTCAAAATCCCAACTCTCCGCCATATTTGACTGAGTCACCACCTCGGCTCAGCTGAAAGATCTCCTGCTTAGGTGGAATTTTGTTGTAGGTAGGTGCTGGCAACCTTCCATTAGTGCTCAAGCTTCAATTTTCCCGACTTCTCCCGCTTCCTTGCATGTAACGATCGGAGCAGGAAAATTGGCTAGGGTTTATAGCGAAGATGATGATATCGAGGGGCTTGTTCGGGTGGTCTCCGCCCCACATACAGCCGCTCACGCCGGTTTCGGAGGTGTCGGAGCCGCCGGAGTCGCCGTCGCCTTACACGGACACCAACCCCGAGGCGGTACCGGTGGAGGCGGAGGAGGACATGGAGGACCTCGACGAGATGGAGCCCCCGCCGGCTGCTGTCCCCTTCTCCCGCCTTTTCGCCTGTGCTGACCGCCTCGATTGGGCGCTTATGGTCGTTGGATCCATTGCCGCCGCTGCCCACGGCACTGCTCTCGTCGTCTACCTTCACTACTTCGCTAAGATTGTGCATTTGCTGGATTTCAATGGCGGGCGCCCTGGTCCTTCTCCGTCTGATCAATCATCGGACGAGTTGTATCATAGGTTCACTGAGGTACTTCTGAACCCTAATTTCGCAGGTTTTATTTTTCTTCTTTCTGAATTTCACATTCCCTTTTTCTCGAGCGTTTGTGATCGAGTTGCTGGAGTGGATATTTTGGATGGACCTTGCTCGAATTGAGTTTGCTTTATTGATACCTCTAGCTATTTGGTACCTCAATTCAGCTAATTTGGTTTTCTAGGGTCATGCTTTTGCTTACATTTGGGTCCCTACATGTGGGAAGGTGACTCTTAGGGGAAATATCTTGTAAACAGTATTATTGTCTTGATTTGGTTTGCTATATGCTGTCAGATTACAACCCTAAACGAATATTCTAATTTTTGTGTAAGATTGTCACGGTTAGCTAGCTATGACTGAGTTTAAGTAGAGTTTAGCCTAAATTCTAGAATGTTTCTTGAAGCCAAAGTGAGGTCGGATGAAGGGTTGTTGTTGCTATGCATTTTCTGCTGAATGAACTTTCTAGGCATCTAGTGAAATGCCATTTAATGATCCCAGTGTTATATTAGGAGTCCCTAAATAGCAAGGTTTACAGGGACCAAAGTTATGTGGTCAAGTGTAGATCAAATCACTGTGAACCAATGAAACCTTTCTTTTCACTCAGACGCATGTGCATAAAATCTTGAAAAAGCTTTAAGAGCAAATATCCATTCCAAACTTGATTCCGGCGTAGAGGACCGAGAAGAAATGACTGCATTCTTTTTATGTATATCAACCTAAATAATCACCAAATGAGTGTTAGGTCAAATGAATTATGCTGATTTGGTACATCTGTTCAAAATAATATTCCTCTAAACTCATTATGCTTACTGTAAGGAATGAGGTTGGTTCACTTCTGCTCCATCATGAATGGTAAACCAATTCCAAATATCCGTCTATTTGTTTTTACTTTTATCCGATTCTAGACATGTATGTGATACCTTAAACAAGTATATGATCTGTGTGCTATATCAAATACAGTAGTTGCATAGGGAAAAGACAAATTTAGTAAAGAGTTTGACACTGTCAGGAAGTATGGTCTATCATTCTAGAGTATATGACACTATTGAGTTCATGTTAGTGGTTTGAAACATAAGAATTTTGGTTATGAAATCTGTAATTTTTGCTATGTGCTTAGCTAACAACTTCATGCCATCATGCTACAAAATAAAAAATTTGGTCTTATTTAGAGAATGGCAAATTTGGACTACGGTTCAGTGCAGTTCAATTGTCTGACTCTTGTCAGAGACAAACTTCATATGGTTGTGGCATGAAGGCTAGGAATCCAATTTATTTTAATAGGGTTGACAATAGAAACTTTTGAAACCATGATTGAATATCGTGTTTTTACTTAATCATTCATGAGAGGAAATCTTCATATTTGGATTATAGACTCATTATGCTGGTTTTAACTTAATTGGGGTACTGATTCTATACTATACAGTCTATGCTAACTTCAGGATTCTTGCATATTATATTTTAGCAATAAACCTAGAAATTGCAAATGATGATGTTGGGCTTGTTTAACTGTTCTTTGTTTGTGCAGCTTGCCCTAGACATTGTTTATATTGCAGGAGGAGTTTTTATTGCTGGTTGGATTGGTGAGGTCTCCATTTTTTATGTACTAATCTTACTCTTAATGGATGTTACAATTTTACAGATATTAATAATAGCACATTCTAATTTTACAGAAGTTTCATGTTGGGTTCTTACTGGAGAACGGCAGACTGCTGTCATTAGGTCCAAATATGTACAAGTATTAATTAACCAGGATATGAGTTTTTTTGACACCTATGGCAATAATGGGGATATTGTGAGCCAAGTTTTAAGTGATGTTCTGCTTATTCAATCTGCTCTTAGTGAAAAGGTATTTTGATTTGTGAGCTTTCAGCCTTTCAGGGAATATTCACTTTAAGTTGCTGTATTCTACATTTCCTGTTTACTCATGAAACATAATTCCGGACCATTGATATTGTAGGTTGGCAACTATATCCATAACATGGCAACTTTTTTCGGCGGCCTTGTTATTGGATTTATCAATTGTTGGCAGATTGCCCTCTTAACCTTAGCAACTGGCCCATTTATTGTTGCTGCTGGTGGAATTTCGAATATATTCCTGCACAGGCTTGCTGAGAACATCCAAGATGCTTATGCAGAAGCAGCTAGCATAGCTGAGCAGGTTAGTTTTTCCTTCAAATATAATTTTGCTTTCTTTTTTTTCCGTTGTATATGTGTATGGTTTCTCTTTCTCTCGTCGCTGAGCAGGTTACTTTTTCCTTCAAAAATAATTTTGCTTTCTTGTTTGTCTCTATATATATGTGTGGTTTCTCTTTCTCTCATCTATTTATATGGCTTTCGAATATTCTTGTGCTAGGCAGTAAAATAAGTAGGAGTAGAATATTTTTCTGGAATCAGGCACAAAATAGTCGGGACAGGGAAGTTATGGAATCAGGCACAAAATTAGTGATCTTGTTTCATGGCAAGACACTTCTTTGAGTATAATCTTCATTGCTTCATGTGTGTAATGACATGAGATATGGGCTGAAATGTTGTATAGCAGATTAGGAGATTGTTTGCTTGCTTTTGCATGAGTGTGCTATGATTGTTACTTGAGCAAAATCTGGCAGAGCGTGTATGAAGCTTTATCATTAAATCACTTATCTTACAGTAGTTACCTTGAACAGTCTAAGATTTGTAAGTATAAATGCATAGTACAAAGGCTTCTATGTTTTAGGAGCCTTTTTTCCGAAGGCACTCCATTTTGATGCAAACCTGAATTCAGGTGATGGTGGAAAAGTGGAAGATCCCTTGTTTCTTGCTCTTGTCATTGACTTGGCTGTTTGTGTTTTTATTATTTATTATTGACTGAAGATAAAACGTATGTATCTTAAACAATTCTAATTAAGGTGTATCCCTTTGTATCTGAAAACAATCTGCAGGCTGTTACATACATACGAACCTTATGTGCATTTACAAATGAAACATTGGCAAAGTACTCCTATGCAACATCACTCCAAGCAACACTGAGATACGGAATCCTAATTAGTCTTGTTCAAGGACTGGGTCTTGGTTTTACATATGGACTGGCCATATGTTCCTGTGCATTGCAGCTTTGGGTGGGAAGGTTTTTGGTTAAACATCATAAAGCCCATGGTGGTGAAATTGTAGCTGCCCTTTTTGCTGTGATCTTGAGTGGCCTGTAAGTATAGAAGTCTTATAATTTGTTGTCAAGTGTCAACTTGTTATGACATTAGTCCTGTATGTTTTACCTACTCCTTTTCACTTTTCCCATCTTTCAGTGGGCTGAATCAAGCAGCAACAAACTTCTATTCATTTGAGCAAGGGAGAATTGCTGCTTATAGACTTTTTGAGATGATAAGCCGTTCAACTTCTAACGTAAATCATGATGGAAGCACCTTGCCATCAGTACAGGGGAACATTGAATTCCGGAATGTTTATTTTAGTTACTTATCCCGTCCTGAGATACCTATTTTAAGTGGGTTTTATCTTAGTGTGCCTTCTAAAAAAGCTGTTGCTCTTGTTGGAAGAAATGGCTCTGGGAAAAGCAGCATAATTCCTTTAATGGAGCGGTTTTATGATCCTACCTTAGGTACCAAAGCCATTTTTTGTTAATTTTTTTACATGCACTGCTTCAAATAACTAGTTTGTGCAGCGTTACTTCTAAACTTTGACTACTGACCTGTTATGTTTCTTCAGGAGAGGTCCTTCTTGACGGTGAAAATATAAAAAACCTCCAACTTGAATGGCTTAGGAGTCGAATTGGACTTGTTACTCAGGAACCTGCCTTGCTGAGTTTGAGTATCAGAGACAATATTGCTTATGGAAGGGCAGCTACTCTTGATCAGATTGAAGAAGCTGCTAAAATAGCTCATGTTCACACCTTTATGAGCTCACTTGAGAAAGGATATGAGACTCAGGTAAACTTTGGCAGTATGGACCAATCTTGTTATGTTACACATTATTCGCACCACAAATCACTGAATACATCTTTAATTTTCCAGGTTGGTCGGGCTGGTTTGGAACTGACAGAAGAACAAAAAATTAAGCTCTCAATTGCTAGAGCAATTCTCTCTAATCCAACGATTCTCCTTCTCGATGAGGTAACTGGTGGACTTGATTTTGAAGCTGAAAAGGCTGTTCAGGGGGCTTTGGATCTTATCATGTTGGGAAGATCAACAATAATAATAGCTAGACGGCTTAGCCTGATTAGGAATGCTGATTTTATTGCTGTCATGGAGGAAGGTCAGCTTGTGGAAATGGGCACACATGATGAACTGTTAAATCTGGATGGTCTTTATGCAGAACTTCTAAAATGTGAAGAAGCAGCTAAACTGCCTAGGAGGTATCAACTTTAAGCTGCTTTATTTTTTTTGGTTTATCTAACCTAGTATTTGATGTTTTCAATACGGCATTTTTTCCCTGATAACTGATGTACTTTACTGCCCTACTAGGATGCCTGTAAGGAATTATAAAGATATTGCAACTTTCCAGATTGAGAAGGATTTATCTCCGAGCCAAAGCTTCCAAGAGCCCTCTTCTCCTAAAATGGCAAAATCGCCATCGCTTCAGCGAGTTTCTGGTGGCCATGCACTTCGAACTTCAGATGCTGGTTTCAGCTCTCTCGAATCACCGAATGTTCGGAGCCCGCCACCTGAACAGCTTTTGGAAAATGGTTCATTCTTGGATGGAGTAGAAAAAGAACCCTCAATAACAAGGCAGGACAGTTTTGAAATGAGGCTACCTGAGCTACCTAAAATTGAAGTACAATCTGGGCAGCAACAGAGCTCTAATCCTTCAGATCCTGAATCTCCTATTTCTCCACTTTTAACATCTGATCCCAATAATGAACGATCTCATTCTCAAACCTTTAGTCGACCTTTATCTGAAGCTGATTTGCCAATTGCATGGAAAGATGCAAAGGATGCAAGACCCCGCAAACCACCATCATTCTGGAGACTTATAGAACTTAGCCTTGCGGAGTGGCTTTATGCAGTCTTGGGTAGCACTGGTGCTGCTATATTTGGTTCTTTCAATCCTCTGCTTGCATATGCTATCACACTTATAATTACAGCTTACTATGGATTCAATGATGGTGGCCATAGTCTGCAAAAAGAAGTTGACAAATGGTGTTTAATAATAGCGCTTATGGGCATTGTGACAGTGGTAGCAAATTTCTTACAACACTTCTACTTCGGGATTATGGGAGAAAAAATGACAGAAAGAGTGAGAAGGATGATGTTTTCAGGTGTGTGTTTTCTCCTCGTCTTCATTAGGCTTTTTATATTTCTATTAAAATTATATGTATCTGGTCTTCTTGATCTCACATTTTTTATATGTTTTATATCGCTTCAGCAATGTTGCGAAATGAAGTTGGCTGGTTTGATGATGAGGAAAACAGTGCTGACAATTTATCATTGCGTTTGGCAAATGATGCTACATTTGTGAGAGCTGCATTTAGCAACCGTCTTTCCATTTTTATCCAGGACAGTGCTGCAGTTATTGTTGCGGTTTTTATTGGAGCTTTGTTACAATGGCGATTAGCTCTTGTTGCACTAGCTACCTTGCCTGTTCTCACCATTTCTGCTGTTGCACAGGTTTGAGCCAATTACACTTTGTTCAGCAATGGACGCTTTTCTTATGCTGATGTGAAGAATTAGATATTCGTTTCTAATGTTAACTTTAAAATTCTTAGTACTTTGTCCTTACATGTGTTATTATTACAATATCCATTTTCATGCTTTGCATGTACAAATTAGAATATAATATCTAGTGCCACTTTGTCTGAGCATGCATTGATCAAATGTTGGGTAACGCTGTAGCACAAGATCATGAATATAGAGGTCTGCATATGGGTTGTTATTTTTGAAAGATAGAACCTGGTATTAAAGCTATTTTCCTTGTAATTTGACACTTGTCAATGCTTTTTATGCATTCATTTTGATCACTGCTAGTCTTTATTCTGCAGAAACTATGGCTTGCGGGTTTTTCTAGAGGAATACAAGAAATGCATAGAAAAGCATCCTTGGTTCTTGAAGACGCTGTCAGAAACATTTACACTGTTGTGGCATTTTGTGCTGGCAACAAGGTGATGGAGCTGTACAGATTTCAGCTTGGCAGAATACTCAAGAAGAGCTTCCTCCATGGGATGGCAATCGGTTTTGGCTTTGGCTTTTCCCAATTCCTCCTTTTTGCATGTAACGCTCTCCTCCTCTGGTACACCGCAATCTGTGTAAAGAACCGCCACACAGATCTAGTTACAGCTCTAAAAGAATACATGGTTTTCTCCTTCGCCACATTTGCACTTGTGGAGCCCTTTGGTTTAGCTCCATACATTCTTAAACGGCGGAAGTCTCTCATTTCGGTTTTTGAAATCATTGATCGTGTGCCTAAAATCGACCCCGATGACAGTTCAGCTGTAAAACCTGCAAATGTCTATGGAAGCATAGACTTCAAAAATGTAGATTTCTGTTATCCATCTCGTCCAGAAGTACTCGTTTTAAGCAATTTCAGTCTGAAGGTGACAGGTGGCCAGACTGTTGCTGTTGTAGGTGTATCTGGTTCAGGTAAAAGCACTATAATCTCTCTTATACAGAGATTCTATGACCCTGTTACGGGTTCGATCTTCTTGGATGGGAGAGATTTAAAGGACTACAACTTGAGATGGTTAAGGAGTCACCTCGGTCTAGTTCAACAGGAGCCTGTGATTTTCTCGACAACAATTAGGGAAAACATCATCTATGCCAGACATAATGCAAGTGAAGCTGAAATCAAAGAGGCAGCTAGAATTGCAAATGCCCACCATTTCATCAGCAACTTACCTCACGGTTACGATACCCATGTTGGCATGAGAGGTGTAGACTTAACCCCGGGACAGAAACAGAGAATTGCAATCGCCCGGGTGGTTTTGAAGAATGCACCTATTTTGTTGCTGGATGAAGCTAGCTCTGCAATTGAATCCGAGTCCAGTAGAGTAGTTCAGGAAGCTCTTGACACACTAATAATGGGAAATAAAACAACTATTCTGATCGCTCATAGGGCTGCAATGATGAAACATGTTGATAACATTGTTGTTCTCAATGGAGGCCGGATTGTTGAGGAAGGGACCCATGATAATCTGTTAGCCAAAAACGGTTTGTATGTGCGTTTGATGCAACCTCACTTTTCAAAGGGTTTGAGGCAACACCGGCTTGTCTAATGATGTCATCTTGCCAAGGGAATTCATTTTCCAAATCACGTCCAAGACGAATGGAAATCATTCTCTTGTTAGAATCCAACTCCATATTCATCAGGAGGACACTTGCTAGACTGACCGGGAACCTATGAAACTCAAGGCCTTGTCAGCTAAACTCAGGTATACAGAGGGGGTGGCTGGTTGCATATTTTGCAGGTAGTTGACATATAGCAGGCTAATGGAAAGTTGCCGTTTTTGGGTTATGGACATGTTCAAGGAGGGATATACATGATCTTTTTTCCTGTAGGTATGTTGATTCATTGTCTATTAAATGTTTGATAGGGAGGTGTAATTTGTATTTGGGTGTTCTTTTTATGATTTCTTAGGGTTTCTATGTTGATGATTGAGTGGAGCAAATTTGTTTGCCTGATTTATGTAAATTTTGAACTGTTTGTGAAAAAACCCTAGTGGAAGATAGGCATGGTAGATGGTGCTGGTTGTATGTTGATTTGTAAATATATACATAGATTGTTTAGCTTCATTCAAATTTGTTGCAATTATTGACTCAAAGCACAGAGTCTTGCTTGAGTCACTATTCTGCCTGTGTTTCACTGATTTTTTCGTACTTGAATCTGAAAAGAAAGAGCTTTAAAGATAGTGGCAACATGTACACAATCATCATCAGAGATAAAAGTGACCCAAGAATCTTGACTCCATTCCCCAGCCTGATGTTAAATTTATGAAGATATGACACATTTCAGTCTGCAACTATAAAAATTGCTGCTTTATTTTCTAACAAGGTACTGGTAAGTCAATGAAATCGGTAGCCAAACAAACCAGCATTAGCAAGAATTTATGAATGGCTGTGACTCTGTAAGCTCTAATCTTAATTGAAAGCTTCAAGTTTAACTTGACACTATTTTACTCTTCCCCTTTTTTGGTGTAATTTTTTTCTTCTATGTTGACACTTTTTAACTGACTTCTAATTTGCACATCTCAGTAAAATTAAACATCAAAGTTTTGTGCATTAAGGGATTGTTGTGTAGAGAAGTTATTGAATTGATACGAGCTGTAGAGGATTGAAGGAAAATTCTATCCACATTTCTTAGACGAAGCTTTTCAAACGTGAGTTTGTTCTGAACCTCACTGCGCAAAGGTACTCTCATCTTGACCCCCTAGATTCCGCTGTAGCGGAACCTCTATACGACTAAACGATGCTGTCTCTTTGAGCTTCGGCCAAGCTGTTGCCCTTCAATCTTAATACAATGTGTGAAAACATTAATACAATAACATTTAGTTGATAAATGAGAAGAATCGTACAAGAAAGACGTACCAAAAGCTTAATTTAAAGATACTAAGTGGATTAGTTGATTAGTTTGATGAGATTGGGTGAAGATTAGTTGGATGCATAACCTATTCTACACCTAATTATATATTGATCACACAATTTTAAAAATGATATAGCCTGTATTTTTAAGCCTATAAAGTTGTAATAATTCTACTCAACTCAACTCATCCTGTAGCTTTAAATGCTACCATCTGTACAAATCACATCAGAACAGCTCATCCAAACCCGATCCCCTTGACTAGATTTACAGATCTACTCACATTTGACAGGGTTAATAGCCACATTACAAGGTCTAATCACATTTGAAAGCTTTGTTTAATAATCTTTTAAAAAAAAGGTTAATGACCTCATATTAAGGCAACTTTTTTCTCGTAATCAAATCCTCTGACAGATCCAAATTTACACCTTTTTTTTGTTGTAAAAGTCACAATCCAACTTCACATTTCTCAATTCTCACCGTATGAGCCACATCTCAGTATAACATACTTGGCACATACACAACAACGAGATCATATATGCAGCCAGAGACATTTATAATGATAATGATCTAAATCATGCTGAAAACCTCTACATAATTGCCAACACTTTTGGTTACAAAGACGTCGAGAAAACGTCCCTTCTTTGATTTTTCATCCAATTCCACAACATATATATTTTTCTGACTCTGTGCAACAATGAATATGCATAAACACAGTTCCTTATTTCTGATCTATAATATCGACGTGAAGAATTAATTCTTTGTAAATGAGGAAAGAATCACAGAGGCAGAAGCTGATGAATGATGATGGTGTTTGTTCCCAAATCCCATGCTTTTTATTATTGGCTCTTCTTTCCGGCTTTGAAAGTTGAATGCTAGCATTTACATGCTTATATTGGTTTGCTATATCTATTATGATGATTTGGGCATGGCCTGATTCTGCAGGAAATGCCTTAAAAGAATGAACGCTTGTCGAGGGCGGTGGAGAGGTACTTCGTGTCCTGCATTCGTGACTGTCACCAGTGTCAATCCTTTGTAAACTTGGCTCCATCCACCAACCTGTCACCAAACAAATAAAAATAAATTATAAGGTAAAAGTAAGCATTTTTAAGGAAGAAGGCTAAAAATGTGTAGAATTGGAGTGAAAATGCTTACCTTCCCGTTGTCGTACCAAGGATACCATTGGCTGACTGTTGGAAGCTTCAAAGCATCAATGGAGTAGCGAGTAGCAGTAAGAGGTACTACGGCATCAGTGTCTCCACTGCAAAGATAACAATCAAAATTTCTTTGAATAATCAACAAGGTCATAAAATTTAATTTTTTTAACAAGTATGACTAGCTCAAATCAAAGATCTTCCCAATAAAAATCTTGTTCAAGTTGAAGAGACAAAGGAAACAAGTTTACCTATATACCCATATCCTTAGGCCAGCAGCAATAAGTTCTTGGTAAATTGGGAGCATGGAAAGAGGAGAATCACTCCAGTAATTCCCTACTATATTGCTGCAAACAACACACATGATAGATAGTAGTTAGTGAAATGCTCGGATTACAAGAAGTAGATGTTTGCAAGAAAAAAAATGTAACGGTTATTTTTTATTACATATACCTGCATGTATCCCAAGGGTAACGGATGTTAGTTTTGTTGGCATGGAGAGCATTCTGTACTTCCGGGAGATTGAAATACTCCTTTGAATACCTCTCAGTGCATGGATCATAAGCTCGTGTCATCCAAGGCTAGTCAAATTTAGAGAAGAGTGAGTGCAATCAAAATGCAGTCTGGCAGAGCACAAGCAACAAATTGCAAGATACTGAAAATAGCTTATAAGGTATAAGCATTTACTAATAGCTAGGAAAAGTAGCTAGCTTGTAATTTACAAGGCACTAGCTGAATGAGTCTGCTAAGCTGATAGTAATATAAACTAGAAGCTAAGTAAAAGGTTTCACAAACATGTCTATTCTTCTAGCAGAGATATTGAATAGTAAACCTCTTGCTTAGTACTGGTTAGCTGATTTTGAGTCTCACAACTCCTAATTAATCCATGGTTATTAGCTGCTTTGTAGTTGAAATATCTAACACATACCAATCTGTTGCTCTAGTTTCAAAAACACAGCTTTAAATTTAATATTTCATAACAAAAGATGCTTTCGAGAATTTTTCACCAACAACTTTCCTTTTTATAGAAGCAAATTCATATGAGATTGCTAATATGCACATGATGAAGCCTTTGAACTGCTTATATAGGATACAAAAACAATATTGATTTAACTCAAGAATCTAGAGGTGCCAGTGATTACTTACATAATGACCCCTCAAGTTCCGCTTCAGTGCAGCTGTACTGTTGCAGGGACGTGTATATATGCTGTAAGGATCTATATTACCAAACTCATTATCAGCAACATCCAGAGCTCTGTTACATTCAATTGATGGGTGTTGAGATGATCCAGAATCACATGAACTTTTAAGGCTTTTGTAGGTGGTATCTGAAATCAAACCATGAGTCCACCAGTACTCAAACGTGCCAATATAATCATGATAATCATCCGTAACAGCATTACCCACCTGTAAAAGATGAAATGTCAGAAGAATTATCTTACTTGAAAATATTGCAATTGAGTTTGTGGATAGTTACCAGGAATCCTTTGAAGTTAATGATAGGGTTTTTGTGCCCTTTGTTTCTTCTGTAAATGATTTGGGAGAGTTGAGGAACATAGTGTCCTGCAAATGGATTAGAGGTTAGTATGAACTGTTTGGAAGCAAGCAGTTTCTCACTCACTATAAACTGATGATAGAGAAGCATAAGCAGACCTGCATAACTTTCACCAGCAATGTAAAATTCTCTATGCTGATATTGGGGAAATCTCTTGAACCATTTAACAAGAAACACATATGCATCCTCAGCTATAGTTCAAAGCAAAAGACATGAAAAAATGTCAGGAACATGACAAACAAAGGGTTTATTTAATGACAATATAATGCTGAATTTGCAATGGAAATTTTTGAGAAACAGTCTCCATGATGAGCAGTGAGTTAAGAGTTTCTATTCAAAAGGCACAAAAAAAATGTAGAATCTGATGTGACAGACGTGAAAGAGTAAAAAGGGGAAGCAAATTCCATACCTGTTCTGTTATCACCAGCAGTGTAGTAATCTGATGATGTGTTTGAGTATGAAAAGCCAACCCCAGCAGGAGATTCAAGAAAAAGCAGATTTGCCACTATTTCCCCAACAGAAAGCAATACCCAAAAAACAAAAAAAAAAAACAATAAAGTAAGACTCAAATTGCTCAATAGCAACAAACAAAGAAATTAACAGTAAACACATTCAAATAGAGAATTAAATCTAAAAAGCTAGATATGGACAAGAATACAGATCCCATAAAATCAAATTGAGATAGAAGCTCAAGACTATCAAATCAGATCTCACAACATACATTTGTTCCAAGAATATGGATTTGAGAAGAGAGTCTTCCCATCTGAACGGATACGGAAAGGCCCAATTTCCTCAGCTGCACCATAGGCAATGGAGGAGCAACCAGGGCCTCCATTAAGCCACAAAATCAGTGGCTTCCGATGAGCTCTGGTGGGTGACTCAGTAAACCAGTAGAACAGTGCTCTTCCAGCTGGCTTGTTTACAGTCACATAGCCAGAGTACTGAGCAAAATCCACATTTGATGGCTGGCCTGGCAAATAAGTGATTTTGTCACTTGCTTGATTAGCAGATGACAAGGGGAGAAGGAAGGAGAAGATGACAAGAAAAAGAGGAAGCATTTTGAGAGGCAAAGCCATAGGTTTTCTCCCAACCAATCAAAAATGTAAAACTATAAAAATAATCTGAGATGGGGTCTACTACAATGTGGGAGATTGATTGAGACAAAACCAGGCAACCCAGAAGGAGAATCCCAATATAATTCTGGCTTTTTTCAATGAATTGGTAGGTTTTAGGTACCACCCAGAACCTGAGAAGTTGAGATTGAGAATGGATTATCAAAATTAAGCAGTACAGGAGAGAAATTGAGGGGATATAAATGCACACAGCAACTACCCAGTTAAAAACAAGCTAAAGTTTGACTGCTCAGATACACACATCCCAAGATAAGCATGGGTGTTTAATCAATGGATGCAGATATCTCAAGGAAAATTCCTCTTAAGATATTGACATCAGAGGAAGTAAGTATCACAGAGAGAGGGAGAGAGAAAGATGATACAGCTTCAAGTTGATAATGAAATATATACTACTACCAGATTCACGTTGCTTGTATGCATTGAAAATAAACGGAGTAGATAATATCCTTTTTTAATAAAAAAAAAGAGTAAATCTTTTTCATCATTCATATTGATTGCAATGGAGAATTGCTGAGCTGTGACTGCGGAATGCGGATGACTGCTTTGAATACCAATCCAAATTTCCAGCCCATTTTCCTGCGTATTATTCTACTTTGTAAGTATTCAAGAAAAGAAAGCTCTACAGCTCCTTCCCTTGAATCACAATCTTGCATTTTTTCTACAGGGTTTTTCTCTTTGGGGCATTTGACCGAGCAGTTGGTGTGCGCACATGGGTTTTGGATTAAATCTGAAATTCCAGCGCCGCTCATTACTCAAATCGACGGTGGGGATTGGAGATTCAAGCCATAAAAGGCATTAAAACAACATCTGCAGTTAAAATTCTTAGTTGAAATCCGAGCCAAAAAGAAATCAATTAAGTAAGAAACTCTAAAAGGGCAGTGGCTTTTAGTGAATGTGATGCATTGAAGAGAATGATACCTAATGAGAGTGTATGAGCGGGATTAATTACTAACTCCCATGATATCACGGCATGGCTTAAAGGGACCACTTTCTATAGTTTTATTATCATCGTTGCCTTTCTTTCTGGTAAGTTGGATTAACTACAATTTTGACTAATAGAGTACTTAACGAATTATTAATAATTCTCCTTTTAGAAAAAAAAATTTATTACATGTTAGTTGGATTAAAATTTAAAAAGCAATGATTTGATCCCTAGAAACATGCCTTCAAAGTACTTGATGGGTCATGTTCTTTAACTCGATCGTTTATCACAGAGCAGACATCAAGAACGGAGAGAGTGAAACTGTGAAAGTCGTTGATCATTTTACTCATAAATTATATATCACTTTTATAAGTTAATCGAGAAAAAAAATTATATTGAAAGAATTTACTATAAAAAATCGATTGGATTTGAAATTAATCATGTTGAAAATATGCATTCTTACATTTAAAAATTAGGACTAAATAAAAATCAATATATAAATATAGAATATATTTTTTTTTACTTATCAATTGATTTTATGATAAAATCTTACTAGTCTCATATGACAGGGCATTGAATATAAACACGGACAATCGTGTACACGCCAACCGTTAACAACCCATGAACTCTAATATTGTATCAGAACAGTGACGAGTTAAAAATACGCATTATCAATAGGTTTATACTTTTTTTTTTATTAATAATTGATTTTAGAATGAAACACTTAACAACTCATAAACTCTAATAAACCATACATATTAATACAAAAATGATAATATGGAAATTTTCAAATAAAACAGAGAGAGATGAAACAAACAATCAATTTGAATTTCGCAAGGATGTGTTTGAAATAAAAGATATAACAAGGTGACAAAATAGCTTTCATGAGGGGACACTAATAGTTGTTCAATGGCTTATTCAATAATTAAGAGTTTGTTACATTTCATGATCGATTCAAGGCCCCATCCATCATCGAGTAGCAATCGCCAATCGATGATGTAAAAGTTTGCCTTCATTAAGCCTAAACGAATGCAACGACGTCGTCACATTCTCCCACGGGCAGCTGTCGTCTGCCCGACCATCATTGCCCGCAAATTGCTGTTCATTCCGTGTACGGCTCATCTTTCTTTGTTTGTATACAATTTCATTAATATTGCGTTTGTTCTTGTATTATGCCCTCATTTATGCAAATGATCCATCAAATAATAGTATATACAACGTACATCATACCTAGCTTCTAAGTATGGTTCTTGTTGGTAACCTTCTATCTTTATTCCATTCCTATTGTCTCTCACTTTTTAGGTTTTCTAATTTCAGATTCATAGCCTTGGTAATAGGAAATGCTAGGCCCTAAAAACATTTAACATTTTTAAACAAATAAACCCAACACAATATTGGTCAAACCATTATTCCAAAATCGATCTTGCTTATATATGTATGATCCTCATTTAAGAGGGCATCAAAATTAAGATTGACGTGCATTATATGCATGGCATCAATCTTCATGGTCAATGATTCATTTCTTTTTTTACAAAATGACTACAACCATGTAAGTTGAGGATTGATGAAATATGGTCATAATAAAATGGTCTTATTCCCATGAAATTTGTTAAAATTATGGGTGAAGTTTATGAATTCTATATTAAATTGGTGAATTTTAGATAAAACAAAAAATATAAACATATTTGAAGAGAGAGAATTTTATATTTAATCATTCAATTTTTTTTATTTAATGGAGATCTCCTCAATTCCGCCACGGTGAGGTATATTTTCCAACTTCAATGGAAATAATCCCTAAATTAAACGTTCATTAATTAGTGATTACGCTAATGTCTATTTAAATTATGGGGTACACAATTATTGACTTATTGTTAGTTTGTTACTACGGTTAGCTGGGCTATACGTAAACTCTGTACAAACGGATTTTATTCTCTTATTATAAAAGATTTTTCACTGTTGTGAATTGTGATTGGATCCTGTTGTCTCGGATTTTCACATGGGTCGTATGTTAAAGTCAGAATTATCGCATGCTTTGTACGATAATATCGAAAATTTGTATCCTCTTTACGCAACTATTGGCATCTCCATAATTTTATCATCTTGCACGCATGTCACACGCAGAGGCATTTAAACTGCTCTTATCAAACCGTTATAAACCATGAAACATAAACACTTTATATCAAACCGTTATAAACCATAAACTTTATCCTCTTTCTATTTAGCTAATTAACGGGACAAAAATGTATGATAGATGTTCAAATGCTAACAAAAGTGTGATGAAGAAGAGTGCTTTTTACAAGTGTTACAATATGGGATGATTGCAACTATGAAAAAAAATAAGGGTGGTTATATTTTTATTTAACATTAAAATTACACAAATATCTATCATACTCCATCAGTTAATAACTTCTTAGGATGAATTTTTAAATGTTTACACTAATCTCCCACAATGATCATAGAATACAAATTTAACCATCCAGATTAGGAATTTGCTTGCAGAAGCAAGTAAGAAAACACAACCAGCCTTACATTTAGCTTCTTTGGGATGATCAAGTTTGAATTTAGCATCATCAGCACAATAAGATTTCATGCCATGTTTAAATTCATTCACCAAAATGAAAAAATAAAGTCTCAAGTCAAGCAACAGCCAATCACTTATTTCTGAATCTTTAATGACAACTAGGTGATCAGCAATCTCAAAACAGAAATAACTTCCACAAATCACCAAGAGCACAAACAACCACAACAATACATATATTCCATGTTTTATCATCCCCCAATGCTGGGAACTAGCAAACCACAGTACCTGAAGAAGTAGACCCAGCAAGTTGCAGTGACAGAGGATCCCACTTCATAATCTCTCCACAGGATCCGCCATTAGCCTTGATTGGAGGATTTGGAGCTACAGGCAGCTTAGTTTCTTCTGCACCTGCAACAGCCACAGAAACACTCGAGTTTCTGGAAGCTAACGCCTTAAGACGGTATCTTTCAGCTCTAGAGCCAATAACTTGACCCAAAATGGAGGCCCCAATTGTGAAAGCCATAGCAGATTTAGGCATCAAGACAGACTTCCTTAAAAGGCCTATGAACGGGACAGCTGCATGAACCGCTGCAAACCAAGAAAGAGAGAATTTCTTGGTGTGTTCTCTCCAAATCCCGAGGGGAACGTTTGCTGCCATGCCCAGAGCTCCAATTACAAGAACTTTGTTTGGTAATGGTTGAGGGCGAAGGTTCTTTGCAAAGGCTGTTTTAGAAATGGCTGCTCGGGCAGCAACAATAGCAGGAGGGCACTTGAGATTAATGCCTGAAGGAGGCTTAAGAACCTTGGCGACAAGTGGTAGAACACCGCTGACTGCCCTGTATGATTTGGCTATAGGGCAGTTGCCGCTTTGAAGCCACTCATTGCTCAGCGCCTCATGACTTGAGTTTCCTCCCTGAGAAAACAGAGTAGAGAAGAAGTTGAGAAAATAAAGGACTTTTTTTTCCTACACAATTAGGCTATGGCTGTTGATGAAATTATTACTCTAGTAAGACTTTTATGGAAACATCAATATGCGGCACTATTATGTAACCGCGCAAGTTAGAAGAGATCAGTCGATAAAGATCTGCAGGAATTCAGGTTGATGAAATGGAAGAAGTGTAAAAGCAAGGTTGCAAAAATATTTCAATTTAAATGTAATTACATATCATGCTTATGGGATGGGACCAATAGATGTCAATCAAGTCAGGGTTGGATTCAGGTCATGTTACTGCAGGTTCAGTTAAAGTACGAGACGGTTGATTTCAGGTTACAGATTGAGTCTGGGGTTGGGTCGTCACATGTCAAGTTCAAGTTTAAGTTAACCCAATAGGTTAAGTGCATGGTTTTTAAACAAATTTGTTGATAGAACAATTTCAGAAGTTAAAATTATAAAACTTTGTTTTTGCTTAAAGACTCACTCCTGGGTCAAACCTGCCTAACCGGTTTACAAAATTTGCACTTTAGTTAAGTTTCAAATTACAAATTTAAGGCTCATTTAATTGGGGTGATTTTGGGTTTGGTAAAACGCAATTCTGGGTCAGTTCTATGGGTCACCAGTCCATGTTTTGACAGTTTATTCTGCTAAATATTATGAAAGCAAATTTAAATATCAACAGAACTTCATTTTAGGCATTTTCAAATCATCGGTCTAGTGGTCCAAGATTCAAATTACTGACCTGAGATGAATTTTCCTTCTTTGATGGCTGGGACTTTTTCTTTTGATTCTTCCACTTCTCTGAAAATGCGTCAAAGCCAAAAGGTCCTCCAAAACCAAAAGAAGAAAGGCTTATAGTAGCTGCCTTAGCAGCTAAAGGATTGAATTGTAGCAAAGATTTCTCAGGCTCCAGATTCTCAGGGCGCACAAAGGAATTTCCAGAAAGTGGAACTACTCCATCTTGCCCATGAAAGAGCCTAAATGCCATATCAAAATTGGGACCATCTTCAAAAATCGGGCCTTTGGTTCGATGAACCTGCACAGAAGCATCACGCCATCACATATGTCAACCAATTGTTTCAGCATATTATATTCATTAAATTATCAATAGTCTTGGCTATGGGTCTTTTTAGTGTATAGCTCTATTTGTTAAACTGAATTTATGGATACAAGGTTACACCTAAAGTTCATGTAACAACTTACTCGAGTTACAAAATCAATTTCCATAGGCATTCCAAATGTCAATTAGCATATTATTCCATCATAAGTGAAATCGGAATACTATATAAAAGAGCTTGCTAGAATATGACTTACAGGCAGAGGCAAGGCTGTGGAAGATGAAAAAGAGAAGTTGGTTGGCCGATTGATGTTCCTCAAAAACGGGCACCTTAGAATTTCCTGTCCAGAAGCTTCAGAATCCTCGGTAACATCCCTAAAACAAAAGTCCATTCTCCCACAGCAGTCTGTAAAAATCACAAAAAGTTTGATCAGTACTACTCCTATGGTTTTTTTAGCATAGTATCAAGTAACATTGCATAATAGACGTACACAATCCCTAGATATTTAGGTTGCAATATTATTTTTACTGATCAATAACTAACTCACACTTTTACTTCTTTTCCTTGTTTGACAGATCAAATCAAGTTCATAGCGTGTGCTCGGCACAAGCAAGTTAAAAGTTGTTGTATTTGAACAAGGCTGGTCTCCTGTGGGGTTTCAAAACACTCCCTAACCCATATATAAAAGTTTCATCATAGTTTTTATAAGGTCCCAAAAGTGTGTAATTCACATAAGAGTTAATTGCTTGCAAAATAAAGAAAACTGCAGCACAAGTGCTTAGCACCACAGACATCACTAGAATACTGTTGAAGTGACAAGAAGATTCCAGAAACATAACAATCAGAAAGCTTTTCCAATAAACTCTCAACCTCATAAACTTGAATTTTAAAATTGACTACTGAGTTCCACTGAAAAAGCAAAAAGATTGTCATCCTCTATCAAAAATCAATGTTACAATGGTTCAGGTAGATCCATGAAAGCATCTCTCCCTGAACATAATTACCATGAAAGAAAACTGTAACCATGTGCCCCACGGGCAAATAGAAAACAAAGATACACAGGTGTAATAAAAATTGCTTCAGATCATTTAGCACTTCACCAAGAGATACCAATCCTCAAGCACAAGTGTTCTTTGCTGGCATAATTTTCACAAATATTCTGATCATTAATGGAGCAATCTATCTTTTCTCCCTTTTTTAATGGACCTTCGGTAAATACTTAGCTTCAGAATATTCCAGATGTACAAGTCGCTATAATCAATCTCCAAAATAACAAAGACCACAAAAAATGCCCAAATAAGGAAGGAAAAAAAAAATATTTTGGGGCCTTGAAAATTTCCAGCTCCTAAGAATCAATTCCACTTGCCATGCTATGAATCAAAAAGTATCCAGATCGTGAGCAGAACACGGTCACCTAAAGAACCAATTCTTCAGATTTCAAAATTCACATCATCAAATAGCACAATCACTCGGTATAAACTATAAGCACCAAAGAGATAAGCCTACAAAATCCAAAGCCTAAAAAGCAATAAAAATCCAGATCATGAACAAGCAGTAGGTCACGCAACCTCATAACCGATCAATTTCCATAAATGTCGCCGGTATCTACTCATAGATTAGATTAAGAAAAAGCAAAATCACTAATAATCCTCTGCAAATTGCACAATAGACACCAATCAAAAATCAATTGAAAACGGCGAGGAGAGAAATTTGTTACCGAGGAGGAAGCAAAAAACCTTGAGAGGAGAAGAATTGGGAATCTGGTCCAAAAGAGAAAGGAGCTACAAGGAAGGAAGGAATGAATGAAATGGATTGGGTGGGAGAAGAGTTGGGTTAGGTACCAGCAATGTAAACGGAGAGAGAGAGGTGGGGAAGGTAAACGACGCCGTGCTGCGCACACGCTTCTTCTTCTTTGACGAGAAACATTCATTTATTCTTTATTTAATATACAACGTGGTTTTGAAAGATTTTTCTATAAAAAAAATGCACTTTTCTTCGAGGAAAAAAATGGTATTTTGAAAATGATTTTTTTTTATAATTTATTTTAAGAACATATTATAAAGATTTGATTAAATTTGGGTTTTTTAAATTATTTATAGTCTTTTTTATAGAATGGATGCAAAATTTATTAAAAGTAGGGGCATATTTTTTGACAGTATAATATATTAGAATGAGAGTCATAGATAAAATATCGTCGTGATATTTAATTTCGTGTAAGAAAATAAAAATGTTAAAACAATGTCGTATCGACATTTTAAAAAAAAAATATGACCAAACTGAAGTTTTCAACTTTTTAAACTAGTCCAAAACGATATCATTTTGATATGATTTTAAAAAATACAGAGTAAAACTAAATAAATTATTTAGAATTTTAAAGGGGATCAATCATTAGAGCTATTCTAATTAATCTAGACGCCTTGCCGGATGAAAGCAAGGCAACAATCCCCATACCCCTTGTGCTTTTCCCCATAAGTGAAATGTTGGGTAGCAATTGAACCGAGTAGAGCTTTAAATTGCTCAGGCTTAACTCGGTTAAAAATATATAGACGATCTTGTATTCAAATGTTCATTGAGCTTTAACTTAGCTCACGAGCCTCTTATTTAGTTTATTCGTGAGATAACTTCGCGAACAACTCATTTACCTAATCATATATAAGCAAATGAAACTAAAAATTAAACTATGTAGTTTGAGAAAGACCACTAAAATTATGTAATTTTACATCGCTAACAACTCATTTACTTGATCATATATAAACAAATGAAACTAAAAATTAAACTATGTAGTTTGAGAAAGAACACTAAAATTATGTAGTTTTACTTTAACTATAATCTAGTTTGTTGTGAGCGTATAATCGAGGTTGCTCATGAGAATATCATCGATCTTGCTTTTGAACAAACTAGCCGAGTTTTCTTATACTCAAGCTCAACTTATTTATCTTTTGAGCCTTAAAACTATACTTACGCTTGGGTCATTTACAAATCGAATTGAACACGAACTAGACTTAATCGAACTTGTCGCTATGTGACTTACAAACTACTCTATTCATTTACAACTTAAGAGGAGACAGGCAAAATACTCAAATTAAAAAAGGTAAGAAGTGAAATACGTTGAAAAAAAATTGTTTTAAGGAATTTTTTTATCATGAAAAAAAGTTCTCGCACCAAATTTACAGCACACAAAGTAAAATATGGAGTATGTTACTAGAAAGCTGTGATCTTCCTATAACTAACATCTTTCTATATTCTACGCCTTTACAGGCATAACAGTAACTCTAACGGCTTCTCCAAATTCTTTAAAATTGAACTTTTAAGAAAGTATGGACATGTTTTTAGTCTAACAATTTCCTCATCTTGTTCTCTATAATGAGGAAGGGGGCAAAAATATTAAGGTTTCGTTCGGCAAAGCTTATCTGGATACTTATAAACACCCAGTTACTTATATGGAAAAAATAAGTTTCGTTTTATGTGTTCGGCAAAATTTGCTTATTTGAAATAAGTTACTTATACTCGATACTTATCTGTTTAAATAATAATCAACACCCCCAACCTTATGTCAAATAAGCTAACTTTTCTACCAAAATATAAGTAAGAGGGACCCACGTGATTTCCCAATTAAATTTTGTTTTTCATTTTTTTTACCTTCATTAAGCCGTTTTTAGTAATTTTATACATCTTGCTTAAAATATCAGCAATTCAGTTTACCGAACAAATTCCGGATTATTTGGAAAATAAACAACTCATATCAGTATCAGCATCAACATCAACATCAACATCAACATCAACATCAACATCAACATCAACATCAACATCGATAAGTACCGATTTATCGAACGGAGCCTAAGTCTTTTCCCTAAATTTAGAAAATGTGACAATTCTCTATAATGGAGAGAAATGACAAAAATAAATGTTGCATTCTCTAAAATAGAGAAATCGTTGAACTTAGAGAAAATAATTTTTTTTATAGAAAATGGCTTTTGTTTCTCCAATTTGAAAAAATATCTGGAGAACCTGTTGGGGTTGCTCTAAGATAAGAATACTATTTCTAAAAATAAAAATTAAATTAATAGTTTTTTTTGGATAGATAAGGAGGCCTAGTGGCTGAAACTAAATTAAATTAAAAGTTAATAAATATTATAAAATAATATTTAAAACATCTAAATATATAAAATCTAATAAAATTTTTTTTTTTTTGGTGGGTTGGGCCCTCACCTAGTTCGACACTTTTGTGCCTACGTCTAGACCGGAGTGTGGTTGGACCCCGTAAGGGGTGTTGCTCCTCCCAAGCCTCTCTACTGCATCCACACCGCCAGAGAGTCTCGAACTCGAGACCTCTGGACAAATGCTTAAGCAATCTAGCGCCAATTACCACTAAACCAAGAGGCACTTGGTTCTAATAAAATATTCTAAATAACAATTTACTCCGTATTTTATACCTGGCAAAGTAGATTGATATTCAAACTACTACTATTGTAACATTTATATTCATAATAAAATCGTGGTCAATAAATAAGCGGGCCATAATTGCAAATTGCCACCACACACCAACCTGCTACTTGCCAATCAAGAGAGACTCTCAAGGCCTTATCGCCTTTCCTGCATGCTACAACATCTTTGACTTTTTCGTTACTTAATTACTGTATTCATTTGTCTTTATCATACTATAATTGTGGAATTTTCAATATGGTACTTCTAATCTGGTCAATATTGTAAGCTTTTGTATAAGTCATATATATATCGAATATATGACTTGCTTAAATTAAAATTCACCCGATATACATCACAATATATGCACAATCTAAATAATAATTCGGCACATCTTACAAGCATATATCCAATCAACTTGATAATTGACCTATTGGCGACAACGAGCAAAGACAAAACATATAAAACTTACAGACTCTAATACAGGATATTTCCATAAAATTGCGAGTGGTAGAAGAAATAGGAAAATAATCAAGGAGATTACATCGGCAGAAGGAACGCAAATCATAGGAGAAGAAAATATTAGAGAGGAAATAAGAAAGGAATTCAAAGCTAGATATAAAAAAGAACAAACTAACCATGAAACATTTAGGCAATATTCAGACTTAATTACGAAAGAGATAACGGATGAAGACAATATGGAACTAACTAAACCTGTGACAAATGAAGAAATAAGAAATGCTTTAATGCAAATTAACTCAGAAAAATCCCCGGGTCCCGATGGTATGTCTGCGGGATTCTATAAAAAGTACTGGGACATTGTCGGGCCAAGTGTTATCAAAGCAGTTAAGAGTTTTTTTCATTCAGGCAAAATCCTTAAACAAATCAACCACACCTTCATTACATTGATACCAAAAAGAGAGAACCCAACTACCACTAACCATCACCGACCAATTAGCTTATGTACAACTATCTATAAATTGATTGCCAAAATTATTACAGAAAGACTTAAAAAGGTAATGCCAAAACTGACTCATCCTCTTCAGGGTGCTTTTGTAGCTAAAAGATCAATCCAGGATAATGTGCTAATTGCCCACGAAATTTTCCATTCTTTCAAAAATAAGAAAGGAAAAGATGGGTGGGTGGCAATAAAATTAGACATGGAAAAGGCCTATGACAGATTAGACTGGGATTTTACATTCCAAATTCTAAATAAATTCGGATTAGACAATAAAATGATAGGATGGATTAAAGAATGTGTAAAAACGGTCTCGTTTTCAGTCCTAGTTAATAATAGCCCTACTGACTTATTCTTCCCTGAAAGGGGGCTGAGGCAAGGAGATCCTCTTTCTCCTTTCCTTTTTATCCTAGCTACCGAAATCTTGGCTAGAAAGCTTCAAGAGACGAGTAACATAGACAAGAACACGATTGGATTTCCACTAACCCGCTCAGGAACTAAAATCCCTTTTCTAGCCTTTGCAGACGATATTATCATTTTCTCCCGAGCCAATCATGAAGCCTGTCTCAAAGCAAAAAAGATCATTGAAGAATACTGTGCTATTTTAGGACAAAGAGTAAACTACCATAAATCAACTTTCCAAACATCGCGAAATGTGGATAATTCACAAAAGAATAGGATTCAACAAACCCTTGGAATTTCAGGAATGATTGATTTGGAATCATATCTTGGATGCCCAATCATTAATGGAAGAGTTAATCGAGCTACCTTTCAAGACACAGTAAGGAAAACTAGAACACAACTAGCTAAATGGAAAGCTAACACTCTATCTCAGGAAGGGCGAACGGTTCTTATAAGATCCAATTTGGCTACGAAACCTAATTACACTATGCAAAGCTTCATGCTACCCTCAAATGTACACAAGGAATTGGACCAAATCAACAGAACATTCTTTTGGAATAAAGATATCAATCATAAACCTCTTATTGGGTGGGACAAAATCTGTAAACCCAAGACGTATGGAGGACTAGGAATTAGAAAGACTGAACACGTAAACCAAGCAATGCAAATGAAGCTGCTATGGAAATTACTGGCTGAACCAGATAACATATGGGTCAAACTAATGAATGAGAAATACCTTAAAGTCAAATCAATCCTTTCCTATAAAAAACAGACAAACACATCCTGGCAATGGTCAAAACTAATGAATCTCAGGGAAGAATTCTTTAAAGGACTTATCTGGCAAGTTGGTGATGGACGAACTATAAGATTTTGGAAGGACAAATGGCTCTTCTCGGAGTCACTAGATAAATATGCATTAAATGCAGAGTCTGTGAACGATTCTACCCTTGTTGAAGAATTTATAACCAATGATAGGAAATGGAGGCAAGATGTTCTAAGACACATTCTTCCAAGCCAGATTGTAAATCAGATTATTGAAACCCCAATACCAGGAAACTGGATTCAAGATCGACTATATTGGGCCCCTAGTAAAAATGGATGGTTCTCGACGGCATCTGCAATAGAACTGATTTCGAGAGTGCACGAGCAAACCCCACATTTGAATAATTGGATATGGAAATTAGATATATATCCTAAAGTTAAAAATTTTCTTTGGAAAGTTGTTCAAAATGGGCTCCCTACGAAAGCAAGACTACATGAGAAAGGGGTTGCTACCCCTCCAGGATGTTTAATGTGCAACTGTACATACGAGGACATAGGACACTTGCTAATAGAGTGCCCACATACGAAGAAATTAGTAAAGCAAATCAACTCTAAAACAGAAGCTATAATCAAGAATTGGGATACAAGAAATAAATCTGCCGGAGCAATCCTAAACGATTTAATCAAAGTGATGGATAAAAATGATTTCATAGAACTGGCGGTTTGTTGGTGGTGTGTTTGGCATCAAAGGAACAAGCTTGTTTTCCAACAAACTCCCAATGACTTCATTCTAAACTTAGAACAATACACAAAAAATCAAATTGCTCAATGGGATAAGTCAAAAAAATTGATAGAAGATGAAGAAAAACAAGAACAACAAACAAGAACTACACAAGTGAAAAGGAAAAGAAAGAGGGAGACATGGAGTAAACCGCCAAACAACCATATGAAATTAAATTTCGATGGCTCTAAACTCAGTTTTAGTCTAGCAACCTCAGGATTTGTAATCAGAAATCACAAAGCAGAAGTAGTAAGCTTAGGAGTCAATAAGCAAGGATCCATCTCGGTCTTAAAAGCAGAAGCACTTGCACTTAGGGAAGGAATTAAGGAAGCACAAAGACTAGGAATAGAACATCTTGAAATTGAAGGCGATAATCTCATTGTCATTAAGGCTATTAATAATAATGGAGGATGCCCATGGGAGATCGAAATATTGATAGCAGACATTTTGATATCCTTACAACAGTTCGTATCTGTCTCGGTCCGTCATGTGGGTAGGGACTGTAACGCTGTGGCCGACAAAATCTCCAAGCTGGGCCACAACATCCCTACCAGACTCTTGTTGGATAACCTAGAGCTGCTAGCTCTCATCCGGAAGGATGCCCTAGGACGCCCCCCGTAGGGGGTCTCCTAATCCTTACCTATTCAAAAAAAAAAAAAAAAAAACTTGATAGTTGACCTACGTACATTTCCCTCTCCTAACATTAGGAAAAACTACTAAAATTGTCAAAACTTTGAAATAAAGAAGCCCAAGATAACCAAAATCAAATATAAAAAATAAACTCAAATCTTAACCCTTATTATAAGGATCTTAATCACATCAAAACGTTAGAAAACAACAAGACACTGGTTCACGCTAAAAAAAATTGACCATGTTATATGGTGAACAGTGAACACTCTTGACAATAGACTCAAATAGTTAAGCTAAAATTTCCCAGAGAAGAACTGCCATTAATATTTAATTTACCCCAAAAGCTTAGCTAAATCGGTTAAAGTTTGAGCTCCCATATCTAATCAATCTTCTTACGAGCTACTTGAAGCTGGATGATCATCCCCGGATCGCTTGTATTCTGGTTTAAGCTCATAAGTACCTTGGTTAGCTCCTTTGTTGTTGTAGACACACAAATCTTTCAGTATATCTTTCAGAAATTGCTGCACCAAAAGGGGCATTAATTGAGAAAAATGGTAACTGGTGGGTTTTGTTATGTATAGAAAAGTAGTATAACATGTCCAAGATCAGAAGTAGATATCATTAAACACAACATAAGAATAGCATTTACCAAGTATCTTACATCATGAATCATCAACTCTTTGTGATTTTAGTATGAAATTATTATGTAGATGTGATCATGAACATTTACAATGATCTAGTTTAATACTGCATATGCTTTTCATGACAAAAGAAGAAAAGAACAAGTTGTTGGATTCAGTCTAAAAGTTCTTTTAGGATTATACTATACAACTAGGTTCAAAAGGAGCTTTTGGAAGATTAAACACCGACTCTAGAAAAACGTATATTTTTCTTGAAACTTCTTTCATTTTATTTTATAAAAAAACACTTTAGTTGCAATTGAGAACACTTAAAAATGAAATTCTTCTTTAAATAACTTTTTGGAAGATGTAACAAGACCATATTTTATAGCATTATAGATAATCCATGTAATTTACCGAAATTAACTAAGTTGAGTTGAGGTTGACACAACTAAAATTTTAGGAGTTTTCAGTGCAATGCATCAAAACTTTATGTAATTTTGATCTATGAACTATGCAGATGGCTATTTGATGCATGTATTTTTATCTGTAGGGATTTTATTTTATTACATAGCCGAGGATGCAAAGGAATTACTACACATGGACAAATATAAGAAGGTGAAGACATTGGTGCATTTTTCATCAGAGTTTGGACTTGAAGAATACTACTCAAAGAGATGTACCTCAGGTTGGTCCGTGTCTTGGATCAACTGTCTTAAAGTCCAATTAGATTGTCTTTCAAAAAGCTTAAACATAATCTCTTCCATTTCCCTCCGATCCCTTCTTGTTCTCTTCATATCAGATCCTTTAGCGGGTGCTTTCTTCTTTTCCTATTATATAAACCAAATGAGAGCAACTTGTATAACTCACAATAGAATATAGAAGAGCCAATGGATAATGATTTACAATAAGAAAAACAATCAAACCAACCACTGATACAATCATTCCTGGCATGGGCCTCATATGTGTCCCCTTGTGATTGTCAATGACCTAAGACACATATAAAACCCAATAAGATAAAGAAGATCAGTTACATGTTTCTATCAAAAACTGGAAAAAAAAATCAACCTTGATCATATGTTTGGAAAGGAAATACAGCCCACCTACATTCACTATATATGACTATATCCATAATAACTATTAATAAGTTAAAAAATGACCTGTGTCTGTCTACCCCTGGTCATGTACTTGTTTGTTCGTTCACGACATAGTTTTCCATAGCTATCCATTGTTTCATTATGAGGCTTCATGTCAAACTTGTGAATTATTTTCCCCTCAGCAGATAGCTTCCCTTAGAAAAGAAAATTCATGAACATTGATTCAAATTCTTATCAAATAAAACAAGTCATAAAAATTATCATAATAGAACATGTTATTAAATTACAAACTACATCAAACAAGTAGATAATCCAAATTCCTGAATCTTACTACTTAACTCAAATACAAAATGCAAGAGGATTTGACAACGAGAGGATGCAACCGTGGTCCTTCCTGAATAGAACTACTAGATAATCATGTAACTATCAGTATGTTTGTTGTGCGCACTTTTCATTCAGTGTGGATTCTATCTCTTTCTCTTAGCATTCATACAGATAAGCAATATAAATAAAAGATTAGATGATCAATCAAAATGAAACATACTTCATGTGTTCTCACCTTGGTTCGACTCAGAAAATACGGACATTGGAACAATATCTTTAGACATGTGCATAGAATACCGTGTTGGTATGTTTCCAAGCTCAGTCCCAGCCAATTCCATAGTGAACTGTCCGCCAATTTCAACATTTCAGAGTTATGTAAAAACAAGACGAGTATATATACCAATTTAAAGATGGAAATCATGGATAATTATGTGAATACAAATTAGGAGTTTACAAATACACGCCAAGCAATGACATAGCAATTGACATCTGAAATTCAAACGCTATCATCCCCGATTCAACTAATCCAATCCGTACAGAAAGCTACAAACCCTAGAGGAGGCTCGAATTTCAGCGAATACAAAAATTAAATGAGAAATTCACACATAAAACCAACAAATACCTGAGGAGAATAATTGTCATCGTTGGAGCGAAGAGGATCGATGGAGATAACGACCTTGGCGACAGGGCGAGAGAGGTCTTCGGAGGAGTTGAGAGATTGCGAGACGACGGTGGGGCACTTCATGAGCCAAACCGCTCTGTCCCAGCGGCTGGTGTCCAAATGTCCAACATTGTTGTTTCCGTTGCCGGATGCGGCGTTGCTAGTGGCTGTTGGAGATGCTTCCATGGCGGGAGAGGGAGAGAGAGGAAAAGATATTTCGATTTCCTTCTATTAATGAACTGGAATAATGAACTGGAATCCTGTAACTGCTAGAAATTATAGTATGTATATTATATAGATTTGTACCATTTTGCTTAACACTCCGTAATTTGTTGGATACCCGAGATTTTCTCATTCTCCCCATAGAAAGCGAAATTGATTTTTTAAAACTTCTGTTTATTGTTGTTACTTGGTACTTTAAAGGAAAAAATTTATAATCACTTAAATCACCCTCCTCAAACTCAACCTCTTCTAATCACCTTAGAATATATTATCTAACCATTAGTCAATTTTTTTTTCTGTGAATAAAGAGAGACATCTACCCTAGTACAAATATAAAGCAAAAACCAAGTGTTTGTAAAAATTTGAGCCACATGGCAAATTTGAAATACTTTTTGATTTTTGATTTCTCATTTTTAATCCACTTTTACCTTAACCACTTTCCCACTATCTCAAAAACTACCATCCACTCTTTTCTTCTAAACAAATTAAATTTTTTTATTTTTTATTACTAAAGAAAATAAGATTCAATTGTGAAAATTTATTCCGAATAAATATTTAAATAATAAGTTAGAAATAAAATTATTTTAAAATATACCCGTACAAGGTACGGGAATAACACTAGTTAAACAATAATAACTTAAGAGAATAAGAGTTAATTAATTAATAGCCTGATCATTGTGCAAAAAACATTGTGGACATATATGTGACATGGTTACATGTGTGGAGAGAGAGAGGAAAATCTCTCTCTTTAAACAATCTCACTTTTATAAATGAGGAGAGAAAGTGAATATTATATTCTCATGACCAAAAATTCTAGTCTGAATCTCTTAAACCATCCTCTTTAAATTTACACTCTTAATAACCTTACAACAATAATTATGATGGATATATGTTTTGGTGTTGCTATATACTATTTTGAGTTGTTAGACTGTATTTGTTGGTTTGAAATTTGAGTAATAACTAATTTTCAATTAAGTTGGATTACCTTTTGAGTTTTTTTAAGAGGTAATGTTACAAATCTTGTGATGTCATTATTTCTACATGCTTTATATATTTTATGATCAGCTAATATGGTATATATTCAACCTCACATTTTAGCATTTCAATCACACTTGCTACCTTAATTACCTTGACAATTTGAGTGATTTGAGTATAGAGTCTATACACTCGCTAAATACTAAGTATATATATCTTGAGATGTTTGGAGAATGGGGAATGAATCCAGATTGACGTTGGCTCCTTGATCATGATAATGAAGACTTATATCAATCAATCATGATAATGAATCTAGCTAGATTGTTGTTGTTATAAGGGTGTTTGGGATCATACAAATGACCACTTATATCGATCGACGTTGGCTCCTCGATCGTGATAATGAAGACACAAATTGTGCAAACCACAAAATCAAGCCCACATTAGATCCATCTCCTCCACCCCCAGAATTCTAAATTAAAGATGTATGTTGTGATCGAAATTAAACCAAAAGACGGATTAAAGTATACTGAAACAAGCAGCCCATTTATATATTCATTTCATCTAGTTCGTTCATTAGTAAACCTCTAAGTTAGGGCAATGATATCGATCAATATATGAATTCCTAATATAATGAAAATCAAAACCAAATAAGAACTGAATTTAAAATACCATATACTTACCAGAAGAAGATTATGGATCAAAAACCCTCTTCCAACCTCAAAATTATTCCAATTAGATCTGCGATTACAAAGGCCGTTATCTTTTGATCGTCCCTCTCTGTCTCTGAAATTCTAAGTTACGGCAATGATGTCTCAGAAATTTATAGATTTTAGTAGAGATTTTTAATGGGAGGATTGAGGGTTTTTTTTGTTCTATCGAAATAAAATATGGAAGGATAACCGCTTGAATAGGACAAAAAATGTATTTTTAAAGAAAAATTATATATCTTAATTTTAACAACTATACTTATTTTCCCATCAATTTTCAAAATCCTATTAATAAAATATTTTTTTAACAAAAATGTCCTTATTAATTTAAGAGATCAAGTAAATATAAGAATTTTTGTCCAATAAATATCTTTATTTAAGAGGGAAGATAAAAGAAGATTTTCATTAATTTTTTTATTGAAAATTTACTATATTAATTTATATTTTTATTAAATAAAGTATGTGGTAAAATCTATAAATTTAAATATTATAATTAAATATCTTAAGGGTAGTAGGGTACCTTTTACTCTTTTAGTAATATATAATTTAATTGTAGATTAGAAAAATAAAACAAATAACATTCGAATTTGTATTCACCCATATAGGTAAGTATATCATATTAAAATGATTCTTAAATATTGTTTTAATCTTCTTATCTAAATACTAATCCTAAAAGTAAATGTTTATTTAATTAATTAAAATCTTAGTAATTTTATTTATTTTGGTCTAATAAATGAACTGCCATTTAATTTCCACCAATGTTGAAATATAATAGGTAAAGACTTATACAAAAGAAATATAATATGTAAAGACTTATATCTCAATTATACGAAAAATTTTAAAAAACGAAAAAATAAAAACTCGTGTGTCTAGCTTAGGCGTGCATGTGCTTAAGTTAAGCGTATGAATGATTTATGGCTAAACTTGTGCAATTGTGCGGCTAGCTTAAGAATACATAGAGTTTAGGGCAGGTAATATGAACCATGTGCGCCTAAGGAAAAAAATAAACAGTGTATATTATTTTGGTACACCTTATTTAAGCGCACCATGTTCAATATTTTCCAACATAAGGATAAAATGGGAAAAAAGGCCTGGAGGGAGTGGTGCGCCTAACATAGGCGCACCAGACTAATCCGCATGGCCACTTCGAATAGGCCCTAGAGTACTTGAGTCTAAGTTGCGACGCTATCAAACGCAACTAACATTCAAGTGAGACATTTGTGAGTGGGTAAACAATTTAAGTATTTTTTGTAAGCGTTTTCTCAACCTTTTTTTATTATTTTCCTTATTAATTAAATTACTCTTATTATCATTATGATGGAGGAGTCTATCTTAATTAAAAGATAGAATTTCCTAATGGATTGGGGGCAAGATATCACTTGCTTGAGTATCAAGGCATCTCGGCCGACCCTATAGATAGAGTTTTTGACCTTCTCTCTTTCTTTCTCCATTATAAATTCGTTGGATCGCCATGTATGGTGGACACAAGGAACTTTGAACGCAAGGTGAAGAGGAGAGTCAAGAAGAGCATTCAATTAAGGCATAAAGATGAATTTTTGTACACTAACAACCGTCAAATTAACTTGTTTGAAAATATATGTAATTGAAACATCGAAAAAAGGGGTTCTCAAATTATTGTTATTGTTTTTTTCTTGAAAGAGGAAAGATTTTAATTGGCAAAATAGGCTTGGTGCAATCAAGAGACCGAAAATCAGATGACCGGACAAGCTGGTAGATGATGAAACTGGAAACGGATCGGCTATAATGTGAAGAGACTCATCACCATCACGAACCAGCCCGGAAACGGGTTTAAAACACCAACCAGAATGTACTCCACAAATGAGCGAGTACGAGCGCCAGAGCAGGCGCTATGGCCAAATAAGGGCAAAGATGTTAATACAAGTTGATGATGAAAGCCAAACATGTCAAACACCTGCAAAAAACAAACAAAAGCAAGCAAAGTCCGAACAAAGATGGGCCTAAAAAAACCCAAATAACCAAACAACTAGAAAGCACCAAGCATAACTTAAAACAATAGCCTTAGCCCACACACCTAACCAAGCAAACTCGGATGAAAACACCCAATTCCGATTTCCACCAGAGAAAATCAAGACTAAAACCCCCTCTTGTTGAACGGAGAAAAACAACGGACATCACGCAAAATGAAACATCCGAGGACGGCAAAACCAAGCGGCATCCACACCAAAACAGGCGGAGAAGAAGAAACAAGAGCAAATTGTGGAAACGGAGTTTTGCGAATTCTCCCCGGTCCAGAGACGAACTCAAAAAAGGTCTGAGACAAACCTCGACTAAGGCAAAAAAAGCCAACACTCAAGTTAGGTAACCAAACGTTAGCTAACTTGCCATGAAAAAATCATACTCAGAATCATATATAAAAATGAGTAGGAAATGGGCAAGTTAATCTCAAACCAAAACTCCCAAATTTGTCAAAATTGATAGGGTTTGTTTGTGCAAATAACAACCAATGGCTAATCATCAAAGTTTGAAACAAGAGCACAAAACTTAATTGGATGAATTTTCTCAAAAAATCTTTCATTAGAAAAAACAACCATGTTCTTCAAGCGATCATCCATATCTTCGGTTTTCTCAACCAAAATTAGGCAATTTCTAGATTCAACTTCAACTTTCTCAGCTATGAAGTTGGAAGGGAGAAAAGGTGTTACCGACCGACGAACTCGTATTTGGTCTCTCATCTACAGAGACAATTCATCCAAGTTAATAAGAGATTACAATATTGGCTATGGAGATATTGTTAATAAGAGATTACCATATGCCACTTCTTATCGATTTACAACATGAAATAGACACTTTTACAACAGATTAAAAGTGGCATATGGTAATCTCTTATTAACAATATCTCAAAAGAAACATATCCGGTCTCTTTCCTCTATACTTTTACCTACATACATGGTGAAATCACCGGACTTGATCAATAGAGGGTTAATAAATAACTAAGAAAGATAAGAAATTGAACTCAACAATGATCAATTTGGACTAAGAAAGATAAAAATTCAAATGTCGTTTCTGGTTTTGGTTATGAGTCACTATAAACACTTCAAAAAATAGCATGTCACACTTGCCTAGTTGCCTTTAATACCTTCATAAAACAAAAAGAGGGCAAAATGAGGAAGCGCGATCAAAAGGAAAAGAAAATGGAACGTTCTATTTTCAGGTACTACTGTACCAACCAACCAATGAGCGTTAAACAACACCACCTGCATTCTGCATAGGAGAGCTACGTACAAGGGCAAGGAATCCTTTTCATCTCCCTCGCTCAAGTTTCAGAGATCATCACTCTCCTTTACTCGCTTAAAACCCTAGCTATTCGATGACTTGTTTCTAGCTCGTCACTGCTGCAGTTCTGCTCCGGTGAGTGCTTTATCCCCTTTCTCAGGGCCCCTATTTTGCTATTTGTACATCTTGGGAGTTTGTTTGTTTGGTAAAGTAGATTTCAGCGTTTTTACGATCTTTTTCGTCTGTTTCGAGCGACAAAGCTTTATTTTACAGTCTCCACCACTTACTATTGCTGTTGCGACGGTGGTTTGGGGATTTGGATATTCCTTCTGCTCTTTCCATCTCACTACTTACTATTGCTGTTGTTGGAACTTCCCTGGCTTTAGTAGCTGAATGTTATGGTTTTTAGTGTCCCTTTTTCGGTTCTAGGTTTTTGGTGTTTGATTATGTGTGCGTGTTTGATAAAGTTATCTATGAATACAAGTTTTAAAACCTTAAATTGGAAGATTTTTATCACTGAAATGTTTAATCGATCTCCTATCCTTGTAGAGATTTTTTACTGATTGACGGTTCTTTTGATGTAAATGTGCTGCTTCCTTTTTTCTTCATTGCAACGCATTATTGGTTGAATTGATGTTTAGTTTGGGACTTGTAAGCCAGTTGTATTACCTATAGTGAATCCTGTTTTATATTTTGAGCAGGTAGTGATTGTGCCTGTTGACAGGGGGTTTGTTTGGAAGTAGTGTTGCAATTTGCTTTGTGTTTACACTTGGGAGTCATGAGTCATAACAGCTTAATGTCTTTAGGAGTTGTAAATGTATATTTTCCATAAACGAACTCTTTTAATTTTTTGGGGCACACTTGTAATTTATGGAAGTAATTTTATGCTGGGGATTACATGCCACCATTCCATTCTTCCATTGCGGCACTGTCAAATGGCTAAGGATTGTATATTTTCCATCCTTTCTGTTTAACATGCTCAAGCAAGTATTAGCAGGAGTCTTGCACAAATGAATTTGGAGTATTTGCGAGCATCTTGAATTAGTCAATACTTTTTATGTTGAGGTTTAGGTACATTGAACCATGGTTTATAAGCAAAACTGCATTTAGCCTTATGAAAAACCTTCATAAAATAAGGGACGTGTAAGTGTAATTTATCCTAAAGTGAACCTTGTATTCATGGATTAGTTGTTCTGTTTTTTAGGTTGTGTAATTAAGATTGAACATTTTTGTTATTTTTGCTGTGTTATGCCGTTAGCATTTTCAAACTAGAAAGTTCTGAAATACTTTGCTTGTCATAAGACTCATAACCTTCATTAAATAACAACTTCCGTTAGCATAATGTTTTTTTTTTTTCAATTCTCAATATTGTTGCAGTTAGTCACTTTACAATGGGAGATCATACAAAAGAATCTGAGTTAGACAAGTATGAAGACAGAGCATATAGACAACTAAAGCAGAAAATTTACAGAACCGAGTGTGGTGATGGAACTTTTAAATGCCCATTTTGTATAGAAAAGAAAAACCAGGAATACTTATATGATGACTTGTTGGAACATGCTACTAGAAGAGGAAAAGGCTCCAAAAACATGGATTTGAAGCTACAAGGCCAGCATTTAGCATTGGCCTCTTATTTGGCCAGATATCATGATCCCAGGTTTCCACCTGCACCTTCCAACAAAGGTGACTTACCTGGTCAATGTGGTAAAGGTGATGCAATGTCTAGCAGATTTTTGCATTCTTCTGAAAAAGAGATGCATGTTGGATCTGAGAAAGGTGAGTTGCCTCGTCAAAGTGGTAATGGCAATGCAAATTCAAGCATAGGTAATTCTTCTGTGAAAGAGATGGATGTTGAATCTGACAATCCAAGTAAAATTCTGAAGTCTTCTGGAGAACAAGATCCAAAGGTAGAACACAACAAGAGCAAGAAGTTTGTCTATCCATGGAAGGGTATTCTTGTAAATGTCCCTGTGGAGTTCAAGGATGGAAGATATGCAGGTGAGAGTGGTAAGAAGCTGAAAGAACAATTGATTGAGCAAGGATTGAACCCTGAGAAAGTTACTCCCTTGTGGAACTACAATGGGTTTTCTGGGACCTGTATGGTTGATTTTATTGGAAATTGGATAGGGTATGAAAATGCAACCAGGTTTGAGAAGACTTTTGAAGCTGACCACCATGGGAAAATGGATTGGAACAAGGCAAAAGTTCGTGGGGATAAACTATATGGGTGGATGGCTACAGAGGAGGATTACCAGTCCAATAGTCTTCTCAGAAAGTATCTTAAGAAGTGCAATTTGAAATCAATTGAGGACATTGAGGCTGAAGATAAGGGGAAAGCAACCAAGCTTGTCTCATTTCTTACAAATTCTATGCAAGATAAGGATCAACAGTCTGAAATGATGAAGAACAAACTTCAGGCAACTTCTAGGGCAATTAACTGTGTGATGGATGAGACTGATGCAATGACAGAGGCTTATGACAAAGGTTTGCTAATTATAAAGTTACTGTATTGTGTTATTGCTTTGAATACATCTTTCATAGAATATAAATATCTTATTTACATGTTGGATTGTTTTATGAAAATGTGCTCCATTTGATGGAATATATGATCAACTTGGGTTTGTAATGAGCTTGTAGGCAACCTTGATACCTTTCTACTTTCAGCATGCTTAGAAATTGCTAGGGATTTGACATGGCAATTATTTACTACAATATTTTGTTCTTTCCTTAGTGAAACATTTCTTCTATAGTAAATACATTCAAAGGTTATTTCCCTGTGCATGCTTAGTAATTCAACTAGTTAATGTCTCCAATAACTAGAAATGAGTGAGATGCACCGAATTGAACAAAAACGTATGGAGAGGATGCTCAAGGAGCATGAGGAGATTAAGAAGAAGATTGAGTCACAAAAGAAGCAACTCAAGCTTCGTGAAAAAGAGTTGGACAAACGTGAAGTTCGGAACGAGAATGAGAAAAGGGAGCTTTTGCATCAACAAAAAACGGTATCACTCATTTGCCTCTTACTCTTTACCTGTTCTGAACCTAACTGACATATACGAGACTGAATTCTACCTACTGTTTCTCTGCAGAACGAGATAGCCGATGAAGTACAGAAGCAAGTTCATGAAAACCTGCTGAGATTGGCTGAAGAACAAAAGGTTGGCCTTATTATAAAATACTCCCAAGTAAATTTCTTATTAATATATTTATACAGGGTAAAATGCCTAATCTGAACCCTCTTCTATTTTCTCATTAACAGAAAGAAAAAGATGAACTTCACAAAAAAAGTATGGATCTGGAAATGGAACTTGCTCGTAAACAAGCTCTTGAATTAGAGGTAGAGCGTATGAGAGGTGCTGTGAAAATTATGGAACACATGGGAGATGATGGCGATGTTGAAGTCAAGAAGAAGTTGGAGTCAATAGAAGAAGAACTTGAAGAAAAAATAGAAGAACTTGATTCAATGGAGGACCTTAACCAAGCTTTGATCGTTAAGGAACGTAAAGCTAGCCAGGAGATGCAAGAAGCACTGAATGCACTTATTAATGTGTGTTGCATGCCTCTTTCATCAAATTTACCTGATGATTCAATATAAAATGGATGTATTAACTTAAACTATCCATCATATATATTCATATTGGCAGGGATTCCAGAGTGGTGCAACAACTAAAGGTGCTAGAGCTAATATTGGTGTTAAAAAATTAGGAGAGCTCGACAGTAAGCCATTTCAGATTGCTGCTAAGAGGAGATATTCTGCTCAAATGGCTCCTTTGAAAGCCACAGAATGGTGGTCACTTTGGGAAGAGTATGTGAAGGATACCACCTGGCACCCGTTCAAGCACATCTCAGAGAAAGAAACCAATAACAATAAGGTACATACACTTTAAACTTCCATTTGGTTTGGCAATATATCTCAAGTCATTGGCAATATTTCAAGGTATTTATAGTGGTTTCTACTGAATTTGTTTGGTCATCAGGAAGTGATTGATGAGGAGGATGAGAGACTTAAGGAGTTGAGGAATGAGGTGGGTGAGGAAGCTTACAATGCTGTTGCAAGTGTCTTGCTGGAGCTGAATGAGTACAAACCACAGGACCGAACTCCACGACTAGAACTCTGGAACTTCAAAGAAGAGCGCCCATCAAATTTATACGAGGGTGTTATCTTCCTTCTCAACAAGTGGAAATTAGCAAGGAAGAAGAAATGATGATGCTGAATCTCAAATTCTTGGGTATTATTTGGTAAATAAGACTAATATAACAGATATTTATATTAGCATTGGAATTATTACCTTTATCGAGTGTTTATGCGCACTTATATGATACATTATAGAGTCTAGTAGGTAGGAGAATGTGGGGATTTATGTTAGTTATGCCCTTATGCACACATTGGATGGTAACGGATATGGTAAGAAAAACGATTTTGCTTATTACGCTTGTTTATGTGGTTCTTCGGAAGTGTTGAAAGCTGAGCTGGGGCAAATCAAAAAGCCCTTTACTTTCCATATGATTATAGCCCTACTTGGTTACCAAACAACCCTCTCTCTGGTAGGGCATCGACAATGTTGCTTGTCGTTGCCTTTTTCTTCTCTCTGGTAGTCTGGTACTACTTGAGGGGGAATCCAAAAGTGCTGTTTGGTAGAGTAACTTGAACAGGACATGTAGAGCAACATTTACTAAAACCATGTTGAATTGATCGATAAAAGGCTATCTGCATCCAACCCCACTTTAATAAGAACTCCTCGCACGACAAAAGGCCATACCTTAAAAGGCCTTGCATTAACATATATGGGATAGTAAAATGTGTTGCTAAAATTAGGCACAAACAAAAATTTAGTTGAGTTGAGTGGAAATCAGCAGCTTCGTGTCTTCCAAATTCCAATCCACCCGAGTTTTTTATACGTAAAAAATAATTTCTGTATTGAATTGAATTTATTGTACTTAATTAGTTTATTTAGTTTTGTTAAATTGCTTTAACATTTTAATGTAAACTAGATGATTTTTTTTATAAGTTATTGCAATAACCATGGTAAAAACTAGACTACCAGCAAAAAGTAAGACTAGTCTAAATCACTATCTATTAGATGGTGATCTTGAAACAAAAACAAAAACCAAACCTAGACATAACAAATTTTAAGGCTTCAAAACTTCAAATCTTTAGATTTGTAGATGCCGATATCCAAAAGCAAGAAGAAGGGCAAGAAACAATCTTCCCCTTTAACAGAAGCCCAAGAACATCACAAAGTTTGGTCATAGATCTCTCAAAAAAAGAGAAATCTATAGCGAAACGCCATAAGATCAAGAGGGCACACCAAACCACTTCAACTAAGCAAACCAACGAACAGAGTCAATCTGGAATTCAATCCGAGAAGGGGCAAAAGAGTAATGAGCAAGATCAGATCCACAAAGAAATGGACCAACAACAAACCCGAACCCTAAAATTTCATTTGAGAAGTCGAAAAGGGAAAAAAGAGAAGAAAAAAGATTTACATTTGGAAGAGAAGGCATCTAATGGAGAAATGGGAAGCAAAAAACCCTAGAAAGAGCGGTGAGGGAGAAGGGCGCCCGAGAGATTTTAGGGCTAAACTAGATGATTTTAGGCGGGCGCGGAACCATAATTGTTTTTGGGAGGAGATTTTTGGTGAAACTAAAATAATTTTTTTTAAAAAAAAAATACAAAACAGGGGGCGCATCCTCATGCTCATTGGCTTTTACATACTTCCTTTGAGATGGATTTAGTAGTCCCTATATCAATTTTGGTGCATTCTAACTAATTTCAGTTATTATTGTCACATAGCTAAATTTCAGTTTTTTTTTTGGTCTATCAGGCGTAGTACCCCCTTCCCTTGGGTAGGGATACCCCCATCTTGACCCCTCAGATTCCGCTGTAGCGGAGCCTCACTGGGTCAATGATGATGATGAAAAAAATACAAAACACTGAAAAAAATCGAAAAAAATCCTCAAAAGTTGTAAATGATAACTAATTTTTGCGTCAAAGACACTGCCCGTGAGAGCTCAAACGTATACCTCAAGTACCTACCTTAAAATCCTATCCGCTTGGGTAGGTGGTGTCCGAAGGCACTAAAATAAGTACTTAAAACATGCACTCATACTTTATTATACAATAGTCAAGTATTTTAATATAACCTATTCTTTTAAAGCTCATGAGTTCGATTATCATATGAAGATATAAAGTTAAAAAAAAAAGAATTCTAAATGAGTAAATGACATGTGAAAGTGATTTGCATACTTATAATCTTTAAAAGATCATAACTTTTTACTCGGATATCAGATTGGAGTTTACAATATATCAAATCGAAGCTATCACCATAAAGAAAACATATACTAAAAAAAATTTGGATTGGGGGCCACGGCCACTTCTAGCCCCCATATAGTTCCGCCCTTGATTTTATGTTATGTTGTTGATTTTGATTAACGATTTTTCTAACCTATGCTTTTAGGGTTAACCTCCTTAAAATGACAATATTTTATCAATTTATATTTAATTATTTTTTTAAAAAAGGTTTATCAATTTTCTTATAGGATTTTAATTTCTTTGAATAGTATATATACTTAACTTATACCTAGATTAGAAAAACCGTTTTACTATTCAACATTTGTTTTATAGATCAAACCTGATTTGTGGAATTGAACTTCTAAGATTGAATTGAGCTTGTTTAAATTGATATTAAGAACGAATGTTTATTAGAGGTATTGATACTCGTAAACTCAATTTATCTCGTTATTGTCATAAAAAACATCATAACTCAATTGTTATCAATTTATTATAATATCTATTTGTATTGTTTTAATATAATAAAATTTATGGGACCCCTCTTTGGACATTAGGGTTTATTATTCAAATGTTTGGAGTCTCAAAACCTTTGATAGTAGAAATGTTAATATATCAGCAGCCTCTTTTATGCCAAATTAGTAGTATAGTAGAGAGTTTGCAATTGCTCGGAGACCAAAACGTTGGATAATGGCAGATTTTGCGCTTGTCTCCGGACGCCCCTCTCTCTCTTGTCCTCATCTTCGATCCACCTTTATCACAAACAACAACGCATGACACTTAAATAAAACCAACAACTGATCAAATCTCAAAGTCCCTAACTCCAAAGCTGCTGTCTGACACAAACAAGAGTGTGATCACAGATCACCGATCACTGATCATATTTAATTATTCTTAATTAATTAATTTACACTTTATACCCACATCAAACAAACATTACAAACAAAACGAATACAAATAAAGCAGCCCTATCTATATCACTAGCTAGCTATAGTTACTATAAAACCCCATATGTACGTTACTCCTAATTAAACTGAAACATAAAACTTGTCTTTCATTGAGGGCTCGTTTGGTATCGATATCAGCAGTTCTTCTTCGATCGAGTGCTAAGTTATGGAAGAAGGCGGGATGTTTTGCATTCAAACAAGGGGGTTCCATCACAGTGGCGGAACCAAGTGTGGGCGGTGGAACCCGACGGCGGAGCAAGTGAAAGTGCTGACGGAGCTGTTTAGGGCGGGGCTTCGGACGCCGACCACCGATCAGATACAGAAGATCTCAGCTCAGTTGAGCTTCTACGGCAAGATTGAGAGTAAGAACGTGTTTTACTGGTTTCAGAACCATAAGGCCAGGGAGAGACAGAAGCGCCGCCGTGTCTCCTCCACCAGAGATGATCTCCATCATCACACATTTGATTCTCCTCCTCCTTTCAAGTGTAAGTTTTAATTACCATGTCTCCATTTTAAAGAAAGTTGAGTTGAGCCTTTGTTTGTATTTTCATCCTAAAACTAATTGATAATAGGAAGAGTAACTTTAGATAAGTTTATATAGATAGGTTTATATCTCAATTTTAGAATGTATTCTAATACGCATTCGCAAGTGTAACTGATGAAACTAGTCTAGTTGACACTTGGACAACACGGGGTGGACTTAAAATCGAGATAAGCCGTTAGACAAAGAATTTTGATACCATATTAGTTCAATGGGTTTTTATCAATTGACAATAGAAAGAGTAACTCAAGACAAGTTTATGTCTGAACTAGCTTTAGATGTGAAAATGTATTCTAACAGTTTGTATTTTGTTGGCAGACTTTTGCCATAAAAATCCGGTTTCAAACGAGTCAGAGCGAGTGATAGAAACGCTACAACTATTTCCATTGAGCTCATATGATGAATCAGCTGGCACTGAACTTGGAAATCTGAGCAAGGAATGTAAGGAGAATGCGTTCAGCATTGGGAGAGAGATCATCCAGCATGCGCCACTAGATCTACGTTTAAGTTTCCTATAGATAAAATCTCTCTTATGTTTTAGTATTGTACTATTGTAATAGCACTACTTACTTAACTAGGGTTAGGTTAATTAATAGAAAACAAAAGAAAAATCGAAAGATAGATATGAATTAATTGCATTTGCATCCACGAGGCATCGTGTTAGGCATATTTGGAATTTAGGAAATTAAGGATTGGGAATGGGTTGAAATTGGGGTTGGACATTCTCATCGATGTACGTTCCCACATTATATATATATATGTTCATTTGAAATTAGCAAGCCGGCCTTTATATATAAATATATATTCTCTATGTTTACTATGTCGGAGGACTATTAATATTTAGGTAGTGTTTTATTTTGAATAATGTGCTTGAAATGGGTCAAACATTGGGGGCTGAGTTTGTTGAATAATGTAAATGTTATGTATATTTTATGAGCAAATCGATCAATATCAAGATCATGGTTGACCAACAAATCAACGGGCCGACCCGGCCGTAAGTCGATCAAACGTTGAATCGGGTACGATATAATGTGATACTTGGATCGAGGGAAAATCAAGGATAAGGACTGATGGAAGAGAATTAGAGGCTGAAGACTAATTAAGATTATTTTGAAGGCCTCAAGCATTCAAATACAAAATAGTTTTGAAGAAATGTACATCTCTTTCAACAACTAATGTTGGGTCTAGTCTAATAGAGTTGTGTAGAAGATAAGTTGTGAAAATAAACTTGTGTAATTTTATTAAGGGTAAATTACAAATAACCACCCTTAAATTAGTGTACTTTTCAAAGAACTACCCTTATAAGTTATTATAGCAGAACACCACCCTTAAAAATGTATTGGTAACAACTAACCACCCAATATCAAACTCCGTCTCATTCCCGTTAATTCTTGAAATACTTGTAGAAATTCCATTAACCAGCAAACAAACCTACAAAGCACTAAACCAGTAAACCACATCTCTGACCACCAAGAACAACCGCTCCAACCGTCTACAAAGTGATGCAAGCCACTCAACCTCTTTCTCGACCACCCAGTACTATCACTTAGCCTCTAGCAAACCAACAAGGAGGATCAACCCAATGAAAACCGCACAATCATTAAAGTTGTTGATGAATTCGCTTAAATTATCACCGAATTGAACAAAATAATTAAGCACGAGAATCATAAATTTGCAAACTATTGTAATTGATTGAAGCCATAATCGCATCAAAATCACTCTATTGTAACCCCAATTTCTAGGGTTTTCGTTCATGGTGATCAAACAATTGGGGGATATAAAAATCACTACAGTTGGGGGTTTTAGACTTCCGACCACCCAATTAACAATACCGACCATCACCAGGAGGTAACAAGGTATATCACTTCACCACCACTGCGCTAGAGCGAGCTCCGACGCCGTTTCCGAGAGAGGGGAAGAGAAGTAAGAGCATACAGAGAGAAATCAAGGAAGACAAGTAATGCGGACGAAGATCAGTGCGAAAACTTTGGCGGGGTGGTGAAAGAGGTGATGGCGCGTGCGACGGTGTAAATGGTTGTGGCATCGTCGTCGGCATCCATGGTTGTCAGTGTAAAGATGGGAGATTCTAACGGGGGATGAGACGGAGTTGGATGATGGGTGGTTATTTATTATCAATACCAGTACATTTATTAGGGTGGTTTTCTGATATAATAACTTTTAAGGGTGGTTCTTTGAAAAGTACACTAATTTAAGGGTGGTTATTTGTAATTTACCCTTTTATTAATCAAGGTAATTGGTACTTATATACAAGACACTACATACCGATATCAATGAATAAGATATCACGTAGGTTTAAACTAGGAAATAGATAATACAAACAAATCATATCTTTCCTAATGATAGATAACAAATTGATTTATTTCTTAAGATATCACGTAGGTTTAAACTAGGAAATAGATAATACAAGCAAATCATATCTTTCCTAATGATAGATAACAAATTGATTTATTTCTTAAGATAATTAATATCATTATTATGACCCCTCAAGCCGGACTGTCGAGACGGGAAAGGCCGAGCTTGGATAGAATGTAGTTGAATCTTGGTTTGTGAAGTGCACATCTCCAATTTGTTCTTCAGTAGAGACTCTTGGAGACGATTGTTTGAAGCCGGACAAGGCCAATCTCTTGTTGTTGGATGAGACACCCGAAGGCAATCCTGATTTTGTATGAGATACCCGAAGGCGATCCCGGTTTCGTATGAGACGCCCCGAAGGCGATCTCGGTTTTGTATGAGACGCCTGAAGGCAATCCCGATTTTGTCGGAGACGCCCGAAGGCGATCCCAATTTTGTATGAGACGTCCGAAGGCGATCCCGCTTCTATACGAGACTCCCCGAAGGCGATCCCGATTTTGTATGAGACACCCGAAGGCGATCTCGATTTTGTATGAGATGCACGAATGCAATCCCGGTTTTGTATGAGGCGATCCCGATTTTGTCGGAGACACCATGAGGCTGAGATTTTTTTTTAAGCAGCGGAAGTTATTTTGTGGTAATTGTTGGTGGCCGATTATAGACATCGGCAGCTATGAAAGAAAAAAAAATTGAGGATCGAAATACCGCTAGGCAAAACGCTCCGATACCATAATAGAGTTGTGTAGAAGATAAGTTGTGAAAATAAACTTGTGTAATTTTATTAATCAAGGTGATTGGTACTTATATACAAGACACCACATACTGATATCAATGAATAAGATATCACGTAGGTTTAAACTAGGAAATAGATAATACAAGCAAATCATATCTTTCTTAATGATAGATAACAAATTGATTTATTTCTTAAGATAATTAATATCATTATTATAGTCTATGCACCAACACAAGAGGGAGAGAAGAACGCATTTTGGGAAACATTAGTACTGATAAATGACAATACATAACATAGGAATGTCTATAGTTGTAATGGGGGATGTAAACGAGATACAAGACCCAAATGAGAAGGAAAAGTATACCCATATCACAATAGATTCGAAGGGCTAATCAATTTTAAAGAGGAATGTGACTTGATTGATATACCAATCCAAGGAAATTCTTTCTTCCTTTGCTTTGTCTTGCCTCAATCTTCAATCCTTGATAACTACACCAATAATTGTGTACCACCTCTTGATTACTTCACTTGGAGATTGAGTCCTTCCTCGATACGTCCTTCATCTTCAGTTCCTGAGTGACACTCCTCTACTACTTAATATTTTCGTAAAAGGCAAAAACACTAGGGAAAATTGCATAGGGAAAAAGGAAGGAGAACAGGTTAGTTTAAGGAGACTATACAAGTGGGGAACGGACGGTCCCCATGGTCGTAATTAACATTAGGTTCCTTTATAATCAAAAAGACGAGATGAAGGAGTTGGAAAGGAACCTTGTGCCTCCTTGACTACTTGCTTAAGTGGTTAAGAGTTCGAATCCCTTTACCTTTTCCCTTTTCCTTCAGGCTATATAGCTAGATGGTTCACGAATTGGGCCAAGAGAATTGGGCTCTCCTCAAGCCCAATTTGTATGGGTTGAGAGAAATATAACATCGAGTTGGCTAAATTCTATTTGGCATGCTCAGTTTATTCTTTTTCTCAAAATCCGTCTTTATAAAATATTTAAATTTTGCTAAATTATTTGTAAACTAATTGTATTACAAATTTACTTATTTCTCTTTTTTAAAGACGCATTTTAAGTTTCGAGTATAACAGAATAATGGACATTCTTTTATAAAATAATGGGATATTACATCGGCATAAATGGAGGCTATAGAGGCGGCGATAGCTCTTTTAACCAACATAAAACCATAGTCTTTCTAATGAAATTGATATTGAAATAACCAATGTTCTCCGAGGTGTTACAAGCCTTTCCTAGTAACACTAATATTTTGTAGTATCACTTAAAACAAACTATCAAGTGTCTTTAGGTGGTATTCTACTCAAAAAGATGACAAATTTAGAAAACGTGTCTTTCTTTATATGCCTCATTTGACATATAGCACAATATTTTTTAACATGTTGAAAAAAATTTAAGTTAAAAAGAAACAATTTTTTTGTCAAAAACTATGTTTACTACTCCAAAAGTGGATCTCTCATAAAAAAATAGATAGATTTTAGTTTAAATTATTTTTTACGTAATTACAAAATATATAGCTGAAAGTTTTTTACATTTCCTAGCCTTATTGCTTTTTTTTATAATTATTAATCTATTAAAAATAATAAGTCGTTCTATAAGCTAATGAGATAAGTGTAGCTCGACATTATCATTAATATTCCCATGTGCTATGTTCAAGGACATCAAAAGTAAACGGATGATAAAACTTAAAAATTTAATTTATAATAATAATAATTGGTCTCTACGTTAACAAGTAGGTTTTGTGAAAGAGAGTTACCGATATAAAATTAAAAAAAAATGTAGTAAGACAAATAAAGTAGTTAAAAATGTAAAAAAAAAAAGTGGAGTTTTAAAGACAACGAAGTTATTGTGGAATTGTCGGTAGTAGCTCAAAAAAAAAATCAGAAAAAATCACATAACAGAATTTTCAATTGATTTGATGAGTTTTCCCCCTTGTGCATGGTGGACCCATCTCCAGATAATCCCCAGCTGTTTGCTTAATCTGGCTTTCTCCTATTATTTCTGTGTTTCACTTGAGACTTTCTTCTTCTCTCAATTTTCAATTCCCATTCTTTTGTTTCTTTGCTTGCCACGAGAAATTTCTTTTTCTTTTTTCTTTTTAATTTATTTTGCTCCTTCTTCTCGAGTCGATTTTTAGTTTCTGTCAACGGTGTTCACTTCCATAGCCATAATCATTAACATTCAGAATTTGATCAGAGATCGGCCCATTTCGAAATCCAAGGTACTCATCAAATTCTCCTTCTCTGAATTTTGTTCTAGAATCTTTCGGAATTTGGGTTTTTATTTGCGTGTTGAAATTGCCAAACTGTTTGCAATTGTGTATGTCTTTTGCTTGGATGAAGATTTCTTGATTTTCCCTCTTTTTTTTTTTCCCTGTTCAGATAGAATTTGTCTTCAATTAATGCTCTCTTTATTAATCTAACTGAATTTACTTTACATACGTTCTAATTTTCCCATTTATTATTGTTTAAATGCAGTTGAATACATAAAAAACAGATTGACAATTCATTTTCTTACAAAGAGCTATCACTTTTGTGCAGGAATTCTCCTATTTCACATTCTATGTTCAATTGTGTAACATATTTGCTTTCATGTGTTTTGTATTTTTCAGAGAGATTAAAAAAGAAGACTGTAAAATGGGGAAGAAAGGAGGTTGGTTTTCTGCTGTGAAGAAGGCCTTGATCACGGATTCCAAAGACAAGAGCCAACTGGTATACTTTAAACTTTCATCTGTACATATTTCTTCTTATAATTGTTCTTGCAATGTGTTTCATTATTGTATTTGGTGGATCAATCTTGTCACAGAAAAACTTCAAATCCAAAAAGTTGTCTACAAAGGAAAAGGATCAACAAGATTGCCTTCTTTCATCTGAGGAAGAACCTGTTGCTCATCCACTAAACGTCGATGAGACGAACACCAATGAAGTTATCGAAGATGATCACAATAACCTTGCTTGCTTAGAAACACTTCCAACCGCTGAGAATGAAGAGGAAACAGTTCCTGAGACGGCTTTGCTAAAGAACATGGCTCGTTACCCGGGCAAATCAATGGAGGAAGTAGCAGCTATCAGAATCCAAGCGGTCTTTCGAGGTTTCTTGGTAAGATTAATAATAAAAAAAATTAAGCAATGTTTGTTGCCACATTCTTTTATAGGACCAATTTTGATTGTAATTTTTCGGTTTTCAGGCAAGGAGGGGGTTAAGAGCTTTAAGGGGGCTAGAAAGACTCAGATTACTGATTGAAGGCCAATCTGTAAAACGACAATCGACAAGCACCTTAAAATGTATGCAGAACCTCGCCCATTTGCAGTCTCAGATTCACGCTAGGAGGATTAGAATGTCTGAGGAGAATCAGGCTCTCCATAGACAGCTTCAGCTGAAACATGAGAGGGAACTTGAGAGGCTAAGAGTAAGTGTTATATATGTATATTCAAGTTGGTTTATAATTATATCTCACATTTACCTAATGCTACAAGCATAAAAACCAACATATTTTAATGGGTTTTCCCCTAAACCATCAAAATGTGCATTTTTCAAGTTCTTGCAAAAATCTGTTATTGTTGATACTGAATAACTGCTCTGCTTGCACTACAGATGGGAAAGGAATGGGATGTTAGCATGCAATCTAAGGAGAAGATTGAGGCAAACCTACAAAATAAGCAAGAGGCTGCTATGAGGAGAGAAAGAGCTCTGGCCTATTCATTCTCTCATCAGGTAAAATGCATACACATAGAACACATTATACCTCATCTTCCTTGATTTTGCATTGTCAATACCATTTCTCATTTGAGTACACATTTTGCCCTCAGACGAAGAAAAATCCAAGATCTGTGAACCCGAGCTTCATGGACCCGAACAACCCTCATTGGGGATGGAGTTGGCTGGAGAGATGGATGGCATCCCGGCCATGGGATACTAGGAGCACAAGTGTAATGGACAACGACCGTGCTTCATTGAAGAGCACGATAAGTCAAAGTACATCTCTCGCCATGGAGATGAAACAAAAACAGAAACCAAAACCAACGCCAGTCGCTCAAAGACCCGTTCGCATTCCAAACCGCCAATCTCTTTCAACGGGAGCTGCTTTGAACACTCCTCCCGAGAGGTCGTCGACCAAGACACGCGGCTTGAAAAACACCAAAGACGATGACACGAAGAGCGCAGCAAGCGTCCAATCACAAGCCCACAGACGACATAGCATTGGCGGAGGAGTGTCAGTTAGAGACGACGAGAGCCTTGCTAGCTCATCTCCGGTTCCAAGTTACATGACGCCTACGAAATCAACTAAGGCAAGGTCTAAGCCGGCTAGTCCACTCGGAGTTGCCGACAGTGTCGGGGCGTTGGAGAAGGGATCGGTAAAGAAGCGGCTTTCGTTCCCGGCACGAGGCCCGCCACCCGGGACAAGGAGGCACTCTGTTCCTGGGAAAATTGAAAGCAGTTCTGAAAGGAGTGGTGTAAAGTCACAAGCATAGGAGATTTTTGGAAGTTTGTAATTTGGTGTGAATGTTGAATTGGAAGTGAAGAAGATTTGGTTGAACACAATTGTCTTATAAGTTGAAATTCTACTTTCTTCTTAATCAAACACAGAAAGCATTGTTTGAGTGATTATATGCATCAGGATTTCAGGTGAAGCTGTAACTATTCTTAATTTAACCTTTTTTTTATCCTGTCCTCGGCTCCCTTCCTTTGTAGAGGATGAACGAGCTCTCATCAGATATGCAGTGTGGTTTAATAAAGTTTGAAATAGCAATGACAAATACACCATTGTCCAAAAACTTAAGAAATCCAAAATGGCAAAAATAGTGATACAGGATCCTAGCCAGTCAGTCACAAGGAAGGATGCCTAACATCACAATGGTATCCACTTCTATGTTATTAATCAACAATCCAAACTAGCTCCAAGAATGCTTGCATTTGGTTTCCAAGTGCTGTGAATTCAGTTTTATTGCAAACTCTTCCCTCACTTCAACCGTGAAAACCCAACACAAATGCTGAAGAGAGAGTAAAGAAAATTGATGAGAGATCTATTCAATTACAAAGACGAATTTAGATTGAGATTAGTTTTCATTTGTATATCCCTTAACAACCATAATTGTTTTTTTTTATAAAGATGTGTCATATTGCCTGGTTCACATAAGGCGTTCGTCTAGAGAGGCCTAGGCTCTTGTTACCCAATCACTAAGTGTGGAAACTAAGCGCTATGGTTTCATTCACAGAACACAGTTTTTAAGGCACTCATTTTTTAGGCCTTAGAACGGTCAATTTGACAAGGGAAGCATATTACCTCAGCATAAAAAATGTTATCTTCAAAAATCCTAAAATGGGGATCCACTGTCCTTTGCCTTGCCAAGCATAACGTCTTTAGCTTCATTAAGTTTTGATGCAAGATAGTGGCTACCGCCAGCATCAGGATGGTTGGCAATCATCACCCTCCTATGAGCTTCCTTAACCTTATCCGCGGCCGCACCCTCCCTGTCCAAATGATTAAATTCCAGACAAAAGGCATTCAATATGAATTTAATCAGGCTTGAAACATCTCCTAACCAGATCAATGTATAAAATCCACAAAAATAGAATGGCACAAGCTCATCATGTCCACTTCAAGAGCTTATGTATAACTGTACAAGTGCTTAACTTTTTCAATAATTCATTTCGTACCCCTACTTTGGGACTTGTCCATACATCAGGCTACTTCAATAAGAAGAATCACTATCACTAAAAAATTATAATCTCAACAAACTGATAGTGTCAAAGTATCCAAATATACTACTAGTTGGAGCAAAACAATATTCAAGAGTAAATTTAATAAGCCTACATCAGCGTTCAGTCCTACTGGTAATAGGAATATAAGTCCTAGTGTCCTACAAAGATACGACATCGGGATTTCCCTAGTTTCTCTTCAGTTAAGACAGAGTAAGAATCACAAATTCATCACATTAAGAAATCACAAGTACCTGACTCCCAGAATAAGAGCTGCCTCCCGTCTCGTCATAGTTTGTTGAAATCCACCTTCATAGAACCTCCGAACTCTAGCTTTAGGAGGCCTTGCTTTGAATGCTTGCCAAGCTTGGATCCCATATCTACCAGCAAGAGCAGCAGTAGCCACTGCAAGCCCTGCCAAAAACGGTGTCGCCTGGTATACATCTAAGATCAATTCAATTCAAATTCCGAAGTTTGCACAGTTGGTTTATACTAAGTATGCATCCAATTCCAAGAAAGATCAACTAAACCACCGGTAATTTAGAAAAAAAAATCTCAGAACCACCCCACTTTATTTCATTTTTCTTCCAATGCAGATCGGGGAATGTAGAGAATCTCGCATCATACACTCCCTTGATGTCTCAGTTGAAAACATATCACAAAGTATGCAAAGTATGCAGATCGGGGAATGTAAAGATCCCTATAGTGCGGGTGTTTAAACCCTAATTCTCAAGACTTCCATAATATTCCACCACCACCCCATCCCAGAACAAATTGATTACGATTGGGAGGATTAGCATCAGAACAAAACATAAACAAGAGAAAAATCAGAAGGTTGAAGCATAGCAACAGTTAAGCTAGCAAGTTATAAGACAAATTGGAATCACAAGACTTCAATTGCACAGGGAAGAGGAGCATTCGAAATATGTGATGATGCCAATCAAATGAACAGCTGAAAAAATAACAAAATGAGAAATTAGCTGCCAAGTGAAAAGGCGTCCGAGCTCACCATTGTTACGGTCGTAGATGCTGACAAGAGAGATGAAGATCGGAATTCGAACTGGAGGTTTCTGTCCTTCGACGATTCTGAATTTCTATGCTGAACGTCTGGAAATTGCCAATGGAAGCCTACAGGGGAAAGTAATCTGGGTTCTTCCAACCCGAATAGATTCAAATCGGGGATTTATTATCCGGCCCAATAACACAGCGGCAACAGGGTAGTTGCTAGTTAATTCCCTTTAAAACAGGCCCGGACCATCAATTAAATATTTTATTTGACAGTAATGTCTGGTAAATTACACTACTATTCCCAATTTTTGTATACTTTATACAAATTACCCTTCATCAACAAAAGTCTATTTTCCGACCAAAAAAAAAAAACAAAAGTCTATTTTATACTCATCATTCATCAATCATCATGCAAGTTTTTCTAGCAACTTACACAGTTACACTCCCTCATTTTCCCTTCATAAACACATGAAACTTTCTGTTTTTCATATTTTTACAAGTGATATTAGACGATTTATACATAACCAGACATTTGGCAAATAGAGAGCCTCAGCACAAACGGAACATCAAAGGAAGCTCAAGTGTTGTGCTCTTCCTTGCGGGCAAAACTAATTCTAATATTCATGGATTGTTTACAGTTTGTTTCGTTTACAACAGGTGATTCTTGTAGAGGAACACCAGAAGTACAAATGCATGACCATATTTGTTTCATTTGCCTCCGGTGTCTTCACTGCACAACCCTGAAGGGCTTGAACATACTCTGCTGCTTTTCTAAAGGCTGCTTCAATCTAACTGTTCATCTTCCTTCTTGTTGTATCTGTTACAGGTTCCAACTCTTTGTTCACTTGCATGCCATATACCTGTAAATTTGACAGAAATGTTCTATAAGATCAGCCAAGTCAAAAGAGTAACTACAGTTCTTTGTATTTCACTTCCATTCTCTCTGTAACCGTATCACAAGCTTGATAGATCAATAAGGGTGAGAAACATATACGTCAACGCGCTTAATTAGAATCAAGAGGACTTAGCTAATCACATAAAGAGCAAAAATTGGTGAGTTACACATGGGTTTATAATGGCTGAAGAATACAAATAAGATAACAATTCTGAAACCTGTTTATCTTCCTTTGAAGTTATGAACAATGCAAAATTTCATGGTTAGCAGGAAAATTCCCCAATAAATATCTGATTGTGAGCACATATTAGCTACTTACACAAAGAATGAAAAATTGACGGTGAAAGGTGGGCTTACAATGAATGGAGTATACAAGCACTGTTTTCCTTTTCCCCAACAGTCAATGGCTTCATCTGATACATGCAGACAAGATAAACTCTTGTCACCTCACGTATCAGGGATGTGGCAGGGAGAATCTATTATTGATTCTGAGATCCTGCAGGTATATGTTTCCTTATTTTTATCTGCCCATTCATCAAGAGGAAGTTGGCTGTCTTACTTAAAGTAATCCCTTTATTTGTAGCTTCTTCAAACAATTCCATAGCATCTTTATATTTCTGCTCTACACAAAGTTGTGTAATGCGGTCTGAATAATCTGCAGACTCCAAACCAAACTGCTCTTCTTGGGAATCACTCTTTCTAACCTCTTCTGATTTTTCAGCTTTTACCAACTGCACCTCCACATTTCCACTCTCAGCAATTCTTGTCATATACTTTTCAGCTTCCTTAAACCTGCCCACTTTATTCAATGCACCAACAATGGCATTCCGTGTATATAGATCAGGTTGCAATTTATTTTTCTCCATTTGTTCGAAAAGACTGAGGGCTTCCTCCAGCATCCCAGCCTTGCACAGAGCCGAAATCATAGTGTTATAAGTAACAACATCACCGTCCTTCCCTTTTGAGATCCATGCATTAAAGAGCTTAATAGCCTTATCCAGCATCCCTTCTTTGCAAAGTCCACTCAAGAGAATGTTCAAGGAAAACAAACCCGGCTTGAACGATTTCTCAACCATCTGATTGTAAAACTGAAATGCCTGCTCAATCTTGCCCTCCCCGCAATACCCACGGATGATAGTGTTGTATGTGATTTCATCAGGAAGCAAGCCATTCTCCAACAGTTCATTCAACCTTTTAATTGCATCATCAGTTTTCCTCAAGTTGCAAAGCCCTGCAATCACAGAATTATACGTTACAACACTTGGAACAATTTTAGAAGCTTTCATCTCATCCCAAAGTTCTAAAGCTCTCTCCTCCTTTTCATCATTGAAGTAACTTGCAATTAAGGTACCGTAGCTAACACTATCAACAATATAGCCACGCTTTTTTGCATTGTTTAGCAGGTCATAAGCTTCATAAAGCCTCTTGTCTGAAGAGAGAGCATAAAGGACAGTATTCAATGTAATACTGTCGAGCTTCAATTTTTTCTTAGCCATCTCATTCATCGTCTTAAGTGCTTGTGCCAGATTTCCTGCCTTACAATACCCATTTATCAGGGTATTATAAGTGACATGGTCAGGGGAAAATCCAGATTCTTCCATCTTTCGAATAGCATCATTTGCATCATCAATCTTCCCTTCTTTACAATACAGCTTGACCATGATATTATAGGTGACAACATTGAGTGTCACTCCTCTCTGACCCATCTCATCAAGCAACTTCAAAGCCTCCACTTTATCTCTACACACAAGACATCCATTTAGCAAAGTGTTGTAAGTAACCACATCAGGCAACACCTTCAACTTCTCCATCTCATCCCTAAGCCTAAAAGCCTCATCAATCTTACCATCCTGGCAAAAACCATTGATTAACATGTTATAAGTCCAAATATCAGGCAAGAAACTATGCTGCGACATCAAATCAATAACCTGAGCAGCCTCCTTCAACATCTTCATCTTGCAATAACCATTAACCAGAATGTTGTAAGTCTTTCTATTTGGAGAAATCCCTCTATCCTTCATGTCTAACAATAAATCCCTGGCGTCGTTTAACCTTCCATTTTTACAAAGGGCATCCAACACTGTGTTATAAGTCGCGTTATCAGGCTCACACTGGAACTCTTTCATCAGCTTAAATACGCCCATGGCATCAGTAAACAAACAACTCGTGCAATACCCATTCATCAAAATGTTGAAAGTATTGACGTTGGGGACAACTCCAACTCGAATCATACTATCAAAAACATCCCTACAGTGACGAATCGAGTGTGAAGAGGGATACTTTACCAGAGAATTGAGAAGCGCATTGCAGGTTATGAGATTAGGGCGGAGCCGCCGGCGCTTCATAGTACGGAACACGTCTAGCGCGAAGTGAGGGAGGCCAGATTGAATGTAAGCGCCAATGGAAGTGTCGTAGAGGGCTTTCGAAGGGGGAGGGAGCTCCGGATGAGGGTGGAGGAGGTGGCCATGCAGGCGGTGGTCCGAATCGGCGGCGATGAATGAGAGGAGTCGCGATTTGGCGTCGGAGAACTTATTGTACTTCAGTAGGGAAGAGCAGAGGGTTAGGAAGCACGGGAGAGGAAGGAGGGGAGCACTGGTGGTGGAGACGGTGGGGAAACGGCGTTCGCACCACTGGAGTAAGGAGAGGAGGGTTTGGGGGTGGGAGGAGAGGCGGCGGGAGGAAAGGAGTGAGTGGATGACCGGCGGGGTGAGGCGGGAGAGGTATGGGGAAAGGAGGCTGTCGAGGGAAGTACTGCTTGTGGGGGAAGATTTGACAAGGAGGTTGGTAAGAGTTTGGAGGAGATTATCCGGCGGCGGCGTGGGCGGCGCGGGAGGCGGCGGGAAAATCATATCTTTGCGGAAGTGGAGGTTTCTAGGGCGTTTGCCATTTTGAAGTGATTGCCGAAAGAGGGGAAAGCCTAAACGCTGCGTTTTAACGAGACAAGTTATGATAGAATAGCGCGTGCGCGACGCGTGGGTCCAGATTGGACGAGAAGAGACTGGAACCAAGATTTCTTCTTCCCCAAGCCGGTAAAAAAGCCTATAAATATCCAAAGATATCTCCAAAACCTGCAATTCCTTAACTTGCTTCAATCAAAAAAAAACTCTCAATTCAATTTTCTCCAAATTTGTTGAAAGATGGCAGGAGGAACAGAAGCTTTTCCAGATTTGGGACGCCATTGCGAGCATCCAGATTGCAATCAACTTGATTTTCTCCCCTTCGTCTGCAATGGTTGCCAATTTGTACGCTTTCACCATCCTTCTCTTAGCGTTATGTTAATTCAGATTAAAATACACAATCTTCTTTTAAAAAACTCAAACAAATTGCATAGGGAATCAAGCATCTAGATATTAATTGATCTGATTCCAATTGGCTTTTTTTCCCGACAGGTATTTTGTTTAGAGCACAGATCGTTTAAATCCCATGGATGCCCCAAATCAGACCACAACAGCAGGAAAGTGATAGTATGCGAGGTTTGCTCAACATCGATCGAGACCACAGGACGCCATGGCGAGGACGAGAAGGCGATCTTAGAGAAACACGAGAAGTCGAAAGACTGCAATCCGTTGAAGAAGAAGAAGCCGAGGTGCCCCACAAGGCGGTGCAAGGAAGTCTTGACCTTTTCCAACACGGCAACTTGCAAGAGCTGCCACGTCAAAGTGTGCCTGAAGCACCGGTTTCCGGCTGACCACTCCTGCAACGGGACGGGTTCGAAGGCTGCCGCCGCTGTTGTAACGGGACTGAGCGGTGGTTCGAGCAACAATCCCAAGTTTCTGGCTGCTTTGGCTGCTCGATTGGGCAAGGAATGCGGGATCAATGTTGGAGGGAATGGAAAGGGGAAAGGAAACGTATCTCCTCCTAGTACTCCAACTGTTAAAGCTCGCTGATTGAGGATTTCATCTGTGTCACTGTGTGCATTGGCTGTTGAATTCATAATACACATTGGCGGTTGAATTCATGATTTATAATTATAAACAAAGAATCGGATTTACTATTCTTGTGTACTGTCAATCGATCGGTTAAATATGATATCTGTGTTGATTTTTTATGATTATAAACAGAGATGATTTATCTTTCAAACTTTGTTTGATATTTGATGGAATGCAAGTTTGTCGAGTGGTTGTTATATTGCGTACAATTGCAATTGATTACACGAAGGTGAAGGTTGTTAAGAGCCTAATTCAACATGATGGACAAGTTGGGATGTTTGAGTGAGTCTTGGTCGTGGACTCGTGGTAGTTATAAATCTGAGTTAGAGCTGTATTTGAACTGATTTTCAGATATCGTTGGTAATCTTGGGACCTTGTTATTTATAGATTACAATTTCGATTGCGTTTGTTACTGCTTTTGATAGTATAGAATTAATGCTGCATCATTAACGATCGATATGTTTTGAACTCGATTATTACAGAGCAATTTGAGATTTTGGTTGGGTGCATAAAAGGCGTTTCAATGAATCAAATGACATAATTTGTATTTTCCTATTTTTTGGATGCATGAATTGCAATTACATAACATTAGAGGGGCATTTTACACTAATCTTTGGAATGCATTTGTTGCTGGGTGAGAACTAGAATCGCTCTACTGGTGATAGTTGTCTCCTAGCCACTACAACTGCCGTCGCCGGGTAAGCTCTTCCTACACCGTAATTCGAGTTTCCAAAAGCACCTGCTCAGATGGCGTCTGCTCGTATAGCAATCTCGATTGTTAATTGTTTAAATCGCTCTTTACCTATCAATTTTCGCCGGCGCTCTCTTCCTCAATTTCGCCCCTCTCTTTTCCCTAGATTTGAGGTTGGAACTTGGAACCCTCGTTTCAGTTCTATCGACCGAAATCATAAATCAAATCCGAAATTCTTTTTTCCGCTTGCTTTGCTGTTCTGAATTCTTGATTTTTTGAAATCGATCGGAATTCTTTTCCCAGGAGAAGCATCGATTACGATTCTACGCAAGTGCATCGTCAATGGCGTCGGAAGGCAAGGAGTCTCCTTCGAACAATCCGGGCCTTCAGGCCACCCCAGATGAAGCTACCAAGGGATACATCATGCAACAAACTGTAACTCTTCTTTCTCTTACAGTGAAATGAAAATCCCCTATTTCTATATGTTCATAATCATCGTTCTTCTTCTCAACAGATGTTTCGGATTAAGGATCCAAAAGTCAGCCTCGACTTTTATTCTCGCGTACTCGGCATGTCGTAAGTCATCTCACCTGTTGCTTGCATCCTTATTCCCTGTTCTATTATTCCTGTCACTGATTGTATTTAATTACACACCACTCGCTTGAATGCATGTAAAATGTCATGTTCACACGGTCTTTTCTGACCTCCTTGTTCTTAATTGATTTAAAGTCTGAACTTTGAACAATAGTTTGGCACTCAATTTGGTTGTAAGAAATTATGCATATATGTAGTTATTACATCTTTCCTCTTTTTCTAGAATTGATGAATTTCATTGGACAAACTATAATACTTGCTCTAGAACGGATCAATCTACACTTGCTTTTATATACAAAAGAGAGATTAGAGAATAGGGACCTCAAGTACCAAGAGGCAAGAGCATAGCACTAATTCAAATCTTCCCTGATTTAAGCTTCCCCAATAGCAAAAACATAATTCTATGTATCACTTCTTTGGGAAAAAGAAAAACATTGCTCTAGAAATTTGAATGCCCATCGGCACAGTACAAATCAGCTCTTTACATTGCATTTTAGGTGCCCATCCCTCAGCTGTAGCAACCAACCATTTTTTCCTTTTCCTGAATCAACTACATTATATAGTTTCAAACTTAGCTGAACTATCTTATTGTTCTGAGTAAAATCCTTCAAACATCATAATTTTTTTTGCGGGAGGTGAAGATTCACTTCTAACCTTTATTTGCGATCTCTTTATTTTCAGACTACTTAAGAGGCTTGATTTCCCTGAGATGAAATTTTCCTTGTACTTTTTGGGATATGAGGTAAACGGCTTCCGTCTTTCTTTGTCTGGTCATTTTTTCTTTTATGTTTAATGCTGTCAATTTGTTACTTCAATTTTACTGTCTCTGTCTGAAACATTAGGTGGACAATAGCAAGTCTTGTATTCCTGTTCAGCCAATTCAGTTCTCTGTGAAAAACATGATATATTGTAAGGGACACTAAACAGCTGATCATGCACATTAAGATACGCAGGCATACATTGTGTTGTCTCTTGGTTTGACAAAATGAGAAGCAGTTCAAGGCACTATTTAATGCATTATTTATTTTTGAGAACTAGGAAATAAGTACATTATATATGCACAGTAAACTGATACACAGAGCATGTTGCATACTTGCATATAGTCGTATCACCAAACATTGGGTAGCTGATGGACGATTTTCGCTTTCAGGATCAATCATCAGTTCCCAACAATCCAGTTGACCGAACTGTTTGGACTTTTGGTAGAAAGGCTACCATTGAGCTTACACAGTAATTCCTTACCTGATTCAAATGATATTGCACTCTTAAAATATTCACAAATAAGATCTTGTTTTAACACTGTGTATGCTACAGCAACTGGGGTACTGAAAGCGACCCAGAGTTCAAGGGTTATCACAATGGAAATTCAGATCCTCGTGGCTTTGGTATGTGGTCTGTTTTGAGTTTGGGAGTACAGAAGGTTTTTTACATTTTTATTTTTGAAACTTGTATTGATTTTAGTAGAAACTGCTGGTTGCCTTACTCTTATGTACATGTACTGGGTCTGTTTAGATTATGCTGTGGTCTTTCAGCCTATTATAAGGCAGCTCCAGGGTATATTATAAGTTGTGTCTACAAAGAATGCCTTGAGCTACATGCTCAACATCGAATAAGCAAAAGTAAATCAATGGATATTTCTCACGCGATGCCTTTGGTTATGTTTAAGCTTTCAATGTTTAATGTTCCATTGCCTGAGCCTGATAACTCTCTCATGAATCTATCCAGGGCATATAGGAATCACTGTGGATGACACTTACAAGGCTTGTGAGAGATTTGAAAGCCTGGGCGTGGAATTTGTGAAGAAACCTGATGATGGTAAAAAAACCTCCCCTTTTTTTCATATCATCAGTAATTGACAAGGACCAGAAAAAAAAAAAGGTGCAAATATGTGAATTATTTGATGCAACCTTTAACAATAGGTAGATTTGTCCATGTAATTAAAAATATGGAATTGCTTTAATCCATATTATTCTCTAGTCATGCTAGCTGATTGACGTCGTTGTACATATATTTTAGGCCCTCCCTTAAAAGCGGTGGATGTATGTATATTGATTGTCTTTGTGGGCATCATTTGCAATCCCATTTTGTTCAGAGAATGCTTATTCCTTTCACATTCTTAACTAAATCCTGTTGCTCCTCAACCGTTGATAGGAAAAAAAGACAGGAACACAAACACGGAACACTTTTGACTCCTTTTCATGTCATTTTTCACAGGAAAGATGAAAGGAATAGCATTCATAAAGGACCCAGATGGCTACTGGATTGAAATATTCGACTTGAAAACCATTGGAGGTGTTACTTCTGTTGCTGCTTGAGAATGATTCTCCACTGATTCAGTCCAGGTAGTCCCATAACGCTTGCGTTTGTTTTTGTGTTTCGAGTTGTCAACACATTTGGTCAAATATGTGGCCCTTTTTTTGGCTTTTTTGGATGACTCATGAAACGTGTTTGCGTTACGGAATCTTGGCAGAGTTAATAAATTTGATTCCTTTGAACATGGGTCACAGAAATTTAGTTGCATCACGTCACATATTAGTTGTGGTTTTAGTGTTAAATACTACTTTCTTAGTTTAAGTTGAGTTGAGTTGAAAACACTTCAAATGGAAATCGAGTTGTCTTTAGACATTGCAATGTTTATGAATTGAAAATTGATTCCCAAACCCTAAGTTTTGTCAGTGCTAACAGCAATTTCGTCGTGTTTTTTTATTAGAAAAAAAAAACAAATTTCCAGACCCCGAATATTCCATTGCCTTTGGCTTTGGCTACTTTGTCAAAATTTTCAAAAAAGAAAAAGGCAACTTTGTCAAACTACATAAGATAAGAGGGTAATTTTTTTAATTAATTTGCAAAATATGAGGTTTTTGATAAGTGATAGCTACACATCGCATCCATGTATTTAGCTTGAATTAAGGAGTGGGGATAAAATAATACGAGTGGTACAGGTTTTTGGATAATCTTGAAGAAAATGCAAGGTATTTTCTATACACTTTATATACTAACAATTATCTATTTATATATGTGTAATGTGTGCTCTATCTCACCCTCCAAAGAAATTACCAAGAAAGTAATGTGCAAGACAAATGTACTTATTTTTTTAGTGGAAAAAGTGACGGTAATTGATAAATCAACCATGCTAATTGATAAGTCGAAAAGCAAGAGAAAGTGTCAAATGTCAATGTATATTCGCTTGGTGACGACATTCATACGTCATCTGATGGCAACCAGAGTGGCGTGGCGTGAGAGAAGAAATAGTTCTCAGTGTCTCACCAGGTCACCACCAAAAGACAAAATAAAAATAAAAATATAGGTGCGTAATAAGATGAGTTAATAAAGGATTTTACTCCGTATAATGTTTTACGCAAAATGGGACCTATCCGTGTAAGTTATTAAGCCTCGAGATGTTTTACACTAAAATCGGACCTATGATACCGCCCGCTATTCGTGTAAATTGGACATATCTAGATTTTCAACGTGTGTGGCTTTGATTCGAGTTCAATTGTTCAAAAATTGGATCTATCCGGTTATTTCACAAGCTTTTGAATGGGAATAGAGTTACTTTTGTACTTGTAAGTGAGCATTTCACTTTGTTTAGACATGTTTAAAGAGGGTTGTCAAAAATGTATTAACGACAAAAAAATAAAAATTGAATATTTATTAGTTTAATATTATTAAAATTATAAAATAATTAAAACTATAATAAATTTAAATGGAAACCGGATAAATTGATATTGGTAGGTAAGAAAAAAACTAACTGTTTGAATATATGTTAGGGTCTGTTTGGTATCATTCTAAGAATTGAGTTGGAATGGAGAATCGGTTTGAGATTGAGAATAGAGTTACTTCATTCTTAAATTTTGGTGTCTGGTGTCTTATTGAAATCGGTTTGGGAAAAAAAATTGGAGCTTTCATTTTCTACTCTCATAGTCCCATGGCTTCTTCAACTCTTCTCAACTCCCATGACAATGCTCCCCATGTACGACAGATGATAGTTCTTCATATAATTGGTTGACTTTGTCATTTCCTTTGGAAAAATTCAGTTTAGCTATTCCTAAAAACTGGACATCAGATCATGCTACAAAATCGCCATTGAAGTTTTCTTCAAGATTTGGGTTGATTACATGATTATGGTAGAATGAAGACTTCTTTGCTTCCATATTTGATTATGGTGGGAGACAAAGAGAGGAAGAAGATGAAATTAGAGAATGGGAGAAACCCACCTCCAAGGTGAGGTGCGAGGGAATGAGAAAATCGGTATCGAGGAATGGATTTCCTACCAATTTCATGCATACCAAACACTATAATAGGTTCGGGCCATTCTCATGCCCATTCTGTAGGTGTGTTACCAAACACTCCCTTGACATCGTTGCTTTTTAATTACTTTACAGCTGTCTAGTTCATGATTGTTTGAAAATTAATCGTGATGCTTTGGTTAATGACCTCGAGCATTTACATTGAAGATGATGCTTGTTTGGCTAGTGCATGCATAATTTAAGTCGAGACTCGTAGAGATTTCAAAGAATTAAGTAGTTTGCCAATAGATGGAAGTAATTGTTTTGTGTGGACTATCAAAGGTTGTTGTTTAGTTTGATCATTGATAGAAGCATGTAAGATGAAATGTTAATCAAGCGGTAAATTGGTTAAGTCGGTGACAATAGGGATGACAAAGGAGCAGACTCGTGGCAGGAATATCCTCTCTGTCCCAATCACTATTTAGATATAGGTCCCCTTTAGTTGTTTCCTTTCCCCTCGGAAAATAAAATTTGCCCCATTCCCCATCCACGTCGGGTCCTCATCCCCATGAGGGATTTTCCATCCCAATTCAATTTTCCTTATTTATAGTCCCTATGGATTTTCCCGCAAAATTTCAACAACGTTTTCTATTTAATTCTCCATAATTTCTACAAAAATCTTATTAATTTACCATTTACAAATTTCACTGAAAATTCTATTAAATTCTACATGGGTTCCCTAAAGTTGCTCAACTAAAAATCTTCATTACTATTCCCGCAATAAGGAATGAAAATTCCCGCTCATTGCCATCCTTAGGACACCTATCATCTTACTTTCTTTAACGATCAATACATATCCTTATGAATTTTATTCTATCATGTCAAACTATTTTGGTTTTTGGTTAATGCATATCGATTGTTCATAAGTTAAAAACATAAATATCATCGAAATCAGATTTTTCTTTATTTACCCTTTATCCTAAATGTTAAAGTAGGGCCCATGCGGACACCAAAGAACATTTAAAATGAGTTAAATCGGCCACTACTCCCCGTCAACACCGGCGCTGCTTTCTCTCTCTTCTCTTCAGCCATCAATCATCACCCTTCACCCCTATCCTTTTTCAAAACAAAAAGAAAAAGAAAAACATGGTCTTCCCCTTTTTACCCCAATTCTTAACTATTTCCTCTGATTCTCTCCCTATCTCAGATTTTTATTTTGTCAATATCCATTTCATCTTTCTTTTTCCTTTTTTTTGAAGCAATTAATCTCCATTACTTCCAATCATAGTCTCCTATGCTTATAAAATTGGAGCGGCAACGAAGTAAGCAAGAAAGAGAAGCAATCGAATGGTGAAAAAACCGTGAAATCCAGTACAAGCAGACAAATTTATTAAAAAAAATCCTACAAAACACTCGAAATATACTTCCTTTTCTTCACGTCTCTCTCTTCTTCAATCCTCTCTCCCCCACTTCTCTCTGTAGGTTTTTTTCTTCTTCTGGGCAGATGATCATCATTTGCTATAAAAATCCCTCATTTCTGTGATTGGGTTGGTTGTTAATTGCGCCGGGCTGCTTTTCTTGGGAGTTCCCTATACTTCTTTCAATCACAAGCGTGGAAGCAAGAAGGAGAGACGTGCGAGTCTCTACTGAGAGTTTTGAGTCGTGGAGCCTGTTGACTCTTTGAAGGGTATGCAAAACCCCTTATCCTCCCAAGTTTATTGGGTCTTTTTTGCTAGTTTTGTAGTTCCAGCTGTCGGTAATCATCCAATTTTGTTCTTTGTTTTTACCCTTTTCGAGTGTGGTCTTCCAATCATAGTGGCGAGTGAGTTTGCCGTATTAGGTTTTCTTTTCTGGGTCTAATTTCGATGATTTTGGGTGACTTGATTATTGTATCTTTTAGGACGAAGTCTATAGAAGTTACTTTTGGTCATTCAAATTGCCTTTCTATGCAATATCATTATCGGGTCAACTAATCTTGTTCTTTTTGTCTGTTCGTATATGAAGGGTTTCAAGAGTTTGCTGTTGCCTTCTTGCAAGTTGTGATGGGAAATCGGTCTGCATGTTGCATTGTTAAATACAATCATTTTTACTTGCATGCCTTGTTTGTGGCTGGTGTTTCTGACTGAACAACAATCCTTAGCCTCTGGAAAGAGATTTCCTTGTGGAGATAGAGTTAATCTAGTTAATTTATTCGTTTTCTGCAGGTTTCTTTGCCAATTTCATGGCTTTATGTTTCCTGTTAGACAGTCTATGGGCAGAATTCCCCCAAGGGAATTGCTGTTATGCTAGGATAATACTAGAATTTGCTGCTTTTTAGGTTTTCTTTCATTCTGTTTTTTTTTCCTGATATTGATCTGAGTGGGTTATGCTGTGTAATTGTGTTCTCTCCTGTTGCTTAAATTGACTCGTGATGGCGTGCTTGTTCTCAACTGCTTAAATATTTGTTCAGTTTTTCTTTTTCTTTTTTATTTCTATTGGAGCCTTCTGTTTATTTTTTCAGTCCAAAACTGTTGATACTATGAAAAATAAACGGAGTCTTTTAAGAGTAACAGAGGTACTCGGCAGTCGGCACTTGAAAAATCAATCAATGATATATGATTTTAGGCTCTTATTTGGCATACTTCACTGTCTTGTTCTCTTAACTTGCTACTCTTGCCTACCAATAAAAATGTTCGAACTTGATCTGATGTGATCTCTTTTATTGGCTTTTGGCCTTTTCGACAGAACGGATGACATGGAGCAGTACCCTGGAAAGTTTCTTTTAGGTGATTGTAAACTTTGATGATATATTCCATAAAACTAAGGATGTGGCTTATATTATAACTGCTATAATGACATATCTTTGTGTTGCAGGTCCTTCAATGACTCCAACAATGAATATCTCAAAAAGGGTGGGAACTGGTGTATGGAACTTTCAATCTGGATCGGGTGCAAACCATGCCTCAAATGACTTTTCATTTTCAAGCTCATTGCCTGTTCTTCCTCATGAGAAACGTGTGTATCCCTTAAGGATGATATTACCATTTTGGTCAACTCTCTAGCATCTTACATTCATTGTTGCTTCTTTGCAGTGGCGGTAAATGGTGACCTGGGTCATGAATCTCTTGATGATGATGCTCCCAGCTTAAATCAAATCCACCAAGGTGTTGATGATTCGCTTGAAGATATTGATAAACAAACATTAGCTTTTTTGCTTCCTGATAACGAGGACGAGCTTTTTGCTGGAATTGCTGATTATGACATTAGTGCCATGCCTAGTCAGCTGGAGGAATCAGAAGATGCTGATCTATTTGATAGTTTGGGAGGTATGGAATTGGAGAATGATGCTGAGGGAAGTTTGAGCATGGGCATGGCGAAGTTAAACTTGACAGATAATGGTGCTGGGAATGGGATAATGCAGTATGGCCCCCCTAACAATGCTGGAACTATTGTGGGAGAGCATCCATATGGAGAACATCCTTCACGAACGTTGTTTGTCCGCAACATCAATAGCAATGTCGAGGATTTAGAGCTGAGAACTCTTTTTGAGGTAAAAGTAAAACTGTGAAATCAGGTGCTTTTATCTTCTGTATATATGCAATAAATCCTGGATGAGCTACAGACTTTTTTTCTTTCCGAAAAAATTATACACTCTTGTATTGAGATTCTGAGTTATCATTTGGATTTTTCTTGTTTTATCTTGGATGGCTAGCTACTGTGTGATAGTCTTTTGAAGTCATTGATCAATTGATTGTTCTATTGTTCACTTCCTGTAACACTATACTGTACTTGTTGTATCTTCTGTGACTATACGCTTTTATAAGTTTTGGTCTTAATTTGCCCGTAATTTCCACAAATATTGCCTATTTGAAATGTGAGAGTTGCTTGTGACAGCTCTCTGATGTAGCAGCTGTGAATTCAAAATGAAACTAAATAGTCATTTTTATGCGAGAAAGGAAGGTCCATCCTTGCAAATTACGCATGATGATTGCTTTTTAATGCAATAGAGGGCATCAATGAAGTTGCTATATTTGATTGAATAAGGTCTATAGTACTTTTAACAAGTTTGTTCTATAGTATAACAGTGTGGAAAACTACATGCCTTGTGTGGGTCACTTAAATTTCTATTCAAAATGCATCATTTAATAAATAGGTCTATCTTTTTAATGAGATTGTTTTTATAGATGTTTTTGATTAATAACTAGGTGACATGTTTTAGTAACTTATATTTCTCTCTTTTTTGATATCACAATAATCCAATATTAATCCTTGACTTATGATTTGCCTGTTGATCACTAAATTTATGCTATCTGCTTGCAGCAATATGGTGATATTCGGACGATGTACACTGCATGCAAACACAGGGGTTTTGTGATGATATCTTACTATGATATCCGTGATGCACGCTCTGCGATGCGGGGATTACAAAACAAGCCACTGAGAAGAAGAAAGCTGGATATTCATTTTTCAATTCCTAAGGTTTAAGAAGCACTTTCTTCATTTTATAGAACTTTACTCATAGATTTGGTTTCAATAAAGGTTTCCTTTTCTTAAATCTTATCCCTCATTTTTAACATGCTTAGGATAATCCATCTGAGAAGGATATAAATCAGGGAACTTTGGTGGTGTTTAATCTGGATCCAATAGTTTCAAACGAAGAACTTCGTCAAATATTTGGAGCCTATGGAGAGGTCAAAGAGGTATATACAGCTTCAACCATGATGAACTCTTTGGTTCTACAGTTTGTATGTTGACCTTTGATTTATTTTTGTTTAGATAAGGGAGACACCACAGAAGAGACATCATAAGTTTATTGAATTTTACGATGTTAGAGCTGCAGATTTAGCCCTTAAGGCCTTAAATATGAGTGACATAGCTGGTAAGCGCATTAAGCTTGAACCAAGTCGTCCTGGTGGGACTCGCCGCAAGTAAGTGTAGATTTTAATTATTGTTCATATAAATTCTTAGTTCTTACGTACCTATTACCCATCATTTGTCTTCACATCCATTACCCCTGGTGGTTTGTCATATATATATACTCCTTCATAACTCTCATTCCTGGTGAGTTTGTCAGAAGTTTTTTGTACATACTATTGCTTTAGCTGATGGAGACTGTGATCTCAGCTTGATGTTGCAACTGAATCAAGAACTTGAGCTGGACGAATCTCGGACTTTCCGTCATCACATTGGTTCCCCAATCACTAGTTCTCCACCTGGTATGATTTCTTTTATTGCAAGTGTATCGATTTAAATTTTAAACTCTAAGCTGAGTCTGGCTTATCATAATCTTGGCAGGCAACTGGGCAACCCAGTTTAGTAGTAGCCCTATTGAGCACAGTCCCATTCATGGTTTCAGTAGATCCCCTGGATATGGGACATTAAGCCCTACAACATTGAGCCCTACAACTTTTAACTTGAACGGTTTAGCATCAGTGCTGAAATCCCAAGTATCAAACTCTCTGAAACCCATTGGTAAGGAAGCTGCAAGAAGTAGCCAATTTGAACAGTTATTTGGCGACCCAAATTCAGAACTACGATCATCAAACTTTCAACACCCTCATTCATTTCCAGAGCAGCTTAAAGTGGGTCAATATTCTAGTGACATGTCCTCAACTTCTTATGGTTCTGATATTGAAACACTATCTGGCCCACAATTTCTCTGGGGAAGTCCCAACACAAACCCTGAAAAGCCAAAAACTGCTTGGCCTAACTCCTCTGGAGGAGGACATCCGCTGACATCTAATGGTCATGGGCACAGCTATCTTTATCCAATCAGGCAGCAAAATTCTTTTGTCAATCCTTCCCAGCATCACCATCACCACGTTGGATCTGCTCCTACGGGGTTTTTGCCAGACAGGCGTTTTGGCTTCTTTCCAGAATCCCCTGATGCATCTGTTTTGAATGCTGCTAGTGCTTTTGGAGGAGGGGTGAATATTGGCCCCAGGTCCAGAAATGTAAGCTATATGATGAATATGGGTTCTCGAGCTTCAGTTCATGGTGGCATTGCAGGAAACATGCCTGATCACGGTTCACCTAGTTTCAGAATGATGTCTTCACCAAGGTTCAGTCCTTTTCTTGGTAATGGTCCATATCCTGGGTTTGCACTCAATGGTGGAGAGATTGAGCGTGGGCGGAGCCAGCGGTTTGAGAATACTGCATATCAGACAGAAAGTAGAATGCAGTTTCAGCTTGACTTGGAGAAGATTGCCAAGGGTGAAGATTCCAGGACTACTTTGATGATTAAAAATATCCCAAACAAGTAATGATCTCCTCCTCCAAATTGCTATTTCTGTGGGACTCATTTGGTCTTTCATATTCAGCTTACTTGTTGTTTGATGTTTGTAGGTACACTTCCAAAATGCTGTTGATAGCTATTGATGAGACACACAAGGGCACCTATGACTTCCTCTATTTGCCAATAGATTTTAAGGTAAAATTTTGAAACAGGCAATTAAGCATTGATCCCTGAGTTTAATGGCTTGTGACGACGTGTTCTGAACTTTCTTGTTGCAGAATAAATGTAACGTGGGCTATGCATTTATCAACATGCTGTCTCCTTCACATATAGTTTCATTCTATGAGGTTGTGTTTCATATATCAATCCATGTTCCCTGGCTATTTTATACATTATCATTTCACTTCATTGGAAATATTTCACTTTTATGGAATAGCATCAATAATACACTTTCATCATTTGTGGCAGGCGTTCAATGGAAAGAAATGGGAGAAATTTAACAGTGAGAAAGTTGCTTCCTTGGCATATGCTCGTATTCAGGGAAAAGCAGCCCTTGTTGCTCATTTTCAAAATTCAAGCTTGATGAACGAGGATAAGCGGTGCAGACCAATCCTATTCCACTCAGAGGGAACTGAGGCTGGTGAGCCGGTGAGTTGATTCATTAACAATGTACTTAGACTACTTGAATATTTTCTAGACTTATTCTAATATGAGTTCAGTTACTTTGTGTGGAATATATTGGGGGTTGAAATATGCCTTTTTCACTAGTAGAAAATTGATGTGTTTTTGGATTTTGTACACAAGCCTAAAGTTGGTATTTTAGAAGCTAAAACAGACATTTAAGCTTGATTTCCATTATGTTTGCCCAAACACAGATCACCCAGGAGCATCTGAACAATCAGCTCAATCCACAAAATGCATTTGAAGCTGAAGATTCTTCTGTTGGCGCCACCATAATCAGTGCAGAGGAGAAGCTTGACCAGCTTTAGTAGTTGCAAATCAGGCACCATACTGAAATAATACTTATGGTGGCCTGTGGGTTTCTTCTAACTTTTGCAATATATAAACTGTGTACAAAGGAAATAAAACTTAAGGAAAAAAAGAAGGTAAGCTGAGGATTGGAAGGGAAGAAGGCGGGGTTTTGGCTCGGGAGCTTCGAACACCAGAAGCCGGAGCATTTTGCTTGGTGGTGTGGTTGATCTGAAACACTTTTAATATATAATTTGTGAGGAATTCCCCTCCCCTTTTTGTTGATGTTGGGATTTCTCTGATTGCTCATCTTTTACTTGGGGGTCTGTTTCTTTTGTGTTTGTGTATGTGAAATTGTGAACTGAATCCTTGAACAAATGTTCTTTGGTCATGTTTTGTTATGTTATAATTATTGGGGTCGGAGTTTTTGGAGTTGTAAGACTTTGCAAGTGTCTGGTGGGTGCTAATTGTACAGTGGAAACAAACACCTTGTCTTGACAATAGAAATGCAACTTCTGTTGATGCGATAATTTTTCTACATTTGTCAGGATTTATATTTATTTGTTCATGGAACCATCCGCAAGGTAATTTGATTTGGTTATATCTGAAGGCATCCACTAGTTTGTGTACTGAAATGGAGCTCATTAACCCAATAATCAAATTGACTTTTAAATGACATGAACAAGTCCTAGTGTATGCACTTGCAAATGCACATAAAACAAAACTGATGTCTTGAAAGCAAACTAATTTGAAACATGAAATAAATTATGAGAAGTAAATAAAAAACACGAATTCTTATATTATCTTTTCTAATTTAGGCCTTAGTTTTCAAATGTGTAGCCTTTGTCATGTCAAGATAAAAAGACCGTTTTGAAATTTCCCAAATCCAAGCTGCATACAAAGTGGGAGTATGAGAATTTGCATAAACTACCAATTCCATTATAGTTCCGGTAAGATTGATTTTTTTTTTTTTTTTTTTTTTGTTGTTGTTGTGTGAAAAAAGCCAGTTCACTTTCATTTCTGTTGTGAATAGATTAGTTTCTATTGAAAGTTTCAAACTACAGGAGGAGAAGGCTGTTGAAAATCTTCGGTGTTTTAGATTCATTTTTATAAGATGACAGGTTGACATAGAGAATTATAGAAAGAAGTAGGAGAGTTGTGGAGTTCAACTTCAGCTCCATAATTGAACCAGTAAGCCCTTCTCTTTCTCTCTCTAATGAAACTTAATTTTGCGTTTCGATTCAAGTATTGCACGTCTTCTGTTTGATTTTGGTTCCACACTAATTTTATTTTTATTTTAATCGCCTGATTATCTGTTTTTCTGATTCTATTTCTACATGAGTAGTGGGCAACCACTACTATACTATCTTCTGTCATTAGCTAAGAGGTTAGAAACATAGAGATGTAATGCATTTTTTAAATGGAGGAAAATATGGTATAAAGAAGTTAAGAGGAAGAATTTCATTTTGAACTTTAGTGGGCAAATGGGTCATGGGCATAGATCAATGCATTTGATCATTTGATGTTCTAGTTCAGTTTCATTCATTCAATTTCACAACAAAAGAAAAATCACACACTTTTCAAATTTGAAGCCTACAAAATGTACAAGCCAAGTAGATCAAACTTATCTGAGTCCTCTGATCTTCCACCAGCAAGGCCAACTCGGCAGCCAGCTGTCACCTTCGCCAAGCGGACGCCATCTGGCCGCTATGTCAACTACTCCCGGGACAACCTCTCACGAGATGACCTGGACAGTGAGATCAGCAGCGTGGAGTTCATGAACTACACCGTCCAGATCCCAGCGACGCCCGACAACCAGCCCATGGACCCATCAATCTCCCAGAGAGTCGAGGAGCAATACGTGTCGAACTCCCTCTTCACGGGCGGCTTCAACAGCACAACCAGGGCTCACTTGCTGGACAAGGTGACGGAATCCGAGGCCAGCCATCCTCAAATGGCAGGGGCAAAAGGGTCATCTTGCGCTGTCCACGGATGCGACGGCAAGGTCATGAGTGATGGGCGTGGCATTGACATTTTGCCTTGTGAGTGTGACTTCAAGATTTGTAGGGATTGTTACATTGATGCTGTTAAGGGAGGGGACGCGCTTTGTCCTGGGTGCAAGGCGCCTTATAAGCAGACCGATTTGGATGAGAAGGCGGTGGATAGTAGTGGGAGGCCTAATAACTCGGATGGGATGTCCAAGACCGAGAGGAGATTGTCGTTGATGAAGTCTACCAAGTCCGGGTTTGGGGGCCAGAATGGAGGAGGCGAGTTTGATCATAATAGGTGGTTGTTTGAGAGTAAGGCAACTTATGGGTATGGGAATGCGATTTGGCCGAAGGACTCTTGGGAGTATGGGAATGATGGGAATAATAGTGATGATGGGATGAGAGAGCCGTCTGATTTTCATAACAAGCCTTGGAGGCCTCTTACAAGGAAGCTTAGGATACCGGCTGGTGTGTTAAGTCCATATCGGTAATGTTCTGTTCTTTCTCTCTCAATGTGTTGTGAATTTTTGTTGTTCATTCTCTCATTTGTAGTATTTTTATTGTCATAAGACTTGAACTAGAACTAGGGAATAATCATATTGATCTTGTTAGGTCTATAGTGACTTTCATATGTGGTTGTGTAGCAAAATGTGGCTAACTATAGGTAAGTAATGCATTATGTGATCTTTATGGAATTATTCAGCCTAGGTGCACCAAAAATCAGTCACAAGCATTACATGTGTTTAAGTTGAATTGAGGGAATTGTAATTCTGGAATTTGGCTTAGGAAATGGTAGAAAAAGTGTAGTTGGCAAAATGTCTTCTATTAGGTCCAATATAATGGCTTTATTTTATTTTCTTGAATTTAGTTATTTGGAGCTTTGCCCTGTTTTTCTTAGAATGAACCATTTCCATAGATGTTGTAGATGTCTTCTTAAGCTAAGTTGCTAATATCTAAGAGATTAAGATGGACACATGAGATTGTAAATGTAGTAACAATTCAATCCAACTATGCAGGCTTCTAGTGGTGATTAGGCTGGCTGTTCTTGCACTATTCCTAACATGGAGACTCAAACACCCTAACAACGACGCGATCTGGCTATGGTTCTTGTCCATCATCTGTGAGGTCTGGTTCGCCTTCTCGTGGGTCCTTGATCAGCTCCCAAAGCTCAGCCCAGTCAACCGTCTCGTTGACCTCTCCGTCCTCAAAGAGAAGTTCGAAACCCCAACCCCAAGCAACCCAACTGGCAAATCCGACCTCCCGGGTATGGACGTTTTCGTCTCCACAGCCGACCCGGAAAAGGAACCACCTCTTGTTACCTCCAACACAATCCTATCAATCTTGGCTGCCGAGTACCCTGTCGAGAAACTCGCCTGCTATGTCTCTGACGATGGTGGGGCCCTCTTAACGTTCGAGGCCATGGCCGAGGCGGCTAGCTTTGCTAACCTTTGGGTGCCATTCTGTAGGAAGCACAACATTGAGCCTAGGAATCCTGAGTCTTACTTCAGTCTCAAGAAGGACCCTTATAAGAATAAGGTGAAGGCTGATTTTGTCAAGGATAGGAGGAGGATTAAGCGCGAGTATGACGAGTTTAAGGTGAGGATTAATGGGCTGCCTGATTCGATTAGGAGGAGATCGGATGCTTATAACGCGAGGGAGGAGATTAAGGCATTGAAGCTGCAAAGGGAGCAGGCTGTAGAGGATATGCCTTTGGAGCCTATAAAGATTAAGAAGGCGACTTGGATGGCTGATGGTACTCATTGGCCTGGTACTTGGTTTAGCCCTTCATCTGAGCATTCTAAAGGTGATCATGCTGGGATCATTCAGGTATTAAAGAAACTAAATTTCTTGTTAAGTAACTTCTTTCATGACAACATTACCCACAATCCATGAAAAATTTCTTGGTTAGGCCTTGTTTAGCTTGAGTTTCTAGTTTTGTTCAAAATTGAAAACTACATTTCGTTTTCAAATTTTAGCGGTTAGTTTTGAGAATTAAGGTGACTTACTTCTAGGATATAACATATTTTGAATCAATTATTTCGATAACTATAAGAAAATGAAAATATTTTTAAACTAAAAATCGGAAACTCAAAGATGCATCAGACAAACCCTAAATAGGTTTGTAGTGAGTAATATAGGAAAAATAGTTTCAACCATATTATGAAGCACTAGTAAGGCTTTTCACACATGTTTTTAAGTGTTGAAGCTACTAACATTGGATACATAGTTTCAAATCTCAACTTTCTTATGGTTGGTTGAACGTACAATAATAGGTAATGTTGAAGCCACCAAGTGATGAACCACTTCATGGAAGCTCCGGGGATGATGACTCACCCATAGACTTCACCGACATCGACATCCGCCTTCCCATGCTGGTGTACGTCTCCCGAGAAAAGCGCCCCGGCTACGACCACAACAAGAAGGCGGGAGCCATGAACGCCCTCGTCCGAGCCTCGGCCGTCATGTCAAACGGCCCGTTCATGCTCAACCTCGATTGTGACCATTACATCTACAACTCCGAAGCGATTCGTGAAGGCATGTGCTTCATGATGGACCGAGGCGGCGACCGAATCTGCTACGTCCAGTTCCCGCAACGGTTCGAGGGCATCGATCCCTCGGACCGATACGCCAATCACAACACCGTCTTCTTCGACGTCAACATGCGAGCCCTCGACGGGCTCCAAGGCCCTGTATACGTCGGAACAGGTTGCCTCTTTCGTCGAGTCGCCCTCTATGGTTTCGACCCGCCTCGGTCCAAGGAGCGCTCCGGCCTCTGCTGCTGCTTTCCCCGCCGCAAGAAGGTGCCTGCCGCAGCCTCGACTCCTGAGGAGACTCGCTCGCTTCGTATGGGCGACGACGACTACGAGGGCGGCATGGACCTCTCGTTGCTCCCGAAACGGTTCGGGAACTCGAGCATGCTGATCGACTCGATACCCGTAGCTGAGTTCCAAGGCCGGCCTTTGGCGGACCACCCGTCGATCAAGAACGGGCGTCCTCCGGGCGCGTGCACCGTTCCTCGGCCACTCCTGGACGCGTCCGTTGTCGCGGAGGCGATAAGCGTGATCAGTTGTTGGTACGAGGATAAGACGGAATGGGGCGGTCGGATCGGGTGGATTTACGGGTCGGTTACGGAGGATGTCGTGACAGGGTACCGGATGCACAACCGCGGGTGGCGGTCGATATATTGCGTGACCAAACGGGACGCGTTCCGTGGCACGGCGCCTATCAACTTGACGGACAGGCTCCACCAGGTGCTCCGATGGGCCACCGGATCCGTCGAGATCTTCTTCTCAAGGAACAACGCCTTCCTCGCGAGCTCGAGGATGAAGTTCTTGCAGCGCGTGGCGTACCTCAACGTCGGTATCTACCCGTTCACGTCGATCTTCCTCATCGTGTACTGCTTTCTCCCGGCGCTCTCGCTCTTCTCAGGTCAGTTCATCGTTGCGCAGCTCGATATCACGTTCCTCGTGTACCTCCTCATCATCTCCATCACGCTTTGTCTCTTGGCCATACTCGAGATCAAGTGGTCCAGCATCACGCTCGAGCAGTGGTGGCGTAACGAGCAGTTCTGGCTCATTGGCGGGGTCAGCGCCCATTTGGCAGCCGTTGTTCAGGGGCTGCTCAAGGTGGTTGCCGGGATTGAGATCTCGTTCACGCTCACTTCCAAGTCGGCTGGGGAGGATGTTGATGACGAGTTTGCTGAGCTGTATATGATCAAATGGACGTCTCTGATGATTCCGCCGTTGGTGATCATGATAGTGAATCTTGTGGCTATTGCGGTTGGGTTCAGCAGGACTATATACAGTACCGCACCGGAGTGGAGTAAGCTGCTGGGAGGAGTGTTCTTCAGTTTCTGGGTGTTGGCGCATCTTTACCCGTTTGCTAAAGGGTTGATGGGGAGAAGAGGGAGAACGCCGACGATCGTGTATGTTTGGGCCGGGCTCATCTCGATTACCGTGTCGTTGTTGTGGGTGGCGATCAAGCCGCCGGCCGCCAATAACGGTGAGATTGGTGGGAGTTTCTCTTTCCCCTAATTTAAGGGAAGGAGGAAACAGGATCTATTCTTTTCCATTCTTTTGTTGGACTTGGAATTGGTATGTATTTTGTTTTTAAATTTTTGGTTGAATTTTTGTTTCTTATTTTTGGGACAACCACATTCAGAAATTATACAGTACTACTTTTTCACAATTCGCTGTTCATTCTATAGAAAATTAAGTAGATCAAAAAAGAAGAGTAGATGCTGAATAAGAAGTCAAATATTATGAAGGGGGCAAAATGTCTAAAATGGTATATATTCCGAGCTAGTGAATAGGCAAGCCATATTGCCTAACAACGGAAATGAACATCCTTCATATGAAGATAAAGAAACCCATATGAGACAAAGAGCACTAACTGCTCCAACGACAAGAAAACCAGATGTTGACATAGAAAAACTGTATGAGTTGCGATACTATCAACTAGAATTCTATGGCAAATGCTGAAAAAAAACTGTTTAGGTTTAATATTGTCTGACATTTGGTATTATTCTCTAGAAGGGGACCTGGAGATGCAATATATCTGTACCCAGTAATTTGTAATCTGAAGACATGTTTTTGAAGTGTCGGCTCACAGGATTCAACTTCAGGGCTCAAAACCTTTGATCAGTGTCGCTGCATCGTAAGATACAGAATAATAATATCAGATTATTGATAGATTTTGGATAGAATATATTCAGGATAACTGGTTATTAGCCAAACAAGCATGGAAAGGGAAAGGCAAAGGTAAAATTTATCCAACTGGAAATATGTTCAGTATGTTTACTCTAAGTACCAGATGAAGTTGCTTAAAGATTACAAATAGCAAATACCACAAAGTAGGACATGTCAGTTACGTTGACCATTAGCATTATACTTGCATATATAAGCCATATTACAGCAACACTGCAAAGAACATGCAACTTCCTCCACTGCAACAACTCAATCCAAATACATGGAAAACAAGGAGGTTATTGCAGAACATTCACTTAATGAACCTAAACCAATTAAATGATAGGCGATAATTAGACATGTAAATCAGTCAGGTTGTTCAGATCTGGACTGGGTAACCTTCTATTGCCAAGTAAGTTCCAAGTTAAATAAGATTAATACAAGGATTAAATTATTAGCAAAAGCTCAACCCGCACCGTAGACCGTAGTATCATAATACATATGCTACTCCAAAGCAATATAAGAAAATACTATGTATTTGTCATAGCCTGGGACCATCATACAAAATATTATTTTGACACATCTGCTCTATGCAAACCATCTCGACTGTATTGTGTCTAATACCGACATTAGGACGTGTGGCTTTCTAGAAGTGTTCTTGCACCATAAAATTTAAATGCAGAAATAATACCATGTTCTTAAATGTTGAAAGGGGCAGGACAACTGTGGCTAATGTGAACAAGAGAAGATTGTAGTGTCCAATTTGATTATGGAGCCAAGTCTCATCATGTCAATGTCAAACAGGTATAGTCAATTTTTTAGTTTAGCAGGGTTAAGGATGGCCCTACATCAATTTGGACAGCACTTGGATAAGCAAGTATTTGTCCAGATCTCAATCTCTATAACACTTGGACAAGCCAAAAGAAACATCATTATGAAATCCACAATCAACGATCCATATCTTGTAAAGAAACAAACTGTATATGACAAATGATGAAACACCATACACTAAATCCATGGATATCCTTGCTAACAATACCTCAATGATACAGGATGAATGTTACCAAACAAAAACAATTGACAATATTCATGGATCGTCAAAGTAGTAGCAATATCAGATGATTAACAAAAGGAAGTATGATCTGAATTTAGACATAAAACAGAAATACCCACCTCTAATACATCATTTGGCACCTGAAAACACCTCAAAAAGCCCGCAGCAACCCATCCAGGAAGTCCTTCGTACCGGCAGAGGATTGGTACCTATTGGTGACTGGAGAAATGAAAGCCAACAACAAAATAAGAAACTACATATGCAGTCATATAAAGACAGAGAGTAATACAAGTAAAACTAACATATACAAAGGAAAGTAAAAAAGTATACCTGTTCCTCTAAAGGCTTCTTCTGAATCGCCAATTCTTTGCCATTATCCACCTCACGGCTAGTATTAATGGCAACTGCATCGCCTAGGTTATCAGACTCCAAGGGTTCAACACCATTCACTGTTCCATTACTGACTGCCGGAGCCACTACAGACTTGTTGTGATCATCCATGGGAGCAACTTCAACAGGATTTTCAATTTGCTCAGATCTCTCAGTTTCAATAGCTGATGAAAACTCATCCTTAGTTTCAGTAGCCGAAGAAAACTCATCCTTAGAATCCAAAATTTGAGAGACTGATGAGTCCACATTCTTTGTCAACTCCGAATCAAGAACATCTGCTTGAACTGGCATCACTAGACTCTCAGCTCCAGCACTGACAAACTCTGCAGGAGCCAATTTAACTACTTCCTTTGCCAGATCTTCTTCTTCACCATCAACGATTTGTGCTTGGGCCGATTTGTTAACCTCCTCAGCTGCATCTTCTCCAACGTAATCAAGAACCGCCTTGTCATCTATAACCGAACTACTAAAATTCTCCGCCTTCTGCTCCTCATACTCAGCAATCATAGATTTCTCATCTGCTTCTACAACTGCAACTTCTTTATCCTCTACATCAAGATTTCCAGCAACACTATCTTCTTCTCTAGTAGAAACTAGGATCGGATTCTCCTCTGCTACATCAACAGCACTATAATCCGCACTCCCGGATCCATTCTCCATGGATTTCTCTTCAATTGCAACTTGAACGACCTCCTCTTTCAATCCTTCATCCTTCTCAGTATCAACCTCCTGCTGATCTACAACCTCCTCTTCCTCTCTTTCACGTTCACCGCCGTCGCTGTCTCTCTCTTCCCAAGACTTGGAATCATCGACGCTTCCTGCCAAGTATCCATCCATTTTTCAGAGAAATATCTCGACGGCAACACACACTAAGCACTCAAATGACTACTGAGACAGTCAAGAAAATATACAAAGAAGAAAAACCCCTGGATCCAATTTGTAAACTCGAACGAAGAGCACGGAGAAGATTGAGGCGTAGACAATGTAAATGCAAATTAAAGATACCTTGTCCAGAGAGAGAAATAGTGATTTGAAAGACAGGTAGGACATGTGAAAAGGAAGTTACCTTGAGAATGGGTGGAAGAGTTGTTGTTGCTATGGAGATTTTGGTTGTTGGAGTCTTGGCCTTCCCCTTTCTTGCTCTTTTTCTTGGATGCTTTTCTCTTCCCCATGATTGATCAAAAGTTGCTCTTTGTGGATCGAAGAGGAACCTCAAAATTGCTATTACGAATCCGTATAGCAAGAATCGATTGACTCCGTTTGAGAGCACCAAACTGCGTAATTTCTGAAAATTGAGTAGTGGACTGGTAGGAATGGAGGGGATGAAGCAGAGAGAAGGGCCACGTATGGAAATTCCAGGGAGGCGGAGAGAGAAACGCGGAGCATTTATTATTATATTATTATTGATATATAATTTGTGCGTAGGTTACGATTTTAATCTCACTGTATTTCTCTTTTGAATTTATCATCTTTGGATTCTCTGTGTTTTTTTGAAAAGGGCATAAAAAAACGGAAATTTGGATTTTGAAATTTGAAATTAAAATTTGATTTTTTTGTTAAAAAAGAAAAAGGAAAATATATAGAGATGATGATCTGATTGGGTCCGGCTCGGGGCGTTACAGGAGTAGAGATTGGGTTTTGCGGTGCCGACGCATGTGACGTTGCCTTCTGTCAGACTGCCAATTGTATTATTCAAGTGGGTCCTACTGTCAAACATAGAACAAGTTGGACTATTTTTTCCCTTGAAAATAAAATAACGGGTTAATGTACTAAGATTTGGACACTTTTATAAGTTGAATTTGTACGATTGATCTGGTATTCAGGTGTGTTTTCATAGGTTTTTTACATGGTTTAGTTTTTGGCGTGTCATGAAGCGAAAAGTGTATAAGAAGAGATTTGGGGAAATAGAAATGAACATTTTGGATTTGAACTCATAAGAAGAGTTTACAAACATTGATCACACGTTCACTATTTTTCCTAATAATCACTGTCGAATCACCAGCCATAGTCACGAGACATACAAATATGGTGAACCTCAAAACTATCCCGTGGGTTTTTCAATTGGTCAACGGGATTTGTCTGGTCAAAGTTTAGCTCATTTCCGAAGCACATGTCGACTCATTTGATAATTTTTTGCGAGTAAAGTTAAATTGTTCATGGGCTTGGTAAAACCAGCCTAGAACAAGCAAAATGTTTTTTTTTCCCTCTTTATTTCTACTTTTTTAAAAAAGAGTTTGCACTAGAAACCTCTTTTCTTTCTTTTCATTTTGGGTTTTATAGTTATTGTTTTGGGTCAAGTTGAATGGGTTGATATGATTGACTGCCACGACCCACATGAAGTGACAAAATGACAATGAATTGGCCCAATTGGGGGAGCCAAATCTCATTCGAACACGTGGCTCTAGTGTAAGAGAGGTTGCCGACGAGAGATGTATGAGACCATGTCCATTGGTGAAATCCGTGAAATCGATAAAACCTAAAAAATATTCATTTTTTTTATTTATTTCTCATCTATATCATCTTAAACTCTCTCAATTTCATTTTATGAAATTCACTCAAATATCAATGAAACTCATGAAACCACTTTTATACTTTTCTCATTTCTCAACAACCATTTATTTACCTATACACAATTACAATTATACCCTTCATTTATTAATTTTAAATATTTCTTTAGCTAATTAAACAAATTACAATTTGACTAATTTTATTATATTTTTGAGTTTTGTGTTTGTAAAAATATGTTTTAAATTTCAGAAAAAAATTTAAAATAAGTTTTTTAATTTGTCAATAGCTCGGTTTCCGACAATCATGAGTTATAAGTTTCAGAAAAAATTTATGAATCTAATATAATTTTTATAAGTTAAAATCATGAGTTATTTTAAAAAGTGATTAATATGTGTTTGTTTACCCATAATCAACCCTAAAAAATAATTTAAATTTAAAGTGAATCAAATATATACAAAATTAGTATCAATGGATAGATAAAAAAATTATTACTTATAGTGTAATTTATTTTTATTATTAATAATTTAAAATTAGTTAAAATGGCCAAATACTAATCTAAGTTTAATTAGTCAAAAGGAGTGCCACTTGGCACACTCCAATTGGACCAAAAAAAATGCCCTCTGACAATGAAACCCAAATGTGGAGTTTCGTCCGGCGATACCCAATCCCCCGATTTCACATATTTTTCCTTTTTCTTTTATAAAAATTACGTGAAATTGCAGTGAAACTCTGGAGAGTTTCACCAATGTGCATGCTCTGAGCGAAAGACAACGTTTGTGGACCTTGTTGTGGTGGACGATAGCTAGAATATCAAGGCTACAACAACAACAACATTTACCTAGTGGAACTTTTCTTACGGAAAATCTGGGGGATCAAGATGGGGCACCTTTGGCTTAACACGAAAGGGGAGCGACCAAAAAACCCAACGAGACCATAAAAATTAAAAACATAGGTAGAAAACTAGGCAACAAAAGGCAAAGACGGGCAAAAACAAAACCTCAACGCAAAAAACGAAACAAAACAAAGATCCAAAACAAAAGCGTCGAAGCCTCAAGGCCCCCGTGGACTGGTCTGTTCAAGTGCCTAGTTGTCCGCTACTCGAATCTTCTCCCTCCAGCTATCCCTGCAAACTGCAAGATCTGTCGAAATCCCCAACTCACATTTCTTCGGCCGTCCCTAATGAAACCCGAAATAAACCGCGCTATTGTTTCCCAACTCACATTTCTTCGACCGTCCCTAATGAAACCCGAAATAAACCGCGCTATTGTTTTTGTGCTCTTTACGAATAAAGTCTTTAGACTTTATACCGTTTATAGCGCGATCTCTTTAGACTTTATACCGTTTATAGCGCGATCTCACTCGGAGATCAAACACGTCGAGCTTTGGCAAACGAGATAGTTCTCGAACCAGAGAGAATTTTCAACCCTTTATTTTGTAGTGCCACCTCCCTATTTATAACATTTTGATGTTCGCTACTTGTGTTTGAGCTCGATGTGGGACGGTTACTTTTGAAGTCTTCCACGTTCAAACATAAGAACTCACACAGGAGGAGCTTACGTGGAATTCCACATGAGGAGCCATCCACTTTCTTTGACTTTTCCATGGTTTATTCAAATTGTATGCAAAGATTTGGCCACGAGACAGTGTTCACCATCGGTTTATATATTTGCATGTTTAAAGTACTTGGGCCGTTTAATTGAGTACTCCAATTGGGTTGAGCTCATCACACGCACACGTACAGATTTCATACCTTTCATTCCTTTATACATGCACTAATAGAGTAATAGTGTTCATATATTGTGTTATATGAAAGTCGACACATGCGTTTGAAAATTAGTTAAGCCCATGCGTGACTTTATAGCTTTTAATTATAGCGGTTATTTTGCGCACTATCAGTCCCCTCCCTCCTCCCTCTATGTACGTCTCCTAATAGCAAAAATATATCTAGGAAGCCCATAACAAAGTTGTGTAACAAAACCAAGTTGAGAAAATGCTTCAAACAAAAATCTGATCGTCACACAACATTTATCATCCTCGCCATCTTCGCACACCTCCGAGGATCGACCTCTTCAATCATCCTGATTCAGCTCCAACACTAACAAACTCTGCAGGAGCCAATTTAACTACTTCCTTTGCAAAGCACGTCGGGGTCAAATGTTTAATTGCAGAAACTGATGCATTAGATGTTGTGTTGGGCCTTCGAAATACTGTTAATGATTCATCTTTTTTTGGTTATAGACTTATAGTCTAGTTGATGTTAATAGTGTTTTGTCTACTTTCTCATCCTTAGGCCTGTCAAAATTTGACCCGACCCGAGAAACCCGCCCGACTCCGAACCCGACCCGACCCAAGAAAAAGATAAAAAGTTTTATATCCGAGACATGTTTGAACCAAACTTATTTGACCCGAATCCGAAAAAACCCGAACCCGAGATTAACCCAAAACCGATTATACCCGAATGGACTAAGCTTGATGCAACCCGATATCCGATGCTACCCGACCCGAAGTCATCCAAAAATCCGAAGTTACCCGACCCGAAACCATTCGAAAATACGAAGTTACCCGACCTGAAACCATCCGAAAATTAAATTATGTTTTAAAATAGTAATAATAGTGAATATTTATTATAATTATGTATTTAATTTAAATGTTACATTAAATATTTAGACCCTATAGTAGTTAAACTACAAAAAAAATCAGCATTTGATATATGGTCTGAATCAAAATCCGGCTTACTCGAAATCAAATTAACCGGAAATTCAGCCAAAGTCGAAATCCAATTCATCCAAAATCCGAAAAACCCGAAACCCGACTCACCCGAAATCCGACTAAATCCAAAACTAACTAAACCCGAAACCGGATTTATACGAAATCAAGTTGGACCGAAAGCCGAATGGCCCGACCGAAATTGACCCGAAACCCGACTTTGCCTGATTAATTGACCACCCGACCCGAAATGATGCCGACCCAATTTGACCCGATTTTCAAAATATACGAATTTGATCCGAATCCGAACTTACTCGAAACTGAAGTGACCCGACCCAAATCCAGCTCGACCCGCCCAATTGACACCGAACCGAATTGTTTCTGTTCTCATTTAGTCATTTATGTTAATTGGTTGAGATTTAATTTTTATGCTTTTATTGAACACATGATAAGGAACATGGAATTGACATAAGAAATCGAAACCGAACCGAAACAATTCGATTCGGTTTCGATTCTTGTCGGTTTTAGCTAAATAAAAGTTTATTCTTTTGAAAATTTGAACATAATCAAAATTTAACCGAAACCGAATTTTGGAAAATTCCTAAAACGAAAACAGTACCGAATAATATTATTTTCGGTTTGGTTCGACTTAAAATTTCGGTTTGAACCGACCATGCTCAACCCAAGATAAATGATACAAATAATTTGCATCGGAATGGATTGGGTATAGTGATGCAAAAAGCCTAAATTATGGGTGGTTAAGTGTAATTTACCTAGCGGAACAGATCTTCAACATTGCGACTCGAGGAGCTTCGCAGCTGGTTTGCTCCGGTGCTGTCAGATCTCGACGATCACTGCCACAAATCCCTCCCTCAATCTCTCTCTCCCCCCTTCCTGTGAAGAAATTAAAAGGATGGATGCTTTCAGAAAACAAGCGAGCAAGCTCCGAGATCAAGTTGCTAAACAACAACAGGTTGGCCTTCGCCGTTCGCTTCTCATCCTTGAAATATATTCATTAAATTAACTTTGCGTCCTAAAACGGCAATTTACAATAAATTTGATTTGATTGTTGTGTATTCCTTTTCGGGCGCAGTTCATTGTATTCACGATTTTTTCTTGGTTGAAGTGGTTTACGCAGAATTTCATCATCATAAAAATTGAACTTCTTGAATGCGATTTTTTTCTTTTTAGATTGCAAAGCATTTGATCTGGTACATCTCATGGTTGTGCATTTGATTGGGAGGATTGAATATATGCTTAAGATCACTTCAATGTAGAATGGCTAAATTCACACATTGCTAAAAGTTTGGTTTTGCAAGACATTCCGCATTGTAGATGTAAGGCAAGAAGGCTGTACTTATAATTTGCATTTTGTTTCACCTTATCAATTTTCATATCGTAAGCTTCAATGACTTGCGCTTGCTTGGTGCTTTATCTAGTTGCATTTGGAATTTGGTTCTGAATTATTAGGTTTTGTTTGTGGGTGCTGTTCTACAAACTGAAAAATATCATCTTCCAATGTGGAATTGTAAACAAATATGAACTTTCTGTTTTCCAAAACGTTATCATGAATTAGTGACAGTCTGGCAGAGCTTTGATTTATTGTGGGGTGATTACAATGTTAGGGTATGATACATAATGGTGATAGGATGAACCTTGAAAGTAGGTTTTATTTATTTTTATCTGAACAGAGGAGAATCACTGACATTCTTCACAACTTCATTACAAGGTCTACAGTGTTTGAATGAAAATATCTTCCTTCAGAATGATGCATAAGATGAGGGTGTTTGGGTGGGTGTAAAAATGCTCTTTCTAAAGAACTAATGTATATTATTTTCAACAAAAATGAGTATTGAGATGTTTAAATATACATCAAGCTATTGTTAGTGGTGGACCGGTGGTTGACTGTGTATTATAGAATGTGAGATGTGTAATCTTTTCATGCGAAGGCTGTCTGCACACTTCAATTTTGTAAATTTGTGTCATACTGCATAATGTCAGCAGTTTTTAGACTTTCGTCCCTTTACACGACCTCGGCTATGAAAAACATCCTGTGGTTTGATTTCTATCAAACAGGGTAGGTAGATGCTCACTGATTTCCATATATTGCCTCAGTTAATGATTTGTTTGTATGTACGAATTTCAGGCAGTCATAAAACATATAAGTGGGACTGGCTACGAGAGCTCAGATGCCGTGGTTATAGACGAAGTTGAGATGCAAAGGCATCACCAATTGGACAAATTGTACAAATCTACTCGGTCAAAGAGGGTAGAGAAATCCCTTCTTATTATATGGTGTTTTATTTATCATGTTATTTACATTACAATAATTTGACTATGTAAATCCAATTGTAGCTTCTCCAGAACATGTAATAGTCTCTAATGAACAAAACTTGATTTTAACTATATGGATATTGCAGTAACATGAGCATGTCATATCCGCTATAATATCAGGTTTAATTGCTTGATACTGTATGTTAGATCCGGTAGCTGTCTACAAAACCTGGCTGACTTAATTTATCCACTCATGCACTATAATGCATGTTCCTTATTATTTTGGGACATGAATTGCACTTACTAGTCCAAATTTGCATGGGGGCAGGAGAGTATCTGTAATATCCAAAACATTTTGTATCCAGGAAGGCTTTTTTAAAAGCACTTTCCTTCAGGTTATGGCTGCCTCTCCTTTCCAGTTTCTATGCTGAAGGAGTGGCTTGTTTCATTGCTTTCATTCATTGTGTTGCTACAATGTGAGAATTTTCATTGTGTTTTCTTGCAGGACTTTCAGAAAGAGATTGTTAAGGCAGCAGAGATATTTACAGCCATCGGTTATAAAAAAATTGAAGCAGGTCAGAAATGTTATGAGCAATTTATATTCTTTTGCTACATGCTTAAATTTCACTTCCTCCTGTTACATGTTTGTTTTAAGTCTTTTCTGTCTCTTAACTTGGCCTCTCTTTCACTTTGTTGTGGATGTCACCCTGTTCGTTTTCCTTTTGTAGTTCCTGATTGAGGAAGTTTTAATACTCATTTTTCTTCTTATTCCTTCTCTTCCTATGTTTTCCTCTAGTCTAGAGGATTTTGTCCAGCGAAATTCTGTAAAATGTTCATGTCATGTTTGTTGTTGTGTTTCCACTTAACCTAGATATCTTTAGGTGACGTTGCTATTCTCCATTTACTTGTGGATTTCAGTTGAGTTCAATTTGTGGTTTAATCTCGGAGATAAAAGTCTCATTTGGCCTACATAGAACTTCTCAAAAGTTGCTAGATTAAACTTTCCAGATGAGCTGCTGATTGTGATTCTTAGAATGCATTTATTTGAAGATCTGTTTACACTCCCCTCCCCCCCACCCACCCCAAAAAAAAAATCAGTATGTAGGGTACACAAACTATTGTAAAGGCTAGACCTAAATTGGCACCACATCTAAGTGCTCAAAATTTGCGGGACTTGAATGAAGGTTTGGTGTTCTCACATTTGAACCAACTTTTTGTAATGGAAAAACCGAAAAACAGTAGACATGATCTGTGATTTGTTTTGAATGATTATGGTTTGGAATTGTTTGAATGATTTTGGTACCTAAATAACATGATTTTTTTTCTTAAGCTATTTGCTATCAATAACTTTAGCTCCTCTTAGAGTAAGATATCTCTATCGGATGATGCAGAGTACAAACTTCGCATGATTGTTGATCTAATATGCATACCTTTTTATGGTTGGCAGATACCAAGTTGTCAGAGGACTGCTGCAAATATGGTTCTGAAAATATTGAAGATGACATATTAGCCAAGGCTGCATCAATATATGGTGATGCTCGTAAGCATATGGTAAAAGAGCAAGAAGATCTGAATAGGCTAATAATGTCTCAGGTTGCTCTCTATAACTGTCTTCTTCAGTTCCTTATATATATGATTGCCTGAGATGTTTGACTGCTGCTAATATCTCTTATTGTGATGCTTATCAATATTAAATGAAATTCTGACAAAAAAAAATCAATATTAAATGAAAAATATGGAAAACATGATATGGTAGAATGCTTCACAAATTAATAATATTCTATGCTGCTCGATATGCTCTACCTGATTTTCACTCTTATTATATCCTTGAAGCTTTCAGTTTGAAGCATTTCTTGAAGACACATCATGTTCTGTCACTTGTGCTCTATTTCATAATCTAAGGAACATTATTGCAATTTCTCTCTCTTCAGGTATTAGATCCTTTTAGAGCAATGGTCATCGGTGCCCCTTTGGAAGATGCCCGCCATCTTGCACAGCGTTATAGTCGAATGAGACAAGAAGCAGAGGCACAGGTAATGAAACTGCTAATTCTATTAATGGAAATAAATAATTTTTATTACTCAGCTTATCACAGTCTCTTTTGATGAGTCCTTTTGATGGATCTGTAATTGAAGCAAACAGGTCACTGAGGTTTCACGAAGGAACCAACGTGTAAGGGAAGCTTCAACTCAGGAGAATGTTGGAAAGCTTCATGCAGCCGAGGCTAGATTGCAGGAGCTAAAGGCTAACATGGCTGTTCTGGGCAAAGAAGCAGCAGCAGCACTAGCTGCTGCAGAATCACAGCAAGAAAAGCTTACCTTTCAGAGGCTTGTTGCATTGGTAGTTTTTGGATTCTTATTTTTTATTTCCTGCTCTTCATGATATTAGTACTTATAAGCAATTTCCTATTGAAGGTTGAAGGAGAAAAGAATTATCATATAAGATTAGCTACAATACTTTCTGAGGTTGAAGCTGAGGTGAATCTCTTTCTTGTTGTGAGAACAGGAAGTCCTTTACTAGCAATATCCTCATGTGTTGTCTTGTGTTTTAATTCAGATGGTATCAGAGAAGCAACAGAAAGAAGCGACTCCTCCTGTTCTAAAAACTCCAGGAATAACAACCTACTTTCTGGCTGAAGTATGCTACCTTATCACCATTTTTTTTAGTTTTGATGACTGTAGTACAATTAGGTTTTGTGAAAAATTGCACTTATATAGTTATATTGTGAATTTGTGATTACATAAGGGAATCCTTGCTATTGTTACTTCTTGTGAAAGAGTATTACTATCATCTTTAAAAGCATCCAGAGACATCATCATCAAAAGGGAAAAAAAGAAGAAAAGAATAAAAGCTCACTCAAATCTGATAAATTTGTGTATTTTATATCAGTTGCTGTGATTTCTACTGTTGAGTGTAGTTTCTGTGTGTGTAGGCAATTCATGATTTTTATGCTGAAACTGAGAAGGAGCTCAGTCTTTCTGTTGGTGATTTTGTCGTTGTTCGTAAGGTTGCTGTTCTGACTTAAATCTATATTACAAGATACATTCTTTTAACTGTTTTATGTGATTTGGCTTGGTAAATCCTAACCATAGTTGCATGAATACGCAGGTGAGTCCATCGGGGTGGTCAGAAGGAGAATGCAAAGGCAAATCTGGTTGGTTCCCATCCGGATACGTTGAGAAACGCCAGAGAATCCCTTCGACAAATGGTACTTCTGAAGTTTACTAAATGTTACAAAAATCAACTTCTCTCTTTGTGCATTCCATTTTCTGCTCTTGTTGCTCCTTTATCCTATTCGTTCTTCTTTAGGATAGCTTGTTGGTAATTATGTTTTCCCTCCTTTCTCCTGCTAAGAGATGATGGCTTTTAAGTTGAGAATCCTTGTATCAATCACATAGACCTAAATTCTTGTTTGATATATTGGGTCTGTATTTGTTCATTTTAACCCAAATTGAAGTTAAACGTGTGATAAAAAAAAAAGTATAATTGCTCTCTTGCAATTTTTTGATAATCAAGCAAAATTTTGATGCTCTTTAACTCCTTATAAGAACATTTTGAAACAAGGCAGCCTTTTGCTTTATTGAACAAGGGAAATGAAGTGCCGGAAGTTTGTTAAAACTAAGTGAATACTGAATACTATATACAAAAGGTGACAAGCCGACCAGGTGTATACAAAAGCATGAGGATTATGCAATTTTGGACATCACATATGGACGATACAATTCAACCAACTAAAGTGAATACTGAATGCTATCAAGAGCTAGTAAAAACATAAACTTTATTGATTGACATCATTCATCTTCTTTTTGAAGTACATAGACTCCTTTTGCAATAGTTGGAGAGAACATAGGATGCTACGACTACGAGAATGCTAGCAAACCCGGAGGTAAAACCAATATAGAGTCCGTCTAGAAACCATTTCTTCTTATCCTGACCTTCATCATTTCTCTCTACCCCTTTTGATGTTGCTGGACTAGAACAAGGGTTATTTAAGGGCTCACCGCATAAGCCAGGATTACCTTCAAAGCTAGATGCTTGAAAAGAACCAAATTGACCACCAGTTGGTATTAGACCTTCAAGATCATTATAAGACACATTAAAATGTGACAAGAAAGTAAGACTTGCTAGTGATGTTGGAATCTCTCCAGTAAGATTGTTTGTAGAAAGCTCTAGCTTTTCTAGTCTCTTTAACTTTGATATACTGATTGGAATGTGACCTGAAAACTGGTTATCATTAAGATACAATACTTGAAGATTTTGCAAGTTGCCAATCTCTTCCGGAATATTACCACTGAACGCGTTATGTGAGAGGTATAGCCCATGGTAATAGTTGGCCTTCAGTCGGATGGAAACAAACCTAGAGCCACTACTAATAAAGATGGGAAGCTCAAATTGAGAGAATTTGAGGTCTCCTTGAGCTTTCTTAGAGATTAGTGCTGGCAATTGCCATAATTTTAGAGGAAGCTCTCCACACAAACTATTGTTAGTTAACTCTAAAGTGAATAGGTTTGGTAGAGTCCCCAACTCATTTGGAACTTGGCCTGTCAATCTATTATCATTGAGACCTAAAACTCGCAAACTCTCCAAAGTAGACAACCATTTAGGAATGGGACCTGCTTTAAAGATGCAAGTTTTAAGGAAGAAGAACTGAAGCTTTGGGAAATCACCTAAACCTATAAAGTTTTTTTGGATTGGTAGGGATTCACCATAGAAGTTGGATGAAAGGGAGAGGAAGGTTAGGTTCTTACATTTTGCTAATACCCTGAGAGTCATTGTGACGTTTGTAAGAGAATTATGTGCTAGAGAAAGGAAAGACATGAATTTTAGTTCAGCAATTTTAGGCGAGATTGGGCCTATTATAAAGTTTGAGGAAACTCTAATTGCAATGAGTGACTTGCATGAGTATAGGCTTTCTGGTAAAGTACCATTCAAATGATTTCTCATAAGATCGAGCTTTTGGAGTTGAACAAGCTTTGAAAAATCTAATTTTGAGAAATCTCCACTAATATAGTTTTCCCTTAGAATGATTTCTTCTAGATGTGTGCAATTCATCAAAGATGATGGGATAGGGCCACTAAGCTTGTTATCATAAAGATGAAGCTTTTCTAAGGATAAGAGGTTGCCAATCTCTTTAGGAATGGAGCCAAGAATGCTATTGGAAGATAAATCCATGACTCTAAGGCGTGTGAGCCTACTGATCTCTTTCCCTAGAGATCCATGGAGATGGTTATTGGATAAATTAAGATGGGTAAGCATAATAAGATTGCTAATAGAAGAAGTGAGCATCCCTTTTAGACTTCTGGAAGGCAACTGCAAATGTGTTACTCGGCCATTAGTATCACATGCTACCCCTTCCCACTGACAACAACTTACTTGAGAAGACCAATTTAATGGAGGAGAAGAAGAAGAAGAAGATGTTGAAATGATTGTTGAGAAAGCAAGAAGAGTGGATTGATCTTGGTGATTACAAACTTGCTGGCAAGAGAAAGCAAAAAAATACAAGACCAAAATGCAAAAGAGTAGATGGGTAGGAAGAAGAGCCACTGGTGGTTGGTTTGGAACCATGGTTTTCTAAGATTGTAGGATATGTAATGTATTACTAGATGCTTTCCAAATCAATAATTGCATGTCCCTTTTATAGTAATTGATTAGGGCTGGACATGGCGCAGCAAAGGCCGGATTGAAAAGGGTTTAGATGTTTTTCAACGGGACCGCAAGGTCCGGGTTCGATTCCTGGCCGCTGCGTCGCATATCCAGCAATTTACCTCCTCCATGATGACCCATGGTAGGGTGTGGTGGGGGCGTCTGGGGTGAGCGTAATCACCTTTATATTAGGGCTCCATTATCCGCGAGTAATCGATCCACCCGCTTCATCCGACCCATATATACGGGTAAAAAATCGAACAAAAGCGGGTGACGAGTGGCCGGGTTACGAGTGAAATGGATGATGGGTCAGATATGGGTGAGATTTTACACCCAATTCACTCGACCCACCACCCATCACCCGACCCGTTTACCACCCGCATAATATAACCTAATATATATACTATATTATAATACCTCCAACAAACCTAACAATCTAACATTGTCGCCATCAAATTCTATTACCCATCTAATCATTTGTTTTGTAGTCTTCATGCCAGCTTCATCGATAGGTGTTGCCACTTCCACTCTGTCACTCTTCTTCTTTGCGTCTCCATTATCGTCTTCTCAACGTCACCACCAATAACTCTCCTTCATTGTTTCACCAATAGTTTTTCTAACTTCGACAACCGCCCCTTTTCAGCTTCACCATAGGTCAATGTTTTTTTTTTTTTTTATATTAACTCTAGAATTTTATAAACTATTGTTGTAATTTAACAATTTACGACTGGTGGGTCACCCGACTCACCCGCGGGTTATGGGTGGGTCGGATATGGGTGAAAGATTATACGAGTGGCAGGTACATCGGATGAGGCATTTTTATTTGCAAGTCGGGCGGTGGAAGGGTTCCACCCACCCATGGCCATAACCCGACCCATGACCATTCATATAATTGATATTCTATTTCACCCACAACTTCAAATTCATGGTTTTGTGTTTCCAATTGCATAGACGACTTGTTCAAAGTTGCTGAGACTTGACATTTGAAAGTATTTTTGTCCTCTTTTAATTATATGATACACAAAAACAAATTATGATTTTGGACATTGAAAATCACATTTTCACCCACAACTTGTAATGCATTGATCGTTTTGTGCCAATTCCATCTTGACTTGATCAGAGTCTTTTAGACGTCGACATATGCAAGTCTTTCTGGCCACTCAATTATAGGATACAATGAACGAAACTAATATTATCAACCAAAAATAAAAACATAATGCAGTCCTATTAATTTCAAGTTTAATATTCACGGCAGGTCTACAAACAAAGATCCATCGCTTTTGATGTTGCTGGACTGAAACAAGGGTGATTTAAGGGTCACACATAATTCAGAATTACCTTCAAAGCTAGATGCTTCAATCAAACCGAATTAACCAGTTGGTATTGGATCTTCAAGATCATTATAACTTATAAGACGCATGGAAGTATGACAAGAAATTAAGACTTGCTAGCAATGTCGGATCATTATAGCTTTTCTAGTCCTTCAACATTGATATACTGATTGGAATGTGACCAAAAAACTGGTTGCCATTGAGATACAATACTTGAAGATTTCCCAACTTGCCAATCTCTTTCGGAATATTATGACCGAATGCATTATGTGACGGAGAGCTCAAACCAAGAGAACTTGAGGTCTGCTTGAGCTTCTCTGACCAAAAACTATCTAGAAACTACGAGATTTCGCAAATTCCACATAGTGTTCAAGATTTTTCGAAATTCTATATGATCACCTCGAGGTTTTACAAATTGCACATTGTTTTCGTTTGCTTCCTAAAAACTGTAATACTTCCTAGACAATTAATTCATATGCAAACAGGGATGTGTGCCCATATCGTTAGCATTAGAATTCACGTGCAGCCCTTATTTCTTATGCTATCTCTAAACTCTATTAATGGCCAGTGTTTGTTGTTTGATTTGCTTCCATTTCGCGTCGAAAACTTCCTAGTATAAATTCTAAAACGATATGAAAGGCCAAATTCTAGTAATAGTTTCATATGTTAAACAACACATTACACAGCCACATTACGTAAACAAAAACAAGAGACAGAAATCCGCGTGGTGTTGCATTGCAGCAACACATTACACAGCCATAAGGCAGTTTGGCTACAAAATTCCAAAGGCCATTTATTCCGCAACAAGACTTGATCAGATCAGAAATCTACTGATCCAAACTCTTCAACTAAAAGACTCATCATCATCTTAGTGTTGCATTGCAGCAACAACCTTAGCCCAAGCAGGCCTGGCCAAGATCTCAGCAGACCACTTGCTCACATGAGGCTTCTCGTCGAACAGCCTCTGAGCTGGGGTGCCCTTGAGCATGTGGAGGACGGGGAGATGGTGGAGATCGGCGAGGGTGAAGCAGTCACACGCCAGGTACTTGGACTTGGAAAGACGGGCCTCGTAGACGTCGAGCACTGCGGAGAGCTTGGCCTCGTGCTCTTTGACTGCGTTTGGGTCCGTCTCCATCCCGAACATACCCTTGTAGACGAGCTCCCACGCGAGCTTGGAGGCGACTGGGTCGAAGTGGTGGCTCTCCACCTCGATCCAGACCGCGATGAGGGCCATGGTTTTGCCGTCCCCGCAGACTAGGTCCGTGCCCTTGTGCTTGTGCTCATGGGCTATGTATTGTGTGATTGCCCTTGATTCTGGTACCAAAAAATGCAAGGCAAAATTAAGTACTCCCTCCGTCCCAAAATATATGGGTTTTTAGCCTTATGCACAATAAATAATTATCTCTCTTTTTAATTAAAAAGTAAATTTTAATTACTTGAAAAGAGTGTTATCCTCATCTCCATTGGATAGAATTACTTAGAATGACAATTATCAAGAAAGACAAACATAAATAAACTCAAAACCCCATATATTGTGGGACAAAAAATTTGGGCTAAACAACCGTACAATATGGGACGGAGGGGGTATTGGTTTGCTGGTTAATATCACACCACTAATTACTTTTTTCTACTAAACATTGGTGTCTAATTTGGGAAAATTGGAGCTAATAAACTGATTTCTTTTTTATACTAAACACAAAGATGTAATGTTTGTTGGATATTACTATATTAGGACATGTGGGTTCATGTTTCCCAGCAAACTAGATCATATATAGAATAATTGAACAGCCATGACAATCAAAAAGCAGAGAAAGCAATTAGTAGTAAGGAATTGTGAGTGCAATTTGAGAGGGGGAAGCATACCAAAGAGCTTCAGATCTCCATCTTCCAAAGCAGGGACTTGACCAAATGGCTGCAACAGATTTGGATCCAAGATTAGGAAACATAAGTCACATATAAGAAATTAAATGCCCCAAAAAATGGGAACCGAATGATAATCATGACGCAGTATAAAAGAGGGGTCAAGATCTGTAATCATAACGAAAATTGATAAGACTGAGATCCGTTTTGAGTCATTTCATCGAACACCAAGTACGCAACAACCAAATAATTGATGGAAAAAGTTAAATCAAAGCAACAACATGGCAAACTAAAAGGAGAGGGAGAGAGAGAGAGAGTTAGGGTTACGTTGAGTGAGATAAAGGGCTCTTGTTTGTGGGCGCCGGATTTCATGTCGACCTGAACAAAATCGAAATCGATGGCCTTCTCGTGGAGGGCGGCGGTGACCCTCATGGTGGCCGTCGAGATCACGCTTCCATGGACCTTCATGATTACGAGTTTACGACAGATGGATTAGGTGGTGTACGGAGTGAAGAGTGCGAGAGAAGATGGATGGGTGAAGCCTACATTTTATAGCAGGGGAAGGGGCGATTTGGGGAAGGAAGATGGACATGGAAAATGGAAGGGCAGCGGAAGGTTCATCGGCTCGTCGCCACGTGGTGGAAACATGGCACGTGGAATGCTGAGATTGGACCAGATTGGTGGAAATGTGGAATAACGATGGATTGGATACGGTAATAAGGGTTCGTTTGGTATTGTCATCGTTCTAAATGTGGAATAATGATGGATTGATTTTAAACTTAAAAAAGAATAGTTTTTTTTTGAGCTTAAAAAAGAATAGTAAGCACAAGGAAAAATCGTCACTTATGTAATGTTCACATTTAATGGGGACAGGCTATTGTCATCGTTCTAAATGTGGACCTCGATCAATAGGCTATTGTCAACGTTCAAATGGGTTTGGTCGGTTTTTTCTTTGGTCAAAAAATAGGTTGGTAGTCTAGGTAGAGTAATTTGGACCATTGAAAAGTTGTAATCGCATTTAATAAAAATCACAACTTTTACATGTTGGTTTATATTTGGCAAAACAAATTTGATAACTTCATTATCATTTAAATTGAGAGAATAAAGGGTGTATTTTTTTAATGTTTTATTAAATAAGTAAAATAAAATATTAAGTATTTATGAAGACAAAAAAGAGAGCTTAACATAAACGTATAAACACTAAGGCTCCGTTTGGCAATGGGTAGTTGATGTAGTTGATTTGAGTTTATGGAGTTGATGGAGTTGATAGTAGTTGATATTTTGAAAAAAATATAAGGTTGGGGGAGGTACATTATGTAGTTGATGTAGTTGATTTGGGGGTAGTTGAAATTTTTTTAACATTGCCGAACGGAGCCTAAGCACTTATACATCAATCAATTGGTCGGATTAAGCTAACTTTTTTTGTTTCTTATTGAATTCTCAAAATGCACTCATTGAGTGGATACAAGTTCAAAAGCTCAAACCATAACGCAAATTCCCTTTTTCAAATCCCTCTTCCCCTTTACGTAGAAGCCACACTCATTTGCAAAGCCACAAGAGAAGCATAAGCTCCACCCTCCACCTTAACAAGCTCCTCATGCTTTCCTCTCTCCGCCACCGCCCCATCCTTCACCACCGCAATCACATCCGCACTCCTAACCGTCGTCAACCGGTGTGCCACCACCACCGTCGTCCTGTTCACCATCACTCTCTCCAACGCCTCTTGCACCACCCTCTCACTCTCCACATCCAACGCGCTCGTCGCCTCGTCCAACAGCAGGATTTTCGGGTCCTTCACAATCGCTCTCGCAATCGCGATCCTTTGCTTTTGTCCTCCTGAAAGCTGGACGCCTCGCTCGCCCACACTCGTGTCGTATCCTTGTGGAAGCCCCGAGATGAATTCGTGGGCGTTGGCGGATCTTGCTGCTTTGATGATCTCGTCCTCTGTTACCGTTATTCTGTTGCCTTGCTTTCCGTATGCAATGTTGGCTCGGATTGTGTCGTTGAAGAGGATCGGCTCTTGGCTTACCATTCCTATTTGGTTTCTTAGCCAGCTTAGTTTGAGCATTTGGATGTTCACTCCGTCTAGGAGAACTTGTCCTGAGTCGACGTCGTAGAATCTTTCGATTAGACTGATGGCCGTTGATTTCCCACATCCGCTTTCTCCAACCAGGGCAACTGTCTGCATTAAAGAAAAATATAATCTTTCAATTCAAGAAATGATGGGTTTCTTATAAACTTTTGGATTTTACGGGTGGTTTCTTGCAAATATGAGTTTAACGGGTGGTTTTGTGCAAATTGCACTAATTATACCTTTCTAGAAGGAATGATCAAGCACAAGTCCTTGAAGATTTGAACATCTGGCCTTGTGGGATACTTGAAACTGACATGATCGAAAGCGATATCTCCTCTCACGCATACCAACGTGGATCCGGAATCGCTGCTGGAATCGATCTTGGGAGCCCTGTCGAGAATGTTGAATATGGAAGCTGCAGAGTCCTTGGCCTTGTTGCTGTCCATGGCCATGCTACTACTTTGAGATAATCCTGTTGCTGATATTGTAAGAGCAAAGAACACCTACAAGCACACACAAAAATAATGATCAAAACAAGTAGAAGGAAAAAAGCAGTATGAGCTAGAGTGATCAAATGTGTGTAGGATCAGACCTTGAAAACATCACTGAATTCAGCCTTCCCTTGATTTATTAGTAGAGCTCCAATGTAAAAACAGAAGGCATTGACACAATAAAGCGCGAAGAAGGAGAAACCGAATCCAAGACCGCTCACGAGTCCCTTACGAACACCTTGTCTTAGAGGACTTTGACACTTGTTCTCATATAGGTCTATCACCTTTCTCTCGGAACAAAACGATGCCACCGTTCTAATGCCTCCAACCGCATCATTTGCAACTTGACTTGCTTCCTCGTACATTAACTACAAAAGGAAGGTGCCTAAGAAGCAGTTGACATAGCTGAGAGAAAAAATGGTATGATGAAACTTAACTTGTTGAAGTATTACCTTTGCATTGGAACTAAATCCTCTCATGAATTTGGCTTGAAAGTATCCTTGTGAGAACATGACTGGTGTCATAGCAAGTACAATGAGTGCTAATATCCAATTTGCACTGAATGCAATTACAAGTCCTGCAACAATTGTTGCTATGTTTTGCATGATTAAGGCCAGCTGATCTCCCACAAGACCTTGCACATTTGAAGCGTCTGTCGACAATCTTGCACCAATTGCACCACTACAATGTTGCAAATTGATTATAATCATCCGAGACCAAGAACAATACAGGAAAATGGTACTAGTGTTTTAGAGATACCTGGAATTTGCAGGATCATCAAACCAGCTGATTTCCTCATGCACAACTTTCTTAAAAGTTAAAAGACGAACGCGTCTTATAAGCCTACCGCCTGCAATTCCAAAGAAGAAGTTTTGCCCTGGTATAATCACCAAGCTAGTGAAGGCTAGAGCTAGATAAATAAGTGCCCAAAGCCTTGAATCTTTGTGTAGCAACTCGGGTGGTTCATAGAAGATCTTGATGGCAGACGAAAGCAGTAGCCCAAAAACAGGATGTATGATACCATTAACTGATGCAGCAATTGATCCAAGAAACAAGATGGGCAACTCTGGCTTGTTAAGGTAGGCTAAACGTTTGACAGATTCCTTCTTGCACTTCATATATGCCACCTCATCATCCTTTTTGTTGCCAATATTATCTCCTTCATTGTTCTGATGAATGCCAACAGAAAATGGAGTTCCATTACTAGAAAAACTTCTGCTGATGGATCTTCTCATTGACAATCTATGGCTTCTTGATTTCAACATTGCCCTTTCATTATCTCCTTGTTGCAGTTGAACTAGCTTTGAGTAAGCTCCCAATGAATCCTGAATCAGTTCTTCATGTGTACCTTGCTCGACGACTTTCCCTTGATGGATCACCGCAATAATGTCAGCATTCTTGATTGTAGTTAGCCTATGTGCAACAACAACAGTTGTCCTATTGAGCATGATTCTATCAAGCGCCTCTTGGACAACGCTTTCTGATTCTGCGTCTAGTGCACTTGTTGCCTCGTCTAGAAGCAGAATCTTAGGATTCTTTAAGATTGCTCTGGCTATGGCTATTCTTTGCTTTTGGCCCCCAGATAACTGAATCCCATGCTCTCCCACCATTGTGTCAAGTCCCTGATTAATCACAAGCAAGCAACATATCAATCATTTACATTGTAATGCAAGATAATGCATTATGTGGTGCAATCCAAACACACTCTTAATAGGCATTCAAATTGTTTGCAAACCTGTGGGAGCTTATCTATGAATTTTGCAGCATTAGCGCGTTCAACGGCTGATTTAATCTCCTCTTCAGTGGCATCTTCCTTTCCATACATAATGTTCTCTTTAATAGTGGTTGTGAACAAGATTGGTTCTTGACTCACTAAGCCGATCTTTCGCCTGACCCATGATAGCCTAAGAAGCTTCAAATCAACGCCGTCTATTAGCACTTGGCCCGAATCAGGATCATAGAATCTTTCCACTAGGCTAATCACAGTTGATTTACCACTCCCACTCTGCCCAACAAGAGCAGCAGTTATACCACAAGGAATGTGCAATGAAAACCCGGAAAAGATCTCTACATTTACCCTTGATGGGTAATGAAAATGCACATCTTTCAGCTCAATTTCGCCAATTATGTCTTTCAATACAATCCCTTTTGTGCTTGACGCGTCAATTTTCGGTTCCCTTTTTATTGTCTCAAACATTTTGTATGCTGCAGCTTGCCCTGCTGCAAATGCATTTACACATGGAGATGTCTGGCCTAAGGACCTGGTCAATACACAAACATAAGTCACAAGATTTTACTAATCATTCTTTCAACTTTTAGTGCTTGATTATACACTTACATTCCACCGGTCATTAATGCCATGATAATGTTGAGAACTTGGCCACCATTATATCCATTCTCTATAATCATTCTGCTACCATACCACACAGCAAGTGCATAAGTTCCGAAAATCAAAAACGTTATCGTGCCACGTCCTAGACCCGAGGCTAGCCCTTGGTAGATGGCAGAGTTATATGCAGCTTGTAGCTTGGTGTTATATTTTCTTATGGCATCCTTCTCTCTTGTAAATGAGGCAACCTTGTTTGCAGGAAAAAATTAAGTGATTTTTTTTATATAAAAAAAATTGTCTTCAAATGAAATTGAATTTCATTTATATATGAGACTCACTGTTCTGATAGCTCCAAGTGTTTCCTCAACTACATTTCCTGCTTCTGCATAAGCCAATTGTGCACGGCTCGCCATTTTCGTTATCATTAGTGCCATGGTTCCACCAGCAAGCACAACAGCAGGCATAAATGCTAGCAATACAAGTGCAAGTTTCCATCCTCTTGTAAAGGCAATTATGAAACCACAAAAAAAGGTTGCCATGAGTTGTATGAACTTGGCTACCTGAAATACAGTAAGTTAATTGGACTTATTGGTAGTGTAACATATCTAGCTCATAACAGAAGATCTAAACTGAGTATGTTTTACATCATGTTTATATTTTACCTTTTCGCCCATGGCGTCTTGGATGAGGACAGTGTCACCAGACATTCTTCCAATGACTTCTCCTGTGGTAGTTTCGGTGTCGAAAAATGCAATGTCTTGTTTGAGGATAGTTTTTAAGTATAGGGCTCGAATTCGCGCTGCCTGTCTTTCGCCCGTTACAATCCAACAGGTAACCTCTGATATCAATAACATGTTAATATGTGAAGCATATATCTAAGTTTTGTTACAAATTAACAAGGTTTTTTTTTTTTTTCTAGTCAAAGATTCCAATGGCCTGGAATCAGAGGGAGGCCTGAGCTCAACGAATATGTAGAGCTACACTGAACACTAGCTGGTGACTGCTGAGAATCATTAGAAGAGCTCATAAAAGACAAAAGAATAGGGCAGTGGTAAAACAGAATTCATTCAGATTCAGATTGTTGTACTTACGTAGTAAGCATAATATTCCTGCGTAGATAGCCAAGAAAAAAAACTTCAATGAAACCTGAAATTCAGATAACGAGACTGTTCAGTTAAGTTCGTTTACTTTTTTATCCAACCAAGTCATTAGTCATCAAATGATCATATTTTGCAAGTGTTTTTAGCCTTAGCCTTAGTTTGTTTCATTTTTGTATATGCAATCTATCTTAACACAAATATTATTTCATAAAATAATTCAATATGTAGTTGGTGGTGTTTTAATTCATGAATCATGTGATCTATTTATTCCAATTCCATATGCGAAATTTAACCAAACATCTCCTAAAGGCATCCGTATAAAAATAATAGAAGTTGGATGTATTGGAAATTTGGAATGAAATTCTCCCTTTTTCACCGACAACTTCTCGTGTTTTAATTTCTCCCATGGGTAAAGAAACTTTAGATTCGAACTAAAGAACTATACCCTATACAAGGAAAACATTAAATTATTGGAAAAATCCAACTATTCCCTAAGAGAATATGGCATGCTAATGTGAGTAGCAAATGTTGTTCATCCAACCTTGGATTATGCAAACCCAATTGACCAACTTCTACGAGTTGCATATGATAGAGTATGGATCCCCGTTACCAATAATTTCCCTATCTGGATGATAGAGTATTGAAAACATTATCTGGATGATTGTCAGTTTGTCACAAATCGCCTATTAATGGGCATTTATGAGTATTTACACAAAACACCCCATATTTTCACTAATTACCAATATTTACCTATCATTACATTACTCCTTCCATTTATCAACACCACCAATGCAATGTTCTAAAAAACAATAGGCGGAGAAGAGATGTCTAGCGTCTAGACGGATTGATCGGTTGCTTAGACGGTCCCAGACGAGCGCTTAGGCGGGCTAGGACCTTCTAGCGCATACATAGGCGGAACCTAGAAGGAATTTTAGAACAATGCATCAATGCCTACTCATTCAACATTGACCAACAAACAGTGGATTACAGAATCATGGTGGTTAATTTTTTGGGCCATGTCGATGAACGATACCCATAATAAAAAGAGATGATGATAATCCTATGAGTTGGCGCATTGTATAAGTGACACGAGATGAGAGAATCTCAATCTCAACCATGCACTCTTAGCTAAGTTGGCCCATCCAAGAAACTAAGCCAAATCTATGCATTAATATCGCAACTAGAAAGCTAAGGGTTTTGTGGGAAAGGGCTTTATATTATACAAGGAAGCTTTACAAGCGAGTTTATAAGAGAGCTATTGTCTTAAACTTTGGTTGGATCTTGGATGCCTTGCCAAATGAGGGGGTGAGACCTATTTATATTTGAGCATTGTCCTTTTAGAAGTAATAATCTAGAGAAAAAAAAACCCTAGCTAAATAATTCTAGATCTTTTCCAAGGAGGCGCACCCATGGAAAGTGTCTTAAAGAGAGGTGTGTCCGTGCTAAAAGTTTCTTGACAATTCTAGAGGGGTGCGCTTGTGTTGTGCCCGCGTCCAGAAGGGGCACACCTACTCTAGAAGATTTTAGAAGGGGCGCGCCTATGCTAGAGACACCCGGAAGAAGTGCGCCCTCTTTAGAACTTTTGAGAAAAGGCACACCCTCCCCAGATATCTCCCAATCCCTCGGAATCATCCCTGATGCCTCTAGAATCCTCCGGAATGCTCCTTAATCGGTCATGGCACATGTACCTGGTTGTCTTTTTGGACACGGGCCACAGTCCATGTCATAAGACCATGTTGCGTCCACACAAAATAGAGAATCTAATTAAATCAATCACGTGTTCAATTCTTCGGGTGTAAATTTTTCTTGAGCTAGTGGTAGCCATGACGTGTGAGTCCATTAGTCTTTGATTTGTATGGATTGGAGGACATTTTGGGTCTCTTAGCATAAATCGAGGATTGTGTATATATAAGCCCAATACATATAGGTTAGCCAGTTGACACTTGAATATAGATAAGAAAGATCAATAATGGGCCCATGACCAGGAGTGATAGAGCAGAAGTAGTTGAACAATGATGTGTTGGTATAAGTGGATATGTGCGTATTAGTCTAGCATATAAGTTTAACGAGATTACATCCTAAAATCAATTCGCAATAAGAAAAGTATTTCATAAGGTTATATAGTAGTTTAATTTAGCTCTAAACTTCATATGTAGGAAGTGGGAAGTGTATTCTCACCACCGGACAACAATATACTTATTAGGTGAAAATTTCCCCGTTTAATTACTTATTGATGTGATCAATGGTTACCCATTAATTAGTTGATCTTACAAAATCACTTAATTAGTTGAACCTTTCTCTATGTTAACAGTACAATCAGCCAATAATAGATGCGGTGGCTGATAAAGCAAACAGCAAACTAAAATAGTCTCTTAACAGTTCTTTTTTTTCCACTTATAAGGAAAAGACAATTAATCTAACTGTAATGAGTGTACGATATACGGGCTCACTAGATTTTTAAACGACAAAATTATAAGTAGATCGAGAGAGCAACGAAGAGAGGGATAAGTGAGACTTGACCACGTACTTCAATTATTCAATAATAATATACTTTCAAAGATCAGCATGGTGTAAAGAACCTTACCAGGCCTCTACTAATTGTCGGCCACTTTAGCAATAAAAAATACTACTCCCTCCGTCCCTAAATGTTTGTCCTCTTTTCATTTCCGTCGTCCCTAAATGTTTGTCCTTCTCCCCCTTCTTTCCTTTTATATCTACATTTTTCTTACAATATTACCCCCATTCAATATATCTATATCCATATCATCCAATCAAAAATCAACTACAATACTCTTTTAGTAATTTCCTTTCTTCTTCTCTTTCTTCTCACCTTTATCCATCAACATCACACTCTCTTCCTTCTTCCTATTGGTTATTTTTTACTCTCTTTTTTCTTCTTAATTTGTGTAAAATTGTCCTTTTAGGACGAACATTTAGAGACGGAGGGAGTAGTATAATTTTATGTTATACTCCGTAACAGCTAGCCAATTCAAAGACAACATAACTATAGCTTAAAGGCTAATTTGTAGCTAACAAGATACGAAGAACCATAGAATTAGAATGCATTAATTAGAACGGCCTTGTTTCACTTCTCTCCTAAAACAACTTTTTCCTCAAAAACTACTTTTAACTCTCTTAAAATTCGTGCAGTTCTCTCAATTTCTTACCTTTTTCGAGACACAAAAATTAACTTTTTACCCAAAAACTCATTTTCCTCTACAAGTGAAACACACTAGTTAAGTGGTTAAGTGAGGATTATCGAGGAATTGACTTAATGAGTGTTGTGCGTAGAGCATAATAATAATGTAAACTTGTTCACACAACATTGGAAAGTATATAAAGATGGAGTATGAGTTCCCTATGAGTTAGCTAAAGAAAACAAACTTTCCTATCTTATGTCATAATTGATTGGGACATGATCAAATCAAATCTTATAGAATTTGGTCCCCTACTTCGGAGAACACAGATGTTGTTGAGCTCAGATCTTCAATGATCTAGAGTCTAGAGTCTAGACCTCTTCTTAATTAACACACACTCAGGATGATGAGAGGATCATAAAATTAATAGGGTCCCTACCGGCCACTAATATGAATAGGGCTAGAGGATCTCCCACTATAAAAGAAACTACTTATCCTCAAATCCAAACCCAATTAGCATCTAAAGCTGATAATTAATATGCCAACGTGTACAGTGTGTTTGGTTTAATTAGTAATGAGATGGAATAAATCAAGTATCAAGCACTAATGAGAAACTTGCAAGTGTTGGCCATTAAAATGGAATAAAGGGGATAGTACTTTTTAAGTTCTTTGTCCCCCAATTTCTCCTTTTGTAATGCTTTTAGGCAATCAAACTGTGTATTTATTTAATTTGGAGTAATTAAGTGTACACTAAGTCTCTTTTAATAATGTCACTCTAGTAATTAAATCATCTAGCTTGCTCTAATTATTAGTCAAGATTCAAGACTTGCTTAAGTCAAGGTTTAAGCATTCTAGTGTTGGGATTCATTGGTCGATCTAAAAGGGAATATTCCCAACTTCATTTACATGAAACATTTCTATTGGGTACTTGATGTTCTTTACATATATTCTATGATCAAATATAGATTCATGTAATTAAAAACAAAATGGATATGAAAAAATAAGAACGTCCATTCTGCCAAAGTATCCACACACATACACCAATTGAGTTACAATATGTTATAGTCAATGATAATCCGGTGATAACTCAAGGCTTCAAAAGACAATATCATTAAAACATAACTCAAATTTCTATATGCAAAATGCTAACAAAGATATAATAGAAATCACGTAAAGGATTATATAATTAAGTTTCAAGAGCAAAAAAAATAAAAATGCAAAAGTCTATCTATGTTCATCTAGGGTTTTATTAGGGCAAAAGGAGGTAATGCATTTATGTCAATCAAGTTCCACAAGGTCTAAAATCCCTACTGGAAACTGACTTCATGTATATTAAATTTTTGATCATGTACATGTAGAAATCCTCTATTTTAGATCATCAAAAGTAGATAACTTTCACAAGAAACCGAAATATAAGTAAGAAGAAATCGGTTGTTACCTTGGAAACTTGATGAACAACGTTGCCGGCGTGAGAGGTGCCAAAGGAGTCGATGATCTGGCCCATCAAAAGCGTCATCAGCGGCTGCGTTGCACCGTTTGCAACGGCAGCCACGCTCCCGACCACCATCAAAACGACGTCGATCCGATCAGCGAAGACGAAAAGCTTGTGAAACGGGACCGTTTTAGGCTCATCCTTGCTCTTATTCTTATTAGGCATTCTTATTATTACGGACTTTAGGGACTTAGAAGACGATTGAAGAAAGTTGGCGATGGAAAGAGAGCTATATGTTAACAGAGTTTATCAGTAGTGAGTAGGATTTATAGCATTAATTAGCATGTAGTTAAGGAGAGAGATGGGAAAAAAAGGAGGGAAATTTACAAGTGTAGGGAAGATGGGAACTGGGTTTCACAGCTGTCGATTTTCTTTGGACTAATTAATTGAAGAGTCGTCCTTTTTTAATACTCAAATCTCAGGCGTAAGCGTGGGGATCCGTCAGGAAACCCACCTTCATCAAGTGAGGGCTTGGTTAAGAACTTGAAATTTTTTCTAATAAAATCATCAAAGAGGTCCTGAAGAAAGATTAGACGAGTGTGATTTTATAAGAGATCGCTGATGTTGGAACGAGTGGACACTATTTATATGAGAACAGTCAATTGGGCAATAAAATTATGCAAGAATGTAAAGGAGTTGTAATGTTTTTCTTAATTTTATTGATATCACACGAACTATAAAAAAGTATATTTGTTCAAGATAGTCTTATCATATTCTCTAGAACCTAGACCTATCCAACTCAACTACTCAGTCTTAGGACGATTCAACAATAAAACTAAACACAACACAACTTACAGTGACTGGCTTCAAGCTACACGATGACTCTGTTGTAATAGATAATTCTAACCTAGTCTCTTAATCCTATTTATAGTGTAACAAACTCACTCAGTCATATCTTACTTACTTCCGTAAATAATATATTCTTGAGATTATTTATTTCACCACAATCGGATTACAACGATTCTATCTTATCTAACCCTAGAAAGACTAGAACTAACTTTTCACAATATCTTGGAGTTTGTTGATCGGAAATCCTTGCTCTATAAATATCTCCAAGTAGCTGATTCATCTAGCTGTCAAATCTTCTGAAAACAAATCTTTCCTCAACCGTTTGATGTGCTTTCAAAAAGTGGAAAGATGAACCGGTTTAGCACTGTTGTTCCCTCACGTTGTTCCCTCACATCAGTGCTTCCTTGATTGTGCTTCTATGCTCTGTATTAAACATGTAATCTCTGTTGTAACTTACAGAAGCATGTGAATCATTAGTCCTTTATAGTATTTGTCATTATCAAAACTTAGAGAGATACGTGACATTGGTTCCATGGTAACAATCTTTGTTCCCATGATACCAGTACCCAACAGATGAATTACAAGTCCATGTAAAGTATAATTTCCATAAATAAAAAATAAAGTATATAAGAAGATAATATTTTTTTAAATATATATGTAATCTCTTATTAGATTAAAGAAATTAACTATATCATCCAAATATAGCTAATATAAAAATATGGGATAATAATATTATTATAAGTAATATAAGAAATATTGTTATATTATGTGTATTGTAAATACTACAAAATTTTAAGGGCAAAAAGGTACATAAAAAAATGAATATGCTTATGTAACATAGTTAAGACGACGACACGTATGATAGAGAGATTCAATTTTAGTTATAGTATATTAATTATTTTGAAAAATATGTTTTTTGATTCTCCATTTTAAAAAAAATTATAGATAATATGTTGGGCATACTCTTAGAAGGGGTGAGTCAGACAAGAGTTTCAAAAAAAATCAGTTGGAAGAATGTTTTTGGAATTTTTTTTGTTCATTTGATCTATAATTTTAGGAAAATTGCATATAATAGCCCCAACTTTAGAGTTGGTTGTGGAAAATAGTCCAAACATTTTTAAAGATACGACAAATAGTCCAAATTATAAAGTATACAGTGATTACTAGTCTAAGCATAAGTATGAGATTTAGTATTGTTAAAGTAACAATGTCATTTATATCTTGTCAAAATTGATTATGGGTGACATCAAAGTAAATATTAAATAAGATATCGTCTAACCATTAGAAATAAAAATATATATGATGATACTCAAGTTAGTGATTATAAGTTTATAACACTCCAGAATTGGGGTTATTTGTTGCAAGTTTAAAATTTTGGGCTAATTCCGCACATGTATAAAGTTTAACAATTACAAATAAAAAAAGTAAAGGTGATGGTAAATGCCGGCCAAATTTAATTAAAAAACAGTTAAAAGTTAAAAGTGAGTGGCTTAGGGACCCAGGGTCCATTTGGCAAATGAGCGTTTATCGGTGTTGAACTTTATTATGTTGACGGTGTTAAAGCTTATCGGTGTTAATGTTGAAATTGAGTTTTATTTTTCAAATAATTAAGCAGTGTTCAGTGGGAAATTGCTTAGAGTGTTTATTTTCTTGGGGAAATAAGGTAAACTTTTAAAAAAGTAACGATAAGATAGCTTGATAAATCCGATGATGTTGAGGTTGTTGATTATCTTTTGAGCTTGAAATAAGTTCGATAAGCTATCATAAGTGTGAAAAGTATGTATCCCCCACCGGGATTTCAAACTAAAACACGTCTAGTGTATATATATCATTGGGTTACTCCTCATATTGTCAATTGGTTTTAGGATGGAACCTCATGGGCTTATGTATTAGGCTCATATCGCGCGTGTGCGCATAGACAGACACCCCCTCCATTAGTATTGGCACATGGACTTTGACATAGTATCAGAGCTCATTTGGTCATGGACCTAGTTCCTAGTTGCTTGGGTTGGCTAGCGGTTTGCTACCCCGCTCGTTATTGTGGCTTGCCGACCTTAAGGCATAGTATGTGTCAAGTGATAACTGGGCTAGGCAGTTGCTACTTGAGGAGGCGTGTGAAAAGTATGTATCCCACATCGGGATTTCAAAGTAAAACACGCTTAGTATATATACCTTTGGGTTACTCCTCCTATTGTCAATTAGTTTTATGACATATGTTTATGTGTTAGGCTCATATCGTGCATGTGCTCATAAATGGACACCCCCGCTGTCAGTATTGGCCCACGAACTTCGACAACAAACCCGATATTACTGAACACATAAAAATACTTATTTTTTCTCAAAAAATGTGATAAGTCTCATAAACTACCGATAAGTTCCACGTCTAACGCACTCTTTATTGTATGGTACTAGAAAATTATCTATGGACTAGGGTGATACACTTGAGTTATCATTCTTGTCAACATGAATAGTTATATTGTATGTGGTAGAAGAATAGAAGATGATGGATCGTGGTAGCGACTCTTCGGGAGAGAGGGTTGTGCACATGCGATTTCCCAAATCTCAAATTATCAAAATAAGTGCTAAAGGGCGGGTTTCTAACTTCAAAAAAAATGGCCACTGTATTTCACAATTTACAAGTTATTACTCCCCTACTCTGCTTAGGATGCTCAATTTACGAAAACAGTAACCTCCCTTTTCGAGTTTTCTCCTCCCTCTCCTTTTCCAAGTCACTCTCATTCTCTGCTCCTCGCCTCTGGAAACGTGCAGTCTAGTCTCTGAGTCCAGTGAGCTGTGTGAACCTGTGACTCTGCCCCAAAAGCAAATAAAAACTCAAACCCACCAATTTCATCGACTCATTTAAAACTCAACTCAATTTTTTCTCTACTCCATATTAAAGCTGCGACACCTAATTTCTCTTCCTGCTCTGTTTCTGCCCGTTGCATTTTTTCCCCTAAATTTTCTTTGCCTTTCTGTACCCTTTTGCTTTGGCTAGGGTTTCACATGGCTTCCTTTGAGAATGACCTTATTTGCCGTCGCTTGCGCTCTTCGTCGAGTTCTGACCAGCTATTGATGTTTACTACTAGTGGGTCTCCCTGGAACTGGTACTTCTCGCATCCTTTTCTAGGGTTTTGGAAAAAAGATGTAGTCTTGATGTTAAAGATGTGGCCTTTTTTTTGCTTATGTGCCGATAATTTGGGTTTTCTTTGTTTTTGGCTTCTGAAGTTTTGATAGACTAGGGATACTGAGAAATGAATCCTGAGTTCATAATTGTTTCTGGGTTGTTGTTGCCTTGTTCATCATTCAGTGATGTTTTTGGGTTGTTTGTTGCTGAATTTTGGAGGTTTCTGCTTTTGAAATACAAGGATTCAGATTATAAAGATTGTTTAGTTAGGTGAGGTGTGGTAATGTTTATGACATTTCTTCTAAAAGTTTTTGGTTGTTTGCAAGAATGTGGCTACATTGTGTTGCAGATGTGATGCTTTTCTGTTTAATGTGTATACATTTGATGTTTCTTGGCAAGAATGTGGCTGCATTGTGTTGCAGATGTGGTGCTTTTCTTTTTAATAAGTTTGAATTTGATGTCCTTTGCATTTAAATATCAATTCCACAGCTGTAGAGTGACACTTGGCAACTCAATTTGTGTTTTTGTCTATGTTGGTACAAGTGCTGCTTATTTTCTTGAAATTTTTGGATCTGTATGTGATGTTGAATAGAAGTGAACAGACATTGATGATAAGATTAGATCTGTTTGTGTCAACTTTGCACTAGTAAATTCTAATTGATCCGTCCCTTGTTATGGTTCTTTATTCATAATTTGATTATGGTAGACTTTTCTTTTGCAAATGCAGCTGCAGAGATAAAGGAAATATGAAGTCGATGCTTGTGAATGCGATACATGAAAACGAGAGGTCGAAGATGAGTGATGGTGATTGGTTAGAACCCATGGATTGATATTCATTTGGGTTTGTTGTAAGGGGGAATGAAGCCATTGGTCCGTAGGAATTGCTTGAATGTGTAAAATGTGTATGCGCATTCAATCTTCTTCTCTGTAAAGCATGATTTGTTTTACCTTATGATAATATTTTTAGTTTGGTCTCTTCTTCTGCTAACTCTTTGCAGTGATTCTTTTGTATACTTTCTAGATTCAGATTGGATATTGGTTTGGTTTTACTGCAACTCTCTCAAATCTAAATTTATGTAGTTAAATTAGGATTTCATATATATGATATGATGATCGTATATGACTATGATGTCAACTCTCTCAATGCACCTCTAGAGAAGGATTTGTTTGAGGCCTTCTTCTCGTGTATGTTTAGTTGTTTATTAGTATAGGAATGCATGACAATTATATTTGATACTAGTATTTTATTACTGTTTTATATGACAATATATGTTATAGTATATTCTAGAGTTTGTATTGTTTCATTTCTGTATTCTATATTTATATTCCTTTCAGCTACATTTCTTTTTTAATTTATTGTGTTAGTTGGGTTAGATGTGTATTACACTCAAGATATTACTGTTGCATACATGGCTTTCTAGTTTCTAGTGTATGTTCAGTTTGGTCGAGCTACACATATTTTTAAGAAGTATAATTATTAGCAATCACCGATTGGTTTAGCGGGATAGAGTGCTAGGTTCGGTTGAGTGTTTATCTAGAAATTTGGGTTCGAATCTTTCTAAAGGCGTCTATTGAAAAATTGAATTGGGAGGGTCGCCTATATCAAAGGGCCGATTGAACGAGGGTGGAGAAAAAACAAAAAAAGTAGTCCAGTGATTAAAGTTGATTAAAGCATTGAATAAGATTAGTTTTTCTTTGGTACGAAATTGAATAAGATTAGACCAAGTACCACTAGACCAAGAGATAGTTGGCGCTAGACCGCTTAAGCATTTATCTAGAGGTCTCGAGTTCGAGACTCTCTGGCGATGTGTATGCAGCAGAGAAGGTTGGGAGGAGCACTACCCCTTTCGGGGTCCAACCATACTCCGGTCCGGCCTGAAGTGCTGAACTGGGCTAAGGCCCAGCCCATCAAAAAAATTGAATAAGATTATTAGTTGTTCCAAAAAAACACAGCTCTTGCAAATAAATCAAATAATAGCCCATAGAACTGATAGAAGCCCATAAGCCCAGTGTGATTAATAAGTAGCCCACAATGGTACGAAGCCCAACAAATTCTTCTACCGAAGCCCATATTTCCCTTATCTCACTCCGACTTGGCCCACTAGATTATAAATCTGTAAATATCAATTAACTGTCTGTTAATTAACCTAAACTAAATTTAAAAAATTCATTTGTGCACCGAAAATTCTCGTAAGCCCGACGAGCAAATTAACATTTAACACGTACAATTACATAATCAAAAAATAATAATTATTAAATTATTAAATTAATGTCAGCTTTATAGATAGGGTGCGTTGTTGGTTGGCCTCACCAACATCCCCACGAGCTGAAAACCAATGTGAACACATGGAAACCCAGCACAGCCTAACCCCATACATACATTTTATAATGTCAAAAGGCACCATCTTTCGACTAAAATATAAGGTGAACAAATCGTATAGTGTCAACAAGTAATGATTATATGAATAGTAGTAGTGGAGAACTCCATGATGACGGAGTTGGGCTAGTTGCATTGACGTGTGGGGGTCAAAATCGCTTGTCAAACTGGCTTAGCTAGATTTGGTATGGTCTCCACATCTTCTCTTCTTAATCATTCCATTGCCTACCCAATTATATTCCTATATCAACGTTTCATTTCAGATTTAATGTAATAAAGGAATTTACGTGTGTGCTTAATTGGTATGTAAAAAGATAAGCACAAATAGCCTGTGGTTTGGCTATATGTATGGTATTGATCCATTGCAATAATCTACCCAATTTAGACTCGGCAACGTTATTTATTGCCGATCGAGTAGAGCCGTATGTTTATGAGTTAATCATGATTCATGATACAACAATATTTCTTTTTTTTTAATTTATGTTTTTAGAATTAATTTGACGGATATGTACGTACTACGTAGGAATCCAACTGAATTGGCAATAAATGGGCATTCAATGAATTTTCTTTGCACTCATACATTATGAAGATCTTACAAATCAAGCTAGGATAGGTCATTTTATAGACAAACTTTATTCTATTTAGTAGAGAGGCTTTTTATGTGAGGTTGAGTTTTGAGAAAAATACACGAGTAACAAAAAATAAAAGTCACTAACATCAAAGGAAAAAAATTCTAGAAAGATTTTTTTTTTGGTAGAAAAAAATTCTAGAAAGATTTTGTATCACTCTAAGTTGGCAAAAAAAACTCTATGGATAGATCTTGACTATTAAATAAAAAAATTAACAATTAAGATTAGATGATATACAAGGCCGGGAGGGTGTGTCAGGGACAACCCAAAGATGGGGGACCTCGGCCGGGGACGGCCAAAGGTACGGTGGGTGGGGAGGGGGGTTTGGGGGACCTCGGCCGGGGAGGGCCAAGGGTGGGGGAACGAGAAAAGGAGGTGTGTCCTCGCCTACATGGCTTCAACGCTCCTCCACCATGATCTTCCACCTCCATTGCTCTCAACACAGGGCTAAGTCAGTTGTAACATCCAAAAAGGTGAGGTCCTGCTTTATTACATCCACAGTGGGTCTATAGAGAAATAATTTCTAAAGAGTTTTTGATGGCCACTTTCACGATCTCGTTAATGTATCTTTGCCTTTTCCTTGGTTGATAGCTTTTACCTTGAGGGAGCTCTTCGAGCTGCTATGTTGCTAGAGCCACCACTCTATCCAAACTTTCATTGAATGCGTCTTCAAACTCAACAAAAGATGAGCTTGATATATAACTAAAAATGCACATATGATGTTTTAGAAGGGATCCATATGTGTGATTGAAATGTGATCAATGAGTACTAAAATAACCGTGAGAGTGGAATGTGGAAGAAATTTTAGGTAGGCGGTGACCTCGGGCATAGAAATGATTTAAATATATGTAGGTGATGGCATCGGGTAGAAGCATGCATTGATCAAAGAGAAATGAATAGCCTTGTGCTAATGTGCTATATCCTTTTCCTATATATAGATGTTGGGTTAGAAGGAGATACTTGCACCTTTTTAATCCATCATCACCTCTCTTATATATTTTCTCAAAGTAATATTTATCTTTCATTCGAAATGGATCCAAATCAAGTGGGATCCAAATCATAAGGGATGAAATTAATTCTACATTTGAAGAAGTGAACACAATCACATCGATCAGCCCAAGGTTAATTGCGTATGCAAAGGCAAGCTGCTTGTGAGGAGAGGTTGCGAAAGCAACAAGAGATGATGGATGAGTATGCTCGTATTCAAAATGAGGTTATTCGTGCTCACAAGTATAAAATTCTAAGTGATCACTTAGAATTTTAATCCAAGAGATGTTCTCTAATGATGATGTATAAGGTCATGACCTTATGGCATTACCTACCCGAACCCCAATGCGGGAGAAACTATTGGTAACCTTAATCCAAGAGATGTTCTCTAATGATGATGTATAACTTTTCGTTATGTTTTTAGTTGGCCTAAGTGAAGAATAGCCTCACATTGGGACGGAGGGAGTTAATGCCCAGTGAGGGCTGTTCAATTTTTTTTTTAAATATAGTAAAAAAATAGATTATTTGATAAAATATATATAAAAAGAAGATTAATTTTTTTTATATATAAAATATATTGAAATGGTTTTTTATACATAAAAATACAAAATCTTATGTAAAAATACAAAATTTTATGTAAAAATATAAATTTTCTATATAATTTTTATATAAATACAAATTTTTTTTCTATATTTTATTAAAAAATACAAAAAAAAAATTCCTGACTTCGTCAGGAATATTTCTGTAGCCAAAAAAATTAACAAAGGAATTTAGCCCCCACTGGCATAAATTCCTGGCTACGCCACTAGCCTCACATGTATGTTCGTTTATGTTTTTCAATTCCCTAAATGAAAAGTAGTTTCACATGTATGTTAGTTTATGTTTTTCAGCCCACTATTATGTTTTTCGATTCATTAAGTGAAGAATAGTGTTACATGTGTTTACTTTTCAACATAATATAACCTCATGTTGTTGTAATATATTATATTTTATTGTTTAAATCCTTAAACTATGTTAATTTTCATGTATAATATTAATACCTCATAATATTTTTATTTTATGACTAAAATTAAGAAATCTCATACTTCAAGTCATCCAATATATTAATTGTATTATTTTGCACATTACATAAAATTAACGTACTACCCATAGCACTAAGATTATTTTTATAATTTTATTTTACATGTATTTCTTATTTATAATATTTTTAATTAAATATATATATAATGGCTGTTTTGGTTGGATAAAAAAAATTAAAACTAATTGTCTAAATCAATTCTTAATTATTTTTTGGTAAAAAAATGACCTAAAGTAATTTAAATTTCACCTCTTGATATTTTTGGTAGCCGTTGGATGGCTCAGGATCGGACGGCAGAGGGTGCGACAAATCAATAGGACCAATGCAAGGAAGAGGGAATCACTCACTCGGATGTGGATCGTTCACGAGAAGTCTAAATAAAATGAAGACGAGATCGATCGGCATCAAAACACAAAACTTATGCACATATCCAGCAGACGTACATGCTTTTGCCAGATTGTTCACGTGCCCCATTTCATTTTCCACCACTGCGTTTACATCAACCCAATTATTTTTTGAAAAAAAAAATATAAAACGACACATTTATAATTAACAAAGATAAATTTCCTCATAATTTTTAAGTTGTACAATTTCTCTGTGATAGATATACAATTACAAATTAATGTTAATGTCCAACATCATATATAATTTCCTCATAATTTTTAAATTGCCTATGTGATTGTTATACTCCTTCCCTGGCTTCGATCGATCCTTTTCCGCAAATATAAGACGTCAGTATTACATCACCATGTCGTCACCCTTGCATCTCTCGTCGTCCACGCTTAATCGTCGAATAATTCCGTGCAAAGCCATCATCGTGTCTTGATTGTTACATGGTAAGGGTGAAGTTCACGTTTTGGTACGGTGTACATATATGTAAAAATGTAAAATAATTTCATTTTACGAACTATTTAGACTACGAACTACAGAAATTAGCTTCAATCTGTTTCAGCGTATCATCATAATATTGTAAATTGTTCATAATTAAGTTATTCTTAAATCATATTTCTTGAATTAATTACACATACTACATTTATCATATTTTTGCATGAGCCATTTATAAAATTGATAACAAAAATAATAATTATTGTACCACCTCAAAAGGGTGGTACTCCATTTTCTACTTACATTGTTCCTCTTTATCAAACTTCAAACATGCTATCGATTACCGTATAATAAAATGTCGTCTTTTACGGGATATGCACGAATTTTTACATTATCAACCATTTTTTATAATATTGTTGGTTTTCCTCGTAGCTGTTAAACTACATGTTTCAATGTATGTTATATTTTAGTAGTCATACAAATTTTCAAAACTGCGAAACTTTTAGTTTTTAATGTTAAAATGTTTTTATATTATTTTTTAATAATTATTGAAAATAATTAAAAAATGCTATAATTTAGTTGTCGACTAATAACAGAAATTTAGGAATGGAAATGGGTCGGATTACGAATGGATGGTTCCATACTATTACCTAACCCGTGAGGTAAATGCTCCATCTGAACCATCCATCACTCATGAAACTCGACCGTGATCCATCCGTCTATCAGCTGCCGAGTTTTCGGGTTGGTTGGCTAAAACAAACAAGTGTTCTATTCCATGTATATTTTTCGTTCAACCGTACAAAGCATGTAAAAAAGTTATGTTATACAATAAGATATACTTGTGAAATACATAAAATTAAAAACAAGCATAGAGAGAAAACATTATCCAAAATCCTACCTACTAAAATATAACAAATAGCTAATTTGATAAAAAAAAATCTATACAAATTCAATAATATAATTAAAATAAAATAAAGAATAAACTCGTCATGTGTGTATAATTAATAAGCAGCTGAAGCGGATCAGTGATAAATTGGGTGGTATGAGTTGGACAGTCCTTTGTCCGCGTCTAGTTCACCGATCATTTAATCCGTTCGTCATCTATCCACCACCTGAATTACATCGAATTTTCATCAATTAAATCGGGCATCCATAAAATAAGATGTTTGAACCTTATTTTTATAGTTTTATAAAAATTTCAAATGAAAATTTCAAAACTGATCCAGGACAAACCTTATGTTAATACAAATACGAGACATTTAGCTGATCAAGTCTATTATTCCTTAATTTCAAGAAATGTAGCCGACAAACTAATAATTTGTCAATCAACTCTAAACCTCGAGGGCTCCAAGCACAACCAATCCGCTCAAATTCAAAAACTATGGTAGCTCTAACTTTAATTCAGATAAGATTATCGGATGTTGCCCGTTTCTTGTGTCAGTGTTAGGGCCTTAATTAATTAGATACCAACTACCAAGATTTTATTTGGATGCAACCACATATATACAAGAGTACTTTAGTTTGAGTTTTGAGTTTGGTAAATGTCAAAACGAAGGGGTACGTTGACTTGGGAATTAATTTTTTTAGTAGACTTTTGAATTTAATAAACATATGCATGGATTTATACATATTAAAAAGTTGAAACTTTAAGGTAATTTTACATATTAAAAGTGTGAACAACTCCATGTCAAATGGTGGTAGAGGAGGAGTCAGAAAGCATGACAAGAGCAACATAATCCGCACCGTAATACGGACAAGTTGCAAAATTCAAGGAGTTCGATACGTGTATACGTCTAACCTAATCTCCTTCAATTTCTATTTGACTTTGTATACATGATATATCTAAATATTATTCAATTGACTTAAATTGCTATTGTGTTTTAGTTCTAATTGTGGGGCTTTAATAACAATTCAAGTAGGGTAGTTAAGTACTTTTGGAAGTGATTAAGCAACGCCATTCCTTTATGCAAAGAGGAGGTTGAGTTTTTTTTTTTAAATATGCATTCTTGTCGGAACTCGAAAGATGTATCTTTGATCTATAAACATAAGTATTCATGCAAATGGTCAAGCTGAAGCAATAAGTAAAGGCATGCGGTGTTAAATTTCGGCGGGTCAATATGACGTGGGGGTGCACACGTCCATTCATGCGCATATGCGCGTTAAGCCCAACACACAAGCCCGTGGGGTTCTATCCTAAAACCAATTGGCAATATGAGAAGTAACCCAAGGATATATATGTTGGACAAGTTATGTTTTATATTTCAAATGTGGGATAAACTTTCTCCACATGCGGGAGGGCCTGAACAAAGAGTTTGGAGTAGGTTAAAAGCAATGTACTGAGAAGTTGACAGGCGATGATCTGTGTATATCGAACTAGCCTGTAAAGATCAATTAGGGAATGTGATTCCCATGGAAGTTGACTTGCAATACCACAAACCCCTTTGTTCGACCTAGGTAGAAATGACAAGGGGCTAATAACGCATTTGGACCTTGCATGTGATCGAGCAACAAGAAGCCGCATTGATTCGATTAGAAGCTTATATAAGGGGTGCTCGAATGCACTATAGCTTGACATGTAAGGCTAAGAGCCTTTAGGGCGATTTGAGGCCAAAAATAAATCCCACTAATAACATTTACTGGGAAGACCACGTTGCTAACTACCTCCACGCCGACAACACCCAGGATACTGAAAAATTACTCCATGTCCTCAACGGCTCAACCCCATGGATGCTTCTTTCATATCCCAAATCATTACACTAACAAAATACCAGATATGATGTATTGGCAACATAGTAAGATCGGTTAGTATTCCACGCATGCTACAATCCAATGGATCCATAACAATAAAGGCAAGCCCCAAATCAATTTGAAGTGGATCAAGAAACTTGATATCCCGGCAAAAATAAAGAACTTTCTGTGGAAGAGTGCTCGAAATAGGCTCCCGGCCCAACTAAATGCAGACTTGCAGCGAACCACCAATGAAGACATTTCACACATCTTTCTTGATTGTCTTGTTACTAAAGAAACAATCAAATAATCCAAAAATTGTACGGACCATTGCCCAAATTTCCCCTAGCAACAAACTACCCCACCAAATTCTGGATGACATTCGATCCAAGCTTAAAGAAGATGAAATGGAAACTCTAGCCTGTACCAAGTGGTGCCTATGGTGCTTCAGGAATAAGCAAGTTTTAGCCCTAACACTACAAAAAACGCAGATTTAGCGACCATATTTGGCGACCACTATGGTCGCTAAATCGATTTAGCGACCATATCGTAGTCGCCAAACATGGTCGCTAAAAGGTCGGACGCTAAGCAGTCAGCGACCACCTGGTCGCTAGCTGTAGCGACCACAGCGACCAGTTGGTCACTACATTTAGCGACCATGGACACCATTGGTCGCCACAAATATGACGACCGGTTTTGCGAACATAGCGACCATAGTGGTCGCCAAATGCGGCGACCAGTTGGTCGCCAACAATAGCGACCAGTTGGTCGCCAACTATAGCGACCAACTGGTCGCTAAAATAAAAAAACGCACGGGCCTGGTCTTTCTCTGAACCTAAACGCACACTAAACGCACGATCGTGCGCATATATTTGCACGAGCGTTCAAAATATAGCGACCATATGGTCGCTAATATTTGATTTAATAAAAAAATATTTGCGCATTATTAATATTAATTTAGATTAATTTTAAAAAATTAGAATTGCAGAAAACGAAATATTTACAAAATTATTTACAAAAATATTTACAAAATTATTTAAACTAAACTATCTAGTTGGTTCCGTCGGGGTTGGCCGGATCACTCCCGTTGGGTCCACGGGACCCACCTTGCTGCGGGTCGTATCCTTGCTGCATCCAGGCCATGAACTCCTCGAGCCGAGCGATCCTACTACGCAAGTCCGTCACTTCGGTCGTAAGCTCGCCGTTGCGCTGCGTCGAATGCTCCACCCGAGGAGGTTCCCGACGCGGCGCCGTCAATCGCGACCCATAGAACTCAGAGGCGGCGTTGCCAAGCCCGAAGACAGCGTCGCCCGGGCCCACTCCTCCCGCGGCCGTCAGAAAGGCATCGCACTCGTCCAGAAAGGACGGAGTGCTGCCCGTCTCCGAGGACCTCTGTGAGAGGATCTCCCGGGCCTAAAAAAAACGTAATCATATAAATAAAAATAATAATAAATGAAATTTAATAAGATATGAAATAAGTGAAATACTTACATTGATCTGGGCGGACCGGTCGTCTATAAAATGTCGGTCAGGGCCTTGTGTGTGCGTCTCGATGAGAAGCTCGAGAGGCGTAATCGGACGACCCCGTTGAGTTTCCTACGAATGATTAACATTTATTAATAATTATTAAAAGTATATTAACCTATAATAAATAAATTTAAAATAAAATACATAAATTTAAATTAAAATAACGTACCAAATGTTGCTTCCTCCATGCATCATATGTGCACGCCCTATTAAGCCACAAATTCTTCAGCTCGGCTATCAACGACTGCAAATACACATCCAACTTTTACTTCGGAATCTTCGGTCCAGGAACAATAACCGTCAAAAACATAACCTCTTCTCGCATACACATCGACGGCGGAAGATTATAGGGTGTCAGAATCACAGGCCAACATGAGTATTGGCGCCTTGATGCCCCGAACGGATTGAAACCATCCGTGCACAAGCCTAGTCTGACATGTCACGTTTCTGCTGCAAAATCTGGCCACGCAGCATTGAAGTGCCTCCATGCCTCTGCATCGGACGGATGTCTCATCACCCCATCTTGTGCATGCTTTGCATTGCCATCTCATGTGCTCGGCAGTCACCATCGATGCGTACAACCTCTTCAACCGTGGAGTTATTGGCAAGTAAAACATACGAGAATAGGGAATGAGCTTTGACTTGCCTTGCCTCCATCTAGGATACTCACAGATCTTGCAGACCGCGTATTCTGCATCTGCACCCCAATATATCACGCAAGAGTTTGGGAAACAATCAATGGTCTCGTACGGAAGCCCGAGACTCTCGACCAGTTTTTTCGTGTCGTAAAACGTGGCTGGTAATGTGGTCTCCGGGTGTGAAACGCGTCCGCAGAAATCCGAGATCATGTCGTATCCGCGCTCCGTCATCCTTAACTTTGACTTTATGCTAAGTAGCTCAGTCGCCGCCTCCAACTGGGTCATATCACATCCAGGCCACAACGGCCTATTTGCAGCGGACAACATGTCGTACATACGTTGTGCATCGGGATTGGGCGCTTCATGATAATATTGATCCCCCCTGCTCATGCCTTATACCCTCATTCTGCACGGGATCATCAGTAGTGTACTGACTTTGGTCATTAAAGCCATCATACACCATCTGCTCCATTCAATTATCATTCCCAGATACTGGTAGTGCTGGATCAGTACTGCTACAACCTTCATACTGTCTAGATTCTGCCAACAAGGTTGCGAACGTTTCATCAGTCTCTTCGTGCGAAACCCAATGGTAATAGTTCGGAACAAACCCATCCTTAACAATGTGATAATGCACATCATCGACAGGAATCAGTTTCCTATTCTTGCACCTCCGACATGGACACCTTAATTCGGATGGGTCATATGTCGGCATAGCTTTGCAGAAGTCAATAAATTGCTGAATGCGAGCCAAAAACTCGTTGTTCAAAAACCCATCTATATGACGCACATACATCCATTCACGCATTTTTCCTTCCTGCAATTCAATATATGACTATAATTAATTGACTTTTGCATCATATAATCCTGGATATGGCGACCATATGGACGCAGATTAGCGACCAACTGGACGCTGTATACCATTTGCGAAAAAACTGGACGCCAATTAGCGTCCAGTTGGTCGCTATATACATTATATGTGAACTAAAATTTTCTCCGACTGATTGCTATGCTATATGAATTTAACAATTACTTAACAGAATCTCTTCTAATTAGATGAACAAATACTTTTTAGAAACAACATTTGTGTACAAACCGATAGCATGACGGAATTAAATATGACGAATAAGTTTTAATTACATACCTTTGAGAAATTGTCGGAAAAATTGACGTAATTTGTTCCTATGACCTACTTAGTTTTGTGAATGATTGTTTCTTTCTTCTTTGATTTTTTTTGGAAAGAGCTATATATGTATGAGGTCGTATGAAGGTGGCAGAATGAGAATGAGTTTTTTACACATTTAGATATATATGCTGAATTGGCGCGGATTTTATCACATACTTTTTTTCGCGACCATGTGGTCGCATTTTTGGCGGGATTTCACCCGCCAAAATTGATGTTGCTCGCCAGAACATATGGTCCAATCCAGCGACCATATGGTCGCTATATGTCGCGACTATATGGTCGCCGCCGTTCCAGCATCTAGTCGGACGCTAAATGTAGCGACCATATGGTCGCTACAAATGGCGACCATATGGACGCTATTTTTAGCGTCCATCCGGTCGCTAAATGAAGCGGGTAATAAGCCCGCGCTATTTATTGCGACCAAAATGCTCCGGAGACCACTTGGTCGCCAAAATTAGCGACCATATGGTCGTTATTGTTTTTTTTAATTTTTCCCCAGTTTCGACGACGACATTGGTGACCACTTGCAACCATATGGTCGTCATTTAGCGACCATATCATATGATCGCCATTTAGCGACCATATCATATGGTCGCTAAATCTTCAGAATCTTGTAGTGTAACAATGGGCAAACTCCCCCTAACTAAAGTAACATTTGTGATTTCTTCCATTCTCAGATTAGGGACTGAAAAAATACTGGAAAACAAATGATACCTGCCAAGGCTCGAATGACCGAAGAGGCAAAAATAAGTGTACCGTAGAAAAATGGGAAAAAACAAAACCTAACCACATTAAGCTTAATTTTGATGGTGCAATTTGTCTTGATGGTCCCTCCTCTGTTGGGTTCATCCTCCACGACCAAGTTGGCGTTCCAATCCATTTTGACGGGAGATTGATAGGCCTCCAGTTCGTTCTGACCACTGAGGCCATCACCATGCGACAGGGAATTGTTGAAGCCACCCGATGTAGCTATTCTCACATTCAAATCGAGGGTGATTGTTTGCAGCTGGCGAATGTCGTTCTTGGTGACCGACGCTAGATCATTCTGAAATTTCTATTGTCGTACGATAGATCATTCTGAAAGATCGTTCTATTTCTGTGATGCTACACACACCGCCATATAGTAGCTAGTTGTATAAATTCTTGAATTGATACTTTCTGCTTTATTTGGTTCAAAATTTCAACTAGGTTATGTGGTCCATTAGACAATTGTGACACTATTCTTGAAATTTTGGGGTCAAAGTAATTCATGATTTGTGTGGTAAACCTATATCTGAATAAAAGGTGTTCTATATAAACTCTATCTCTAAATTATGATTGCATAGGCTACATTCTTGTGTGACATTAATATGGTTTCTTACTAGTCTCTCTTCTGTGGGTAAGTCGTCGTGACATAATCTCCAAAGAAAGAATTTTACTTTTGGATATGTATCTAGATTTCAAAATTATCATCCGCTTGATTGTTTTCGTTTGTTATAAACTATAACGCATAATAAGTTGAATATCAACCATTTTTACTCGGGGACTAGTTTTTACGATAAGCCTCATATTCATGTGAATCAATTTCAATCAGGGACGGACCGAAGCCCCAGCCCTCCCTAAAAAAATAAAAAATAATAAAACTAGGGTAAAGTTAATAATAAAAAAAGATAAATTTAGTGTTAAATTAGTTAAATTAAGGTAATTTAGCCAACCCCAAAAAAATTTAGTGACAATTAGGTCACCCTAATATTAAATCTTGCGTCCGTCCCTGATTTCAATATATGTACTCAAATAATTATAAGATTTTGAATCGACGATATTATTTTGATAAATATGACATATACTTGACCAAAATTAATATAATTTTTTTTATAATAAGACGTGGCTTGAAATCGCATTTTAGTTTCTTTATATTAAAAGTGCATTTATTTTGGAAAAAAATGTTATAAAAGTTTTGATAATATTGTAGAGAAACAATAACATTACTGGAAAACGCGGTTTCACACCATATTTTTGGTCTGAAACTGACAAGGACAAAAATTGTGGTTAAAAAATTTCACCGAAAAAAATAGAAAAAATTACTTAAAATAATCTCAACTTTTACTCAATTATTCAAAATAATACCAACTTTTACTTTTATTAGTTTTGGTACCAACTCTTTTTATATTTATAGATATTGGTATGAGATTGTTTCCGACGGAAAATCCAATAAAGTTGTTGATGTGGCACTCGGATAAGGTGACATTACAGGGATATCGTGATAGCACTTAGTTTCCGAACACCTCCCTTCCATCTATGTCAACTCTTGATGTCCCCCCTTCAGAAATCCTCCTCGTTATCGCTCTTCATGTTCACAGATGTCGGCTCAACAACAAATTTGGAGTTTAGGGCTTGGAATTTATTCACAGTGGAACTTTAAATTTTTTTAATTTAAATCTTAGTCAGCAATAAATTAATAGTCACCCTATTTCATTAATCCAATCATCTTATCCGACTGTCACATCAACAACTTTATTTGATTTTACCATCGGAAACAATCTCATATCAATATTAATAAATATAGTAAAAATTGGTACCAAAACTAGTAAAATTGAAAGTTTGATATTATTTTGAATAAAGGAGTAATTTGTTTTGAATAATATATATCGCTTTTCTTTTTTTTGGGTTGAAATAAAAATCGATTTTGCTTATAAAAATGTCCTTTGGTTTATAAGAGGGGACCGAAATGAGCACGCGCGCATGGCAACAAAAGTGGGACCCCAAGTTGACCCCTTCAATCAAGAGTCAAGACTCTTGAGTAGTAAGGATTACGTCATGAAGGACGCCTTATGATGTCAATTTTCGGGTATAGACCCGCACGTCTCTTTGGACCCCCGTGCCCCACCCTGTCTCCTAACCCGACCCGATACTTCTTCCCGATAATGTTTGGTAATTAACGACTTCGATTTAAGCCGTTCTTTTTCACTTGACAAATACAGCGAATTTTTGTACCAAGAAACTATTTTTTTACAATTTTACAAAAACGCCAACTAGTTTCGCCCGTTGTGCAATGCACGATTATAAATTAAATATTAAAATTATTTTTAATTATATTAAAATATTAAAATTATTTTTAAGTATATTAAAATATAATGTAGAATTTAAAATTTAAAATCTTTATCATATGACCTTACTTAATATGTAGATAAAAATTAGTCTTAGTTCCACTATTGGGCACGTGATTTTAATATTTTATAGATTATTATATTATTTATTTGTATTAGTTAGATTTTAATTAATTTGATATTGACAAGGATATTTTTAAAATCTTATAAAATTAAGATCTTATCTAAAAAAAACTATCATTTCAAAAATAATTATTAAAGATTGATATAAGTAAGGATAATTTTAAAAACTTATGTATCTAAAAAATTATCTCATCTAAAACTAAAATTAATATCTTGATTGTTTTTTTAATATATAAATAAAAATAATTATAAATAATCCAATTAAATTCCAAACCAATCATACTAATTTAAAAAAATAAATAATGTGGAGCCATTTTATATATTATTTTAACCTCCTCTTTTTTATATAGTAATGATAATTTATAAGGTATATTAATTCCATATTATATTATCGATTTTTTTAATCTATGTGTAGCTTAAGAGTCTAAATTAAAAAATAAACCATGATTGTATATTTAAAATTTATATTTTTTAAAAAGAGTTTATACTTTTCAATTTAGTTTCTAAATATGAATTCTTATTATATGTTCTAAGTGCATAGGGTGTAAAAATCGTTTATTTAATAGTGAATTTCTTTTATCAAACACGTAACATTTCATTTAGTATAGATGGTATTATATTAGAGATTTTTCTAAACTATGTAATTGGCAATAGTTAGAGTAGTCCATCAATTGATGATATACGGAGTACTAGGTTATTTAGCCCCAATTTTCAGATATGGAAAGAGCCAAAACGTCCCTGCAAATGCAACTAACCTGACCTAGTTGACACTTGGACAACACAACATGTGGTGGATATCTCAATCTCTTTTAATTTATAGCCTAAACCAACTAGGGTGGGGGCATCTCAGTCTCTTTATAGCCGAAACCAAGCTCTTCTAACATTTGAAAGTTGAGACTACGTAGCCTAGTATATAAGTCGATGAGTTATTCTTCGTATTGTCAATTGGTATTTGGATGGAATCCCACAAGACTTATATATTGTGCTTACATATGCACGATATACTGCGCTTACATATGCACGATCCCAAGTCTATCAGATGGTTGTTTATAAAATTGAATTTATTAATTTATTTTTAGGATTTTAATTTTTAAAATTGTATTCTTAACATATGTCGTTAAGAAACTTGTTAAAGTAACCATTATATCAATAAGTTTTTTAATCTATATCCTATGAACATAGGTTAAGAATACTAAATATTGATACTAAAATCCTAAGAAAATGATAACTTTATAAAAAAAATTAAATTGCTCTTAATAATAAAATCCAAAAAATAAATTCCTTTTTAAAAATTTTACCCTATTTCCAAGGATATAGGTTAGAAAAATCGTTAAATTTATAATTAATCCAATCTACCTCTTGTCGATAAATTGACCTATAAGTTTTAATACATAAAAATTATTAAAACCTCAAACACTTGAGTAATGTTTTTTTTTTGAAAAGCACTAGCTAATGTCATGGATTGGGTAACTATCAATTTGATCTTGACTAAACTTAAGTTGCCTAATTTTCATAAATTTTTTCTCGAAGAAAATGTCAATGAAGATTAATTAAATAATCATTTAGTAAAAATAAGTTCAAAGTGGTTCACATGGACAGGCGATACAATTTGATCGACTAAAAAACGATATAAATCTTGCTTAAATTTGTCAAATTTAACTTCTTCAAATGTGTGAAGAAGTTTCTGGAGACAAAATTGGAAGTTGCCAAATTAAAGTGGCAGAATTTTGTGGAATTTCAACTATCGCCCGCCTGCCAAACTTTATTTTCTTATGCATGATTAAGTCAAAGTCAATGTCAATGTCTACTAAAATGTACCTTAATCATCCCATTTTTATACTAACCTTTTTTTTTTTTTATTTTAAGCAAAAATGTTCACGGGCGCTTCACTAATTGGCTGCTTAATCCAGTTGATTGATTGATTGCAATTTGTCATAATATAAAATTCATAAATTTGGCACATTTTGTAGCTCAAACTAGTTTCCATATGAATCACATTAATTTTTTTCTTTATTTTTTTGAAACCGTGAAATTACAGTGTACATCCGAATTAATTAACTCAAGTAAACTATGGTCAAGAACGTGAGACTCGTCTCCAGTGGCGTAGCCAGGAATTTATTTTAGTGGGGGCTGAATTTCGTTGATAATTTTTTTGGTTACAAAAATATTCCTGGCGAAGTCAGAATTTTTTTTTTGAATTTTTTAATAAAATATGGAAAAAAATTATATTTTTCTGTACATAAAAAAATTATATATAAAATTTTGTATTTTTATGTAAAAAATCATTTCAATATATTTTATATATATAAATTAATTTTCTATTTTCTGACCAAATAAATTAATTTTTATTAAATAACCTAATTTTTTTATTATATTTTTTTAAAAAAATTAATTTTTTTTTTAAAAATCCCAGTGGGGGCTGGGGCTGTAGCCCCCACTGGATATGAGCTCCCTCCGCCCCTGCTCGTCTCTGATCTGGATTTTGATATTACTAAAGATATAATAGGGATTATTCAAAAACTATTCATATTGTTGCTTGATGCTTAATTAAAATTGAAGAAGACTATGTAACTCTCCTCATGGATACGATTTCTTTTTAATAAGAAAGGATTCAGTTTATTGGACATGTATAGCACAATTAAGAGATCGTGGAAGCAATAGTCAGAAAAACTGACAAATAAGATTGAAACAAACAATAATCACACGTAATAAAAAATACATGTAGCGAATGATGAGTATTAGAGTGCAATGATCTTCATCTAGACGCTACAATTTTGATAGGTTAAGTTCATTTTTAGTCAAATTAATTTTGAACCCGGGCATTGAAATTCAAGATTATATTTTACGTGTTAATGATCGATTAATCTTTTTTTCTGGGTGGGCGACTGGGCGGCCAAAGAAAATAGATCTTGATGATTACCGGTAAGAAAAATGACGTTTTTACGGTCTCGTAAAATAGACTAGTTTGGTGATCCGATACAAAAGTTGACCAACACAAAATCAAAATTCGCCCCTTAAAATTGACTTTTGTTGCTGTTTATAATTTAAAACTTTCTCATCTCATTCGAAAATCCACACGAATGCACTTACAAAGAAAAATTAAAGCTCTAAAGAGTACGTAGAGCAAGCAAGCTAACTTGCAAAACTTGGCAAGTCAACTGCACCATTCCAACCAGTCCCCTTGGCTTCTAATTAACTAACCTCATAAGTTAACGTTAAGTAGCACATCTAATCATAAAGTAATTACGCTTCTAGATATCCTATCTAGAAAGTCAACACGACATACGTACTAATATGAGTCAAACTATTAATTTAGGGTTTGAAAAATGTATTAATTCAATTAATATTTATAATGTTGATTTTGGCTATATATGTCCGGTTGACCCCCCCAAAAATCTCTATGTGTCCGTTTGAGACAGTATTAATTACAATTTTAATCACGGGACAGGTAATGTTTAGTAACGTGTTCTGCAACTTGTGGATGATCACTGATCAGATTATGTGCTTAATTGTAACTGCTAAGTTGATTTACCGGTCCGTGACTATAGAGGATAAGGACATTGATCTAAACATGCATATTTAAATGACGAGATTTTTTTTAACTTGTAGGTTGCTAGCTACTTAATTACTCCATTTTTGGTGTTTTTAGAGTACTTTAACTAATTCCTAACTATCAGATATAACATTAATCTATCAAGTTTTGGTGTTTGGATCTTGTAAGATACCCATACTACTTGATTAGCATCATGGCGAGAAGATGAAAGGGAAGTTACATCATTTATTAATAGCTTGAGATTAGATACATTTAGGTTGCGTTCGGACATAGCTGGATCGGCGACGACCCCCACTATGAAATTTCCACCCCGATACTCTCCTTGGGGTATTTTTTTTGTAAGCCTTCGGACATCTAGTTAGGTGGTTAGAACTTTAGGATAGCACCTGAAATCTTCGTTTCGACTCTTATGAGTAGCACCCTTAACAAAAAAGAGTATTTTTTATAGTGAAAAGATTTTGGCGTTGCTATAGTTTAGTATTAAAAGGAATTGTTAAAAATATTATTGTAACAAAATGATGAGTTTTCATGCATTTTAAGATAAACCAAAAAACAATAGGAACAAAGGGGTGACCATCTCAACGCATAAAATTCCATCCTAAAACCAATTAGGAATAAAAGAAATAATTTTAAAATATATATACTAGACAATTTTTTTCTTCCAATTTTTCGAGGTAGGATAACTATTTCATAGTCCTAAAAAACATACATATCCAAACTTAATTCGATCAATAGTGGTTATGCTCTCACATTTCCCCTTATTTTTAGCCCCAATAGGTGATGATCAGTGATCACTACTCGAATGGTCATTTTGAAACAAAATTTCCAAAATATGCTCACTTAAGCATCCAAAGTAGTAGTAAAATGTAATATATTTCTATGTACTCTCTATTAATGAATATTTTTTTTTTATCTTAATTTCAATTTAAGGTACGTAGTAGATTGGACTTTGTTATCAAAAAATAAAAATAAAAATTGGATGCTTAACCCGAAACATAGGTTAGAATGATTGCTCTAATTAATTAGAATACCTATACTATAATTTAGGTAGAAAAAAATATTCATTAATAGAGAGTACATAGAAATATATTACATTTTACTACTACTTTGGATGCTTAACCATTGTTTTTCTAATGCAAATCCTATCCATTTGTTCAACACAAACATACTAATGACAATTAATTAATTAAAATTAGGTAGAAATGTTTTTAAAAATTAACCTCATATGGCTTCACTTATCCATTAAAAAGAGAGTCATAAGTAATTTCAAGTTAGGTAATTAGTACTTTTTTAATTAAAATCCTCTCCAACGATTCATATAATTAGATCAACGATTCATATAATTTTTACATCATTCATGTACGTGTTGAATATATATATTCAAACCCGCGTATATGTACTTGATCAAAACCGCAATATTTTGCAATAATAATATCGAAATTGAATTTTGGAGCGAGCTAGTACACCGATGGTCCATATTATAATTTATAAAATATGTTTCCACCAAAAAAATATTACAAAATATATTATCCAAGAAAAGGAGTGGTCAATATTAGTCAGAGACATTGACGTGGCTGCTTTTGTTTTGTTGTTAATCTATCTCTAAAAATATACACCCTACCTTTATTCTACATATTCTAATAAAAAAATATGTTTTTCTTGCAATTTTTCAACACTCTTTTTTTTTCGTTCTGATCAGCCAAAAATGTCAACCACTATGATTCCAGTATTTTCTACAGCACATCCCCTCTTTATACCAACAAAAAAATAATTTATTTTCAATTCCTAATTGGTTATACATTATGTGTATATATACACACACAACATTAAAAGCTTAACTCCATGAACTCATCACATTCATATCCTTCAACCTCAACAACAACATCTTTCATCTCCTAACATAACAAGTACCCAAATCAAGAAAGAGCAAAACGGTGCGTTTTAGAAGATCAAGATTGATTCTTTACTAATCAACTAAGCTTGAACATGGCAGATGAGTTGATGCAAGCCGGAATCTTCGAAGGCATGACATGGTGGAACACTAATCCGGCCAAGAACTTCTTACCGGCGCCTTATTGCTCGATGGCGGCCGTCGGCGGCGGAGAAGGGTTTGCTGCCACGTGGCCTGTTGGTGACCATTTGATCAACCACAGATCAAGTGTTGTGCCAAGGTCGACTTATTATAACTTGTTTGAGGACCCACCTATGGTGGATTCCTCCACCTTACAAGCCATGGCTTTTGATGCATCCACTTGGAATCCTCAAGATATCATGTAAGTTGATATCTTTATTTTTTGTTCTTCCACTTTGATTTGATGAATTAATTGAGGAGTTCACCTAAGTTTCACTAACTAATAATTTGGTATTGTTTTTCAGGCAAGGAGATTATGTGAATAGTGCACTAATTAATCCAAACACAATCATGGAAGCCGGAGAATGGACCACCACTTGTGGTGGTAGTGACCCGGCGGAGGCGGCCATGAACTCCGCCGGGAACAGCTCCGGTAACGAAGGCTCCACCGTCACGTGCGACGGGCAAGTCCCGGTGGTCAACAGCTTTCCGGTGGATCCCACATCAATGTTTCCGACCAACTTGCTTAATGGAGATCATGAAATACTAATTCCTCATTGTGAATGGAGCACTAATGATAATAATCAAGTGTTGGGATCTTCGTTTAATCAGCATCAAAGACAAGAGCAAATCTTTAACCATCTTAGGGCCACCTTGTTGGGCGGCTCTCCGGCCTCTTCGTCGCCTTCTTCCCCGAAACCTCAATCTCGAAAAGCTAATAAGGTACGTACCTAAATGTTACATATTATGTATAGGGCTAACTTATGTAGTACTAAAAAAAATTAATTTAATGTTACGAATTTGATCTTTGAAGGTGAATAAGAGTGAAGAGGGTTCTGATTCCGGGTCAGTTGGTTCGAAGAACGGTGGTGAGCCGACGATCAAACGACAACGAATCGAAACTCCGTCTTCATTGCCGACTTTTAAGGTACGTTACAATCTAAAAGTAGCTTTACAAGCTAATCAAAACGTAGGCGTGGTTAAGGATTTTAATCCCTTAGTTAATTTTTTGGTAATTGATTGATAATGATTAGGTTCGGAAGGAGAAGCTAGGAGACAGAATAACTGCACTCCAGCAATTGGTATCACCTTTTGGCAAGGTATATGATTTTTACATAGCATGCAAATTAAGCAACATCAATACCCAATAATTATTCTGTATAATTTGTTAAGGATAAGTTTCTATATATATACTATGATGATTAATCCTTTACTATATGCGTGTTAAATTGCAGACTGATACGGCATCAGTTCTTCACGAAGCGATTGAGTACATCAAATTCCTCCATGACCAAGTGAACGTATGTACCAAAATACTGTATTTATTGCTTAATCTTTCTTAACTATAATCAATCAAAAAATGTCTGGTTAATTGAACGCTTATGTTGTTAATTTGCAGGCTCTAAGCACTCCATACATGAAAAATGGAGCCCCTAATCAACATCATCAACAACAACAGGTATTAAACATTTATTATTTTATTCATATAATCAATGAAGCCTACTCCAACCCCATTTTGTCACATATGAAAATGATGTTATTCCCTTCTTTAGCACTAATAAAATATAAAACTAGCAAGCATGAAAAACACTTATTTTTTTTTTAAAGATACATTATAAGAAAACTTAATTTAGAAATTAAATTTGTCTCTAACTATCCTTTCATCATCAATTAATATTCAACCAACAGGCTAAAGGTGATCAAGTTGGCACAAATCAAGATCTAAGTAGCCGAGGGCTATGCTTAGTGCCGATCTCGAGCACTTTTCCGGTCGCTCACGAGACACCAGCCGATTTCTGGACTCCTACATTTGGTGCTACCTTCAGGTAGATCAAGAGACCGAGATTGGAATTATCAACTAAAGACAAGGAGATAAATACAAGCTCTATTTTATACATGGAGGTCTTGTATATAGTACGTAAGCTGTTAATTAGTTAGCTGGGCAAATAGAATGAGTTCAGAATTACAAAAGAGATCGAATCGTATCGAATGATATAAAAAAATAAGAAAAAAGGAATGAGAACCAGATGTCTTTGGCTGGACGTGTGAAGTGACTCTTCAGAAAAAGAAGGCTGGAAATGCTGGTATACCATACAAGAAAGAACACAATCATATAGATGAAATAAATTATAAATGTATCATTTTTTTTGGGTTTTTTTTTGTTTATGGTTTATAAATGTATCTTGGTGTTTTAATTAAGAATTTTCATAATGTTTGTAGGGTTGTAGAGCTTTGGAATTAGGTGGGTGGGTAGGAGCAGGAACAAAGGGCCACAAAAATTTTAATTATTCAAGTGTTTTGTAATTTAATGTTATTTAGGAATTTTGTTCCTACTTCTACACAAAATTCACAAAGTAAAGTGTGCAACTCAGAACCACACCTTTTTTTCTTGCCTTTTCTCAATTTTTTAGTTTTTATTTGTTTGGAACGTCATGGTGGAAGTCAGAAGAACATCATCATCCAACTTTTTTTTTTATATAGATCATGTCACTTATTATAAGTTTTTATTTTTGGCGTGGTAAAGATTGTAATGGAGCAATATAATACTTAAATGTATATCTATTATCAGCACGATTTCCATTCATGTTTAAAACTATTTTTACAAAGAGTATATAATGTTCTATATGCATTTAACTTAGTGAGTATTGTTTGGTGCAATCGACCTTAATCCGTGAAAAATAATAATATTTTATTAGGAAGCCAAAGAATCAAGCGTTGTTTAGTTACGTATAAGAATCATTAAAATAAAATTTAGTACGTATAATGTTCAGAATTTGGAATGTATCACTTTGGCTGTATTGCTTTTGACTATTCTCTCTCTATTTTCTTTTCTTAATCAATGTTGCTTATTAGTATTTCTGTAGATAAGTTTGGCTTAGCTAAGCCTGTACTTTAAATTGAATTAGGGATTGTTTTGTCTGTTTCTTTGGCAAACGTTGTTGTTGGAAATTTCTAACTAACTTTGCTAAGTGATCGATGAGCAAATAATTATGTAAACACAGTGTTATTTGATAAAATATTAGGTCAAATGATCGGTTGTGATATCATGTTTAAATATCGGTTGGTATTAAATTGATGTTTTTAGCTCTTCGATCGATCGTTTGACTCAAACTTCCTACAAGGTATACAGTATTATAAGAATCTTAATGACTTCTCAAAAAAAAAAAAAAAAAAAAAACTTTTCCATTAGGAGTGTATGTTTGATTGAACCGCCTATATTGCACGGTTAATTTTTGATGCTGTATGGATCGGACACTGTCTATTAGTTCGGTGGGGCAATGAGTTATTAGGAGGTTAGTTGTGAGTAATGAGTCTAAAATATTAGCTCAATGAGTTTCAACCTAAAATAAATTATATGTTAATGGATGAAATAATTCGTGAACTTATATAATAGATATTTTTAATCCCAAAATTTTCATGTATGAATCTTTCAACACGCCTCCTTCAAGTGGCAACTATTTGGGCCAGTTGTCACTTGGACACAATTCCTCAAGGCTCCTGAACCGTTACATTTGGGCCGGTCTCTCCTTTATTGGAACGGCTGCTTGAATATACTCATAAGTCTTTCAAGACTTGCGAACCACAACTTTTTAGGACTTAATCGCTCCTTTATTGGGTAGATTACTTGACGTACCATGAAACCAGCAAGCCTGAGACTCTTGGAAAGAGCTCGCATCGAAACCTTATCTAATACTCCTACTATGATAAAGTCTGGTGAGTTGATAAGTTAGGGGATGTGCGTGTAACAGACTTAGAATACAATCAATGCATTGAAGACGGATTTTTGTTCACTAACATATATGTTAGTATACAGTTAACTAGACCGATCGACATAATTCCATAAGTAATCTAATCGTAAATCACAAATTTATCCGGGGTTATCGATGATTGTATATATATCGTTCAATCATACACATCATATATATACGATTTTTCTAATTTATTGATGATTAAAATCCTATGTTTAGAAAGATTCTAATAAATTTTATATTTGTTATACTCCATACGTATCATAAATATAGAATCTTTCTATATTTATCTGGAAGCCATCTGCGTTACGTTTTGATCGTCAACAATTATTAGCACCGATTCTCTTTGTTTAGTAGCCCAACCGGGTTGTGGCCCACTTAGCGTCTCGTCTTATTACTAGTCCTGGGTGTGAAAGTGTGTATCTTTCATAAATTTTCACATAACATTCTTGCTCACACTTGTAATCTTGTATGAATAAGTTGAATATATAACATATGAAGTTATTTTTCTATAAAAAGGGTTTAATTTACCACTACATGTATGCATTAATTATATTTAATTTATGTAAAAGCAATTTAAATTATAATGATCTATATGATAGAGTTTGGTTTCCATAAAACATCCCCTTAACATGAAACGAAAGGAGAATTTTGGACCCTTGGATCAAGGAGATCCAAGGGCTGATTTTCTTTCCCCTTTTATTAAAGGTGGGGGCAATTACGTCTTTTCCCTCTCTAATTAATAATCCTTTTTCTCTTTTTTGTTTTGTCTAGGGTTCGTTCAAAAGCAGATCGAAGATCGTGCCCTTCGATTGAAACGGAAGGAGATCGCACGGAAGGAGATCGCCATCGCCGAATCCGAAATCCAACGAGTTTGAATCTGCGAGTCTCGTTCTAACCATGGCAGAAAGTGGTAAGAGGGATTCACAAGATCGAACAATTTTCGGAATCTGTGTGATTGAATCTGTGTGAGGGATTGAATCTGTGTGATTGAATCTGTGTGGTGAGTGGTAAGAGGGATTGAATCTGTGTGATTTTTCGGAATTGATTGAACTGGTCAATCGAACTCGTTGAACGAGATCGAACAATTTTCGGAATCGATTGAACTGGTCAATCGAATTGTGTGAATCTAATTGGATTTCGATTGAACTGTGTGAATCGAACTTAATACTAGGACAAACTTGAACTGTGTGAATCGATTGAACTATGTGAATCGTTTCGGACTTAATATTGCACTTTTCGGACTTAAGAACACACTTTTAGGACTTACTAGTGCACTTTTCATACTTAAATAACGCACTTTGCACTTCTCGTTGATAATGCACTTTTACTGATTTTCAGCTAACACCTTTATATTTCCCTTTTATGTTAGTTGTAGCGGGGACATCAAACTCTTCTTCAACTACTATTCTGAATGAGGAATCACCTAAAAACAGTGATGAATATTTCATTGAGCTATCTCAAGGGGGAACGACATACTATTTGCCCACATGTGCATCCGAGTTGAAACCATATGAAGGTCAAATTTTTGTTTTAGTACAAGTAGCCTATTAGCTCAAATGGTAGAGCGGTGTGCTTTGTGCACAAAGATGTAGGTTCGATTCCTACATGGGCTAATATGATATCTTACAAAAATTAATTCTTAACACATTTATTCCTAACCTAACTAGCTAGGTACTAAAAGAAGTTATATTTTATCGTGTGTCAAATAACTAATAAACCACTATTTTTCAAAGAAGATCATGATCAAATTAGCTTATATGGGATTCGAACCCACATCTTTGTGCATAAGCACATTGTTCTTCCATTTGAGCTAATAAGCTTTTCTTAAATTAATGCACTTTTACATGTTTTTAATGCACTTTAACATGTTTTTAATGCACTTTTTGACATTATACTTGCACTTCTTTCTTATGCACTATTATTTGTTTATGGTGCACTTTTACATGTTTTTAATGCACTTTTTGACATTATACTTGCACTTCTTTCCTATGCACTATTATTAGTTTCTGGTGCACTTTTACATGTTTTTAATGCACTTTTACATACAGAGTCCAAATACTCAATGACTCGATCTTAAATTTAGCAAGGAATCCAGTGTTTACTAAGCAAAATTCCTTATCATGATTCCAGATGAAATACTCAATCCAAAGTCCAAATACACGGTCCTAAAGTTAGCAATGATTCTAGTGTTTACTATGCAAAACTCATTGGCACGATTACATTTGGAAACATAAACAGCTAAGGGCATAAAACACACTATACCAATGGACAATCAAGCAAAAGCTATTCAAAATTCATATTCTGAAAAAAGTCGGCCGAATCAACATACAGTAAACAAATTTGATCCGGATTAGTAAGAATGGACAATCAAACAAAAGCTGGCCGAATTTATTTTTCTGAAATCAATTAAGGGCGGAAAAAATTGAACAAACAACATACAAATTCGATCTGCTATGTTCAAATTGATAAAATCCACACTTAACTTCGTAACACCAAACACAAAAGAACAAAAAAATATCAGAATCTGGCAAATTTCCTTCTTCAATCGCATAAGGTGAAGAAAATTAGGGCTTATACCTTTTCGATTTGTTTTTGGAGGCATCGTGTAACGTGGGAGAGATTGAAGGGGAAGGTGAGATCGTCCGGCGTCCTTCGATCGTCCGTCGTCCTTCGTTTGCTTTGGAGAGTTCGATCGATTGGAGCCTTGGATCGATCGTTGGAGACTTTGATTTGGGCGAGTCGAGTCGTCGTCCCGTTTGCTTTGGAGAGTTCGGTCGATTTGGGCGAGTCGAGTCGTGAGAATTCGATTGGGCTTATTTTTGATATTTGAGAGTGAACTTAAGGGTATAGGAATTAGGTGTATTTACAAAATTGTCACCTTGTTGATTTGTTTTATTTTTTTTTGCAAAATCACAGAAATAATCTCAACCCTTGGATCATGTGATCCGACGGCCCAAAATTCTCCTTCCGTTTCATGTTAAGGGTTGGTTTCATTTGAACCAAGATAATATCATTCTAAAATATAATATACAATATTTTCAATAAAGGTAATTTCGTTTTTATTAGTGCTATACACGAAAGTCCAAGCACACCCGTATACCCGATCGAAAAGAAAAAATAATTTCTCTATATAGTACTAGCTATATATGTATATTTTGCTTCAATTCACGTATATGATATATCCCTTAATTAACGTTAATTCAGGAATTATATTCAATTTAGGCCAATTTCTTACTTCAACACATTTTTAAAAAAAGGAAGAAGAAAAAAGGGAGAAGAAAAACAGCAAAAAAAAAAGAAGAAGCATATATACCTACTAATGTAACAAAATTAAAGCTCGCTAGCTAGACCAGAAAAAGGTTCCTTTATGTGCACAAATTCTAAAACTCGTTCATATTTCGATACTATTTATTTTATATATGCAAAAGACGTGGAATCTATTCCTAACTAATAAATCCAAACTTGTAGTGCAACTAAAACTAAAGCATTAATCATATGGAAGAAAATGGACAAAGAAAAAAAGAAGATTGTTTTTTAAATGGTGTAAACTTTAGCAATACCATATAGTATATGATATAAGTGCTAGCTAGGCATTAATTCGTACCAACATCATGTACCAACTCATCGCCTTTGTCTTTTTACATAAAATGCAAATTAAAAAAAAAAAGATTATCTTGAGCTATACATTTTTTTAATTATGCTCAATATACAAAAAATATGGAGAAATGCATAAATAGAATATACAAACTTCAAAAGCAAGGTGTATTATATCGAAGATATGGTCATATATGGCATATTATATTGTAAAGTATGTTAATTTATAGAAAAATAATAAGCTTGATCTTGAAGATTTCTAATGACAATTAACGACAAATAACAAAAAGATCCGAGTTATGTAATTATCAAAAACAAAGAGTATTTGTTTAATCAATGTTGGTTGGTATCTTGATCTTATTGGCCATGCATGTTTTTATTTTATATCAGGGCCTTTTCACGGAGTGTGAAATATTGATGGAACATCAAGCTAATCACATATATTGGTCGCTTGACAATTAACTTAAATGTTAGATATTGTCAATATAATTTAATGCAGAAAACGTCAACAAAGTTGTTTGTTTGTTTATAATAATCATACTTTTATCAAAAAAAATCATACTAGCTAGCTCATTTTTTAAAAAATAAAAAAACATACACATATTAATAGATATGCTTAAGGGTTCTATTATTCGGTTGTACTAGACTACTAGCTAGTCTTTAATCTTGACTACATTCTATTAAGCATCAGATTTTCAAGTTTCAATATCTATTTGATGGACCTATATAAAAAATGATAACTTTCAATATATATTGATTTAATTTGAAAAGGAAAAGTCTATATTATCATCAAGTCATCAACCTACTCTATATATAAAAGAATATTACTAATCACAAAGTGGTTCAAAAATACTATGCAAACATAGCTAAACATGCATTTTATATTTATTGGAATGTTGATGAATATATATAATCCATGGGTTGAAAATACTATATCCTCTACGTGATTGCTAATCACAAAGTCGTTCAAATAATTCTTTGGTAATGTTTTGCCCTTGGAACTTACGGCCATAATTCAAAATTTAAAAATTGTCGAATTAATTTAAACTCTTAAAAGTTAAAGATTATGTTTAACGGAAGAGAGTACACGATATATGAATCGATATAAAGCCAAAAAAGTGTTTGTTAGAGCACGTACAGTAGTAGATCTGCTAATTGGGTCGGGACGGGTTCGAATTGAGTCGGGTTCGGATCGTTATGGGGTTACGGGTTAATCGGGTCAAGTTGTTGCGGGTTTTCAGACGGGTCAGTTTGACGAGCGAATCAAAAATATCGATTTTTTATGATTATTACAATCATTTTAATTAAATAATAATAGTTAATAATAATATGTTATTTTTATGTATTTTAATAATAAAATATATTATAAGTTTCAAAATAAAATTTATACATTCTATATTCTATATATATACTAAATCGGTCAATTCAATGGGTTTTGGGTTTCAATTCGATTTTCGGGTCTAGAGGGTTTGATTTATTTCAGATTTTGAGTTTAAATTATTGAGTCTTAACTCTAAAATTATCGAACAGTTCGAATCGGATTTGCGAGTTATGTCAGATTTTGACAGCACTAGTTACCATCAACTTTATGTTGATCATAAGATTTTCAAACCATTAAAATTCTTTTCTTTTTTCCACATGCATGTCTTTTCTTGCACCTATCAAGTATCAACTTTTATGGTAGATTTTAATAGATCTGTTTGGGCAAATCAATGTCAAAATGGTACAATTAATTTGTCTTCAGCTGCAAGTTTTGCCCTTGTTAGTAAAAGGGAATCAAGTCTTCCCTTCCCTACTACTCCATAGGCATCCTTAAAGCAATGCATATAATATGATCACTCAAAGGCCCCATTACAAAAGCAAAAATAAAATGAAATGTTCCCCACAATTAAATTACAAATTGCACTTAGTTATTTGCCCTAAAAATGAAAAGGGTAAGAAGAGCCTAAACAAATAAGTTCCAAACACACTATTAAACTCTGTTTTCTTTGTCCCTTGAATATATTTATAATCTAAAAACTACTTTTAAAATTCTTACATTTGTACATCTCTCTATTTTTCATGATTTTCAAGACATATAAATAAATTTTCACCTAAAAATCAATTTCAACCAACAAGTAAAAAATGCCTAAATATTAATCGCTAAAAATAACTTATTGTAAGGAATGTAAGCAGACAAAAAAAGCCCGAATATATTGGACTTTATGTAAGATAAGGCCCACACTAAAAACACAGGCCCAGCCTGCAAATGCATCTCAACGGCCCAATTGTCTTGAAAGAAGGACTAAAGCAATATACCACGACAATACAAAGCAAAGGATACACATAAGATGAAGGACACACAAATATAGTAGGACACAACACTTCTTACTAAGTACAAATCATCCATAATCACTACTTACTTAAGAGTAATTCTAAATATGAAGCCAATTAGGAGGCGAAATTTCCTTACCCGAATCTCCCGGACAGTAGACGCCAACCATATTACCGAGGAAACCATGTTCCAGAGCAAAACATTCATCGTTGACATAAACTCTATTTTCTTTAAATCCTGCGAAATCCTTTGCAGAAAAACCATGCGATGCATAAGCAGACAAGATGAAGAACACATCCTTCAAATCCTCAACAGAATCCAAACTGCCATTGCACTCATTGAATTTTTCCAGACCCAGTTTACTTGGAGCTTGATAGATCTCACCACCAATCCGTTCTGGATCATAGCCAATATACCACACTACATATAGATCCGACTTACACTCAACCAAATAAGACATGCATAGATTAACAAAAAACACCGAAGACAGATGCGAAGAAGCCACAACGGTCATTTTGAGTTCAGAATCCAAATAAAAAAGCACTCCATTATTAACAGCATAGCATTTTCCTTGAAAGAGTATAACGTCGTCAATCATAGTATCAATGGGAGTCCATTTGTCATCTCCAAGCTTCCAAAGTTTCATGCTTCCATTAGTTTTCAAAACCAAAGCACCAAAATCGCAATCCGTAAAGTAATTCCAAAGAGCGATTACCTTCTTATAATTAAGCATCATTGCCCCACCACCGGTAAATTCAACATTGTGACACTTGCCAATTTCAGAGATTCCATAATCAAGAAGATTCACTTGCTTGGGTATTGGATCTTCCATCTTTTCCATCGTTACTGGGTTTAGAAGAGTGAAAGCATTGGAATTCGCTTGAGTTGAGACCTTTAAAATCCAACCGTTTGATGAATCATCATCAGTATCACTATCAGACGGTGGCGAGAGGCGATACAAAGTTATCTCGTTGAGAATGAACTCACCGATGAGCTCCTCGGCTTTATATACGCCTTCGTCTTGAAGTAATTGATAGAATGGAATATCAGAAGGGGAACTAAGTGGAGGCAATTTGAGAGGGAACGAAAATGGCTTGTAGGGAGGAGGGAGAGAAGATCTCCATGAAGAACACACTGATCGGAGACGGAGATTATCGACGTCAGAGTTGAGGAGTTTGGCTAAGTTTGATAAGATATCTGATGCCATGTTTTTCCATTTTGGGAAATTTGTGATTGTGTGTGGACGTTGATCTCCGGACTTGGATTGAGCAGAAAATGCCATAGCATCAAGGTTTGCGTCGCGAGTTTTGATCAAAGACATGTGACTTTGTTCTTGGACAATAAGAGCGTAGACACCATTCAGGTTAGGCAAAGGATCCCGAGCAAGAATATTTGATCGAACGGTGCCAAAAACATCATCATCGAGTCCCATGAGGAATTGATGAATGCGCTCTTCTTCTCGTTCGTTGAGTAATTGAGTCGAGAGTTGACAAGTACACGAACCGCAAGCACACGCCTTTGGTGGTACGTAAGTCAACAACTCAGCCCATAACTTCTGCAACTTGCCGTAATATGCATCAACGGCTTGACCTTGTTGACGACATTGAGCGATTTCAAAACGGAGTTGAAATATCCGTGGTCCATTCCGGACCGAGAACCTCTGCTTCAAATCCTCCCATAAATCTCGAACAGTATTGTAGTAGGTGATGGAAGATCTCAGCTTTGGATCAATCGACTGTATAATCCAGCCAATGAGCATTGAATTGACGGTAAACCAATCTTCTTCTTCAATAGTACCACTCGGTGGTTTGAGAAGACGTCCATCAAGGAAACCCATCTTTCGTTTGGCGCGAAAGGCGTTCTTCATGACCGTCGACCATTCTTGGTAATTTTCTCCTTTCAGAATCACTGGGCAGATGGAGAGGCCCGGGTGATCCGAAGGATGAAGATAGTAGTCCGATGCCCGATCGAGAATCGACCGTTTGGATCCTGCATGGACGACACCCGAAGCGATCGGATTCGCGTTCTCTGCTTCTGAGTCTGAGGATGCCATTGTCGGAGAAATAACAGAGGCACTCAAGACTTTGGATCGAAGACTTGGGGAAAATCGTGATATTGATGATGATCAGATTGAGTGCTTCTATGGTGAGAACTGAGCTATGATCGAGATCCAACATAACGTTAACTTTCCCATATAGTAATTTGATTATTTTACATGCCAATTGCCATAGAGAATCTGCTTTTGCCTCGATCCTAGCCCGTTTAATTGGTTGCTCAATCGCTTTACGTGCCAGATTTGACGTAGTGGATTCGTCTTTCCACGTTGATAACCCATTATTATTAAAGTACATTATCTAGTATTAAGCCACTCTTAACAAAACTTTGTTACTCATTCAACGACAACTTGGATGATAAAAGCATTCACACTCGAACAAATTAGTAACATAAGCCTTACTTAGATAAAAGCCTTACATGAAACATAGCAAATCAAGCCAACAATACAATATATATATCACTGAACGAGAGATCTGAAGATTAATTTGATGGGCCATTTTATTCACACTCAAACTTGAAGCTCGCACAACAAAACCTTCATTCTTCAATAGATCAGCAAGTGAGGTTACTTGATGATTTCTTGGATTTGTTGAAAACCTTCTTGTCCTGAACAGAGTTAGTTGATCAAACCAATTCATCATCATCATCTTCATTGATCCAGTGAGGCTCCGCTACAACGGAATCTGAGGGGTCAAGACGGGTACCCCTGTCTAAGGGAAAGGGGTACACCCGATAGACCCAAGAAATTCAGCTATGTGACAATAATAACTGAATTCAGTTAGAATCCACCAAAATTGATATAGGGACTAAATCCATTTCAAAGACACTGTATAAAAGCCAATGAGCACGACTGCACGAGGATGTGCCCCATAACCAATTATGTACACAAAATGTTCACTTCTGTATCCAGCACTACTTAACTAATAACTAATAAGATAACAAAACAATACAAATATATGATTTAGAAAATTACCACCATTCACAAATCAAAACACAAGACAAGAAGCACTGTTTCTGTATGATCAAATTCACTATCCACAGAAAGTAAACCACATCCATAGAAACACAAAAACTCCAGTGAACAAACATACTCATTACTCATATATCAAATGCATAACTTCATTTTTCAACAGATCATATCTGAAGATATTATATATGTTTTCACATATATACATAAGCCAACTTCAAGCAGAGCCTTTGAGCTTCTTTGCAACAGTAGCAAAGTACTTTCCCTGGTGAAACGCCTGCTGAAGCTCAAGCTCCGAAGGCTGCCTTGACCCGTCTCCAGCATACGTACCAGCTCCATAAGGAGTCCCGCCTTTCACACTCTCCATCTCAAACATTCCTCCACCAAATGTGTATCCAACTGGCACGAATATCATTCCGTGGTGTGCAAGCTGAGTAATCGCGGTCAACCTACACATATTATAACTTCCAAGATTACTCGAGAGAGTTCTAATCAAAACAAATTAGCAAATGAAGTTCATTGTTGAGAGTGTTTCCCCCGTGGAAAACTTAAGACATAAATTGTCTAGTATATAATCTCCTGAGTTACTCCACCCATTACCATATAGTTTTGGGTTGGAACCTCATTAGACTAGTTTGCTAGGCCCACACGACCCCCGGACTAATATTTGAAGAGCTTACGGTGTAGTTTCTTGGCCACCGCCTTGTGAGCCAGTGCTATAGAATACACCAGCTGGCTTTCCAGCTAGCTCCTGTGTCCTCCAAAGGCCACCCGTTGCATCCATGAACGCTTTGAATTGAGCCGCCATCATTCCAAATCTAGTGGGGAAACCGAAAAGGAGACCATCTGCCTCGGCAAGCTCATTAGGAGTGATGATAGGAACCTCACTCTTTGGTGGTGCACTCATTTTGGCAAGAACCTCATCCGGAAGCGTTTCAGGGACCTGTTTGGATGACATGGTGGTTTTTAATCATTGTGAATTGGGGAATATTAAGTGATCATTTGTACAGTCCCTACATGTTTCCTAAAAGAGAGTTTCTTTGGATATAATGTACATGAAAAAAGTGATTGTGGACTTGAGATTTCAATGTGCACAACATGTTATACATATGCCACTCTCAATGATGTTAGGAGGCCTACACACTAGCAATGATGTTAGCTAGTGGTGGTGGTGGTTCTAAGTACCTGCCAGAGCTTTGGTTCTACTCCCTCTACAGAGGCGGCGCCTTTCTTGATCTCTTCCGCTAGCCTCTCAACGTGTCCATACATGGAATAGTAACTGACCAAGAGAATTGAGTAACAATCATATATCAGACACAATAAAAGTCCGGAATTCGATCTGGATGGCACGATACCAATTAGTAGCTAAATTAGACTTATTTTGCTATTCATATAATGGTAAATGGTTAGAAATAGAACGAGCTATGACAGTATGACTTATGAAAGACTGATCCCAGTTTTCATAACAAAATGCTCTTTACATTTCATCAAGGCCAATTCTTCAGTTCTTTATCAATAAAATAGAGTTAATTTGAAAACACTTGTTTGAAAATAGATCATATTATGATTTATGATGATGCCATGGAATGATTACTCTTTGAATCTATTATTGACAAATCCAGAATGCAATTCATACAAAAAATAGTTATAGATAAAGAATAGACATTCCTTTGGCAGTTGAGTCAACACATAAAACATATAAATATCTTGTTGTAGAACAAGAGTTTATCTAATCAAGACTGATACTATACTAGCAAAAATAGAGAAAGACTTCAACTAGCATAATAATGTAAGAACACTCAATAACATTTGTTTTAAATTGTTTTTGTCTGTTTCTACTCTCTAATTAGATGAGATAAGGAAAAGCATACTGAACAGTCAAGAAAAAGCAGCAAAGAAAAAGGTTCCTAAATAATTATTATTAACCTAATATCTACCTTACATTAAGCAAATTATGAAGAAAAAAACCCAATACACTATTAACTATTTGAAGATGGGATTAGGTAAGGAAAAGAAAGGCTTCGAGAAGATGGACAACCAAATTAGGCTTTGACGTTTACACCACCATTATCTGAAATAATTAAACCACTCTAAAAGATTGAACAATCATGTCGTGTCCAAAATCATGGGAAACCAACAAATTTGAGTTTGCGAAAATTTATAGACTTAATGGAACGATAAAGTAGTTCCATTAATTGGACCATTATATTAATCCAGGGTAGAGGAGATGAATAAAAATCGTCAAATTTTACCAAAGGTTATGATTTATGAACCATATTCAGACATACAAGTTCATAATTTCAACCAGCTAACGTAAAAAATTCAAATCAGAAGTAGAATTGAAAATAGTACGAAGTACGAACCATTGTTCGAACAATTAATGAATACAGAACAAGCGGCAGAAATAAGAGAAACGAATAGAAGAAATGCAGTGGGAGGAAGAGATCGAGCTTACACGATGTAGATTTTGGTAGCCATTAGATTTAGAAGAGATATTCAAGAATTGAGGGTGTCAATTAAGTGTTTGATTATGGGTAATTTTGCAGAGAAGCAGCTCAGGGTGGGAAATGACACGTTCGATGCTCTTTTATAGAGAACTCTGGCTTCTTCGGCCCACTCCTCTCTACATTGTCAATCACATCGGCAGTAAAATTATCGTGGAAGAAAGAATTCTCACATTGGAAAACTAAAGAGAAATTAGCCTAAATATATACCTATGGGTTACTCCTCCTATCACCAATTGATTTTAGGATGGAACCCCATGGGCTTATGTGATGAGTCTGTCGCGCATGTGCGCTGGGACGGTCTCCCCCTCCGTCCATATTGTGGCCCGCCGAACTTTGACATGGTATCAGAGCGGTTTGATCTTGGGTCCCTGGTTGTTTGGGTCGGAAGGATGTTCCCCACCCGTGATATTGAGCTAGTGCTAATTGGGTCAGGCCAGTTGCCACTTGAGGGGGCGTGTGGAAGAAAGAATTCCCACATTGGAAAACTAAAGAGAAATTAGCCTAAATATATATGTGCGCTGGGACGGTCTCCCCCTCCGTCCGTATTGTGGCCCGCCGAACTTTGACAATTATGATCATATATATTTGGGGAAATTGAAGAAAAAACCCCAACCTTTAAGGGGGACATCATTCGATATCCTCACTTATTATAAATGCGGAAAATAACCCAAACTTTTGGACGGTTGCATTCGGTAGCTTGGGCACTATCAACAAGTTCTTCTGGTAAAATGTGATGAGCTCACATAGTATGTTGTAAAGCTCATAATCTCAAATCTGTTTTGATTGAGTTAGTTTGTTTTGAAAACGAAATGAAAAACGCAAATGGACAAGCAAGTTTGTTTACACAGTTTGGTTTTACCCTACTCTGCAGAGTCTCAAGAGGGGAACTCGCCCAATCCATTAAGCATCAAAGGCTAACTCACAATCATTTACAAAACGCACACACAGATGGCAAAAGCTAAGAAACAAACGAAGATCAAAAAGTAGCATAAAGCAGGAAGAACAGAGAAGGAATCGGACAAGCCCACAAAGAGCTCACAGCACCAAGGCTCCAATCTCCCTCGTCTCTCTTTCTCTCTTCCCCTTTCTTTTCTTATTCGGACTTCACTATCTCGAATCACCAAGCTCGAGAGCACAAACCCTAGTTTCTCACAACGGCGAAAGAAATGGCAAAGACGACGAGCTAGGGTTTCAACATTGGCTTTTATATAACCCTAGTTCTCCAAGCATCCTCGTTCCAATTAGAGAGCATCTCCATAAGCCAAACACAACGTTTGGTTAATGAATCTCAATCAAGCTCGAATTGGAAGAAGGCCCAATATCAAGACATGCCCATCAAGACGTCTTCGAGTGAGAACATGGCCCAAGTCACTCAAATACAACCCAACTGCTTCCACCAACACCACACTTCGGGTCATACTTAACCATGGTGGTCAAGCGGCTCGAACGAGTGAGTCACGATTCAGTCAAGGGTTAATACAAGAGGATTAGGTCATGTCTCAAGCTTCCTAGCTTCTACCTACATCTGTGTATGTACTATGTATGAGTGTGAGTTTACATGTTACAAGTATAGATTAAGATACATAACATATGCTGGTGTGTATTTTCAAGGCTTGATTTTGCATTATTATAACATGGATGATATTATAGTGACCATAAGTGATTCAGTTCTGCTAAGAAAATGACTCACAGGTTGGCCGATCGGTTTTCCTTGAAGGATCTTGGTCCTCCGTTACTTTTTAGGTGTGGAGGTGCATGATCATCCTAAAGGGTTGTTTTTAAACCAACACAAATACATTTAGGATCTGTTGCTTCAAATTAATATGGCTGATGCAAATGCTATTTCTACTCCTATGTGCTCCTTGACTTCTTTGCAAAAGACGTTCGGTACCTTACTGGATTCTCCCACGGATTTGTCCTTAACTCATCCAGACATTAGCTTTGATGTGAATAAGCTTTCGCAATTCATGCATTCGCCCTCTACTGCTCATTGGAGTGCCTTGAAGCGGCTTTTATGATATCTACAAGGCCCGTCCAAGTATGTCATTATAATTCGCAAGCATCTTCCGCTTTCCCTTCATGGATTTTCTGATGCAGATTGGGCGGGCAATAAGGATGATTTTACCTCTACGACGGGTTATCTTTTGTATCTCGAGTCTACTCCTATTTCGCGGAGCTCTCGAAAACAGGAAATCGTTGCTCGCTCGTCGACTGAGGCTGAGTACCGTGCATTGGCTGAGTCCTGCGTTGAGCTTGTTTGGATCACATCTCTTCTCTCTGAGCTTGGTGTTTCTCTACAGCGGCAGCCTGTCATATATGATATTAATATTGGAGCAAAAATCCTCAGTGCGAATCCGGTTTTCCATTCTCGGATGAAGCACATTGATTTAGCTTTCCATTTTGTTCGTGACTTAGTTCAGAATGGTCATCTTCGAGTGGCATATGTTTCTACTGACGATCAGTTGGCCGATGTTCTAACCAAACCGCTTTCGCGCTCCAAATTTCAACTTCTAGATTCCAAGCTTGGCCTTTGTGATCCGCGTCCAAATTGAGGCGGCATGTTAATGATATTTAGGAATACATTATTTTAATATCATTCCTTGTATTAATCTTTTATCTTTAGAAGTTATCTTCTCTTTATTTTCTATCCTTTTAGGTTAGATATTGGAGTTCTCTCCTCTTAATGAATTATCAGCCTCTCTAAATCTCTATACAATGTAATAAATACAAAAAGAAGATAAGTGTGAATCATGGCATATTGATCTCCAAATGTAATAATTTATATTCGATCAATAACAAACGTACCTAATAATAAAAACGATTCATTGCGCTTAGCGATTGTTTTGTTACAAGAAATATTGTACTCTAAGTTTTCAGTGAAAAATAATTATAGCAAAAAAAAAGGAGCAAAATTTCCAAATACTTGTAATCTTATATGCAAAAGCTCCCAATACATTCAAGCATAAAAACTGAAATGCAAACAGCTTAATCAAATATAAATTCTTAAACATCCAATTCAGCAGAATAGCATATAAATGTCTTTAAAAAAAAAATTAAAACAAACAACCTGGAAGAATTTCAACAAATAATTTATTTGTTCATGGGAAGAAGGGATTAGTCGACCAGAGAGCATTCAAGTTGTGGCTACTATAATCAGCAAAAGTCATCGGCATATTCTCCCCGGCCAAGCCTCCGCCGCCACTTCCAACACCACCGCCACCAAACCCGCCCATGAACGGGTCATTTGGGCCCATCAGCTCCATGAACCATGACCCCCTAATTGGAATGGGCTCCTGATGATCAAGAAGATTCACATTGTCAAACCCTTGTGGTGGTGGACCCCATTGGCATTGTTGCACCTTTTCCCCGCCGTGGGCCACCCTCGGTTGCTCCCTCTGTGGTGGTGGTGGTGGTGGTGGTGTTGGTATTGGTGTTGGTGGAGGAGGCATCACCTTAGTTGCCCGCTTTGCGGGCTTTGGTGGGGCGGCCGCCTGCTTCTTTAGGGTTTCTAATCTCTTGTAGATTTCCTTGAGGTTTTGGTCGATTAGCCACCCGAGATCGTTTAGATCTATCAAGTTCAGGTTATGAATGCTTGCATTTCCAGCCAAACAATGGTGCATTACCTACTCCAAAAAAATCATACATAAAGTTATTTATAATAAAATTGTATATGAAACCGTTCCAATTTGTTGATTTTGATCGAACTCCCAAGAAGATCCTCAAAAATGATTTAGATGTGTTTCAATTTCATACCCTACCCACAAGTATTTTGTAGGATCCCGTGCAAAATGATCTTATAATAGTCATTGTCATACAAACTACGTACATCTAGTCAAACTTAGAGAAAGTCAAAATTTGTCTTCGGGCATCTAGTCAAACAGTTAAGCCTTTAAGGATAGTACCCAGAGGTTCCCGTTTGATTCTCATGAGCAATGCCCTCACCCCAAAAAAGAGAAATGAGATGAAATCTAGAGACTCAAAGTTGAACCAATCAAACCCTAATTTGCACACTTTGGATTACCTACAACTCGATCATTGGCATATGTATATCATCGCCCATATTTTTATTAGCCTAAATGTTGTTAAGATGTTTATGATGTATCAAAGATTGCTTAAAGGTGTTCGTTTGTGATGACGCTAACAAAATTAAGAAATGAGCCTTCAAAGTATCTAGTCAAGCAGCTATAAGACTTTAGGGTAGTACTATAAGATCTTTTTTTCGACTCTCGTGAGCAGTGTCCTTAACAAAAAAAAAAATCAAAAAATGATGCACCTGAGTAATCTCCTTCTCGCGATTCTCCTTTTGTTGCTTCTTGAGTTGCTCAGCGGCCTTGTTGATCCTGAGGCGAAGGAACGTCTCTTGGTTCACCATTTTCTTGCTCTTTTCCATCTCAGGCATCCTCATGAACTTGGAAATAACCCTTTGGGCACCAAGTGCACTAGGCCACGTCTCCGGCTGTGCATCGTACGGGCTATAGATGATAGCACACGCGTCGATCTCACACAGCGTGGTCAGCTCATACATCTTCTTAAGGAACCCTTTCTTCCTCTTCTTGAACGTCGCCTTCCTCGCGGAGTCATTGGGGATGTAGGTAAGCTTTACTTTCTTTCTTGTCATGGCCGATTGCATTCTAAGAAGGGCAATGGTATTGGTTTGGGAAACATTGTTTGTATTTATAGGGAAAGGCTTTGCATTAGAGTTGGATTCAATTAATTTGTACAAATCATCGAATTAAACTCGTTTTTTTTTTATTGTCTGGAGGACCTCTGGAGGAGGATTTTGAAGTATCTTGCTCTTCACGTGCAAATGTCAAACGTGACAAGTTGGCATGATAATACGGTGGATAGGAGAAATCCTTGTGTTATTAAGTTCTTGATATCTTGCTGTACAAAATGAAATGAATTTAGTGGATGTAAATTAAAGGGGGGTTTATATGTAAGATATTCTGAATATGGGTTCATGAATGAGAGAATTTTATTCCTTTAATGGATCTTATATTTTGTTTATATATTTATATACTTGTTAATTGTAGTATTAGAGATTGTTGATCACATCCTTTGGGTTGAATTTCATTTGTTCCAAGTCTACCGCTGTATTTTTTTTTTTTTTGGTAGAAACGCTATATTTTTTAATCAATGATAAATAAAATATATAAGCAAGATACGTAGATGAATATTTAGAAAAATCCTGAAATAATAAATGAATAAGATTTGTAATTTATTGATCAGTAATAGCATGAGCTTGCATGTAGGCATCTTAGTTGTTATTAAGCAATTACTAAACTTTAATTTGGGTTATCTGTCGAAATGGTAATGTGATCATGTATGTCATGAATTTTCCGATGGATATTAGATTCTGATTAAATATATGGTAGGGAATGTAACAGTTGATTTGCATGTTATTACTAAAATCTTGAAAGATGTTGATCGAAGAGAAGAAGTAAAGTTGAAAATTCTATTTTAACTTTAGAATATCATACAAATGAATGTTGAAGGGAAAGGAGAATTAAAAATGGGAGAGAAAAATCAAAAAACAATGAATGGAAAAGTATAGGTAAGATCTTACATGTAATATTTTTTGATAAAATCATTAAAAATGGATGGAATTTGAATAATTTGGCATAGAGGAGTTGAAATAAATTTTCAAGATTCCATTTATGAGATGGTCTGATAAAGATGGCTAAGACTTACGCAGACAATATGCATGATATATATTATATATGTAGACCTTTTGAGTTAAAATATATTAAATATGTATTAAATCTATTAATATTGAAATAATTAATTAATTATACAACAAAAATGTAAAGTGTTGTGATCAAATAGCTTTATTGGACAAATTTCATTTTTTTTTGGTAGAAGGAGAGGTGTCACTCTCCGGCCCCTCAAGGGGGCATTTTATTAATAAGGAAAAATGGGCTAAGTAGTCAGCAAACGGGGGATAGTCCGACCCCTAACATCAGCAGAAAGTAAATGAACAACACCCTCGGGAGGGTCACACAATACATGAAAACCTAAGCTAAACGAAAAAGCTAACTAGGCAAGAAAATCTGCAACACAGTTTGCTTCTCTATAAATATGACGGAACTGGATAGTCCAGCCCCTACTAAGTAAGCCTTGGCATTGAGCAACCAGGCTGAATAAGGGGTGATAACGATCCACAGGTTTGCTTAAAAGTAGACACACAAGCTGTGAGTCTAACTCTAAGCAAACCCTCCTGTAACCCCGATCCCAGGCTAAGCGAAGACCCTGCAGCGCTCCCCATAGCTCAGCCATAGGAGCCGTAAAAATACCAATATAATGGACAAAACCAACCTGCCATTGCCCATGCGAGTCTCGAATAACTCCTCCAGCCGCCGCCAAGCCATTATGTTTAATCGAGCCATCAGTATTGATTTTGACCCAATTGTCTCTTGGCAGTTCCCACCGAATGTAAACATCAGTTTTTGCCAGCTTCTTGTCACCATCAATTAGCGCCGCTCTATCATAATCCGCAACTTGGCCAAGCACAAAAGTTACCCGGTGCCCTGAAAAACAGTCGTTTTGAAACACACAACTATTACGCCATTTCCAAATCCACCAAATTGAGGTAACAAAAATGCTAGACCATGCCATCCCACTTTCATGAGATTCTCCACAAGAAATATTAATACGAATCCAAGCAACGAAATTAGACTCGAAAAATACTTCCCTGGCAAGAGGAGGGTGGAGATCTTCCCATAAACGTGTTGTAATACTACAGTCACGTAAAAGGTGGATCAACGACTCCTCCTCGGTTGAACATATCGAGCAAGTGGCATCAACGGAAAAATGTCGTCGAACCCGCTCTACATTTGTGAGGATGACCCCTTTAATAATTAGCCACATAAACAAACGAGCACGTTCGATTGCTTGGACTTTCCAAACTCCTTGATAAATTCCCCGGTCAACTTCCTACAAGCCATAATCCGGCCTTAAAAACGTGTAGGCTGAGCTCACATTAAAAGCACCTAAACTTGAAAATTTCCACGTAATAGTGTCCAAAATATTGTCATCTTCAATCACTTTAGTAGAGGCTAGCAAAAGTAAATTAGTGGAAGGCAAAAGACTAGCTAAAATACTCCAATTCCAGCCCACTCCATCAGTCCAAAAGAAACGAATGGACTCGTGCATAATATTATGAGGTATTGGACAGCGAGCCACATTCAGCAGTGGTACATCTCCAAGCCACACATCGAGCCAAAAACGCACCAATTTACCGTTGCCAACACACCACCGAGTTCCCGGTACAACAACCTGGATAACGCCAATCTTTATGCTCTTCCAAATATAAGACCGGGAGGCCCGTTCAACAAGAGAGGGTCGAACATACTTGGCACGAAGAACATCGACCCATGACTTATTATTTTCCGTAAGAAATCGCCAACTGAGCTTACCCACAAGAGCCATATTAAGCTCTTTCATGGATCGTATTCCCAACCCACCATTGTGCTTAGGCCTACACATCTCATCCCAGTTGACCAAGTGAATACGCCGACTATTTCCATCATCGCCCCAAACAAAGTTTCTTGTCAGGGTGTCAATTTTTCTACATAATTCAGCAGGCAACATAACCGTCGCCATAGAATAAACCGGAATTGAAGAAAGAACCGATTTAGCCAAAGTAACTCGGCCAGTCATAATAAGAAAATGACCCTGCCAACCTTTCAACTTAGGATTGACCTTCTCAATAAGCGGGCCAAAAGTCTCAGTCTTAACCCGATCATGAAAAAGAGGCATACCAAGATATTTCCCCAGATTCCGAGTCACAGTGAAGTCGCTGGCCCGCGTGAGCTCATTGATCAAACCCCGTCCAACATTGGGAGAGACAAAAAGCTTTGATTTAGCAACACTGACTTTCTGCCCTGAAGAAGTACAAAAAACATCTAGAATCTCCTGAATCACACGAATCCGAGTACAGAGGCCTCAGCAAAGAGCATAATATCATCAACAAAAAGTATATGAGAGAGAGCGGGGCCTCCACGGGAAAGACGTATAGGCTTCCAACTACCCCCAGCAACAACTTGAGAAATCATCTGACTTAGTCTTTCAATACAGAGGACAAATAGGTAAGGAGATAGAGGGTCACCCTGTCTAATTCCCCTGGAGGGTAAGAAACTCTCAGTAGCCTCCCCATTCCATAAAAGCCGAAACGAGGTTGAGTGTAGACATTCACGAATCCACCCCACCCATTGGGCCGAAAAACCGGAATCCGACAACGTGTCTTCAACAAAGTCCCAACGCAACCTATCATATGCCTTTTCAAGATCCAGTTTCAACAGCATCCATCCCTTAACCCCCTTTTTGCATTTCATGGAATGCACTACTTCTTGGGCAAGAACAATATTATTAGAAATCAAACGGCCCGGAAGAAAACTACCCTGCATAGGACCGATCAACTTTGGTAGTACAAGCTGCATACGATTGACAAGCACCTTCGTAATAATCTTGTACAACACATTACACAAGCTAATGGGTCGAAATTGACTAATCAATTCAGGTTCGTCAACTTTAGCAATCAAAGTGATCAAAGTTTCATTCAAACCACCAGGCATAACCGAGGAACGGAAAAACTCTCTTACTGAATTCAAGACTGATGAACCAATCAGATGCCAGCATTTATGATAAAATATGGGTTGGAACCCATCAATACCCGGCGCCTTAAGAGGGCCCATCATATTAATGGCCCGAAAGATCTCTTGATCACTCACCCTCCTGTCCAGAAATGCCCAATCATCGTTCTGCACAGCCGGAAATTTGCCCCGAACACAACAAATATGTGTACGCTCATCTTGAGGGATATTATATAAATCCTTGAAAAAGTCAACTGCTTGCTTCTCAAGTTCAACTTTCTCAAACAGCCACCGCCCATGCTTGTCTTTCAAAGAAGCAACACGATTCCGTTTACGACGCACAATAGTTGATGTGTGAAAGAAGCGTGTGTTGCGATCTCCCGATTTGAGCCATTGCACACGAGACTTCTGAAGCCACAATAGTTCCTCATGTTCCATTAACACCTCAATGTCCCGTTTTAATTCAGTTTCCACGTTAAGCAAAGAGTCCGAAGGATTAGACGCAATTTGTTCTTGAATCTCATTTAGACGCTCAACTAAGGACCGTTGCTGCACCATAATGTTTCCGAAGACCGCTCGATTCCACACAATCAACTTATCCCTGATATCTGTCAAAGCATCAACAGTGTGTAATTCCGTTTTCCACGATTCATGAATAAATTTCAAAAAATCAGGATGAGTTAGCCAAGCGGCTTCAAATCGGAAAGGTCGGCGTCTTTTGTCATAAGCAATGCTAGGATAAAGAGATAACAACAACAGAGTATGATAAGAAGACATCCTTGGGAGGTGACGAACAAACACATCCGGCCATAAGAGACGACCAACAACATTTGTAAAACATCGATCCAACCTTTTCTCTACCAAACTGCGTGTAGAATTACCCCGGGTCCAAGTAAACGCTTGCCCCGTAAAGCCCATATCAATCAAACCGGTCTCATTCACCATTTGTAAAAAGAGATCGGAATCTTCCGAGAGACGACCCGACCCACCCCGACGTTCCAATGTATGGAGAATACAATTGAAATCTCCTCCAACAATCAAAGGGTCGGCAATATCAATTATTTCATCAGTCAAACGTTTCCGGAAGCGACGCCGTCTACCCGGAGAAGGAGGTGCATAGGCAGCAACAAGATGGAATCTAGTTTGTCCAGAAGTAACAATAGCATGTATAAAATCAGTAGGCATGGACAACACCTACAAACTAAAATTTTCGGATCTCCACAGTAGCCACACACCTCCAGAAAGCCCCACCGCCTCAATACGAGTACAACCCGACAGACGAAGACGATCACATACTTCTTGCGCTTGAGCCCCGGAAATCCTTGGCTCAACAACTACTAGAATATCAACCTTGTAATGACGAACCATATACTTGGCCGCCCTACGGAACCCGGGCTTCCCGGCTCCGAAACAATTCCAAAAAAGACAGATCATAACGAACTATCGACACGGGTACTACTCCCGTTGTGCGCCACTTCTTGCTGTTGGCTACTTACTTCCAGCTGAACCACATTATCATCATCCATTGGTTCATTTGCCTCTGTATGCTGAGTCGAAACTACCTGAGCAATCACACCTACAGATCCTGGTACTGTCGTTCTTTCAACTGGCCTTTCAACCTGAATCATTACTGCATCTTTTTCAACGTTTGTTTGGAGTCCTGCTTGAATAACTTGAACTGATCCTGTATTGAATTCAAATTCCGGCCCACTTTCCACGCGAGCTCTCTTGCCCATAGCAGAAGATGGCGGCCCATTAAAAACTACCAGCTGACCCACATCAGGCCCAACCTGTTCAGACTTCTTGTTATTCTTTTTCTTCCCGAATTTGGATCCTGAATTAGCCGGTCGATTGGCTTTACCAGACTGTGGCCCATTCTTTGAATTTTCCTTAACAACCACCTCTTTACCCTTATCTTTAGAAGATACAGAGAAGATTTTTATTCCCTTTTCACCTCCTGAGATCTTAACAGCATCATCACTTTCCTTCTCTTTCAACTGAAGAGCAGTAAAACGATTATATCCCTTGTCTATAGTAGCCACATCAGCATTAACTTGAGGTTTGTTCTTCGCTTTATTCGTCCGTCGTTGAACCATTGTCCACTCACCATATCGTGGCGCACCATCCGCCGGGCCCGGTGTGTGTTGCCTTGTCTCAATCGGTGCAACAACATTGTTTGGATCACCCACATTGGATGTGGAAGGGACATTTTTAGGACATCGATTAGCAATATGACCATAACGACCACACGACGTACATATTAAATGTAACCCTTCATATTCGACATGGAATCGAGAACCATTAACAGTAATTGAACCCTTTAAAGGCATAGTGATGTCTACTTCCACACAAACCCTGGCAAACCGGCACCTGTTAGAGAACATGGTTTTATGATCAACCTTAATAGGTCGACCCACGCCCTCGGCCAACGTCAAAATCATATTCTCCTCATATAAAATCATAGGTAGCCCTGAGATACGGATCCAAGCCGGCGTGGTAGATATGACATCTGTAAAGGGATTAAATTCCGGTGACCATGGCCGAATGATAAGGTAATGACCAAAAATCATCCATGGTCCTCCCATCAGAGCTTTCATATAATCACCTTCAGCATCAAATTTGACTACATAATAGCCATTTGGGAGATCAGCGACACGAATTTCCCCCCCTGGTTTCCACATCTCAAGCAACTTCTTCTCCATAACCGCATGAGGCACCATGGTACCCAAAGATTTGACAATCAAAGAGCCCTCCCAGAGTGTTGCTAGCGCTTGTAAAACCTCCGTGTCAACGTTAAAAACCGAGTCTCCATCGATACCATCGGGAAAAGTCATGGCTACTTTGCCCTTCAAAAAGTCCGATTTCAGCACCGTTCTATTTTCTCCCGAGTCACCGACAACCGTATCCTTCCAAGACTTTGGTTGTTGAGTGCCGGCACCCGGAACCATGTGCACATCCTCAGATGATGGCGTTGCCGGAACAGCCTCCAGCGTTGGTGGCGAGACATTCATTCGAGAAAAAACCAGAAACCCTAGATGGTAGCAAGCACTAGTTGTTACAAATTTCATTATATTATCAACATTATATCTGATAGCTATATTTTGCATGCGTCTTAATTAATAGTGTTAAGACTTAAGAGTGTGAAATCTAGCTTGCTACAACCAAGCATACATACTACTTATATCCGTCTTAAATATTCCCTATATCTTTTATTTCATTAAAATCAATAAAAAAAATTCAACTGAAGTTTATCCTTCGATCATGTATCACAATTCACAACTAAATATCCTTCGATCATGTATAATATTGCCCTTCGATCATCCTCTACGCCATGAGAAGTTTATAAGTGCGTTGGTCATATTTGTGGTGTCCTTATACTGATTTGTATTTCGAAGTATATACATGGGTCATTGCCTTTCAAAATATGGTTCCGAACCTTCCGGTGCACGCAAAAATCTGATCTAAATTCCTCAGCTCGACCGATTAAATCACCAAAAGGTCCAAAAGTTTATAAGCTGCGTTAAAATTATTTTATTTAGAAATTGACCCAACTTGATCAAAATCTGATTTTTATGCAAGAATTTTGGTTTTCCTTCAAAAAGTTACCTTTTTTGGTCAAAAAAAAGTTACTTTTTTTATGAGGAGAGAGTTAGATTCGATTCAAGTATGTCTTTCGGATGAGAACTTTTTATTAAGTATGGAGTTTAGAGAAAGCGAGTGACCTCTTTATTGATCCATCACAAGGGAAGTGGGTACGCCAGAGAGACCCGTGTAGAGTCTAAACTGCACAACTTAGAAAGTCAGTGCAAAACACCAAAACACACAAAGTAGAAAACAACAGACAAAGCACGAAAGAGACGAAAGTAACAAACAAAAGCAACAAACAAACACGTCCCAGTGAGGCGTGGAATCTTGCCCTCTGTCATGTCGGCTAACTGTCTACCACTCTTATCCTCCCTCTCCAGTCGTCCATGTGCTATGCCAAATCAACTGAAATCCTCAGAAGTTCTATATCCTGCTTTATGATGTCCTTCCAACACGTTTTTGGTCATCCTCTACCTATGTGGAAGTTCTCCAAACCAATCTTTCACACCTTCTGACCGGCTCTCCAGGGACCCTCCTCTGCACGTGCCCAAACCAGCGGAGTCGGGTTTCTCGTAGCTTGTCTCCTAAGCTGGCCACCCCTACCTTGCTTCTGATGGCATCATTTCTAATCTTGTCCAATCTTGTGTGCCCACACATCCACCTAAGCATCCTCATTTCTGCTACCATCAACCTCTGGTCTTGGGCTCTTGTAGTCGGCCAGCATTTTGCAGCGTAGAGGATAGCCGACCTAACAACTGTTCTATAGAACTTGCCCTTGAGTTTAAGTAGTACCTTCTTATCACACAGTATCCATGAAGATGCTCTTCACTTCTGCCACCCTCTCTGAATTCGGACGTGATATCCTCGTCTATACTGTTGTTGCTTTGCATGACTGACCCCAGATACCTGAAGCTCTCCTTTTTCTTGACTGCTTCCCCTCTTAGTCGTACTTCAATATTGGTGTTTTGTCTTGGACCTTGCCTGAACTTAAACTCTACGTATTTTGTCTTGGACCTACTCAGTCTAAAGCCCTTGGATTCCAACTTCTACCTCCAAGCTTCAAGTTTATTACTCGTGCCCACTCTAGACTCGTCCACCAAGACGATGTCATATGCAAACAACATGCACCACGGGACCTCCCCTTGGATCTCTCTCGTCACAATGTCCAACACTAGAGTGAAAAGGAAGGGACTTAGCGTTGAACCTTGGTGTAGGCCAACTCCCACCTTATAGTACTTTGTATCTCCGCCCGGGGTGTAAACACTGGTCCTTGAACCCTCATACATGTCTCTGACTATTCTAATAATTGTGCATGATACTTCTTTGGCTTCCAAGCACTACCAGATCAACTTTCGTGGTACCTGTCATATACTTTCTTTTTCTAGGTCTATAAGTGCATATCTTTCCTCCTTCAAAGTTTAATTTATTGATCCATCAATTATAAAAAAAAAAAACAAATTGAAAAGAGAGACTGGATTATTTGAGCGTCGTTTATCTAATAGAGAGAGTGTTTTGAATGATCCAAGATTTCAATTCTCCCATCATGTTGTGGTTTGCTCAAATGGATGTTTCTTAATCATGAGAGTTTGGTGATCAAATTTTCAGGAACATGTGATAAACACAGATTATCATGAAATGGTTATTCTGGTGTAATTATCATGAATGTTTTTTAAAGTAGTCAATATAAGGGGAAAGTTGCCACGGTGACCGGTAGATGTAATGATGAAATCATGCACAAAACTATTAGTAATCATGATCAAGGTGAAAATTTCTTTCTATTTTTTTTTGTTTGAAAGTGAAATTTTTTTTCTTGGCTAATGCCTAATGGTTTATGTAACTATAGCCTATAGGTGGTGAACCTTCACCGACAATTTAGGTTGAGAGAAAACAATGGCGTTCCCACATTGGTTGTGTGTAGACATGGGTCGAGATCCGGCGGAACCAGAAAGTCGCCAGTTACACGTGGTTTCGAACCAAAAGGATTCAGCGGCTCCGAACCGGAAGAAACCACCGGTTCCACAAATATTTAAAAAAAAATGAAAACCCTTTAGAGCCGAGACCGCAGTTCTTCTTCTGATGTGTTATGTTTTTTCAGTTTTTTTTAGCCACTTCCAGAATCGTGGAATCGGCGCCTGGGCGGTTCCGATTCCGGTTCCTAGTTTTGGAGGAATCGGAACCGCCGGTTCCGGAGCCGAACCCATGTCTAGTTGTGAGGCCATAAATCACTTACATAAGAGGTAAAACTCTACCCATTAGCTTAAACTTTTGGGTTAGAAAGTAGATCCCGATCTTATATGTGAATGGTTAAAAAAAAATCAGACATATCACCCATTTAATTTCGACCCGGAATCTAACATGGTATTAGAGCACACATGTCAGTAAGTCACTCATTTATTTCGGCCCCAATCTAACATGGTATTAGAGCACCTTTTGCCTTACAAGGTGGATCCCGGCCTTACATGTGAAATGGTTAAAAATCACTTTTCATTTTGGAGTGATCTGAGAACATAGCCGGTTCCCAGCACATCACCTGTTTATTTCAGCCCGAAATCTTCCAATTTATGCACGTAATACATTCCTTTAAGAGAGCCATGAGCGTCTTTATAGTACTCGTGAGGCCCCTCAATATTTAATTTGCTGAGTTCAGTTTGGCTGTACTATTTTCCCAATAGACATAATAAGCCAAGTATCGACAGGTGGTACACAACTCTCTGAAGTAGTTTCTTGGGTAGAAGGATATGAAAGGCTGGCAAAAGAACCTGGTTCTCTGCTTTAAAACAGTTGTGGGCGCTCACTGTTCAGAAAGCAACCCTACTAACAAGAAAATCTCTGTCAGAAGATGAAGAGCCCATATATTCTTATTCTGTAACAGAGATCATTTCACAAGAAGATTCAAGTGAAGTTTCTCATAGTAGTAGTAGGAATCTGATTTTTAAAAGAAAAGAAGCACAAAAGTTCTACATGATGTGGAAAAGGCAGCTTTGAGTAATTATATTCCAAGAAGAACAGCGGCCATGAACTCACAAACTTGGATCTCAAAAGATGCAAAGCAGAACATCAGAAAAAGGAGGTTTTCAGAAATATCATGTTCGAAAATTTCTTCCATGGCGAGTGAGAGGCGAATATTCAAGCCACATGTATGAAATGCGGTGCTTGTTGTAGCACAAGAATGGAGGATTTAACAAGCTCAAGCAATGAAGTATCCAGTCAGATAGATTTTAGACAGCATTCTGATGTTGTGTTCACATTTCTGGACCATGATCAATTTATTACTCGCTAAAAGAGACTAGATCTTGCCATTTTAGTTGCAAGAACACGACAATTCAGTGAAATGTCGTATCTATCTGCATTTTCAAGTTCCTTCATTTGGATCACTATGATCATTCTATTAGTTACCAAACAAGACTCAAGCTTAGCATTTCAGCTGCCGCCACACGACAAATCACTATATATGTCAATGAATTAAAAGCCGAAATCTAATCAAGTATCCTATAATTCGCAAATGTGACCTTTTTTAAATCACAGATGGAAGTTTCATGTTCAAGGCAACAAAAAAACAATACTAGGTTGACAAGCCTAAGTTTGAACAATCTTCCTACATGCCATAACAACCATTCTACTCACCAGGAAATCTCAAACTCAGGAGAAGGTACTTTAGACCCCCAGGTGTTACGTATGAGAGTACATTTCAGATTTCCAAAGGTGTTTACATGCCCTAATATCTAAGAAAACTACTAAAGGATTGAATTCAAACATACATATTTGCATGTTTCATGAACAGAAACACAAATAATTATCCAAAAACAGAGCAATTGCACAATGCAATCAAAAGGTGAAAGCTTTAGGAAGACAAGATCAGCCATATCTTCATTTGGGAAACAATTACACTGTCAAAAGCCTAGATTGTAAGAAGCTTTTCCTATCAGAGGCAGCAAAGACCAAACTAGCCTATTATATGCCATCATTATTCAAATGTACATCATTAAAACAACATTAAGAAAAGCCAAAAAACAAAACAAAACAGATTGTGCCCCAACACAAAACCTATTCCTGCATTTGTGTATACAAAACATATCTCTATCCAAACAAACAACCTATAATCAACAACCAAAAGACAACTCCACTGACCTCCATTTCCAGCAGGGTCATAGCTTCCATTACAGCAACCATCTGAGCCCCAATTCAAATGTCAATAAGCTTAAAATTGATTGATCACCAGCCCTCATTCCTTCCCCTTCAAAACCTCAGCCAAGCTATAAGCATTCCTCCTAATCTTCTCATTGTCATCCTCCAAAAACCCTAAGCAAATCTCCAAAACACCTTCCCTTTTGGTCTCCCAACACATTTGATCACTACAACAACACAACGAATTCAATGTGGAAAGCCCATACTGAACACCTCTCGAGCTCCCATTCCTCAAAACCCCAACCAAAATCCTCACCAACCCATCACACCTCATCATCTCCTCTCTCCCTTCCTTACACTTCACCAGCAAACCCAGCACCTCCACGGCCCGCTCAAGGCCCGCGCCGGCGACCCGAACGAGGATCGGCACCGCCCCACAATTCACAGCGCGCCTACGGTTCTCCGGGTAGGAGCAGATGGCATAGAGCGCCGTCGCCGCCTCCTTCCTCTCCCGGAGCTCCTTTCCGACCCGGATGAGAGCCACAAGGGCCTTAATTGCGCCAGGGCAAGACCCAATTGTGGCCTTGTTGACTTCCAAAACCGAAAGGCTTGTGACCACCGTCGCCGCCAACGCCCGGCAATCTCCGGCGCCGCTGCGGAGCACGGCGATGACTCGGGAAACCGCGCCCTCCGCCACCAACCCCACCTTGTTATCGTCGTCCAAGCTGAGATTCAGCAGCAGGGAGAGAGCCCGCTCTTGAAGACGCGGATCGTCGGAGTCGACGGCGCGTAGAACGGCGGAGACGGCGCCCAATTCGGCAAGCCTCCGGCGGGAGCGAGTGGGGTCGGATTTGAGGATACGATTGAGCTGGGAGAGGGAGTGGAGCTTGGAGGAGGCGGAGGAGGAAGGCGAGGTGAGGGCGGAGATGAGGGTTTGGGGCTCCGGGTGCCGGCGCTTGTCGGGTTCGGGTTGCGGGGAGAATCGGGTGAAGTTGGAGATGAGGCTCCGGAGGGCGTGGTTGGGGATGAGAGTAGGGTGGTCGGGGAGGGGTAGTTTGGTAATTGGGCAGGTGCGGTTGCCGGAGTCGAGCCAGCGTTGGATGGAGGAGCGATCGAAGGTGTGACCGGAGATGACCGGGTCGGACATTATCTCGAGTGAAATCGGGCACTTGAAGTAGTCAGGCAGAGTTTCCATCTCCCCACTCGCTCTGTAAAGGCTTGAGCTTGATAGCAGAGAATCGGAGATGGTGGTGGGGAAGGAGGCAAAAGAGAGGGAAAAGGGAGGAGAAATATGCAATTCTATAAAGGCCAGAAAATTTGCCCTAAAAATTATGGAAATGGGAGGACAAAAAGGAAAGGCAAGGAGACTTGGTGGGAAAGTTCGGTTTTGCCCTTGAGGTTTGACTAAAAATCGGAAGTTTATGGAGTGGTGGGAGTAATTGGAAGGGCAAATTGGGGTTTTGGATTTGTAAGGTGGTGGTGGTGGTGGTTTTTATTTATCGGTTTGAAATTTGTCGGTTGTTTTTTTTTAATAAAATTGGGTTGGGCTGGTCATTTGCTTTTGGCGTGGGGAGAGAAATGGGATGAGGTGAGAGGAGGAGAAAGTCATATAAGTGGCCCACCGCTTCCATTAATGACATAACAAAAAAGCCGTGTTTTGGGCTATGTGAAATTAGGGGTATATTTGTAAATGTCTTTCGATAAACGTCTCTTTTAGGGGTATTTTTGTAATCTACGTTGACAGACTTAGAGGCCGTTATTATCCATTAGGTTTAATGCAAATTGATTCATTTTTGGTAATAGCTTCAATGCCTAATTACTGTTTTCAATCTTAAACCCATAAATGTAACAAGATACATTGATCCGCCTTAGCATTAGCCCTCGTTTAATGCTATCTAGTCTGTCAAACCAAATTAGTCTAGCTGATGGGAGTCGGATTCGTAAGTACGATATGTTCTAGTGATTGGAGTTAAGTAGTAAAAGAAAAGATTTTTCTAAGAACTACATTTCCAATTGAAAAATATAGAGTTAAAGACAAAGCATTAAAAACGACATTCTATCGAACAAAATGACAACAAGGGGGATGCAACATGAGAATTTTCAATGAGGTTACTCATTTTAGTATTACTATCGCTTAAGTATATTTGACTTCGAAGTTTGGATGGGATCCGGTATATTAGTATTATTATAATCGCATTCGTTCATTTTTTCAACATTTTTTACATCTATCACTCGAATTCGAATTTCAAACCCGCGTTACTTTGTGCTCAAATGTCGAGTTCGCGTGTATAATAAGTCAAAGGTAAAGAGAGTAGTGATGGTTCACTTGGACAAGTACCATGCAATATGGAATGCATTTTTCCCAAGAGTGAAAAGGTAAAGACTAGACATGTCAAATGGGTCGGCCGGGGTTTGGGTCAATTGGGTTCGGGTCAAAATGAGTCTCGAGTCATCAGGTCGTTAAATTCACGGGTTCATATGGACCGGGTTGTTACGGGTTTGGTACGGGTTCGGGTTGATCCAATGGGTCAAGATCGTCAATTTCGTTAACCTTTATTTTTATGTTTATTAAAATATTTAATATTATATTATATTATAATTTAATAATAATAAATAATAGTTTTGTACAAAATTTATAATAAAATGTTTAAATTTTAATTGAAATAATACTTTATCAGATTCTTCAGGTCAACCCAACGAATTGGTGACCCAAACCAGTTTCTTTCAGGTCGACCGAGTTCAGGTTACTATTGACCCATTAATTTTCGGGTCGGGTTTCAAATAAAAAAACTTCGGGCGGGTAGGGTCGGTTTTTCAGTTCGGGTCAAGTTTTGACAGGGCTAGTAGAGACGGCTTGTGAGAATTGGTATGAGAGAGCTCCATAATACCTAGGAATGTCTAGGTATGTTTTTTGTAATTAGGTTGAAACTTTCCGATTCAATTTAATTCAATTACCCTAGAAAATTCAAAAAACAAAAAGGTAGAGAGACGCATGAAAGAGGAGAGTAAGACGCTTTTCATCGCTTGATCGGCAAGCTTTGAAAGTGAAGAGTAATTTGCATATTTCAGTGGGGTGGATTGTAAGGAAATGTTGCATGGACAAACTTATTACCCCTCTGTCCCAAAATATTTTTCAAAAGGACAACTACACATAAATTAAGAAAAAGAGTGGGAAGAAAAATCAACCAATAGGAAGGAAAAAGAGGTTCTGGTGATGGGTAAAAATGAGGAGAAAGAGAAAGAGAAAAGAAATGACTAAAAAGTTAATTAGGGTAGATATTTTATTAGATAATGTGAATAAATATGAGACTAGATTGAGGTAATATTGTAAGAAAAGTATATATATTAAAAAAGGAGAAAAGTACGACAAATATTAACAACGAAAATAGAAACTGGACAAACATTTTGGGAGAGAGGGAGTATAAAATTTTGGGCCTAATGTCCCACTCGATTGCAAATTTGACATGTGTGACGCTTGGGACATTAGCATCACGATGTTGTTGTGAAGATGAACAAGGTTACCCGAAGTTTAGGCTAGAGGAGTAGTCAAGTTGCTATTTAGACAAGGATTAGGTGTATTGTTGGAGTAAGATTAGCAGACTTGGCCATGCCCTCAATCGCCACAACTTTGCTCATGACTGCGAGACGTAGCGTTATAGTTGGCATTCGGTGTAGCCGATGACAAGGTTATAGTAGCAACCGCAATAGAAGCAACATTTTGATCAGCATCAAGACACTCCCCTTATGAAGGAGATAACCAAATAGAGGTGCAATATCGCTGGCTCGGATTCATGGTCTTGAGCAGACCGTAGATGGAATCGAGACCTCAAAGGAGACAAGCGATAAAATTCTCATCGCTGACAACATATTGCTATTTCGCTAGAGAGTCACTGATTGAATTTTTCTTCTTGATGTACTCAAGCATAGACATTGACCCGTTGACAAGAGATTGGAGTTGATTTTTTCTTTTGTCTGTGGATATAGCCAACACAATGTTAGTGAACTACATAAATTTGTATGTTCTTCTTGTTAATATTATTATTATTTTGCGTCTTCTAACATCTGTAATAACACAGAAAAGAATAAAAAATATATGCATAAGATAACATTATTCGTGTCTATCTAATAGCTACTTCATATGATTTTGTAATCAAACAATATATAAACACACAAGTTACACGTCACAACACACAATGGGAGGTGCCATGCGAAATTCCATTTATTACCGTGCTAACTGCCCATGAACAAACGCAGTGCAAACGCGAAGACTTGCTAAGTCAAACCCGGGAAAAATTCCAATTCTGTTTGTAAGATCGAACAATAGTCCATCGCCACGGCAAGGAAGGGGATACGTCTTAATTAGTTTGAAACAGTTGCATTAAATATATATGTATACCCGTATTTTAACATTTAGCAATTTATGTAACTTGAAAAGGATCGGATTTCGTATAACAACAAACAACGTGAAAAAGGAATCTCGTTTGCCACGGATGTCAACAGAAGTTTCTTCTAACGTGAAAAAGCGTGACACTACTCGAATGATCAATAAAATAGTGTTGTTTATTTAGCTATCACTGCTAACTAACTTGGATAAAAATCAGTTTATCGACTAGTGACCGATGACGTAGAAAATAACCACTATTTAATTAGTCGATCAGTTTATTGAATCCGGAATAAAATTTGTTGATCTGTTTACCTAATATATTGAGACTATATATTTAGTAAAGTGAGCGATCATTGCATACAATGCAATCATACATGGATGTTTCTAGTGTTTGATGAGTTGATATGAGTTTCTAGCTAAATTTAAGCTTCTTTTTTTTTTGAGGAACTCTAATTTTAAGACAGTCTTTCTATTTCAGCTAAAAAACCATGAGTCTTAATGTTATGTATGCACCAACGACATATATACATGACATGATTTTTCACCCAAAAAAAAAATACATGACATGATTTTGAATTTTAAAAAAAATCTTATTACAAAATTTTTAAAAAATCCATGAATTTTTAAAAAATCCATGAATTTTTAATAAGTTGGATTCTTAGATATAGGATCGAAAAATAGTTTTAAAATATTACTCGTGGATAAGCTAAAAGGGACAGGTCAATAAGCTTGCATTGTTTGATGGTTGATCGGAGAAGGGAACTATCAAGTTTTTATATTTTATGACCACGTACCCCTCTTTGATTAATTTAGAATTTTTGATCAAGACCCGAATTGATAGATATACACATATGTAATGTAATTATCCATACCCGTATTTAGAGACCCGATTGGGCCAATCTGGATTGGGCTGAAACGAGTTCAGAACTATACCGATACTCCCCTATAGGGCTTTTAATTCCGCTTCGTTTTGCAACTCAACGTGCTAACTGCTAAATACAGTACTACATATAACTGTCCAAATATCATTATGTTAGCTAGTTACAAGTCAACCATTGCCGTTGACGATCAGCCAGTACTGACCTGCCACCGGCGACAAGCCAACCGTCGCTTGCATCGGTGTCTAGCAACAACTGATGGCCTCCCCACGAGCTGTATGCAGGCATCAATTACACAAAAGTTTCATTTTTATCTTTTTTTGGGTGCATCCTCATACTCATCAACTTTTATACAGTGTCTTTGAGATAGATTTAGTCTGTATAATAATTTAATATATTTTAACTAAATTCTTCTTGATTCTAGTAATGCTTCCTTTTGAAATATTTGAATTATAAGTGCCCTCGTCTTAACTGCTCAGATTCTGTTTAAACGGGAGTATACTAGATGGTGTTGTTGATGTTTTTGCTGCAAAGAAGTCCAACTAATACAAGTTTTTAGAATTTACAAGAAGAATGTCAAGGCAATAATAGACAAGTGTCACTAATTCAATAGAAGTGTGCTATCAAATTATCAAAGGAGAAGATTGTTATTTATATTGAGCGGGCCCGATTAATTCAATGTGAGCAATGAACTTAAAAGAGTTATGACAAACTCCAGTATCTTTCCTTTGATCTTTTCAAACATACCAGTTAAATATACATTATAATTTGTAGATAAAAAACTACAAATTATAATGTAAATACAATGGGATATATAGAATTTGAAACTTTTGGTTACAACTCAAATCCACTTTCGTAGACTCTCAACAATTATTTTCCCAAAAACATAACTAATTTTCTGAACTCCTCTGTTCTAGCTTGGTGATTATTGAGATGTAGTTGCAGAGAGTTTGAACGGGTACACGGCTCACCATGACCGGCACTTAATTGATCATTGACATGTTAATTTATATTCTTATATATATACTTTTTTGGTCGAAATTGTATTCATATATACTTGAATAACCACAATCAATTTTGGTTTTGACCCCAAATTAAAACACAATCAATTCCTTGATGAATACTCCAAGTCTACAATCACCAAAATTGACTGCTATTCCCTATAAATCAAAATCTAAATCCATCACCTTCAATGGAGAATTTTACAAAACTCCACGCTAATCATTCAACGGGTAGGAACAAGAGGAAGGAAAAAATGTCCAATCCAAGTATCCTAATTCCCTTCCTCCTCTTCCTTTCTCTCGCCGCCTCCTCTTCCTCCTCCGACACGCTCACGCCGTCGCAATCACTCACCGGAAACCAGACACTTATCTCCACCAACCAAATATTCGAGCTCGGATTCTTCTCCCCTGCCGGCGGCGACGCCAGCAACCTCTATCTCGGGATTTGGTACTTCGATCTCCCCGTCAAGACCATCGTCTGGATTGCCAACCGCGACTCTCCCGCCAACAACTCCTCTGTTTCACTCAAGCTTGGAATTAACGGCCAGATTGCCCTATCGGAGCAGGGCGCCGCCGCCGCCGTCTGGTCATCGCCGAACCAGTCGAACGCCACCAACCCCGTTCTCCAGCTATTGGATTCAGGAAATCTGGTAGTTCGGGAGCATGACGACAGCAACGCCGAGAATTACGTATGGCAGAGCTTTGATTACCCCACTGATACCGTCTTGCCCGGCCAGAAACTCGGCTGGGATAAGAAATCAGGTATTTAATTTTTAAAATTCAACTCTCATTATTTTTTAATATCAATTCCATTATAATAATTGAAAAAAACAGGGCTGGACAGATACCCGACGTCATGGAAGAGCAACACCGATCCGTCGACGGGAGACTACATATTCCGGCTAGACCGGGCGGGTGACCCGGAGATCTACATTCTAAAAAACCGGACACAAAAGATTTACCGAACCGGGCCCTGGGTGGGCGAGCGGTTCAGCGGGGTAGCGCCAATGAACACGAACCCATCCGTGATCAACTTCACCTTCCAAGACAACCCGGGCGAGGAGGTGTACTACATGAGCAACGAAGCGGACCCCACAATGAGGTCCCGGTTCATGTTGGACCCCACAGGGATCATACGCCGGTACACGTGGGAGGCAGACGCGTGGAGCCAGTACTGGTTCGGGCCCAAGGACCAATGCGACCAGTACATGACGTGCGGGCCCTACGGGGTGTGCGACGCCAGCGGGGTGTTCGTGTGCGGGTGCCCGCGCGGGTTCGGGCCCAGCAACCAGTCGGAGTGGGCCCAGAGGGACGCCTCAAGTGGGTGCGGGAGGAATAGGAGCCTCGATTGCCCCACTGACGGGTTCGTGGTGCTCGGTGGCATGAAGCTGCCGGAGAGCGGGGCGGCCACGGTGGATAAGGGGATTGGGTTGAAGGAGTGCCGGGAGGCGTGTAGGAAGGATTGTAATTGTACGGCGTACGCCAGTTGGCAGGTGGTGGATGGCGTGGAGAGTGGGTGTTTGATGTGGAGTGGGGATTTGAAGGATATGAGGAAGGATTCTGATACTGGTCAGGATTTGTATATTCGTGTTGATGCTTCTGATGTGGGTATGTATGTTAATGCAATTATGTTTACCTTTGATAAGATGTTATCTAGAAGTTATTAACTATTCTACTATTTCAGCGAAAGATGAATCTGAGAAGAAGAAAGTGGCGATTGGAGTGTCAGTTGGAGTTATGGTGCTTCTGATTGCAATTGCGGCATGTTTTATAAGGAAGAGGAGTCATACATTACCTACAAGCTCTAAAGGTACTACTCTTCATTCATCATTCAATTGTGCTGTGTCAAGCAAAACAGGGAAAAGTAAAATCAGCCTGGGTTCTTTTACATATGATGTAATTTTGATTGTTTTTGCAGGATCAAGACCAAGAGCTACTCAAAGAATCAAAAGTTTCCTATTCAGTGGGGCAACTGTTTCAAGTGCGAGAGGCCCAACGATTGATAGCGATGCAGATGAGCTGGAGCTTCCATTGTATGATTTTGGGGCTATGCTAGTAGCCACCAACCACTTTTCCCACCAAAACAAGCTTGGGGAAGGTGGTTTTGGCCACGTTTATAAGGTACAATTATATTTACAACTTAATCCAGCATTTTTCAAGGAATGGCTATATCATTTGCTTTCTTATGAGTGGGAAAAAAGAAGAAGAAAAAGTGGTTGTGACACAATAGCTGATGGAGATGGCAATGACTAATTGTTTTGCAGGGTGTGTTAAAGGAAGGAGAAGAGGTAGCAATCAAGAGATTGTCAAAGGATTCAGGACAAGGAATTGAAGAATTCAAAAATGAGGTTATGGTGATTGCTAAACTTCAGCATCGAAACCTTGTCAGGCTAATTGGTTGTTGTCTTGAGAGAGAGGAGAAGATGCTTGTCTACGAATACTTGCACAACAGGAGTCTCGATACTGTATTATTCGGTAAGTTTTGCAATATCTTGTGTTGAATTATAATGTCTCATATCGAAAATTGAACTTATAAAACGTTCTATATAAAGTTGGTAGCATAATTCTATTGTCAATTGGTTTTAAGGTGGAATCTCATTGAACATAATCACTTTCACATCTTGACAAATTCACATGATAACCTAAATAACTAATTTATCTCACATTTTTTTGTAGATAAAAAGAGGCATATCTTACTTGATTGGGAAACACGATTCAACATCATATGCGGGATTGCTAGAGGGCTTCAATACCTTCACCATGATTCTCGACTTAGGATAATACATAGGGATCTCAAAGCCAGCAACGTCTTGCTAGACCGTGACATGAATCCAAAGATTTCAGATTTTGGCATGGCAAGAATTTTCGGAGGAGATGAAACCGCATTAAACAATACTAGGAGAATAGTCGGAACATAGTACGTAATCCCACAACCAAAATTCTATGACCATACATGTATATTCTAAATCTAATTTTTTTTTGCTTTCTTATTGTGTATGGCAGCGGTTATATGGCTCCCGAATATGCAATGTATGGCGCATTCTCCATAAAGTCTGATGTCTTCAGCTTTGGTGTGCTCTTGCTCGAGATAGTCACCGGGCAAGCAAACACAAGATTCATCAACTCAGAAGACGAACTTAATCTCCTTGGATATGTAAGTAGTATATCACAATTGTTCTTATAAAACCTAACATTTTGCACATGAGCCATTTTTTTTTCTTATGGAATGTTAGTGATAATTATTAATCAACTTAAATGTGTGTATACAGGCATGGAAGATATGGAACGAAGGAGAAGGATTAGGACTAGTAGATCCGTCAATAGGAGATTCGTATTCAAGAATGGAGGTGGAAAGATGCATTCAAATCGGACTTCTATGCGTGCAAGAGAGAGCAGAGGACAGACCCAATATGTCGTCGGTGGTTGTGTCACTAAGCAGTGAAACCGCGCCTCTGGCTCAACCCAAGCTCCCGGGATTTTGCTTGGGAAGGAGACCAGTGGGTGAAACAGATTCCTCTTCCAGTCAACAAAATGAGATTTTTAGTGTTAATCAGGTTACTGTCTCTGTGATTGATGGTAGATAGTAGAATAGGGCTCTTTTTATGATCCTCTGCTGCACATTTGTATATCCAAAGAGAGTTGTAGCCTCCATTTTTAACCAAACAAGGTTATTTTTTTTGCCATTATTATGATTTTAATTTTTTTCAATGTTCTTATCACTTTTGGATCTTTAACTTCATACAAAATTACAAAGACCCTATGTGAAGATTGTTATCCCACATCAAGAAATTAAGAATAGAATTGCCTAGTATATATACACTTGAGTTACTCTTCCTATAGCAAATTGGTTTTAGGATAGAACCTCATGAGATTATGTGATGGACATGTCGCGTATGTGTGAGGTGTTGTCAAGTGCCAACGATCATTGAGTTACTCCTCTTATAACCAATTTTTGTAACGGTCTCCCCCTCGATCTGTATTAATGGCCCACCGAACTTTGACACCCTCTCATCATGGGCTTGTGTTATTCATATCGCAACTATATTTTCAATGTACAACATTCTTGTTTATTATTGAGCCCAAAATATCAGGCCCATCTTGGAAGCCCATAGATAAGCAATGACTACCTAAACGTCAGAGTCAGCAACGTTTTGGAGCGGCCAAGTCTCTGTTCTGTGAAGATCGGAAGACTGGGTCAAACCGTCAAAGCTGTTGCACATTCAAGCTTCAATCGGTATCCATAAGCTGTTGCACATTCAAGCTTCAATCGGTATCCATAACTTGATAATTTTTTCATTGGATTGTATTCAAGAGCTGTATCCAATTGACGAATATAATTGAAAATCATTTTTATTTTGCACAAGGTATGTCTTTAACTCCCAACTCGGACCATATATAATACCTAGGATAAAGATTTGATGTTATCTAATCTTTAATTTAATAGGAAATATCTAATCTCTAATAACTTTACAGCACCAGATGGAATAATTCAAACTCGTAAGAAAAAAGAACGTGAAGTGCAAGTCATGGGGTTGTTGAGTTGGTGTGATTTGAGGTGGAAATAAGAGAGCCCGCAAACACCAGTAACTTTCCTGAACTCCTTTTAGGGATCAAGCCTAGTTGCAGAGAGTCTGAACGGGCAGGCGATTCTCTATGACCTCCATTGACTTGATCATTGACACATTTGATTAAGTAACCACACAAACAAATCTACAATAAACCAAATCAATTATAGCCCCAAAAAGAAACCAATCAGTTCCGCGAGCAAGACTCCTAAAATCAACAAATTTGACTAATTAACTTCCTATAAAACAATTTCATGCCCAAAAATTTCAATGAAGCATTTCCAAACTTCCTCGCTGATCCATTCAAAAGGTAGCAGGAACAACAGGAGAAAGAAAAATGTTGTTCAAAGTGAGTGCCCTAATTCGCTTCCTACTCTTTCTTTCCCTCCTCTCCTCCTCTTCCTCCTCCGACACCCTCACACCGCCCCAATCACTAGCCGGAAACCAGACTCTTATCTCCCCCGGCCAGAAATTCGAGCTCGGATTCTTCTCTCCCGCCGGCGGCGACGCCAGCAAAATCTACCTCGGGATATGGTACTACAATCTCCCCGTCAAGACGATCGTCTGGGTCGCCAATCGCGACTCTCCCGCCCGCAACTCCTCTGTCTCGCTCAAGCTTGGAATCGGCGGCCAGATCATCATCTCGGAGCAGGGAAGATCCGAACCCGTCTGGTCCTCCAACAAGACTGACGCCACCAACCCCGTTCTACACCTCTTGGATTCAGGTAATCTGGTAGTTCGCGATGCTGACGACAGCAACGCCGAGAATTACGTATGGCAGAGCTTCGATTACCCCACTGATACTTCCTTGTCCGGGATGAAAATGGGCTGGGATAAAAAGTCAGGTGAATAATTAATTAATTAACTCGAATTTCTCAAATTAAACTCGCATTATTTCCGAATTTCAATTCGAATTTAATCATCAATCGTTAATTTGAATTCAAATTAAACAGGGGTGGACAGATATTTGACGTCGTGGAAGAGCAGCACCGATCCGTCGTCGGGGGACTACGCGTACAGGCTAGTCCGGGCCGGAGACCCGGAGTTCGTGGTGCTGAAAGGCGGGACCCAAAAGACATACCGAACCGGGCCGTGGGTGGGCGAGCGGTTCAGCGGGTCGCCGCCTGTGAACACCAACCCAAACCTCAAATTCACCTACCAGGACATCCCAAACGAAGCCGTGTACTACGAGTCCGACGAGGCGGACCCCACAATGAGGTCTCGGTTGGTAATGGACAGCTCAGGTAGCCTGCACCGGTACACGTGGGTGGCGAACACGTGGAAGCTGTACTGGTTCTTGCCCAAGGACCAATGCGACCAGTACATGGCGTGCGGGCCTTATGGGGTGTGCGACGCCAGCCAGGTGTTCGTGTGCGGGTGCCCGCGCGGGTTTAAGCCCAGCAATGAATCGGAGTGGGACCAGAGGGACGCATCGAGCGGGTGCGCAAGGAATTCGAGGCTCAATTGTTCGACGGATGGGTTCGTGGCGTTGGGGAATTTGAAGCTGCCGGATAGTGAGAAGGTGGTGGTGGATAGGGAGATGGGATTGGAGGAGTGTCGGGTGACGTGTAAGAAGGATTGTAATTGTACGGCGTATTCCAGCTGGCGAGTGGTGGATGGTGTGGAGAGTGGGTGTTTGATGTGGAGTGGGGATTTGAAGGATATGAGGAAGTATCCTCAGAGTGGTCAGATTTTGTATGTTCGTGTTGATGCTTCTGATTCTGATGTGGGTATGTGTTCTTTTCTTCTCTGATTATTACATTCAATTGTATCTAGTTTGATGATTATGTCACTAATATTCCAGCAAGTGATGATTCTGGCAAGACCAAGAAAGTGGCAATTGGAGTGTCAGTTGGAGTTGTGTTGCTCCTACTTGCTGTGGCAGCTTGTTTTGTGTGGAAGAGAAAGCGTACAAGACCTTCAAGCTCCAGAGGTACTCTTCAATCTTCATTCATTTAGTTTCACTTGTAATTTGGAATTATATAGTTGGGAGTTTCATTTACTGGTTACACCTAAACTTAATGATGTGTTTGTGATGATGATTTTTGGCAGTATCAAGGTTTTACGGGGCGACTGTTTTGAGTAAGAGAGAACTGTCGATTGATAACGATACAGATGAGCTAGAGCTTCCGTTGTATGATTTTGAGGAAGTGCTAGAAGCCACCGATGACTTCTCCCATCAAAACAAGCTTGGGGAAGGTGGTTTTGGTCATGTTTACAAGGTACAATTGTGTTTTCAATTTCTCTACATCAAATAAGAGAGGAAGTCAAGTGATGCAAATTTGAGCGAAGGAGATAACAAAGCCGATAACTGTTGTGTGCAGGGAGTGTTGAAGGAAGGAGAAGAGGTAGCAATCAAGAGATTGTCAAAGGATTCGGGACAAGGATCCGAAGAATTCAAGAACGAGGTTAAGGTGATTGCTAAACTTCAGCACCGAAACCTAGTCCGGCTGATCGGTTGCTGCGTTGAGGGGGAGGAGAAGATGCTCGTCTATGAATACTTGCCCAATAGAAGTCTTGATACCATATTATTTCGTAAGCCTTGCAAAAGCTTGACACTTCAAGCTAAATGCCAATCTAAAATTTCATACTTGTATCCCTCACAATTGTTCATGCAGATAAGGAGAGGCGTTCCTTACTCAACTGGCCAACGCGATTCAACATCATTTGCGGGATTGCTAGAGGGCTTCAATATCTTCACCATGATTCCCGTCTCAGGATTATACATAGGGACCTTAAATCCAGCAACGTCTTGCTGGATGCTGACATGAACCCGAAGATTTCAGATTTTGGCATGGCAAGAATTTTTGGGGGAGATGAAACCGCGTTGAAAAATACTAGGAGAGTAGTCGGAACATAGTAAGTAATCTCTCAAGACTGAAATGTCATGACCATATACATCCCAAATCTAACTTCTTTTGCTATTGTTTCTTGTGGTATGGTATATTACAGTGGTTATATGGCCCCTGAGTATGCAATGTACGGCACCTTCTCCATAAAGTCCGATGTCTTCAGCTTCGGTGTGCTGGTCCTGGAGATAGTCTCCGGGAAGACAAACACAAGATTCTACAACTCACAAGACGAACTTAATCTTCTCGGACATGTAAGTAGAGCTCTCATTAAATTTAACATCTTGTGGAGGAACTGATTTGTTCTTATTAATCAATTGAAATGGGATGTGCATAGGCATGGAAGATGATGAACGAAGGAAGAGAAAAAGAACTAGTGGATCCGTCGCTAGGAGATTCGTATTCAAGAACTGAGGTGGAAAGATGCATCCAAATCGGGCTTCTATGCGTGCAAGAGAGAGCAGAGGAGAGACCCAATATGTTGTCTGTGGTCGTGTCACTAAGCAGTGAAACCGCGCCTCTGGCTCAACCCAAACTCCCCGGGTTTTGCCTGGGTACGAGACCGGCTACTGGTGAAACGGATTCTTCTTCTAGTCAACAAAACGACAGTACTTTTAGCCTTAATCAGGTTACTGTTAGCGTTGTTGAAGGTAGGTAATTGCATTCAGATCTTTTAATTTGGATCATCTCCTGCTGTCATTTGTATATGTAAAGAGCAAGTTGGCTTTTTGTCCCACTATTTTTGACAATAATATTGGAACGTTGTTTGTATTATTACAAGACCATTTTTGGTTAGATTTTTGTCCAATATTACATGCATTTGGTTTGTTTGAATTAGATTTGTACCGGCTGAAAATCCAGAGCTAAATGAGACTGATTTTATGCATTTGGGCATGACAAATTCTGGCTTGAACTGAAGAAGAAACTTCATCCTAGCTCAGTAATAAAAAGATGTGGAGTGTGCTTATTAACTGAATTCTGAAGAGGTCACCTGATTGAGATATGTCTTAAATTAATTTGATTTTTAAGTAGAGTTAATTTGTTTTTTGGTGCCAAGACAGAGACCTGTCTAAATGTGAACACAGTGAAGACTCTTCTCGCTTCTTAACTAGCTCTTGTCCGTTTTCTGGTCTTCACAATTTGTTTGAATCTCATATAGTGTAAGAGCCATCAGTTTGTGTCAAATTTTGGTAATCTTGGCTGAAGTTCACTTTCACATCTAGCCCTCCTTTTACTATAGAAAAATCTTAGTCATTAGTTTGAAATTGGAATGGAGAATTAGAATTAATGTGAGGCAATCAGGAAAACAAGAGTCTCTATCTACCCACAATAGGTTCTGGAAGAAAAACGACCTAAGCTAAGAAACTTGGGATGCTTGAGAAAAATCATCAAAAAAAGGGGCAAAAAGGTAAATAAAAAATTCTAGTGGTTGTAGGTGGAGATATTTATAATTTTATATGCCCAATTAACAAATTCATAAATGTAGACCATGCCACCATGGTCATGTTGTAAAATTTTTAGGTGAGAGTTAGAAGGCCTAATTCCTTCCCCATAGCCGCCGTAGTGGGATTAAGATCACCATTATTCTTGAATCCTAGTACTTTTTAAAACCAATTAATTCCTTCAATCTTTGTATATGATATGATAGTTCTACACTTCTACGTTTACCTAATCTTGTTCTTGTAAAGTATGGAAGCCTAGAAGTTAGAACTAGCATGCATCTGTGTTCATGTTCAAATGGAGTGACATGTATTACGTTTGATTATTATTTTAATGATTTAAGCATGTGAATTCAAAATACTCGTTATATTATACGGAGTACGAAATTACAAGTAATCTAATGCCAACAAAATTGCTTCAGAGAAGCAGGATTTTGATACGAAACCTTATAGATCTCGTATCGAATTTAATAAATAAAGTAACCGGGTGAAGGGAAGAAGGACTAAAGCCGGGGATAAAGAGTGACTCAAATGAGATAAGGGAGAAGTTAGAAAGAAGCGTAGAGTGAGAAGGAGCAGATTAGGGTTTGGTAATAATTGTTTTCTTCATTGATTAACTTTCTAAAATACAAAAGGAGTATATATAATAATAAGCCTTACAACTAAACCCTAATCCTAACGGTTCAACAAACGTGTCCCGGGAAAGAACCGTAAAGAAAACCCGAGAAGGAGTATTATAAACTCTGTATAAAAATACATTAATTAAATACTATAAATAATCTATATAATAACGTATCAATTCTCACCCGTTGACAATCGACTTGTCCTCAAGTCGGAAATCAGTAAGAGAAATCATGCATCGTTGTGGACAATGTGTCCCTCCAAGATCAATTACCCACACAGGAGCCTCAATCTTCTGCATACGCCTCAGATGTTGCGGCTTATGTTTACCTCTTAATATGCGAGTACCCTTGGGCCAAATCTCCTATTACTACGACCCCTCCAAACATCACCAGCCAAGCACTCAGTGAAGCCCAAACATTTCGTCATTGGAACATTAGATAGAAACAACTGACGACCCTTTGACAAGCTCATGCCCAAAATTTTTCTCGGATTTCCTTTTAACCTCTTTGTCCGTTTTAACGCTTAATCCAATATTTTTGTTGGAATTTAGATCCTAGAAAAATTTTGGTTATATCCTAAAATCATAAAGAAATGATTTTATGGATCGGTGTGAATTCTAGGATTTTTCAGTAGAAAAAGAATAATTATTGGATAAGCCGTCTTTTTAATTATGTACTGTAAAGGATTTAAAATACGAAACGGAAGCCTTAAGAGTTGAAGGTAGCAAGATAAAATCATGAAAAATTGATTTTATTGGTCTACATAATTTACGGGACGTTTTATATTTAGTAAGTTTTTCCATCCGAGGTACATAATTTTACCGCTTAACGAAAAATCCCGTTCCGAAACGGGAAATTCTTTGGACCCTCACTTACTTAATGAGGGAGGAAAGCCCGATTTTTTTTAGCATCTGTTCGACGCTTTTGGATAGAAATCAAAAGGGAGAGTTCGAGATAGAGATTGAAGGACGACGGACTGGGACAATTTGAATTCTACACCGCCGGCAATCTTCTCTGCCCCGCCTTCCCTTCCCGGTCATCTTCTTCCTCCCTTCCATTCTTTGTGGGCTTGTTACTGCTGCAATCGAGCCAGAGAAAGAATCAGAATGACAACGGACTGGAGAAATCAGGACAGAGACGGACTCGGGGAAACTGAATTCTTCACCGCCGGCGCTAATCTTCTCCGCCTTCTCTTCTTCCTCTCTGTGTTGTTAGGCGCTGCTGCTGCTGCAACAGAAACAGAACCAGCGAGAGAGTCGGGGAGAGCGACGTACTCAGGAGGAAGGAAGTAAGCTCGTCACCGCTGGTTATCTTCCTTGCCTCGCTGCGCGACATCGTCGGCGATCACCAACCCTTCCGACCACCACCCACTGCGAGGGCTGCCACCTGGCATCACCCAGCCACCCTTGGGCTCGGGGATCGAGTCACTATTGAGCCAAACGAGCCATAGGTTCAAGTGAAGGTAATTACGATCGAAATTAATTAGCGGTTTGGTTGCAGAGCCACCGTAAGGACCTTTCGGTTCCGCTTTGCTAATTAAATATATGGTTTTTATAATCTTGACGTTGATACGGTCTCACAGGTTCAAACCGCTCGTGAAACGGACGTCCGGATCTTCAGTTATAGCGAATACAAGTTTTGATACCGATTGGCAGGTAAAGGACTTCGGATAATTACTCGGGATTCGTTGTTAATCAGAATGATCCGAGATTCGGTCACCTTTAAGAACGGTTGCTAATGAACAATTTTTATTTAGAAAATTGTTTCAAAAGTGAAGCGGATAATTAGTTATAATTTCGCCAAGATGGCTCCTTAAAGCATGATAACTAAGGATTAATTATAAATCGATATACGGAAATCAAATCGTTTATCGATTAGGAAGTTGTAGGAGTTGAGTATACAACTAAGATGTGTTTCCGTGAGCTCGTTGTTGAGAAATCTTTTGTTATATTTGACAGAAGGGTGATAAAGATTATTGTTGAATTGCTAAGGACGTTGAGCACGCCTTCTAAGGCAAGTGGACGATTCTCTCTTGCGTTATGGTTATTAATGAGGAATTGAATTCCATTTGATCCTCATGTTGGGAATAATTTGTATGTTGAATAAAGTTTGATAGGTTGTTATTTTGTTAGAAATAACGACCATGTCGTTATTTCAGTTTTTACTCTAGAACTAGACTTAGGACCGTTGTATGATTAGTTGTCTCATGTGAGACATTGTTGTGAAGTAAGATGGTAGAGATGGGAGTTTAGACTCCAAGACATCTCTTTAGTGGTCCTGTGCTGAAACACTGTTGCAAAATAGGTAGTCCAGGGGTAGGAGCCGAGTCTCCAATGACCTCTTTATAACAAAGTCTGTATTCGGGGGCGTAGCTTGCTAGCGTATCCCAATATTCGAGTCATGACTCATGTCTCGCTTCACGTTGAAGGAGAACAATGGTGCACTCTAGCTAAGTGCAAAAAGAATTGATGTGGGTCAAGTGGTCACGGATGAAATAGGCCCTCTCACCCTGACGACATCAGTTACAAGGAATTTATCGGCAGCAGTTTGGGTCGATTAAAAGTTATTAAAAATGAATGTGTAATGTCAAAATCATTGTAATAACTGCGGTTTTTGAGGATATTTTTGAGTTTTCTCGGATATCCTTTTTAACTTCTTTGTTCGTTTTAACGCTTAATCCAATATTTTTGTTGGAGATTAAATCCTAGAAAGTTCTTGGTGATATCCTAAAATCACAAAGAAATGATTTTATGGATCGGTGTGAATTCTAGCTTTTTTCAGTGGAAAGAGAATATTTATTGAATAAGCCGTCTTTTTAATTATGTCGGAAGGGATTTAAAATACGAAACGGAAGCCTTAAAAATTGAATGTAGCAAGATAAAATCATGGAAAATTGGTTTTATTGGTCTACATAATTTACGGGACGTTTTTCGTTTAGTGAGTTTTTCCACCCGAGGTACATAATTTTACCGCTTTAACGCGAGTCCCGTTCCGAGACGGGTTTGGCTTTATAAACCGCCTCTTTTACTAGCTTAATAAGGAAGGCACGAGATAGAGATTAGGATAGAATTGAAGTGAAGGCATATCTTCTTGCCTCGTCAAAGCCTACTCTCTTGTTTCCAAAGAAAAGGACGAACGACGACGGACTCGGGATCCAATTCTTCACCGCCGGCTACTTTCCCTTCCACCTTCTATCATCTTCTTCTTCACCTTTCTTTGGCTGCTGCAACACCAAACCAGCAGAGCTGCATCAGGACGGAACGAACGGATTCGGGAAGGAAGAATTTGAGCTCCTTACCACCGGCTAGCTTCTCGCCTCGCCAAGTGACGCCGCCGGCGACGCCTAGCATGTCCGACCACCAACCACCATGGGAGCCGCTGTCGGGCAACGCCCAGCCACCCTCGGGCTCGGGGATCGAGCCATGATCGAGCCAAACGAGGCATGGGCTCGAGTGAAGGTATATACGATCGAAATTAATTAGCGGATTGGTTGCGGAGCCACTGTAAGGGCCTTTCGGTTCCGCTTTGCTAATTAAATTTATTGTTTTTATAATCTTGACGTTGATACGGTCCCACAGGTTCAAACCGCTCGTGAAACGGACGTCCGGATCTTCCGTTATAGTGAATACAAGTTTTGGTTACCGATTGGCAGGTAAAGGACTTCGGTTAATTACTCAGGATTCGTTGTTAATCCGTTTGATCTGAGATTTGGTCACCTTTAAGAAATGTTGCTAATGAACAATTTTTATTTTGAAAATTGTTTCAAAAGTGAAGCGGATAATTAGTTATAATTCCGCCAAGATGGCTCCTTGAAGCATGATAACTAAGGATTTATTATATATCGATATTCGGAAATTAAATCGTTTATCGATTAGGAAGTTGTAGGAGTTAAGAATACAACTAAGAAGTGTTTCTGTGAGCTCGTTGCTGAGAAATCCTTTGGTTATATTTTTCAGAAGGATGATAAAGATTTCTGTTGGAATCGCTGAGGACGTTGAGCACGCCTTTTAAGGCAAGTGGACGATTCCCTCTTGTGTTATTGTTATTAAATGAGGAATTGGATCCCATTTAATATTTGCGTTGGGAACAACTCGTGTACTTATTAAAATATGATAGGTTGTTATATTTGTTAGAAATAATGACCATGTTGTTTATTCAGTTTTGCGGTAGAACTGGATTTAGGTCCGTTATGGGTGACCTTGAATGCTGTCTCACGCTGAGACATTGTTATTGAATTAAGGTAGTTTCAGGGAGGGGAACGTGGTTTCATATCCTCTCTTTAAAACAATATTACATTAGGAGGGGCCTAATCCTAATGGTGAGTCATGACTCTGATCCCCTACTCTTCGTGTGAGAGGGTTGATAGGCACTCTAGCTAAGTGCAGGTTCGGTACGGTGGAGTGTAGACGACCTGGTAATAGGCCTCTGGGATCTCTACCTCACCATATTCAAATGAAAGATCAAGGATAGCTTAAGTCCTGTGATCTTGGTACAGAGTCGATGACATGGATGAAATACTCCGATGATCTCTACAATACCAAAATATTTCGGCGGTAGTTCGGGCCGATTAAAAGCCACCAACTTGTTTGTGAAAAGTGTTATAAAGTAATATAAGATAAGTGCGTTAGGCACACTAATATACCTGAATGGTTCGTCCAGTCGGGAAGCCATTCTTGCTTTTCAAGATGTTATGTGATTAATATGAATTCCCAACGATTGTTTAAGCTTCTTAAAAGAAACCACAAGCGGTGGTGTTCTCTCTCTTGATTATGCGAGTCTCCTTCTTATTCTCTATAAGACTGCTAACTGTTGGATTATAATCCGAGTTATTCGGATTTGGATGCCAACATGTTTAGTTACAACCATAAGAACCAAGTTAGATTCTCCGCTTGCTAGTCTTTCATTAGACTAACCCGTCCATTTTCTTTTCTTTTAAATGATTGGCTGGTGTCCGCCGTTGGTTTACGACACATCAGGTTCTTCTTGAAAGTTGATTCAAGAGGCGGATTCAGATGTTTGAAGCTCCAGAAGTTGAAGAAAGGTTTCCAATGGCTATACTTGAATGAAGTTCTTGGTTAAGTTGCTTCAAAGCGAAAAGAGAAAGAAGTCAAGAATCTACGAAAAGCTTTTTAAAGACTTTGTTCAAATAGAAGGTTGTTCTATTTATTTACTCTGTTCAAGTTAAGGTTTGTATAAGAACCTTTTGTTTGTTTTTCCGCTGTAATATTTTACTCAATTTTGTTGGGTTTTAAATGGTTTCATTTACCTTGTTTTTAGTTTGTTCAGTCAGTTTAGAGCCTTGGGTAGCTTCGGTTTAGTCTTAATCGGGGTTACTGGCGGTAATACCTCTAGGGTAGGAAGGGGGGTGTTACAATCATGAAGTAAAGAGAGTGCGATAGGCATGTTAAAGTAACTGAATGGTTAGTTCTTTCGATAACCATTCTTGCTCCTGATTAAGAATGATTCTTAATCAAACTTTGATTAAGTTAAGATTTTTAGTCGTTGAAGACGTTTGTGAATTTTGCGTGGTTAGTGTAAGTTTCCATTAATCGTTTATGCTTCTTAAAGGAACCACAAGCGGTGGTGTTCTCTCTCTTGATTATGCAAGTCTCCTTCTTATTCTCTATAAGACTGCTAACTGTTGGATCATAATCCGAGTCTAATCGGATTTTGATGCCAATATGTTTAGTTACAACCATAAGAACCAAGTTAGTTTCTCCGCTTTCTTAGTCTTTCATTAGACTAACCCGTCCATCTTCTTTTCTTTTGTATGGTCGGCTGGTGTCCACCATTGGTATACGACACATCAGGTTCTTCTTGGAAGTTGATTCAAGAGGCGGATTCAGAGGTTTGAAGCTCCAGAAGTTGAAGAAAGGTTTCCAATGGCTATACTTGAATGAAGTTCTTGGTTAAGTTGCTGCAAAGCGAAATGAGAAAGAAGTTAAGAACCTACGGAAAGCTTTTTAAAGACTTTGTTCAAATAGAAGGTTGTTCTATTTAATTATTCTGTTTAAGTTAAGGTTTATATAAGACCTTTCACTTGTTTTTCCGTTGTAATATTTAACTTAATTTGGTTAGGTTTTAAATGGTTTCTTTTACCTTGTTCTAGTATGTTCTATCAGGTTAAAGCCTTGGGTAACTTTGGTTTAATCCTAATCGGGGTTACTGGCGGTAATACCTCCAAGGTAAGTAAGGGGGTGTTACAAAAGTAACCGGGTGAAGGGAAGAAGGGCTAAAGCCAGGGATAAAGAGTGACTCATATGAGATAGGGGAGAAGTTAGAAAGAAGCGTAGAATGAGAAGGGGGAGATTAGGGTTTGGGGATAATTGTTTTCTTCATTGATTAACTTTCTAAAATACAAAAGGAGTATATATAATAATAAGCCCTACAACTAAACCCTAATCCTAACAGTTCAACAAACGTGTCCCGGGAAAGAACCGTAAGGAAAACCCGAGGAGTATTATAAACTCTGTATAAAAATACATTAATTAAATACTATAAATAATCTATATAATAACGTATCAGATTTTGAATTCATGACATCGGTGTTTGCTCGTTTCCGTCTGTTGAGTTATAGGGTGTTATTCAGGGCTTGAAAATTGCTTGAGATGGTAGATTTCGGCGCGTAACTGTTGAAGTTGATTCTGAGGTGGTTATTCATCTTATTAATAAGCCGCTCAATCGAGCTCATCCGTTATCTAGCTTGATTGTTCAATGTCATGGTTTCATTCGTAGATACTGGATTATTTAGTTTTGTCATATTTACCGCGAGGTTAATCTTGTTGTTGATAGCCTTGCTACTTTAGTCTTTTCTTTTCATGTTGGTTGTTATATTATTGATGATAACAAAAAAAACTATTCTTGTGCATGTTTAGCAGAGAGGGGGGTGCTCAAGCGGTAGATATGTTGAGAAAATTTACGTATGTTTTTTTATCAATTAATTTCATTTTTCAATAGATCGTTCTGTTTATATCATAAATATATTTGAAAAAATAATAGTATGAATACTTTGAACTTTTCTCTAAATCCACAAATTCCTTTTAACAAAGAAGAAATAATTAAAAAAAATTGGATTTATTGTAAAAGTACGTGGATCATAACAGGAGATCATATAGACGTAAGTTCATTATGATTTCATTCTAAAACCAATTGACAATAGATTCCAATGTGGGAAGAGGATTCTCAACACGCCTCCGCATGACTAGTCTAGCATCTCTCTTTATAGATAGCTCGGTGACAGTGGCGGGTGGTGAGATGATTAGCCCAGTGACAGTGACAAGTGGTGGTAACTCATTCTCTTTTTAGCTAAACTCAAGCTCAAACAAGTCAGGAAACGAGCCTAGGACCAAACCTGCTCTGATACTATATTAAAGTCTCTAGACCATAACAAGAAATTGTGCAGACATAAATTCAATAAAATTTCATTCTAAAATCAATTGACAATAGAAAAAATAACTCATAGTTTAAAGGAAAATTCACAGGGTCGGTTTAGTAGTATTATTCTGGTTTTTAACTTTGTTATTACTTTTGAATCTTGTGTGTTATTTGAGCATGAATAAGGTGGTCCACTCAATTGTCAAGGCTATATATAGGCGGATCCAAATGTAGAATTATTTATTTTTTAATTTAAAGTAAATCTAACTTTATTTATTTATACTATTATTTAATGCATTATTTTTTATTAAATCCTATATTTAATAGGACTATAGGAGTACTACAATATAATGTAAAATAATATAATGCACAAAATTTTGCATCCAAACGCACTGTTCGTAACATTCTGCCGAATGAATGATTTATCCTTTCTATAATTGTTTCATAATCAAAATTGAGGTGCGCTTTCAGAGCATACGTACAAACATAATTATGGTCTCATAACCTACACAGACAAAGATCTCGCATAAAAAATTAGTCTGAATCTAAATTGCATTTTCATAGCATACATACAAACATAATTATGTTGCTGAAGACCATAGTCTTCCTTATAATTCAAGCAAATTACTTTATCTTTTTTCGTTCACCAATAAACTTAAGATTAGCTCCTAATAAAAGGATAGGTAAAATGTAGAAAATCACTACTATTAAATTTCCACACATGCACAAAATCACCCTTTGAAATGATTTTTACAACTGTTGGAGGGAGTTCACTATTGTAGTAAAAGTTTAAAAGAGATGGGGATTGAAAGACGGTGAAATTGGATGCAATAGAGGTTGTCAAAGCAATATTGCAATTAGCAATAACACCTCCGGCGAGTGCAAAAGCTAAGATGATCAAAGTGTCACATTATCTTTTATGGCCTTATGGTGTAACTTTTATAAGATTATCTTTTATAACAAAAACATAATATTTTTTATGAAATAATTAAATATTGTAAAATAATATATACAAAATAATTTTAAGTAAAATACTGGTGTGATGCACCATAAGACCATAAATATCGGCAGTTTCATGCCGAGTTTCATGGGCGTTTCACACTAAAAAAAAGTGAAATTAAATGGGTGAAACTCACTTTTAAGTTTTGGGCGTCGAATCCCAGAGAGAGAGAGTGAGAAGCTCAAGTGGGCTTCTTCCAAAATTGGCCGATCATCATACACCGTATGGTGCATGATGAATAACCAATTTTAAAATGTTTATTTTTATGCATATTTATATTTTTATTATTTTGACCTAGTTTTAACCGAAACTAATAATTATATCAAAATTCATAACTTTTTTATCTGTATATAAATACTAATTTTATATAGGTTTGAATTATTTAAAAATTAAATTAAATTTTATGATTTTTAGGTAGTTAAACACATAGTTATCTATTTAATAAAATAACTCATTGTTTTACATGATAAAAAACGACACATAATATAATTAGTGCATGAAAAAAACGTAAACACATAAATGAAAATATATATTAATAAAATTAATATAATATATATAATTAGGTAAAAATATTTATAAAATAATAAATTAATGGTATATATGTAAATGTGTATAGAGAAATAAATAGTTAATTAGGCAGATAATGTGAAAAAATGGTTTCAGGTAAATTTTATGAAATGAAATGAGAAGATTGTAATCAAATATAAAAATATTTATGATATTAGAACATAAAATATTACAAATATCCAAAATCGAAGAAGGCGCTTTAGACAATTAGACAGACGTATAAGTACATTGTAAGTTGTAAAGAAGACAATTATTGATACGAATTAAACATTTAAACTCCCTCTTTTTCTCTCTCTATCTCTATCAGACAGACTCTCCTCCGTCATCAATGGCGAATTCCCATCTTCCTACTCCTACACACTAATATCACGTTTTCCTCAAAATCACTAACGTGGGAGGAGCAATGTTGAAGCCAACTCTCCTTGTTCCCTTCCTACTCTTCCTTTCTCTCTCCTCCCCTTCCTCCTCCTCCGACACCCTCACGCCGTCGCAATCACTCGCCGCGAACCAGACTCTCATCTCCGCCGGCCAGAAATTCGAGCTCGGATTCTTCTCTCCCAGCGGCGCTAACAAGCTCTACCTCGCGATTTGGTACTTCAATCTCCCCGTCAAGACCTTCGTCTGGGTCGCCAACCGCGACTCCCCCGCCCGGAGCTCCTCCGTCTCCCTCAAGCTAAGTACCTCCGGCCAGATCTCACTCGCTGATCAGGGCGGTTCCGGCTTCGTCTGGTCCTCTAATAAGTCCAACGCCGCCAATCCCGTCCTCCAGCTCCTCGATTCAGGCAATTTGGTCGTTCGCGAGGCCGGCGATTCCGGCAATTACATTTGGCAGAGCTTCGATTACCCTACCGATACTCTCTTGCCCGGCCAGAAACTCGGCTGGGATAAGAACACAGGTACCAAATCAAATTAATTAATCCCAATTTCTTCAATTGCACTTTCATTGTTGCCGAATTTCGAAGAATTTAATCAATCGAAAAACAAACAGGGCTCGACAGATATCTGACGTCATGGAGGAGCACAAACGATCCGTCGTCGGGAATCTATTCGTTCCGGCTGGACCGGACCGGGGACCCGGAGATCTACTTGCTAAAAGGGGGGACGCAGAGGACATACAGGAGCGGGCCGTGGGTGGGCCTGAGGTTCAGCGGGGTTCCGGAGATGAAGCCCAGCCCGGCCCTAAACTTCACCTTCGACGACACCGCCAGCGAGGCGTACTACATGTTCAACCTGGTGGACCGGTCGGTTAAGTCGCGGCTGGTGGTGGACCCGGCCGGGAACCTGAACCGGTTCACATGGGTACCCGACCGGGCGACGTGGAACGTTTTCTGGTACGCGCCCAAGGACCAGTGCGACGACTACATGGTGTGCGGGCCCTACGGGGTGTGCGATGCGGGTAGCCTGTCCGTGTGCGGGTGCCCGAAAGGGTTCGGGCCGAGGAACCCGTCGGCGTGGGATATGAGGGACGGGTCGGACGGGTGCGTGAGGCGCACGCGCCTGGAGTGCGGGTCGGACGGGTTTAAGGTGTTGAGGGATATGAAGCTGCCGGAGAGTGGGGCGGCGGTGGTGGACGAGGGGAAGGGGTTGGAGGCGTGCGAGGAGGCATGCCGGAGAGATTGCAATTGCACGGCGTATGCGAATCGGCAGGTGGAGTTTGGGGCGGGGAGTGGGTGTGTGATGTGGAGGGGTGATCTTAAGGATATGAGGACGTATAATGAAGGTGGACAAGATCTGTATATTCGTCTGGCTGCTGCTGATCTTGGTACGTATGTTGTTTGATTATCGATTAATTATTTGTTAATCAAAGATTTTAGTTCTAATTTATAGGTGCATTGGATTCTTGATTGGTCATTATGGGGGAGTATAGGCAAGTGTAGACTCTAGAGCTAAAGCTAGCATTAAGATAGTGGAGGTTTCTTACTGAAGAGTTCACGATGTGAGATAAGATGACGGTTGATTCAAAAGAAAATTAGGGCTTGTTTGGTGTTGGAAATCAAGTAGGAATCAAGAATGAGTTTGAGATGAGAACGAGAGTTTGGCTTATGAAAAATAACTAAAATCTTGAATGTGGAAAGATTCATTCCCAATCCGATTGTTCTATAATCACTAATTTAGGTTTAAATGATTCCTAAACCCGATTTTTCGTACCTTGGGTATGGTATCAAACTGGCCCTAATTCTAATGATATGGCAGTTGAACGACTAGTTTTAGTTTTATCAACTTATGGAAAAGCAAAAGAGATGTGATGTAGTGAAATGGAGAGTCGAGTGGAAAGTGTGGGAAGACGACGTATCCGATGGCCTTAAATTACGCTTACATAAATGTGCTATAGCCAATCTCTTTTTGTATACAGCTATTCACATTACTACATTAGCTTTAGAAAATTTGAAGTGGAATCATGATTCATGAATCATAATTTTCCCCTCTTGGCTCTATATATCAAGTCTTCAGCCTTCAATTGGAAACAACTCCCACTTCTTTGTAGGCATTGACGCATTGTAGCTTAGAATAGAGTCTCTATGATTGGATATATCGTATAAACTATAAAGCGAACAAAGTTAAGTGATCAAATTAAAGGGCAATTTCGTAATTCTCAAATCTGAAACGAAAATTTGAATTAAAAGCCGGCTGGCCCTTTTTGACTATTTTGGTTAGGTTGAGTTTAGGCCACCATTATTTCTCTCCAGCTTAAGTTTCAGCCGTCCCACTTTAAATCAAAATTCAAAATTTGGATACGTGGTGGGCTGCATTTTTTCTTTCTTTCTTTCATTTCTACTTTTTTTTGTTGATTTTATTTCTTTTAATGAGAGGTACATTTATATTTCAACATTAAAGACATATTTATTGAAAGATTTTATATTAAAGACTTGTAGTTAATGTGAATGCAAATTGCAAAATTTACATGTAGAGTGTAACAGGTGTTTTTTTTAAGATGTGACTGATATTTTAATTTAGGCCCACGAATTTTAATGTGTAAAGTGTGGTAGTTGCTCGTTAGTCACCAATATTAATTATTCTTTCATTTACACGACAGAACTAGAATGGGTCCAAACTCTGAACATTTTCTGCTGTATTATAAATTTTTCCTGTTGCTTTAATTTAATTAGTGTCCACCTACTGTCTGCTTATCTGTCCATTTTTTATACAAAATGTTTATTTTTGTCACAAAATTTATCTATGATGTGGACAAAATGTTGTTTTCATATCTTTAGAAGAAAAGGCCCTCAATTTTGCTTAAACATGAAAATTTTAGGCACATAGCGTCTGAGTTTGAAAGTCTTGATGGTAATGGTGATTTTCTCCTTTCGAATAGGAAAATACCATAATAAGAAATGAGATATTTGATGGAAAGATGTATGAATGGAATATTTGGATGATGATTATCTTCTTATCTATGTATGGTGTGATAATCTAAGCAAAAATAGATCTTTCTTGTAATAGAATAATTTGCTTGTTCAGCTACAACTCTGTAGATCATCAGGACCATTTTATTGTTGATTTTGCATTAATTCAGTATACAACAACACCTTTGCCCCACTATATTGAATATTAGTAGTACTTGGCCCGGGGAAATTTTCAGCACAACTTGAGACTTTTCATGCATTGATATTTTTAGAGCACTTGGAATCCTCCTAATACTGACTTACATAATGTGAAACTTCTCAGGTAGTGCAAACACGACCAAGAAAGTGGTCATTGGCGTTGGTGTCTTTGTCACCTTCATTCTTCTCATAGCAATTTCAATCTATTTTATTTGGAAAAGGAAGCGATCTTCAAGAAGAAACGTAGATCAGAGGGGTACCCATAATTCATTCTACATCACAATTAAGTTAAACAAATTGAATTAGAGGCTGCTTGGTTTTACCCTGCATCTAATATGTTGTTTTATAACAGTGTCTAGACCCGGGACTGTTGAAAGAAGCCAAGATTTCTTACTGAGCGGCACAATTATGTCGAGTAAGAGAGATTTGTCTATTGACAACGGTAAAGATGACCTAGAGCTTCCATTGTATGATTTTGATGCTCTGGCAGTTGCCACTGACAACTTCTCTGATGACAACAAACTGGGTCAAGGTGGTTTTGGTCGCGTTTATAAGGTACACTTATGTTCTAAAATTTTATTGAGACCAAACATCTTCAAGAAAGAGGAATTTGGTCATATTTGCACCAGATGACAATGATGCCTAAATACCATGTGTAGGGAGTGTTTGTTGAAGGGGACGACGTAGCAGTCAAGAGATTGTCAAAAGAGTCGGGACAAGGCGTTGAAGAATTCAAGAATGAGCTTAACTTGATTGCCAAGCTTCAGCACAGAAACCTTGTTCGGTTGCTCGGCTGCTGTGTTGAGAGGGAGGAGAAGATGCTCGTTTATGAGTACTTGCCCAACAGAAGCCTTGATTCCATCTTGTTCCGTAAGTCCTTCACCGCCTGGCTCATTAACATGTTTTTTTCTAGATTTTTCAATTAGTACAAAGATCATTTTTCTAATTTCTTGCAATTTTGGATGCAGATAAAGAGAGATGTTCATCTCTTGATTGGCAAAAGCGATTCAACATCATATGTGGAATTGCTAGAGGTCTTGTATATCTTCACCACGATTCTCGGTTTAGGATAATACACAGGGACCTCAAAGCCAGCAACATCTTACTAGACCGCGACATGAACCCAAAGATTTCAGATTTCGGCATGGCCAGAATTTTTGGAGGCGATGAAACCGAAGCAAATAATACTAGGAGAGTGGTTGGAACATAGTAAGTAAAACTTTACTTAACCAAATTGTCATAACCAAAAATTCCTTAAATTTAGTCATAACGCACTCTTTTCCTTTTGGTATTATAGTGGTTATATGGCACCAGAATATGCAATGGATGGCAGTTTCTCAATAAAGTCCGACGTCTTCAGCTTTGGTGTCCTCGTCCTAGAGATGGTCACCGGGAAGAAGAACAGAGGATTCTATAACTCGCATAATGAACTTAACCTCCTGGGATATGTAAGTAGAACAAAACATCAAAAATCTTATAACATAAACCCTTTCTCTAATGACATTTTAAATTGTTCTAGGCATGGAAGATGTGGAAAGAAGGAAAAGGAACAGAGCTACTAGACCCGTCAATGGGAGATTCGTATTCAGAACAGGAGGTGCTCAGATGCATTCAAGTCGGGCTGTTGTGTGTGCAAGAGCGAGCAGAGGAGAGACCCGCCATGACATCAGTGATTCTGTTGCTAAGTAGTGAAACGGCGTCTCTGCCTCAACCGAAGATCCCAGGATTTTGCCTAGGATGGAGACCGAGTGAAACCGATTCGTCGTCTAGTAAACAGGATGAGACTTTCACGGTTAATCAAGTTACAGTCACGGCAATTGTAGATGGTCGGTAGCATTTTGTGTGTAAAGAGAGAATGTTGTTTCGTGTATTCTCAGCTTCCTGCTATTTTTGACAATTTTTCCGACGTCAAGTCTACCTTAATGTAAAGCTATAAAGTCTTCTTGTTCATTGGAAATCTCTACATGAGTGGTGGAATTGTGTATATATTCATTCATTTTTACAGGCACCGTTGTCTGGATATGACATTATGACCTCCACCATACTTGTGTAATTTAAGGTTAATTAAAGATCTTTCTTGAGAAAAATCCTGCTCAACTAAGACATTGGAAGTAAAGCCTATCAAAAACAAGCTCCTTGGACAACTAGTAGACCTGAACAAACACGGACTAACCCGCTCAACCCGTACTGTCCGCTCGAAAAAATGGGCGAACATGGACAAGGTTTCAAACCCGTTCAGCCGGTTCAGGAAAATAAGCCAAGGCGGGACATGGACAATAGTCCTAACCCGAGTATCCCACCCAGATAGATATACCTACAAAATATTATTAAATTTAGAATTATCAATTCTTTCATTCCAAATTTCTAGTAAGATGTGGCCATCTCCTTTTTTTTTTGATGGAAATGCATGACCCTCTTGGCTAGGAGTGTCCAAACATGGTTCACTATAATTTCGACCGTGAATTTCGTTTAACTGTAGTTCGGTTAACCAATTTTTCGGTTCGGTTTAACCGATAACCATTTATATAACTTTACCTTAAACAATTAAAACTAAAATAAAAAAAAGTGATCAAGCTTGACTTTTATTTTAAATATGTACTTATACCATATTGTTTCAGTTGTTGTAAACAAATATCGAGAGTATATATTATAGTGTCTGAAATTAAATATTGTGTGTATTATTTTTTATCCCATCAAATTTAATAAGTGAGTCCTATATCAATGAGAAGTGGAAAAATAGTGAGAAAATTGTTAAAATTGGAAAAGGAAAGACTCAAACTAAAACAACACTTTGAAGATCATAGAGTTTAACCACTAAATAAAGTAGATATAACTAATATTTGAATAAAATATTAATATATTTTTGGTTTTTTGGTCAACCGTTATATGTAAAGTCGTGAACCGAAACCGAACCGATAAACCGAAAATATTTTCAGTTCGGTTAACCAAACCGAAATTTAAAAAAATGTCGGTTTGGTTAACCTTAAAAATAATTGGTGTTTTGGTTTTTCAGTTTTGGTTTTTTTATGGACACGCCAAGAGTCTTGGCCTCTTCTAATAATTAAACGCGTTGTTGCTGTTAGATTGAGAATTTTTACTATTACACCTTTGTAATGCTTATCCACGTAGCACTAATTTATGCATAAGAGATAATTTATTTATAGGTATGACAACAGTTTAAAATAGTTATTTATGAACTAATGTCCGAGTCTCGACGAACTACCCGAGTCCGGATGTCCGGACGGACTTGGACATCCTTGTCAGCCCAAATCACCCGCTTGTCCTGGATCCCGCCTAAATAAATGAACATGATTTTTGTTCAAAACCCGACCTGAACCCGAGTTTGTACAAGTCTAACAATTAGTAATAAGTGTCGTTTTTCACAATTTTGATCAACTGGGTTAGATTTTTTTTGCTAAGAGTCACTAATTATAAGAATTGAACGGAGATTCCAAGGTATCTTATCTTATATACATATAAGATTGGGTTTTGTCACCATTTATTGCTCTCATTAACTATGCTCACAATAATTTCTATATAATTACTATTGGCAAAAACAAGTCAAAAAGTTATGTGTAGCTTAGTGGTGAGAGTGTTTTCCCATCAACCCATAGGTCCTTGGTTTAAATCTTCTTAGTGTACTATTTTTTAGTTCATTTTTATTCTTCAATGACATTTATCTATCTACTTATTAGTTTCTCTATTTGTAAGTTTATTTCCCCACATGTATATTCTATCTTATTATCATCATAAAAACATTTAGCAATCAAAGCCTTATCATAATTAAGAAATATTTTGTGTATATTTTTCATTTCATATAAAGCAAAGGTTTTTTTCTAACTCGATGGTTATGGTGATTGTGTACAAATCAAAAAATTACTATTCAAATCGATATGGTATCATTTTATAGACATTTTTTCATATAAACATTTGCTACCATAATTTAAAAGTTAAGTATAATTTTCCCATTTGCAAAATAAATCCATTTTATTATATGAGATAAGAAGCTTAAATGAAGAAAAATCTGTGACAATTGAGAAACCTTTTTTGTATATATTATGTTTTCATTCATATTAAATCAAAAATATTTCTTTAACTCAATGTTTATGATGTTTGCATTTCATAATAAATCAAAGAAAGTTAAGATTTGAATAATTAAAATTTCGTACAACACTTACACTCAAATCTAAAGCCTATTTTTAAAATTCTATAAAAAAAATTAATTCATTCCCCCTCAAACCCTCTTTATGTAGTGAAATTAAAAAAATGGATCTCGGAGGATCCTTAGAAGAAAAAAGAAAAAACTCTAAGTAGCATCATAATTTGAGGTACACAAGATGAACAACAACTCAAAACTCAAAAACATGTACTACATCCTCTACAATGTCCAACCTCTTTTTCATACTATTCCTAAAAGGTATTGATGAGCATATTTAGTTTGAACCAATATCTTTGTTGGTCAATACACCAAGATAATGACCATATGTATGTTTTATTGCATAAGGTGTGAATTACTTTATCACATATATTGTGCATATATTTGTTGGAAAATGTTTTAAGCTCCATCCTTGGTCGTACGTAATTCATGCGCTATTTTTAGTAATTTGTAAATGGTTTTAGCCTCTAAAATATAATAAAAGAATAAGGAAGCAATGTGAAAGATAATTGAAAAATAAGATTAGGTTGAAGTTTTTATAAACCAAAAAATATATCATATATGTTGCAAATGTATTAGGTAACTAATGACGATAGCAATTCAAACTTAAGGAAACAATAAGAAAAATGTTACACATTTTCAAATTTATCAAATTCGGGGTAAATTATATTTGTGAAAGGAGAAAATACTTATTTTGGTTTAATTAATTTGTTGTATAATTTTCTCATCGATAAGAAGATATATTAAGAGAAATTTTCAGCGTACAAAATGCAATGCTACTCTATTGACAAATAAGAACCAAAATATATTAATGGGATTATGTTGCTCTATTTATCCAAATGAAAAAACAAAAAAACCTTGAAAGTAAAAGAAAAAAAACCTAAACTATTTATAATTTATTTTTTATATATATTATGTATGTTAATTGCAATTACATGGTTTATAGTACTTGGGAAGAATTATAAGTGAGATAATTTAATTATTACATGGGACAAAAGTTTCAAAAAATTACATTAAGCACATATTATGAAAATAGCCGTATATTCAAACATTAACAATGGAACCATATAATCTCGATTTACATTATTAATTTTAATCTAAGAAGAATGTAAGATGGTCAAATGCTTACGTTTTAAATATTTTTGCATCATTAAACGCATTTAAAAATTTTATAAATAAATTAAGGCAAATATACGTGCATGAAAATGGTATAATTAAAAATATAAAATATCTTAATATATTTGTACAAAAAAATAGCCCCGTGCGTATGCACGGGCATCACCGCTAGTTACTCTAAAATTTAACCGTTTAACTAGATATTCAATGACGGTTGACTAATTAGATTAGATCAATCTAACTTCAATTTTAAGGATAAATTCTGATACATGATTTATTTATTCATATAATTTAAAGTTATTTTCTTAGAGCATCTCCCCCCATAGGCTAAAGGTCATAGTTTTTTAGCCTATCAAAATGGACATATTCCTTATTTGATACCATTTTAGCCTATTAATACAAAATGATACTCCCACCATAGGCCAAATTTTATAGGCTAAAAGTATAAATATTTAATTCTAACGTCTAGTTTTATTCTTTAGCTATGTATTTTTCGCTATAACATATTCTAAAATAACGGCTAGTTTGAATAATTATTATTATATTTTATTTTAAAAAGATATTATTATAATAATTGTGAATAACGACTATATTTCAAAAAAATATTATTATAATAATAGTGAATAATGACTATATTTCAATAAAAATATTATTATAATAATTGTGAATAACGGCTATATTTCAAAAAAAGTCTATAAATACATGCATACCATCTCCTTCATTTTCATAACGGCTATATGTTGTTTTTATGTTCTTGCATTTCATTTTATAGTACTCTTTTTTCCCATCATGAAATTTATTTTTAATTATGGTTTTTAATGAGATTATTAATAAATTAGTTTATTTTAAGTACAAAATAAAACACACAATTATTTACATAATAAATATTAGACTCAAATTGAATGTCACAATGAGACCATTACAATAATATAATTTTTATAATAAAAAATATTATAAAAAATATATTTATATAACATATTAATTAGTTCTCACTTCTTAAAATTAAGCTAAAACAATAAAATAATAAATTGGGCCCTTTTATACCCTAGCAAATCTAAGGCCAAATTTGGCCTTCAAAACACAAAGGCCATATTTTTGATATGGGAGTTTGTGTATTTGGCCTATGAGGGGTGTATATGGTAGGGCAAATTTGACAATTTGGCCTACCATGGGAGATGGCCTTATTGCATGCTTTGCTTATTTTGCACATAATACTATACACATATGAATCCCAAATAACTTTAAGGGCCAAAACAAAATGAATAAATATGATTTCGATCTTTAGCCCAAACTTAGATATCCAGCCCATTTCTATAATAGTTGTTGTGTCCAAAATGCCCTTGCTTGATGCCCAAGTTGTACTTTCTTCACATGTGACTTCAATTTGAACTAGGTCAACTTCTTGAATTGATCGGACCGTTGGATCAATCGTGACAGTCTGCTCCTCAGACTGTGCCTTCATCCTGTCCAAGACAGGATCCCGTGATATGCGCTGATCGGTCCTTGTCCTCACATGTGAGTTCCCATATCGTGGGAACTGTCCTCTTCTGAGTTCCTTTGAGAGAAACTCTTCATCGTGTAAGCCTTTGTTCTCTGGTCATTCCTGGGAGTTCTCATTTCATGAGAACTTTTCTCTTCAGAGTTCCCTTGATGGGAACTCTTCATTGTGTGCTCCTGTTTCTTTGGTCATTCGTGGAAGTTCTTTGCTCAACCTGTGTTCCTTAGAAATACTTGATCGAAGCACATTAGTTCCCTTATAGCGTTTGTCATTATCAAAACTCGGAGAACTGTATCGTTGTTCCGATGTTTAGAACCAGAGGTCCCAACATCGTTCCAACAATTTCCCCCTTTTTGATGATGACAAACCTATCACAAAAATCAGCAAGTATTTCAAAGCATGATATGCAAATGAGTTTCTACGCGTATTCCTAGGGAGCCACTTCTTGTGAATCACTGAGTTCGTACTTAGCTTTTTATGTAATTGTTCCCCCTTAGCTATAGCGTATTTTGTGATATCTTTTCAACTTAACTCATCTCGCATTTTTTGTCTTTCCCCCTTTTGACATCATCGAAAACAAGTAAACGCATAGATAAGGAAGGAAAAGAACACGCAATCATACTAAAAACCATTCATTACTTAAGCAAAAACATGTACATAGGAACACACGAGAATATTTGTGGGAACATTGAGGCTAGGAAAAAGAAGGAAAAGATCATGGGCTTGGTGGGAACAGGGCATCACAAAGTCGTGTCAAGACGTTTACAAGCTTTTCCTGGCCTTTAGCAATTTGTTCTTGGTCTCTTGCCATCTTTTCTTGTTCCTTGGCTATCTTGTCGAGAGTGTTGGCAATGTGCACCAACACTTGAGTGTTCCCATCCTGAGTGCCTTCACCAGATGGCAGCCTTTCTTGTTCCTCCACTGGCTCAGAGTGTCGCATTTTGTGGACCACAGAGATGTCCAGTTCCCTACCTATGGTTACATCTTCCTTGGATGTGTCGTAGAGGCCCTCTCTGAGCAAGAGTTTCTTGATGAGACCAGCATAAGGGAGGGAGTGGGATTTGGAAGCCATACACTTCTCCATGTGCCCCAGAATTATGCGAGGAAGATTTATGGGCTTTTTGAGGAGGAAGTGGTAGAGGATGATGGCATCAGGGATGTTGATGACAAGGCGCTTCTCCTGGCGAGGGATCACCATGTTGATGATGAATTGATGAGCCAACTTGGCTATGAGGGATAGGTGATGAGTAGAGGTGTCAGTGGTGGGAACACGGCCCTCGTAGATCGTGTTATAGATCACCTCGCTATTGAAGTCGCACATGAGAGGGATCAATACTCACGGCCTCACTACACATGTGGTCCCATACTTGGGGCTTTGATCAGGTCCCATAGTTGCCCTAGCCCTTCATCGACGAGCTGTCTTTCAGAGAGGATGAGTGGGGGAAGGAGCTTGCGATTCTCAGAGATATGGACTTTCTTGGGCACAGTTCCTTTCCCTTTCTTCTTGAAGTTCCCCCTAGAGACTGTAGTCTTTCCTTTTTGCTGAGGGGGGTCAGCCGCTTCAATCAGCAGTGGGCGGGACCTTTCCTCTGGGACCTGTGCCGACACCACCATTTGTTGTTCAGGAGCAGGGATGCTGGCAAGCTCTTTGTAAGTGGGGGCCTCTTCTTCCTCTTCAGCGTCATCACTGGAGGTCCCTTCATCATTGGAGGAGGTCAGCCCTGTTTCCTCCTCGTCGTCTTCCTGACGGCGACTGCTTGTCTTAGCACCGTCAGTTGGTGTTGGGTTCCCTTCTTCTTGGGCTTTGCCCCCTTGGTTTTCGAAAGGCCCTTTGAGTGCGCCTTCGAATTCTTCCTCGAAGGCCTTTAGTTGGGCTTCCTCTTCAGCAGTTCCCATCACGATGGGTGCATTGGCCTTCTGGCGAGCAAGGACTCCGATGGGGAGATTATCCTCGTCGGAGTCGAGGTCTATGGTTTTCTGGGCCGAAGAAGGTGGGGAAGGGAGTTTTAGTGTGGTGGGAGAAGAGGGAGGTAGAGGAGAATTTTGTGGAGTTGGGACCTTGGGAGTGGAAGGAGGAGGAGTAGGAGTGCGAGCCTTAGGACTGGAGGTCCCAGAGGCAGATTTTGAAGTGATGGGGGATGTGGGAATGGGTGAGGTGGGTGGGGGAACTCTGGGGGAGGAAGAGGATGGAGGAGGGTTAGTAGTTCCCTCAACCATGGGAACAGGGGAGGAAGAGATTATCGTGGAGTCCCTGGGACCTGAGGTCTCAGAGATTGATTGGGGACGAGGGAGAAAGAGCTTCTCGACCTCGGATGGGTGAACGACGGCATAAGCATCGGGTTTGGACAGATTAAGGACCTCCTCCATGTTGAGGAGGGATTTCTTCTTTGGCATGGGGAGAGAGGGGGATGAAGAAGTGGAGATTTGTGAGTGTTTGCGTTTGGAGGATTTGTGTTTGGATTTTGAGGAGTGGTGTTTGGATTTGGAGGGGTCTTTGGAAGAGTATTTGTGTTTGGATTGTTTGGGTTTTTCATATTTGGAAGGGGGTTCGGATCCGAAACTGTCGACGATGCGAATTTCGGAGGAAGAGGGAGGTGGAAGAGTGGAGATCGGCGGTGCTGGAGGTTGCGCCGCCTAGGGAGGAGGAAGAAAGGGACTTACATAATTGTAAAGTCCCTCGATGAGAACATCGCGAAGAGCTTCATTTTGCTCCTTCTCGACGTCCGCCATCATGGTGAGGAAAAGGGCTTTAGGGTTGTTTTGAATCCATGCCTTCATCTCGGCATAAGAATGGGCTGGAGCCATTTGAGAAAGGTTTGGGAAAAAGAGAGTTTTTGGAAGTTTTCTCGAAAGAGGGAGGAGGCAAAGTTGCAGAGGAGGAGAATGACAGGGAAGGATGAGGAGGAAGGAACCCAAAAGTGGTAAAGTAGGGTTTTATGTGTGAGAGAGATACGAGGGTAGAAAGGGAAGTTGGTATTCTCGATAACCGTTGGTCAATGAAATCGGAGGGGCGTTTCAACTTCCTTAGCACGCCTCTGACACGCGTCGTTTTCTTTCCTGGGAAGTCCTTTTGATTTTTGAATACTTGGCCCAAAACGCTTCAGAGTCTGACACAATTTCCCGTTTCCCTAGTGAAGTGTCATCTTTTTAGATCCAGTGTTCCCTTGCTTTTGCCTATCAGTTCCCATGATCTTTGGAAAGGTCATATTGAGTGGAAAGGTTAAGGGAACTCACACTCAATTTTCTTTGTGAGGCTGAGGAACTCAAAAGAGAACCAAACAATTGCAACTCGATTTTGGGATAAAGAGTTTGGCTCATGAGAAACGTTTGTCTGGTCCTTAGCTGAGGGTAGGTTTTATGATCAACCGTCATAGTGGCGTGTAAAGAGGGTTAGAGGGAACTCTGGTTGATCATTTTGGGACAAAAGAAATAGTGTTCCTTCATACAAATCAAGCTCTAGACTAGTAATATGGCAAAATGAAAGCAATGAGCCCTACAGTTCCCTAGCATGCTTTTCCAGTTAGACTAGTCAAGCATTGAGGGAGAGACAAACAGGGACTTGTTTAGTTTAGAGTTATCATCCCCAGAAGCATTCGAAAACGCTGGTAGGGACGTCTGTCTAAAGCTTTGGTGAGAATGTCCGCAATTTTCTCTTCCGTTCTACAGTGTTGCATGGAAATGTTCCCAGTTTCAACATTGTCACGTAGAAAATGATGCCTAATGTCTATGTGCTTAGTCCTAGAATGATGCACAGGATTTTTAGAAATGTTAATGGCACTAGTATTATCACAGAGTATAGGAACTGAGCCAAATGACATACCGTAATCCTGAAGTTGGGACTTGAGCCATAGTACTTGGGAACAGCATGATGCGGCAGCCACGTATTCTGCTTCAGCTGTGGAGAGTGCCACTGAATTTTACTTCTTGGATCCCCATGAGACTAGGCATGACCCAAGGAACTGGGCCATTCCTGATGTGCTCTTTCGATCAACTAGGTGCCCAGCAAAATCTGCATCTGTATAAGCAATGAGCTCAAGGGAACTGTTCCTTGGATACCAGAGGCACAAGTTGTCGTTCCCTTTGAGGTACCTGAAAATCCTCTTCACCTCTTTCAGGTGTGATTCTTTGGGGTTAGCTTGAAAACGTGCACATAAGCACACTGAGAACATGATGTCAGGCCTACTAGCAGTTAAGTATAGGAGAGAGCCAATCATACCTCTGAAGTTCCTTTGATCGATACTTACCCCTGTTTCATCGGCATTTAGCCTGGAGTTTGGTGAGATGGGAGTGTCGATGGGCCTTGAGTGGTCCATCCCATACTTGACTAGCATTTCTCTGATGTATTTTTGTTGATGAATCCTTGTTCCCTCTTTTGTCTGAGATATTTGGAGTCCTAGGAAGAACGTGAGTTCCCTTATGAGACTCATCTCAAACTCACTGCTCATGAGGTCCTTAAACTTCTCTACAAGAGTTTCGTTAGTTGCTCCAAAAACAATGTCATCAACATAAACTTGAACAATCAAGATATCCTTAGACTCTTTCTTAAGGAAAAGAGTTTTGTCTATGGAACCTCGAAGGTATCCATGAGACAGAAGGAACTGAGCAAACCTGTCATACCATGCTCGAGGAGCTTGTTTGAGTCCGTAGAGGGCCCTCTCCAGGAAGTAGACGTGGTTGGGTAGCTTCTCATCTTCGAATCCTGGGGGTTGAGCTACGTATACTTCTTCTTTGAGATGCCCATTTAGAAATGCCGTCTTCATATCCATCTGGTCTAGCTTGAATCCTTTGTGGGCTGCATAGGCTATGAGAAGACGGATGACCTCGATCCTTGCAACTGGTGCGAAGGTCTCGTCATAGTCGATTCCTTCTTCTTGTCTATATCCTTGAGCAACCAAATGAGCCTTGTTCCTAGCTACGGCCCCAGTATCATCTAGTTTGTTCCGAAAGACCCATCGAGTTCCTATGATGTTCTTGTTTTTGGGCCTAGGAACTAGCTTCCACACCTTGTTCCTCTCAAATTGGTGTAGTTCTTCTTGCATAGCTTGGATCCAATCTGGGTCCTTTAGAGCTTCTTTGATGCTTTTTGGTTCCACCATTGAAACAAAGGCATTAAAAGCACAAAAATTATTGAGAGAAGAGCGAGTTAGAACACCTTTTTCATATGGAGTGATGATGTTGTCGATGGGATGATCTCTCTTTTGGTGGTAGTTTCTTGTTAGAATGTGTGAGACGTCAACCTGTTCCCTTGACTCTTCTCCATTTGTGTCTTGAGTCTCCTCTTCCTCAGGAGACCAGTTATGTTCAGCTTCTTTGCTGGGACTTTCGTCAGGATTCTCTTCGGAGTTCCCTCGTTGTTCCCCCTGAACACTAGATTCTGATGCATTTGCATTTTGGGGAACAAGAGAGTTCGAAGCATCTTGTGGTTCTTTTGTTGAGGAGGGAACTTCAAAGGAGCTTTGATTTGTGGAGTTTTGATCTCCTTCATTGTTCCCTGATTGTGGGGCATTGTTCCCACTTGGATAGTCTTCATCTCTCTTTCTTGGTTCATCCTCGTCGTCGTCTTCTTCTTGTCTGACCAGCTTGAACAGAGTTCCCTTTCCTTGAACCTCTGTTCCCATTTTTATAGATTTCTCGTCGAAGATGACGTGGATGCTTTCCTCTATCTTCTTGGTCCTCTTGTTATAGACCTTGTACGCCTTGCTATGGGAAGAGTATCCCAGGAATATCCCTTCATCGCTCCTGGGATCAAATTTGCCAAGGTTGTCTTTCCCATTGTTGTGGACGAAGCATTTGCATCCGAAGGTCCTTAGATGAGTGATATTTGGCTTTCTCCCTTTGATGAGCTCATAGGATGTCTTCTTGATCAAGGGTCTGATCATGGCTCGATTCAAGATGTAAGTAGCTGTGGAGATAGCTTCAGCCCAAAAGTACTCTGGAACTCCACTTTCAAACAACATACTTCTAGCCATGTTTTCCAAGGTCCTGTTCTTCCTTTCGACAACTCCGTTTTGCTGAGGAGTGCGAGGGGCCGAGAAGTTATGAGAGATCCCATGTTTGTCACAGTATCTTAGGAACTGTGAGTTTTCAAACTCTGTTCCATGATCAGATCTGAGAGCTTTGAGTTTGAGTCCCATGCTGACCTCCATTCTTGTGATTAGGACTTCGAATTCCTTGAAGGTATCTGATTTTGATCTCAAGAATAGCACCCATGTGAATCGTGAAAAATCTTCGATTAAAACATACATGTACCTCTTTCCTCCATAGCTTTCGGTGTGCATGGGATCGCACAGATCCATATGAATTAGCTCTAAGGGCCTGATCGTGCTCACCATCCTTTTGGGCTTGAAGGAGGTCCTTGTTTGCTTTCCTCGAACACAGGCTTCACACATCTTGACTCCTTCAAGGTTGATTCGTGGGAGACCGACGACGAGATCTTGTATATAGAGCTTCAAGATTTGGTTCATACCTGCGTGTCCTAACCTTCGGTGCCAAAGTTCCGTTTCATCAAGGGAACTTGCCAAGCACAGTTTCCTTGGCGGCTCAAATTCTGTATCCACCACATAAATGTTGTTGGACCTTCTTCCCTTTAGGATAATTTTGTTGGTCTTCTTGTTGATCACTAGACACTCTTTTGAATCAAAGGTGACAATGTTGTTCCCTTGATCACATATTTGAGACACACTTAAGAGATTGAAACCCAGATCTTTCACCAGGTTAACGTTGCTGATCTTGATTGATTTGTTGAGTAGCACTTCCCCTGTTCCTATAATCTCCCCTTTGTTTTTGTTGCCAAAGGATATGTGACCTCCTTCGGCCTTTGGGTGGAGTGAGGTGAGGTTGTCTTTGTTTCCGGTCATGTGGTTAGAGCATCCACTATCAATGACCCATGGTTGTTCCCCCTCACTGCCACCTACAAGAGAATTTAGTTTTTGAGGACCCAGGCAAGATGACTCTTGCCTGGTCCCTTGCAAGGGAAGACATTCTCGAACAACATGTAATCAGCAATATTAACGTCACAATGATCCCTAGAGTTAAGGGCAGAGTTCCTATGTGTGTTTCTACGGGTGGGAACTCTATCAGGGTTGGATCTGTGATTTTGCCTTTTCCAGTATTCATTGTTCTTTTGAGTTTGGGCCCTAGCTTTTGGACAGCCTTCCTTGTAGTGCCCATGAGCACCACAGTTCCAGCAGGTCTTGTAGTATTCTCCTAGGTAGTACTTAGGATGCGGTCTCTGTATCTTGTTCCTATCCATAGTTTCTTTGTTAACCACTCTAGACCCGTTCCCTTTGGCTATCTAGACATATAGCTTGTGTCCAGTGTTCCCAGTGTAATATTCTACTTCTCCATTCACTCCACTTTCCAGAACACGTATCTTTTCTTCCAAGTGAGCATTTTTCCTTTTCTCGCACTGAAGTTCTAAGGCCCTACATTCATTAATCTCTTGTTCACTCAAGGGGGACTTCCCTTTATTAGGGCTCTCTGACTCATACCCTATGCCGTGTTTGGCTGGCACAAATTTGGTCTGGGAACAAGAAGCTTTAGGGCTTTCAACCTTTTTACTTAGTTTTTGCAGAAAGATATTCTTGTCACTTTCTAGGGTCCTAATTTCATCCTCTAACCTACAATGTGGGACACATACGATTGAACCTTGTCCAATAGGGGCACACAGGTGGGACATGGCTCAAGACCAACTAACTCAGCATTAGTTTGTTCTGACTTTTCTAACTTCCTTTGCAATTTAATGTTATCTTTGACAAGACTTGTGAGAATTTTAAGCAATTCAGGTTTCTCATATTTTGACAAAGAAGCAAGAACGGATTCGGGGGTTACCTCACTGGGTTGTTCCCCAGTGGTTTCTCCTAAGGCCATGGCGCACATGTCAGGTTGAGCCCATGATTCAGGCTCCTCGTCTTCATCGTCACTCCATGTGGCTATGTAGGCCTTTTTCCCTTTTCCTCGGTTGTCCGTTCCCTGAGGGCACTCCTTGGCAAAGTGTCCCTTCTTGTAACACTTGTAGCACGTTACATCCGAGAGGTCCTTTTCAGCAGATTTTCTTTGGGAACTCTGTCCTTTTCCTGAGTTCCCATAATTCTTCTTGAACTTCCCTTTGTAGAAAGATCGAAGAGCTTTTGTTACAAGGACTAACTTTTCATCCTCATCTTCTTCAGATTCTTCATGTTACTCTTGTAATGCCTTGATCACCTTTTCAAGTTTGAGAGCTATCCCCTGATGTGCTCGCTTTTGCTCCCTGTCATCTATCTTTCTCTTCTTATATCCCACCAGTTTTCCAAAAAACCTGGTGGAGCATAAGAGCTCTGTTTTCGGGATTCTCTTTGAACATCGTTCTTTCATTTGTCCATTCTCCAGTCAACCCATTGAAGAGTTGTTGAACCTTCATTTTGTCGGTGACTTCCTCTTTAGTGATCCTAAGACCAGTCATCTTGGTGCAAAGTCCCTCAAAACGGGATTGGTAGCTATCAACGGATTCTCCTATCTCCATCTGGAAGGTGAAGAACTCCCTCCTTGCGTTCATCTGAAGATCTTCTCGGAGGTCTGAGTTCCCAATGTGCATTTGCTGAATGGCTTCCCACACTTCCTTTGCCGTGTCTAGGTTTGCCACTCTGTCGCAGTCTTGCACCGACATGGCATTCTTGAGGTACTGGATGGCTTTGAAGTTGGCCTCCATGCACTTGTACTCATTAGGTCCCCATTTTGAAAGGTCATTCTCAATCGCTGGATCAATTTTGAAGTTCCCTTTCTCTATGACGCACCAAGCTTGGTAGTCCTGGCTGCGCATCCAGTTCTTCATGTCGCGTTGCCGGACTTCGAATCTACCAGTGATGAGCCTTGGTGGCTTGCTGTTGTTGTGACCGACTTGGGTGAGTTCGTGAGCCATGTTTGAAACCTGCGATGCTAACACAAATCTAGAGCAGCCTGCTCTGATACCAATTGTTGGATCATGAACGAGTTAGCAAGAGCTTGGGAACTGGCTGTTAAGCTGTTCCTAAGGCAGCGGAAGGAATAATATCGCAAGTAATTAAAACGCTGAAAGAACACAGTTCCTTATAGAGGAACCCCACGACAACCAACTAGTTGTGTGGGTAAACCTCTACCTCCGCTTGGAGGATTTTGAATGACTTTCTTATTTTATTGCTTGTTCCTTAGTTACAATCAGCCAGGTTCAAACTTCTTTGTTCCTAAGAGTTCTACCTAACTCTAGCAACACTAATGAACCTTCTCAACTGAGTTCATAAGCGAACTACTCAATTAAAACAAGAGAGTCAAACCTTACACCTTACAATTCAGTTCCCTTGCTCTTGGGAACTTCACCTTCACCGTCGTCGAGATCTGACACTTCGTCGTCGGGGACTTCTCTTCTTCTTTCTCTTTCTCTGTTGTGGGTATTTGTGAGTTCTGGGAGAAGTGCTCAATCCGAGCACTATTCATTTGGCTTTATACTCGAGTGAACTTGGGCTTCAATCGCATCTTTCATTTGTGTCCGAAATGCCCTTTGCTTGATGCCCAAGTTGTACTTTCTTCACATGTGACTTCAATTTGAACTAGGTCAACTTCTTGAATTGATCGGACCGTTGGATCAATCGTGACAGTCTGCTCCTCAGACTGTGTCTTCATCCTGTCCAAGACAGGATCCCGTGATATGCGCTGATCGGTCCTTGTCCTCACATGTGAGTTCCCATATCGTGGGAACTGTCGTCTTCTGAGTTCCTTTGAGAGAAACTCTTCATCGTGTAAGCCTTTGTTCTCTGGTCATTCCTGGGAGTTCTCATTTCATGAGAACTTTTCTCTTCAGAGTTCCCTTGATGGGAACTCTTCATTGTGTGCTCCTGTGTTCTTTGGTCATTCGTGGAAGTTCTTTGCTCAACCCGTGTTCCTTAGAAACACTTGATCGAAGCACATTAGTTCCCTTATAGCGTTTGTCATTATCAAAACTCGGAGAACTGTATCGTTGTTCCGATGTTTAGAACCAGAGGTCCCAACATCGTTCCAACAAAAACACAAAGCTGAAATCAAATGAGAACAACTCAAGGTTTAATGTGGATAAATCTCAACCCTTAAATTTATGGATGAAAATCTAATATTCAGTATAGAAAACGTATACTAATGGGTTGTTCTAGTTATATCGTTTACTTGACCGAAAAGCGAGAAATGTTTTTAGATTGGTTAACCGTATTGCAAACCACCATCATTGCCGCCTCCCCCACCACCAAATTCACCACCACCGTCACCTCCACCTCCACCACCATCACCTCTGCCACCACTAGCACCACCTTGTCACCTCCACCAACACCTTTACGTCTACGTATCACCACAACCTTCACCTCCACCACCGTCTCCACCACCTCCATTACCACCGTCACTAACACCACTTTTTTCATCTCCACCTCCACCACCTTTGTCACCTCCCCCACCACCTTCACTGTCACCTCCCCCACCACCTTCACTGTCACTTGCGCCACCACCTTCACTGTTAGCTCCACCACCACCAACACCTCCACATCTACCATCACCACCCCTGCCACAACCACTTCCCCAACCACCACATCGATCCTCCACTAACGACACCACCGCTACCACCACCATCACCTCCATCACCACCACCTCCAAGTCTACCATCATTGTTGTCGTCGCCATCACCTCTAATGCCTCCGCCACCACCTCCAAGTCTACCATCACTGTTGTCGTCGCCATCACCTCTAATGCCACTACCACCACCACCTCCACCATCATACCTTTATAACCAACGTCGTCGATGGCATTAATACCTCCACCACTTCCAAACCTACCATCACTAACGCAACCACTATCACCTAGCCTCCATCGTTGTTGTTATCGCCACCAATATTGTCGTCACCACCTTCAGTGTTGCAACCTCATACCATATAAATCATCATGTTTATTATTATTATTTGGTGAATACTAAATCAATTTTTATGATATATTATATTAGTACTTATTAAATCAAGGTAATATAGTAAAATGTAAATAAAACATGTTTTAAAAACCAAAGTTTTAAAACTGAAAAGTGATTTAAGTTTTCTAAAAACTAAAATGTAAAAACTTATATGGTTATCCAACAAATCCGTTATTGGTACGATTTTTCAGTTTCGCTTTTGTTTGCCCATCCTACCTAGATAAGAGACAATCAGACAAGCAGCAAACGTATGTAAAGACGTAAAGTATGAATGAAACAGAGTAGGAGTGAGTTTAATGGTAAATTGAATAATATCTTAGTAGAATGCGGTTTGTGTAAGGGCTCTATTTCGACCGATCCGATGTTCGAACCAAGTAGTTATTGTTCGGCTCAGCTCAGATACGATACAAAACCTCATTTTCCCGTTTTCTACTACAGTATAATTTTCGTATCCAGAATTTGTTTTGCCGGTCAAACATGCATAAGTGTTCTTCACATATATGGAGACAAGAAATTGTTTTGTTTTGGTCCAAAATCAACGCAAGAAATTCTAATCCCCCTTTGGCACGCACAAGTAGGTGAATAAGTCTTTAACAACCTACACTGAATCACATTTAACGTCAACACGCAAAAGATTTGAAAGTAATGACGGAGTAGTAAGTGAGAACTGAGGACCACCATTTGTTAAAATGAGGAATTAGTAATATTATACTGAAATTGCCCATAAGTCAATAAAAACATATGGGGATTATTAGATGGAAACTTCTAGTAGTGGTTGCTTATTACTCCAACTAAAATTAGAGTTTACTGCCTTCGGACATCTTGTCAAGCGGTTAAACCTTTAAGAGTAGCACCCATAAGTTTTCGATTCGACTCTCATAAGTGCCTTCACCAAAAAAAAAATCAGAGTTCACTGAGCAAAGATAAGATAAGAAATAACAACCCAGTTTAATTATAAATGCACATACATCTTAACCTCACAAATGCACATACATCTTAACCTCACAGTTTCATGTATACACTTAAATTCTATATAGTAGTCAAGCTATGAGTGCCAACCTTGGACTAAAACACCGAAAAATCCCCACAAGAATGACTTGGCCTGGACAAAAATGCCACTATCTCAGGGTTCTCAGCCACAAAAATTGTCTAGTCAATCTAGTGGCAGTCAAGCACTCACCAAATCAAACCTATTTTACACGTTCAGCCACTGGCTCAACACATCTTCTTCACCTGATCTTCATAAATAGAGTACAACTCAACCCAAAAACCCTACCATATCAAAATCAAAGAAAAGGAACCATCTTTAAAGCCAAAAGATATATATATGATGGGTTCTTCTTCTGGGTACACTTTTATCCTTACAATCTTCTTGTCTTTCTCCATCTTACAATTACAACTCCCCTCTTTCACCAATGCCAAAGACAGCATAACACCTGGTGAAACACTCAAAAGCCCAGCAACACTAGTCTCCAGCAATGGAACCTTTGCACTTGGATTCTTCACCCCACAAAACTCCACAAACCAATACCTTGGGATTTGGTACAACCAGGTTAGTCCTGTTAAAGAAGTTGTTTGGGTAGCCAACAGGGAGATTCCCATCAATGATTCCTCAGGCTGGCTCAGGATTTCAAAGGATGGGAATCTCCAAGTTTTGAATGGCAAGAACCAAACTTTCTGGAATTCCTCCATCACCAATCCTGCAACAGCCCCTTCAAAGGCCCAAATTCTTGATTCTGGAGACTTGGTTTTGGTAGGAGTCACCTCATCAACCATCATATGGCAAAGCTCTCAGCATCCATCTGACACCCTCTTGCCAAACCTCAAATACACAGTGACCAAGGAAAATGATCCCAGTAGAATCATAAAAGCATGGAAAAGCCCTTCTGATCCTTCCTTTGGAAGATTCTCATGTGGGTCTGATTCCTTTCTCCTTCCTCAGCTTGTGGTCTATGATGGAGACCGGAAACACTGGAGGAGCGGCCCTTGGAACGGTAACATCTTCATCGGTGTACAATTCGATTTCGTTGACACTATAAATGCAGGCCTTGTGGTTTCAAGTGACAAACAAGGCTCAATCTCAATTATGTTTGCTTACCCAAATCAGACCTTGTTATCAACTTATCAGTTAAGTCATGATGGAATGTTCACCCAGCCTCTGTGGGATGCTGGTAAGAAGAAGTGGGAAATAACTTGGCACATGCCAGCCACACAGTGTGATGTTTATGGAACATGTGGTGCTTTTGGAAGTTGCAATCCCTTGAAGAATCCAATCTGTAGCTGTTTAAGAGGCTATGTTCCTAAGAACAGTGAGGAGTGGGCCAATGGGAATTGGACAAGTGGGTGTGTGAGAAGGACTCAGCTGCAATGTGAAGGAGATGGGTTTGTGAAGCTGAGCACTATGAAAGTGCCTGATAATGCTGATTGGGTGTTGGGACTCAATAAAGATCAATGCTTGAGCCGTTGCTTGAAGAATTGCTCGTGCTTGGCTTATGCTTATGATTCTGGTGTTGGGTGCATGACTTGGACTAAGAGCTTGATTGATGTCCAGGAGTTTAAAACGAGCGGTGTGGATGTTTATCTTCGTTTGGCACATTCCGAGCTAGGTATTAAAAAAACCCAATTTTCTCTTAATAGTTTTGTCTTATGAACTTTTTGAGTTAGACTTATTGAGTAACCAAGTAATTTGGTATTGCAGGGAGTAAAAGTAAGAAGAAAACAGTTATAGTTATAGCAGCTGTTTCTGCAGGTTTAGTTATTACAATCCTTCTCTTTGTATTGTGGTGGATGTTTCAGAGGAAAGGTAACAACATGTATATATAGTTTCTTAATTCATGATGTGAATAATTCAGCAAATTTCAATCTTGATACAGAAGCTTTTGTCTTTTATGTATGAACCAGGGAAAGGAGATGATAAAATAGATATAAAGCCTAATGCTAAGCTGAAAGATCTACCTTTGTTTGAGTTTAATGATCTAGCAATAGCAACAAACAACTTTGATGAAAGCAATAAGCTTGGGCAAGGTGGTTTTGGTCCTGTATACCGGGTAATCTTCGAGCTATACTTTAGAAAGTTGACATTAGTTTTATGAATGATAATAACTCTTTGTGTTTTGACAGGGAACACTGAAAGATGGGAAAGAAATAGCTGTAAAAAGACTCTCAGAGGCATCTGGACAAGGCTCAGAAGAATTCATGAATGAAGTGATGGTGATCTCTAAGCTTCAGCACAGAAATCTTGTCAGGCTTCTAGGATGTTGCATAGAAGGGGAAGAGGAAATGTTGATCTATGAATACATGCCAAACAAAAGCTTGGATGCATTTATATTCGGTACGCACAAAGTTTATTGTTTCCCTAAAATAAAGATCACTTCTTTCATAAGACTTTTTAAACTATGATGCTGAATCCAGATCCAGTCAAGCGAGGAAACTTATCATGGCAAACGCGATTCAACATCATTGAAGGAATATGTAGAGGAATCCTTTACCTCCACAGGGATTCCAGGCTGAGGATCATTCACAGAGATCTCAAGGCAAGCAATATCCTACTTGATGAAGAGCTTAACCCAAAAATCTCTGACTTTGGTATGGCAAGGATTTTTGGTGGCAACCAGGATCAAGTAACAAAAAGAGTTGTTGGAACATAGTAAGGATCCTGCAAACTTGAAATTTCTAAAGTCTTGAAATGCTTGTATGTACTTATAAACTGGATTTTTTTTATTGCAGTGGTTATATGGCGCCGGAATACGCAATGGAAGGAAGAATCTCTGAGAAATCCGACGTCTACAGCTTCGGAGTTTTGCTATTTGAGATCATTACAGGGATAAGGAACAGCAGTTTCTGGTATGCAGAGGAGGCATTGAGCTTGTTAGGATATGTAAGTAGCCCAAAAAAAAAAAACTCTTACACAAGCATTTTGAAAAGTTTATATATAGTAACTCAAGAGAACTGATATTTTTTTGGTGATTTTTTTAGGCATGGAAGTTGTGGAATGAGGGTAAAATTGTGACATTGATTGATGAAACAATATTGGATCCAACGGTGGAGCTGGAGATCTTGAGATGTGTTCATGTGGGTCTGCTTTGTGTGCAAGAGTTTGCGTATGACAGGCCAGCAATTGCAACAGTGATGGCAATGCTGAATGGTGAGATTGGAGATCTTCCAAGGCCAACACAACCAGGGTTTATTCAGAGGCAGAACAACAATTCAGATTCCTCGCCATCTGAACATCATAGTTCGATTAATTATCTCTCTCTTACAGAAGTGAGTGGCAGATGATGATATGACTTACTTTTGTTAATGATATGGAGGAGGTGAAAACACCAGCTTGTTATATAAATGTATCAAGAGATGAATATGTATAGTATGGACTTAAGTCATGAACTGGTCTCAATTACCATATATGCAGATGTGTGTACTAAGGTGTAACATTATTGGATGAGGGTTGAGTATATATTACAAGAGTGGAGTCTGTAACAACTGGATCTTAAAATAAATCTTTAAACTCTAAATAGGAAAACGGTTTTTCTAACCTGTCTTGTTAAGCATACTATGAGGGAACTAAAACCCTATTAGAAAATTAATAAAACTTTTTACAAAATTGATTAATCCTAAATAAATGCAAATTTATAAAATCTTACCATTTTAAGGAGATTAACCTATGCCCTAAGGGCATAGGTTAGAAAAGTCGGATATACAACTCTAAATGAACATGTTGTTTTAGCATTTGTCTTACACATTAAAAAGTTATATGATTTGACTTAAATATTCTCAATTTTGTTGAGATTTTTTCCGTCCTATTATATATTTACGTACTTAACGTACTTATTCTTAATTAGTGAGGATAATATTGGAAAAAGTATGATAAAATATGCTAAATGATAAGTATTATTAAACAGATTAATTATGTTAAAACAACATGTATTTTTGAAAGAAGAGAATAATATATTGTCATTTATAATCACCAGCTGCAAGAAGAATTTTTAGTACAATTTTTTCCGGTAACATGTGAATGTGATTCAAATGTATATTACTTTTCAAAATAAAATATAATTCGAAAAGTAATATACATTTTCACTTACTAGAGTAGTAGTTTTTTCTTTTAATCCGGTAAGATTTAAGATAGCCCAAGTACAACTTGGACTAGCATAGAACACCCTTAAAAGGATGAGAACTATAAACAGTTCTACGGCGATCTCGGGGTTCTTCCCCAAGGACCAACCAATCCAACTGGACTTCTCACCCGCTTACTAGAGTAGTAGTTGTTGTCCTTTCATTTGTAACTTAGAATTAATTTTCATCCAAAATCACATTTATACTTTTTAAAATACGTCTCTACTTTTTACCTTTATCAAAACAAATAAAACAACATTTTAACTTAACAAGTCATTTTACTTCCAAAGTAAAACACATCCTTAGTTGAGACTTGAGAGTGGGTAAGATAAATTCCTCCATTTTTATTTAAATATCTTTTTTTTTCTTATTCTTATATTTAAATTATAAACTTTGTATTTGCTCATCAGTTAGACTCTATATTTTCATAAATAAAGATTATAATATAAATAAATTCACATAATTGTTTACATTCAATCAAATAAAAAGTAATGATGTTAATTACTAAAAATTTAATATCAATTAATCATAATTTTAAATTTCCAAAATTTATAATATCTGAAAATTCAATTCGTATAAATTAAATTCTTATAAATAGTACTTCTATTTAACCAAACGAGGACTTATAGATAGTGGATTAGTTTGGTGAATTGGTCAGTTTCTCGTATTAATGTGTGAGAAACCCATCTCCAATGTTAGGCGTTGTACTATATTTCCTCCCTCTTTCCGGTTGATTAAATTTAACAAAGTTAAGGATCCGATAGTCAATACCCACTATTTTTTCTTCCAGAAATGTACATATTCACACAAACACAGACGATCGAATAAACGACAACGCGGCAACAGTTCTGAGGAGATGTTTCATAAGAATTTGTCAATGACCCACTTTATGGCATTATGCATACACTTTAATGGGAAAAAAAAATAGTGAAATGCCAGCTAACATATATGTAACGAAATTATTACATGAACAAATTTTTTAGAAAGCATTTTTTAACCTAATAAAACTTTTAATTTCTATATCACAAATAATTAGTATACCCTTAGGCCTTAGCTTGTCTTCTTTATTATAAGTGAAACTTGAAACCAATTGCAACGAATGAATTCAAAAAGAGTAACACTGACGAATCTGGCGGGATTTTTTTGCAGTAAAGCTCCAACTAACTAGTCTCCAAAAAAGAAAAAGAAAACAATAAAAGTACTTGAGAATTGTTGTTTGGTTATGAAGAATATGAGATATGTGGCACCTTCCCCAGCAGCTTCTCGGAAACCACTATTCCACCAATTTGTTACATACGTACATCCTACACAACACACATGCACTCACTCATCATCTAAAATATATATGCCAACTTAAGCTACAAATAAAAACACCAAAACTCAAGAAGCTTACCTTATATGTCACTATGCCAACCCCTCGCACTTTCCTCTCTATTCTCCGTTATACGTATCTTAATTGCCAACTCGATCTTCGTACGTCATCTTCTTCAATTCCTCCCCTATATAACTATCCTCCGTCCATCTCCTTTTCTTGCAACAAACTCAATCACAAAGGTTAATCGATCATATTGGCAATGGCTTCAAGATCAAACGAGAGTACGGTGACCACGTTTGAAGACCTATTTCCGTCGATGGTGGGGCGGTTGGGCACGGAGGGGTTCATGGAGGAGCTCTCCAACGGGTTCAAGCTTCTGATGGACCCGCAAAAGTCGTTGATCACGTTCGAGAGCTTGAAGAGCAACTCCTCGCGGCTCCTAGGGCTCGACTTCTACCACGACACCAAGGGCATTTTCGGAAACGAGAATGGTGGGGATGGGGATGAGATGATAAGGGAGATGCTTAGGGAAGGGGATTTGGATGGAGATGGTTGTTTGGACCTTAGAGAGTTTTGTGTGCTCATGTTTAGGCTTAGCCCTTCTCTCATGGATGCCTCCAAGATGTGGATTCATCAACAATTCAATCCCTCATCTACTACTAGCTAAGTAGCTAGTTGATTTAATTACATCATTCGAGTCGTTTCGTACGTTGAGTTGTTCATTTCTAGCTTCATCAAGTTGTAGTATTTGATTTGTGATTGTCTACTTATAGCTAGCAATAGTCCTATCATATCTATGTTACATTATTGTCTTATTACTTAATAAAATAGTGTGTTTTCGATCATTTTCCCTTATGATTGCAAATTTGCAATGACATGGAATTGTTGGGCCCATTTAATTAAAATGGGTTGGGCCTGATGATACTCAATTGGGCCCAATAAAGCGCATCTGAAGTTGGGACCACTACTGACTGAGTTTGAACTCCTTGATTTCGGCGTTCATGTTCAAATCAAAACCCCACATGTGCTGTTGTTCCGAATTATGAGGTGTAGTGGGGTATGGAGCGTATCTTAGTTTTCGCCTTCCCTGTTTTCGGTCGGGCCGGTGAGGGTTGATTGCTTTTTCGACAAAGAGGTCATCTTCCTCTAATCGAACATGTGCTTACGCTTTTACATGCACTTCATCAAAGTTTGAACAAGGATATTTAGTTAGTTCACGATATAACTCAGGATTACAAACCGATATGCCCATTCGGAATGCCTCCACAGCGGTAGCGGCATCACATCCTTCAATGGTCACCAATTCCTTGTTATAACGGTTGAGGAAGGTTTTCAAAGATTCACCCGGTCTTTGCACCAAGCGGTACAAATCACTTGATCGTTTCTTAGCGTGTCGGCTGCTTACAAATCTGATCCTGAACTTGTCAATCAACTCAGCGAAAGATGAAATACTCCCAAGAGGTAAGTGTGAATGCCAATTGAGCACGGGTCCGGATAACGTGTTCCCGAACCAACGACACATAACAATCTCCTTCATGTCAAAGGGACTGTGCTAATATTCATAGCCTATTTGAATGCGGCTATATGTTGATCAGGATCTGTTACCCCTTTGTACTTAGGTACGTCAGAAACGTGATACTTTCGGGATATATCAACTCTCGCAATAGCGACACGAAGGGAGAATCGGTATAACCATCTCTCCTCTCCATCGCTATCGGTTGAGGCGCCCCTGGAACCTGAGTGATTCGATCCTCCAGGGCTCTAAGGCGTTCCCGTAATTGGGAAACCTCGATATCTTCCCGTATCGCCCTTAAGGAATTACCATTTACCTGATACCCGGTTACCGGCCTGACGACATCGGGTGTTACGAAACTTGGGTCATCCATATCCAATCGTCCAGCGACTCCTTCTACCACATCATTTCCTCGGGGACGGGTCGGAGCCGATTGTACATGAGATCAAAACAAATTACGCTTATTAGTTAAAGTTTCAATTTGCTTCTCGTATACCTCGGTGAATTTGGCATTGGTCTCTTTCTAGCTTTCCAGTTCCTTTTGGAGAGCGATCATTGTTGATCGGAGTTCCATGATTACATCGGCATTGCCTCCTCCAGTTCCTTGTTGTTCGGAAGTACCAGGGTTGCCATTGGTGTTTTCGGAACCTTGCTCAACTCCGTCTAAGTTCCCGGCACCGTCAACATTCCCTGCACCGTTTGCATTCCCGGCACCGTCTATGTTTCCGGCGTCATGGTTGTTGGTTTCCTCATTGCCCTCTTGATTGTCGAGGTCCCCTACGTGGTTGTAAGTAGTTTGGATTCCGTCCATCTTGCTAACGGATTTTGTAGCAGTTTTAGCGTGACTTCTTTTCGGTTAGGGCCCCACGGAATAAAGTGACTAAGAAGAAAGGCTTGAGCTCTTGTAAGTGACTTCGAGTATCCGTGTTCGTGTCCCTTCTATCCTTGCCTCGTCCCCATTTATAGCGTTCTTCCCCACTTCGACCATTGGCTGAAACGCCTGACAAATCCCGAAGATCTAGCCCCCTTCGTTAATGAGATAGACGTTGATGGCGATTATAGGGTCCGAGATTTCAGCCTCACTTTGACTACTCCATCGGCCTCTCCTTCTATCGAATTATTCGGACCAATTGCTCTGGGCTCGCACCACTTCTTTTGGGCTGGATTTCGGAGGGCCCAACATTGTAGATCACTCCAAGCTAACGTGATTTCATGATAAGTTCGCACATACATATTCTCTTGATTTTTCCAATATGACTTGTATATCCATGGTTTGTTTGTTTTGGGTCTTCTCCATGGACAACAGAGGCTTGACGTAGGCCATGCTCACCATAGCTCCACCCTCGACACGGACGATGATGACTTCTCTTTGGTTTATAATGGTGAAACACTCCGTTTTGGGTCACCAAAAATCTGCCAATATAGCCATGATACTCGTCTTGAAGCAAGGCGATCTGCCTCGGGGCCTATGAATTGTTGTTGATGTGTTTTGAGGACGCTCCGCTCCATAGACCTTCATTGTCGTTGATGTAAAATGGGACTTTGACACGGTCATGGATCTAGCTCTTGGTTTGGCGTTGAAATTGGCCTTAGAGGCGATATCGAACCGGGCGTAACCACGAGTCTTTGATGTTGTTGCGGCATCACCCTCGGGGTCTTTGTGGGGCCGGTTTGTTCATATCAAGAGCTTCTACGACGAGGTACTTGAACACCTCTACAAATACTTTCTTAATCTCTAGGAGTGGTGGGATGAACGGCCTTCGTTGTAGCGGCGAAACGGAATGTTTCGAGCCGACTACCATTAATGCAGACGGTATAGCATCAAGCAACTGCTTATGGACTTTGAAGGTGACATCTAATCGACGACGATCGGCACGGGCTTTAAGGGCTGTGTCGAGAAAAGCGACCTCGATCGAACACAAGTCGTTGAGTTCAACTTGCCATATGCTACGTACGTATGTATGAATTGTGATCCAAAGGATATAAAAACAACATAAATAGAGTTTAAAGAGAAGAGCACTATCAATGTATATGAGGCCTTGATCCTTGTGGGAAAGAAGCAAGAAAATCCTTCAAGACTTTTTATCAAAGCTTAGGTTGTGCATTCTAACGGGTTTTGCTAAAAAGCATGAAACAAACATAAATGGAAAATGGAAGACTCTTATAAGCTAAATCAATGTACCCTTGAAATCCTACCTCCATACAAGGTGGTTTATAAACATGGTACGAGAAAGATGATAACCTTTATCTACTCATCTTGCCTAACAAAGATAAAGGTAAATGCATTTTTATGATAAAATGGGAGATCGGCTTTAGGACCAAATGCTCTCTTACTTTCATATCCCTTGTACCAATTTCTGTTGAATTCAACCTCCTTCAATAGCTTCAACTTGTTGTCTCTTGCTAATCCCTCCAAATCCCACAAATCATATGGGGATCTTTTGAAGTGAGACACATGAATTTGACCTCTTGTTGTCAACATCTCAATTGCATTTGCAAAAAATGATGAAACAAGTTGCTTATGTGCCCTATAAATATATTAAAATATAATAATTATCAAAAACATGTAAGGCTAGAAATAAAAGCTCAATAAATTAGAACGCTAATGTTTCACTTACTTGATGACTTTCATATCAGCTTTCTCCAATCCAGGTACACCGGCATGTGAAAAATTGAAGACGATGCAATCAAATGCATGTTCTCTCAAGGAAGGAAAGTCTTTCATAATGGTACAATCTATGTCATGCATAATTGTAGCACCAAATTCCTTTATCAATCAAACAATTCTACGTTCTTGGATGCATTTTCAAAGTTATGAAATAATTCACCTACATTAACAACGCCATTAATTAACATATATAAATTTTGAATGACTTAAATATCTTAGATTTGGTAATTAATCTTAGATTTTAAAGCTAAAAGATAATACACCACAAAATAAATGGCATATATCATAAAAGGATTATTCTCTTTCTATTAAGTATCAATACGTAAAGTTAAACAATATAAAAATCCAATACATCTTTATTTTATCTTGTTCTCATTTTACTAATTATTCAAAAGGAGAGTGATAGTCTTATCTTAGGCTAGACAACCTTCTTCTCTAGTCATCAATTTTTGCCATAACATTTGTACAATTAAAGGAAAGAAGTTAAATTTTAGATATTCTAATTATTTATAGATCGACATAAAAACTTCCTATCTTTTAGGCTAACTAAAAAGAAAATTTTATGAATTGTATTAATTCTTCATCCCTAACTATGGCACTTAAGAAGATGGGTAATGTAATAATATGTATGTAAAAGTATATTAATATATGAAATTATACTACTATTGTATCTTTAAGTCGGTTGAAACACTTGGCTTCGATTCGGGTTGAAATGGGTTTAGATCAATTGGGTTCAAATCGAGTCGGTTAATTCCAGGTTCAGGATAAGCCATCGAAAAGTAGTCTTAAAGTTCAATTATCAATTATCTTTTGAATTGATTTAAATTTATCTTTCTATCTAATAATATTAAGTCATATCTTAACAAAAATGAGAATATTGTACAAAGATATCGGTATAAAGAAAAGAAAATGTAGCAAGAATGCAAACATATTGAATTTGAGACTTGTGAGATCAATTTGGTTACGACTAATTAAGTTAGTATCTTGTGCGCACACTAATATGGGCGGATTTCCGTCCCGCACAAAACAAATGGCACAAATATGGGCGAGTTTCAAACTCGCACAAGAAAATGACACAAATACATGGACTGGTTTCAAACTCACACAAAAAAAGTCATATATTCATGGGCGGATTTAGGATCAGCCCAAAACCGGAGTGCGCATCCGAAAAACCGGAGTGCGCAAAACTACCTAATTATGTTTGACATTGTGGAAGACATATGTTTCATATTGTCATCTTATTCAAAAACAATCATCAAATACTTTGTTTAAATTATTTAGGAAAACTACCTAATTACATTTACGTTGACTATTTTTTTGGTCGAATATACGTGAACCACTTTCTAGTCATTACATTAAACAATATTTGATATTTTATTTACTACACTATAATCATATCAATTATGTTTGACATGGTGGAAGACATATGTTTCATTAAAAATGGCTAAAAATAGTCATTAATCCAATCAATCTTTTACTTTTAGTCGTCTAAATATTTTTATTTCCTTTCTCAAATAACATCCTAGATTGGTTTTAAAGGTTAAATTTGGAATAATGGTTGCAAAAAATTGAAAAAAACATGCAACATTATGGAACAAGTAATTACTTTCAATAATATCTATTATCAAACAAAGAAGTAGCTTATTACATATCTCGAGTGTGATAGGTCGTCGCTACGAGCCTAGATGCATCCTTGAATCCTTTCGCTAAACTAGCAGAAAAAGACATATCGCCATCTCCAACAATCAAAATGAAATCACTGGACCGATATAATCCGACGGTACTGCTTGTACATGTTAAAGAAATTTAAAAAAACACCATTAGAATTAGATCAAAATTAAAAAATTATCCAAAATTAAATAATGTTTGACTACAAACCGTCCAAATTGATTGAAATATAAATGTCAGTTTTTATTAGAGTATTTATTTAAGATATAAATATCACTATCAATTAATATGCTTGTACAATTTTGTATCAATGAATTTAATAGATAATGTATTTTAAAAGTATAAGTTAGTTAATAGTCAAATCAAGGTTTGTGTATGTTGTTAGAACAATAATATCTAAATAAACTAACAATTATTTAATACCTTTTATTATGTAATTCATTTATATGATTTTACATATTTACATAATTTTCTTTATATCTTTGGAAAAAACTTAATTTATATAAAATATAATTTATACAACTATATGAAACAAGTAGTACGTAGCTCAATAATTGTAAGCCTTCTTTGAGCAAGAGGTCTTAAAGTTCAATTATCAATTATCTTTTGAATTGATTTAAAATTTATCTTTCTATCTAATAATATTAAGTCATATCTTACAAAAAAGAGAATATTGTACAAAGAATATTGGTATAAAAAAAGAAAAATGTAGCAAGAATGCAAACATATTGAATTTGAGACTTGTGAGATCAATTCGGCTACGACCAAGTAACTTAGTGCAATAAAAGAGATGAGAAAAGTAAATATCGTGGCCTCTTCGAACAAAATGACCGTAGAGATGTCATTGTACTGCTGGACAAGGCAAGCAAATCACGGAATAGAACCGAGGGAGAAAATAAGACACATGGAGCAAATCGTGTGAAACCCCGAAGCCCCTGTTTGAAATGTAAAATACACATATTACAAATATTTTATAAATATATAAAGTTGTAAGAATATATGTTGGCAATAAATGCTCAACATTCTATACAAATAGTAATGTTTTTATTACATTGTATATTATCATAACTTAACTCACTTATGACCTTCCCACAATTAATGCTACATGGCAAATAAATATAATTTTACTTTAAATCAAACAAATAAAAATAAAGTAGTAAATAATTAAATAATCATAAGAAAAAAAGTCTAATAGACTAAATGTGTAAATTATATTTAATAATAAATTTTTTAAATATAATATCCTAGATTTTAGCCAAAAATATTTTAATAAATCTTAAAAGAAAAAATATTACAAAATTAAAGACTATTATATGTAGAAAACACATACTTTTTCAATGATACATTTTATAAGTAACAACTGATATGGATGCTGCCTACAGAAAAAATAGTTATCTTATTTGAGTTCTTATATGTGAAGATGAAAATCAACTTGATAGAAAAACAATGTAAATATATAAGCATAACATTTGGAGAGTCTTGAACACACCATTGTAAAATAAGCTGATGGTTGGACGTTCATGGCTGCAAACGGTTTAGATGTAGAGTTGCCCATAAAATGCTCCATCTCTCCATACTATCCTGTTGATTAGGAAGTATAACAACTTCAAGCCTACAAAAGGAAACATCAACATTCTCTGAGCAATCTATTTGCATCCATTTATCTAGATGGTTGAACAACCGTGAGCTAGGGAAAATCTGTAAATTCATTCTATAACTAATAAATGTGAACTACAAAACACTACTTACTTAGCTTGTCTTTGTTCTTATGTTGCGGAAATAGAGAATAGAAGAACGGACATGGGGATCAGCAAAGAAAGGCGACAACTTGGAGAGAAAGTTTCTCACTGTGCAAAGAGGAAAGTTATTACAAAGGCACATTAAATAGTGCGGCTGTTTGAAAAAGAGTGGTCCAAAGCCACATAAGGAAACCTAGAGAAAAGCATTACAAGACAGCTATTATAAAGCATTACAAGTGAAATATAATGCATTCCCAATATCCCCCCTCAAGATAGGGGTGGTGTAACCATGCCAATCTTGGGAAAGACATGCTGCAGGTGTGATCCAGGTAGGCTCTTTGTGAGGAAGTCAGCTAGTTGTGCACCAGTTGGGACATGAGAGAGTGAAATTAACCCTTCCAAGAGCTTCTCTCTAGTGTAGTGGCAGTCGAGTTCGATGTGTTTTGTACGCTCGTGGAATACCGGATTCTTTGCTATGTAGACTGCCGCTTGACTGTCGCATTTTACTGGTATGGGGACAATTTCTTCAATCTCAAAATCATGAAGGAGTCTACTTAGCCAGGCTAACTCGGTACACACCCTTCTGAGCGATCTGTACTCGGCTTCTGCTGAGGAGAGAGAGAGAGACTTTGTTGCTTCTTGGACTTCCAAGATATGAGACTATTCCCAAAGAAGATCACAAAGCCGCTGATTGACTTTTTGGAATGTGGACACGTGGCCCAGTCAGCATCACAATAAGCTAAGAGCTTCATGTTTCTGTTGTTGTTGAGGAGAATTGCCTTTTCTTGTGTTCCTATTATATAAGACAAGACATGAAGAGTTGCATCAAGATGCGGTTGTCTTGGTTTTTGATTGAATTGGCTAAGAAGTTGGACGGAGTACGCAATGTCCGGCCGGGTGTTTACTAGGAAGTTAAGTTTCCCAACAAGTTTTCTGAATGGAAGAGGGTCATCAAGCAGATCACCATCATCTGGTGAGAGCTTGAGTCTTAAGTCGAGGGGACTAGCGGCTGTGTGAGATGACTTAGCAGGAAATTCTTGCAGCAACTCACTTATGAATTTCTTTTGACTCATGAGCATGCCCTGCATGCAAGGAATGAATTCAATTCCCAAGAAGAAATGCAATTCTCCCAGGTCCTTGATTTTGAAAGCATCATTTAAATAGCTTTTCAAAGCTTCAATCTCAACTAAATCATTGCCTGTCAAAAGTATGTCATCGACATACACTGCCAAGAACACCATGGAAGAGCCACTTTTCTTGAAGAATAAGGAATGATCATTTAAGGACTGATGATATCCTTTGGCACGAAGAGAAGTGGACAATTTGGCATACCGCTGTCTCGAGGCTTGCTTGAGGCCATATAGTGATTTTTTCAATTTGCACACATGGTTTGGATTTTCAATGTGCAAGCCAGATGGAATTTTCATGTACACCTCCTCATTAAGGTCCCAGTGAAGGAAAGCATTGTTGACATCTAGTTGGAGAACTTTCCAATCTTTCTTCAAAGCAATTGAGATTAAGACTCTAACTGTTGTCATTTTTACAACGGGGGAAAAGGTCTCTGTGTAATCTACTCCTTTCTTCTGAGTGAATCCCCTTACAACTAATCTTGCCTTATGTCTGTCAATGCTTCCATCGGCCTTTCTTTTGATTTTGTACACCCATTTACAGCTTATGGCCCTTTTTCCTTTAGGAAGGTCAACAATCTCCCAAGTATTGTTCATTTTGAGTGCAGAAAACTCTTCTTCCATGGAATTTTGCCACACATCAATCTTGCATGCCTCATCATAGCTAAAGGGTTCGGTTTCTGGAAGAGTCTGGTTTGATGGGTGATGGTAAGACAGGGAGACATCTGAAGTTAGAGTGTGTGCACAAAAGTGTGCATTTTCAATACTGTGTGTACAGATATATCCGGGGACCGAAAGAACGAGTGACGTGTCGGGGTTTTTACCACATAGCATATAAAGTCGAGATCCACCCTTTTTACCCAAAAGCTTAAGCCATTGGGTTGGGTTTCACTCTCCTTTATATGCTAGTGGTTTTTGTTCTAGATTCTCGATGTGGAAATCATTTTTCTCCAACACACCTCCTCAAGTGGTAACTAGCCTGGCCTAGTTAGCGCTTGAACAATTTTTTTCTAACGGATCTAGCGTCTCAATCTCTTTATAGCTAGCCCGCCTTTTTTGTTTTTTACGGATTTAGCATCTCATTCTCTTTTTAGCTATACATCCGTTTTTTTACCAGGAAAACCGGACCCGGACCAAACCTGCTCTGATACCATGTAAGATTTTCGGGGACCGAAAGAACAAGTGACGTGTCGGGGTTTTTACCACATAGCATATAAAGTCGAGATCCACCCTTTTTACCCAAAAGCTTAAGCCAGTAGGTTGAGTTTCACTCTCCTTTATATACTAGTGGTTTTTGGTCTAGATTCTCGATGTGGGAATCATTTTTCTCCAACAGGACTTCTGATTTCGAGTTATAGTAATTGTTAGGTACTTAGGTTGTGTGAATACGACATCTCCATTGGCTAGAACTCCAAATGATTTCTCACTCATAACAAAAGAAATACTTTGTGATCTGGGTTGGACTGAATGTAGCCAAGACGAAACTTTGACGAACCGATGTGTCACAAAAGAAAACAAAAAAAATACTTTTTTCCACTTGAACTACATTTTATTTTATCCTAAACATTAGAGAATTTCATTAGGCTTCTCATTCATCTTTTCTTTTTTACTCTTTTTATTTGATATTAAATTATGTTGTATCTCATATAATACACAAGATTTCATATCTAATTTTGAACAAATTTTAAACTAACCTTATATTAGACACACATTTATAGTTTTTGGGTTTATTCTTTAAACCTATGAAAAAAGGCTTGATTTTCTATATATAGATCTCTTTTTTATGCATAATAAATACCACAAGAAAATAACCTAGGGTTTACAATTTTAAGGTCTAATTTTAATTTTAAATAACAAAATATAGACTATTGGTTGGAAAGATGAGTGAACACGTGAGAGAGTCTCAACATATTAATTTTCTTTAAGCAGGTAAGATTTTTGTAATTAACCGGATAAACATGGTAAATTGATCGAGAGGTCGTACAAGGCGGTTGGTAAGATCGTTAATAAAAAAACAAGACCTAAACCAGGACAAACATGCAAAGAGTACAAGCAGCCAAAAGAAGGACCAAAAAACGAGTTCAAGTCAGCTTGAGATAAGTAAGCACAACAAGTTGCGCTCGACAAAATGGTTAACCCAAGATGGGATGTGTGGAAAGAAGGGTTGTCGAGGTTCCTCCATCGCGAGAAAGGATCTTCACAAACTGCGAAACATAAAATATGACTAGGCCTCGAACGATTTAGTCTGAAACCAAACTTCAATCCAACTTTTCGGAGAAGCACAAACCAGCTCGATCGTACTTGCCAACCAAACCAAGGGGAAGACTGAAACAAAAATAAAAGAGGTTGTATTAGAGGAAAGTCTATCAAAAGGAGATGGGCCAGGCCCAAATGACCATTTGTTTGAGGGAAATACCATTTATTTTCATTTTCTTAACACGAGCAACCCTCTTCTCATACCTCCAGTGGAAATACTTTTTAGGTTGGTTATTTATTAATGTTGGGCCTTTAAAGAAATTCAAATGGGATTTCATTTCATAAGATTAGCATTTAGTTACTACTTACTACAATATCCAAATCAATAAGCTTTTCTAATTCTATAGGACTGAGGCATACAAATTAAACTACCCGCAAAATACAGAGAAGTCTTGCAAATCGATCAAAAAATAAAAAAGAAATGGGCTTTTCGGCCTTTCCTTTGATGGGCCGTATCTCTTCTAATTGATTTCAACGCTTCACTATTGGGCCTGACCACCTATTAAAAAGTATCCAAGTATGACTGAAAGGGATTCAATTTTTTCTTCCTCTAGATCGATGATAACATTCAACAACTCCAAATTTGAAATTATAACATCCAAATTCTTGTAACAAGCTTACAAGATATATTATTGTTATTTATTTTCAAAAATGTACAAATTACGTTTAGAAATATCCAAAATACAAAGAGCTCAACCAACAAGCATGGAGCGTAGTGGGAGGGGCTACGCTTCCCTTCGTTGAGGTAAAGTGTTCGATTCTCAATGGAGGAGAAATGAACTTGTTGGAAGAGCATCCCACCCAAAAATAAAGGGGCATTCGCGAGACTCGAACTCCAGACGTAGGCGTTTGATAGAGCAAAACTCTCCGCTGAATATTAACATGCAATATACAAGAACGGCAATCCAATTCACTAGTTATAATATATTTGCAAATATAACCATTTTATAAACAAAATATTATGATAGTGTGGGTGAATTTAGTGACCATGAATGATGTCAAGGTGGCTTGACTTAAAAAGTACGTGAGATATTGATGTGTGATAGCAACGGGAAAGATCCAAGCTCAATGTATTTATACTAGTCACAAAACTTTATTCCCGGGTGGGAATTGGAGGAATATAATAACGAACTTTTAAATTGCGTTCACATATCAAACTAATTGTAACCATCCATCATTCTTAATTCCATCGTTCTTTAATTCATGAAAATGGACCACATTTTAATGTGTTAACCACGAGGGATACTTGAACATCGAGTGCTCTTTTCCCACCCAGCATTTCCATATTTTATTCAATTCATATTTCACAGGTCTCCCTCAATTGGTAGAATTCATCAGCCATATGTGAAATTTAAGGAGACTTTATTATGTTCATAAGGTATTAAGCATAACTAGTCATTCCGTGTCATTTTCATTGCCAGCTATCTTTCACAAACTTTCTTATACTAGTATAAATATAAATGAATTTGGTGTCATTTTCATTGCCAGCTATCTTTCACAAACTTTCTTATACTAGTATAAATATAAATGGATTTGCCCTACATGAGTGGCCTAGTAGCGGTAACTGGTAAGAGGCATGACGGGATGTTGGGAGGTCTTCTTAGGTTCGATCCTTGCCTATTCTTCTCCACTTGGGTAAAAAATCAAGTCTCACCATTCTTCCTACCACTAGGTCGAATCAGTCGGTGCAATCTGATTTACTTACAAGTTCGTGCGTTTTGCCGACTAGTTCACGGACCCTCGTTAAAAAAATATCTATAAATAAGTTTTTTAACTTATATCTAAGGGCATAGCTTAAACATACTATTCAAAGGAATTAAAATTCTATTAGAAAATTAATAAATCCTTTTTAAATGAACAAATTTATTTTTAAATCTCTACTTTAATTACTTATTACTTAATTCTTTTGAAAAAAATGAACAAATTAAAAATCTGATCTAGGAGGTGATTGCGGCAATTTTTTTATTGATGGTCATACAATAGTAAAAATACTTTTATTTAACAAAATTTACTAATTATATTGTGTCCAAATAACGAAACAATTAGTTGTTACGTGTAATTAGCTCCTTTCATACCCGACCTGTAAGCAGTTCGGCAGTTGTGATCGCAATCCAGAAATAATTGCATAAAAGGGAGTAGAAAAGTTAATTAAAAGCCACCAAGATAGAAAAGTTATGTTAATGCGGTATACATCAACTAGAATAAGTCAAATTTCAAGTTCGAGACGAATTAAGAAAGTTAGTTGTATTACATAATGCAAGTTATAGTACTATACTTATGTAACAAACAAAAAAAAACACATAAAGCTAAACACGTAACTTAGTAGTGCAGATTAGTCGTGGGGGTGAAGGTGATAAATGATATATAATGATGTATATTGGACTCATTAAAAGAAGCCATGTGCGTGATTATTGCTTAGCAAGAAGAAATTATATTTTAATTAGATGCTTGAATATTAATCCATAGTGTAGATAAGATTAGGCGACTTGACTGAAATAAAAGAGAAATGATTATGTGATTTTTACAATAAACTGAGGATAAAGCCATACCAACTTGACTAAATAAATACTCCATAGTACACTGTAAATTCACAAGCTTCTCAGCTTTAATTTTGAATGATGATGATGGTATTAAATGATGATTTTTGTTGTTGTTGCAAATTGTAGGATCGTAGGATCTGTGTTAGTTAGGACAAATCGGGAACTGTTCCAGTGACAGTTCTCTTACGCAGCGGAATAAAGCAACACAGTAAAATACAGAATAAAGACAAGGACACGATTCCTTATAGAGGAACCTCTACAACCAACTAGCTGAAGAGTAAACCTCTACCTCTCTTGGAGGATTTTGAACACACACACTATATTACTATTGATAGATCTCAAGATACAAAATACAAAGTTGAACTTCTCTATTGTTTGCAAACACACTCACAAACAATACTAACAACTAAGTCATGATGATTCCTAGATCTAACACAATAGAACATAGAAGGTGAACCTGACTCGTTCCTGTGCAGTTCCCTTTAGCACAGGAACCGACTCTCGAGGCCGATGGTGATCTTCACGCAGTCTCCATCGCCTGGTCACTTGACTTCCCTTTCAGACTTCTGGATCGTTGTTCTTCTGAATCGTCGTCTTCCTTTTGTCGGCTTCGAGCTCTCACTTTCACTTTCCTTTTTCAGATCTGGTACTTTGCATTCGAGAGCTTATTTGACCTAGCGACATCGCATACTATTTATAGAGTTTCCATATTTAGCTCCTGACGCTTTTGCCCTTCTTGTCTTGGGGAGTACGATACTGTTTAAAAAGACCAGCGTACCCTTTTTGCATTTCTCTTCTTTCGGAACTTGGCTTGCCGCCCAAGACAATAGTGAAATGACTCTCATATCCTTGATGCGTTTGCCACATTCACACTTAACTTTATAGGAAGTGTTTCCCTTCCGTTTTCTTGTGAACCTGTTATCTTTCCTGAAATCACTTGTCAAAGGAATTAGTTCCATATTTATTTGTCATTATTAAAACTTCGATTTTTCAAATACAGAAATCATTGTTCCAGTGTTAGTTCTCTAACACTGATCCAATACAAATCTTAATTAAAGATGGTTAAGACTCGCTTAATAAAATGAACATGTAAATGAATACTTCGTATATGATACATATAGAAAACCTTCGATCACCAGTATATTGAAAAGGACATCGATCGATCTCTTAGCAGCCATGCAAAGAAAATATATATATATATATATTATAATTATTCCATATATAAGTAACATAAAGCTGAACATGTAACATAAAACTATACTATATTCTAGTGGGTGTGTAATCATCAAGCATATACAATAATGCATTAAAGTGTTAAACCTTCCCCGTCAATAATTTCGTGTTTCTCTAATTTATCTCGTAATTGAGAACCTACACGTTCTCCATGTGAACAAACTGATCGAAGAACCATACTAGAATATAGTATAGTTTTATGTTACACTCATCTTTCTTACTAATTTTAATTCCGATAACGTTGCACATAATATTCGATCTAATTAATTTAATGCCTCACGCGTCGCACATACATCATAAAGTTATAGTTAACTATAGAGTACATATATTGGTCCATACTAGAAATATTCCTTCGAAGATTAGTCGTGGTTTAATCTTTGTATAATATTCATATTCTATAGTTCTAGTATATGGACAGATCCAACATCGGATTTAGTACCAAAAAAAAGTTAATATAAAAAGAACTAGTAACATGTTACACACACACTGTTGAAACGTTCAGACCTGAATGGGACCGGTCAACGCGTCAACTCTCCATACTTTCACTAACTTATTTTTTCCCCTTTTATGAAACATTATTTAAAAAAAAAAATTAATTTTCGACCAAAAAAAATAAAATTTAATTGATTGCTATAAATATGTACCCCTTTGTTTCTCCGGAGCCTGCACACCGATCTCCTGCCTCGCACACTCATCTACAATTATACAGATAACAGATTCAATCCAATCGGACGGTAGTCATGGCAGCTGGACCATCCACGTCGTCGTCGTCAGTTTGTGGCCGTCCGATGCCAAGGAGAGGGCAGGTGAAGATGAGGATTGTGAAGGGGCTTGCACACTCTGTTTCTGCCATTTTCTCATCTTCTTCATCATCTTCATCCTTCTCCTCTTCAATTTCTGGCAGCTGTAATTCCCATGCTTCTCGATGATTTTCTTCCCCTTTCCGATTTAAAGAAACTATTGGGTGAATCACATAGAAAGCTCATACAATTTTTCCTTTTCAGTTCCTAGCGATTTCCTGTTATGAATGTCTACTGTTTTGCTGGGAGTTGTACGGTGTGATGAAAACAGGGGAAATGCTCAATGTAATAATATTAATCATGGGCTCTGCCTATTTTTTATTTTATAGTAGCTTGATTCCAATTTCCACCGAAGATTTTTAATTTATCAACAATGGTTGGCTTCTTCCAAATTCGTGTAATCCACATCTCTCGCACTTTGGTTGTATACCTGAAACAGGGGAGCTGTGATTAAAATTGAGGGTTTTAATTGTTTAAGAACAGTCCTAAAATCTGATGTCAAAGAAAAAGAAAAGCCATGGAAACCATGGAAGAAGAAGGAGAAAATGCGTGTTCTATTTCTCTGAAAACAATCAGAAATTTGTTACAGCCTTTTATAGTTATTTAGAAAAAAGCATAAAATGAAATATAATAAAACTAGGCCCATGTGGCCATTACATGTCATCATCCAACTAGGCTAATAAGTCAAGTCAACAATATGATGTGTCAACACCCCCCTGAAGATGGAGGAGGGTCTTGCATCCCCATCTTGAGAAGAATGGTCTTCAAATGTGATCTTGGAATAGACTTGGTAAGGAAATCTGCAAGTTGTGCCTTAGTTGGGACATGAGAAAGTGAGATTAGACCTTCAAGTAATTTTTCTCTCACAAAGTGACAATCCAACATTATATGCTTGGTACGCTCGTGAAACACCGGGTTACGAGCTATATATATTGCTGCCTGATTGCACATTTAACGGGAATGGGTGTAATTCCATCCACCTCAAAGTCATGAAACAATCTACTAAGCCACGCAAGTTCTGCACAAATCCTTCGAATGGATCTGTATTCAGCTTCTGCGGATGAAAGGGATACACTCTGCTACTTTTTGGACTTCCAAGAGATCAAATTATCTCCAAACAAAACTATGAATCCACTAACTGATTTTCTGGAATTGGGGCAGGATGTCCAATCTGCATCACAGTAGGCTCTCAGCTGCAAGTTGGGCTTGTGATTAAGAAGAATCCCCAAGGATTGTGTTCCCTTGACATAAGAAAGAACATGTAATGCTTCCTTCATGTGTGTTGTTCTTGGAGAAGTGTTGAACTGGCTGAGGAGCTGTACAGAGTATGCAATATCAAGCCTGGTGTTGACTAAGAAGTTCAATTTGCCAACCAACTTTCTGTATGGAAGAGGATCAGGAAGAATTTCTCCATCATCTGGATGAAGTTTGAGGCCTAAGGTCAAGGGACTTGAAGCAAGACGTGTGTCTTCACAGGGGAATTCAAGGAGTATTTCAGAAATGAACTTCTGCTGGCTCATAAGAAGACCTTCAGAAGTCTGTGTAAACTCCATTCCTAGGAAGAAATGAAGATTCCCCAGATCCTTGATCTTGAAAGTATCATTGAGGAAGGACTTCAAGTTGTCAATTTCTGTTTCATCATCCCCTGTCACTAGGATGTCATCAACATAGATAGCAACAAATACCATACTTGACTCTACCTTTTTGAAGAATAAGGAGTAGTCATTCATGGATTGGTGGTAACCTCTGGATTGAAGAGAAGAGGATAATTTTGCATACCATTGTCTGGATGCTTGCTTGAGCCCATACAAGGATTTTCTGAGCTTGCAAACTTGATTAGGCTTGGTTTGAGGAAATCCAGAAGGTATTTGCATATAGACTTCCTCATTAAGATCCCCATGTAGAAAGGCATTGTTCACATCTAATTGTGAAATTTGCCAATTTCTCTTTAAAGCAACAGATATCAACACCCTGACTGTAGTCATCTTGATGACTGGTGAGAAGGTCTCAGTGTAGTCTATCCCCTCTCTCTGTGTGAATCCCCTTACAACTAGTCTTGCTTTATACCTTTCTATGCTCCCATCTGATTTCCTCTTTATCTTGTATACCCATTTGCAGGTGATAGCTTTCTTCCCTTTTGGAAGGTCAACAATATCCCAAGTTCTGTTTGTTTCCAAGGCTGTAAACTCATCTTGCATTGCTCTCTGCCATACATCAAACTTGCAGGCTTGATCGTAGCTAAAAGGCTCAATTTCTGGATGTGTGTTTAGAGCTTTAGACTGGTGAGAAAGAGGCAAGTTTGAAGTTAAAGTGTGATGGCAAAAAAAATGATGGTCATTGTCATTATGTGTGACATTACACACATAATCTGAGAGGTAAGAGGGAGCAACATGAGGTCTGGATGATCTTCTTAGAGCAGGTTCGGGTGTGGGAGGATTTTGTGGTGTAATGGAGGAGTCTGTGGAAGAAAGTAAGTCAGAAGAATCATCAACAGGTAGTGGAATATTAGGAAATGTAGGAGGTGACAGGAAGTCTTTAAAATTGGGGTTATGGAAGGAAAAAACGGCTTCATGGAAAACTACATCTCGAGACACAATGACTTGTTTTGTCTCAAGATTGTAGAGTTTATAGGCCTTTTTGCCAAAAGGGTACCCCAGGAAAATGCAAGTGGATGCCTTAGCTTGAAATTTATCTCTTCCTTGTTTTAAAGTGGAAGCAAAACAAAGGCATCCAAAGTTTCTAATATGGTCATAGTTAAGTTTTTTATGGTAAAGGAGTTCATAGGGAGTTTGGTTATTGTGGAGCTTTGTAGGTAAACGGTTTATAATGTAGGTAGCTGTGAGAACACTTTCCCCCCAGAAATGTAAAGGTAACTTGGAATGAAACATCAAAGCCCTTGCTACCTCTAATATGTGTTTGTGCTTTCTTTCCACAACCCCATTTTGTTGGGGTGTGGCAACATAGGAGCTCTCATGCCTAATACCCTTTTCTCTCAGAAATTCAGAATTTTCTCTACTACTTCCCAGCTCAAAGGCATTGTCAGACCTGATTGCTTGCACTTTCTGCCCAAACTGAGTCTCAACCATAGCTAAAAAGCTTTTTAAAATACTAAAGGCATTGCTCTTGCTTGACAACAAATGAACCCAAGTAGAACGAGTAAAATCATCAACAATTGTTATAAAGTACTTATATCCATTAAAGGTTGGAATATGGTAAGGACCCCAAAGGTCTACATGTATAAGTTGAAAAGCATGGAGAGTACTAATACTGCTACTAGGGAAGGGGAGTCTACTTTGCCTTGCCTTAGCATAGACAATACAAGGTAATATCTCCGATTTATTTCCACTAGCAAAAGGTAAAAGACTGAGCTTATAAAAGGGTAAATGTCCTAATCTTGTATGCCAAGTATTAAGATCAACGTGGCAAGAAACAACTGAACTAACCTCTGTACTTACTGAACTGTTATAATCTATCTTATCAAAATTGGATTGCTGTTCACCTGGACTGAGCAAAAACAAATCATTCTTGGCTTCACCAACCACCAAAGGGGTCCTCATGAATGGAGCCTGCAATAAACATTTTGTAGAAGTGAACAACACTTTGCAATTCAAATCCCTGATCAGTCTGGCCACAGATATCAAATTGCAGCTGAAACTAGGCACATAAAGAGCATCTTTCAGCATCAAACCACGCAAGACATGTATGGTTCCAGCAATTTCAACAGAAATAGTTTCTTTGTTGGGCAAAGTAACAATGAAAGGTCTGATCAATTTTCTTTTGGTTTCAAATAGATTTATATCACCACACATGTGACAGCTTGCTCCACTGTCAATAATCCATGTGCATTTTCTATCACAAATGGTTGAAGTTAAGGATGTACTTGCAAACCCTGCAAAGTCATCCTGCACATTTTCCTTGCCCTTCCTGCTGCTTGAACCGAGAAGACCTAGAAGCTGTGAAATCTGTTCTGCAGACAATTCGCTTGTGTTGGTAGCACCAGCAAATTTCTTGTCTATCTCTTTCTTCTTAAACTTCCCTTCCTTGTAACCCGGTGGAAATCCAATTAAGAAGTAGCACTTGTCAACATTGTGGTTGGTTTTCTTGCAATTTGTACAGTAGAGAGATCTCTTATCCCCATTTCCCTTCTGTGTGCTTGGACCAGAATTATAAACCCTAGCATTCATTGCTGCAGATTCACCAATTATCTGTGCAGGGTTTTGAATCTCCCTCTGTGTCTCTTCTTGCATAAGCAGCGAATAAGCAAGATCAACCGAGGGAAGTTGTTTCATCATGAGAATCGACCCTCTAGCAATGGTATATTGCTCATTCAGACCCATCGGAAAATGAATCAATCTCCTGTCCTCATTATGTTTTATAATGGCTTGAATACAACCACAAGTGCAAGGGGGAAATTGATGCATCGAATTCAGTTCGTCCCAAAGCGTCTTAAATCTTGTGAAATATACAGAAATAGAGTTCGAACCTTGAGTCAATGTGATGAGCTCCTTCTCAACTGAATACAATCGAGCCCCACTGACCTGGCCATACCGAGTGAGAAGTTCTTCCCAAATTCCTCGAGCCGTCTCAGTGTATAGGACACTTCTGCGAATATCCGGACTCAAACCATTAAGAAGCCACATAATCACCATGCTATTGCATCGTTCCCACCTGTCATAGCGAGGGTCTGTTTTTGGAGGCTTGGCCAAGCTACCATTGATGAAGCCTGCCTTGTTCTTCGTCGACAGCGCCGTGTAGATCGAAATCCTCCATTCTCCAAAATTCGTACCATCAAAGGCCTGTGGAACTAGAGACAAGCCTGGATGGTCGCTGGAGTGAAGGTAGAGCGGATCGTTGTTGTCGATAGTCTCGTTCACCATTTTTCAAAGGAGACGAAAATAGGGCAAAATGGGTCTTGAAAGAAAGAGGAAAGGACGATCTATTGAATGATCGAAAAATTTTGCTCGGATTTTACAATCTGAGCTCTGATACCATGATGTCAAAGAAAAAGAAAAGCCATGGAAACCATGGAAGAAGAAGGAGAAAATGTGTGTTCTATTTCTCTGAAAACAATTAGAAGTTTGTTACAGCCTTTTATACTTATTCAGAAAAAGCATAAAATGGATATAATAAAACTAGGCCCATGTGGCCATTACATGTCATCATCCAACTAGGCTAATAAGTCAAGTCAACAATATGATGTGTCAACAAAATCAGGATGACTGAATATATTCCAGTGTTTTAACTTGATGAGGAGAACATTAGGTACTTAATTAGCATTGGTTAGTCTAGAGTTATAAACCAATCTATATCATTTCAGCCTCCTAATATATGATTAAATTTCCCAAATATCACTCCACTGTGTTATAGGTTGTGAATATACACTTAACGTACGTATTTTCTAGTGTGAATGAGATTAGAGTGAATTATAGGTATTGTGATTTTGGTAATAACTTTAATAATTATTTTGAATTTTCTGGTTTTAAAGATGTGTTTAGTGGGGTAGATAGTGAAAATAGAGCTAGTATTGGTAACAATTCTACTACTTAACTTTTAGGATGCCCTCTCATGCATGGGTCGCAAAGAATGTTTGGTGAATAGCCACAGATGATATACTCATATACCACAACCTATGGAGGTGGTTGCGAAAGTTTCACGTAAGACTAAAAGTAAAGTTCTGTTTAGAGCAAATTCCTTATGTATTATATGACCTTGTGACGTTGTATAAGCTTAAAAAAACGATTTTATAGTACATAAAAACAGATGATTCCGGAGCATCCTCATACTCATTGGCTTTTATACACTGCTTTTGAGATAGATTTAGTTCTTATATTAATTTTAGTGCATTCTAATTAAATTCAGTTATTATTGTTACATAAATGAATTTCAGTTTTCTTTGGTCTATCGGACGTATCCCTTTCCCTTAAGCATGAGTATCCCCATTTTGACCCCTCAATTTCTTCTCTAATGGAGACTCACTGGGTCGATGATGATGATAAAAAACAGATGATTCGGATGCCTTTTTAAATTGTGTCAACGGGATATCAGACGACAATATATAAACGTTTTATTTAATTTTATCCAATTTTTTATGAGAGAAATTATTTCTACAACCAGACTCAACTTAATTATGTATAGAAATTATATGCGTGCAAATCTAGTCTATTGTTAACACACTTTCATATGATATTATAGTAGGTCTAGTCTATCGTCCCTCATTAAAAATTTGGGACTAATTAAACTTTGTATATGAGTGAGACTAATGAAGCCTAATATAAAAAGATTTGTGAGTTATTCTTTATGTGTTGGACTTATCAGCACCCAACCCAAAAGGTAGATAGGTAACTAAAGGCAGGTATTGTTCACTATTTTTAGCCAAAAAACTAAGAAATGGATTCAAGACAATGCTCGATCTTATACTAAAATAAAGTCTGTGGATCGATGGATAAATTGATGGCATGTCAATAGAAGCACACATGTACATATGAACCTAATAGAGGTTCATTTAAAACCAATTAACAATAATTTGAACATGCCACTGTCATGTATTAGAATATATGGGAAGAAAGTGTAATTAGGAGAATTATATGGTGTCTTGTGTAATATGTTTGTAAGGCTTTATAAGCCCATTCGGGTATCCAATGCAGGTATCGATTGAATGAATAAACCAATCTATCTTTCCTGTCTTCTTCTTCTTCCTTTATCTCTTCTCTTATCCTCTGTGATTCTCTTCTTCTCCTCCCAAATTCATATCTTTCCCTTCCTTAATTCTATTCTTTTCTATCAAATTCATTGTTCATGTCCTAGGGACATAACAGCCACATACCTTAAATAATAAAGTTAGATTATTTCATCATACTTCCGATATGAAATAACTACTTCTATATTGTGTTTGAGGCTAAAATGGATGGATTGTAGGATTTGTAGCCGTATGGGTAGTTACAATCTATAATGCACACGAAGGGATTTTGGTGAGTATATGTTTTATTCATAGATATAATTGTACAAAAATCTAATCAATTAAAATTTGCATAAATAAAGTCATTGTAAATTTGAAACCCAAGTTAACCAAAACGTGAAGTGTGAATGAATACAATGGAAAAATAATCAAAATAAATAAATTGATGGAACATAATAAACTGAATTATTGAACATACCTAACTTGATTTGAGTGATTATATGATCCAAGACTTATATCTAACCCAAACGTAGACCCAGCACGTGGAATCATAGTAGCCTTGACTTTCTTTTGTCACATGCATAATTCACAATAACTTCAACGTTTCATTGACGTTTTCATTTCATAATTTCATCAATGTCTTGCTACATTTTATATAAAAAGTAATTTTACTTAAAAATTGTTAATTTTTAACCTTTAAATCCGATAAAAATAATCGATTTTAATATATTTTTAAATAAAAAACAATATTTTTTAATAAAACATTTTTTAAGTAAGTATTTTTTTATTATTTAAAGTGTAGCAAAACCACTTTTATATAAATCTCATACCAATGATATAAAACAATCAAACAAAAACAAAAGGTTAGGTAGCTTCCTTGACCGCGTCTATGAGATACAGTATAAAATTACCAAAAAAAAAATCATTCCAAAAACGAGTTACACATCAATCTCGAGTCTTGCACATTGTACATATCCAAATCTCTCTTAATTTTTTGATAAAACATATCCTAATATCTAAATTCAGTGCTACAGAGACGAATCCCAACATTGGATTTTGCGAAAAGAGGAAACAATATAAAATGGGATAAAAGGTATATATACTTTTATAAACAAGAAGACCACACCGTTGAATAGTTCAAACGTGATCCCTGAACTGGTCAACAGGTCAACCAGTCAACCATTCACACCTGCACTCACTTTCTTACAAAAAGAATTTAAGTTCATCTTTCAAATTCTATAAATACAGATCACTCCACTACAATTCTACAAATCAACCAACACCTAAACAAACAAACTTCTCTGCTCTGCATTGTATAACTTCAATCTCCTGCTTCGCCCCTTCAGAGTAGACATGGCAGCTGGATCGTCCACGTGTTATTGTTCTTCTTCATCGTCGTCGTCGACTATTGCTGGCCGTCCGATGCCCAAGAGAGGACAGGTGAAGATGAGTATAGCAGTCAGAGTTGCACACTCTGTTTCTTCCATCTTCTCTTCTTCCTCCTCCATTGTTGGCCGTCGCAATTAATTCCCATGCTTCTGGCTGTTTTTTTTTTTTTCCCTCTTTTTGATGAAAGTGAGTGACTGTGAAAGAAATTACATGTTCACTCTAATGTTATTGCGATTTCTAGGTTGAATGTATATAGTACGTTGTGTGACTTTTTTGTGCGAGATGGAGAATATTTTGGATGTAGAATGTATGAGATCCTCGTTTTTTTTTTCTTCCAATTTTCTTGCCTCGATCGAAAGTTTTGATTGTAATACATCGTTGGATTTTGTCAATTAGCTTTATGGATTCGGATTTATACGCTTCTTTGAGTCTCTGATAGCAGACTTGAAACAGGGGAAACTGGGAATTTTCAGGTGCAGATTGGAAAGATGTTGGGGGATCTCCTTACACGAATTATACGTTCTTTTTTTCGAATTATACGTTCTATACGACATTGAGGACATTCCTGCCAAAAATGGTATGAATGAAACGAGACACGAGCTCGATTTATGACGTCTGACCAAAAATCTACTTGAAAATTGAAATTGCTAAAAACAAGTGTTTTAAAAGCTTCTTGACTTTTATAATTAAAACATCTTGAACTTTAAGACGTAAATAAATTTCAAATTGAACACTTCTTTAATTATTTAATAGTCCTATGTTTATCGGGTACATAATAAATATTTTTAATTGAAAATTTTAGTTAAATACTCCCTCCATTCATAAAAATTTATCATTCTATCTTGAATTTCTTATTTTACAAAATATGACATTTTAAATATTTTAATTCATTTTTCTGAATAATATTCATACTAATTAAAACTAAAAGATAAAAGATTTTAACAAAAAATTAAGTATATATAAGTTAAATCAAACAAGTTCTTAATTTTTGGGACAAACTCTAAAAAACAACAAGTTGTTTATTTAACGGAGGAAGTGTAGTTTTTTGATATTATTTGATTTTTTTCATAATAACTTTTTTTTTTCCAAGTTTAGTTCCTAAAATCAATATTTCCATAATATCTTCTGGTACATTATAATAAAATCGTTATAACAAAGCTATTATAAAATATTTGAAAGGCATTCAACTAATTTTTTGTTGCAAAAAAGGGAAAACCTGATTTACTGATGTATATTAGTAATTTAGGGGTTAGGTTCAAGTAAGGAGAGTTTTTACGATAAATAGTAAGGAGTTTTCTCAGCCTTTAGATTTTAAAAAATCAATGGATATAATTTTAGGTATTAAAAGAAAAAGAAAAAAAATCTAATGATATCTTAATTTCTCTCTCTTTCCTTATTTTTTACAACTTTTTTTACATCTAATTTTCTCTCTCTTCTAATTTTCATCGTTTATGGAAACTTTGTATATTCTAATGCATATTGAACAACTAATTATTATAAATGGACAACTACTTAATCGCGAATGAACAACTACAATCTCACGATTATTAATAACAAACAATGAACAACTACCTATTCGCGAATGAACAACTACCTATTCGCGAATGAACAACTAATTATTCGTGAATGAACAACTACTTTTTGAGAATGAACAACTACTTATTCGTGAATGAACAACTACTTATTTGGGAATGAACAACTATAATTTCACAATTATTAATAAAAAACAATGACCAAATATTTAATCATGGATGCACAACTACTTATTAGTGAATGAACAACTACAATCACACAATTATTAATAACAACAATGAACAACTACTTATTCATGAATGAACACTTATGTACAGACGCAAGAACAATGAACAACTACTTAATCGTGGATGCACAACTACTTATTCGTGAATGAACAACTACAATCTCACAAATATTAATAACAAATAATGAACAACTACTTATTCACGAATGACAACTATGTACAGACCCAAGAACAACTAGTTGTTCATGTAAATAACCGTACAACTAGCTGTTCATGTACAGATTGTAGTTGTTCATTCGCGATTAAGTAGTTGTTCATTTATAATAATTAGTTGTTCAATATGCATTAGAATAGATAGATTTTTCATCGGCGTTTATATATAGAAACGATGAAAATTAGAAGACAGAGAAAATTAGATGTGAAAAAACTTAATTAATTTAAAAAAGTTGCAAAAAATAAGGAAAGAAGAGAGAGAAATTAAGATATCATTAGATTTTTATCCTTTTTTAATGCCTAAAAATTATATCCATTGATTTCTTAAAATATAAAGGCTGAGAAAGCTCCTTGCTATTTTTTTATCGTAAAAACTCTCCTTACTTGAACTCATCCCAGTAATTTAGTATATGTGCTTTTAATTAGAATGTATAAATTGGGAGGGTAATGAGGCGGGGATTTCCCATTTCTCATGAGAATTCTCCGTTGTGAGTATGGGGATGGAGATTTTTAATGGGGATGGAGGTGAATATGGAGGAGAAAATAATTCCCTATTATAGGGTACGTATGGGGATAGGGACGGGGATAGGTGTCCTTGCCCCAACCCCAGACCCGAACCCGACCCCGTTGGAAACCCGTGGGGAATTCCCGTTGAGGATTTACAAAATTCTTATATTATGTAATTGATAGTTGATATTATGAATGGTATGATCATCGAATTATTAAAATTATTATCTTGTTTGTTTTTGTAAGTTCTTGTTAAAGACTTATTAATCATATAAGTCTAATCGGTGTATTTTGTAAATGGTGTATTAATAGAATTTTTCAAGAAATTGTACATGAAAGTAAATTGAAAATAAAACGAGTAACTTGTGGAGATTATAAATGGAAAAAATCAAATGAGGTGGGAAATCCTCGACTGAAATTATAAACGGGAAAAACGAAACAGAGATGGAAAATTTCCGACAGAGATAAATACGAGGACAAATTTTTTTCCGATGAGAAATGAAACATATATAAAAAAAACATATATCTAAATGAGGATGAGAACGTGAAGTTTTTTCTTTTAACTTTGAACCCGCCTCATTGCCATATTATGTATAGAGCATAAAATTTTCTAAAATTCTCGCATAGTGATGTGCTTATGTGGGTCATTGGGCGGCTATTCTTCCCTTCTGATTGGTAGCTGACTTGTTCAAATTAAATTAAGACGACAACATAAATTACAACTTCATGACTATCTAATAAAATGATCTATATTTATACTAGTGCAAAGTTCTTTAACCCTAAACTATTAACCATAATTAATCTAACCAACAACTATACTGCCTCAGTAAACTAATGAAGTTTTTTGCTAAGTAATCTCAGCCAAAGTATTAAGCGATAAGCACGAATCCTTAAATGTTAATTTAAACAAGATCCCGTGATTCCCAAGCATGCGCTCTGAAGCACAGCGACGCATAACTTATCTATATTAATACATTATAAAGTAGAACCCAAGTCTGTTGTAAAATTTGCGCCACGTGGCATTTTTAAATAAATTAATATAAAATTATATTTTAATAAATTTTGTAACAACTTATAGTATTTTTGCTATATATACTAAATAGATAACATGTTTATATAATAATTTTTATGTTTATAATTTTCTATCTATGGATTATGAATTAGTTTACTACAATAGATAACATATTTATATAATTTTTATATACATAAATTCCTATTAGATGATATTTTTCATATTAATTTAATATTTTTATCTCTTAACAAGATTTAGGGTTTTAATATATTTTTTTATCTTTTAACAAGACTTGAGCTCCAAGTATAAAATTTATATCTATACAATGATAACTTTAAATAATAAGTTTTTGTTATGTTGATATATTTTTATTTTGAGAAAAAGATATAATTTTATGTTGATGACTAAAAGTGTATGTAAATGTTAAAAAAAAATCGAATTTTAATTTAAATTATAAAATTAGATTTTCTTTATCTTTTTATGCATTTGTCTATTGTATAATTTATTATGATATTATATAAATATATTTAGTATTTCAAATTAATATCGTATAATTGTATAATTTTTAATAAAATTATCCTGTGAATATCACGGGACTTCAACTAGTTTTATTAATTTTATAGAATATCAACACGTGATGCATATGAAAAAAGCAAAACCAATAAAGGAAATGCCACTTGTTCACCAAATCAATTATTGAGATAAAGAAGCAAGGGTAGTTTCGTAAAAACAAAACATCCCTCTAGCTCAATATAAACCTTCCTCAACCACACCCAACACCAGCAGAATTGCAAGCAAGAGCTCTCAACCAAACAGAACTAAAAACATCCCTTGTCAATAATCTGCAGCATCGCACCTTACTGGAAGATCAGATCAGATCGAATCGAACGGATCAGATGGCGGGCTTGAGATCTGGAGCAACCGGGCGTTCGATGGGCGGATCCTCTGCATCGTCGAGGGGAGTCACTGCTGGCCGTCCGATCTCAAAGAGAGGCCAGGTGAAGGCCGGGATTATAATCGGACTGGCGCACTCTGTTTCCTCCGTGTTCTCCTCCTTGAATACCCACCATCGCTCCCCTGCACCTCACTGATATGGGATTATTTCTCCCTGTGAATTGATGCGCTGATGTAGATTTTTGTGTTCAATTTCCATTTCGAATTAGCTGGATGTGAATTAGGCATGTAGCTCTGATATGAAGGGTGATTTTGTAAATTAAGATGAATTTAAGTTCATCCTATAATCCAATTTTGAATTTCTTCTTCATTTGCTCTCTTATATACTCTCCTCTACTTGAAAATTATATTTCAACTTTCTGAAAATTAGCTGGTCTAAAATAATTTGGAGCTGAACGGTGATCAAAATTACTAGTATAAGAAACCCGAAAATTCGAAACACAATTAAACACAGTGATTAGTTAGTCACGCGCGACTCACACTTTAACTTGTGAGTGACTAATTGTCCTGTAAACACTCTGTTTGTAATCCGCAATTCCATATTCTGCTTCCGTTATGTTTTAAGAGTCAACAATGGCGTTCTCACGAAAGGCGATATTTAATCAAATTGTGTAAATTATTAATTTAATGTAGAAATTAAATGATGATGAAGACGTCCCCTTGCGATTCTAAGTTCGTCACGAATTGCATCACATCATCCGAATACATTTTAGTCAAGATAGGGTGGAGGCGTTGAGGTGTCCACTGTCCACCTATTAATGGTCCGAATCTATGTAAGTTATCGGCCAGATTTTTATGTCCCAATCGCCAGGCGTACGTGTAAGTTTATGTGACAATTTCGTACTACTAATAAAACACACAATTAAATACTTTATCTAACATATATATGCTACAAACACCTTCATAAGCTATAAGTAACTAGTAAGTACATTATGCCTAAACACTACTAGATCCTCCTACCTCTACTACCAGGCCTAGTTCTAGCATTTTATAAACCATAAGGTGAAATAAAATTAAGGGTTCATTAAGATAACATATGAAATTCTAAATGCATCTTTTTTTAACAAGTTTAGTTTTTTTTATATAATAACCACTACTGTTTTTTAAAAATATGTTCTTTATTGTTCATGGGTCTATGACGACCGCCCTATGTTATCTACCAGTATATCAAATTAGTCGGACCTGTCTCCGCTCTACTCGATATTTCAAGATCTTGAGCTTCTGTTGTAATTTATATCAGGCAAGAAAACATAACTTCACTGTATATTTAAGAATGCATATCAAAAAAAAAATATTAAATTTTATTCATTAATATTTTTAGAAAATTTATGTTTTTAGCGTAATATTTTTCACAAACCAAAATTTTAACCTACATTCTAAAGACATTAAAAATAATGTACACATATATCTTCGTCTTTCTAAAATATGTTCATATGTTATAAATGTTTTAAATTTTCCTAGTGTATGCATCACTTAAAACTGATAATTAAAATATCTAGCATCTAGTGTTTCTAGAAAAGGAATAATATTATTATTAAAATATTGCGGATTATAATACTTCTATATAGTTAGTCATAAAATAATAATGAATTGATTCCAACCCGTGAGAATTTGGAAGCTACAAAGACATGACAAAGACGTGTGATACAGTGAGTGATATGCAGAATGCAATGAATTGAGTCATCTTTGAATTGGTTTGGTGTTTGTCTATTTTTAACAAACCACCACGTGATGTATATGCAAAAGCCAAACCCATTCAGCTTTGTTCTTCTTCCCTTTTTCAAATTAATCAGTTAATTTGCCTAATTATGGTTTTCTTTCATGTAGGATAATCATCCCTTCATTTTTATACTAATCTCTTTAACTTTAATGATGTGAATGTGTGATTCTCTTACTCTCTTCCCTTGGGCTTACACTACGCTTTCACATGCATAATGCAATTAAGTTTAGCTGTACCCAACTCCACTTGCACCTTTAAATTGAATTTAAAGCAACTTTATTGTATTAAAAAACAACAAACTAAGTGCGCACTTCACCAGTATTAGTTATAATAATAAATTATGTAAAAGGACCGTTCAAACTTGTCGCCCATCCGGAGGAGTATTAAAGTTCTGTAACCACTTATCACTATCTCCTCTACACTAAGAATTTAAAAATAATTAGAGTATAGGTTGGGTATGCAATCCAAGTCTCATATTAAAAAAATAAGGAAGTGAAGACCTTCTTATAAAAAGAAAGCATACTTTATTAGTATGAGGTTTTTTGGGAAGGAGTCCAAAAATAAATCCGTGTAGGCTAGGCCCAAAGCGGACAATATCATACTATTATGGAACTATGTGTGCGTGTGACCCAATAAGGAGGGTGACCTGGGCCAAACAATTGGTATCAGAGCCAGGTTGAGCTCCGTCTGCGTTTGGGTGAGATATGACAACTAAGACAGATGAGTTTGCGGGTACTATGATCAAGCTGAAAGTCGAAGATGGAGGATAGGCAGTGGGAACCATAAGACATGAGGATAGGCAGTGGGAACCATAAGACAGTGGGTAGACAACAGTGTCTATCATCACATAAGCAATGAGACAGATGCACAGGTTTTGTGGAAGAAACTCCAGTCTATGTACGAGAGGAAGTCAACTTAGAGTAAAGCTTTTGTGATCAGAAAACTTGTTAATCTGAAGTACAAGGATGGAAAGCCTATTGCCGAGCATCTAAGTGAGTTTCAGGAGCTTGTAAATCAGTTGAGCACTATGAAGTTGCCTCTAGACAATGAGTTACAAGCGTTGATGCTATTGAGTTCTTTGCCCGATACTTGGGAGACTTTGGTAGTTTCCATCAACAATTCTGCTCCTAATGGTGTTGTGTCCTTGAGTACCGTCATTAATAGTCTCTACAATGAGGAGACTAGGAGGAAAGACATGGGTACTAGCACTTCACAGACTCTGGCGACGACATCAAATGATAAGTCCAGAGGGAGAAGTAGAGAGCGGAATGGACGTGGCAAGTCCAGAGGGAAGTCATAGAACAGGGGAACTTCTCAAGGAAAAGGAAAGTATACTTGCTTTCATTGTGGCAAAGAAGGGCATATGAAGAGAAACTGCAATGCTTGGAAGAAGATCAAGAATGAAAAGAAAAATCAGAAAGAGGATGATAAGAACACCACAGCTGTTGTGTGTGGTGACGAAGAAGGTCTGGTTGTTTTGTCTTGTGTGGATGATCACAACGACGAGCTTGATTCTCGTGTGGAGTGGGTAGTCGACTCAGCTGCATCCTACCACGCTACACCGAGGAAGGATATTTTCACTAGTTACAAAGCCGGAGACTTTGGTAAAGTGAAGATGGGGAACACCAGCTATGTAGAGATTGTCGGTATGGGTGACATTTGTGTTCAGCCAAATGCGGGTTGCACGATGACATTGAAGAATGTGTGACATGTACCTGATCTGCGTATGAACTTGATTTCTCTTCATGCTTTGGATATAGAGGGCTACCACAGTTTCTTTGGTGATAAAGAGGTGGAAGCTTTCGAAAGGCTCAATGGTGATTGCTAGAGGGAGTGTTAGCTACACTTTGTACAAGACTCAGATGAAGGTCACACGAGATGGCCTGAATGCAGTTGAGGATGAGGCATCACCAGATTTATGGCATAAGCGGTTGGCGCATATGAGTGAAAAAGGACTGCAAATTTTGGCTAAGAAGACCTTCATTCCTTCAACCAAAGGCATGTCTTTGAGCCCTTGTGATAATTGTTTATTTGGTAAACAAACTAGGGTGTCATTTAGCAAATCTTCTGAGAGAAAAAAGAATTTACTTGAGTTGGTGTATTCTGATGTTTGTGGTCCCATTGATGTGCCTACACTTGGTGGTCGTAGATATTTTCTGGCTTTTATTGATGATGCTTCACAAAAGGTTTGGGTGTTTGTTTTGAAAACAAAAGACCAGGTTCTTGATTGCTTCAAGGAGTTCCATGCCAAGGTAGAGCGAGAGAAGGGTTGTTCCTTGAAGTGCCTTCAGAGTGATAATGGAGGCGAGTACACTTCCAGGGAGTTTCAGAAGTATTGTCTTGAGCACGGCATCATACATGAGAAGATGACTCCCTCCTCAGCACAACGGTGTTGCTGAAAGAACCAACAGAACCATTCTGGAGAAGTTAAGATGTATGCTGAAAATGGAAAATCTTCCTAAGCCATTTTGGGGTGAGCGGTGATGACTGCCTGCTATTTGATGAATAGATCTCCGTCAACAGCTTTGGACTTTGATGTTCCTGAGAGATTCTGGTCTGGCAGAGATATCTCTTACTCTCATCTGCGGGTCTTTGGATGCAAGGCATTTGTACATGTGCCTAAAGAACAGAGACAAAAGTTAGATGATAGGGCAATTACTTGCATTTTTCTGGGATATAGAGATACATATTTTGGGTACAAGTTGTGGGATCCAGAAAGGAAGAAAGTGATAAGGTCCAGGGATGTGATCTTTCATGAAGACAAGACTTTGTCAGAATTTGATACACTAGAGGAAGCCGCCGAGCTTCCGGTTTACTTGCCTTCTCAGCCAGAAAGCAACGACTCTGGAGATGAGTCTTCTTCAGAGAATGGCATTGATGATATTCCTGCTTTAGATGATGACTTACCAGAAGCTGAAACTGGTGAGGGTTCTGAGCAGGGGGAGCCAGTTGAAAATGAAGAAGTTGATGAGCTCAGAAGGTCAAGAAGAGAGCGTCGTCCATCCACAAGATATCCCTCATCTGAGTATGTTGTAGTTACTGAAGAGGGGGAGCCTGAAAGTTTTCAAGAAGTGCAAAACCACAAAGAAAAAGCTCAATGGGAAAAAGTCATGGAAGAGGAGTTGAGTTCTTTGAAAAAGAACAACACATATGAGCTTGTAAAACTTCCCAAAGGAAGGAAGGCCTTGAAGAGTAAGTGGGTGTTCAGGTTAAAGACGAATGGAGACAAACTAGTCAAGTACAAAGCTAGACTAGTTGTGAAAGGCTTCAGTCAGAAGAAGGGAGTTGATTTTGATGAAATCTTCTCGCCGGTTGTCAAGATGAGTTCCATCAGAGCGATCCTTGGCTTAGCTGCGAACATGGATTTGGAACTTGAGATGTTGGATGTGAAAACTGCATTCCTCCATGTTGATTTAGATGAGGAGATTTACATGGAGCAACTAGAGGGGTTTCAAGTAAAGGGAAAAGAGCACTTGGTTTGCAAACTGAAGAAGAGCTTATATAGGCTGAAGCAAGCTCCCGGACAATGGTACAAGAAGTTTGATAGCTTTATGGTGGATCATGGCTACACCAGAACAAGTGCAGATCATTGTGTTTACTTCAAACGGCAGGCAAATGGTAAATTTGTCATTCTTCTTCTCTATGTTGATGACATGCTGATTGTGGGACAAGATAAATTCCTAGTTGATTCTTTGAAGTGGGATTTGAGCACTTCATTTGATATGAAAGACTTAGGACCGACACGCCAGATTTTGGGTATGCAAATTACTCGTGACAGAAAAGTTAAGAAGATATGGGTGTTACAGGAGAAGTATATTGAGAAGGTTTCAAATGGAAGGTGCTAAGTCGGTTAATACTCCTCTTGCTAGCCATTTCAAACTTAGCAAGAAGTCTTGCCCGTCCACAAATGAAGAGAAGAAGAAGATGGACACCATTCCTTATTCATCAGCAGTTGGTAGCTTGATGTATGCTATGGTGTGCACCCGATCGGATATTGCTCATGCGGTTAGTGTTGTGAGCAGATTTCTTTCCAATCCTGGCAGAGACCATTGGGAAGCAGTGAAGTGGATCTTCAGGTACTTGAGAGGTACTTGTTTACTTTTGCGGGGGGAGATCTTGATGGTAGAAAGTCGACATCAGGATACTTGTTTACTTTTGCGGGGGGAGCTGTCTCGTGGCAATCCAAGTTGCAGAAGTGTGTTGCTTTGTCCACGACTGAGGCAGAGTACATTGCCATGACAGAAGCTGGGAAAGAGATGATCTGGGTGAAAAGATTCCTTCAGGATTTGGGTTTGAAGCAAGGAGAGTATGTGGTGCACTGTGACAGTCAAAGTGCTCTAGATTTGAACAAGAATGCTACATACCATTGTCGGACAAAGCATATTGATGTGCGGTACCATTGGATTCGAGATGCTGTGAGTGATCGTCGGATGAGCTTGAAGAAGATTCACACCGACAAGAATCCAGCTGACATGTTTACCAAGGTGGTGATTGTTGACAAGCACCAGTTATGCGCCAAGATGGCGGGACTGGTGCACAAGTGAAGATCCCGAGGCGGTGTGGACGTCTTCCCCTTGGGCTGGAGGGGGAGATTGTTGGGCCCAAGCCCAATATTAATTTTCAGCCCAAAAGTGTTGTCTTGCTACGATTTGTAGACAACAAATTTTATGTGTGAGCTAGGGTAGATGCACAAGCCTCACTTTCCAAGAGCCACCAAATTGAGAGCAGCCCCATTCTCCATTTGAGAATGATTTTGGAGCACAAAAGTGAGGAGGGAGAAAGGAGAAGAGAGAGGAGAAATTTGGGTGAAGAAGAAGAGTTCTTTCTTGCTAAGCCCGGGATTATTTCGACTCTAGCTTCGGGATCCAACAACTAGTAGTTTGTTGGAGCTATTGATCGACCCATTTTTCCCCAACAATTGGTATCAGAGCCGATGGTTCGGCTGGGACAAAACGGAACCCAATGTGACTTGGTGTTGGAACACGCGGGTGTAGAGTGGTGTAGCTCGATGGCGTGGGTGCAAGTCCTTGGTAGTGTTGTGTGGGAGCCCCTCAATGTGATTTGGCGATTGAAGATATGTGGTGTCCTGTATCGAAAGTCTACTTGATATTGTGGTGGTCAAGTGGCGTGTTCCGTAGTGGTAGCGGCGGTACAAGATGGGAGATCTCCGCGGGTGATAGCGGCGATGCAAGATGATTTCGCTGAAGGGGAGGCCATGACTTATGTGGTCCTTGGTTTGAGGGGATGATTGTTGGGTATGCAATCCAAGTCCCACATTGAAAAAATAAGGAAGTGAAGACCTTCTTATAAAGGGAAAGCACACTCCATTACTTTGAGACCTTTTGGGAAGGAGCCCAAAAACAAATCCGTACGGGCTAGGCCCAAAGCGGACAATATCATACTATTATGGAGCTATGTGTGCGTGTGGCCCAACAAGGAGGGTGACCTGGGCCGAACAATATATTCAACTTGAACGACAAACAATTTAAATAAAGTGAGAATTGAATTAGTCGGTTTGTCAAGTTATCGAGTTTTATTTTACTCACTCGATTTATAAGGCATATCTAATAAGTCGAATTATTTTCTTATGAAAATATAGCAATAATCAAATTAAGAGTCCCGTTCGACAAAGTGATAAATATTTATCGATTCTAAAACTTATTAGTGTTGATGCTGAAATTAGATACTAAAATTATGTGCTTTTACTAAACACATGAAATGAAAATCATTTTTCTCGAAAAATATAATAAGTCCCATAAGTTAGGGATAAGCTCGTTATCGAACGAGCACTAACTAGCACGTGCATATATATAAACTTCTTTAAGAAAAAAAATGAACGGTTGTTATAAACTATGCACTAAATGACTAAAATAAAGCCCCGGAGGGTATATTTGTAAAATTTACCATCTTAGTGAGTAAAGGGGCTTGCTTTCCATTGCTATATATAAGCAGCTTCCACGGCTGTAAGAAAGAGACCAGCAAAACGCAACACCTTCAAAAATCTATTTCCATCATCTCTGGATTATAATCCCCTGTATCGCAATTTCTTTGTGGAAGATCAGATCAGATCAGATGGCAGGGATGAAAGCAGCGGGAGGAAGCAGCCGTTTGATGGGCGGAGGATCGATGAGAAGAAACGGTGGCCGTCCGATCCCGAAGAGAGGGCAGGTGAAAGCTGGGATCATAATAGGAATTGCGCACTCTGTTTCCTCCATCTTCTCATCCTCCAATCCCCACCGTCGATCTCCTGTTCCTCGCTAAATTTTGCTTTTAATTTGATTGTAACTTTTTGTAATTTGTTTTCTAGCTCGATCGATCTGGGTGATTTGAACGTAGCTTCATGGTTTTGTTAATTTTTCTCCTTTCTTCCTTTTCTCAAATGCGGTCGTTTGTAGACTCGCCTTGTACTTGTAGCTTAAATATGTGGTTTGTGAATATAGTATGATGAAATTTTGGATATCTTCGTTAATATTTGGGCTTCAGAGTGTCACACTATGTTAATTATGCACAATTTGCTCATGAATGTGCTGCCTCTTGAAATGAGTCAATACTTCTAGCTCCTTAATCACCTTGCAAATTATATTTGTTAGATTCAATGCTGAAATAAACTGGTGACTGTCAGAGAATTTTTACCATTTCACACATAAAATTGGGATTCATCTTTTATCTAAAAATTTAAGTTAATAATTAAGGGTTTCATTCCTTTATATGTTAATAGTATTTTACATATAAGGTTGGAATTCGTGTTCTGCCTCTTGAAATAGTATTTTTTTCCCTTAACTATAATTAAGATGCAAATTTTTTAGAGACCAAATTATATCACTGTGTAAGTATTTGGTACCTTACTTGGACCCAAATTATATCACTGTGTAAGTGAGAACAAAGTTGCTAAGAAAAAGTAGGTATCCTGGAAGTTATATAAATTTTGGGTAAGCGTGGAAGATAGAATTTCCACATCGGAAATTTAAAGAGAAATTAGCCTAAATATATACTCTTGGTTACTCATCCTATTCCCAATTGGTTTTAGGATAGAACCCCATGGACTTATGTGACGGGCCTGTCGCGCATGTGCGCTGGGATAGTCTCCCCCTCCGTCCGTATTATGGCCAGCCAGACTTTGACAGTAAGGTTACTATACTCCTTGTGTTAGGATTCTAGACACTAAACGAATTGACGGTTAAGCAGGCTGAAACCTTCCAACATTTAGGCGGGAACTAAAAATGATTTTTAGAACAGTGTCGGCTGAAACCTTCCAACACCTAAGCGGGAACTAAAAATGATTTTTAGAACAGTGTCGGAGGCATAAAATTTTAAAGCTTCGAATTATAAGCAAAAGTACATAAACTAACCAAATGTAGAACAATTATGTTAAGAAAATTATTATTCATTAAGCACAAGGAATCTATGAGTAGATTGGTTGTCTTCGGGTGTCAAGTGGATGAATGATATACACATGTGTGATGTGTAAGAGATATGTTGAAACATGTCTTGAAGATAATGGCATTGTATTCATTTGGAAATATCAATATGTTTCAAATTAAAAACATAAATAACCCATTACCAGCCAAGTTTTATTAATTGAAGATAATGGTATCACAACTTCTTACGTGGAGCCTTTCCATTCATAACATAAGTGATTGGTTTTAATTCTTAATTCTTAATCTTTACTTTATATTATCATTTAGATAATGTAATTTGTTCAAAAAAATATCTGCAAGTGTGCAAATGTACATGAGCATAGTTTTTATGTAGATATTTTCAAAGCGAGTAGGTTATACATTTTTAATAGAATACAGATTACAGAAAACGTTCTCTGTTATATCTCCTCCCTCTATGAGTACAAAGGTAAGCCCATTGTTGTGAGCCCATATTTGTTGGGCTCTATATATATTACAAGATGTGTGAGCCTATTTATAATGCAAATAGTTAAGACGCTATAACATAAATGACAAAGTGATGATATGTTCATATCAAAGTCTTATATAATGTCAAATATATGAAAGTCTTATAATGTCAAATATATGTCGCCAAACACACTTTGCAAATCTATTATCATAATACAACAACCCAAGAGCAAATAATCAGCAATCTATAGTCTCTGACGTCCAAATCTATTAAGGTATGTTTGGTTAGCAACAAATAAATATAAATACTGCGAGTTATATATTAGGCCAAATCTTAGTCTTCTACTATGTATATCTTTGGAATGGTGTTAAGTGGATCAAGTAGCAGCCATGGCTTGATGGCCATGGTGGAAGACATTGTTCAATATCATAGCTAACCTCACCCCTCCTTGTGCTATCCTTTTCATCACAAACGGTAGTCTTGAATTGAAATAATCATCTGCATCATTTCCAAACTTATAATTAAAATATGTTTTTGGTTAATTTAGTTATCATTTATTATATAGTCTTTGATAGAGAAAAAAAAAATATAGTTTTACTAATCACCTGATAGAGTTTCGCCGGAGGTGACACCCTTGTAGCCCCATTTGCAAGCTATGTTAATGCTCTCTGTTGCATACCTGAAAATAACATATTATAGTTAGATTCTTCATGAAAAATGTTACAAGTTTTGTAGTAACATGACATAAAAAGGAACATACTTGGTTACACAAGCGTGGAGACTGTTGCAATCTGTCCATGACTCGACATCATTAGCCCATATCCCCTGTGGAAGATTTAGATTGAGATATACAATTGTAAAGGCACAAATGTAACATTTGTAGGCATGTAAATGGAATTGAATTTGGAAATGAACTTACATCAGTGAAATTGCCTTGGATGTCCTGAAGAAGAAGATCCATGTCCTTTTCATAGTAATCCTTCATGGCCGTTAGTATGATCTCCCTGTCCCATACCTGTCATTTATTTGCATAACAAATCACCATATATAAGTTATTGTTCTTTTAAAATTACCGAACCAATGAACCATGAGAAGTTTGATCAGTTGGCATACATGATGAAGATTAGATTTGTGTCTGAACCAACGTAAATCAATCGTATTTCCTCCTTCATCGCTCGTGAACCCAACGTGCATCGGCTGCATTAGTACGTTGCAATTAATAGTTATACTTCATAATATATAAAAATTAATTATAAGACGTATAAATCAATTAACTCACAAAAATACTAACCTGATGAATGTCACCCATGAAATGCGACAAAAAGAGTAATGCCTCGGTTAGGTTATCTGCAACACACGTATGTACATGCAAGGAAATTAGAGAATCAATCAATTATTTAACCCCAAATTAGGTGGGTCAATCATGAATAATAGATCGAAAGTTTGAAATTTGACACCAGGCCAATTCATTTTAATACATGATTAACTAATAAGGTTGGTTAATTACAGCGACGATCAGCCGTGCCTTCCTTGTAATGGCTGAGCTGAGAAGTGAAGTTTTGGACGGCACCCGCCACGCACATATCTTCATTTCCGTGCGTGTCGTGACAATCCCCTAATTGTACATACAAATCCAATTAACCACGCATTATAATTTATACAAAAAAACCAATTAATTTAAGAATTAATTAATTAAGATAACTTTGTTAGGCGGATATGACAACACGAACACGGGAAACATATCATTTCTATAATTTTACAATAAGCAATGGATTTTCGAGTTTTTGACATGGAGCGGAAACAGGAAACGTTGCCCTGTTAGAGTTTCCGAGTAGCATAAATACTTTGATAGTCGAAAGAGCAGGCTTTGTCGGGGGTGTCGATGAAGTGGAGAGGGCTGGTCCACCGGTACTTGTACCAGTGGCGCACCTGATCGGGCCACACACACAGCGCCGACAAGTCTCCGTCCACATAGTCTGGTAACAGGTTCTTCACTGCATGTGCTGCTTCTGCTTCCAATAAACCCTATACATACATGAATGTAACACATACAGCAATTAATTAATCATCATATATATTATTAATAAACAAATTTATGATGCTTAATTGACTAGATTGAAAAATAAAAATGTTTATTATGAAAGGAATATGGGCTGTAAAATAATTGCCTCAGGCCTCGCTTGATTATGAAAAATCGACCGCTAGTGTGGTTTCCTTGCATTACACTCAAGGTAAACTCCTATATAAAGCAAGTTGAACGTACCGTTACGTAAGCCCAAATTTAAAGTAGCTTTCAATTCACCATCAGTTCCCAACATACCCACCCTAATCTAATCCAGTGACGTACCAAGTTAGATAAAGAGATACTGGCAATTAGTCCATTACACATGATGAGTGCGTATTTGCCTAACACTATCCGCAAAATTATCATGATCTAGCTAGAAATTTAACCTAAAAAAGTTACAAGTGATTAATCGAGTGATCGAGATCACTACACAAGAGGCTATAAATTTTCCAGAAAATAATTAACGACAAATTGCAACAGAGGATATTCGTCATATCTCATAATATCATTTTCTCTTGATTTCACACCATGAAACTCAAAAACAACAATATACGAGTTAGGATCAAGAACATTAATACTTATATACTTGTTTGTTGTAGATTATGAAAAGGCAGAGCAGAAGAGCTTGATTCACTTTAATATTACCTGAGCAATTTTGCATGTCATCATGTGACCCTCTTTGCTCCATGCTCGAACACCGTTATCGGGTATCATCACAAGAACAAGAACAGCAGCAACAACAGCACATTTAACCTGCAAAGATTGTTGTTGCAGAAACATACCTCCAAATCCCCACATTATGGCAAATAAAAAGTTTCAACAGGCTCTCTACAACTCAGTTAATTTCTCCAATAAACAAGGATTTTGAAAATGAGCCATTGTGCTAATAAACGCTATTTATACACGCATGTACGTGTTTCATGTTTCATTCGAGTGCAAGCTACGCATTTTTTAAAACATAGGAAGGTGTCTTCAGACAAGCAATCAACAAGGTCAAGCAATACAATAATGGGCATATTCTGGGTATGATGGGAATCATTCCCACCCAGAAGATGGACGAGATACGAGATTAGTGCTGACTCACATTGTCATTTTCACATGATGTTTGGTACGTATTCCCTGTTATAATACAAAATTATTTTAACTTGACTCAAAAGCTTAATTTAAAGTAAGTAGCTTGAGGGAAATCAGGCAATACTTGATTAGAGAAGACTTGTGCGTGCAAGACAATGCAAGCTAAGAAATGCAAGAATAGCTTAATTACATGAGAAGTTTGTGAAGCAACAACAACTGGCCAGATGCCCGGAACTTAATTATCTTTAGGATTTGATGTATATACAGGGTAGCAGAAAAGGGAATTCAGTTGTGCTCCTTGAATGAACTTCTTTTTGTTTTATGCTTTTGCAATGAGCGATTTCGAGGAGAAGATGCGGTTGAGAGTGGAAGCTAGACGGATTCCACCTTGAGCGATCCTTTTCTCCACAACAGGCAAACGAGAAAGGAAGTAGTCATCTGTGACAGAATATGAGCAAAGCATATGAATCCAAATCAGATTAGATGTGCAATCTTCAAATGAATTTCTTTCTCTAGCAGAAATGACAATAAATTTTAGGTTTATGTTCCATGATAGTTCATGTATGGTTGATAATTGAATTCATCACAGGAGAGCCCTTTGTGCTATACTCTACCTATTGCTTTCCAGATTACAAAACCCCAAAACTATTGGATTTCACATGAATAAAAAAAAATCAATTTTGAGGTACATCGTAGAAGGTCACTGAGAATATGGATTGTGATTAAGTTCTTGCATGTGAAAACAATCATTAAGTCAAGCTTGTATCAGAAGACAAATGAGGAAGACAAGCTCAAGTTACCTTCCAGAGTACTTCCGGGTGTAGCATTTTTATAGGCATAATTGCAAGCCAAATATATACTCTCAGTTGCATACCTGCACAACGAAGTATATCATGAGATCTAGCAATCTTGAAATTTACCCAAAACATCTCCACTTGATGCACATATAAAATGTAACTTGTTTGTTAATAACTTACGGGTCAGGACAAGCTGTCCGGTCAGGGCTGCAAGATTCCCATGTGAAAATTTCATTAACCCAATTATCCTGATCACAGTTTCAGAATACAAGAATCAATTAGAAATATTACACATGCAGATTCAACCCTATGAAACAAACTCAAAAAAAGATACATATCAGCATCTTTCAACCTCCCTCAAATAAAATATGCATAAGTATGAAATTATGACTGCAATGAGTACTGCCTACCGTAATATTTCTTTGGATAGCTTGTATCATGATTGAGAGATCGGAAGAATAGAATCTCTCAATTGCAGTATCAATGATTGCGGTATCCCAAATCTACAAAAGAACACATATAGTTGCAGAACATCAAGCATATAATAACACATGCTAGTTGTAACTTGGTTGAAAAAAAAGATACAAGTTGAAAATAAAGAAAAAAAGAAGGCATATCAGAAAATTGAGAGGAAATACAAAACATACATGATGCAAATTGCTCTTCCGGCGGTACCAATGTACAATGATTCTATTCCCACCTAAATCTCCTGTAAAGCCCACATGCAAGGGCTAATGCATACCACAAGAGAAATTTAATGTATCATCAAAGTAACCTCAGTATGGTTTTGCCTTTAGCCTCAATGCACAAGATGATCAAATGGGTTGTGAAAAGCAACAAACCTGATGAATATCACCAATAAAGTGTGACAGAAACATGAGTGCTTCAGTCAAGTTATCTGCATATGAGAAGGAATGAGCATTGTCATTTTACATAAAGCAAAGCCACAAAGAATAATTTTACTTTTTACTAAAAAAAATTCTTACAATTCACAGAAGAAGGCGACTTGGAATAAGCTGACTGCAGTTGTAGTGTATAGTTGTGAATTGCCCCTGCCACACATCTATGTTTATGTCCAGAGCTGTCATGGCAGTCTCCTGCAAAATAACCCAACAATGTCAGCTTTCACAGTAAACATAATAATAAGAAAGCTCACTAGGAAACCATATCCGCAAACTAAGGATGTAACAATCACATAACTTAATTAAAGGGCTAAAGCAGACAATGAGACAAACATTAAACCTAGATTCACATTACTAAACACAGATGTCTATCAGGAGTTATAATTTGTAAATAGGTGCAACTTACTGCAGTAATCGTAATTACACCTATAGTCTGGGGTATCAATGTAGTGTAATTCACTGCTCCAATGATAGCGGAAATGCATCTCGTCAGCCCACGAGCAAACAGCAGCTAGTTCGCCTTCAGCAGATTCAGGAAGCAACTCTTTTACAGCACTTAGAGCCTCCTCTGTAAGATATGCCTGAACGTTGCAGAATTAGAATTAATAACCAGAACAGAAGGAAGACTGCGTAGGGGATCAAAGGAACTCTATGTCCACTATGAAAATTAACAATGTCAGTCAGTGTAAACTAGATCACAAACAAACAGATATTTCAAATGATCGTGTCTGATACCAATAAAGTGAAGAATTCAACAATCACTTCAGATACCTATTCAGAAGCACATAGGTTAATTGAAAGTTGATACAGGTTTCAACAAAATGTTGTGAAGGCCGAGTGTTTAATGGCAAAAGTCAAACACAAGCTTTTAGAGGGCAAATCAGATTGCAAAACTACAATAATCACCAAAAGTAATGAATGATTGCCCTCATGACAAGTTCTGACTTGTGAGCAACTAACAAACAACACTTGTGCATTTCGGTGTAACCTAGGTTATTATGAAAACAATCGTAATTGGACAGAGAAAGTTGCAGGAGCAATAATACCTCAGCAATTTTACAGGTAGCGTAGTGGCCATGCCTTCCCCATGCTACAATTGCAGGAATCAATTGCAGAAAAACAAGAACTCCACCAATCCAAAGAGGTCTCCTTGCGGCCATTGCTGCTCGCAACCGGAGACATAGATAACAGAGAGAGAGAGGGGTATCAGCATCTGATTATAATCGCTTCTGATAGATATTCGCTTTGCCTCTGTTGGAATGGGATTCCCAATCGATAACAAAAGTTCAGAAATTTTCAAGATATAACGGCACTAGCAGAAGATTACCTTGCCTTCTGGGCAATGGGATCTCTGCAAACAACAACTCGTAGATGGCGAATTTAGGGAGGATAACCGTGGTCCCGATTGAGATGACGAATTTAGGGTTCAGGATTTGGTGATCTCCGCCTAATCTGTATTCAAACAAATCCAGAAACAGCGAATCAGTGATTGCGAGTTAGACGTTAGAAAGGTAGTTGAAGGCCATGGGAGAAAGATTATACTCTGAGCTTGATTGAGCACGTCTTTCACAAGTTTGACTTCTCTCTTTCTTTCCTCCTTGTTTTTTACTTCATTATTATAGTTTTTTTTTTCCTCATCACACTCTATCTAATGTTTACCATCTCTCAAAAAAACTGAAGTTTACGAATTTAAAAAGAGACCTTAATATTATCAAATTAAAATCCTCCCATTTATCTTGTCAGAAAAAAAATCCAACAAATTGCACCGGAATGATGTTGAAAAATAGAACATTTTATTTGTTTTTTTTTTTATAAATGGTACATAGATAAATCCGCTACAAGAGAACAAATCCCTTGGTTATGCAGCATATCCCAAGGATTAAGGCATCCAATAATGAAAAAACAATATCAAAGATCAGCATTTCTAATTTCTAATAGAAACAATATTAGCACTAAACAACAAAAAAAAAAGGAAAAAAAAACAAAGCTAGTTGGAGCATGAAGATTTAAAATGCTTGGATCATGAAATATTGAAATGAACCTCAAATATCAAAGAAATTGCTCCACCAAAACCTCGATCATTCAAACACAATGCAAAATTGCAAATGCAAAAACCTTCTATTTAACTTGAATATATGCATATAAGGCTTCAGCCAGATCAGAGACATACAACACCATAGAAAAGGAAACAAACTAAAAAGACGGAACTCAGAAGCATCACATTACAATCTCACATTGGAGAAGAAAACTAAAAGTATGAACATCTAATCTTGTTTGGATATCTTAGACCCTTCATAAGCAAACAGGCGCAATGCATTTGAGCAGCTTATCTCTGCAACTTCTTCTTTGGTCTTCTCCAGCAATGACGCCACATAAGCAAGCACACTGTGGATATTGGCTGGATGATTCAGCATACCTTTAGGCAACACAGGTTGGCTTACATCAGCATTTGGGTCTCCCTCAACCAGAAACAATGAGCTCAAATCCACACTCGGTAAAGCGTCTGGCGCATCAGTCTCCAACAAAATCCTATCAAGAGGCACAGCATTAACAAGTTTCTTTGCCTTCTGAAGTTTCATGGACATAAGAAACCCAGAGAAGGAAAAGTAAGCCCCAAGCTTAGCTAAATCAGGAACCATCTCAGGAGATCCTAGAAAAGAATGAAGAATTACTCCGGCAGGAAACGGGCCCACTGACTTCATTATTTCAAGAAGATCACCAAATGCACGAACACAATGGATCGAAGCTGGTTTGTTAAGTTCAGTGGCAAGCTCTAACTGTTGTTTGAAGACTGCAACTTGATCAGTGAAATCAATTTTTTTCCCATGTGAGCCTTTGTCTAAACCGATTTCCCCAACAGAAGCAGACGGGTTAGCATCTAAGTATTGTTTCAGTGTTGTGAACCATTTAGGGCTTCTCTCCCTAATGAACCAGGGATGAAGACCGAAGCAAGGGAGTACGGAAGGGTAAGAGTCGCTCATCTGTTTGACTTGATGCCAGTCTTTTTCAGAAACTCCATTAACAGCGAAATGTACCACGCCGGTTTCAAGAGACTTTTGAATTAGTTGAGGAGCCATGGTGAGAATCCTAGGGTCTTGGAGATGGCAATGAGCATCAAACAGCCTCATCTCGTTTCTGCTTGTGCTGCTGATGTTTAGTATGAGCTCAATTAATGCACAGATGGCTCAGATATTGAGATAGGTCTGTGATCAAAGTAAGAATATAAGGTTGGCAAGTAAGTTGAGAAGAAATAAAGATGTATTTGAGCTAGAATGTATGTTGATACTTATAGTAACTCTTATCTTCAAGAAAATTCATGAGCTACAAAATTTTATGTTCAACATCAGTAGCAAGAAAAACATGTCAGAAGACACATCAGTCATCTATTGCCTATTGGTTCTATGCAATGGGTTCCCCAGATCCCAAATAGCTTGGAATGAACTAATTCATCTAGAAACTTAAAAACGATGTAGAAGTCCTTTTAAACTTCCTACTAATTCTGACTCTTAGACAACATAACCTTCACATCGAGGAGATCAAGAACCTGTGAAGATTACAATGTGGAAGTAGTGTTGAACGTAAATATATCAACTTGCATAGCTTAATGGCGTTATCAGGAAAACAATACTCCTCCCTCAGCTTCGAAGTAGCAAGAAGTCAAAGCTACTGAAATAAAATTCAGATGTAAACATGTTTAGTTAACTAAAGATTTCCTAAAACAACTCATATCCTTGACTCCTTGAGATCCTCCTTTAATACTAAACAGATGAAAATTAAAATGTACGCATATAAGTATCGGACCTCGTCAAAAAACTTCAGTCAGATAGCAAAACCTTTAATTATGATTTGAAATACAATAGGGAGCTTAGCCGATGAACTATTGACAACTATTGACTGGTTTCAAGAGAATCGAACTGGTAAAATTACACAGATATAAGATCGCTAATGAAAATTTGATTCCAGATTACTGATTTCAAGCAGAGTAACCAGATGAGAGCAACCTAATAATAATCGATTGAAAACAGGGAATAAGATTCCGGTCTTAAGAGATTACCTTGGTGGAGAAAATAAAGGCAGCCAAAGGAAAGAATACGTTTCTGTTTCACCGTGAAAAACTCAGGCCAGAATAGACGAATAGTGTATTGTAGATTGCAGGAGAACGAGAAATCACTGGATTTAGAGTTTGGACTTAGATGAGCCCTGACGACGTCGTTTCGATATTTCTCATGTCATAACAAAAAATACGCCGTTGCCGGGGATCGAACCCGGGTCACCCGCGTGACAGGCGGGAATACTTACCACTATACTACAACGACTTTTGTTGTCTATTGATTATCGTCAAGTATTAGTATTTTTTTGAATAAAAATGGCTTTACACTAATTAACGCTTACAACCGGTTGCCTGTTGTTTACCATCTCTCTTTCAATTCTCACTTAAAAAGGGTTTTAACTTGAAACAAAACAACTTGGCTTGTTTGAAACTTCACTTAAAGAGGGAGAGAAGGAAGGGCAAGAACGACTGCACATGATTTTCATGTGCTGTAACATGTCCCATAAACTAGTTTTGTACACCCAAATACATAGTTAGTGCTAATTTTACTCCAATTTTTTGTCTAGTTTCCCAACTACAACTGCTTTTTGAACTAATAGTAGTTCAAAAACCTGTACAATCAAACACAGGCTTAGACATCTTTGACTGCTCTACATTTACATCATCTTCATTCAGCTTCTTGCTAGTTTCCTCCACAGCATCATCAAACTTGTCAATCATATTCCCCGGGTTTGAGTGAGGGGACATCTCCTCCTCCCTTTCTGGTTGGATGTTCAGATCAAAATGGCCTTTAGCTGGTGAACTAGTAGATGGCTTCTTGCTTGGAGCGTTATCGGTACTCAATTCCGGATTGCTACATACCAAGTCAGAAAGCTCTGCCTTATCAGAAGACCGAGACGAAAGCTCTGCCTTATCAGAAGACTGGGACAAATCGATTGTCGAATTTGGTTCTTGAACCGTTTCAGCTTCCTTTTCTGATTTCTTTTTCTCACGGCGCATCAACATTGTTTGAAAACGGTGTCTGACTGTTGCACACACATTGCATGTACATGTAGAAACGTGTTTGGAGCCTTTACCACTTGGCGGCTGAATGCAGACAATGCAAGAGCAGCCGGGTCTATGACGAGGGTGCCTACTGCTGGCGGTGGCTTGACACAAGGTTGAGGTAGTCTCGCCTGCAAATGAGTGTGGCCCATCTGAACAATCAGCAGAAGCTGAATCCAGCTCAGCACCCTTGGATTTCCTAGTATTAGCTGCTCAAAGATGCGAAGGGAAAAAATTACAATGACTTGTAAACTTCCAACCAATTACAAAAAAAAAAAAGAGTTCATTCTCTAGGCTCAGAATTTCATACATGAAAGATATTCAAGTTGTTCGATGGATAATTCTTCCTTTGGCATGCTTGATCTGATAGCATAGAAGCAAACACCTTGTAAGATATTGAGATTGCTACCAAGACATGTAGAAGGATATCAACATAATTTTCCAAGACTTATTTTATAGTATACAGAGTAGTTAAGTGGTAATTTAACATCAAGTTGAATAAAACTTGGATGTTTTGGGCAGTAAATAAACTGAATAAATAGCCTTGTGCTTTATAGAGCTATTGAAGAGAACTGGTAGAAAGGCGAGCCATGTACCTTATAGAATTCTTGGACATAGTTGCTGCTGGAGGATCATTGGAAGCCTCACCAGGATCAGAATTCAGCTTAATAGCCTTGTGCTTCTTACAGTTGGCTGCTCAATTAAAACCATAATTTTAAAAAAAAAAGATCACCTACTTTGAGATCTCATTAATTTATCACATGAAAAAAGAGGAGCAGAAGTCAAACAGATATGATGAGTGATGATGAAATTACAAATGGCACAGACAAATTTGATAGGAAGACCAGTAGACCAATATAGAAAATGGTAAAATTACAGTTTATATCCAAATTCAGTTATTCCATTGAAATTTGTACACAAATGGCAATTTGGTATTAATGATACAGCTGACACGATTTCTGAAATGTACTTCAAAGACAACTGGATAAAGAGGGTTACTGGGGGGTGGTTGTTGGGAATTGAGATTTGAGAAAGCTTGTATGAGGAAATTACATGAACAGGCAGAAGAGATGAAATTAGCTCAAGCGGATACCTGATCTCATGGTGTTCAGCAAATCTTCGAGTTGTCTATTGCTTAATTCTTGAGCATCAATACATGATGATCTGGGAACAAAATATACATATAATTATTGCAATTACTCAGTTAGATTGCAAGCAACTGGAGCAGAAAGGGTATGTATGAAAAGGTTGGAGAAAAATACATTGATCTTCTGTAGGCCACAAAGAAGTTGTAGTAACATGAGAATGTGTGAGCTTTTAAGAGAAGGGAAATGAGAATTTTATGGGATTTATTCCCATAAACAGTAAGGTGCAATTATATGGTACCCTTGATAATCTCAAATAGGTTAATATTGTCCTAGACTCATAGTAAGGCCCAAGTTCATCTAAAAAGATGGAAAAGAAAAAAACAGAAATCTAGACCAATACCTGCAAGAGATATATAGCAAGGAAAACTAAAGAAGTGAATTGGCTTAGCTATTGGCATTTAACTTTGACCACCAAAATATCTATAAAATTGCATTTTAAGAAAACAGGTATCCCTAAACATTCCAGAATCTTGCAGTATAATAATCATAGTAATATTGTAATGATAATGCAAAATATTACATGGAACAGATATAATTGAGTATGAGCATAACAAATGTCATAGAGGATTTGGTTATTAATATACCTCTCCGGATCCCATGAATTATCAGAACACGTCCACCTTGAGGAAGGAAGTACATAAGGTGGTATTCTTCGCCACTTACAACAGTTGTCACACTGAGCCCATTGGACATCCTCATTGCAATGTCTTTCATGCAGACACAATAAGAGAGAGAAACGCACGGCACCCTTTGTTGGTCAGCATCCAATGATTAAACAGTATAAGATTTTGAAATATGGAAACGTGGAGCAATTATATAGGGGCTACAATCAGGTTAATTTTCAATCATTTGGTAGTCACGAGAAATTCTTTTCACAATATGGATAGACATGCCAAGTGATCAGTAGCAGAAAGGCAAATTATATACCCTACAGAAGCTTTTGTAATAATTGTTGGCCGCCCTATTACTGGAGCATCCTATCAAATGGAAAGAGAATTCATGTCAGAGATGTTTACACTTTACAGAAGCCATGCAAGTAGTCTGTATAAGAATTATGCTGAAAACATACATGCTGCCATTGCCTTGTTAAAACAGCAACATGTTTCTCAATCCCAGTGTCATTTGGGACTCCTTTGAATCATTATTAATTATATAATTTCATTATCTTTTGTTTTGATTCAGATTTAAATCACTAGTATACTTACTATTTCATTCTATAACCTTATTTTTATTCAGATTACAATTTAGTTTATATTAGTTCAATTTTGACATTAATAGATGGCCTAGGAAGCTTTGTTATTCAAAATTTTCTCAAGCTGTTATAGGTATGAAGTGTTTAACATTTTCTCATTAATCACGAGTGCAAAGTTGTGGACTAAAACTTGAATAGAGCTTGTTCCAAGCAACAATCCTTCATCCCAAGTTACATTTAAATTGAAAACCTTAACTGGTCAGCTTCATTATTATTATCAGCCAGTATCGTAAGTCCAAAAAAAAAAAAAAAATAACACCCCTCAAAAACTGAGACCACCTTAAGTTGTTGAATTTATTGGTAAAAAAAATCAGATATTGCCAATTCACTCAAGTTTAGAGCAAAGGTATCTCAGATGGTACCTCGTACTCCTCAAACTCAAAGTCTTCAACTAGCACAACTTTAGGGATATGGTCAATATGAGGTCTTAAAAGTCCCTGTGCCTCTTTCATGGTAACTTTCAGCTCTATCAGGCTTAGAGTGTCCAGCTTCATACGCTTGATTGTTGAACCAACTATGCCATTTCTCCTCTTACTTAAAGATGTCTTGCTCCCAGGTGCTTCCTTGACTTCATATCCTGACTTGTCAACTTTGGACTGGAAACCAACTGGATCAACTTTGTCAGCCTGCATCATGTATTAACTTTAGAATCCTGAATTATGATGTTAGATTATGACAGTTCACTTACAAACGTAATAATGTTAAAGAGTACTTGATACTAACATCATCATACTTAGGAACCCAATTACAAGGTTTGATAGGCTGAGACTGGAACAAAGAAGCAGAATGGTAAATTGTTGTTTTGTTATCAGGCAACTTACAGCAATTTATGCTAGAATGTATATACAATTTCATTTTTCCATCTAGATGGAAAAACAAAAATTACCTACAAAAGGGAACTTATAAAGTGAAAAAAGCTATATTTCTTGCATCCTAGCAACTTATCACTACATGAAACAGAAATCCAGCATCCAGCAAATCTAAATTTCTGGCTCCCAACTTTCTGAAATCTGTCTTCAAAGCTTTTATGGAACCAAGCATAAAATGAAATTTAGATGACCATCTCTGCCATGTTGATTCTTCAATATAAAAAGACTGAGTTGTTTTATCTTTCTTTTGCCATACATATGTCATAAGACGTAAGTTAATCAATTACACCACAGTTAATGTCCAACAAAGTCATCCAGTCATCTATACACCCAGGTACCTTCATGGAACAGTTATCATAATATAAGCTAGCTCCATTAGTAATTTTTATATATAGTAATACCTGACTGCATGTAGGAATAGACGCAGCCTTTCTGTATCCCATGATCAATTTTCCTTTTGGCTCCAAACGACTGAATGTCACTGAACAGCACAATTTATAGTAAGACTCCTGGGAGCTTCAAAGATCATAACCTTTACCTTCCCCCTCCCTTCATTCGTGTCTTCTTTTTTTGTTTTCTTAATACAGGATTTAACACAATGAAAATAACATATAAAGAGCTATTGCAAGTGCAACAAGGACCCTAAAGAGGGACTTATAGCCATCAACAGTAGCAATTCCATTTCCATAATCATATATGTGTACAGCAACCTCATATCAAACCTGATAAGCCACCCCCAGAATAGCTTATATACCACAAACCAGAAAAAGAAAAATAACAAGTACCACCATGTTAATACCACAAAGGTAAATGGCTGTATGACCAGTGGCCCTACTTACTAGTGTCCTTTCCTTCCAAGACAAACAATACTTTTCATCCCATAGTGATATACTAAGAAGGCAGGAGTGAGAATATAAAGTTCTTAGGAAGGAGAGTATTAGCAATGAGTCTAATGACTACTGAGCAATAACATTAATTAGACAAACCTAGTCCCTTTGATACAGTATCTTTTGTATGTAAAACAAGATAATGCAACCATGGCTTTTCTTTCAAAACAAATTAGTGATTCAGTTTCATCAATAAGTTGTCTTCTGTTGTATTTATCGAACTCCATGTATTTTGACCCCAAACCCCATTAGCAACTGTTAGTATAAAAGCATTAATAACAAAAAATGTATTCGATATAGTGAAAATAACAGAACAGTAAATAGTTTACCTGTATCTCCAGCCTGTAGTTCCATCGACTGTATACAAGGAGTTATCCCTTCCAAGACATACATTCTGCTATTATTGTTAGGCCAAAACCGAAACTGAAATGTCCATTCTTGACCTTTTACATCCTGAATCTTGAGAGGCAACCCTTCAGGTTCCGAAATCGGAGGGAAGTAAGTCTGTTGCATGTGATGATAAAAAAAAGTGTGAATAATTTTGTCAATAAATGTATACTTACGCTGTTGTCAAAGAGGCCTATTGCTAAAGAGAAAAGACAGCAATAAATTTGAAGCATAAAAGAAGGCCATTGTACATAAGTTATATGCTGCAGATAAGAATCTGCCTATTTGTCTGACATTAAAACAAGTGCAAAATATGTAGTCTAGCAGGGTAACAGGAACAGATTCACCTCTGCACACTTCTTTGGCAGCACCAGACGACCAACCCTACCAGCATCACTAGCACTGAGCATCTTCTCAAACAATGGTGTAATGGCAAAATTTGAACTTTCACATGTCAAGGCACGCATCATTTGAAATTTTAAGGTAGCTAGAAAACTTTTAAAGCAGAAAGGAAGGTCATGTTATATATCCTTAACTCTAGCGAAGAAAAAAAATCTGAAAACTAAGAAACAAACAGAGTACAAAGGAGTTCTCAGGTTCACATAGTAAAAGTCAAGGAATTCTGTAGTTCAAGTGGAAAGGATACTCTCCAGAGATCTTCTGTAGCTCTTTATCAGATATATTGGGGCCATACCAGGAAAATACTTGATCTTGATTGCTAATATCTGCTCGAACTTTAGCATTTCTATGAGTTTTACCTAATGAGTCCAGCCCATTATATGAGGTAGGGCTCAATGGATTTCCAGTTAGGGGAGTTGACAGTCGTTGGGTGATGATAGAGGCCCTGGTTTGATTTTCTGTTTCACTGCAAGATGCAGAAGCCAAGCCATAATGCGGAACAGGTGACTGATCTTTAACACTGACTGGTAGACCACTTCTCATACACAAACTATGTTTCTCTTCGTGAATGAGACCTAGGGTATAGAATAAACAAAGAGACAAGACAAAGGCATCAGCGGTGCTTTCTTTTTCCCTTCCTTTCAAGCTAATGCTTTGCACTTGTTGAGCTCCAGGATGTTCAATCAGAGAAAAGGATGATAGTAAAGACATGCTTTCTTTTCTAATCATTATTCCTAAGATCTATATCTATATACTGAGTATTAGGAAGTACCAAATTGTTGAAAGATCCATAGTTTCAAACATACTTGGACCTAGGTAGGTCTCTATCCATTAGTCCTCTGCAAGAATATTGACATTTAATGCATTCAAGTGAAGAATCATTGAATATATCACCTAAGCATGGCCGTGGTGATTGGAGTACAGTTTGAGCTGAACAAGTTAGATGTGAAGCCTGGCTTAGAAATCCAACAGAAACATTTCCAGTATTGAGACTCTTGTTTAGCTTAAGCAGATCATTGAAGGACATGGAAGACCCAGGCAGTCCCACAGAACCATTACCAGAATTGAGACTCTGGTTTAGCTTAAGCAGATCATTCAAAGACATGGAAAACCCAGGTGCTGATGAGCATGCTGGATTCTGAGTCTGGAAAACATAAAAAGACATTGTTACATTTCAAGAGCTCAAGTAACACTAACACATTGACAGATAATGTACATATGACACTTGTTCAGATTTTACAGCACGAAGCTGAAACGAGAACTATCTGGACAACAACAACAACAACAAATAATTTAAGAAAGAAAATAATAACTGAATTTCGAAAACATTGGCTTGTTTCATATTGGTTCCTGCTTACCCATATGGATGTTTTCCTTGAACAATCTATGCAACTAACTCCCCCAGCATCCAACAAGACAAAAGTATGAGCTGACACAATACATCCACAATGAACAGGCTGCACAGCAAGATCTCATCACAGTGAAGAGTGAGATAACATTGAGGTTTCTCAACAGCAAATAGAAAGATAATACAGCAAAAAGGCATATTAATTGAACAAGTGGCTCCTTGATAGCCAGATTTTTAGACCAATCAGCTTGAAGAGCCAGGGTAAACACAACAAAAAAGGCTGTTAGCCAGCCAGATATTTAAGTAATGTATTTATAATTCTGCCCAATGTCTGTGGTTAGGCATGTATATAAGGGCAATGATATATTCTAATCCTGTGTAACTTTTTACTTAGTAATCAATTCTTCCTCCAGTTATTCTCACTTTTCTCTCTCGATATTATGTTTTCCCTCCTGAATTTAGGCCTCTGATCTTGATTACTGATCTAAATTTTCATTCCTAAATTTTGCAGTTTTTTTCAGTATTCAAGAAGCAAACTCTTGTCTAGAAATTGGAAAATTAAGTATTCCTCTTTTTTCTGAACAATAGCGTTACACAAATTCTTGTCTGTGGCACTATCATAAGTAATTTAGCTGAGTGTGACAAGGTTCTTACCTTACCACAAGACTCACAAGATCTCCAGCCCGCAATATGTGGATGAAATGTATCGCAAAACTTTCCTTCGTCATAAGCAGAACTGTAATTGCAACACAGTAATAGAATTACAAACCAGCAAAGACATGGGAAAGAATAAACAGAATAATCCTTCATAGAAAAGAAAGGATTGCAAAGGAGGTCGAGATTGAATGCAATATACTAAAGTCTCAATCTCCAGACCTCCCTCTGCAGATTGGCCGATGCTGCAAAATCTTTTCAAAAAAAAAACCTTTGGATATTCATTTCCTAAGATTATTGTATGAGGAAATACATGGAATTGGAAATGCATAAAGTGTATTCATGATAATGCCTCTAAATGACTGTTCATCCAATAACCACAAAGAGAAATTACATACTACTTATTAATCTTAGAATAACCATCTTCTCATAACAAATCTAACATATTTGATTTTCTTATTCCATGAGCAATACATGTGCAGTGCATTTCTGATTATATCTGGAAGCATCGCCTCTCAGGCAGATCAAAGTAGGAAGCAGGTCAAGGATATGATGCTTAAGGGAATGGAGCTTCAGTACTTAGGTGAGAGTGGTGTCCACAATGAGGTAATAAACTTTACAAATGAACTCCACTGCAGAACAATTGGATGGCCAATGGGGGAATATGGTATACTGTGTGATTTCACATAACACTATGAGATGTTTCAAGGTTTCAATAACATCTCTATTTTCTAAGGCATCCCTCTGTCACAAAGCAAACAAACTTTTTTCCTTGGATAATAAGTAATCTGAGAAGAAAATAGTGCGTGTGCCCAGTAGCAACAGAAGTAGAAAGATTTGAGAAAAGACAAGGAAAAAAATGGGTTTATTTCCTGCACATTTTGCTAGGGATCCAAATTGAAAAATAAAAATTATTTGGCTGATTCCACATGACTTGACAATTTGGAAAAATAGAGGTGGATTCTGAGCTAAAAATCACTATAGTTGGACGATATCAAATTATAATTCCAGTATAGTAATTGAATACCATGATTCAAGTTTTTCACAGCATAAATTCAATTGATTGCATTTTGTCCAAATTGGACTGGCATTGAAAGCTAGGAGTAGATTCACAGGCTAAAAGTAATTATGGTGGAGTCCTGTGACCCATATTGCAACCTACAATGCCCAGCATACTGAACCCCAACAGGAAACTACGGAGACCTGTAACGGTCAAAATTTTCTTACCATAAGAAATCAGTACATTATCATAATATCATTTCCATATAACGCGATCGTTATAAATTCATTTCAACAAGTATCGTAATTACCATAACCATGTCTGCGATTCAACCACTTCAACTGATATTCGTTAAACAGCTACAGCACACGAAGATAATTCGAAAACACGAAATAATTATTTTAAATAAGCAAATCCATTCAAGTAAATTCAACCAGAGCCGCCGAGAAAATAAAACTCTGAATCCTAGAACACAAACATATTATTCCAAAGCGGACGAAGTTATTTGTCATTTTAAAAGGAAAAAAAAATCTAAAAAATCTTCCAAGCACTACAAAAACCAGTCAACAAATAGTAGAAGGCCAAAAATAATTTAAAAATTGAAAGAGAGAGAAACAACAAGACAACAAAAGGAAGTTAAGGCATCAGAAATTTGAGTGAGCTTACGCGCATCGATCGCAGAGCTCTGCGTGCTCGCCGTTACGAAGACGCCATCCCTTCCTCCTCCTCTCGGATTTCGCCTCGCGACACTCTTTATTGAAGCAAGAATCCGTTGACGACATCGCAAGCTCCCTCTCCTGGGAGAGAGGGAATTTTCCGGTGAACTAGAAGAAAACCTAGCGGCGGAGGCTGCGGAAGCGGAGCGACGGGTCTGTGGAGAGAGGAGATAGCCAAATGGCGGTTGTCGCAACCTGAGAAGGAGAGAGAGAGTAGAGGAGAAGACGGGGAGAGAGGAGGAGGAGGGAGAATGACAGAAAGAAAAGTGAGGGGAAAGTATATAAAATTAAGTGGAAAAAATATTTTTAAATATCAGCGTCGTTGTCGCCCTTTCTTTCCATTGCCATTGTGTTTTTTTGGTGGAATCCTTGACTTGTGTAAGTTGTGTGTGCGATACTCTACTCCTCGAGATCACTTAAAAGTGTTGGATAAATTTATTTTTGTTATGAAATTCAAATTATCATACTCGAAGCTATCTATTTAACATATATTATGTATGAATAAGTGTATAATGGAGGAAAATTGTACAAGGTGAATTATTCACCTTTTTCACCTCCTTATTTTCATGCATAAATCATGGAGATTTACCAAAGTTGTACCCCACTCTTGGTCTATAAATATGGTCATCATCCATTGTAAAACTTGCACCAAAGTAGAGTAAGAAGGACACTCTCTAAAGTTCTTACTCTCCCCCCTCTCTTCTAATGATCTAAAAGTTATCATAAAGTTTGTTTAAGTGTTCTTTCCAAAAGAAAAAGTGGTCTTGCTTTTATAATCATTTCATAACACGTTATCAACACGAGTCTCTAATTACCAATTGAGCTTCACTAATCACCAAGGTACAAAATTCTATCTCTTCCTAACCTTAATCATGCAAGACGTTTATTTCCTAAAACCGTTTTGAGGAGTATGCTCTGTAGTTGCCCGATTTGGGATCTTCTACATCAGAAACTCGTTTTCTTCCTAGATTTGAAACGATTTCTTACCAAAATAAATCATGTTTTTGGATATGTACAAGATACAAACAAAATATTAGATTTGCTTACCTCTTTTGAAGTATAAACCGATTTCACCTCCGAACTCTTCACTTTCACCACTTAGATTGGAAATAAGTTTTAACCAAAATGATTAAGAGCATGATGTTGGTAATCACAATAAGAACAAGGCAAATGAAAAGCTCAATAATAAATCTCCTATTACCGGCCCTAAGACGACGCATAATCTCGTCGTCGGCCATGGAGAATGTCGAAAGAAAAATTGGTAAAGGTGGTCGAATACGGAAGTGGAGGAAGGAGATAAGGTCGGAAGTGAAAAAGTGAAAAAGGGGATGAAGGGAATCGGATTTTAAGGACTTCAGACTTTGGACTTAAAGGACCTCGGACTCTAAGGACTTTAAGGACTTCGAACTAACTCTAAGGACTTTAAGGACTTCGGACTCTAGTGACTTTAAGGACTTTAAAGACTTTAAAATTCCCGCTATATAATTTTCTTTCATTTCATATGATCTCTTTCTTTTGTCTTACGATATTGTCTATGCCTATATCTTATTGATTACTTCTCTGACTCACGCAATCTTTCTTTATACATTCTGAATATATCATCTACATGCATATATTTATTGTTTGATATGACATGTCCTTCAATCGTCTCATACACGATTCATGCATTATATTATTGATTATGTTAACCTTTAATTTGCATATCTTTATATGTATCAACTAATGACAAACATCGCTAAAAGGGAATTTGATATCCTTGATCTATCGGGCCAGAAATACCTCGAATGGAGGGTAGATGTCGTGGCTCACCTCAAGGCAAATGGCCTTGAGGAAACAATTGTGGCAAACAATAGTGTCACCCCACAGGAAAAGGCGAAAGCCATTGTGTTCCTCCGTCACCACATTCATGAGAGTCTCAAAACTGAGTACTTATTTGTGGAGGATCCTAGAGAATTGTGGGAAAACCTGAATGAGCGCTATGCTCATCAAAATGAAGTTTTGCTCCCACAAGCAACACATGAGTGGAACATTATAAGGTTCCAGGACTTTAAGTTCATCACTGAGTACAACAGTGTTATCCACGGGATTACTTCTCAATTGAGACTGTGTGGTAAAACGATCACTCAGGCATAGATGTTGGAGAAAACTTTCTCCACTATGCATGCTTCTAACATATTATTGCAACAACAATATAGAGAAAGAAATTTCAAAAGATATTCTGACTTGTTGAAAGTATTGTTGGTTGCTGAAAAGAATAATGAGCTCCTAATAAAAAACCACAACCTAAGGCCTATTGGCTCAACAGCTGCCCCAGAAGCAAATGCTATGAACAAAGCGTTCCATGATAGGAACGACAATGAACGTGGGCAACAATCACGTCGTAACAATGAGCGTGGACGAGGTCGCCATCACAATCACCTAATAATGCCTTCAACCCACTCTTGCTTTTATATACAACATTTGTAATTGTATTATGAGGATTCATCGCCATCACAATCACCTAATAATGCCTTCAACCCACTCTTGCTTTTATATACAACATTTGTAATTGTATTATGAGGATTCATCGCCATCACAATCACCTAATAATGCCTTCAACCCACTCTTGCTTGTAAACTTAGAGTTGACCACGAGTAAAAATAGTAGATAAGTATACTTATTAAATTAATATTTATACACGGACTTGCCACAAAACAAAACAAAAAAAGCTTACTTTAGCGGATACTAGATAAGTACCTATATAATCACTCTTCTTTACTTTTCCATCGAGTATTTATCATTTTCTCTTTTTTTCAACAAAATATTATAGGTAGTTAGGTACCCTTAAGTATCATGTTAAGCGACTCTCATTACATACGGTCTAACTAGTAGTAACAAGTGGGATGTAAAAAAATTATACTGACATGTCTACAACTCATCAATCATCACTTGCGCCGTTCCACCCCGACCCCAAAGGATGAATCCTCGATCTCATCGATCGATCGTCTCCCACTCACTAATTAAGCCACTGATACTGCATTTGCCTTCTACATATAGACTTCACATAAGCTTTGTTCAATATATATATGTGCTATCATCTAGATTCTAGACTAGACGCAATGTCAAGTTAAAAACGGGAATGCAAGTAAGTAATAAAAATGAATAGACATGGGATGTCTTCTTGCCGGGCCCCCATCAATTGCATGAGCTGCGTCATGCAGATTTATTTATATAAAAATAAGGAACGTAAATTCAGGATATTAATGAAATTTTCGCCGTCGGATTTCTGACACGTCACGCGACTATATCTAGCCGTTAAAAGCTGTTCTCTGCGTCTGAACAAAGCTGTTTAAACTTTGAACTGGACATATAGCTACGCAATCAAGTCTCACAATCTGTAGGGCCTGTTTGGGGACTTGTGGCCTTGTGGGTGGTACTACTGTACTAGCAGTAGTCATATATATGTGGATCTTCCTTGGACTAGAGGTTCGCATTTCGTACATCTACGATTAATCTATACAATCTACATTTTTAAGCATGTTTTACATGCTATTCAGTGGTTAAATATTGCGATTTTCCAAATACATATAGTACTTTTTTTTAAAGCCAGATAAATACTCCGTATACTTTATTCTGTATAACTGGAAATTGGATGGAAGAGATGCAACTTGCAGGGTATCGTTTAAAGTGGGTGACATTCGGCAGGTATCTTATTTTACTACTAGTATATTTTAAAGTAATTTGGCACCTTTCATCATTATGTTGTTTGAAAGTAGAATTCCTAACAAATTGGCTGACATTACTTCAAAAAGGTCAATAATTACATATCTATAAGTTTTTTTTAAGAGTTTGTACTTATGTCTTGGAAGTTCTTGTAGCTAGATTTATACATTTTTAATATGCATTTTGTTTTTCTTGATTAAGTATTAATTTTACTCAAAATTTAAGTACTACCCTTAAAACTAATATCCTTTAATAAATTTTACTTACAAGGTGATTTAAATATGATATGGTCGGTTGAAGGGACAATACTCTTTTATTCTAATCATATATGAGTTGGCTACTAATGCCAGTTTAATAATATTTGGCCTTAATTTATATTCATATTCAATCAACCACCTCCCATATTCTTCACCCCAACTTCCCATTCTTCCCTAACACCATGGCAGCATCAAGTCCAACATTAAATGTTGAAGCATTGGATATGTTTATTTCATGTAGTACCTCATGCTTCATCTAATATGTGCAACAATTCGTCTCCACAAGATTTAGGTTCATTTGACATTGAATGTAACCATCTAGCTCGGTGCTCCTTGTCCTAGGATGCTTTCTAAAACCAACACAAAAGTTCAGACCTTCAAGGAAAAATAATAGAAGAAAGAAGCTTGAGATGGCAAAATTGTGCAGCTTATAGGAAAAAGAATGTTCATTTATGGTGTAAAACCTACATGAATTTCTCACATGTTACAAATCAATCCTCGCAAACACAGGTTTGTCCCCAATGAATTAATCCATACTTGCTGTAGTACATTTCTATACAATCTAAAGTGACCAAATCTACCCAATTATCTGAATTATAGCAATGAGACGAATATGAATCAGCAGCACAATTGATGAAATTCAAATGCTTGAAATTTCCTTAACGGGAGCAAAGAGAGTAGCTAAACCTTGATCAACTGTCATTTGTAGTTTGTCGTAAGCCATCAAAGATTCCTTTTCACACATATATGTTCCACTTCCTCGAGCCAAGACCTCCCCATCAGAGTCAATGATCCCGCCCTTTGTTGAGTCTTTTGTACGTTGTCCTGGCTCTAGTACGAACGCTTTTACCTGTGCATTATAACCATTATTATATCATAATTTCAGCTAAAGGTAACAAATTGAAGGTTTAGTATTTGAAATCATGTAACAACTAACTCACCTTTATGTACAAGACATGGGGCGACTTGACGTGATTTCCTGTACTTACATCAGTCATCGATGAAAGCAAGGCCAATTTTGGGCAGTCTCTTATCAGGACAAGGTCCAAATAACCATCTGAAAACTACATAACAATGAGAACTAACAATTAGACCACGTACTCTGAAGGCTTATATCATCTTTGAAAATTAATGCTTATAGTATAACAATAGAACAAAATGAACAGTCAATTCAGTTATTGTTAACTTGAAGCAATAAGAATATCCAAGTCAGGAAAAGGTGAATTTAGTAGTTACAGAGAAAAGAATGCAACCTTGGCATCAGGGGCTGGCATTGCATCTTCACTGCCCCAAGGCACATTATGGAGCCAAATAGAAATGAAAGGTCCCTCTATGGTTCTCCAATCCATTTTATCATCACCGAGATCAGCTCCTAGATAAGCTAGCTTCTGAGTCTTCTGGGCCTGTTCACTTGGATTGCGAAATTGTATAGCATCAGCTGCTTCGACTCTTTGGCTTATATGTTCAACTTGAGGTTCAAATCCAGGTGCAGGGACAAAATGAATGCGACCTAAATACTTCCTCAAGCGAAGTATTCTCTGAATTGCCTGGGAAAACATGGATGAAAGCTAATGTAAGCATAAATAATCTAAAGCAAAAAAGTGAAGTCACATCATACATATAATTGTGATTACTAGGAAAGGAGAAGGTATGTGTGATTGGAACGGTTTTCACTGATTATAATTGCAATACTCTGACTATATTGCATGTAAACTAATAAATTTTGAAATAGAAAGAGAGCTTAGTCCAATAGAGATTAAGCGAGACATACATATAGGTCAATCCGAGCACTTCCCAGAAACCTGTACTTCTCTGATTCAATGTCAATATCTGCCACAAGACCTGGATTATACCAGAATAATTGAAGTCAAGGAAATGGTCAGACCTTGTAGCGGTTATCAATCCAAAATATTACAGCAATACTCTATTGGTTTCTATGTATAGCATCATACCCCATGCAAGCATCAGGACACTGAAGAATCTTGTATTCCCTTGCAAGATAGTAGTGACATCTAATGACTGTTTGTGACCTGTGATTGTAGGAAATAGTTACTTGGAAGAAATTGCATGGAGATGAAAAAAGTTAGATGAATAGCATCTTCATTATGAGCCAACAAATTATAAAAGCAGCATTTGACCTCGAATGATGGCAAGAACTGCATTAATCACAGTACAAGGTTCCCCAACTGAATCCAGAAGAGATTTTGCCATACCATTTCCTGTACCTGTAAGAAAGAAAAGATATCTACAGGCTAAGGCATCATAATCTAAATTAAACTTTGCACTTTGTGAACCTTATACCAGCAGGTTTTATTATTTGTCATCCCAATAACTTGTACCAGCAAGAAGCTGTATTGTCCCAATTGCTTGTACCAGCAAGCTTTATTATGAATGATTACCCCAAAATGATATGGAGATGCAGTGCTTGGAAATTTTTATGCCCAGAATGGAAGAGGTTGTGTACCTGCAGGAACTACTCCAATGGGCATCTTGATTGCAGTCTTCCAATCTTCTCTTTGGAGTAGCCCATTTATTACCTATGAAAGTTTGAAACACTTGTCTTTAGCATAAAACCGGATGACAATGAACTTGAGGTCAGTTTGATATCCTAAACATACACTTGTACACTATTAAGTTACATGTAGTTAATTTAAAATGTCAGTAGGCCAGTGGAAGAAGTTCAATTACCACTCTATCAATGCCATGTAACAATCAGAAGCACATCATTTTTATGTGTCATTTCTCACATAAGTAATGCACCTAAGAGTTAAATATTCCACGGAGCTGACTATCAGGAAGGGATGCAGAATCCTCAAACTTCTCTAGAACATTAGGTGTGTTAAAGAAACTGCCTTCTTTCCTATAAACCGTGTTTTTTTTTCCTTATTCATATGAATATGATCACCAAAATACTTAATTCACTATAACTAATATCACTGAAAGTAACAGAATCATGGCTTGAAAGCTTAGTAGAGATGTAACTACAAACCTCAACTAATGTCCCATCACCGCTAACACACACAATTCCATCATACATTGCAAGGTCCAAATTATGTGCAACTTCTTTTGCATGAAGCTGGCGTTCAGTTTCTGTGAATCATATAAGATTAAAAAAACAAAAGTTTATTGTTCAAAACCTCCTGAGACTGCTGGACAGTGCTGAAATGAGACAAAAGAAGATACATACCCATCACTGTAAATTGTATCTCAGCATCATTCAGCAATGGCTTTACATTATCTGCAAAAATCATTGATCCAGACTTCTTCCCCCCATATGGATTGACGAAAACAAAAAGCCTCTTTGGCCGATCTGTGATCATAAAAGAAATGAAAAGAATAATTAAGCAGTTCACTTTCCTGCCTAGTATGTGTACATCTAATTTTAAATTTGGCTCTTTCATTACTATAAAATTCAGAAAGAAATATGTTAATGCAATTGAATAAGAACAAGGTCAGAAATTGTTCAAAACCACACTTCAAATAGCAGCTATCCTGAGATTAGTTGGTGTGGCAACACGATTTTCTAGATGTATCTAAATAACTCAATGGCAAAAGGACCGAGTAATGTCTCATTGCACATATGGGAATAAAGAATAATCCAACTGGAAGCTAGATGACACAATTTGATTCAGAGCCTGTTTGGATTACCTCCAATAATGCATTATTTTGCATTATAATGAGAAAATTTTGCATTATAATGAAAAACAATGTATTATTGTAGGTAAACCAAACAGGCACTCAATGTTTCCACGAAACCAGGACAAGTCAACCCCAAAGGGTTCATCCAATTGCCACAATAGTAGAGGAGATCTGAATTTCAGTGCCGTTCCCAATAGTTTTTTTTTCGGTTTATAAATTATACATCCTCCTACCAAGGTTGATTGCCTCATCACCAATTTGGAAGAATTCAGATTTTAATCTACCACAAGATCCAATTCCATCAATTCGATAATCCAATACGATAATCTAACAATCAAAAGCTAAAAACTACACCACAAAATTCCATCAATTTGATTGCCTCATCAACTATGCTTCTAGTCAAAACACACAGTGCATATCAAATTGGAGGGGTAAAAAATAACAGAGAAATCAAACGGAACATATGTTCACAGAATAGTACGAAAAGCTGAGTGATGGCAATAGAAATGGAATTTACAAAGAAAATCAGATGCATAGATGAATGCCTAAAGTATATGAAATGCTTCCTACCAGATAAACTCGTTAGGTAATCTCGAAGCTTCTGGTGCAAATCCCTCAGAGAGTCGTCGGAGGAAGGCTCGACGACGAAGCTCTTCCTCACCAGAGTTGCGCTGCCATCGAAGCAGAGGCATCGACTGCCGCTGACAACAGCGCACTTCAGGACGATTCTAGAGCCTTGGACGGAAACCCCGAGAACCTCCTTCTGGAGCACCAGGCACCTCGCTCTGCCGTTCTCCAACCACCGGAGATTCCCGTCGGCGTGGAAGGTCAGCGTCGCCGAAGTTCCGTCGACGAGGACGCGGTCGGAGAAAATTGCGTCTTGGCAGCCGGTTTGATGCATATCGCCGGCGCCAGAAAAGGAAATGCCAGATGGAAGAGATTTTTTTCGCTTTATTTGCGCAGTCTTGAATAGTTGAATGGCTTATGATGAGGACGCAACGTACACAGGCGGTCTTGACTCTTGTGGTTATTTGGTTAGGTGGCGACGTGGCGTGGCCTCGTGTTTTTGGAAACGTATTAAGTAGCGGTTACGAGAAAAATAGAAAGAACGGTCTCTCTAGTCTCTAGACTCTCTTACCAGTCAATTTTATTATTTTACACCATAAAAAATGGTTTGAATGGTTTATTTAATTGTATATCTCATAGTTAATGATTAATTATAGTATTATACGTTACTAATTTTCTTCTTTTTTGGTAATTTAAAACAAAAATCTTTGCAAACAGCTATTATAACGTGATATGTCATTTTCTGAATTTATAAGTACAGGAGGAAATGATGAATGTCTACAGAACGAAATGAAGAATGACAGATATGTACTAGCTAGCGTGATATGAACGTACGTGACTACGTGAGGGCAGGTGAAACTGTGCAAGGGCTGTAGTTTCATCGATCATGCCAAAGCTCGATCCGATCACACTACCGGACTACCCGAATCCAAACGTACGAAATTTTTAGTATTAAAATCCGTTCTGAAAATCAATAAGTCAATAGTCATAAAAAAATACCTGAATTCGATTGAGTTGAAAAATACTGCACATCAAATATTGATTTTTTGTCGAACACAAAAAATACAATAATTTTTAGGTTGGTTATAGTGAGCACTTCAGTACTGTTTCTATGAAAAGACCAGGCAAATACTTACTTTTAATTTTTTCATATGAAAAATGTTTTTTTTTGTGAAATATATACTTATTTTCAACTTCATTATTTTTGTGGGGGTATAACTGTAATATTTGATGAAGTGGGTTTTTGATTTAGAGACGCAATATGCATTCTAACTTAAATAGCTCTGAATGAAAATCATATGCTCATACGTGGGACTATACCGTTAATTATATTCCTAGGTCTAGACCATATTCTATAAGGGCCTCCTTGATGTAAGAGGATAAGAAAAGAAAAACTGAGATGTCATTATACAGGTGATACAGCTATACACTTACTATTGTATTGGTTATTACACCTATACAACTATAAATACAATACAATACTTAAATGTCGCACACTGTTCGACCAAAAAAAAATTGTCGCACACTGAAAATGTTTCCATGTGTTGAATACTTATTGCGCACATTAGTCACGATAAATGTTTCCATACTTAACACGAATCAAATGAGCGCTGGGATAAAATAATTTGGATTTTTTTTATCAAACTATGATTCCTACATTTTCAAAAAAAACATGCCAAAAAATACATCTTATTAGCAAATTTATAAATGAGTATACCAAGCATTACTTTACGTCTTTACCATTCAGGATATTTGTATATTTTAATAAAATTAAACAATTATTTTAATTCTATTCTACCATGATAATGGGTGTGAAATTTATAATTCTTCATTTCAGGAGGCAACTTTTATAAATGAGAAAGTGAGCTAAGAGTCTAAGACGTGATTTCTGGAAACCTTGATCCGATAAATCTCCTCTCATAAGTCATAAGGCAAGAACAATGTCTCCTTGCATAGTATGGATTCCAAACATTCATGATCTGTATGTGGATGAGTCGGAGTCCCTCGGTTTATTATTGAACCATCTCTTCGGGGATTGTGAAAGACGGTCCACTAGAGATATTCTTGTTATTGCTTCGACTCATATTCCCCCAAAAGTGGATCCCGCTCTAATAGCTCCGAATAAATTAAATACATGCATTAAGATACGAAGGCTTCTTATTCCACAACAACGAAAGCACGTTTTCACCCTTTCATATACTAGGGGATTTCACTTGGAAAAGAAAATGTTCCATACTAATGGATTCGGGTCCATAGCCATGGGTTACAATGCACGAGATCTTGTAGCAATTACCAATGAGGCCCTATCGATTTGTATTACACAGAAGAAATCAATTATAGACACTAATACAATTAGATTCGCTCTTCATAGACAAACTTGGGAGTTGCGAGCCCATTTAAGACCGGTTCCGGATCATGGGATCCTTTTCTATCAGATAGGAAGGGCTGTTGCACAAAATGTACTTATAAATAATTGCTGCCTTATAGATCCTATATCTATCTGTATGAAGAAGCAATCATGTTACGAAGGGGATCCTTATTTGTACAAATGATTTTTCGAACTTGGAACGAGCATGAAAAAATTAACGATACTTTTTTATCTTTTGAGTTGTTCGGCCGGATCGATCTATGCAATTGTTTTCATTTTCGGTTTGTGATCGTCTCAAGCCCATTCTCTGAAGAATTTATAAAGGAGTATGGGCTCGAGCAGCCCATCCACACTAACACGAAAAAAAATAGGAAATAGAATGGGCTCGAGCAGCAGCCATCCGCCCCATCCACACATACGGAAAAATAATCGCCGTTGCCGGGGATCGAACCCGGGTCACCCGCGTGACAGGCGGGAATACTTACCACTATACTACAACGACTTCGTGTTCGTATTTTGATTTTTTGAAATATATCTTTTTTACAGCGTTTTTTTTCCCGGCAGACAAACGGTATTTGACTATTTGTAAACAACTGACAAGATTTGCGAATTCCTCCCTCTGCGTACGGAGTTCGATTGACGCATCTGAGATGGCTTCAACAAAGAGAGAAAACCCTAATTAAAGAGGTGGCGAGTTCTTCGGGGCAACCAGAGGTTGTGCCAGTGGTGCTTAAGTGCTTAACCCTGCTGATTGCAGTTTGGGCAAGTTTCCTTCCAGCCCTTCTCTACTCTTTTTGGGGGTTAGTGAATGATTGTATGGTCGATGTTTTTGTCAATGTCATAGTCTGAATTCTGCATGCTTTGATGCCAAGCCAATAGTTGCTTCTTGCGTCTTTGATAATTTTGTTGGGGAAACTAATTGAGGAACAGTTGTCAATCGACTTTGCCACCCTAATGGACGAAAATTCTCCAAACATAGAGGTAATGTCCGAATTAGTTATTGATTTTCTTGAAGACTGGTATTGAATCGATCTGATCCATTGATTGAAATAACCAACTTCAAGAATTATAATACTTGTGGGGAGCTGTCTCCCAGATTTCATGTACATTGCTCTTGCATTTGACATCTTCCATAGTTCCACCCTAAAAGAGAAAAACTCAGCGAAATGCATCTTAAATTCTTCTGAACAACCACCTCTAATCCCCAGTTCCTCTTTACTCGGATTTCAACATACATGGAGGCCTCAACGATGCCCGGATGTAGAATTGTATGCAATCAGTCATATTGGGATATCAAGAGCAAGTGATTTTGTTGGGAACCTTGGTGAAACAGACCACAGTTATGGATTTGGTGGTACTGGAAGGCTTATCAATGCTGGAATGTTTACAGTGTATGGTGAGAGATTTGGTGTTGGCGACACTATAATCTGTGCTGTAGATTTTGAAAGTAAGCAATTTTCCCCTAGGATTTTCAAAGAATGGGCAATGGTTAGGTGTTGCAAAGCCTATGGATGCTGGTTTGGATTTTGAAGGTGTGACAGGCTCTACAATTCAGGAACTGAAAGCGAAATCTGCTGTTTTTACCCATATTTTGCTGAAAAATGTTGGGATTCAAATGCAATTTAGCATAGAGGATGGCCTGGTTTCTGTAGAATGCCATAAGCCATGGGCAGTTGCATTTGAGGATGGAAATGCAATTTTAGGGCCTTCTTTTTCAGATCCTTCAGATTGTGAAGCGATAATGATGGTTGGTTTACGGTTTACCTGCCTCTAGGAAGACTACTTGGGTTGAGAAGTGGGTGAAAGACAGAAAGAGCATCTGAAAGATGCTATATTTTGCTTGGAACTGATTTGGCATTTGACCAAATAAAGGTTATTTCTCTCTTTAGTTATTTTTATTAGTTGCTTCTTCTTTTGTGCTTTCATCATATTCATCTTGACAGTTGTTAACTTCTTGTCGGTGCTATAAGAAAAAAATTATGAGCGATTTTATCTTTGATGAACCTGGCAACTAAGATGTTCAACACTTTATTGTCCAGAGCAGTTAAGACTCCATCTACATTATTGACCACAGAAATTTATATAATGGTGTGTAAGTTAAAGCCATTTGCTATGTGCAAGAAGCCAAGAAGGTATAAATTCTTTTGATGTTGTTTCAAAACTGAAATTACTACTAATTATGCAAGTCATGTGCTGAAGCTTGGTTCTTCTTTCTTGAGATTAAAATTAAATTGCTGTTGTGTTTTTTCCAAAGCTAGAAGGGACGGAAGGGTTTGAAAAGACAATGGGAATGTAGTGCCTGCTGAGGCAGTAAATACTAGAGTAGTATCATATCTGAGAACATTTTTTTCCCCTTCATATACTTAAAGTTTTCATGGCTAATTTCCCTGCCTTTTCTATCTGTTGCATATTGCATTGCTTTTTTTTAATCCTCACTTGGCAGCCAATTTTATTTTGTCCACGTGCAAAAGACATGCCTAGAGCAGATCAGTGTTTTGATATGGTATGTCTATTAAACTGTTACCAATCTTTATCCCTTGAAACATTCTTTCCCATATAATGTTTGATAATGTAATACAAATTGTTCCTTTGATGTGAATACGTATGACTATCTTAATACAACTGATATTTTCTGCCATCACTGTCAATTGTTTTGAAGGATCATAATGAGATATTGGCATATTGGAACGGTGTTCAGCCACCTACATCTTCAGGCCCATATGGTAGAGGATCCTAATCAGGATTTTTGTTAATTAGGCGTTACGTCTTTGTACTATTTCGTCTCTTGTACCATAGCCAGGGTCAACTTATATGGCTCCAAGTTCAGGACGAAATGGCAGCTATCCAGGAACGGATCGAGTATGGGAGGATCTTCATAAGGGTCGCCTTCTTCAAGATGACTAAAGAGCTGTTTATTAGCTATTGCATATAAGCTATTTAGATTGCAGTGTAGTTTCTAGTTTCTGTGAAGTAGTGCTTGTCCAAAAATAAATTAATAAGAGAGATGAAAGAGATCCTGTTAAGTAGGAATACTCAATTGGCTTTGCCATTTTGTGTATGACTGAACATAAGAGTATATGTGTGCTATAAAATGCAAAATGTTACACGGATGCGAATTGCTTGTATCTTTCATGTGTATAGATTCACTTCATTTTCCTAGGTTGGGCTCATATTATCATTTTTTGGGTCCTTTCTCTTCAATGTTAAAACCAGTTGTGCAAAGCTGGTTTTCTTAAAAGAGAAATCCAGAAATCAAGATAAATAAACAGAGATGGGTCTACTTTCTGACTCTGAAACAGTGAAACTATCATTGTGTCATTTTCTCAATCATGGATCGGGTCAAAGTTTCCCCCTAGTTGGGCTTTTTCCCGTGATTGAGTTTAGACATTGGTATTCACTTTGCTACATGCAACAATGCAAACATAACACTGTGTATAAGTTCAATCTAACCATTGATACAAATATCCAAGTAGCCATTGCTAATGTAGCTAGTTTTGGCCATTTGGTCTTTGTACTGCTCAAATCGAACAATCCAGTGCTGTGCTGTCTGAATTCGCTTAGCTCATTCATGACCACATCAAAATTACAGAAAAAGAGTTGTAAGGGGTAAAACTAAAAGACATGATCTCTATCAGACAACGTTGGCATTCTGAAAAATGTCGAGCCTCTCTGTTGCAGAGTTCAATTCACCATATTTTGGGAGTCTTTTGTCTTTACACATGAGGTGTCTCTGTCAACAGTCGAGATTGTAATATTCGCATAATTTTTTATCCGCATGAATTCTCCCACTTTTGCCCAGAAACCCACAACAGAAATCATTTCACTTTGAACCTTGAATTGAATGGTCGTGTCATATTTGAGTCCATAGATTCAATACCGACTTTTGAGAATTGCAGTTTTTTTTTTTAAGTGTCTATTTTTTTTTGATGAATTTAAGTGTCTATTTGATAATCATACGTACCAAATAAGTTACTTTTTTTTATTCGTACATCACTAAAAATCTATATATATGGGGCCATTTTGTAGTCTCTAATCGAGATGATGAAACATTTAATATAAAAAAAGTCTTGACAATTTATATTTTCCCCCGTTTTGTTTCTAATTCTAGGAGTAGCTTCTATACTAAAAGTTTGGGACAAAAAAAATTAAAAGGATTTTTTTAACATAACCAAATAAAAAAAATGAAATTTGTTTGTTAGGGGGTGCACCTATTTTATATATTTAAGAGAAAAGTTTGATTTTTTTTCTAAAATTAACACATTAAAAAGACCCAAAAACTAATATACAAGTTTCATAGATTACTCTTCCTAATTTTCGTTGATTTTAGAACTAATAGACTCATGTATTGAGCTTACATATGTAAAACTCCGAATTTAACGGCTGATAAACTCTTATAAAATCATACATAGTAGTACAGAAATCTGTTCAAATTACTTTTAGCTTTTAAAGAAAACGAATAGCGTACAATATCCATTGTTTTAAAAATCTCTCTTAGGTTTCGCCTAGCCCCTGCTTAAGCACTAAAAGACCCTAGTTCGTCTAGATTTTTAGTCCGTGTAGACACTCGTATAAACTGTCTATGTGTTAGGAAGTCTCTCTACGTCTAGTGTCCTCCTTAAGTGTTAAACCTAGTGTATTATTTACACAAGGGTAATTTTGTCAATCATAAGCAAAAGTAGGCACACGAAGCCATTGTAGGTGGTGCACAGGGACCAACCTGATAGGGTGGAGACTTGGAAGTTTGGTTTAGAGCACATGTACATTCCCCCAACCAAATCATGCATGCTATTCCTTGAAATATAAGCTAAACCAAGACTTGGGTCGGCGGTTGATGCATTACCCAATATGTATGTCCCACGTACTAATGAACTACTCTAGCCGGGCCAAAGCCGGTCTGTAGATTCAGTTTACTGTATATAGCATTTGCTTCGAAGGGAGATGCCTCACTACATACAACTCCTACATAAATTGAAGGAAATAGAGCTATCTAGCTAATATGCATGCCTTGTTTCGATCTTAAGAATTTGTAATTTATGTAACTTAACTCTTTTTGTTTAGTATAGTAAGAGACACATTTAGGTCAATTATTATAACGACTTTTTTAACCTATGCCCTTAGGGCATAGGTTAAGAACCTTTATATAGAAATTTTAAAATTTATTTTGATTTTTTAACATTTTAAAATTATTTTCTAAGGGTTTATACTTTCCTTCTTAGGGTTTAGTTTCCACATTCGGTATTATTATCCTATGCCTTGAACATAGGATAGAAAAACTGTCATTATAATAGAAGAAGAGGATTTAAACTCATAATCTAGTAGTCACAACTCACAAATATTATCATTTATCAATTGAGAGATTCTTTCATATGTGCATATATGGCTAATTTGATCCTTGAGATATCTTCTTGTTTGCATCTTATAATACAAAACTTTATGGTGGTAGTTAATTCTTCTGATCTTGTGTTAAGACGGATCATATAAAATAATGCAAAATTAATATTATTTGCTGATCATTATGGAAACAATAATAATATGTTTGACATCCCTCATGATGCATTAATGATAGTTTAATAATGATACATGTGATCTATAGGTGATTGGACAGGAATTTATGCATGTTGAACCGATTGACTATTAATTATTGATTGAAACTATATGATTAATCATCACATTAAAATAAATTCGTAACTTTATTCTTTAATTAGAACTTAGAAGGACACTGGACACCCCATCTAATTATATGCCTTTTAGGTATGCTTTGCCAGAAAAAGAAGATGCATGGACCTAAAATTATCAATCATATATACGCACAATAATGCATGTAATTAACATAATTTAAATTCGGTTTTTCTAACCTATGCCCTAAGGGCATAGGTTAAGCATTCTTATTTAAGAAACTAAAACCCTATATGAAAATAAATGAACCCTATTAGAATAAATTAAATTACCCCATATGATAAAAATCAACAAAATCTTTTCATTTCAAGTGTCTTAACCTATGCCCTTAGGACATAGGTTAGAAAAATCGATTTAAATTTATAGTTTTCGCCAATTAGCTATATATAGCTAGGGTAGAGATTTTCATTAACGACCTAGCTAATGTGTTCGTGGTTAATTTACTTGATTGGTTGATGATTAAGTTTATTATTCACTCGGTGGCACATCCAGTTTTTGTATGTATGTGTACGTATCGAATTAATATCTTACCAGACTGATCCGATCGAATTGGTTGAAGGCAACTAACCAGAGATGATTTTGTTGTCTGGCTATAGCAAGTGGCATGGCCCATATGAAGCTTTACAGTTAGCAATTGATACTATAGTGCTCGTTTGGTTTCCATTGAAATTTCCATGAATTTAAATATCTCAGAAAGTAGAAGTAAATACATGTGTTTGGTTGAAAATTAATTGACAGAAAAACAAATAAATTTAAATTCCCATGAATTGTATTTTCTCCAAAAATAGAGGAATTGCAATTACCATGGTGGGGTAGGTAAGTTCTAATTCCACCATTTTTATTTCAAATTTATTTTTTAATTTTTAATTTTTAAATTACAAATCTCTTATTTACCCAAAAGTCAAGTTCTTGATTTTCATTAATAAGGGTTATTAACGTAATTTTAATCAAATTCCCATGAATTTTAACTTTCAACCAAACAAAATAAAGAGAATTAATTCCTACATAAATAATTTTAACCAAACATTTTTTCGCAAATCCCATGAATTACATTTCCCAGAAATTTAAATTCCGTGATTTAAATTCCTACGAATTATACTTCTCGCATTCAACCAAACAAGCACTAAATAAGATGTAGTTAACCACATAAAAGTTAGTTGTTTTTCTCTCTAAAGCTACGTGGAAAACTTGGATTCAGTCATGGAAGGTTAATATCATGCCCTAATTCTACCAAAAAAAAATATCATGCCCTAGTCTAGTACAATCATATATAATCAATGAACGATGCAGATTACCAATCAATCTCCCATTCTCCCATATAGGTCTTCATATACAAGAGATGCATTTTTTTTTTCAAAATTAACATATATATGTGAATCAATTAAGGTGTAGGTGAATGGTACTTGGCACCAAATAACGTGGATGCATTTCGATCTCAAGTTAAGGTACCTTTTTGAGAGAGAAATTCTCAATGGTACTACTTTGCATGAACTTTCATGTGAGAGAGAAAAAAAGAATTGAAGAAAGTTCAACTAACCTGGCCTCGATCAAAGTATGCATACACTGCTGGAAAACGCGTCTGTAGTCAGGAAAATAGACACGACTTCTGCCACAAAAATAACCACGAAATCACGTTAGTCATGACATCCCCAACGAATTGCCCTACGAAAGGTGCCCTGGGGCTAAAACACGCGAGGCTAAATATCACTCTGAAAAAGAACCACAGAATTCTAGTTTTGTGGCTATTTAGCTGCAAATAATAGCCGCGAATTAGTTCATTGCTAAATATGCGGCTAATGGCCACGAAAGTCACGTTCAACCATATTAGCCAAAATTGAATTTCGTGGTTGGGTTTGAGTGTATCGCCATCAAATTTTAGCTACAAATGTATTTTGTATCTAATTTCGAGACAAATTTGAACGCATTATTGCACCTAATTCGTGGCCATTTAGCCTTGAAATTTGCAATGAATCTATTTTGTGTCAAATTTTGTGGTTAAATAATTATGAATTTAAAAAAAATAAAAAAAAATATTATACTCCCTCCGTTACATAATGTTTGTCATTTTAGATCATTTCACACCTATTAAGAAAAGTAGCAAATTGACATATATGACCCTATTTATTATTAAATTTTGTTTTATTTTCCAATACTACTACTAATAAATCTTTCCTCATTAATTAAAAAGCGATTTTTCTAACCTATGCCCTTAGGGCATAGGTTAAGAGCCTTAAAATGGAAATATTTTGTTGAGTTTTATTAATTTTGGTTTAAATAATTTTTTCAATAGGGTTCATTAATTTCCTTTTAGGGTTTTAGTTTCTAACAATAGCAAGCTTAACCTATGCCCTTAGGGCATAGGATAGAAAAAACGATTAAAAAGTAGCAATAAATACAAGGGCATAATTGTAAAGTAGATGACAAAAAGTGTAAAATGACAAACATCTTGTAACAAAAAAACAAGACTAAAATGAAAAACATTATGTAACGGAGGGAGTACCATAATATTGCATATTTGCATCATCATAATAATGCAATTAATTACATAATTTATAGTACTTGTTGAAACATCCCACAATAAATCACAGTCTATCCACAATTCCACATGCTAATCAAAACCCAAAACAAACAAAAAAATTCCTAGCAAGTGAAGCAAAGTATATACTTACTAGCCAACCAATATAAATTCCTATGGAAACAAATCTATGCCTACAAAATTGAGATAACAAAAGCAACATCACCCTTTACATTTTCAAGAACCTGAAAGAGCAAGCAAAGATATATTAGCCTTATATTCTTAAAACCAGACAACAAATCTATATAAGAATGAAAACCCATGAGAGAAGGTGAAGGTGATGATAAACCTAATACCATGCCTAGCAGCCTAACTCCTAAAAAACCTAGAATTATGTATTCAATTGTAGCAAAAAGCCCTCCACATTAACAAATTTCTAATCAAAACCAAAGCAACACAATTAACTATATATGGAGAGGTTCTTTACAACATCAAAAGAAGAAATATGTGAATCAAGAACTTAGCATCTTGAAGGGAGACACAAACCTTTAACAGAGGCCAAGTGTATTTACCTTCAACTCAAATCAGTTCTCAAGGGTTTGTTAGCTTCCTGCCAAGCTATAACAGTCAAGAATTATGATATCATCAATAAGATGCAAGCTATCACAATCAAGAATTATGCTATCAATAATGGTAAATGCATACAAAAGGAGAGCAATTTCTTCGAGAGTCAAAAGATGCAAGCTTACCTAGTTAGCTTTTGTAGATAGACGACTGAAACAGCAAATTGGCAAAGTGAGCAACCACGGTTGGCAACTCCCTGTGAAACCAAAACAAAAAAAAGTTTTAAGTATAAAAGTTGTGCAGAATGTAGGATCTTTTAAATGAACACAAGACGAATGTGTATGTAGTACAAGGATCTTACCCATGAGAAAGTGGCAATGCTAGCAGTCTCGTGCTTTCCAGTCAGCCTCCTCTCGATTCCTTCACCATATGCACTGATGTGTTCCTTGTGGCGCAATGAAAGGTTCAAAATCGCCTTCTTGATCACTTCGAATCCTCCCTCTTCTCTCATGCTCAATGTACTATAAAACAGAACCAACCAACTCATTCAAATTTCAAAACAAAAACTCTCTGAATTGACATATTCTGTACACTAGGAAGAAAGTTCCAAGTTTACCTGTAGTTGGTGTGGCACCCGGCTCCGTTCCAGTCTCCCTGTTTTACCAGGAAATGATTTAGAATGTAGGCTCTAAAACTAGCAACTGAAATAAAGTTTGAGACATTTTTGTACCTCAATAGGTTTAGGATCCAGAGTCAGAACTACACCAGCTTGCTCAGTAATCCTCTGAGAAAATACAAGATAGTTGTACAATGTTCATCAAACTATACAATCTAATCCCTTTTAAGCAAGAACAGATTTAAGAAGAATAGATTACCTCCAGGATGTATCGAGAAATCCAAATGTAATCTCCAGCTTCAATGCCTACACTTGGACCAACTTGGTACTCCTATTGAAAGTTTATAGCAGGAAAATTGTTTCATCATTAGTAAGGAAAGTTGCATTTTTAGTCATAGTCATTGTCATTCATGAATTGAGAGATACCGAACCTGGCCAGGCATAACTTCTCCATTGGTTCCACTGGTGTTGATTCCAGCATACAAGCAGGCTTTGTAGTGAGCGTCAAAAATGTCACGCCCGAAGGATTTATCAGCACCAACCCATCCTGAGTGAGCCATAGTTTCCTCCATCTGCATTTCTTTGTCAATTGAGAAATAAGAACTACGGTTGACAAAAATTAGGAAACAAAATTCAATTGAGAAGGACAAGTTCAAACCCATCAATTTGGAGACGAATTTGTAGACTTCGATGAGATGGAGAAGACATGTCGACGGTGAAGACTCTGAATTCTTTGAGTTGGGCTCTGTCAGGCTTTTTGCTTTCCCTATTGATGTTCAATTGAGAAGGACAACCACAAACCGATCAATTTGGAGACGAATTTGTAGGCTTTGACGAGGTGGAGAACACAAGAGGGCGGTGAAGAAACTAGGCTTTGAGAGGCGGACAAGCTCAAACCTGATTCTCTCTCGGGTTCCTTCCTAGACCTGTTTATCAGTTGACTGAACTTAGAGCGCCGCACTCATAGAATAGAAACTAGGGTTTTGGATTTTGGGCTCATTTTTATTCAACCCAAAATTTTATTCTCCCTCCTAAAATAATTTTCCCTCCAATGAAGCCCGCCATTATTTTTGTCCAAATTTTGAACGAAATTTTTGTAAAGTTGATATAATACACCTTTCTACATATAAATAAGTTAACATATTCTAAAAAAAAAAATATAAAAAATGCTTAAAAATAATTCACATATACATAACGTTATTATAACTTTATAAGTACTAACAATTACAACAAGTTTATATATTTGAATTAAAGATGTTAAATAGTGAAACCACCGTCGAGGGGCGTTGCCCCCCGAACCCCTGTCGTGTACTTGTTAACATCAAGCATATAAAGATCATCATAGAGGTTTAGGTATTGTTAAACTTTAACCATAACATGTGAACTAATTAGGTTTCTTATAAGAATGAACAGTTCAAAAGAAATAAACGACTTCTTAGTAGAATGAACGACTCTAAAGGAGTATAATGGTTTCTTATAAGAATGAACGTCTCTAAAGAAATATAACGTTTTCTTATAAGAATGAACGATTATAAAGGAATATAACGATTTCTTATTAGAATGAACGATTTTAAATAAATATAACGATTTCTTATAAGAATGAACTTTTCTAAGGGACTATAACGTTTTCTAATAAGAATGAACGATTCTAGAGGAACATAACGATTTCTTATAAGAATGAACTGTTCTAAAGGAATATAACGATTTCTTATAAGAATAAACTATTCTAAGTGAATATAATGTTTTCTTATAAGAATGAACGATTCTAAGTGAATATAACATTTTCTACGTTTTCTTATAAGCATGAACGATTCTAAATGAATATAATGTTTTCTTACAAGAATGAACGATTCTAAATGAATAGAACAATTTTTTATAACAATGAATGATTCTAAGTGAATATTATGTTTTCTTATGAGAATGAACGATTCTAAAGAAATATAACGATTTCTTATAAGAATGAATGATTATAAAGGAATATAATGATTTCTTATAAGAATCAACAATTCTAAGTGAATATAACGTTTTCTTATAAGAATGAACGATTCTAAGTGAATACAATGTTTTCTTATAAGAATGAACGATTCTAAGTGAATACAATATTTTCTTATAAGAATGAATAATTCTAAGTGAATATAACATTTTCTACGTTTTCTTATAAGAATGAACGATTCTGAATGAATATAACAATTTCTTATAAGAATGAACTCTAAGTGAATATTATGTTTTCTTATAAGAATGAACGATTCTAAAGAAATATAACGATTTTTTTATATGAATGAATGATTATAAAAGAATATAATGATTTCTTATAAGCATGATCGACCCTAAACCCTAAACCCTAAACCCTAACCCTAAACCCTAAATCCTAAACCCTAAATCCTAAACCCTAAGAAATATAATGCTTTCTTTTAAGAATGATCGATTCTAAATGAAGTAACGCTTTCTTATAAGAATGATCGATTCTAAAGAAATATAACATTTTCTTATAAGAATGAATGATTCTAAAGGAATATACGATTTCTTATAAGAATGAACGACTCTAAAAGACTATAACGATTTCTTACAAGAATGAACGCTTTTAAATGAATATAATGATTTGTTATAAGAATAAACGATTCTAAAAGAATATAACAATATCTTATAAGAATGAACGATTCTAAATGAATATAACGATTTCTCATAAGAATGAACGAATCTAAATGAATATAACTATTTCTCATAAGAATGAACGATTCTAATTGAATATAACGATTTCTCATAAGAATGAACGGTTCTAAATGAATATAATGATTTCTCATAAGAATGAATGATTCTAAATGAATATAATGATTTCTCATAAGAATGAACGATTCTAAATGTATATACCGATTTCTCGTAAGAATGAACGATTCGAAATGAATATAACGATTTCTCATAAGAATTAAAAATTATTAATTTATTAGGAAGTCATTTATAATTTATTAAAATTATTAATTTCCTAGGTGAGCATGATTGATATTTTATTTTAATAAATATTTTTTATAAAAGGCCTATGGGTAATATTTATTAAAATTTTAAAATAGTTGTTATTTATAGTGGAAATAATGTTACAAATAATAAAAATTAATTAGGAATGGGCTTGTAGGGTAATAGAAAATCTGATGGGCTTGGGAGTGAAAAGAAATGGGCCCGTTTTTGGATCACCGTACTCGGCCCATATGGAGGAGCAGCCCAATCCAAATGTACTCTTCTCCTCTTCCTTCGTTGAAATCTTTTTGTTATTTCTGAAGATTTACCACGAAATGAAGAACTCGTGGCTAATCTCGTGACTGTTTCTGCAAATTTCTCCAAACAAACAAAGTTAGACACGAAATGAAGAACTCATGACTAGTCTCGTGGTTATTTCTGCAGATTTCTCACGAAATGAAGAACTCGTGGCTAATCTCATGACTGTTTCTGCAAATTTTTCCAAACAAACAAAATTAGACACGAAACGAAGAACTCGTGACTAATCTCGTGGTTATTTCTGCAGATTTCTCACGAAATAAAGAACTCGTGGCTAATCTTGTGACTGTTATCGCAGATGTTTCCAAACAAACTATGTTAGACACGAAAATAAGAACTCGTGGCTAGTTTTGTGGTTATTTCTAAAAAATCTAACGAAATGAAGGACTATTTATGAGTCAATGATTCAAATTACCCACACAAATATCCACAAACCTAGCCACGACTAGTATGTGGGTACTTAGCTCCAGACTTTGTCCTGAATATACACACGAATCTTTTTTCGTGGCTAATTAGCTACTACTCTAGAAATGAATCTAGTTGCGCAAAAAATTCGCGTCCATTGGGCCTTAACGTTAGCCATGAGCTTGTTTTCATGACAATATGGCCAGAAATCTACAACCAAATTTAGCCACGCTCAATTTTCGGGGCTATTTGGCCCCAAAACTAGCCACAACTCTATATTTCATGGCCACATTACCGCAAACTGAAATATTTGTGGCTAAATTTATGGCTGTTGCCACCCAAATTACCCTCGCCAAAATTCGTGACTAAATATTTTCTGGCTACAGACGCGTTTTCCAGCAGTGATATGATTGGGATCGAAGGGTTATATCTACTAATAGACCTTTGTAATACTCGAATAAGGATTAGTTTTCAGTTCATATGAATTGGAGGATACTTTGGATCTCCAACCATGAACCTAAAATTTTTTTGCATATAATAACATTATGGTATGAAATCCTCAAGTGGTATAACTTTACGTATCCATATGATAATATTCACATTTTTAGCTACACATATTATGGTATGCCTTCAAACGAATGTAAACATGCTATTATTGTTGAGAATATAATTTTTGTATTTGAAAGTTGAGACTAAATAACATCTATAAATTTATATGTTATTATTATTATTGTCAATTGTTTTTATGATGAAATTTCATTAGTTTTATGTATTAAGTTTACATATGTGTGATCCCAAATCATCTGTCCATGAAAATTTGATATGGTATTCGAGCTATTAGCAGAATGGTTTCTCACAATCTTGGGCTCGTGTTTTGTTAAAGGGTGGTTTCCGCTATAATTAAGGAGATTAAGATGCCCCTACTCAGGGTTGGTTTCGACCATAATTAAAGAGATTGAGATGTCCACCACTTGTTGTGATGTCTAAATATCAATTGGGTCAATTCACCTAGTTCCACTTGTGGGGGCATGCTCAGAATATAATTCTCACATCTAAAAATTGGAACTAAACGAGACCGGTATATAAACTTATGGTCTACTCTTTTTATTACCAATTAGTTTTAGGATAAAACTTGTTGAGAATAAAAAAATCTATCCCCATTAAAACTCCAAAAGAAAACAAGTTTAGGACATATATTTTTGGGTTCCTTGTCCTATTGTTAATTATTTTTGGAATGAAACTCTACTAGGCTCATTCGCGCATGGGATATATACTTTTAGGTTGCTATTACTAATTAGTTTTAGAATGAAACTCTACTAGACTTATGTACTAGGCACATTAATTCGCGCATGTGCGCTCATATATATATGTTGATATGTCCCTGTTCAACCCAGGCTCGTCCATTGGATTGTGTAAAGAGAGCCCAATGAAACAAGGCCCTTAATTTTTTAGGGCCCCAAATTTTAAAAAATGCTTATATAGTTACAGAAAGTTAATAGTTAACAAAAATATGATTGCTCTAGTGGTTGGAGAGTGGGTTAATGAAGCAATAGATTCAAGTTTGAATCTCATTGACTATTTTTCATTTCTTATTTTATTTTACAACCCCAAAATATGTTTTAATTTGTTTAAACCGTAATTCTTTTTTCCTCTCTATGCTTGTTTTAATTTTGGGCTAGCTTCTTTTTATCCTTATTTTCATTTATATGATTGACTAATTTACTTTCTTAGTAGTTTTTCTTTGGTAAAACATCCCTCAATACACTTATACCTTTATAAATAAATTAAATTATTTAACAATAGTATAGTTATGGCTTGCAAACATACTAATAAGTTTTTATTCCTTTTTAATGTTAAGTTTTTAGTTTATAACTTTTAGGCATTTTTTATTCATATTTTATAGTTTTATGGATAAATTATATTTTTTGTCTTTCATATCAATAAATAAATTAATTACATGAAAATAAACATGAACAAAACTTTATGATTATGAATCACAAAATTACTAAAAAAATATAAAGTAAATGCATTTAATATATTTTTTTATGTTCATGAATTTTTGCACAGGCCCCCCAAAAACCATTGGACGGCCCTGGTTCAACCCCAAAATAATTCTTCAAAATTCCCTTAGACTTAGTATTAGGCTTACATATATACATGTTGATATGCCTTGAATTAGTTGTTGACCGGAACCCGCTAGGGGTTTGGGGTCGGAGCCCCCGACAACACCAGGGGTCCGGGGGGCGGAATCCCCCGACAGGGAGTCCGAGGGGGTTGTCTCGCTGACGGTGCCCCCTGGCGGGGGGCTGGGGGGCAACGCCCACCCGCCCAAACGGTATACAATATTAATTATGTTTGGGCCTCTCTTGATTTGTTTGGGCCTACGGCCCATAATCTGTAATAGGGTTTCCCGAGTCACTATATAAATTCTCGAAATACCTAATAAGTAATATCCTCTGCCCATGGACGTAGGTCACACACTGTTACCGTACCACGCAAATCACTGTGTCAATCCTCTTTATTGTTCTCGTTCGATCTCTCGTTACGACAATATAGTCGCCAATCCATCAACCCATAAAAAATCAAGTAGTATGATTTAAACTTATACATACGTCCTCAAGATTTCGTAATCTTGAATTGTACGTTAGGCGAAACTCACGAGTACTTTTATATAGGAGTATTTATGTATATTTGGATTTATAGATGAGAGTTTCTCAGGTACGTGGGTACGTTGTACGTACGTGAGAAGATGGGAAAAGGGCCGAAGAAATGAAAAGAAAACACACCAAACGCAAACGTAGATAAGCCTCCCTTTTCCATTATTTTCCTATTCTCCCGATCCAGTCCCCACTCCACCACGCACCACCTTTGTGTTATTCCCTTTTTTCCTTCTCACGCACTACACACTGTCCCCCCTCCAACACCATCGATCGATCGATCACAAAAATTAACTTTATAAAAGAAGAAAGAATTGAAGAAGTTTTGAACCCATGCCATACCAAACGATCGATTCCCGTTCCCTTCAAAACTTAACTAGTAATTAAACAAGGGGGCCAAATCCAAATGTTTCTCGAGGCATTAATTATGGAGGTGTGGACCAGGTGGTGGGTGATTTCGTTACAGATCATCGAGTTGTCTTGCGAGCCATTTGGGTTAATCCTATCCTTTAAAAGTTTGACACATACATCATCACTTATATCAAAATCTTATGTTTAAATTAGTTACATAAAAAAAAAGAAAGAATTGAAAGTAGTGGGACGTACACATATATAAATCATACTACTTTTTTCTAAAATAAATCTTATTTTAGTTACTAGATCGATGAGTTTGGTTCAAATGAAACAAACTCTTATCTTGAAACGAATGCACTTTTCCTAGTTCGGGGTGCAATTTTCCTATTTCAGTGTGCACTTTTTCGGATTTGCAATTTTCGTACTTTGCAGTGCACTTTTCGTGTTTTTTGTAGTGCGTTTTTCGAATTGCACTTTTTGTATTTTGTAATGCGCTTTTGTATGAAAAGTGCACTACGAACTAGGAAAAGTGTATTCATTTCACGTTTTAGGATAAGAGTTTGTTTCATTTGAACCAAACTCCTAGATCGATATAATAATGTGTCAAATTTAAAAACGATTTTCCAAGCACATAGTTAAGTATTCTTACTTAAAAAACTAAAATCTTATAAGGGAATAAATAAATCTTAATATTTTTTTAATTAACCTAAATAATAAAAACTAAAAAAAAAAATTCATTTCAACGGTCTTAACATATGCTCTTGGGACATTAGTTAGAAAAATCGATTTAAAATGCAAGTTCTTTACATCATAATGGAAATAAAAAATTTATATTTTAATATAACGGTTTTTTTAAGAATTTTAAGTTTTTGTTATAGGGTTTATGTATTTGTTTTAGGATAAAAGCTTCCAAAGGTATCTTATTTTTGGAAATATGTTGATGGTATTATTATGTTGTTTATAAGGTTTATGCATGTATTAAGAGTCAAAGTTTGGTAGAATACGTTTATTCATAAAACTATATTGTTTATATGAATATTATAATTTAAAGTAAGAGATTTACATAATTAGGATATATTATTAATATTGATTACATCTCATAGCAGAAAATATTGTTATTTTTCAAATCAATCGTATGTGTTAACAAGCTAGTGCCATGGGTCGTGATTAGGTAAACGAATGAACCTACAGGAGAGAGAGATTTTGTGTTTTTATCACAGCCAATTAAAAGCGCCCATGGCAAATTTTCGGGGCACCCACGATTTTTTGTCGGCCACCTTGACCGACGAACCTATACGTCGATCGCCTCGACCGACGATAATTTTTTTTTAAATTAGTTGTTGCTCTGCTGCAACGGCAGAAAGCAGCAACTAGTGGGGCCCGTGTCGGTTGCCTCGACCGACGCGCCGTCTCTTTCCCAACCTTTATAAATGGGGGATTGGGGAGGGCTGAATGCAATCGGGCAAGGCAAATATTCAGGCAAAAAAGAAAGAAAAGAAAAGAAAGAGAGGAAAAAAGTGCATTTATTTCGAAGAAAATCAAAAAGTCGTTCAAAAACACCGCCTCCGTCTGCATCGAATCCTATAGATCTAAATCAAACGAATATGGGAATGACCGAAGTTGAGCAAGAGGAGATGCCGGTTCAACCAACGGCTCCAAATGAATTTGATTTCAATTTATCTCAATCGATGGGATTTGATTTAGATACATTATTATATTTTAGGTCTTGAAATGTTAATTTAATATCTTTAATTATATTAATTTATACCATAATTTTAATTATGCGTATTAATTATTCATTTTATTTATATAGCAATATATTAGAACTATATTTAATTTATAGTAATATTTATAGTTTTTATTATGCGTAACAATTAAATATAATTATTTATGCGTAGATTGGTCCCGACCACAGTTTGACTTCTCTACCTCTCCTTATCACTAAATCCCATCAATCTACCCACTCAAACTCAAATCCCAACCCCCGATTACCAAAATTTGTGGGCGTCATCTAGTTCCCAACCCACACCAAATCCACATCTTGATTTCGAGCCTACTCGAAATTTACAATTAGAATTTGAAATTGTCGTGACGCCGGGGACTGACACACGTTCTGACCCATTTTTCCTTAATATGATTTCATAAACCTCTCTCTTAGTCCCGTTCGACCCCCACCATGCCGAACCTTCCCACCAAGGTGTCGGACCTTCCCACTTTCTACCTGAGCCCATCCACTATCAGGCCGATCCGTCTTATCATGAGGCCTATCATGCAGCACCCCGTGAGGCCGAGCCTTCGTAACACACATCACCCCCTTTTGACGCTGAGGTCGAACCTGCACAAGAGGAATATGGTGGTGGACCTATTGATACGAGTCTATTGACCGACTTCAATACTCATATTGCGAATGCTTTATGGGAAGACCCGAGCAAGGTAAGAATGATCTGTAAACATTAAATTAAATAACCTTTTTAACTTGATTTTATAATAATTTATTATTTTTAATGGTTTCAGTTGAATCGACAACCGAAAAAGTTACACAAGCGAGGAGGGATTTCTTGGTGGGAGGGTAAGATGCCCCTAGGGAGAATTGGGTTGGCCTTGTGAATTGTAGCGGATTAATGCGCTTACAGAACTGAAAGTTTAACGAAACAGATGAAGCATTGGTTACGGCGTTCATCGAGAGGTGGCATCCGGAAACGAATAGTCTTCATTTTCCTTGGGGCGAGATGTTGATTTTTAGGGTATGAAAACGGAACAGATATGTTGCATAACAAGTTGAAGTGAAAGTCGATCCTTGTATAACAAGGCGGTTTGAGTAGACCTCGAAAGGTAATCTCGTGAGTAGACCCCGTAGGGTAGTCTCGTTGAGTGTAGGCCCTAAGGCAATCACCATCGACCCACTTAAATATTTTATTAAGTTACTTGGATAAAGGCTACGAGTCAACCGATTAGATCGATCTTTCCTTCAACGAATATTGCCCCTATTCCATGCCAAAGGATTCCGCAATATCATTGTGGGATAAAACGTACCAAATAAATCAATAGACGTGTTGGCAAGACACATCTATTAAGAATTAACGTAACTTGTTCGAGTTCCATGACTCCTCTTCATTCTTCACTTGAACGAAGTCTTCTTCCCATGACGTTTGTGGTTCTTCCTTCACTTGAACGAACTCCTCATGCAACACCACTTGAGGTTCCTTCTTCACTCAAACTTGTGAAGATCGATCCATGATAAGCACACTTGTGTTTGATTCACTCGTAAAAACTCACTCAAACAAAGCCTAGTCTCTCTCGACTACAAGTGTTTTCCCTCACCGATTTGTATAGACTCGAGTCTAATTTTCGTGTGTCCTCTTGTATGTCCAAATGGACGACATTCCCCCCTTTAAATAGGCGCCAATGGCTGTCCAAATAATCGCCATAGGGAAGTTACACAATCGGTTATAAAAGGAGAGGTCGAGAGAGAATTTAGGAGGAGTTGGTTGTAACTTCTCCTTTCTCTTTCCTTGTCATCATAGGCGTCCAACCAACCCATTCATGGAGTCCAAAAGGGCATCTAAATCTAGCCTAGAATGGCCCAAAGGAAAGCCCAAAACTCCATCTTGAAATCCAATCCAAAAGCCCAAAGCCATGGCCTAAAAGGCAAGGCATGAGGCCCATGTCAAGCGTCCATGCTTGCGGCCCATCCAGCCCACACGCGCGCCCCATGGGCCGGCCCACCAAGGTCGACACCAAGATAACATAGCTAGGTCACTTACCTAGTGTAGCTGGCCCTTAGCTAGTTGAGCTGGCTTGAGCTGCGTCTTAGCTCGTTAAGCTAACTTTCAAGCTACTTGAGCTAGTTTGAGCTTCCATGAGCTAATCCCTAGCTACATGAGCTTCTTACTAAGCTTATACATTGAGTCAAGAGCTTGTTCAAGCTTCTAAAGCTAACTCCAAGCTAGTTTGAAGCTTCAAAACTTCTTTCTAGCATACTTAGCTATGTGCCAAGCTAAACTCAATCTTTGGTTCTTGCTTAAAGCATTCACCAAGCTTTAGAGAAGCTTCCTAACACTCATTAGATTATACACAAAGCTATTAGACTCAAAACTTAGCTTAAAACCATACATTTGCTCAATCGCAACCACTCGACGCCTTGTGCCTTAGCCCTAGGCACGCCGCAAGCTCCTCGTACAACACCTAGGTGCGTCGCTAGCATCGTGCAGCCATGGCCGGGCCATTGTAGCGTTATAGGCACGCCCCAACAACCGAGACTTGAACCTCAAGATCGAGCACCGGCGCGCCCCACCCTTGCACCGAGCCGAAGCCATGCAAGCGCGCGCCTTATGCATCGATGTGTCTCCACCAAGCGCCGATGCCTCGTGCCGCTACCGAGCGACGACACCACCAAGGCGCGCCCTCGCCTAGTGCCGTGGCACATGAGGTTTTGTTCCTCGGTGTTGGTATGCCTTAACTTTGGATCTTTTCTATACATGACAAACTCTCTTTATCATGGCAAATCACATAGTGGTGCGATCCCTCTCCATCTGCCCACGTACGTTCATAATCTGGATTCTGATCGCGTTGTGTATCTTCCTCATTATAGTATTGAACCCTCCAATAGATGATCTCAAGTAATCCTTCAGCGTAGAGTGTTGTGACTCAACCCTACAAATATTTGGATATTAAAACTCAAATTTTTAAATTGAAATGAGAGGCAAAAGTAACTTATTTTACCTATTTGTGGTCCTCGTAAAAAGGTTGAAGCGGTGGTCGGTGAATGCCCTCACAATCCAACATCGCCAAGTGTTTTGGAGATATGTAAATAAGATTGGCTTCACGACTTCTTTCACCAATTGGAGTCGTCGCTCGTACTCCCACACGGTCGTCAAGCAAAATAGCTCCCTTGCTTTGTTCACAAAAAAGTCCGATGTCTTGTCCGAGAACCCACGTCTCAACGCGTATGCACTACAATTGCGTTGGATGTGCACCCAAGAAAGCATATGTTTGGCATTGGGAAATAAGATATCGACAAAATTCACCTCAGTAATATCCCGATCGGTCAGTATGGCTTCTGGCTCTCTTCCAACCAGCTTATACACCTCTCGCAATTGGAGTAGTACCCATTCGTAGTGGTCTTGAATCTACCTTGTCATAAACGCAGAAGCAATACAAAAATTCTTCCCGATGCATGTAAATCCAAACATTTCGCACAAAGGCATGTTGTACCTATAATGTCAATTCAATGAGATTTAATACGTGTACTTCAATCTACTACTACATCATAGGTAATAAAGACTTACATGTTTGTTTTGTACGTCGAGTCCATCACAACGACATAAGGGAACAACTTCAGCAACTGCATCGACTTGGGATGGGCAAAGAAGATGTCTAGTACCTTGTTGCTACCTTTCTCAACTCGATAGTCGACATAGTATTGATTAGACTTTAAGAAATGAATCGCAAATTGGCTTACCCCCATCCCGTTCATTTCCTCTTTAAACACTTGATATCAAAAATCATACAATTGCTTCATTGATGTGGTCATATCCGGATACTTTTCCTTTAGGAATGTCATGCATTGCCTAGGATCTATATCTGCCAAATCCATTTGTCTGGCGTCAATCTTTTGAGCCTCAGTCAGTCGGCCCGCAAACGGATAACCCTCCAGACTGGTGGAAAGGTCATGATTGTGGTGACCGTATTCCACCCTTAAGCGCCACTTCTTGGTCTTTCTTTCCCTCCAACCTATCAACTCGAACGGGCACCCATTCTTTCTAGTACGAGGACCAGGATTAAGATCATCACCGACCCCTAAATTTTTAACCATTTTGCGCGGTTTGCCCTTTTTTCCCGCTTTGTACTCACCGTCTAAGACGCATCCCAAACTGATTTTTCCCGGCCATCAATTTTTGGTGGTGAGTACAATGTTTAACCCCTTCCCTATCTCACGGACCCACTCTTTCATAGGTTCTCGTTCTTCCCACTCACAATTATTTGCAAAATAACTAGAATAATCTGGAAACTGAATAACCTATTATAATAAAAACTAATTAGAATTTGATATCTTAAATTCTAAACGTAATTTCTAACATTAATAAAATGACATTTAAATCGAATTTGATTCTAGATTATAAACGATACCGTGAGTGTGCTCATTTAAATTCTAAGGCTCCTCCCATAATTAACAACTACATACAAATACGAAATTATTAGAAAACAAAGTATTGTATTATATTTAACTTGAAAAATGTAAATGCACATCTTATATTAAAAAAAAATTACTTACATCAAATTTGAAATGAACCAATTCATATTAGTTAGAGGAAGTTTTTTGAGAGATTTTTGTGATCGAAATTGTGTGATTGATAGGCCCCGGATACCCATTTATATAGACTGAAAAATCCACCCGTTGAGAATTTCCAACGGGTGGCACGTCGGTTGAGACGACCGATAAGGGTGTCGGTCACCTCGACCGACGCAAATGGCCTGCATCTGCCATTTCGAGGCACCTGCACGTCACTCTTGACCGACGTGGGCGCTCGAAATGTAGGCATGGGCGCTTCGCTCGCCCGTTTTATCATTTGTATGATTTTTTCCTTATTTTTTATTTTTTTGGAGTTTTTCCTAATTGTGTACCATGTCAAGTCATCCAGTTGCCGACTTTTTTTAGCTTCTCAATTTACTAAGCGAGACTTTTTTTTGTAGAAAATTTACTAAGCGAGACTTTACTTGCCAAAAAATGGTATTGTTACATTAATATGAAAGTAATGATATATTTAGTGGAAGATCACAAGCGTTGATGAAGGAGAAATTTGTAGGAATTTCAAGCATGACCACGACCTCAACCGGAACAATTCATTCCCTACTTAGGATAAGCTCCTCAATCACGAAAAGAATCTCCGATTTAGTATGATATGGAGTTGATTTTCATCAAATTTGAGTTTTTTGGTTAATCTTCTCTTTTAACTAGTGAAACTTTGTCAATAACTATTTACATAAGTGTTCCTAATCGACGAAATTGGGTTGCTTTAGGGTTATTTTCCTCCTCCTCACACACTACTAGTATCCTCTTATTTGTTTTATGGCTAATTGGTTTCATTATATATCTAACAAGTAACAACAACACCTTATAATGCGCCAATCCATTCATTGGGATACAGTGCATATGTCAATGTACGTTAAACCCCGAGACAATGGACAAAATTATGTTAAAACCATAGTATATATAATATCATCAAACTTACACATAAAAGCACCAATTAATTAACATCTTGAAAAGAATAATTCAAAAACAAAAAAAAACCAACCCCTATATATTGCCACGTCAGAGCCGTTTGATAGAGGCAAATCAGCACCTTCCACAGCTTCTTCTTAACATTACTTTTTTATGGAGTGGTCTCCCCTCCTTTCCCCTTTCTACATGAAAATGAATGGAAACAACAAACACCTTCACCACCACCAGCACTAGTAGTTGAGTAGTTTTCCGGGGATTCCATTTCCCACTTGCCAAACAAGCGGTATCATTCCCCCACCAGCATTCCGACTCCTCCAACTTGATACCCATGAACCCCTCCTCCCCGGCCGTCAATCCCCTCCTTTCCAGCTTCGTCACCCTCTACACCCTCATCCTCCTCTACTTCCCTTCCTTCTTCCTCAAGCTCCTCTTCTCCCCCGTTCTCATCTCCGCCGGAGTCCTCCTCCTCTCCATTCTCCGCTTCGGCGCCGCCCAGGAGGGGAATCGGAATCGGAATCTGCATGAATCGGAATCAGCCCCCGATGTCCCATTGCTCCCCAAATCGGAAGCCCCCTCCGGCCCGGAACATGTCCCGGACCCGGATCCGGATTCGAGCTGCCCCGGTTCGTTTATGGAATGGGACGTCGGAGCTCCTCTGGAGGTCATACACGAAGCCTGCTGTGAAGGCGAAGACGACGCACCAGACGACGCATCAAACGACGCCGTTTCGCATCAAAAATCGAATCTTGGTGACGCCGGAGAAGAAGATCGGCGTTCGGGGATTGCGCTCCAGAGATATCCCTCTCTGTCGAGGTACTACCCTGAAACCGATTCCGATTCCGACGCCGATTCGAGTAGCTCAATGGAGGGGGAGTTTCCCGTGATTAGCGGGTCGGATTGCTCGCCGGAGAAGATTGGTTTCCGATGGGCAGGGGAGGGAATCGACGACGAGAAGGACGGGTTGATTGAGATTCAGCTTGATGGTGATTGCGGGAAGAGGAAGGTTCTAGAAGAATTAGAGTTTCATTATACAGAGGAAGACAATTTCATCGAAATTGACATTGCGCCGGTGGCCGTCACCGGCCAGAGGTGACGATTTTACAGGGTGGGTGGGTGGGTCTTGTTTTTGCGGTTTCGGATCCGGATTTAAGACTAATAATGATAGCTGATTATAAAAATTTCAGTCTGGTTTGGGTGTACAATTTTTAATGCGAGTAATATCACACCAAAAATATGAAACATTAAAGTTGAACACATGCGTTTGTTTTCTTTTGAAAAAATTTGTTGTTAGATAGTGTATAGTTTTTTTTTCTATCTTCTTGAGAAGGAGAAGGGAAGAATATTTGGTTGACGAATCTAGTTGTTTATTGTATGAATTAGAGAAAAATGAAAAGAATGCAAAGGAGTTTGATGGGTTGTACTCTTCCTTGTAGTACTTGGCCCTCTTTTTTAAGGGGTAATTGTTTTATATGGCTTTCTATGTTATATTATGCACGAGTTTGAAGTTATATTGAATGGTTTTATATGATTATTTTACATATATGCATGATATATTAAGGCCCAAATGTTTGGCTTTCAATTCATTGACATCTAATAGCTAGGCATGCTGACATGTGATGGCCCGTGATTCCAAAGTTACTATACTTCCACAATTCACAATTTACACTGGAATATTGGTGAGCTTTATCATTTAAAAAATGTAAATACACAACAAGTAAGCCGGTTACAATTTGCTGCTAAACCAGTTTCAATTAAGAGAAAAACAAAGTGCTAAAAATCATGGTTCTAGCTAGATGAAATCATGAAAGAGAGGTAGTTTGAGTTTTCTGAAGATGAAAGAGAACAGCCCAATTCACAGTTTGAGTTTTCTCAAATTGTGTCAAAATGTAAAACATTAGTATTTCTTGGTATAATATTAAACACAAATACAATGTACTTTTTCCTTATAAAGAAAATTTAAAGTTATGAGATAGGAGTACGAGTTTGAGACACAATTTTGAGAAAAAGATTTTAGACGTGAACAAAAGAAAATTGAGATCACGTGTGATTTCACGTTTAGGTTTAAAATAAGAATGAATAAGGAGTAGTAGATGAAAAGAAATTAGGGTGTTTGACTTAAATGAAAAAAAAATGGTGTTATAGGATGGTCTATTTGAAAATTGACTCATAATTTGTTTGTCTTTTGTTTGGTATACTTGTGAATTGTTATATCCTATTTAGCCTCGTAGCATTGTTTATTTATAAAGAGGTGGTTCAAGGCTATAAGTTAACAAGGGTAGTTACTACTGGTGATAAACTAGTATGTAGTTAGTCTAATCTTAGGGGTTGGAAGGTTTCTTAGAATGCTAAGTTAGTGGTTCCGGGTTCGGTCTTTGTTTAGTAATCCTTTTATACTCCAAGTTTTGCGTTACTAAAATTACCGTTAATATGTTTGGGAGATCACTAATACGTGGGTTCCTAGCCTTCTGTTCTCGTTTGGAATTTTTCCTTTGAGGTAAGTCATTTTCGACTTGCTCGGTTCTATTCTATCTTGTTAAATTTTGTGTCGTTGTTGTAGGATTGGTTTTGGGAACTAGTCCCGAATATCTTTTTGAAGTGTTTTGGAATTGTTTGTGTTGTTGTGTGCAAATTGATTTTTAAAGGAGTTTTATCGGAAATAAGTTTTCGAACGTTTTCTCTGTGTTGGTACCATTTCCGGCACGGCCGTTGTAGCCAGCGTAGAGGAAGAGTTGTCTATGTATGGTCCGTGTGACAGGGAAACCGTGCCCCTTCAAAGCGAAAAATATTATCTATGCGTTTTGGCAAGTGCTCCAGTGGAGGCTTCGCCACGGTTCGAAGGGAGATTGTGAAGTAGAGTGAGAGGGACTGCCTCTGCACTCGGCGCGGGGTTGAGCGCCTTGGAGGTTGGATTGCGAGATGGAGGAATGACATTGTTGTAAGATTGTGTTTGTAAATGTGTATGTGGCTATGTGTGACTAACCAAAACTAATTTAGGTATTGGCCTTTAGGGTTATGAGTGCGTTTGTGAACTTGCATGATGACCTTAGAAATTGTTTTTCAAACGTCTTGCAATTTCCGCATTCTTTCTAACTTGATAGATTAGTAGCTGACCCTTCGGGGAATATTTTTCAGTTCCAGGTATGAACCAGGAAATCGTGCAGGAACCGAGGCTAGATGGCGGGGCGGAGCGGTGAAGAGCGCGTGTCATAGTAGGGTCGGGTTTACTTTAGTTTATTTATGACATATTAGGATGTTGGTTTATTATTATCATGTTGGAGTTAGTATTATGTCCTGCTTATTGTTATTTCTAGAATAATTCATTATTAGTAAGTGTTTTGTCGGATTTGGATATTTATGTTCTCGGGAATATACATGCATAACTATGTTTTCTAATTTTTATTAAATAAGAAGTTTGGATGTTTTATTAAGTTTTCTCGTCGTGTCCGCGTTGCAAGATCTTAAAGTGTTGTTACCAAGTAGCGCCACGTGAAAATACGGGGTGTTACAATATACACAAAATATGTATGTCCCCCAAAACGGATTTTTTAAAAATACATATAATTCAGGGAAAATACTCTCTTGTCGCTTTCCTGGTTTAATGAAAGAGTAATCTTGAACATTGATTTTTAGAGGAACATATGAAGTTCTTTCTTATTTCGCATGTAAGCGGACTTTCTCACCCGATCCTTCTCAATAACCTACATAAATAATTTTGGAGTAATAATAAGGCTCTTAAGATACTTAGTTAGACTGGTTGAAGACTTAGAAGCCATGAAAGGCTTTCGTTTGACACTCGTCTTCTGAAGTACTATTGGTGAATTTATAAGGCCATTGTAATCATAAGTAAAATACGGAAGGGGCGACCGTCCCAGCACATATATGTGATAGGCCTAGCACCTAAGCTTATGGAGTTCCATGACTTTCATCCTAAAACCAATTGGTAATATGGGAGTAATCCTAGAGTATATATATTGGACAATTCTATTCTAATTTCCCGACATGGAATAACTATATATCTTCACATATTCGTTTGACACTCCTCATCTGAAGTACTCTTTGTGAATTTATAGGACCAACATAATCATAAGTAAACACTTGAATTTATAGCAAGACTTTGTATAAGCGATATTAAAGTAACAAGTATAAAAGAAGATATTGAAAGGTTACCTTATAGCAATGGTCTCTCTCATTTTAGGCTGGCTACCATATCTCGATCCTGCTTTAATTTGTGTTGGTCCTCCGGGTCCTACCGTATAACTCAAAAACTCAATTATTATAGGCGTTAGTTATTAGTTTGGTTGGTATTGTATCTTAAAAAGCCCTTCGTGTAACTAATCATGTGGAAGTATACCATCAAACTTATCTTTAACACTTTTATTCGCACTGTTCGTAAATTGGACATACTCAACAATAGCCAATTCACTATCTTCTTAGTTGTATGTATTATAGAAAAGACGTCAACCCAAGTACGCAACAACTCACATTTTCTTGTTTGACCGGCCTTGTTTGCTCTCGTGATTCTCTATTGTCATTAACTTCTTTCAAATGATGGATGAATTCATCATTTGTCTCATATTAACAAGAAGAAGGTTGGCGAACATGATTTGTCTTCCTAATAAACAACTGTTCAAAGTTAATTTGTAATGTACTAATGTAAGTAGGATACTTTTTTCATCACATAATTACTTTTTTTGGTGAAGTCAACACATAATACTTTACAACACTCCGTTTTAGTTCTCAGGTCTAAAAAGTATGTTGGGCTTTAGACATTTAGCCCAATTAAGGTCCAATAACGAAGCCCAACTTAGATATGAAATTGCAGCTCTTCGTGGACATGCGCTTTGAGTTGGCTCATAAAAACATTTGTGGTTTTGTGGGTAGTTCCACATACGGCCCGATTAACAGAAATTCGGTTAATCATGATTTCGGTTAGTTAAAATAATGAACCGTAACTAATCCCGGTTAATTATAGTTCGGTTAACCAATTTTTCAGTTCGGTTTCTCGGTTAACCGATAACCATTTATGTAATTTTACCTTAAATATATAATTGAAACTAAAATAATAAATTTGAATAAAAAAGTGACCAAGCTTGACTTTTATTTTAAATATGTACTTATATCATATTGTTTCGCTTGTTGTAAGCAAATATCGAGAGTATATACTATATAATGTGTGAAATCAAACATTGTGTGTATTATTTTTATCCCATCAAATTTAATAATCAAGTTTTATATCAATGAGAAGTTGAAAAATAGTCTGTAAATTGTTAAAATTGGAGAAGGAAAGACTCAAACTAGATCAACACCTTGAAGATCTTAGAGTTTAACCACTAAATAATGCAAAGATAACTAATATTTGATTAAAAATATTAATATATTTTCGGTTTCGGTTAACCATTATATGTAAAGTCGTACACTGAAACCGAACCGATAAACCGAAAATATTTTCGGTTCGGTTAACCAAATCAAAATTTCAAAAAAAGTCGGTTAGTTTAACCTAAAAAATAATCAATTTTTAGGTTTCTCGGTTTTTTCTACACCCCTACTTCCACGAATCCACCATTCATTGGCATTTTGACTCGGTTACACATTACACAGCTTCAATATATGCAAACACCACCCAATCTATATCTCAATAATTTCTCATTGGATACCAAATCATTCTGACAAGCTTGGAAGCATAATTAATCCTCCATAAAGAAAAACTGAATCTATGCACCCAATGGTCAACCCCTATTTAATTCATTCATTGCCATAACTATTAATTACCATTTCTCTATTATAATGGGCATTTCATATATCACTAAAATATATTGTACCTTACCAACAAGTATGTAGGGTAGTGGGAGGGGCTACGCTTCCCTTCGCTGAGGTCGAGGGTTCGACTCTCAGTGGAGGAGAAATGAACTTGTTGGGAGAGCAGATCCCACCCAAAAATAAAGAAACTCTCACGAGACTCGAACTCCAGACGTAGGCGTTTGATGGAGCAAAGCTCTCCGCTGAACTAGGATGGCAATGACCAAAAATAATATATTGTACCTTAATCTATATTACCCCCACAATACGTAATTTATTCTGATTTACATACGGAGTATCATATGAGTACTACCCAGCTAAGTTATGACATGAGTTCTTCATTGTCCAACTGTATGCCCAGACCACGTTACTTCATTTATGATGCCTAAGCCATTTAATAGAATAGTTTCCCAAATGAGAACATTTTTTGTGTGTATTTAAGAACTTATTTACAGTATAATTACTGTCAAAACCAGAATTAAATATTTTAATCACGGGTTTAGCAACTCCTAAACGCACATTGGATCCCTCTCCAAGTAAAAAAGCTTAAACAAATGGGCTGAGCAAGTAAAGACGAGTCACCAGGGTTAAAAGGGCTAATTACTTGGTGGCAGTACCTGTCGCGAATCATTCAGTAATTGAAAGAGTTTCACGCACATCAAGACGCAAATCCCCAGCTAAATTCACACCTGCACAATCTGCAATGGCTGTTTCTGCCCACCAATTGCAGATAACTACACACCACAATCATCGTTACCACCACATGTATTTTCTGTAAATTTTATTCCCAATCATAATTTACAGAGCAGTTTAGCAACATTGTACACGTTTGATGCTTCCTCTCTATCCTTCAACGAAAGAGGTTGAAGAAACTAGCCAAATCTTAATCTATAACTTTTACATGTACAAACCCTAAATCAATCCTACGCTGAAACTGCTAAGAGCCTGAAAAGCTGCATTAAATATTTACAGACTTAATTTGACTATGTGAGAACGATTCATGTTTCTATGAATCCTCCGAGTCTGAAGCGAACAGAGCCACAGATATATCAGTGAAACCGCCTTTCTTCTTTCCAACAAAACGACGTCGTCCAGGCTTCCTCAACGGGGCCTTTGGAGGCTCTTCGTCATCGTTGCTGTAAAAGTACCCGCCTGGGCTAATTGGAGTCTTGAATGCCGGAACTTTTGTTGGTGTAGCGAATGCGAAATGAAATTCTCGCGCTATCTTAGCCTGCAAAGCGCGAACAGGTTTTTAAAATCAGTTCAGGATTCATTTCTCTGGCTTTCAATTTCATACTGGAATCCTAATCGAGGGAAAAAGCTTACTGCTTGGCATATAATTTGTGAGACCTCGAAAAGCTGATTTAGGTCTTCGTGATTCACACCGCTAATGACTTTAATCTGCAAAGTTGCAACCGATTAGATGAGAGGGCTTTTGATTTTTTTAAACAGTACAGTTCAAATTGAAGTCAATTGAAAAAGGGGGGAAAACCTAAATTTGCATTTATTGAACAACAATCAAACCGGCGGGGTCAGTTTCATTAATTAAAATTGATTGGGATTGAACACTCACCAGTACATCAAGAGGTAGAGATTCCAAAACAGACTTGTCCATACACTGAAACACATCTCCTGCTTGGCCACATAGCTTCTTCATCGGCATTTCAGCTTTGCAATCGAAATCAAAATCAAAATCGGACCGGGAAGAATCCTCCATTAGGCTAGCGCTTCGAATCAGAATCCGTTTCCTGCTCAACGACCGAACGCAACCAAGTCTCTGTCCCAATCCGAAATCTCCAGTCGTCGACCTCAACAACGCCATTTCCACACTGCTGCTCCTAAACTGTAAAACACAAAAGAGAGCTTCTGTAACTCAATAAATCTGAGAAAGCAAATCAGAGAAAAGAGGGGGGAAACGGAAGACAGGGAGAAAATCGCATACCAAATTATTCGATGGAAGATGATAGATTGCCTGACGAATTTGAGGGATGTTGTGTTTGGGAACCAGTTAAAAACCTAAAAAGAGAGACGAGAAATGAGGTAGTGTGTTAAGTAAACTAAACAGAGCCGACTTTTTCGGGTTATGGAAGCACCTAGAAAATTTTTGGGAATAAATCCTTTTAGGGGATCTTTTTTTATATCGTAGGCGGTTGTGAAAAAAGATGCAGCAAAAGCAAAACTAGCCGTTTGAAATCTTTCCGGCTTATTCCGATTTCCGATTCCCGCACGGCCGACCCAATCCCTAAAAAGGAAAATAAAAAATTTTAAAAAAGAAAAAGGGAAACCGGGTCGGTTCAGTCGTTCAGAGGGAGAACGTGGGAAGGTAAGGTTGGTTGACGTGGCGTTTGGTCGGCTTTGTCGGCTCGCCGACTTCAGCCGATTCCTTTTCTAGGTGCTTTGTACTTCCTTCACGTGTAATCCCGTCCGTCCACGTGGCTGTTTACTGTTTGTTGTATTTTGAATTTCCTTTTTTTCAAAAGCACTTTGAGGATCCCACTTTGAGTTAATCCCTTGGGTCGGTCGAGGTGATAAGGTTTACATATTGGTAAAAAAAATTTAAATAAAATAAATTTACTTGGATCTCTCATTGCAAATTTGCAGTGGTTAGGATAAATCCGGGTCCGATTAATAATACAGTTTGGTTCGTTTCCGAAAAATAGACCGGGTACCCATTTTTAATGCCATATCTTGCACTTAAGAAATATGTTACTCCGTATTGATTAATTTTGGCTAAAAAATAAGACCATAGTGGAGTGGAAGAAGTTTTGCAACCACAATTGTTTTAAATTAATACTACCTTTGTTTTGTAATTTAGGGGATTTTAACTTTTAAATAAAATTTTAAAATATTAGTCCATTTTTAATTAATGAATATTAAAACTTGACAAAAGTAACATTTAATTAATATATTTATAGTTTCAATCAATCAATATATCTATTACTAATAACTAAAGTCGGAGCAATTTCTGCCACAACGTTGCGCCACATCACTTCTTTATTAAAATAATAATATTAAATAGTTCATTATGCAAAAAAAGTTATCTCCAAGTAAATATAAAGATAAAATAATATTTGTAAAAATTTATCCCCAAATAAACATAAAGATAAAATAATAGTATTAGATCTGACCAATATAGATAAAAAAGACATTATATTTATTATATTTGTAAAAGATAAGAAAACGTATGTATACATGATCATATATATATCTTAAAAATAAAAACAATCATATAAATCTATAACTAATTAACTATATATTAAAGTTGTAACTTTTCTAACCAACACATTAAGATTGGCCCCACCTTATATTAGAAAAATTATTTATATAATTTTTTTCCAATTAAATTCCTTTCTATTTATTTATGTGAAAAAATTTGATTCAAATTTGATTTAAAAATAACGAAAATAATTTTATTTTTATATTTTTATCAATTTATAAAAAAAATTAAATTTTTTAAATATCTATATAATTACTTGCATAAATTAAATTTTTATAAAAAAATTATATTATATTTTCCTTAATTTTCTTTTTGGATTGTTTATGTAAATATAGAAGATTTTTTATATTTAAAAAATTCTATATTTTTTATCCATTCTTATTAATTATATTAAGTATATACAAATTCATGAAAAGATATAAGATCTTTATACTTATTTTAAAATATTTTAAATTTGTTAACTTTGATTTTAAATATTTGTATAAAGAAGTTTTGAAAAGATATTGTTATACTAAATAGATATTTGTTTGAGGTTAACGATAGATTTAAATAGTTAAGGAATAATTTAATAGAAAAAAATAAAATATTAGGAATAAAAATTAATTTTGTAAATATGATGTGGGACCAGAAGCGTTTTGGTGGCTCGAAAATATATAACTTTAATATATAGTTATAGATTTGAATTTTTTTTAAAATAATGAAAATTATTTTATTTTTTGAAGTCGCCATATTGAATTTGGCCCCACCTTATATTTAAAAATAATAATTTTTTATTTATATTTTCAATCAAATTCTTTTCTATCTATTTATATTAAAAATAATTAATTCGAAATTTAAATTAAAAAAAGAATTTTTTTTATCTTTATCCTTTTATTTATTTATGTAAAGATTTATCTTAAATTAAATTTTGATATAAAAAAATAAAAAAAATTCATGATCTAGATAATCACTTGCCTAAATTGAATTTGGATAAAAAAAATCAAATTGTCTTTTCCTTAATTTTCTTTTGGTCTTATTCATGTAAATATAGAATATTTTTTATCTTTAAAAAATTCAATCTTTATTCATATTATTTCAAATTTTCTTATAAATTATCCTTTTAAATTCAATATTAATATTCTATAAATAAGAATGATAACTTTTTAAATTTTCAATCATAAATATGTTGAGTTTTATATATTAGTTTTCTATCTATAAATATGACAGTTAAATGCAATATTGTCATTAAATTTAAATGTCTTAGTCACCATATTGTTAGTTACGAAATTGTTTATATTAATATTTTATCCATAATTATTACAATGTTTTCAATTAATATGAACCATACTAAATAAAAATTATTGATCCCTTAATCTTAAATCGGTTAATCACTATCCATATATATGACACATAAAAAATACTAACTTAATCTATAAGAGTAAAATAGATAACTTTTATCAATAAATATGATAAATATAAAAAACTTATATAATTGTTCTATTTGTAAGTATATTTTTAATTATAAATTTTTAATATTAAGTTCTTATCTATAAGTATGACAATTATAAAATAGTAATTTAATATCCCAAATACCCTTTTTTAATTTAACACCCCATTTAAATTAATTTTAATATCTCTAAATGAAATAGATAACTTTTATATCCATGAGTATAAATATGGACCATTTTTAAATTGTGAATTTTCAATATTAGATTTTCTGATTCTTTTATATTAACTTTCAATTCAATAGTATAATAAGTTTTTTAATTAGTATGAGACATATTTTTAATCATGTATTTTTATATTAAGTTTTCCTATTTTTTGTATTAATTTTATTATTTATAAGTATGATAACGAATTTAATTAATATTGACCATGTTTTTCATAATAATTTTGGATTTTTCAATATTAATTTTCTATAAATAAGAATGATAACTTTTAAATTTTCCATCTATAAATATGTTGTGTTTTATATATTAATTTTTTATCTATAAATATGATAGTTAAATGCAATATTATCATCAAATTTTAATGTCTCAATCACCATATTTTAGTTACTAATTTTTTTATAATAATATTTCTATTCATAACTACGATAGTTTTTTTTAATTAATATGGACCATGTTTTTGATTATAGATTTTATAATAAATTTTACATTATCTTATATTAATTTTCTGTTAAGAAGTATGATAACTTTTTGAATTTTTTATCCATAAACATGTTGATTTTTTATATTAATTTTCTATTAATAAGTATGACAATTTTTTAATTAGATCACTATAGATATGTTGTGCCTTACAATATATTAAATTTCTATTCATATGTTAAATTTTTTATATTACGGATCCATACATAAATAAATAAAAGTTATTGATCTCTTATAGTTAAACCGATTAATCGAGTTAGTTCAATTGAGTTTAGGTTCAGACATTTCGGATTCGAGTTGAGTACAGGTTCATGTCGTTGAAATTTATGGTTTGATTAAGTCAATTCATTGCGGTTTTTGTGTGTGTTCGAGTAAACCCTACGAGTTAAGAGTATCAATTTTTTTTATAATTATTACATAAATATTACAAATAGTATTTTTAAGAATAAGATAATATTGGTATACATTTTAATAATAAAATATATTATTATAATTAAAATAATACATATTTAATATTTAATTTAATGATTTATACTATTATTTATTATTACATAAATTATAATACCTATATTATATTTAAATTAACAACTTACATTTTTTATTTAGAAAAGTTCCGGGCAAGGCCCGGGTCATCAACTAGTATCTTCTAGGCTTGAAGCACTTTTGGCCAGATTCGTCATTACAGATTTTTGTTACAGCCACCCTATTTTTAATAAAGATTTTTTAATCAATTATATATTATTCAATTCAATCAACTTATGAAATTTCCAATTTCATACACTTATCTTATTTAATAATTTTTTTAGCAATTTACTATGAGATCGGATAAATTTTTGTCTTTACCCATTATTTTAATCTTTGTTCATATTTATCATATTATAATATGTAATTATCTTCTATTCATATATTAATATCTTGAACATATTTATCATACACAATATATCTCATCCATATGTATCGTACATGTCATTTTATATAAATACTATATAAATTAGTCATGTAGTTCTTTATCCATATGATAGTGTTATATATGAAAATTAATTTCCTATCCATAAATAAATAAAGTCACGTTAATGTTTTTACAATTTGCCCTAGTGTAGTTCTTTTTGTCCATATATATGACACTTTATATAATTAAATGGATCATATTTCGCATTGGATTTTTAATATTTTTAATTAACTATTTATTCATAAGTATAATTTTTATAATACGGTACTAAAGTTTTAGATTAATTTTAAATTTTTAATTAAATTTCTATCCATAAATATATAAAAAGTTTTTATAGCATAATTTCTATCAATTAGAATGATTTTTTTATATTTCTATCCAAAATATTTATTTTTTGTAATGCTACTTTCTATTTATATGTACGACAACTTTTAATCAGTATGAACATATATTGAATTACGAAAGTTTTATATTATATTTTGGATTCATTTATATTAACTTTGTACCCATGTACGAATGTACGATATTATGGAAAATATTTTTAATCAAAACATTTAATATTAGGTTTTTGAATTTTTATATTAATTTTCTTTCTATGTGAATGGCAACGTTTTTAATACAAATAACTAAAATTTAGTTGAACCTTTTCAAGGCACTAGAATAAAATTATTATTCATATTATTCCAATTTTTCCTATTAAATTCTTTTTATCCATTTAAATATGTCATTAACACAAAATCATCTTAACATATTAAAAATAAAAAATAATGATATCCCTTGAAAAATTCCTTAAAAAATGTTTAAAAAATAACTATGTAATTTTGAAAAATAATTCAAAACTATTCCCTAAATTTGAATTAATGAACCCTTTTAAAAATATTATAATTAACAGAAAATAATTAGATTTACCAAACTTAGTATCTTTATTGTGTGTCATGTGCACACATTATAAATTCTCTTTAACTAATATTGACCATATTTTCATCTTAAATTCGGATTTTTCGATATTAAATTTCTATGATTAAGAATGACAACTTCTTAAATTTCCATCCATAAATATGTTGGGTTTTAAATATTAATTTTCTATCTCTATATATGAGAGTTTAATGCAATATTGTCTTTAAATTTTAATGTCAATCAACATATTTTTAGTTACGAAATTGTTTATATTAACTTTGTTTCTAATGGACCATGTTTTGAATGGTAGAGTATATATTAACTCTTAGATTTTTCTTATATTAATTTTACATATCTTTAAATTTTCTATCCATACGTATGTTGATTTTTTATACTATTTTTCTATTAATAAGTATGATTTTCTTAATTAATGTCGGTATAGATATGTTGTGTTTTACAATATATTAATTTTCTATTTATAAGTATGTTGATTTTGTATATTACGGATTCCTTAATAAATAATTAATTAATTATTCCTTAATGTAAAATCGGTTAATCAGGTCAGTTCAGTCGGGTTTAGGTTCGATCATTTCAGGTTCGGATGAGTACGGATTGATGTCGTTAAAATTTATGAGTTGATTGGGTCAATTCATTGCGATTTTTGTACGAGTTCAGTCCAGTGAGTTAAGTAAATATTACAATAAATATTTTCAAGAATGAGATAATATTTATATACATTTTAATAATAAAATTTATCATTATAATAAACTTAATTGTTTATAATATTGTTTTTATTATATAAATTATAATAAATATATCATATTTCAATATCTTATTACAATCTTTATTTAAAAGGCCCCGGGCAAGGCCCGGGTCATTAACTAGTATACTTATATAGGGCATGTTCCGGTGAGGACCACTCTTGTGTTAAGGAGTAGACTTAAAATGATGACTAATCTCAACCATTGGATTTACTTCTTTACTATGTATTCAATGGTCAAGATTTTTTATTGTAAAAATTCAATTTTATAAAAAAAAATGAACTCAAAGCACATAAAAATTGAACTTATCATAGATAAAAAAAATGAATTCATAGAATATAAAAATTGAACTCATACAATACAGAAAATTGAACTTCTAACATAAAAAATTGAACTTCTATTGTATAAAAATGAACTCTTACTATATAAAAATTGAACTGACATATTTAACGTTTTTAAAGTTTTAAAAAAAAAGAACATAATTTTAAAAACGTAAAAAAATCGAAAAAAAAAATTGAGATAAAATCAAATATTTTTAGTTATGTGAAAATCAAATTATATGAAAAATGAACTCAAAGCACATAAAAATTGAACTTATCATAGATAAAAAAATGAACTCGTATAATATAAAAATCGGACGCATACAATATAGAAAATTGAACTCCTAACATAAAAAATTGAACTTCTAGTGTATAAAAATGAACTCGTAGCATATGAACTGTCACATTTATCATTTTTAAAGATTTTTTAATTAAGAAAATAATTTTACAAAGGTAAAAAAAATATTTTTAAAATTTTTTTTAGTTATGTGAAAATCGAATTATTTGAATATGAATTCAAAGCACATAAAAATGGAACTTAAACTCGTATCATCGATAAAAAAAATGAACTCGTGGAATATAAAAATTGAACTCATACAATATTATTAATTGAACTCCTAACATAAAAAATTGAACTTCTAGTGTATTAAAATGAACTCGTAGTATATAAAAATTGAACTATCATATTTAGAATTTTTAAAGCTTTTTTAAACAAAGAACAAAATAAATAAAAAATAATTAAAAAAATAGAAAAAAAATCTTGACCATCCAATATATAGTGATGAGATAAATCTAATAGTTGAGATTGATCCTCATTTTAAGCAAAAGGTCTCGCCACAAGAGTGGTCCTCACTTGAACCAAAACCTACTTATAAATACTAAAAAATGTCACCCATTGGGTGATATTATATGATTTAATCTCATATTAATTTTGTACACAAAAAACAAAATCTCATCAATTCACTTTAAGCTTTTCTTAATATATGTGTAAAGTTCTAAAAACCCCTAAATTGCGAAACGGAGGTACTACGTGTTTCAAAAGAGGTCGGTCATCGTTAGAACTCCAATTACAAATTACTTCATCAATATTTATAAATAACTTTTGTCTTCCTTTACCGTTCAATATGTTTCGGATTCGCAAGCAATCGAACCCTTTTAGGACCAATGCTATAGATCTTGGAAATTTTAAAAGTCTATAATGATGCAACATGTACTTTCAGTCAAACCTATACTCCAAGTATTCATATGTTTGTTTTTGAAACTTTGAATGTGGCGAACGCCTTTAAGGAAGGGCTTTCACGGCCCGAGCGGGTTGACCATGTTCATGTCATTTTAATCATGAAGAGGAAGTGGTTGATCTATTGCAAAATATTCCCGATATTTATCTTGTTACTTGCGTTTTTTGATCCTAGATGCAAAATACAAGGTCTGTAAGATATGCAACCTATTTCGATATTTACTTGCGTTTTTGTATGCATACTATGACTCTATGAGTTATTGAATTTAGAAGAAGAACATTATGATAAAAATTAGTTGTAATGTTAATATCATTATGGAACGTGTTAGATCTCTTGTTGATGATTTGTATAAGGTTTTATAGCATGGGTGGTAAGGTGCCTTCTTCGCCTCAATTACCTCATCATCTCGCCGTTCTTTTCTATCGGTTGGGTTTCGTTTATTGTAAAATCTAACAAAGTGACCAAGATACATGAGCTTACTTACGGAGTTCGATACTTATCTAACCACTACCAATGAGTTTGTAGAAGATTTTGATATTTTAGATTGGTGGAAGTAAAACAAGAAGACGCGTCCAACACTATCAAAGATCGTCGCTCAAGTACTAGCCGTTTCTGTCTCAACGGTAGCAGTGGAGCAAAGGTTTAGCCAAGGTGGCCACATCCTAGACGATGTACCCGTTGCATTGGAAGCTCAAGTTTGCGTCGACGATTGGAAGAGGGCGGAGGTTAAATCACAATCGATGAAATATACGGAGTTATCGGATGATGTATTGTCGACAATGACACAAGTCGAGCTTCTTCCGCCGGTTCCACCGGATCGTCTTAGGTAAGTAGTCAGGTGGGGTTCCGTATCGAAGGTAATAGAACTACGTGGAATTTGATTTCTCTATGATCCCGAGAGGATACGTAGACAATTTAATATCAAGTCCAGGCCCTTCTTTTCCCTACTCTTCTCTTTCCAAAGGTTGAGATCGAAACTGACCAAAAGGCTATTTTCTTTTCCTAAAATCAACAGTCGTTAGAACCAACAGTTGCGATCGCGGTTTCAAAGCGCGGTCGCGAATTTTCATTTCCAACAACTTTTCCCCTGTGAAGGGCTAGAACCAGAACCAAGTAGAATTTAAATCCGGCACCCGAAACCAATCGAAATTGGTCAAAAAACGATAAAAATCAGAACCGAATCGAAATCGGAAACGGAACCGAAAAACCAGATATTAGCCGGACCCATGACTATCGTTGGAAATAAATGGCTACTAGTAGTCAACGAACTTGATTGGTACCGTGTTCACGTGTTGTGAGTATTGTCTCTAAGCTTTTTCGACTTATCAAAGAAACATGCAATAAACATGTATTCCACCTACATAAATTCACAGTCCTGGTAAAACATTTTCGCATTCCGGTTTTGTCCAAACTCGAAATGTTTCAATTAGGAATTGGAAATTTAAGTTTATTAAAGTTAAAGATATGTTAGGCTTTTTTTTAATGCAATGATTCAAAAATTCAAACAAGTGAAATCCGAAACTCTATTAAAATACTCATAAAATTATAATTAATGTTGTAAGAACTAAGGAAATTATTATCATTTTTTGTTAAAATGTATATGGATCGGGTATTTTTTGTAAGTTCATAGGTTAAGTTCCTTAAAATGACAATTTTTTATAAGCTTTTATTTAGGATTAATTATTTTTTAAAAGAATTTATTAGTTTCCTAATAATAGGGTTAGTGTCTTTGTGTAGTTTCCTAATAATAGGGTTTTAGTGTCTTTGTGTAGTATGCTTAACCTATATCCTAGCCATTGATATTTTTATTTCGCTGATATTTCAAAAAAAACAAACTCAGCGGCATCAAGGCTATAGGCTAATTATTGAGAATTCAGCTTCGTATTAGGATAAGAATTTAGGTACAAAAACAAAAGTTGTTCGAAACAGATAACTTTTTTTAAACAAATGTGGATATCTTACAAAAACAAAAGTTCTTTTTTTTAAAAAAAAAATTACCTACTCAATTTTAATAACGAATTATATTATCCAAAACACACCTTACGTAAACACGTTCAAAATTGTATATAAAATTTTTTTTGTAGAACCAATCTAATTCAAACTAATCCAATTTGGTAGCCAAATTGGTCTAAACATGCCAAAAAAATCGAGCCTCGAAATAAACCAGCATATACACATGTTTAAAATAACAAAATATTGCATATGATTTGCCTAAAACTCGGAATAAACATAAAAAGCCGTGCAACCAAAACTTATCCGAAACCAAAATCCAAAATATTATATAGATGTAGCTTTTTCCCAAATACTAGCTTACTTGAATATTCTAGCAAAAAAAATCTTAATAGAATTTTAGATTTTATAAATACTAAAGACCTCATTTTGAATTATAATTTATAATTAAAAAATTTTAATATAAATTTTGATTTCATAAATTGTAATAAAACATCTTAATATTTGATTTTATATTTCCTAATTTTCACTCTATAATCTTCAATATTCTCTTTCCCCTCTTTGCTCTTTAAGTTCGGCAATCTTGCATTCATAAGGTTGGGATTCAACTCTAGTTGATATAAGAAATTTCCTTTAGGAGACTCATCCACCAAAATTATGTGCACAATCCGGATCGAGCTAGACATAACCAAGACTAAACTTTGGCGAATCAGTGGCCAACCCAAAAAAATAAAAATTCCTCTTCTACCAAAAAAAAATCCTCTCAAATGATGCAAGTGAAGAAAAATAGATAAGAAGTTAAGAACCGATATTCTCCAATGGTGAATGGAAACGGGCGCCCAACAGGATAGAACACGTGCCTTGGGCCTTTTTCATAGCCCAACAGGTGTACAACAACGTGTGCCTTTACACCATTCACAAGTTGAATAACACTTTGTGGTCATAAATCAAAATGGGCTCAAATCCGAGCTCCAAACGTTCAAGTCAAGTTCAATTGGGTTATGCATTAAATTTGCGAAGTTTTGTTGATCTCAAATCAAGAAAATATTTACGTTGACGCTCACGCTAAATATGGGTTCAATCTTGATGATACTGGAAAGTATATTTTGAGCTCCATACTTTTTTTTTTCCTTTTTAATATGGTAAGACTTTAGTATATCTTGAAACGATGACCTTCAGGTTCTCCCCCAAGGACCAATCGGACTAGGCTCCTCATCCGAGCTCCATTCTTTCTTTGGGAGAAAGTGAACTCTATATGGGCAAAATGTAAGGACCGACCATTTATTAAAAACACTGTATATCTGTAATTCTAAATACAATACACCCATGTAATTGTCCCCTTACAAAGAAACGAAAGCATTAAACCATAAAATCTTTTCTACTAGCATAGAATAAACAGTCATCTTTATTTTCTATCTTGAGACAAATCCTTCATACTTTCACTATCCTTGCCAGGCAATTGTCTCTGGGCCTCCTATGTGGCAAATACATCGACGGGCTACTCGAGTTTTTCCTATCAAGCCTGTCATTTACAATGCAAACAAATTATATAAACTTACAAATGCAATCATTCCATCAATTTCTATTGAAAACAAATGGTGATGAACTCACTTGTATCCCAAGAGGAAGTAGTGAAGGAAGATGGAAATTTCGAGCTTTGCGAGGTCGTTTCCTGGACACAAACGACTACCAGCACCAAAAGGAAGGAAAGCTCCAGCTTTCGGAGTGAACCCCTGTGTGGTTGTATGCATAGCAATATGAGCAAATAACATATCATTAAGAAATCAATGCAAACATACTATAATGAAAAATTCTCTGATCAACTCACATCCCATCTTGAAGGATTGAATTCTAGAGGCTCGGGATAGATTTCAGGGTCCAAATGAATTCCTCTGAACCATGCCAACACTTTCCATCCCTTAGGAATTGTATAGCCTGCAACATCAAAACCCAAACATCCAAAACATTGTGTAACCTTTTTTTATAAGTAATTCATAACCATTGAAGAACACAAGCAGTTTAGAATTAGTGCACTGACCATTGATGTTTACATCATGTATTGCTTCTCTAAAGACCATAAGGGAAAATGATACCCACCGAAGTGTTTCATCTACAACCTATTATTCACAGTATAGTATAAGACCAATTTGCACAAGACATAAAGATGATGATAGATTAATAATTTACCTTGGAGAGATATTCCATCTCTCTGATTTCTTTCAAAGTGATCCCTTGTTGTGTAGGTGGTCGGTTCTTCACAATTCTCTCAGACTCCTCCTGAAATCACAAATAACTACCCATTTAGCTATGATCAAGCTATAAAAAAATATACAAATATATATAATAAACAATAAACATACTTTTGCTTTCTCAAAAGCTTCAGGATTTTCTTGTAGTAAGATAGTAGCCCAAGTTATGGTGTGACCAGAAGATTCATGTCCTGCATTCAAGTACATAACCATGACATCGATGATCTCTTGATCGGTCAATTTTCTGCCATCTTCATCCTCAACCTCAAGCAAAGCATCCATCATATCTTTCCTTGCTTTAACAGCAACTTGGCTCTTCTTCTCCTCCCTTCGGCCATCTACTATGGACTGAAAAACCTTGACAAGCTCCTTCCTAGCCTGCTCGATTAATTACAAATTGATCTTCATCTTATAAAATTACACCAGAAACAAAAACATCAATTGAATCCTCACCTTGAGTGCTTTATGAAACGCAAACCCAGGGATGTTAATCGCCATGGCCCTAACTCCGTAATTGAGATTGGTGTAACATCTTTCAAGTGCCTCCATCACGCTTTCGCTTTCGGAGGTCAAGAAGATGTGCATGATGATCTCGAAAGTTAGCTTTCTAACGGCGGTTAAAAACTCGAATTCCCCCATTCGAGACCATTTCTCCAGAGAAGAAACGGAGAGATTCTCCATGAACGGGATGTAGTTGGAAAGCGCTTCGTGGCCGTTGATTGGAGCCGCCGTTAGCTTTCTCAACCGCTTGTGCTCCTCATAGGAAATCGAAACGAACGATTTCTCACCGATTAGCCTCTCCGTCGAGATTGGCCAGCCAGGCTTGAAATTCTCATCGTCTGTTAGAACCTTTCTGCATGTTTCCGGCGAAGTGCAGATCACGCTAGGGTTTCCGAACATAAACGCCTTGTAAATCCCTGTTTTGCCATACCTGCATTGCAACTCAAAACAAAATTGAACACCGAAATTGAGACCAAAACCCCGGAATTCTGCCTCAGAAGGTTGTGATAGTTGAGGAATTGGAGAGTGAATTTAACCTGGTGAAGAAAGAGGACATGAAGGATTCGGGATGAGTGGAGCGAAAAGCTCTGAGGAAAGTCCACATGTTTCCGATGAAAGGCCAGCCGAGGTCGCCGGGAGGAAGATTGTGTCGCTTTTCCCCCAATTTGAGCACTTCGTAGTACCATGAGTTTAGCCTCTTCACGATCTCCACCACGGCCACCACCGCCAGAGCAAGCCACACCAAGTTGATGGTCTCAATCGCCATAGTCGCCTGCAACTGTCAGGCGTTTGGAGAGAGTGATAGGTAGTGTGTTTTGGTAAAGTGGAGAGTGTTCTAGTGGGTGGTTTTATACTAGTCGTTTTTTGGGTTGAGATAAGGATTGGGTTATATTGCTTATTTTGGAAATGAAATTTGGAATGATTATACAAATTTTCGAATTTAAATACGAAATGCATTTATTAAGAAAAATAATACGATTAGGAAATGTAGTAACGCCTCATCTATATATATATAATATATAATTAAAACCGCTAAGGATTCTGGCCACCACGTTGCGCCACGTCAGATTTGTCCACATGTCACACCCAAAATATACCACATTGGATTTATCCACATGTCATTTTGTTATTAATCCGTAAAATTTACACATCATTAAATTTTTATCATGTCACATGCCATGTGTATTATTTTTTTACACGTCACTTAATTATCTCATTTGTAATACCCGAATTCCTAAATTCTAACCACGTCTATTTTAAATCTTCAATCTCATATACTTCATCTCCACCACATCTATTTTAAATCTTCAATCTCATATACTTTATCTCCTTCACCATAGCTAGAGTTTCAATCTTCCTTCTAATGTCTAAACTTTTTTAACTTTCTTTTGGTGCCGTCAAATTCGCTCTCGATGTTATTCTTTCTTTTTGTTGAGCCAAACTCGAAGTCGATGCTATTTTCCTTCATCTTCTTTGTTCTAAATACCGAATTTGTCGGATGACCGAATTTATTGAAGATTTTGTTAAAAAAAATAGTCGCCGATAATAATTTTCATCGTAGGAATGGTCACCATAACAAGTACATGTTCAACTCCTTTATATTCTCTATTGTTGAAGCCGAACTCGGCGTCTTGGGCATCGTTATTCATTTTCATGTGCTCCACTAATTAATTGTGACATTTGCTAATTGGAAGCTAACTAGGGTTTGCTTTTGATTTTGATAGTGATTTTGATCCAATTTCTGATTTAGATCTAATTGTGATTTTGATTATGATTTTGTTCCAATTTTAAATTGAGATCTATTGCTAATATTGATTGTGATTTTTTCATTTTTTTTGATTTGGAAGTTTATAGATTATGTATGAGTAATTGTTAATTAGATGTGTAATCTCGAGATTGAAAAATTTGTGCGTGATCTTTTTTTCCACTTAAGTTTAGATATATCAAGCCATAATAAATTATAGTGAGAATTTTTTCCTTTTATCACAAATCACTTTTTTTTAACAAAATCTTTCAATCTAATTATGTGATCTTTTTTGTTATAAAAAAACGATGTGATCTTTTTTTAGTAAATCGGTCCACAACCAGTTAAGAGTTATATCATACATAACTATTAATATATATTGATGATTGATTGATTCTACGATCATATATTTATCGTTTTGGGTTTTTTGCTTTTGCTATTTGTATGTTTTATGATAAAATTGTGGTTTAATTTCGGTTTTAATTAATTTGTCGTGTTTCGTAATTTTTTTTGCTCTCATTTAGTATAATTTTTTCTAATTGGTATATAATTGGAATATAGCTAAATGAAATCTATTTTTGATATATTTGCATTGTTATTTTTTTTTATTTTGTTCTGATCGGTAATTGAGATCAAATTGAACTATTTTTATTGTAATTTTTGCTATTTTTTCGGGGTTTGGTAGGATATAGATTGGTCCGATTGAGATTTTATTCTTTTTAACAATAACTTTAGATAAGATTCAAACAATAACTAATTTTGGTTTTGAATATTTAGATAGGAGCAAATCCATTTTTTTCTTACCAAATCTTTTGATTTACAATTATGTTAATGTTTTTTAAATACAAATCTATGATTTCCATTTTTTTAGTATATATATTTCAATTATGATCTTTTTTTTTTAAATTTAAATAAAAATGCAGGGAACATTTTTTATTTTTACCAAATCTGAAATTTCTTATTATGTAATTTTATTTGTTTTGGAAAATTGTGTACATATCAAATTTCTTATCAGTTATCAATATAAACATTTGGAGAACCATTTTCCAAGTATTTGATCTTACCAGTTGAATAAATAAGGAAATTTGATTGTAAACATTTTTATTTTTGACTAATTCTTTCATTCTTTTTTTTTTGATGAAAAATTCTTTCATTCTAATGATAGTTATTTTTTTTAATTAATGGTGTTACTAGGTTAAATCAAAAGAAAAAATCGGTTGAACTGATATTAATTAAATTTATTTTTATGATTCCCCACTTAAATTGTAAAAATTCAAGAAAAGAATATATAAATATATCTAAATGTTTAGATTTATTTTTCCTATGTATTACTATATTAGTTTTATATATCTTAATTTTATATTCATATTACCTCCAATCAATTGTGTTCTTAAACTAATATATGCTTTAGATTAAACATTTACAAACCGACTATATTTTCATTCTCACTTTCATAATTAAAAATTTGTAAAATATTGTGCAATAGAGATTATGATATGGAGATTTGTACCATGTTTAGATAGTTTATCTTTTTTATTCTTACTTTGAGAAATATAAGAATTATCTACTTTCTTATTGTGTATTATTTTATAAGAAATTTGATATCTACACAATTTACCAAATGTTTTAATATAGTGGGAGATATTATTTTATAAAAATTATCTTCTTATTTAGTTAAAGTTATTTCTTTATAGAGATTATTTTATGAAAAATTGATTTTTTTTATCTAATTCAATTTTATTATACTTTGGAGAACCATTTTATAGTGTACTTACTTTGGACAACCATTTTATAGTTGACATATAAGAACCCTCTTTATTAGTAATAAATAAATCTTTCCACCAAAAAAAAGTAATAAATAAATCTTATTATTTTAATATAGTGAGAGATATTATTTTATAAAAATTATCTTTTAATTTAGTTAACTTTATTTCCTTATGGAGATTATTTTATAAAAAATTAATTTTTTTCTCATTCAATTTTATTATACTTTTTATCTACCTATCTAAATTTAATGTGATTTTATCATAATCCTAAATGATTATCAACATTTACGATGTTGTTATTTTAATCTAAATTTGACTAATGATAAACAACTTTATTTTATAAGATTTTAATATTTAAATATTAATAAAAAAATAACATAATTTAATTTTATAAGATTATAGCATTTGATATGTTGCTATTTTATTTTATAAAATTGATACATAATATATAAATAAAAATTATTTAATTTTAAATTTTATTCTAATCTATATTATAAAAAAGTATATATTCAAAATCCAGGGCACGGAAATTACACTAATAATTTACTAATTATGACACCGAACAACCATCACCTCCGATGATTCCCCCTTAATGAGGATGAATTATATACATTTTTCCTTAACATTATAATTATGATTGAACATAATCAAGAGTTACCTAAGCCGTCCCATTTCATCAATGACCTAATGTTATGTTTATCCATAAAGTTATCTATGCCACGAGAAGAAATTTGCATGACAAGAGTTCTCGTAAAGTATTAGCCAATCTGCTTTGATCCACAATCACAAAAGGCACAAAGAAGAGTGATAGATTTTTTTTTATGTTTTAACTTCACATTTTTTTAATGTGTTACATTTCCCATTATTGATATAGTGATTTGACCATCAATGCATTGATAAATATTTCCCCCCTTTTATTTGACACTCAGAAATGTATTTATTAGCTCTGTCGGTTCCATCCTAAAATCAATTGGTAATAGGAGGAGTAATCCACTGAGTTATATATTAGTTCAATTTACTCTCATCTTTTAGATGTGGGATGAACATATCCTAGCACGCCCTCGCAAGTGCAACTGGGAGCACTAGCCCAGTTGACACTTGGACAACACAACAGGGAGGGTCCAGGATCGAGAGAGGCCGTTAGACAAATAGCTCTGATACTATATTGGAACACACAGAGATTGATAAATTCCCCTTGAGAGTTGCCATTCACATTACTTGAGTATATATAGAGATTACAAGGCTTGTAAAAAAGTTAGGTCAATAATATAAATACATGCTATTAGTATATACAGAGTTGAAATTTAGTGCCTTTACTATATGCTCCCAAAAATTCAATGTCTAATAAACTTTTGGAAAAATTGACCCTACAATTACTAGATCGATCACTCAAACCCAAAATTGTGAAGAAGACTTGTGAATCATTTTTGAGAACCTTAAGGCATGGCTGAGTGCTTCTTCGTTTTAAAATCTATTAATAATTTGGTGGAGTGTATGGTACTTTCGGAATCGTAAATCTATAACCGAACGAGTAATGGCCCTAAAAAATATAGAAGAATTTGTACAATCCCAAATCACATTATGGCACAAGGCTAAACAAGGTAATACAGATGGAAATGATAGTCATAATCAAAGAGGTAAAACTGACCGGCAAAAGAAAGTCAATAAATGGTCCAAACCACAAACAAATTATGTCAAGATAAATTTTGATGGATCGAGACGCGACGCGACAATGGGAATGCGACTGCAATATATATCATAAGAGATCATAATGGACAAACTATATGTATGAATGCCGATTCTAGTAAATATTGGAATGTAATTCAGGCTGAAGCAAGAGCTATGCATAATGCAGCTTTGGACACCAAGAATATGAACTTGCAGAAAATCGAAATTGAGGGAGACAATCTCCTTACTATAAATGCTCTAAAAGTATTAAGCCCAGTGGGGTTCCATCCTAAAATCAATTGTCTTGTAACACCCCCTTCCTACCCTGGAGGTATTACCGTCAGTAACCCCGATTAAGACTAAACAGAAGCTACCCAAGGCTTTAAATTGACTGGATGGATTCATTTAAAACAAAAGTATGAATGTAAAAGACCACAAAATGTCGTATAAGAACTTAATCTTTATTACTTGATAACTCAAACTCTACAAAGTTTAAGAAAACGTTACAGCGGAATAAATACAAATAGTCTTATAACAACATTAGCTTTGTAGTGGCCCAACCATAAACTTCGCTCAAACACAACTTCTGGAAACTTTTCTTCAACTTCTTGATCCACTTCTCAAATCAACTTCCAAGAATACCTGATGTGTCGTATACAACGGTGGACACCAACCGACCATGCAATTGAATAAAGTGGTCGGGTTAGTCTAATGAAAGACTAAGCAAGTGGAGAAAATGACTGGTTCTTATGGTAGTGACTAAACATATTGGCATTTTAATCGGAATGACAACCGGTCGATGATCCAACAGTTAGCAGTCCCATAGAGGATAAGAATGAGGCATGCATATTCAAGAGATAGGACACTACAACTTGCGGTTCCATTATGAAACATGAACAATTGTTGGGAACTTATATTAATCACGCAACATTTTTGAAAAGCCTCCATCGACTAATCAGATTGACTTAATCAAGGTTTGATTAAGAATCATTCATAACCGGGAGTAAGAATGGTTATCGAATAGACCAACCATTCGGGTATATTAATGTGCTTAACACACTTATCTTATATTACTTTCAAAACTTTTCATAAACAAGTTGACATCTTTTAATCGGCTCGAACTACTACCGATGGAACACAATACTATCGAGGTCAGAGGGCATGTTTCATCCTTGAACAACGAATAGTACGGGTCCCAATGATGGAGAGATTAGAGGGCCTGTTTCATCCATAATCCTCTACCAATACATATTAATAAATGCACTTAGCTAGAGTGCATAGTCGCCCCTCAAGCGTAGAGCGGGCCATAGTCATGACCTTAGTATTAGGGGATCAATATTGATACTGCCTAACATGAGTTTTAAAGAGATGCTTCCGAGACTAAGCTCACATCCCTGGACTAGATTAATCTATATCAATGTCTCATCATGAGACAACTAAACAAACAAGGTCACACACACACAACAGACCTAAATCCAGTTCTAGCGCAAAACTGAATGAATAACAATATGGTCATTATTTCTAACAAAACAACAACCTATCATATTTTATTAATCATACAATTTGTTCCCAACGCAAATATTAAATGGAATTCAATTCCTCATTTAATAACAATAATGCAAGAGAGAACCGTCCACTTGCCTTAGAAGGCGTGCTCAACGTCTTTAGCAATTCCAACAGTAATCTTTATCACCCTTCTGCCAAATATAACAAAAGGGTTTCTCAACAACGAGCTCATGGAAACACTTCTTAGTTGTATACTCAAATTCTACAACTTCCTAATCGATAAACGATTTAATTTCCGAATATCGATATATAATAAATCCTTAGTTATCATGCTTTAAGGAGCCATCTTGGCGAAATTATAACTAATTATCCGCTTACTTTTGAAATAATTTTCTAAACAAAAAGTGTTCCTTAGTAACAGTTCTTAAAGGTGACCAAATCTCGGGTCAAACAGATTAACAACGAATCCTGTAATTGTCCGAAGTCCTTTACCTGCCAATCGATGTCAAAACTTGTATTCGCTATAACAGAAGATCCCGACGTCCGTTTCTTGAGTGGTTTGAACCTGTGGAACCGTATCAACGTCAAGATTATAAAAATCATAAATTTAATTATTAAAGCGGAACCGAAAGGTCCTTACGGTGGCTCCACAATCAACCCGCTAATTAATTTCGATCGTAATTACCTTCACTTGAGCCCATGGCTCGTTTGGCTCGATAGTGGCTCAATCTCCGAGCCCAAGGGTGGTCGAGTATTGCTCGGCGGCAGCTCTCGCAGTGGGTGGTGGTCGGAGTGACTGGTGGTCGCCAGCGGCGTGGCGTAGCGAGGTAAGAAGATGACCGACGGTGATGAGTTGAATTCTTCCAACCCGATTCCGTTGCTCCGTCCTGGTTCTCTCGTTGGCTTGGTTCCCTTTTCAGCAGCAAGCACAACAAGGAAGTAGATGAGGTGGAGGAGACGATGAGGAGTGGACGGGGCAGAGAAGGCTAGCGCCGGCGGTGAAGAATTCAGCTTTGCCGAGTCCGTCGTTCTTCCTAATTCCCTCACCTCTCTTTTTCCTTTCTTCTTTACTCTAGTTCGAACCGATCAACTTGGAAAATTCTACACTTTTCCAAGACACTTTACCTCCCCCTTTAAGCAAGTGGAAGTCGGCCTAACGGGATTTCCCGTCTTGAATCGGGACTCGCGTTAAAGCGGTAAATTATGTACCTCGAATGGAAAAACTTACTGAATATAAAACGTCCCGTAAATTATGTAGACCAATAAAACCAATTTTCCATGATTTTATCTTGCTACCTTCAATTTTTAGGGCTTCCGTCTCGTATTTTAAATCCTTTATAGTACATAATTAAAAAGACGGCTTATCTAATAAATATTCTTTTTCCACCGAAAAATCCTAGAATTCACACCGATCCATAAAATCATTTCTTTATGATTTTAGGATATCACTTTAAATTTTCTAGGATTTAAATTCCAACAAAAATATTGGATTAAGCGTTAAACGGACAAAGAGGTTAAAAGGATATCCGAGAAAAATTCAAAAATATCCTTAAAAACCACAGTTATTACATGGCTATAGGAGGGGTAATCCGCTGAGTTATATATTAGTCCAATTTACTCCCAACTTTCAGATGTGAGATGGACATATTCTAACACGCCCCGACAAGTGCAACTAGGGGAACTGGCCCAATTGACACTTGACAACACAACGGGACGGGCCCAAGATCGAGATAGGTCGTTAGGCAGATGACTCTGATACCATATTAAGCCCAACAGGATTCTATCCTAAAACCAATTGGCTATAGGAGGAGTAATCCGCTGAGTTATATATTAGTCCAATTTACTCCCAACTTTCAGATGTGGGATGCACATATTCTAACAAAAAGGAAACAAATCATGTCCATGGCAAATTGAGATGCTAATTGCTGAAACAATGACACTGTTACAGTCCTTTGAGGTTGTTAGAATTCAGCACGAGTCTCGTGATTGTAATCAAGTGACGGATTTGATTACTTCTCTGCGACATTCTTGCAACATCAATCAAATTCAAACCCATCATGAACTTCGAGTTCTCATCCGTAAGGATGCACTAGGCTGAATTTTCGGCCTAATTTTTACATACTAAAAAAAAAAATTGTACTACTCTATCTCCACTTTTAAGCAACTAACTCAATTTTGCTCGAGTTCGTTTTAATTTCCTGAATCCTCTTTTGAAAAAGCAAAAAAAAAAAAGAAGGAAATTCCGTATGGTACCCCTGAGTTTTGTACTTTTTTGAGTGGTGCCAAAAAAAAACTTATTCCGCGAAATACCCCCGAGTTTCTTACTTAGTTCGGCCCGTGCCCTTTTTCTACAATATCATTAATCTTCTGTTAGATTGCTTTAAAAAAAGGAAATAAAAATAAAACATAAATAAAAGAAAAAGAAAACAATTGAAAGTAAAAACACATTAAAACCCCTTTTCCTTGTCTCACCTGCTCCCGAACACCGATTAAGGGAAACGGAGGGAAGGCTGGGAGGCAACCGACGTTCAACGTGTGCTGGCGCCGGAATACAGCAGGCCCGGATATCGTTCGTGGGCGGTGGAAAGGCGCGACCCTGAATCTCCATTATCAAACAAACATGATTTGTTGAATAGAAATCGGATTGTAGTTCAGTTTTCTTATGATGGGATATACATAACATCTAACTGTAGTTCAGTTTTCATAAAATGTGGATTTCAGTAGCACTTCTCTGTTGAATACTGATTACATAGCATTTGATGGATAATTAATGTCAAGGCAAAATTATTCGGGAGAAAATTAAGCTAGTCTGATTTTTTTTGAACAATATCAAGATTAGTCTTTAAGGCTTGATTTGTTTGGATAATAGAAATTTAGGTATTTTTTGTCAAAAATAAGTGTTAAAACAAGTGTGATTTTTATGAGCTTTGTCAAAACAGGTTTCAAGTTTTGAGAACTCATACCTAATGATCTGTTTTTACTTTGAATTGTTTTCTTTTTATTTGTTTTTTTAAAAGCAATCTAACGGAAGATTAATGATTTTGTAGAAAAAGGGCACGAGTCGAATTAAGTCAGAAACTCGGGGGTATTTCGTAGAATAAGTTTTTTTGGGCACCACTCGGAAAAGTACAAAACTCAGGGGTACTGTTTTGGACAAAAAATGAACTACTAATCACTTTAGTGTCCTTGATAGGGTTTGATAGCCAAAGGGATACGATTGGATCGGGCTGATGGGAGAACCGATGAAAATGATTAAAAAAACAATAAATAAGTAATGAAATTAAATGCAAAATCAATACAAATGAAGAAGAAATGTTTATCTCCTTTTATTAATCATAAACAAGCGATTACAAGCTTAGATATGGAGTTTAGGACCCGTAGTCATGCGAAAACTACTGGGAAGACAACCGTCATATGCTAGCAGTCTTGCTTAGACGACAACGGTCTCCGAAAGCAATGAAATTATGAGAGCGTTTTGATTACAATAGAAGGGGAATTATTGTGTACCAATGTCTATCTAGTGAGGCTATGCCCTTTGATCCCTTTATATAGTAGGGAGAATCACATATAAGTAGTTACAAGATCAAGAATAAACGTTTTCCTCAAAAACAGGCCGTGGATGTAGTCTTGGCAATTTCACCCGCACCCGATGGGTACCCGAAAAACCGACCCGAAAAAACGGGTGAAAAACGGGTGACAGGTGAGCGAGTGATGGAGCAGGTACGGTTTCGGGTATAGCCTCACCCGACCCGATCCGACCCGATCACCCGACCCGACCACCCGGCCCGACCACCCGGTTTTTTGTCCCACATCGGAAAATTGGTAGAAGGAAATGAGAAGAGGAGCTTATAAAAAAGATAGGAGAGGAGGAGGGGGTTAAGTGTTTGAAGTCTAACCATAGAGATGGGATATGAGACTTCTAATTAAATCTATTTTTTGGCTAATACAATGGGTAGGCCCTATATAAATAGGTTTAAATTTTAGTTTATTTTGTTTACGGGTCATCGGTTGACCCGTTAATTTTAGTTTATTTTTTTACGGGTCATCGATTGACCCGTTGAACAAATAAACTTAAGGTTAATTTATGATTGAAAATTTTAACTTTTTATAACACCCGAAAAAAAAACCGACCCGACCCGAAAACCGACGGGTTTTGGGTGGGTCGGTTTCGGGTGGAACTCGTTAGGTGAAAATACCGGGTCGGGTGGGCGGTTTACAACCGCGGGTCGGGTGGTGGAAGTAGTCCACCCGCACCTGACCCGACCCATTCCCATGCCTACGTGGATGTTGTGGAAGATATGGTCAAAGGCGGTTGTAACTGACCCGGAGATCTCGGGATCTCGTTGGCGCTGTGGGATAGTCTGATGACGATGGCAGTCTTGGTCTTTGTGACGGCGACAGTCTTTGGCCTTTGTGACGACGACAGTCTTCGGTCTTTTTGACGATGATGATCTTTGTGATGATGATGGTCTTTTTGACGATGACGATGGTCTTGAAATCATACTTGGATTTTTTTGGGTCTAACAGATACCATACGAAATTTCCCCAAAAAAACAATTTCACTCCTTATTTCTGAAACAAAAGTTGCCAAAAAATAACACAAAACATATTTCATCAAAGACCCGACTCTCATAGACGATGCCCTTTACCCTAAAAAAGGGGGCGATTGAGAACCTATTTGAATCACAAATAATAATACATTATTTTATATTATAACACAAAATTTAATAAAAAGATTATATTAAATTTTACATTATAATAAAAAATAATACGGAGTACATTATTACCTTCAATCCAAACCTGTCACAAAAGTTAGACCTGGGATCCGAAACCGGCGGGAAACCCACTAAGGTTCCGGTTCCTTCACCCTTGGAATCGGGAACCGACGGTTCCACCCATAAAAAGAATAAAAATAACCTAACCGCAGTTTTGGTTTGGCTATCCGTGCAGTTAGGCTAACAGCGATCGTGACCCATTGGACAACGGCTGCAGTTAGACTATTTTGACAATTTTGTAAGAAAATTAAATTATTCCTAAATCGGAACCGAAACCGAAACTGAAACCGAAACCGAAACCGAAACCGAAACCGAAGAACCAGCGCAAGGCCAGTTCCGGTTCCACACCCTCGAAGGAACCGGACCCAGGTCTAACAAAAGTCCACAGTTTATATCTCCTGCGCCTTCCTCTAAAAAATTTCATATGCCCAATATTTTCCTCATTTATTTCATCATATCATTTTGGAAAAATTGCATTTAACCACCCATTATTTTGCTATTGTTGCATTTCACCACCCTTTATTTTTTTCTACACTTAACCACCCTTTATTTCACAAAACTTACATTTAACCACCTTTTTAACAGATTCCGTTTTTTATATGTCAAGTGTTTTAAATTACGTTTCTACCCTTTATTTTTATTTTTATTTAAAAAAATAACTTTTGTCCCTGCTGCCCCAAAGCCCCTTCATCTCTCTCGTTTACATTGTGAGCTTCCGCCGAAGCCCGGAGAAACCCTCGTCCATGTGGGGAAGAGAGAGTTGAGCTCAAACATATGAATCTTTCTCCCCAACACTTCCTTCTTCCCGTTGTCCAATTTGCTCGGAGAAAACATCCTCGGATTCGACGCCGGATAATTCGCCGTGCATCTGCCGTCAAATTTCGACAACCTTGAGGCGACCCGAACACGTCAATTGGGCCGAAGTTGGAGCTTTGGCCACCGACCATGGAGTAGAAGTCGGCTTGGTTGAAACTCGACCTGCGGGGTGGGATTTCAGGAGGATGGGGGGGGAGGGGGAATAGATCTCGGCGTTGGAGAGGTTGGAGGGGCGGGGCATGGCAGAGGAGAATCCGCCGCCGCCGTTGCGGGAGGCGTTGGAGTGGTGGACGGTGACGTGGAGCTTGTTGTCGTCCTTGAGGGGGCTCAATGGGCTGATTTGGACTGTCGAGGGAGACGACGTTGATGGAGGCAATGGAAGCGCCGTGACGGGAATTGCTCAGAAATTATGGTGTATCCAGAGCTCCAACATTGCAGAGTATTATTCAAACATTTACCACAGCAAGGATGCCCAAATTCATACAGACTTGGTTGCCCTTCCATACAAACTCCAAGGATGCCCAAATTCAGATCTTGGTTCGCCCATACCTGTTCGACTTGTTTGATTTTGTGGCAGATGAGCCCTAATTTTATTAATTTGGTTCCATGTCAAATTTGCAATATGTAGGAGAAAGTCTTATTTTATCAAGCCTTTTTTAAAATAAAAAATAAAGAAAATTTTGTTTACTTTAGATAACAGTAGTAAACGGTTTATGTTAAATAGGTGATTAAATGTAAGTTTTGTAAAATAAGGGGTAGTTAAGTGTAGAAAAAAAAATAAAGGGTGGTGAAATACAACAATAGTAAAATAACGGGTGGTTAAATACAATTTTCCCTATCATTTTTGTTCCCATCTCATTTTTTTTGGACTCATTCGTATACCACGCTGTCCACACCTCTTGCCTTCCCTCTCCTTTTTTCCTCTTTCTGGAGTTTTCTCCTAACTTCTTCTGTCGGACATTTGACGCTAAAGAAGATGAGAGTTTTTCCGTTCTATGATCGAGCTTCCAGAGCTTTCAAGGATCACTCTTATCTTTCTAAGGTCCTAGTTGTGGTTGCGATAAGGTATGATTCTATTTATAATTTATAATTCGTTTTCATTCTGATAATCTACAACTGCAATTCATCTTTGATTATTTTCTCTTCCAATTTCCGTTTTGGATAATTTAGGTTTTAAGAGATTATCGGTTGATCACGGTACTTTTTTTTTGTTGTTGAGATTCTAGACTTTGCTATTTCATTTTTGGAAATTTCTATTTATTTCCAAATATACCGGAAACAAATGGAAGAGGTAGTTGTGCGAATCTTCAACCACAGTTTTGGAATTCGCATTTGCAAAAATTCACACCATTCTATGCCTCTGATTATGAAATTTATTGTGAGATCAAGGGATGGAATTCTTAGATCTAACTAATTTTTAGTTTCTATGGTTTTTTGTTTGGCAAAATGTAATTCTTCTGTTGCAGTGGTGGAGGGGGCCTTTTGGCATATTCAGATGCAAAACCAAGTAATGTTGTACACAATGTTGCTTCCCCTGAAGTTGAAAACAAGAAAAAGAAGGTCGTTGTGCTCGGAACTGGTTGGGCTGCAACCAGTTTCTTGAGAAACTTGAAGAATCCCACATATGATGTCCATGTCATATCACCACGCAACTACTTTGCTTTCACTCCTCTGCTTCCAAGTGTAACAAGTGGCACAGTGGAGCCTCGGAGTATTGTGGAGCCAATTCGCAGAATCATTCAGAAGGTAAGAGCAAAGAATTGGCAAAAATCCCTAAAGTATGAGTTAGGCATTTGTGCTTGGGACATATTAATCATCTGACTAAGAAGATGAATTTAAGTTCTTAGAAAGATCTTTAAATTTCTTTGCATTCATGAGCCGTTATCCTTTATGATCTCTTGTCTTTATATTGGTAAATGTTGTCTATTATCTGACAGAAAAGTATTTCTACTCACTTTTGGGAAGCTGAATGTTTGAGCATTGATCCATCAAACAAGAAAGTATACTGTCGTTCTACTGAAGATAGCACTTTAAAAGGGCAAGAAGAATTTGCAGTTGAGTATGATTACCTCATCATAGCTGTAGGAGCTCGCTCCAACACATTCAACATTCCTGGTGTGGTCGAGAATGCACATTTTTTAAAGGTGATTTACTAAATTAGACGACTACTAGATAATTACCCTGTTAAAGAGTTAATAAGAAGGCGGTAATCTTCATCTCCATGATTGATTTTGTGGACAGACTTGCTGAGAATGCTCATAGCCAAATTGCTTTCTCTAAACTGTTTTTGCAGGAAGTGGAAGATGCTCAAAAGATTCGTAAGAGTGTTATTGACTGTTTCGAGAGGGCTAGCTTGCCTTCCATAACTGATGAAGAGAAGAAACGATTGCTTCATTTTGTTGTTGTTGGAGGTGGCCCTACTGGTGTGGAGTTTTCTGCACAGTTGCATGATTTTGTTAAACAAGATATAGTGAGACTGTATCCTGATGTTAAAGATCATGTGAAGATTACACTTCTGGAGGCAACTGATCATATTCTTAACATGTAAGTGTTTGCTTATTCTTAAGAACTTCTTATGGTGCTTGATTTTTAGCTTTTTGTTTGAGGAGAAACTGTGATAAAAATGTGAATCATCATTTGGATTGATCTCCATCTAAAATTTTCTGTGTAATGGTCAAATGTGTTGCTTCTGCTGATCTTGCAAACTATTACGCTCTTATGGTTGCAGGTTTGACAAGAGAATCACTGCTTTTGCTGAAGAGAAATTCAAAAGAGATGGTATAGATCTGAAAACTGGGTCAATGGTGGTTAACGTAACAAATAAAGAAATTTCAACAAAAACAATTAAGAATGGTGAAATGTCCTCATTGCCATATGGAATGATGGTCTGGTCAACTGGTATTGGAACGCGCCCTCTAATAATGGATTTTATGAAGCAGATTGGTCAAGTATGTTCATCATAGTACTATTGGCTATTCATAACATTGCTTGATTTCAGTTGTTGGCTATTTTTTTAATGTTTTGCTCTGTCTATGTGTATCCAAGCTGATAATTATATCTCAAAATGTAGACCAACAGGAGAGTTTTGGCAAGTGATGAGTGGCTTAGAGTTGAGGGAAGCGATAGTATCTATGCTCTTGGTGACTGTGCAACAATAAATCAACGCAAAGTCATGGTATGTGCAATCTAGCTCTTGTCTCACCAACAACATCAAATTCAATGCTTTATGATAGATTCTTTCATGGAAACCTCCTTCGGGCCCCAGTATAAACTAAAATATAGCAGTAACTAGTACGTATAATTTTAACCCCAAAGTTGGATGAACATCTGTTGCTAAAATCATATGCAATTCAATCCAAGCTTCTTAAGTGAGTTTTATGATAGTTTCACCTATATTATAATATGTTTTTTTTTTCTGGTGCAAAGTTTTTGTACATTCTTTTGGTGTATCATGTATGTAGCTGTATGTTTTCATAAATGAGATGCCTATTGTTCCAATTCTGTGTACAGTATGTGGAAGTGGATGTAGAGAAGACTTAGAAGTTTGAGCTGGGGTTCAGTAAATAGCAGTAGAATGAAATACGAAATGTTCGCCAGATCTTAAAAATGGATTACTGAGAGAATCTATTTAGGCAAATCTGGTTGTTCTACTGGCACCTGAAGATTTTACAGTGAAGCTCTTCCACATCGTCAGCCAATAGTAATTTAGACACGTAAGAAATGCTGCTTTCATTGTGCACTGAATGCTCTTTAAATTGCTCCCACATTTACAGGAAGATATTGCTGTGATCTTCGAAAAGGCAGACAAGGATAAATCTGGAACACTAACAGTCAAAGAAATGCAAGAAGTTCTCAATGATATTGTGGAGAGGTACCCTCAAGTAGAACTGTATCTGAAGAACAAGCAGATGGCTAGTATAACTGATCTTTTAACCGATACCGCTTCAAATGAAGCAAAGGAATCAATTGAACTAAATATTGAAGAATTCAAGAAAGCTCTTTCTGGTGTGGACACACAGATGAAAAATCTGCCAGCTACAGCTCAGGTGCCTCTACACGGCTACAATCTGATTCAATATGTTCTCTCACTTAAGTTGAAAGCTGATATTATATAATTTGTATGTTCAGGTTGCTTCTCAGCAAGGCACCTATCTTGCTCGTTGCTTCAACCGAATGGAGGAGTGTGAAAGAAATCCTGAAGGCCCCATCAGATTCAGAGGTGAAGGTCGCCACAGATTCCATCCCTTCAGGTTAAAACTCCGCTCTCTTCCCCCACACTGAGAGGAAAAAAAAAAGAACATTTTATTCTCAGTTTGTTGGGTCTAGGCCGAATTTGTTCCCAAATTGAATACTGTTGTGAGCAGGTACAAACATTTGGGGCAATTTGCACCGCTGGGTGGGGAGCAAGCAGCAGCTCAGCTTCCAGGAGACTGGGTGTCCATAGGCCACAGTACTCAATGGCTCTGGTACTCGATATATGCAAGGTGAAGATCTTTCCCTTTTAGTTACTAGTGAGAGATGATGGGTTCAGGATTATACAGATATTTACTTGAAAATAAAGATTGTGCCTTGACCCACTGTATTAATGAGTATAGTAAAGCAACAACACCATATAAATTGACACATCAGTTGAATGAATAGATTGACGTGTGACAACATTATCTTTGATTAATGAACTCCTTGGTATGTTTGTGAAATGCAGCAAGCAAGTGAGCTGGCGCACAAGGGCATTGGTGGTTTCTGACTGGATGAGGTGTTTCTTTTTCGGGAGGGACTCTAGCCAGATATAGACAAATATAAATGTCATGTTAATTACACGCAGGCCCGTTTAAACACAAGTGCAATTAGCCCAGTTGCACAGGCCCCTTGATCCTCTCTTCCACTTGCTAAATTTTACGTATTGTTTGTAAGTAAGGTGAGATTTTGTTTTTACCTAGAATAAAAATAGACACTTCTGAAAGTGCGAAGAACAAGAAACTTTAAACATGTGATGTGAAATCACGAATCTGATGTATGTACCCCTTTAACGAGGGCAGCAGTATCAATTGATTCATTTGTATGGACCTCATACCCAAAAATTAAATAATACTACAACTGATCAACAAGTTTTTTTGCTCGTAATTTGGATATAGGGGAGTAGGGGACGTCTATCTGCATAGGGACTCTAAAAGATCTCTCTCGCATTATTAATTTTTGTTTGCTACTTTCACTGATTATTCTATTTTTTTTTGTGCAAAATTAAAACAATCATTTCCTTTTTTCTGACACTTAAAGTAATATTTTATGTTATTTTTGTATAATCAAATTAAAAATCTTAACATAATAGAAAGTAAAATTAGAGATTAATATCAAGGTCACCAATAATAATAAAAATAACAATAATTATATTCTGAATAGTTTCAACTGCATAACATTACCGTGATTTAGGATGACAAACACTTTCATAACACAAACACAAAATAATGTTACGTATACTAAATGATGTGTCAACGCAAATAGAGAATTTAGATTTTAAAGTGGGTTGGTTAAAATGTATACATATATCCTAATTCACTAACTAATTCCAAAAATTTAGCTTATTAGGATCAACAGTATACAGCGACTCTTCGACCAAAAAAAACCAATATACAGCGACAGGAGGGGACGTTAATGTCTCAATTGACAATTTCTCGTGTCCGTGCTATATTGCTATGGGGCGAAGTCCTTTTCATTTGCATTTGCATTTGCATGTGCAATACATTCCATGTACACCTAAATTTTAGTGGCGTTATATAGATATCATGTTCATTTGTATGGCAGAGAAGTGACATGAATTCATTGCTCCAAAAGCGATGATTAAATTGTGAATGTACGGGCTCTTTAAAATGTTTGATTTCTAGATGTTTGGACAAGTTGCCCTTGGCTTTGGTGGATGATAATTCTTATGTACGTACACGAGATCCAAGTACATATATACAAGGAGATCGACTAACATGGCAATTTATCCCTTTAATCAATTTCCAAAGGTTTGATGTTTGTAGGCCGTCACAAAATTGTTTCATTAGCCTGAGCTTGTCACAAGTTTCTTGTTGGTTTACCAAGCAATGTAATTGTGTTTATGACATGCTATGCATTGCCCATACCAATATACCATGTGTATGTAGAAATATTTTACTCAAGGATTTACATTGCTTGTGATCGAGTTGTTTATTACAAAGGAAAACATCCATGGAATGAGATCGTACAAAAAAACTGTAAAATTTCTATTGGCTAGATACCACGTACAATATATGCTCGATCACCGCTCACGTGTTTTTTACATACCATTCAATTACAATTTGTTAAGCTAGAGAGCTTAATTATGAGCAGCATATTGTAGCAATGTGAAGCCATCTATAGCCTTTATTATGTACAGTTAGACTCTAGCACCAAGTCACCAACCAGGGATGGACCGACCCCAGTCCACCCTAAAAAAAATAAAAAAAGATAAATTAAATAATAATAGAATAAAAAAATTAAATTTAGCAGTGAACTAGTTAAATTAAAGTAATTTAGCCCACTTAAATTTTTTAATAATAATTAACTCACCTTAATTTGAAATCCTGGGTCCGACATCAACCCTTTTTAGTTTGTTAGCTTGGGTTAGCCTTTACTAACCATAGTTTTTTTTTGAGGTACCATAGTTAGTTAGAACTTATCTATATTCCTAAGTCCTAACTCGTTTCTCCGTAGTCCGTACAAATTAACTCACATAAAACAAAAATATTGCGAAGCTTTTTCTCTCAATTCTCTCAATTCTCATGGCCGGTTCTCGTGTGAGTTTACTGCATGTTAGAGCAAGTCCAACAGCTTCCCCAAATTTTTGGGAATTGGACTTTTGGGGATTTTGGACCAAAAAATTGTCCTAACAGAGGTGAGCTTTCCCTAAATTTGGGGTGATCCCCAAATCTCCAAATCAATATATTTTCCTTTTCTTTTTTCTTTTATTTACTAATTTAATGGATAAAAAATAAAAAAGAGCCACCCAAAAAGTGAGATTATTAAATTTAAAATTCTAGAATATTTTTATTCCTTATAAGTCAAATAACAAATAACAAATATTTTTATTCCTTAAGATTCTAGAATATTTTCTTATTAATCAAATAACAAATAATTTATGATTTATTAAATTTAGATCCTAGAATATTTTTATTCCTTATAAGTCAAATTACAAATAATTTTTCATTTATTAGGTTAAGATTCTAGAATATTTTTTATTCCTTATAAGTCAAATAACAAATAAATTATCATTTATTAAATTAAGATTTTAAAATATTTTTATTTTCTTAAAAGTCGAATAACAAATAATTATCATTTATTAGTTTAAGATTCTATAATATTTTATTTTCTTATGTAATATATAATTAGTTATTGTAATTTATATGGTAAAAAATGAAAGTATTAAATGCAGTGTTCTCTAAAATAGAAAATCTGTTGGAGTTGGACTGAATTTTTTTTAGAGAATATGACAGTTGGTTCTCTATTTTGAAAAAATTTATAGAGAAGTTGTTGGGCTTGCTCTTACATTACTATCTTCACAAAGTTTTTGATAGAATTAAGTTAGCTAGAGAAGCAAAGCTTCTGATATTTCTCGATCATACAACAATTGATCATATTTGTTCCTATAAGCTCCCCAGCCTCATTATTAAATAGATTCTCTATGGCACATGCACCTCTAGACTATACGGAGTAGTATACACCAAACACGCAATAGCAATTTCTTATATTGGAAAAGTATAGGGATATGACTTATGAGGAGTATCCTATTGGGGCTATCAAATTAATACATGTATTTGCAATCCTATGCAATCCCCTGAAAGATTTCACAATAGATATCGATTCAAAACCAGACCAGATGATCCAGGATTGATTTTTGAGAAAAATAGACTAGGACCGGATCAATATTCCCTTATTAGATTCATATATAAAAGATGGTCAGATGGATAATGTTTTTATTTCTATTATATTTTGAATACTGAATCTTCTATAAAATGTACCAAAATTGATATAGGGAATATTGATCCGGTCCTAGTTTAGTTATTGTAATTTACTCTCAAACACATTGCTTTTAATGAGCATGGGTCGCAGTTTAACTAAATTCCGTTATTATTGTTACATAATTAAATTTCAATTTTCCTTGGATTTTTCGGGCACATCTTCTTGACATGTTCATGTTATGGGTACCCTCATTTGACCCTTCCAGATTTTGCTGGAGCGGGACTTTACCGGAGGATAGTGATGACTGAGTTTTCTATAAATTGGACAACTTTGTTATGTTTTAAGCTTGTAGTTAGTTTAGACTAAGTGTTGCTGTTGTGTTCATGAAGTCAAGACTCTAGTACACGTAGTGTCAAGAGGTTGATATTCAGAACACTTGTTTTTAGAATTTCTGTAATTAATTCTTTAGCTTAGTCATAATTCATAATGTAAGTGCAAGTAGTGCACTAGAGAGTAGGTAGTACGTTGTTTACTGATTTCGTGCATTCAGTTTCCTGAATTGTAGCTCCTTTTGTTGCTATGATATAAATAAGAAAATGGGTGATGGTAGCCAGTTAGAGCTCCACGCCAACCAAACAAAGCTTGTTCTCTGTTCTTGTTCATTCTTAACTGTCAAACTCTCAAAGAAATCAAAAAAAAACTTGTAACATTTGGTATCAGAGCTTTGGTAAGGAATCCATTGAGAGAAGATGTCTCATCTTGGGATGGAGACCGCGAGACAAAGAGAGATGAGAGAACAAAGTGAGCGAGAATAAAGAGAAAGAGAGCAAAGAGAAATAGAGCGCAGAGAGCATGTTACACCAGCAGTCACATGAACTCAAGATGGAGATGGGATTCGGATCAATGACAAAGAAGGGTCCGTCTCTCTCAAATACCCTATGCTGACTAAAAGCAATTACGCAGCATGGGCCATCAAGATGGAGGTATACATGACAGCTCAAGGTGTATGGGATGTTGTAGAGGCTGATGGACCAGTTGATAATAGAAGGGATAAAATGGCATTGGCGGCCATCTATCAAGGCATTGGTGAAGATATTCTCCTCCAACTAGGCGCCAAGAAGACAGCAAAAGAAGTCTGGAGCATGTTGAAGAACATGAATCTTGGGGCTGAAAAAGTGAAAGAGGTAAGAACACAAACTCTCTGGCGTGAATTTGATACACTTAAGATAGGGTTGTTCAAATGGCCTGGCGACTAGTAACCCGACCCGGAATTTACGGGTCGGGCATCTGACCCGTAAATTACAGGTCAGGTCACGGGTCAAATTTTTTGAGATTACGGGTTACGGGTCGACCTGTAAAACCCGTAACCCGTAATATTAATTTTTTTGAAATATTTTTTATAATAGATAATTATATTTATAGTAGATAATAGATAATTAAATATTTTTTATAATAGATAATTATATTTATTCTTTATAATAGATAATTAAATAGTTTTAAATAGTTTTTTACGGGTTACGGGTCGGGTTAACGGGTCAAATGGATCATTTTGACCCATTTGACCCGTTTGACCTGGTCAAACGGGTCAACGGGTCGACCATTAAAACCCGTAATCCGGTTACGGGTCGGGTCACGGGTCGATTAATTTTTTTTACGGGTCGGGTTGACCCGTTGAACAACCCTACTTAAGATGAGTGAGTCAGAATCTGTTGATGACTATTCTGGAAAGCTTACTACTGTCGTGAACAAGTTGAGAGGCCTTGGTAACACCGTGGAAGAAGTTCAAGTAGTTAAAAAACTGTTGCGATCCACATCCACAAAATTCCTTCAAATTGCTTCAACAATTGAGGAGTTTGGAGATTTGAAAAATAAGATAGTGGATGAGGTGATTGGATCACTTAAGGCCCATGAAGAAAGATTGGGTGGTTATGGAACCAAGCCAGAAGAAACTGTCTTGCTCACACGTGTTGAATGGAAGGCTAGAGAAGATGCCAAGTTTTCAAAGAAGTCTAGAGACCATGCCAATAACAGAGGTGGTAGAGGTCGTGGACGTGGAAGAGGCAGAGGCAGGGGCAGTGGTGATTCAAACCATGGCAATGAAGATAAGTCTCAACAACCAAAGAGGAAGTTCGACAAAAGTAAGATCAAGTGTTATAGCTGTGGGCAAATGGGGCATTTTGCCTCTGGATGTCCCTCAAAAGGAAAGGAAGAAGAAGCACATCTGACTAGAGAGGATGAACCAACACTTCTTGTAATGGAGACTTGTGAATTGTCAAATTCTCAAGTGGTGGAACCTGCTGTTGCAATGCTGAGTGAAGAAAAACAGATTGCATAAGAAGGGAGTGTGTGGTACCTCGGCACTGGTGCCTGCAATCACATGTTTGGTGACAGGAAATTCTTTAATGAGATTGATAGCACCATCACAGGAAAGGTGAAGTTTGGTGATGGATCTGTTGTTGACATTTGTGGGCAGGGATCAGTGTTGTTCAAGTGCAAAAGTGGAGAGCACTTGATCTTGTCATGTGTGTACCACATTCCAAAGCTCAAGAGCAACATTGTGAGCCTTGGACAACTTGATGAAGGTGGAAACAAGACTGTCATAAAAGGAGATTTCCTGAAGTTGTATGTCAGATGGCAACAGTTGATTGTTAAGGTCAAGAGACAGTCAAACAGGTTATATGTGGCAAAATTCAACTTGGCTAATCAAGTGTGCCTAATGACCAAAATGGAAGATGAAGCACGGTTATGGCACACCAGATTTGGCCATTTGAACTTCAACTCTTTGAGCAACATGGCAAAGAAAGGCATGGTTGAAGGCTTACCAAAGATTGATCAAGTGAATCAACTATGTGATGGGTGTGTCATGGGCAAACAACATAGAACATCTTTCCCTCACAAAGCAACTTTCAAAGCCAAGAAACCACTAGAACTCATTCATGGAGATCTATGTGGTCCAATCACACCAGCAACATATGGAGCTAACAAATACTTTATGTTATTAGTTGATGATTTCTCACGATTTATGTGGGTTTCTATGTTGAAAAGCAAAGATGTGTTAAAAAATACGAACTCGAAAATTCCATTAACACAATTCCATCGCTCAGTTTTTCTCATACAACACACAAATTGCCTTTATGTGTGTTTACAAAGGCATTACATTCGCCTATAACTACCCGGGAGACATTACCTTCGCTCCCGTTACAATTTACATCGCTCATACATCTATTTATATGAGATTACAATAACTGTCATAGACTAACAAGTAACAACCGCCTAGAACGACAATTATTTAACTAACTTTCTATTTAATTAATAATAAATCAAGTTTAATTTCCAACATTCACCCCCTTAAACTTGGTTTATTACTACTTAGCTAACAAAGAAATACAATCTTGTTTAACATCCATTGGGTCGGTAGTGCATGTTGGGCCCAAATGTTCATCCCTTCAAAGCCCATTGTTACCACAAATCTCATCAATGGCCCATCTAGAGCCCTTGTGTAGAAACGCCGACTTCTTTCTTCTGGATAAGAAAAGAGGAGTAACCGGCTGTGGCGTCAACTATTACGCGATGCCAGAGGGATGCATCGCCGGCTCGCCGCCATGGTCTCTTAACAACGCCTAGCAATGATTGCCGCCTTGCGATCTTATCAAAGGTTTTTAGATCGGCGTCGGAGCCCGACGTCATTTGAGGGTGTTGCTAGCCGAACTCCAGTCAAAGATGCAGTTCTATATGCACTTTGCCAACCACCCTCTACTCGTTGACGTCGCCACCAAGGTATGAATACCGATCCGTTATTCTGTATGTATTGGAAATTAGGGTTCACTTTCTTTTCTCCTCCTCGGCCACTGCACCACCGCAACACAACTCCGATCCTCGTCTTTTGTATCATCGGTGGCGGTGCCTGCTCAGGCGAGAGTTGGTTACACCACTGAACCGACACGATTTCCCGGATCTTCCCGGAATCGAGTTCAACAAATCCAGTTCATAGCGTCGTGTTTCGATCTACATGAGCCTCTGCAAGGGATCGTCTTCCTCGGGGCTCTGATAACAATTGTTAAAAAATACGAACCCGAAAATTCCATTAACACAATTCCATCGCTCAGTTTTTCTCATACAACACACAAATTGCCTTTATGTGTGTTTACAAAGGCATTACATTCGCCTATAGCTACCCGGAAGACATTACCTTCGCTCCCGTTACAATTTACATCGCTCATACATCTATTTATATGAGATTACAATAATTGTCATAGACTAACAAGTAACAACCGCCTAGAACGACAGTTATTTAACTAACTTTCTATTTAATTAATAATAAATCAAGTTTAATTTCCAACAAGATGAAGCATTTGTTACTTTCAAGAAATTCAAGAAGAGTGTGGAGGTTGAAACTGAGCTGAAAGTGAAGGGGTTTAGAACAGATAGAGGGGGAGAGTTCACATCTGCTGAATTCAACAACTTTTGTGAAGAAGAAGGGTTGAAAAGGTTTCTCAATGCACCATATTCACCTCAATAAAATGGTGTGGTTGAGAGACGAAATCAAACAGTGATAGAAATGGCCAGAAGCATGATCAAGATCAAAAACTTACCTGCAAAGTATTGGGGAGAGGATGTAAAGACTGTTGTGAATATCTTGAACAGATCACCAACAACTAGTGTGGAAGGAATGACTCCTTATCAAGCCTAGCATGGAAGAGTTCCTAAAGTTCATCACATGCGTGTGTTTGGTTGCCTAGCACACATCAAAGATGTGACACCACACCTTCCTAAACTTGCAGACAGGAGCACTAAAGTAATTTCATTAGAGATTGTGTTCAGAAAGGGGAAATCAATGTTGAGCATGTCAAGACTGGAATTCAGCTGGCTGATTTGCTAACTAAACCTCTAGGACAACAGAGATTCATGGAACTGAGAGAGAGGATTGGCATGAAAAGTGTCAAGCAAGATTGATCAACACAAGCTTAAAGGGAGTGAATGTTATGTTTTAAGCTTGTAGTTAGTTTAGACTAAGTGTTGCTGCTGTGTTCATGAAGTCAAGACTCTAGTACACGTAGTGTCAAAAGGTTAATATTCAGAACACTTGTTTTTAGAATTTCTGTAATTAATTCTTTATCTTAGTCATAATTCATAATGTAAGTGCAAGTAATGCACTAGAGAGTAGGTAGTTGTATACTGATTTCGTGCATTCGGTTTTCTGAATTGTAGCTCTTTTTGTTGCTATGATATAAATGAGAAAATGGGTGATGGTAGCCAGTTAGAGCTCCACGTCAACCGAACAAAGCTTGTTTTCTGTTCTTGTTTATTCTTAAATGTCAAACTCTCAAAGAAATTAAAGAAAACTTGTAACAAGCTTCGTGTTATACATAATGCAATATTGCAATGTATAACTCTTCGTTACTTTGTTAATTGGTTACACGACTAAAGTAATTGAAATATCTTTTAATTTTATGATCAATATGATCGAATGGGGTCGTTTTATAATCATCACCCACTCACCCTATAGTTGTCACCTGAAAAAGTTTAGTATCGCCCTATAACTACCTAATACAGGCATACAGCTAATTAACGTAACACATGATAAAAGTCTAGTGGTCTACTTAATATATAGTACTACTTATTCGAATTCACCTAATCAAGTACGTGAAGCTTGACTTATGGGAAAAGCACACATATGCTTCAATATCGGTTAGGTTTTTTGGTGAAACACGTATATGTGATTCTCTCAATTAACACAAAGTTGAATGTTTTGCATTATAATGGTGTTTGAATTTTCGTTATCTATCCATAGAGTTTGAGAATAATAAAATTAAGGCGTTGGCGCCAATTTCCAACCATAATAACTTAATTTATGTCCTCTCAACAAACAAACTTAATTTATATATAGAAATTATTTTTTTCGGTTAAAGAAGAGAAAAATCTGGAAATTTATTGTAAAGAAAAGGGCTAATTAGAAATTTATTGAGGGTACCCATGAGTGTTGAACAGTAGATATATCTCTGGATATTATCCAAAAAGCTTAACCATATAATTAGATGTCTAACCAATTTCTTTTAATAAAGTCTTGACATTGATCAATCAGACTAGAATAAAATGACCAAACGAGAACGTTTTTAGGCAAACCCACACCCCAAAACTCAGCTATCAGAACAAACATAAAATTTATACGTTTTACTTATCGTACATTATTACAGCATCATGTTACAAATTAAAGTTCCACAACACAATATGAATTCCGACAGCAATCCAAGAATACCACCAGCACACATAGCACATTATCCATTTAGATATATTATCTTTTGAACTTAAGATGTAGTATTATTTGCAAGTGTGCTAAATTAGCAATATTCACAATCACATGCATGCAACACTTGTAATATACATTATACAACATGGGTTGCTCTCACTTGAAGATATAAATATTTATCTTATTTTGGACGCATGTTATATTTTATTTTTACCTTTCCTTTTCTTTGGTTCAAAGGTTTTCCCTCATGATCATTCTTTGTAGCAAAGGAATAAGCCACAAAGCCCATGGCTCTCTTTCTGTCCTTATCAATTCAGAATCAACCCATCCCATGTTATAGATTCGGCACCGTTAAGGGCATGGTCTTAAGTGTTAAGAATTCCATTACGTGTGTAATCAACCAAATATATTCAACAAAATTAACCACGTCACATTCATAGTGAACCTTTGTTTTGTTTTGCTGGGGTTTATACCATTAATTCTCATGCTCACCACTTTGAAAGCTACAATTTTATAATTACTAGCTAGTTTCTTCTAGCCTTTTTTTAATACAGTATTACAGATTTTAACAAAAAGCTATATATACTTTTGAAGTGTTTTTGTTTAACCATTCTAATAGACACATAAAGTATTCAATATCATAGATTTTTTGCCCCTCATTTGCATTTCAAAAGAAGAGAATAACGAGTGATACACTACAAAAAAGGTGATAAATAATGTAATTATTTAAGTTGGATTAAATGGCTACTTAAAGTCAAGACTTATCACACCTAGTAGGGGATGACATCTGCGACTACTAGATCGCGAGTTTGAACCCCCTATCCCATAATGACCTATGTGAGTGCCTCCTATTAGTCCTATAGACAACAAAAACTAAAACACAATAACAGTATAATACTAAATCTTAGGAAAATTTTATAAATATCCTAAATAAATGATTTACAATTTTTTTTTTTCAAAATTGGCTTCTTATATTATGTCTTTATTGCACATTATAGAAAAATCATAAAATAAAATATTTAAACATTAAAAATATCCCAAGTTAGAAAAGAATGGTAAGATATTAAACTTTTTCTAAGATATGAATATTTTTTTTTTATTAATCTGAATAATATTTTTTTTCCCCAATTCTATGCATAATGGATATGTCATGATAGAAAAACCAATCATAGATGTATTTCTTAAAATTCTTCTAAAATTTGTGCAGCCTCCATTTATAGGTGCTTCCTTCCCAACTCAACTTGCATACTCATTATTCCTTACTCCAATCTCCCCAACCTCCTCTGCACAGTGCTCAACCTCCCTCTTCCTCCGCCCCCATTTTCTCTTCATTGGTATATAGACAGATTTGCCCCTCATCATTTTCCCAGTTTCTTCTACTCAACAGGGATATTTCAGTACTTTCACAACTTTCAGTTCCAACTGCAAATTTCACTCAAGGATAAGCAGTGGGGACTCTGTGATAGAGACCCCTTCTTGCACAAAATTTCTCCCAGGCTCTCTTCTTCACTCATTCCGTGCTCCTTTTCCTCTTTAATCTTTCCCCAAAACAACCATAAATCATTTGATATACAATGGGTGTCCTTCGATTCCATTAGGAAAAGAAAATTTTCAGGGAATTAAAGGGGACATGGGAGAACAAGAACTGATTGGAGAAGCCGGAGAAGAGCCGAAACTCCGGCGAGCAATCGACCTCATAACCTCCATCATCACCCTCTCCTACACCATCAGAGTCTTCTCGGCTAAGTGGAAGATGATTAGGGACAGGTTGGAGGAGCTCAGCGCCGGCCTAGAAGCAGCGGGGACCTGCGATAGTCCCACTGGAAACCAGCCCCTCTCAGATTTCGTTCAGGCAATTCTACAAACACTTGGCGGGTGCCACGACCTAGCGCACCGGTGCATCAACATCTCCTATAGCGGCAAGCTGCTGATGCAGAGCGATCTTGATGTAGTCTTGGCGAAGCTCGACGCCCACATCCGGCGTCTTTCAGCCGCCTACGCCGCCGGCGTTCTTTCCAATGGCTTCGCCATCGTCGTCTCAAGGCCAGGCCCGGGCGCTTCCCGCGACGATTTGCGGTTCTACGTCAAAGACCTGGCGACGAGGATGAAGATCGGCGATTCAACGATGAAAAGACAAGCCCTGGTCGCCCTCAATCAAATAGTACTCGACGATGAGAAATGCGCGAAAATCGTGGTTGAGAGCGATGAGATTTTGGGGCTTTTGCCCCAATTCCTCGATTCCTCAGAGATTGAAATCCAAGAGGAATCAGCCAAGGTAACCTCTGTGATTTGTGGGTTCAATTCCTACAAAGGTTTGTTGGTAGGCGCCGGAATTATAGCCCCATTGGTTAGGGTTTTAGAATGCGGGTCTGTGAAGGGGAAAGAGTATGCAATTGTAAGCTTACAAAAACTGACTGAAAATTCAGATAATGCTTGGTCTGTTTCCGCCAATGGCGGTGTGACTTCTTTGCTACACATCTGTTGCAAAGAGAAAGACGAGAAATTGAGGTCTAAATTGATCTCTCCCGCTTGTGGCGTTTTGAAGAATCTTGCCGGCGTTGAAGAAATCAAGAGATTCATCGTCGAGGAAGAAGCCATCCCAGCATTCATCGAACTGGTAAAAGCCAACGATGAGTCCACTCAGGTTAGTTCAATTGAGTTCCTCCAAGCCATGGCGTGTGGAGATGAATCCATTCGACAATCCATTGTTAGAAAAGGTGGGCTCCGTGAAATTGTTCAGGTGCTCGATCCCAAATCAGCATCAGCATCTTCATACAAGTCCAAGGAAGCGGCTCTCAAGGCGGTTGAAAGCCTCAGCTTCTCATCAGCTCATTCCTTCAGCTTGCTAGTGAGCTATGGCTTTATAGACCAGCTATTGCACTATCTTCAGAAGGGCGAAATCTCGCTGCAAGAACTCGCTTTCAAAGTGGCGTTTAGGGTTTGTGGGGTATCAGAGGAGGCCAAAAAGGTAATGGGAGATGCCGGATTCATGCCTGAATTCGTCAAATTTCTTGAATCGAGATCTTATGAGATTCGTCAAATGGCTGCTGAGGCCATATCTTGTATGATCATGGTGCCCAGGAACAGGAAGAGGCTAGTACAAGAAGAGAAGAATATTGGGTTAATTCTGCAGCTGATTGATGATCCAAAGGGAATGGGAAATTTGAAGTTCTTGATGTCAACATTGCTAGCAGTTAGCAGCTGTAATAATGTGAAGAGGAGGATTCTGAGTTCTGGGTGCTTGAAAAGCATTGAGAAGCTTGCTGAATCTGGAATGTGTGATGCCAAGAAGATCTTAAGGAAGGTATCATCTAATAGATTCCAGAGTATGGTGAATAGAATCTTGCATTTTGATGCCTAAATCAGTTAAATTCAATCCATACTGTAAAGATCTAAATAGGCTATCACATTGTTCTTTCTGGGTTTTGTGTGTAATTTACATGACAGCTTATTGAAAGTTGCAGCTTTTTTGTTATAGTTACATGTAACCATTATTAGGCTCAGAATAAAGGAAACCACTACTTTCATTGTAATGTAAGTATAACAGTACAAAAATCACAAGAAATAGCAGCTTTCTTCATGAGCTTTTTTTCTGAACATAATAATAGTTGAATGATTTGAATGCAATTACAGGGTTTCATATTCTGGGTTTTTGTCCTTTTCATTTATGTTACATGGTTTGGAAGATAAGCTTGGATTGGATTTTCTCTTTCTCCAATTGGATTGTTTTGGATGCAGAGGAAGCACATGGGGGAAGCCATTAACATGTGAGAAAAGTGACAAATCACTGCTTTGTCTTAATCGCTTCTGTTGGGGAGAGGAAGGTGTGGTAGTTGATTAATGTGATTGTCTTCTTATATAGCCATGGCCTCCCTTGATTATTATTATTGTTAATTGAATTTTGTATAAAATTGGTTGGATCAATTGAGAAAATTATGCCAAAAACACATGCCAAGAATATTTTTAGAATTTTGCCAATATATTAGAAGATTTACACATGTGAATATTGGAGCACAATGGAAAGAAAAAAAATGTAAACTATTTAAGCTAATATTCAAATCCCTTATTTCATTTAACAAACTTGACCAGTGGTTTAGCATCAAAAGTAAATTCCTTGTGGTATCTTTTTCCACTCTGAGTAGAGCATTGAATGTTTCTGTAATCAGTATGGCAGAATTATAAGGGATTTGGTGGGCAATTATCACTTGACAGCCTGCAATATGCATATAGCAGAGATGCCTATATTATTATTATTGGTGAGATAGGGAAGTTGTGGAACTTGCAATCTAATGCAGTGGTTACTTATTTTGTTAAAAATAATAATGTAGTTGTTAATTATATAGCTGTTCATGAAAATAATTATACAGTCAAGGCCTCAAGGGAAATGGAGTTGGGAGTCTGGACCAAACAAATAAATTTTGTGCAGCTACTGCTAGCTGGACAAATTTTGTTCCACCCAACATTCAACAAGAGGTATGTATACTTCTTTCGTTATTTTTTCGTTCTTATAGAATTTTTTTGCCGGTATTAGATTTTACACTGTCTTGTGCTTGGCCTTTGTGTAATCTTAGTTTAGATGTTCTCTTCGCTTTTCACTTTGATTTTTATACTTGTCTTTTGTATCTTTGTGTCTATCAAAAACATATGTCCAACATATTAGAGATAAGAATGCGTATATCTTAACACCCTTTAATATCTACAACAATGGGACTCTATTGAGACAATATTGTTTGTTGTTATTGTTACAATACAGTAATAAAATTATAAAATGCTAGACTGTTCATGACTTCATGTAGTAGTCAAGAAATTGATGACCGCCAGAAGAACAATCAAGCGAAGTGTCTCCTTCCTCTAGGATATCAATTATTGTATTGTATTCTCCTAGTTTAATTACTGTACTGGCTAGATATTACTCGCAAGTCGTAATCGATATTTCAAGCATTATTAAGTGGCAGTACATGGAGCCATGGAGGCTGCATTATTGCCGCTGATAGCAAGAGAGTTGGACCGTAAAATGGAGAAAATGTCAATTCATATTGGTGTTGAATTGGACAAATCTTATATGGGCCTTTTGGCCCAATGATGCTCCCACACCTTAATTAAGTGGGCTCAGATTGTTTTTTAAGGGAGAGAAGTGGGTTCAGTTCAGTAATGGGATATAAAGGGAGTAAATGGGTAATGCATTTATATACAGTACTCCGTATAAAAAGTCGAAATATGATGTTATGACTTATGTGACAATGAATTATAGTTTTTAAAACATCAACAGTCTCCATACATATTTTTCCAATTTGTCTGAATTGATATTTGAGAAGAAAAAAAACACATCTGCTTTCACACTCCTCAAAATACACAACAATTTTGGAGTTGGAGTTGGACATGCAAGAAACTAGCTAGCAACCTCATTCATTTATTTTTTCTCGTCGGATTCGATCAACCTAGGCCACTCTATGTCAAGATCGGGTACTAGAAACACATCTGCTTTCCCAATTCTCTCTCCATAGTCCATACACACCGACAACAAGATTTGAACTTGATTTCCCAAACAACCGCTTACAAATATTTAGTGTCTCATCCTACTAGATTAATTGGTGATTGGTACACTTAATATTCAAACTACGTACGTATGATCCTAGTTTAATTTCTCTTTCAATTTTCATAACTAGATAGGAATCAAACGAACGCTGAAATCTGAATACCAAGAATTGGCTGACATGGATTGATGTTTCTAAAGCCAATATCTTATTCCCCAGATCCAAATGTGAATCCTCTTGAACCAAACATATATGCACAGCCTTAATGCCATTAGCTATAGGAATCTCTTAATCTATGTAATTTTGTTTGGATTGTATGATCATGCAATATACTACATTACTACGTACATACAACTTGTCAAAAATATCAAGGAACACTTTATTACAATATCTTGTTTGTATATATGATGGAAACACACGTTTGACCTAACTAGAAGATCCCTAGCTAAATTCTACAGTATAGACGCAATACACGGAGTAAAAGAAAAACTGCTACGTTGAAGGAACAAATAATTATGACACGCAGCTGTTTGTAAGCTCACACATACAATATCCACATAGATCTGGCGCTTGTCCACCAAGAAGAAGTTGATTTGCATGAAAGTTAGAGACGATCAAGTTGGTTGAGCAAGCTATCCATAGGTGATGTGGATTACCATACATATCACATAAAACAGCTGTTTTTCTGGCGAAAGTTTCACCTTTGTACCTCACGTTTCCTTGTTGGGAGCCAAGCATATGGATTCTTTTATAAGCAAAACCTTATAATAAATAAATAATGATGTGTATATATTTTCATGACGCAAATAAATGTTGTTCATGTGTGAATACTGATCAAATAGTGGCACTACATAGGATGAGGATCTAATTCATTATATTATCCATATATACACACCGATAAGGTGAAAGTTTAAGCTTAGCTGACTCATCAATGCTCGCCGCGCGCGCGTATCTCTCGTCTGTCGATTAACTCACCGGCCACCAAAGTGGAAATTCGGATACCTTACCTTTTATTACTTTATTTCAAAGTAATAGAGCTAGTTTCAACTAATGGATTGATATATCGAAACTACATTGATGTGTATATGAACGTGGATATAATATATGATATGATGGAGAGGACTCCCATAAGATTAAAATCTCCCGCAAAAAGAAATTATTGCATTTGTCAAGAGGCCTCATTTAAGACGAAAAAATAATTGTGCAATCAAAGTTATCCAAGTAACAACCGACATCAACACAATAGGATAAAATACAGTGATTTGGATTATATCCCATACAGACCATCCTAATAATATTAATAACATATATATAAATTATCTCATCGAGTAAAAATAAAGAAAAGTTGGGCTAAATAAAGAAATTAATTACTCCCGAAACTAGAAAGAAATTAAATATTGGAGTATATAATTTTGCAAGATACATACGTATAATTAACGTTAAGCGATGAATGATGTGATGATGATGATAAATTGATAATCCTACGTGGACCAGTCATATCTTTCACGTCCATTGACGTGGGACCCTGTCCATGGTCCTTGGCTACTAGGCTGGTTGTTTGAGTAATGTGGGTGGGCCAGGTGGGCCTCCGAGTCCGTTTACTTTTCCAGATCTTGTTTCCCATCAACTGGTGTACAGTGGAGACACACGCGCTTTCACACGTGACGTAATAGTGACATTGGATTGTAAAGTCTTGAAGATAATTATACGTATTCTACAATTAAGTCAGATTTTTTATGTGAAAACTATACTGGTAATTATTGTGATCTATCCAAAAAATCCAATTAAACGGTTTCTTAGTTGTTTACTTTCTCCCACTGGACGAAAAGTCCTATCCTAATCCTGTTTCCTTAATTGAACGAAAAGTCCTATCCTAATCCTTCTATGAAAAGAGCATTCATTATAACATTTGCTAGTGACTCAATTGGTGAAGGGTTATGGCTTAATCATTGATGAGTAACAAAGTAAGCATGAAAACTAGCTTTACATATCCATTAACAATAATTTCATGGTTTTAATTTTAATCATAAATAAATACTTTGAACATAATTATATTGATCTTGGGTATCACCTTCTTTGCATTTGGTTAAATAGTAATCAACTAATTAATTATAAAGATTACTATTCCTTTTCGTGCATACAATCCCAGACTATGGTTCTGTTCGGCGCTTCAAACCTGATACGAGTTGATGTTGATGCTGATATTAATTTAATGATTGATGCTGATTTTACAACTTAATTTTAGGAGTTGAAATTCTTAGCTTATTTTTGTGAAAAATTATGTAGGTGTTCGGTAGCTTAAAATTGATCGAGACTGATTTTATAAACGATGGATGCAAAATTACCAAAAAGGATATATTTATAAATTTATAAAGAGAAGGTTAATTTTTAATTAAATTAGTGAAGGGCAATCGAAGGAAATAAATTCCATAAGGCTGGATAAAGCTGGGTGGGGTAGATTAAATTTTGGGTGAAAATTAAACTACCATCAACTCCCATAAGCTGCAATAATAATCATCAACTCCCACTACCGAACAGATAATAACGACTTTATTTTTTTACCATAAGCTTGAATAAAGCTGTATAAGGTCAAAATATGGCCCACCGAACGGATCCTATGACACGTGTAAAATATGATCATATTATAAGGATATGTTTGGTACCCATGTTATATGATATCAGATATGAGTATAGACTGATATGTACTGTTTGATATACTAGTATATGAATATCAATTGATATACTTTTCATACCAAGATATCAATTTTGATAAGATTTGATATTTTGATTCATTGGGGTATATTACTCATATCTACAATACACCAAACACCATATAACCATATATTTATATGAATTCTCATGCCTATATCTTATCTGATACCTCATATCAAAAATATCGGATATCAAATAAGCTCTAAGACAATGGGGAAGATAAGAGCTGAACTGCTGAAGATAAATGGAAATTTAAAACAAACTACACATACAGTGTTTTGGACGTAAAGTTACTTAACATAGATATATGATATATCACATTACCTTATTGTATATACAACCAATGAACCAAACATCACGATTCACGTGATCATATACGTAAATTAATTGAAGCTACAACTATACACATTCCATTAATTGCTCCATTGAATTTTATTTTTACATTAAAAATAAATATCAAAGTCTCAATCCATATGACGCCAGACAAACTTAGTTAATGTACACCCAATGTTTGAATTGTAACGAACGAACCAACGGCGCATTTGATCAATAAGATAAAAATGATTAGTAGCAAAGGGTAGATCACAACCGTCCAATCTCAAAAGCCATCCTAATCCAACGGCCACAATATCCCATTTACGCTTCCGCTCCCCCGCCCTATTTCACGTACACACACCAACTTGGACTAGCAAATTGCAAGTCAACGGTCCATCTTCCCTAATATTAATCCAAACTGTGAATTAAAAAAATTACATAAATTAAATCCAGCTGGATCCGTATCAATTGCTTAATGATTTTCATATGTATCCAATAGAGAGACTCGTATTCTATATAAACACACCCTTTCCACTTCTAACACATCCCTCTGTTCTCTCCATTTTCTCCCTGATTCAATTCAATTTCTCTCTGAAGTAATCTAAGAAGAGAAAGATGCCAGCCGTCGGAATAGCCCCTTCGACGGGGAAGGCGTACCCCGGAAACCTGACGCCGTTCGTCACCGTCACCTGCATTGTGGCCGCCATGGGAGGCCTCATCTTCGGCTACGACATCGGAATTTCAGGCAAAGCTCCTACCTTTTTCCGATTTTCTTTGCCAATCTCAGGTTTTTAAGTCGATCTAACTGTTTAATTTTGGGGATTGATTAGGTGGAGTAACGTCGATGCCGATGTTTCTGAGAAAGTTCTTCCCGTCGGTGTACAAGAAACAAAACGACGACAAATCGACGAATCAGTACTGCAAATTCGACAGCGAAACGCTGACGCTGTTCACCTCCTCCCTCTACGTGGCGGCGCTCTTGTCCTCCCTGGTGGCGTCCACCATCACCCGGAAGTTCGGCCGGAAACTGTCGATGCTCTTCGGCGGTCTGCTCTTCTTCGCCGGCGCCGTCATCAACGCCGCGGCCAGGGACGTCGCCATGCTCATCATCGGCCGTATTCTACTCGGTTTCGGTGTCGGTTTCGCCAATCAGGTAATTTTTATACTTTCAACCATTACTTACCCTAAAAAATATCTTATCTTAGTACAGTAGTAGTTAATAATTGCGCTTTTTGGAATAGTTAATGGAAAAAATATCGGTGATTCGGTCACAAACTGCCTTTTGCATCGTTCTTGTCGTGTATGTCCATTGGTGTGGATGCCAATTTTTTGGGAAAACCGGAAAATTTAAATGTCTGTTTGTATCTTTGAGATTCTGCTTATGCAGAGCTTTGCTGTGCCCATTTTGGTTTATTTACGTATTTTTTCCCCATTTTCATTCTGTTAATACCGAGTTTAAGCTTGTTCTGTGTTTTGGTTGGTTGGTTTTGTTCGTTAAATAATTAGGCAAGTTTGAATGTTTCTGTTTCTTTATCTAATCTAAACAGAGTGTGGGGTTTGATTTATCCTTGTCTCGCTGGATTTGAACGTGATTTGCTTTCTGGATTCTATGTTCTCTAACCTTTTATTTTCAAAACAATTATGACTATAATGCATTTTTAAATTGATAAACCATAGGTTATATATTTTCTTCATTTAGACTAAATCAAAGTTTCACTCTTAGTTGAGTAATTTGTATGACTTCATTCAAGTTGGCACTCTTATTTAATTCGTATTCCTTTATTTAGCCCTAACGTTTCACATCTCCATCGTTCTGAACTTTCTGTATACATCACTTTTTTGGGGAATAAAATTAATTGCATACATCACTTTTTTGGGGAAAAAAATCAATTACCATTCAATGAATGAGAAAGTTAGGCACCAGCTATAATCGAATCAATTAATTGTCGTATTATCCTAAGTGACAACCATATAATAATGACACAAGTGGACCAGTTTCCTATTTTTAATCCTCTCCTTGTTGAAAATGAGTGTTTGAACGACAATTATTGATTAAATAATGACACGGAAGAAGATTATGAAAGGTAATTTGAGTAAGATTTGGTTTTCCTTAACGTCCACCCTTATCCTAATCCTACCGTTGATTTTTTGGCAACGGCCATAAAATCCAACGCATGTATTAAATCTTTACTTAAAAATATAAAATCTCAAAAAAATCTCATAACTTGACTTTAGTTTCTTTTAATTTTCCAATTTGCATCTAGCATGCATTTGGAAAGTTTATGCATTCCCCCATTAGTTACCATATCCCCACTTTATTTGCCTTTTCCTTACTTTTGTTTTATAAAATTATTATAACCCCCGCTTTATTATTTCTTATTATGAGATCAGCAACCACACTATTGTCGTGTGACATTTCCACTAAAGTATCGACTATTATAGCTAATGGTAAATAAATAATTAACCTGTGGGTAAAATGGTAAATTGTGCAGGCTGTGCCGCTATACTTGTCGGAGATGGCACCGTACAAATACAGAGGGGCACTCAACATCGGTTTCCAGCTGTCGATCACCATCGGAATCCTGGTGGCCAACATCCTCAACTACTTCTTCGCCAAGATCCACAACTGGGGATGGAGGCTGAGCTTGGGCGGCGCGATGGTCCCGGCCGCCATCATCACCATCGGCGCCCTCGTCCTCCCTGACACCCCCAACTCCCTCATCGAGCGTGGCCGCCACGACGAGGCCGCCTCCCGGCTCAAGCGCATCCGCGGCGTCGACGACGTCTCCGAGGAGCTCTCCGACCTGATCGCGGCCAGCGACGCCTCCAAGATGGTGGAGAACCCCTGGAGAAACCTCCTCCAGAGAAAGTACCGGCCTCATCTCACGATGGCCATCGCCATCCCATTCTTCCAGCAATTGACGGGGATCAACGTCATCATGTTCTACGCCCCCGTCCTCTTCAAGACCATCGGATTCAAAGAGGACGCCTCCCTCATGTCCGCCGTCATCACCGGCGTCGTCAACGTCGGCGCCACCTTGGTCTCCATCTACGGCGTCGATCGCTGGGGCAGAAGGTTCCTCTTCCTCGAGGGCGGTGTTCAAATGCTTATTTGCCAGGTACCAACTAAGCCCCAATGTTGAATCAATTTGAACTAAATCAGCCCCAATTCTCGATTTCAATCACCAATGGCTGATTCTAATTACTAATCAAGCCCCGATTTCAATCCAAATGTTAATCAATTTGACCTAATTAAGCCCTAATTTCATCAAAATGGTGCACCAATTTGACCTAAATCAGCCCCAATTCTCAATCTCAACCAGCAATTTGCCAATTGCTGGTTCTAATTACTAATCAAGCCCCAATTTCAATCCAATTGTTAATCAATTTGACCTAATTTGTGCAGATCATCGTGGCGGTGTGCATTGGGGTGAAATTCGGAGTGAACGGGGAGGCAACCGACTTGCCAAAGTGGTACGCGATAGTGGTGGTGCTCTTCATCTGCATCTACGTGGCGGCGTTCGCGTGGTCGTGGGGCCCTCTAGGGTGGTTGGTCCCCAGTGAGATCTTCCCATTGGAGATCCGATCGGCCGCCCAGAGTATCAACGTCTCTGTCAACATGTTCTTCACGTTCGTGGTGGCGCAGGTGTTCCTGACGATGCTCTGTCATCTCAAGTTCGGGCTCTTCCTCTTCTTCGGGTTCTTTGTGATCGTCATGTCGTTCTTCGTCTACTTCCTGATCCCGGAGACGAAGGGCATCCCCATTGAAGAGATGAACAGAGTGTGGAAGAACCACCCCTTCTGGGGGAGGTTTATTCCCGACGATGCTACTAATCTCGAGATGGGTCCTACTAAGAGCGTCTATTAATTTGAGATTTGATCGACCGGTGATCGTAATTGAAATTGAAACAATTGTGTTGATTAATTTGGCCACACAAGGATAGTAAGTACGTGTCGTACGTGTATTATATATAAATTCGGTAGTTTGTAGTTGGGCGTTTTAATTAGTACGTTTCATGCATGTTTTTCTTTTGAATTGGTTTGATTTCTTATTTTGTCGATCGGTGGTTCTCTGAGATTGACGTGAATTGAATTTAATGAAGGGATGGAGATTGGAGAATGCAAATTCTAGCAGCAGGGTTTTGACTAATTTGATTGTGAATCTTGCATTTTTTTAATGAGCGAGGAAACTAGGAGGGATCGCATCAACTACATAGTGCCATATATCATCCCATGGGATGAGGTTACAAATTTCAGAATTAGCTGCCACTAGAATATACTTACATAGTTTTAACTGTAAAAAACAACGACCAAGTTACTCTCCATGAAAACATGGTTGATGTACAAAGATTGAAATCGCTCGCAAAGGACATCTGACAAGATGACAAGATGATTTCAATTTCTTATGAGCAACTCTAACGCCGTTAAGTACGTTGATCAAGTTTAGACTGTCTCCCTCAACATGGAAAGCCTCAACAATCAGGATTAATTGAATGCTTCCTTGCCAAATCCCCATCCACACAAACCTTATTTTCCAAAAAATCCCTTAAGATGATCTAGCTTCATCAAAATTAAGCTTAATAAAGTTGGACTTTAGTTTTTCCCACTACTTTTTTCCGTTTTTGGTCTAGTAGTTATTGAGTTAGCTGTTTGCAATTTCTGAGTCATGCCATTCATACATTTGTTTAGTGATAAAGCCATGAGTGTTGCGAATGTTGCTGTCCCTTGTATAGTTGTATTGATGTTATGGAAGATATTTTGATTTCTTTGATGTATTAGAGACCCACCAAGAAAAGAGAAGTTTTTCAACTTCATCCTTAGTTAGCAGTCTTCTAATTTCTTCAATGATTTGTAATGGTTTTTTTTGCTGTCCGGACTAGTCTGGTTAATTCTTTAGAGAATGCACCTATTTATTTTTGCTAGAATCTGGAAGTTGATAGAATCAGTAGCTATTTGATTTACAGAACTTATTGATCAACAATATTATCACCTACCAACTAAGTTAGGGAAGCTTAACCTTACTAATCAAACTCACCAAATTCTTTGTGGCAAATGAGATGTGAAAAGGGATCCATTTATGGACATATTATCAGATGAACGTTTTTTGGAAGGTCATCAAAACTCTTGCTCCTGCATTTTTCGTTACCTAACGCATTGACTTATCCCTACATTGGCTACATATACATTTTGCCCCCTTTTCTTTTTTTTTTTCCTCTCCTTTGTAAGCTTTTCGGTTTTTAAAATTGTTTTAAAAGAAGCTTTATTTTTTATAGAAAAAGGTACTCATAAAAAGAAGCTTTATTAGTAAAAGTAAAAATTGTTATGGATAAAATATATAACCAAAGTTATATTCCTAATGGAGAATCAGAATCATACACAAATCTTTACTTTACGTTAGAGCCCCTAATAGGAAACTGGAAATATCACTTTTTTATTTTCTAGAGTGAGTTTGTCGATAAGAGTTTGTCTATTAGTATAATTTTCTGGATTAGCAAAGGAAAACTCAAATCCTTGGATGAGATTATTTTCAAAACTTTATCCAAAGCAAGCAAATTTCATTCATTATCTTTTTCATACACAAACTTTACACAAAACTAGAAGAGGCGGGTGGGGAAAGAAAAATTAATTTATTTTAATGTCACGGTCATCAAATGAAGCCAATAAAGAAAAGAAGCGCACTTTTGCATAGATTTAATTGGCGAAAGATCGGTTACACTTTAATTTTGTTGTGGATAAAATTGAAACGGATAACTGATTCTCTCCTAGCTTTCTAACTACTTGGTCGTCTTTGCACCTTCTAAAATCTTTATGTTTCTGCCTTTATCTTTACAAAAGTTACTTATAAAGATATAATATACTCATAGAGTTCACATGATTTACTATTGTGTATTTGATTAATACCGATTCATCTGGCTTGTCATTTTATGTTTATCTTCTTCTTGGTCATCTTATCTTCGCAATTACTCGTCTTCATTCTCCGATCTAAATCACATTCTCAATCATTTTGTGAATGAGATGTAATGGGCCAGCCCAATAAAAGCCCAAATGGGACATATGTGGCCAGATTTTAACACAATTTAGAGGCCTAGAGAGGAGGATGTGTTGGCCTGTTGGGATGTCAAAACAATAATGTAGTGTACTACTCCCTCAAGGCCCCTCTAAGAAGACTGAGGTCAACTAGTGTGGATGTTGAGGAGAGCAAGATAAAAGATTTGCATGGAAAGCTGCACATGATCCAATCTGAAATTCAGAACAAGCCAACTGATCAACTTCTCTTGAGCATGGAGAAAGCAACACTAGAAGACTTGAAGCTAGCTATAAAAGGGAGAAATATCATGTTGCAACAAAGGGCCAAACTACACTGGCTTAAGTTCCAAGACAGTTGTAGTAGCTATTTCTATAATTCCATCAAATTGAGGAAAGCAAAGAATAACCTCAACTCCATCCAAGATGAGCAGGGTAGGTTGGTTACAGAGGATAAAGAGGTAAAGAGGATTGTCTTAGAGCATTTCAAGAAGGTGCTTGGCTACTCTGAGAGCTGCTCCCCTTGTAACTCATCCATCTTTGAAGAAGGGTCTACTATTAGTGAAGAGGATAAACAAGCAATGGTAGCTCCTTTTGGCAAAGATGAGATCAAGCAAGCAATTTGGGACATAGGAGTAAACAAGGCTCCAGGCCCTGATGGTTTTAGTTCCAAATTCTTTCAGAAAGCCTGGCCAGTAGTGGGGGAAGAGGTTACAGAGGCAGTCTTAGATTTTTTTTTTCAAATGGAAGGTTGTTGAAAGAAGTAGGAAGCACAATTCTAACTTTGATCTCGAAGAAAGACAGCCCAATCACTTTACATGACTTCAGGCCAATATCTTGCTGCTCAGTGTTAAGTAATGTGATCTCTAAGCTCATTGTGAAGAGATTACAGGCAGTTTTGCCTACCATAGTCGACTTGAATCAGGGAGCGTTTATAAAAGGGAGGAGCATCAAGCATAACATAGCTGTCTGTTAAGATATTGTCAAGAGCTACGCCAGAAAATACATAAGTCCAAGATGCGCTGTCAAAATAGATTTGAAGAAGGCATATGATAGTGTCAACTGGGACTTCTTATTCCAAATCTTGGAAGGATACGGATTCCACCCCACCATGGTTAATTGGATAAGAGAGGGAGTAACCAATTGCTCCTATACAGTCAATTTTGGTGGAGAATTGCATGGCTATTTCAAGGGTGAAAGAGGTATACGACAAGGTGACCCACTTTCACCTTATCTTTTTGTGCTCATCATGGAATATTTGACCAGAATGTTGAGGAAAATGAGTAGAGACAGGAATTTCAAGCATCATCCCAACTGTGCTAGATTGGGCATCACCAATATTTGTTTTGCTGATGATCTTTTTCTCTTTGCTCATGGCGATTACTCTTCCTTGCAAACAATGAAAGTGGTGTTGGATAAATTTTGTGAAATGTCTGGGTTGAATATTAACCTTGGAAAATCCAAGATCTTCTGTGCTGGCTTAGGAGAACAAGAAGCTAGGGATCTTGCTGCTTTGATGTGTGTGGAACGTGGGGAGCTGCCAGTGACATATTTAGGTGTCCCTCTTTGTAGTGCAAGAGCAGAAAGCAGGGATTACATGCCTCTCATCTCTAAGATAACTGCTAAGGTGAACGCTTGGGCTGCAAGAAACTTATCCTATGCAGGGAGACAAGAAGTCATAAGGGAAGTATTGTATGGAATACTGAATTATTGGTGCAAAATTTTCCTGCTCCCCAAAAGCGTGATAAAACAGATAGTGAAAGTCCTTAGAAATTTCCTATGGTCTGGCACTAGTGAAGGAAGAAAAGCTCCCATAGCTTGGAAAGCATTGTGCAAGCTGAAGGAAGAAGGAGGAGTTGGGTTTAAGGAGATTCTGTCATGGAATAAGGCAAGCTTCTCAGAGCTGATTTATGACCTGCTGGGAGATGCAGAGTCCATTTGGAAGAACTGGGTAAACTCTGTTATTCTTAGAGGTGAGTCCTTTTGGGAAGCAGAATTAAAGACAACCTCAAGTGCACTATGGAGAGGTTTGATCACTGTTAGAGAAGAGATAACAGAGACTTTAGAGAGGGAAGACAATCATGCGATCATATTGAGTAATAGAGGCAGATTTGACTGGAAAAGAGTTTATGACAGCATGAGACATAAAGGACCCAATGTTGAGTGGTGTAAATGGATTTGGGGCAGAATCAATACCCCTAGAATTTCCTTCACCACATGGATGATTATCAGCAAGGGAATGATGACGAAACAAAGGCTGCGAATGATGGGTCTACTGCAGGAAGATGCTTGTGAGCTTTGCAATGACAATTGTCAAGAATCATGGGAGCACATCTGGTTCAAGTGCAAATACTCCAAGGAAGTGCTGGATAATGTGCTGACATGGGCTAAAATAGGACGAAGGCACTACTCAATTGAAGAGTGGGTAGCAACTATGAGCAACATGGCCAAGAAGCGCAGCTTCACCTTCAACTTATGGATTGCATGTTATAGTGCAGTGGCTTATTTTATTTGGAATGCTAGGAACAAAAGAATTTTCCAGCATGAATTTTTTGGAGTGGAGGAATGTTCTAAGATTGCAATCAACCACATTAGGAATAACATCAAGGCTAGATGGAGGAAACATAATAGAGATTCGAGGAAAGGGTTCGTTAGACTTGGGCTAAATGAACCTATGTAATTCTAGGAATGCCTAGAAGTAATTTTTTGTAATTAACAAACTCCTTATTAATGAATGAATCACCCTTTTCATTCAAAAAAAATAAAATAATGTAGTGTACTACTCCCTCCGTTAAGGTAAATTTGTCATTTTATCTTAATTTTCTTATTCAACAAAAGTTGTCATTCGACTTATTTTAACTCATTTTCTTTCAATCATATCCCTATTAATTTAAATTATTTACATAAATCTATAAAATAAGAAAAAAGATCTTAACAAAATTGAGGATATTTAAGTCAATTCAAGCATTTTCCTTAATTTTCAAGACAAACTCTACAACTACAAGTTTACCTTAACGGAGGGAGTATATAGTAACTTTTTTTTTTGAAAAAATCAAAAGAAGTTAATTAAGATATTCTTCTAATGTACTCCGTATACTTTTTCCGTTTAGAAAATACATGTCATTTTAGGATTTCACATAAAAAATAAAAAATTATTTGATTTGACTTAAATATCCTCAATTACACAAATATTCTTCTTGTTGTTTAGGGCCTCCATCCGTCTATACTTAGTTTTAAGAAGAAAAAAAATCACAAAACCATCCCTAACATTTATAATATATTCCAAAAACCAACATCGTATACTTTTTTCAGTTTTTTTTTTAAATTACCAAAAATGACTTTAAGAGCTGAGATAGTAGTAAGTACACCTTCAAATTTTGAATGCTGTTATGGGCAAAAAGTAAAATCCAATTTGTGTCAAATGGTAGACTTCAATGGAACATCATACTTTTTAATTGCCCAAGGTTGTTGCACCTAATGGTTTCTCACATGTATAGGCTGGGCCCAGTAAGAAGCCCAAATACAAGCCCAAGTAACAACAACCCAGGAATAGACAAAGTTACAACAGGTTACCAAAAACATACATGTTACATGTGCCTAGATCATCATAGGATTCAAGGTTGTTACAAACTTAAAATTACTACACAGGAATATCAAAACTATAGAACTGAGAAATTCATGTAGTTAAAACCCTAGGGTTTTTTCTACTCTCAAAATTGCTTCCTTAATCAGCTCAAAACATGCACAATTTCGAACACATGGATCTAAATCAATTTCAACTGAGTCCCCAACAATCCAAGAACATGACTTTCCTCATAGGCTCATCATCCCGGGGCCTCTCCAACCCGACACCATCTCTCGTGCCACCGCCACCTGTCATCCTTCCCTTCCGACTCTCTATACACTTGAAAGCTTGCTCTGATTCAGACTCAACAACACTCCTAAGCTTATGCTCCACACCACCATTACTAGAAGAAGATGCCATGTAAAACTCCTTGCTTATCAGATGACTCATCTTAATTTCAATATTTTTCAAGGCAAAAGTTCAGGCGTGTTCATGTATATATAGTAAGAATTGCAAGAGGATTGGTATGTATAATCTGTTGGCTGATAGGCTCACCTGGTTTAGTTTATGAGGAAAATGGGATGTAAAACTAGTGGGCGTATTTTGTTGGTTTCAAATCATCCAGTTACGTTACGTCAACATCTGCAAGTCTTTATAATGCTTTGAGAGTAGGACCTCATACAATTACTCCAAAGGAAACTCTCCCAATCTACTTCAATGCCAACAATAAATGAAAGATAAAGGAGGATAAAAAAACCAGTGGTATATTTTGTGGTTTCACCAAGTTACGTCTACATCAGCAGCTTTGGGTGTCATCCATAAAGATTGCAACTAGGGCTCCAAAAACCAATCAAGCTGAAACTGACTCAACTCTTTTAATTTTCCAACCTACTCAGCAACCCAAACATGTCCACATTATTATCATCGATCTGGATCCAAATCCAATTCAATTCAATCAAGAAAAATTAACAGTCTCAGTGCCTGGATTTACCCAACTGTCATAAACGTTTAGTAGGATATTACCTCAGGTAAATTTGATTTTTTTTTGCTTACAATCTTTCTATCAAAATTTAATCAAAATAAGCATAGAAAGGATAATGATTATTGTTTGTTTAATGTAATTAATGTGAATTATACACAAATACTAATTTTGGTGGTATTTAATTCACATAAGAAAGCTTAATTAAGCAATAAGAATAGATTTGATCCTAGTGGTAGCTTAAAAATCAGGGCAACTCAATTGTCACCTCTATACAAATCCAAAGTAGACTTTGTCCAGGAGGATTAAGTAGCAGGTCTTAAAAAGGTGTTGTAGGTGCATAATGAATCACTGACATTTCCCAAAGTTAAACAAACCGGTAACCTGAATTACATCTCAACAATGCAACTTTGTCTAGGTAGATTGAGTAACAGGTCTTTAACAACTCTTACACTATCTACAAAGTAAATGGCAAACAGCCATGTAAGCTGAACATACTGGTAACAATCACTTTAACAATACAGTTCCTCCTTGCACCATTTCTCCCATTCAGAGAAGAACTTACAGAAATTTTCTTTTCTACCCAAATCATGTCATGTACACTTAACTCCATTGATATTTCAAGCACCCGGGAGATAAAATTACGTTTCTCTTAGGCAGAATCCGCCCCTTCTACCTGCTGTCTTGCAAGGTATCTTTCTCTTCTCTCCTTCTGTTAAGAGAAAATAAAGGATTAGAATTCAGACTTCTTTTTCAAGATGTTAGCATGAGTACTTGTCAAAGGTAGCAGTAGAATATAGAAGAAAAACTCACCCATTCATCTATGACGAGTCCTTCACCAATTATCTTTGGTCCTTTGTCTTCAGGGGGCTTTTTGCGTGCTTCAACTTCAGCCTCAGCTTCAGCCAACATCCTATTCAACTTCTCAAGAGCCTGCATTATTATAATAAGATCATCAGGCATCCACAGAACAAGCATTCAGACATTCAAAAAAGACTTTCCAGAAATTGGAAGTTCACAAATGTTTTGAAGGCTTACTGGGGTGGGACGGTCCACATCAAGAAAAACAACATGCAGTATCTGCTCAACAGCCACTTGATCCTTCTGCTCATCAAACTGCAACTCAACAGAAACATGAAAATTCTTCAGCATCTCAAAGACAATTCAAGGCTTCATGCATGTGAAATTTAGCAAAGAAGGTCCAAAGTTCAGAAAATTCAAGCAACGGTGCAATGGCCTACAACTATGCAACCAAACCAAACTTTTTGTCTTTTCAGCAACCACTCTGGTCATCTAGTGCTGGATCACGACAAATCTGTCTGTGAATATAACGAAACCATCAACTTAAATATTCCAGCTTCTCTTTACCAACAAATAACTACTCTCTCTTAACAAGCTTATCCATATCAACCATTAAACTGGCAACTTAATTGTCGTATACAGGGGCCTTAAGGCACGTGAACCATGCACAAAACAAAGCACATCCATATATGGTAAAGCACACACAATTTGCTGCCCCTTGGATATAGATAGTAATAAGCATTGTGCATAAGAATACCATTTATTGTATGCAGTTCATATGATGCTCCTTGACCATATAGTCCCAGTTCTAGCTGGCCATAGTGGATACTTCAAAGTTCAAACATGGAGATTGAGGAGAAGATGGGACATATATCCCAATAATAACAACAACAAATCATCATACTCACTGAGTTTATCTTCTATAGCTTACAATGACATGTTAAAACACAAGATATATTAAGGCAAGTTTGTATAGCTTACCATTTCAGGAACATAGTCCATTTGTTCTTTCACCTTCAGACTCATGATTTTGAACTTCACCTTGTTCTTATATTCAACAGGTTTCTCGTTGTTTTCAGGATGCTCCACAAATTTGAAGACTAAAATCATTTTAGATCAATAAAACTATCATGTCAGAGGGAAATCAAAAACACACTTAATTAACATTAAAGAAGCAATAATTCTTACCAGTTGCAATGAGACTTTCACCAGGAGCAAGAATAGCACCAGGAGGGCGCATGAAGCAACTTTTTGGCGCAGTTGTTTGAAACTAGAATTCATCCACATAAAATCAATCTCAGCATACATACATATATAACAAGATGCTTTCTTAACAACTTCACAATCCCGTTTGAAAAATTACACACTATACCTTGAAAGCAACATGTGACTTGCTTGTGTTTTTAATCCTTACAGCACTCCTGACCTGCTTACCAGGTTCATCTTCAAGACCAGAAGAAAGGAGTATTAGAAGAATTTGAGGACAATTTTAAAACACATATAACTCGAATTAGAAGTTCAATTAGTTTAAAATGCAAGGGGGGCGAACTAAATTGGAAACCCCTTCCCCTATAAGGGAAATTGCAAGTCACCCAGATAGATTAGCATCGCGAAAATCAAAACCCAGGTCACAAAATCAACAGATCTAACAGAAAAATTGAGCAAAATGAGGGAATAATTAAGCAAGTCAACTGTAGAGCGAAGCAGATAAGAACACAGAATAAGGGAAAAAAAGTATATACATGGGAAGAAGAGCTTGGAGGGCGGATCAAGGCGGAGGCGGCGCCTGGTGGGGAGAAATGACCTAGCAATGGAAGAAACGGAGCCGTTGGAGTGCTTGGAAGCGTTGGATCCTTCAACCCCTTGAGGATGGCTGTTGTTCCGGTGGAGATTGACGGCGTGGAGAGCAGAATTGGAAGTGGAAGAGGAAGAGGAAGACTGATGGGTAGGTCGGAATGAGCGCTTCAAGAGCCCCCACACTTTGGCTTCCCCCGATTGAGGCTTCTCGTCTGCAATTGCCATCTTCCTCGGTGAGGTTTGTTTGTCCACTCGAACACAAGAAGTTCAAAGATGGGCACTCATTTCTCTCTGGGTAGTTGAAAAAGGGTGGAAAAAATTGGGGGTTTGAGAAGTGAGGGTGAATGTGGAGTTTTGTGTGGGGGAGGAAACGGCGGAGAGACCCACGTTTTTCACCGAAGTGGACCTTCACCTGAGCGAGCGAGCGTGTGAAGGGGAAGATGGGGGAGAGAAGAGTGGAGCAGTTTGTTTCAACTTTCAAAGGCGATAATTATTGCTAATAAATCTTTTTTTCTGCTTCAGATTTTGAATACAGTAGAGTGTATTTCGTTTTGGTGAGGGAATGTGCTGCCGAGAGGCCAAGTCGTCGTCCTTTAGAGTGTAGTTTTAGGTTGCATAAATTTACTGCAAGTCTGGAAGATTCAGATAATGAATGAACAAGAAATCTTAGCCGTACGTATAAAGTTGGAAGCTTTAAAGTTTAAATGGAGTCTGTTTTGGCACTGTTAACAACTTAAGTAGTAGCACCATTGAAAGTGTACGTATCTATATATCAGTGATTTTTTTTGGAAACTTTAATTTTCATTTAATCCATGGATTAGATTTTATTTAAGGTGTACGGTCCACAATTCTAATTAAGTTGTCAAAAATAACCAAACCCGAAAAATCGACCTGGCCGATGACCCAAAACTCATTTTCGACCCGAACGGCCAAACCTGAATATGATCCGAGAATACGATACCAATCTCATACTGGGTTCCACTTGGATAGATTTGTTGTTGTTGTTGTTATATTTATAGTATGTTTTTTTATTAGGGTAATATAGACTTAATTGGACGGGTGACCCATATATGTTTGTATGGTCTAGTTCATAAGTTCTAGTTCTATCTTTTAGCTAGTTTTCTCTATTTAAGTAAACCTTTGTATTCAGTTTTATTTACGCCAAGATGAATTAAACCTAAAATTGTTAAGTTGAGTTGCACATTCTCTTATGTCCGGCGTCACCTAGGGATGGCAATGGGGCGGGTTAAGGGCGGGGAGTACCCTCCTCGTCCCATCCCTATTTAACAGTATCGTCCTCATCCCCATCTCCATACTCGTCGGGGATTTAAATTCCTCACCGTCCCCACCCTCGTCGGGTTTTCCTCCCCATCCCTGCCTAATTTTCTTCTTTTAAAATACCCATAAAAATTCTCCATCGGAATCCCCGTGGGTTTACCCGATGGAGGCGGGGCGGGGATCGGGTTGGGGATTAGTAACCTTGTCGTCGCCCCATACCCGAGCGGGGATGTATTTTTGGCCCCATTTCATTCCCCATCCCATTTAATTCCCCATCCTCACCCCCATGACGGGGATTCCCTGTAGGGATTGGGGATTCCCCTCCTCATTGCCATCCCTAGCGTCACCCGTATCTTTTATTTTTATGCAATTGTTCTAGCTAGCTTTGGCTTAGGCCAATTTGGCCCTAGACTCGTCTCTTCGAGTTATCTATCCCTTGGTGCTACACTAAATCGCATCATAATTCAACCCTACGCTGTGGTTGGATCCTTCAAAAAGAATCTCGACACCTCTAGCCTAGATCGGGGCACCCTTGTGATCCACCCAAAAAGCGGAACGTATCATCAATCCAACGGGTTTCGGATCCATCGGGTTCGAATTATTTCGGATTTCAGGTTCAAATTTTTAGTCTTGATCCTAAAATTTTCAGTCGATTCGGACCGGGTTTACTGTTCAAGTCAGCTTTCTCCCAAAAATAATTAAATAACCAAATGGTTGTCATATTGTATAACTTATGAAGTAGATCGATATTATGACAGGTGCAAATAACAATCATGAAATGGACTTTGGTGTAAAGGACAATATTAGATCGCACATACACCTTACTCGACAACCATTAGTTATAATAAAGTCTTTTAAAAGGCACGGTACTTAATTATCGAATTGAGGTTCTTAATTCCAATAAAAATATGGGCCGTTGCAAGTCAAGTATGAAAAATGCAATACAAGTTCAAATAACACACATGAAAAATACAGTACAAGACTTTATTTAATTTAGATTATATTGAAAATGTTTGTATGCTCGCATAGTATTAGATGAACTGTTTGAACAGGTCCAATTACAGGACCAATCTTTACGTATATATATCTTAGAAGAGGTCAATTATGATATGTTGACAATTTTATTGTCACGAATATCATCTCAAGCATGATAATGTTTTGTTGTTCAATAAGTGGGGTGTTAGACTACCGTATCATTAACGAAGTAAGAAACCACAAACCGAGGACAACCCACACCATGTAAGTCCTCCACTACTAGTAATCGATTAACTTTTGAAAACCATATTTTTTTTTATGGATTGGCGGATTAGGGACTCGATAAGTTGGCATTTTCTATTAAAACTAATTTTAAAACAAATAAATTGGCATTTGTTTGATTTTTTAATTCATTATTGAGTTTATTTGTTCACATGAAACGAATTTTTATCCTGAAACGAATGCACTTTTTCTAGTTCGTAGTGCCTTCCTACTTCGAAGTGCAATTTTTCGCATTTGCACTTTTTATACTTCGCACTTTTGGTACTTTTTATGTTGCACTTTTTCGGATTGCACTTTTTGTATTTTTTATACACTTTTGTATGAAAAGTGCACTATAAACTGGAAAAAGTGCATTCGTTTCACGTTTTAGGATAAGAATTCGTTTGATTTGAACCAAACTCTTCACATTTATAGTAATTTTAACCTCAAAAGATTATTGGGACACATAGTATACATACATAGATATTTTTTAGGACTAACAATGCAACATACATTAATAAAATTGGGTTATTCATATACCGTGAAACCATTTTTAAAACTGGGCTATTGATATTCAACATCACCAAAATGACTTCTTCCATTTTAAGGTTTCCAATTTTATAATGTTTCTTTTGGGTACAATAACATATAAATAAGTTACAATAGGTGTCAAAAAGTCCGAAAATGTATGTATCCTAAATCCTAAACCCTAATGAACCTATTACCTTTTTTTTTTAAAAGAAATGAACCTATTACCTTAAACCGTGTTCATCCGATCAATTCAATTAAATTCAAAATTTTAAAGTCAACTTGCCACAAATTACACAACCTGCACCATCTTATTCATCACATTAGTATAAGATCCTTCATCAACCGTAAAAACACAAAACCAATCGACTAAAAAATTCAAAATTTCAGTTCAATCATATATACAGGAATACAAGCATTATACATGTACTCTATCTCCTTTACAATAATACAAGGAGTTCATTCTGAACCAAAAATAACATAGAAGGATTCAATTTACAAATGTTCACAAAAGCATCCAACGAGCTAGAACCACAAATTCAAAACCAAAAATTCAATAGAAACAACTCAAACAAGTATTTGTTTTTTTTTTGGGATTAGGTAAGAATTCGGTTGACCGGACATGCACGAAAGGTCGAGTAAACGGCAGCCAGAAAACGACTAGAAATAGGACACAAAGAAAGTACAATAGGTAAAACAGGATTTAGAACAAAAGGTAGTAGAGAAAGTGAGGGGCTAAAACGCTTTTAGTAATCGGGTCAAAGCAGACAAATCAAATATGATAAACTTGTATGTTTCATAATTGTGTCACACTTTAATTAACATATATAAAAGACATGATCATCCGGGACCCCAGATGCTCAAGAACACGACGGTGCGGAGCGCCTCTCCGACCGCTTCAACTTATCAACGCCCTTCGTCGCCCCCTTTCCGGCGGCGTCCCGAGACGTGCTGGTGGAGAAACGGCGGGCGCCGGACTGTACGCGGGATTTGACGGCGGCGTCACCGGCGCACTTGGAAGCCTGGTCTCTGCTTGCACCCTGGGCCGCCTTGAGGCCGAATTGGTATGCCAACCTTGCGATGTACCTGAAGCTCATCAATCGATCGATCTGGAAACTTGATTTGGTGTTTGATTTTAGGGATTGGAACTTGGATTGAGTTTATGGAGATGTGTATATGCAGATGCAATTGTGCTTTGGTTTTATATATAGTGATGAAGAAAGTTCTGGGGCTTTCCAAATTACCGTGGGCTGAAGCCAATTGATTTGGGATTGTGGCGCAAAGGATAAGGACGACCGACTTATCCTATCTTATCGACATGCAAAACAGGAAACTTTCAAAACCGACCCTTGAAAAATATATGATCGGTTTTTCTATCCTATGCCCTAAGGGCATAGGTTAAAAGTATTAAATTTGGGAACTAAAATTCTAATAGGAAACTAATAAATCCTTGAAAAATAATTAAATCTAAATAAATACAAATTCCAACTATATTATCATTTTTAGTCTCTTGGGCATAGGTTAGAAAAATCGATATACGATATATATTGTTGAAATGGATTGCTAATGAGTCAGATGATCCTTGTAATCCATAGATTTGGACGAGTAATTTTTTTTATATTGGTTTAGAATTAGGGAGTTGTCCTAGTGCATCCTTGCAGATAGAGGTAGATCCAGGTAATTCTTAAAGGATGGGCAAATTTTATACATTGAACTACTTATTTAAGTTCAAGTGAGAAGAGTTCTTAGAGTATGCACGTGCACAGTTTGTATTCATGATTTTCACTTATATATGCATGATTTTGTATGACTATATTCATGGTTTTAAGTTGCATATTCATTATGTTGAGTTACTTGTTTTTTATGAATATACAACTTAAAAATATGATTATGTAACTCTATAAGCATGATAAAGAGATGGAATATGAAAAAAGCTTCAAAAATATAATTATATAAGAATATGAATATGCGACTTATAATCATGAATACAATGTAGTATGGAAAGAATGACTATGCAACTCAAAAATATGAATACAACCATACAAAATCATGAATTAATATGCAACTCAAAATCATAAATACAAAGTATACACATGTACACACTCTAAAAATGATTTTACTTAAACTCACCTCTCGAACTACTATATAAAATTTAATCTTAGACAAATTAATCTTTTTTTGGTTGAACTTAGACAAATTAATCTAATATAAATAAAGTTGTACCCTATAAACAAGTATAAATAAAATTGTACATAAAAATTAAATTAAATTAAAAATAATTTGACATAAAAATAACAAATTCACACACAAATTTAAATTGAACCTATCTTTAAATTAATTAACTATCTATCAAACATCTTAATTGTTATCAATTTCCCACGCAAATTTCCCACACTTATCAATTTCCCAATAAATGACAAATTCACACACTTATCTATCAAACTACTTAGTCCTTAAGAAAAAAACAAATTCACACACAAATTTAAAATCTAGACAAATTTTTTATATTTTTAGCAATCAAATTAACCAATAACCTATTAATTTCTTATCAATTTCCATATAAATTGACACATTAATTAGCAAATAATAATTTCACAATTAAATTGCTAAGGAGAAATTCGAATTTCATTGCTAAATTATATACTAGCCGTTTTTTGAATATCCCTAGTGAACTCCACGTCGGCACTTCTCCACTCGTCGGCGGTCGGCTGCTTGGCCCTTCTGTGCTCGAAATGGGGCAGCCCATTGTGAATTCGACAGCTTCTCTGCTTGTGTACGACTGCGGGCGGGGGTTGAAAAATTTGGACATAGTGGCTTTAGGCAAAAAAGGTTAATTTAACTAAAAACTCCGAACTACGTAGTTTTTGGGTAATTTAACAAAACAAAACAAACAACATTTTTTAAAAAGAAACGAGGCCGTATTTCTAAGCTTTCTTCTTCGTTCAACTAAATCAAATCCGTCGACCTCCATTGACGCAGGGAGCGACCCTCTGGTTTAGCACCCTCACCTTCATTCTTCTCCTCCGCCTCTTTCCCTTCATTACCATCGAGTCGGGAAGCCTTGTGGGGGCGGAAGTCTAAAAATTATTTTTTATCCCGACATCCCCATATAAAATTCATGGCTCCTCCGACTCGATGTGGGGGCGGCCGCCCCCACCCGCCCCCGCCTGGATCCGCCCCTGCTTACGGATGGGAAATTGTAGTTCTGGATGATTTCGAATGGTGCATAGAGGGAGACTGTGGCTCAATCTTGCAATTTTATCAGCCACAACGTTGGAACCTTTAGGCACATGAGTAATTCAGACCGATTGGAACCCTAAGAGGGTTACTACAATATCGGCCATAATAATCTCAATTTCCCACGGGCAGTTTTTCTCACGATGGGCCGCTTTTATCACTTGTATGTTGTCCCCTTCAATTTCAATGCATTTATACCGTTTTTCCATTGCTAATTCGATGCCATCTCTGAGTGCAAGAGCTTCTGCCTTAAGGGCTGATACTTGTCCATATTTTTTCGCCATTAAAATTTTTTACCTCGCCCTTATGATTCCATAGGACTGTTCCTCCCCCTGCTTGTCCATTTTGTAGTATCGAACCATCAAAGTTGCACTTTATTACGGCTTGTCATGGGTCAAGTTATGGATGGGTAGAGCACTTCCACCACCCGACATGCGAAATAAATTGTGTCACTCGACCCACCCATCACCCGCGGAACCTTTCACCCATACTCGATCCACCCGTCACCCGCAAGTGTGAGTCGGGGGTGACCCGTCACCCGTGAATTCTAAAATTACAATAAAATTTTAGAATTAATATAAAAAAGTAATGCAACAATATGCGTAATGAAGCGATACCCAGGATATTCTCAAACATTTTATCCGCGAAGATACACATATGTTGACCCACAAGTTTCTATATCTTTCATTTGCTTAAGTTCCAATAGTAATCCTCAACTTCCTCTCATTAAAATAAACTTCCTAGGTCATTCAGACCGCTTAGCAAAAATGTTTACATTAACGTAATTTTTCACTTGAGAACCCCCAAACTAAGAAGGACGAGATTACGAGAATTAGGTATGGATTCTGGAATGTCACGTATGACATTCCATTAGGGATTTAGCCTCAAGGGTCCGTATAGGTTTATTGTTTTAAAAAAACCTCAAACTTTTTTAATAAAAGCCCCTAAGTCCCAAACTTTCTTTTAGGAAAAAAACTAAACCTAATTTAGAATAAATTTTTACGGGTGGTAGATGGGTGAAACTGGTGGTGGGAGGTGGGTCGGGTTAAACGGGTGTAAAATTTCACTCATATCCGACATGTCATGATGTGATCAAGCCCACCTTCCCGACCTGCCTCGAGTCGGCGTTCTGACCAGTGGGCCAGCCTCCAGCCTGCCTCCCGTCGGCAATCTGACTGGTGGCGCTCGATCACAAGTCATGGGCTGCAGCCCATGCACCCCAACCTGCAGGAGGTGGTACACCTTTTATCATGATGTTGGAGGGGGGATTTGATCCCCTGACCTCCCTTTATCAAGGTGGGATTACCACACTTGATAACCAACTCCACTGGGCTGCAGCCCATGGTTTGTGATCGAGCGCCACCAGTCAGATCGCCGACGGGAGGTAGGGGACGAATTTTGTGAGTTTCCATTGCAGAAATTCTGCTAAAAACGTCCATGAATAAGAACACCAAAGGACCTCATAATTTTGGTAGTTGAAAGGTTGATCCTCTTGCTTGTTTAATGCCTTCAACTAGGAGATGTCTTGAATGAACTTTGCTGAATTTGTGCTAAGGAAAAACGTGGCTTGTGTGTCCAAAAACCAGCCTTAAATCCTTTCGTTACATGCTTGTTGAAAGGTTCGGTGCTAGGATACGGGAACGACACCGAGAATTGCTAGTCTTGCTTTGTTGTTTCTTTTCTTGTTGTTGTGTTTGAGTTTTTTTTGTTCCATTTTATTGGTCATCTCCTACTTGCAACTTGTCGGATTTTCATCTCGGGCAAGTCTTGATGGTTAATTCAAGTGCACTCTATACCTTGATCTTTGTCGTGTTTTTAAGATGACAAGTGTAGGTGATGAAAAAGAAAAACAAAAGTTTGATGAGGAGTTCTCCATCTCGGTGGCTGCCATATTACAATCTTTTCAACAATCCGTGGAAGCTATGGAGACACGCATGGATGCCTTGGAGCACCGAATCCTAGGGCTGGACGAGAGGCCACAAGTGCCTCAAGTGGTGCAGATCGAGGAGATACGGGAAGAGGATCAAGGTTCAAGGACGACCCCTTGTAAAAGGGAGGAGACTTCCGTCCAACAAAGAGTGATGAGTGACACAGAACAACCAAAAAGAGAGACTCCTTTCCATGGATTGGAACAACTCATTACCATCAAGTGTCCAATAGAATTGATGCACATATTGCAAGAAGAGGAGAAAGTTGTGGAATTGTCTCCTAAAATCAAGCATCGTACTACCATCACTCCTAGCTCCATGAACTCGTTGGCGACACCATGGATGGATGCATTTCCTATGATTCCTTCATGTTTGCCCTTCTTGCTCCATGAGGAGGACGAGACTGTTTTAGTCACTCCAAGTGGTGATTACATTCCCTTTCTTGTGGAGGCCAAGAAGGATGTCTTTGTCATGGAGAATGCCACACCAAGGGAGCTAGAAGCCCTACCTTCCTTGTTGAGCTCACAAGGCTTGATAGATTCGAGGACGAATCTTTTTGAAGGGGAGGAGGATGATGTGATTCCATCTACCGAGTCATGGCCCCATGATTTGAGTGAAGATTCCATCCCTAAAGACAAGCCCAATTTGCACGATAAAGGGGAGCCAATACTTGGACAAGCAACCAAAGACGATGTTCGAGGCGCTAAGAAGCCGAGACAAGGAGCCATGCCCTATCTTGGGCGCATCACGCGAGCCCTAGCTAAGTCTATACTAGACAAAATCAAGGAGGAGCTCATGGCTCATAAGTTTCCGATGTCTAATGACGGTGAAGGTTGGAGTGTTCTTGTGACTATTGGTTCGACTAGTGCTAAAAACTTGAATTATGTTTTGTTAAGGGTTTTTAGTTGAATTTCTTGAAATTGATGGGTGTTTTATGTAATTAGAGAGAAGTGAGGGTGGCTGAGTTGAGAGAGGCGTGGCATTAGGGTTATAAGGCCCATTTTTGGCCTCCTTTCTCCCTTAGAGATTAGACGAAAACTTGTTGCTCTCTTTTCCTTGCATTTTCAATTCAAGTTTCTTGCTTTTGCTTCGTTCAATTCTCGTTGTTCAAGTTGTTGGTGAGTAATATCCGACAATTTGGGCATCCTAGTTTGTTTGAGAGCTTGGTGAGTCATATCCAAGTTCCCGAGCATCCATATCCCTTGTTACCTACTTCGAACCATCATCCATCTCGGTGCTTTCTGCACCACCTCAGTAAAATCGACATAACTTTCAATCCACTTGTCATTTGGCTCTCATATTTTGAGGACTTCAACTAGACACATAGATCTAAACTCTAGTTTTGGAATCACTCAATTCCGAGTTCGGACAAGGAAGATACAGCCAGTTGAAGACGGGTCAGTTTGCGTGGTGTTTGTTGTCAGAATTCCTTGGATTCTCGTGGCGATCTCTTTGCACCACCATCCCCTCCATCGATCCGGCCATCACGTCACCTGTTACCCGACCCACCCATCACCCGCTTCAATACGGTTTTTCACCTGTATAATTTGGTCGGGTGAAGCGGGTGGGTCGATCACTCATGGATAATGTCCAGCTATCCCTTGTTGAGGTCTTTTCCATAATTTTGTTTTTCCTTTTTCTTTTTAACTAAATGCGTTTTTGTACCTACATATTCTTCATCTTCATTCCATTGTTTTGCTCTTTTCCATTGTTCTAAACTTCTATTTGTGTCTTAATGTACATTGGTAGGTCTTGCATAAAATCGCTCAACGTTTGTTGAAAGATCAATTTATTTCTCTGATGATTAGGGCGAGTAAAATGGAATGGTTGGATTGCAACTAGGACATTTAGATATAAGGTTTAAATTTATTTTTGTGTTAATTGTGGCCCCTTCTCCTAAAATTTTTTTTGATAGTAAATATATATATTTTTAAAGTTTGTATTGATGTTTAAAAATATTAACTAAATGGCCAATTTAATTGTATGTGATGGTGCACAAAATAACGATGTGTGAACAGTGGGCACAAAACACGAGGTAAAGGAAATAAAAGCAAGATTCAAGGGAATTCTTCGAGATCTTTTGCGCACCCATCCAAAAAAGCGAGGTCAGTGTTCCCGCAAGCCTAAAGTCGCTGGAACGAAGTCCAAACATCGCAGGTCTCTCCGAAAGAGATGTTAGTCAAGAAGCTCATCTCAAGAAGCAACGAGTACGAACCTCGCATACTCAAAAGCTGACACCCCCGCCCCGCTTGACCGATCAAAAGCCACCTAACTTTCGACCAATAACTGACCACCTTCTTCCCGACCAATCAAAGGGTCGAATCTCGAGCATCCCACATCGGAAGTTGGCAAGAGCCATGCTCCTCAAACGTCTACAAATAGAAGAGAACCTTGAAGGTTGCAAGGGTCAAAAAACATTTATAACTCAAGAACTATTTTGCTTGTTGAAGATCGACGTGTCGAAATCATCGTAAAGACCATGCTACCACAAGAGAAGCTCAATAAAAAGACTTCAAGTCGCTCAAAAAATCTCAAAGTCCCGAAAGATCACGCAAGCCTCTTTGCAAGCTACAATCTTGGCATCGTCAAACAAGACTCTGGCCTCGCTAGATAGATAGCAATTCTCAAAGCTTGTAATAGAAAAAAGATCTCACTAGAAGTATATAAGCGGTAATCTCGTTGTAACAAATAGGTCTTGAATCTCGTTAGGCAGAAACCTCGAATCTTATAAAAGAGGATCTCGGACATAATCTCGTTGTTGTAACCTCGTTCGAAATCATTAATAAAAGCAAGAGTTTGTCTCGTTGAATATATAATCTCGTTTCTTGTCTTTAGTGTCGGTTTATTTCGGGTTTTCATCAGTATGAATGTTCAAATTTTTGAATTTTTGACTTAAAATTTTTTAATTTCATTTAAATAATTATTACATTACAAAAAATAAATAGAACAATTAACAAAATTAACAAGAGGTTTTTGATATGGTTGTTAACCGTGGGCTGAAGCCAACTCAGGAGTTAATTCTGAACCAAAAATAACATACAACTCTGTCGTTGATGCCCTTACAAATGCCTCTTTCTCCAGTGTCTCTGATATGGTTGTTTATGAGGAACCCCTCATTTTATTGTAACGTTTCTAAACAATGACTTTAATATCTATTAAAGTTTACTGGGCGGTGTGACCAATTTTTTTTCTTACTTCATTTAGTACCAGATCTAAATATAAAGTGACATGTATGTTATCTTTAATTTTCATTGTTTTGACGCACTTCTACCTCCTGGGTGTAGGCTTTACTATATATTTCAATAGAATAGAAGACGAAGGTACCCCTATTTTGTAAATGGACCAGTGACCTTGGATTTTGCCCATCTAAAATAGATTACAGGTAATGTAGCACACTTTATAGTAACGTGAAAATTTAAAGAAATTATATTACATCAAAAGCGCTCAAGATTTGAGACACGCTTAATTAGTATTGTTACATGCAACTTCATTGTTTGAATAAAAACTTAGTACGAAATGTGATAATCAAATAAGGAGAGGAATAAAGACAAACACGACATCAAAGATCGACCGGAGGATGCACTTCAGGCTACACTGGTTATTGCTGAATTGAAGGAGCTGAAATGACTAGGCTTTAAGAGGTTTAGTTGAGAAGGTTCTAAACTCTTGCAACATACCGCCAGCAAGATTCAAGGAGTTCAATGATAGGTTGGGTGGTCTTGGAGTCCGAAGTCGCTGACTACTGTTGATCCATCACTTTCTCTATCCCTCTTTTTTCTATCCTTACCATATTATCTTCCCGGTTAAAAAGACTTTATTTCTAGTTCCCTCTTTTTTCTATCCTTACCATATTATCTTCTCGGTTAAAAAGACTTTATTTCTAGTTCGACATATTATCTTCCCAAAGGTTGATCGTAAATGAGAGGATTGGAAGATGTAAAATTTCTAGTTCGATTTGGTTGTTTTAACACTGTAATTGTCTGTTGATCGTAAATGAGAGGAGAGTTGTATTAACACTGTAATTGTCTGATGACTGTCATGATATATGTATATGTATTTTTTTAGCTTTATTATGTTTTGGTTATATGTATTTTTTTAGCTTTATTCTGCATCGAAAGAGGAATCTAAAAACTGAAATGCAAGTCTACATCTAAAAACTGAAATGCTCTAATTCTCTAAAGAACAATAGACACACTTATAACTCATTAAATAGCCCACCAGATTTAAAAAAAATCCCAACAGTTGCCTAAATTGTTGCCATGGGACTGTGTTATATACTATTTATTTTTATACCCCTTATCAGTTATCATCGATGTGGGACTCCTCCAACAGCCTTTTCTGCTAGTTTGTGAATAGTGATACAACTAACTGGCTAAACTTAACTAAATTGTTGGCATGGGGACAGTATTACTTTTTCACAATGCTCCTTCTATGTAGGTGTTCCTTTTCTCTACAGAAAACTGATATGAAAGTAGCTGATCATACATCAGTACTTACTACTTAGATGCGCGTTCATGACTCTGTTTTTGAATGATTGGTTGGAGGGGGAACTTATGCCACTAGTCTTGTTGTTTAAGCTGGCACTGTCCAAGCTCCTCTGTGGTAGTTATACAATAATGTCAAAAAGTAAACAAATGATCTAACAGCTACAAAAGCTGGCATTATCCCTCAAAAGAGAGATCGAGCATGTGTATAATCTATGATGTTGCCTTGCTTTTGCCTGGAATGTCATGTTACACCAGGGGATTTTATAATATGCTTTAAAAATTACATCTGTGTCAACTAACCATGTACTGGCTACAGGAACTCAAGATCTAATTGTCAATTGGTATCATTAGACAAGGCTAATGACTAAAGAGCAAAGTAAATGACTATTATAAGCAGATATGATTAAGGATCATAAGAAGAAAGCCTTCAGCATAAACCATAACAAAAAGCTGCTCTAAGTGCCTCTTCTAGAAGGAATTAATTACGAGTGAATGACGCCATCCATGACTCATAACCTGAAAATTGAATAAAAAGTGCATTTTTTTTTATTGTAAATTACATTAGCAATAGTACTGAAAAAGGAGTGTGTGTTGTGTAGTTGGCCAATTGACTTTTTGTTTACTTTGTTGTTTTCTACTTCCACTTTGGTTGACATGGTGAGAGCAGGATAAAGGACATTATTGGTTGAACTAGTAAGCTTATATTTATGCTAATACAATAAGCAATGAGGCAAGGCTAAAATGCCACTTTATGGCATGGGTAATATTGCTCTTAATTGTAGTACAAAAATTAAACAGTTGATTTTGTCATCTAGGTTCAAAATTTGTTATGTTTTGGAAAATATTTAAATTTCGGTAGGAGTCCAAATCTAAGTTTTCAGATCATCCAATCATTTATTATGAAACAAATCAAGGATTTCAAATAAAATTTCTAGTTCTTAAAAAAAAAAAGAGTAAAATTTCTAGTTTCCAAGCAGACCATTACACAATATGCCCTGATATGGTATGTTGAGAAGATTCTCACATAAATTTTGTGGGCCGATAAGTTGGGACTCATATGTGTAACGGGCCTAATATACAAGTTTAATGGGATCTCAATCTAAAATGATATTGTAAAGGGTGGAGTAACCCATGCGCTTATTCTATTTGGTCAAACAACCCATGGGCTTCAACATGGTAAAGCTCACAATTTTTCCCTAGATGTAAAAATCAACCTTATGTTTCGTAAAATTTCAACAATAGGAGGTAGTGCTATCCTTTTTGAAGGATGTCAATTTAGCACCATGTTTAATTTCATTTTCCTTGGTTGATCAATTTTCCAAATTAAAGGGACAATTGAAGAGGGAAGTTTCCTTATTTTCTCTTGTATTTGGAGGATAGGATAACTTGTCCTCTAGTGCAAATTCTTTTTGTGCTGATTTTAAAAATGTACGTTGATCTTAATTACGAGGAGTAGAAAATGACAAAGAGGCACTTATTTTGGAAATGCTCGTGCCCTCTGTGCTGTCCTTTGTGTGAATATGAAGCATGGTTCTCACTGGTATATAATTGTGCACTAGTCATCGATCTTATGAAATAGCGGTTTGAGTCTTGATATATGCCAGCCTAATGAGACAAAGACAATTATCACAACGGTGCTTCATTGGGAAGGAAAAAGTGTGTTAATTGATTGCTAAAATTTTGTGGCTACAGCTTAATAGAAACAAGAAATTCTGGCTCACAAACTCTCTCTGAAATGTTGTCTATGATTATCCAAGTGAGGGTTGTTGGGAATGATTGTTCATTATAATTTTATAAAGTTTTGTAAGATGCGGAAACTAAGGATTTGATTGGTTGGCACCGTATTTACAAAATGACACTGTAAATGACATCTAAGAGAACATACCCCTCCGTTCATGAAAATATAATGTTTTAGAGATTTTTTCTTGTTCAATAAAATATGATGTTTTAGTTATTTATGTACACATTTTTCCAGTTGTGCCCTTATGAAAAAAGGGAAAAAAAGTATAGAAATCAAACTAAATCAATTTAGGAACATTAATTTAGGAAGTTGTACCTTAAATTGGATGAGATTTGAGAAAAAATAAATCTAAACCAAATCAGAAAATATTCCATAATTTAAATTTAAGTAAAAATAAAAAATTGATAACAAGGGTAATTGAGTCAAATTATATACTTTCTTAATTTTTAGGGTTTAGGGTAAAACATCATGTTTTTATGAACGGAGGGAGTAGTTAGTAGCTAGCTCTCACCTCTGATCGAAACGAGGCAAGAGAAGAAATCAAAGGGGTTGATGTGCATATATAATTAGCTTATGGTGTTTACTGGTGAATTATAAGAGTGGTTAGGCTAGATCATATATAGGGCCTGATGGTCAGTACTAAAAAGGGCACTTAATAATTTAAAAAAGAGGATATTTTTGTAATTTTGGAAGTTTAAATGTACTTTTCACATTTTAATAAACTAAAGTATTTATTTAATATATATGCTTTTTAGTGTACTAAATGTGAACTTTTATGTATATATAATATGTGAACCTTCGTTTGTTTTCCGGACGACAACAACAACAACAACATTTACCTTGTGGAATTTCCCTTACGGGAAATCTAGGGGGTCAAGATGGGGGCACCTCTGGCTTAAAGCGACGGGGGAGCGACCAATAGACCCGACAAGACCACAGAGCATATAAAACCCATAAAAGCACATAAAAAAAACGTGGTAACCAAAAGGCAAAGAAGAGGCTAAACTAAACCGAGGCGAAAGAAACGAAAACAAAAACAAAAGCACCGAAGCCTCAAAGCCCCCGTGGACCGGTCCATTCAGGTGCATAGTTGTCCGCTACTCGAAGCTTCTCCCTCCAGCTATCCCTACACACTGCAAGCTTTGTCCAAATTCCAAACTCGCTGATATCTTGCCTTATACTATCCTTCAAACATTTCTTCGGTCGTCCCCTCCCTCTACCTACGTCTCCTAAAACCGGGCTCTCACACTTACGAACCGGCTCTGCAGGAACCCGCCTTTGAACATGTCCAAACGCAATTTGGATTCTCGCAGTCTGTTTTCAGGACATAAAACAAAATGTGAACATCTAATATGGTAAATGTGAAGCATGAACTTTTTATCGTAAGGTCATTAATTATGCATTTGATCTACCGAAATAAAAAATAACATTTATTTTGCAAAGAAGCCAGGCTAATTAATTTACCTTAGAAGTAACCTCTTCCTAGAATATTGTTTTATGCATGAGCTAATTAAGTTGGTTGATGTGGTTTACCCTTAATCTAAATGAAGAAGATGCAATTAAAACTGCATATAAACCAAACGATCTTTAGTTGAGATTCCCGGCCCTTAAAACATGGCTGAATGTTAGCCATAAGCCAATCCACCTAGAGTCAAAACTCTCTTTTTGACCTAATAACAATATACTAACCATTGAATCGTCCACGTCGACCAACCCCCATGAATTCTAGGCATATGGGCTTCACGTACACCTTCCATGTGGACCAACCCTTAAGCGTTGACCTTCGCCCTCCCTCCATCATCACTCTCGAACCACACATACATAAATACATAATCAATATTGATAGTTTGATACTGTTAATTTGTTTGAAATCCATTGATCGATTAAAACAGATCAACCAGGCCTCATCATCCAATCATCCCTCAACAACATGATCTCATCACTCGTCCACCACTGAGCTGCCTCCAAGTGTCGCTCACGTGGACGCACTGGAGCACTTCAAGGCCCTCGATCTCTTCAGCTTTATTTCGGGAAAGTTCTCTATTTCTTTTTGTCTTATTCGCTCGACTTGCACCTTGCTTTATACACATTAAATAATTAAGCTAAGCTATGATCATGCATGCCCATTAGTATTAATACTATAGTATTAGCTAGCTCATTGGATACAAACATCAACAAAGCCCCTTAATTAATTAATCTGTGTCTCAATTCCTTTCTTCTATTGGCAAAGGGCCTCTCAATTCCATCCACACACGCTTTGGATCGCGTAACCAAAAATAACTTGGCGGCCTATATATGATATATCCTTTGTTCACCGAATACATGCAATTGTAATTGCATGTAAGTACAATTAATTACAGCTGCTCAAAGTTTGAAACCAGAGTTGATCCATTATTTAGGGTTTGGACTATATATAAACGGAATTTGAGTTGCATTATATATGCTAATTGCGTATAACATCGAAGCATTTATATTATAATTAAGGATTTAGCTTGTGCATATAGGGTCCCGGTGTTAATATATGGTTTTCTCATGATTTGATTATATATAGTTGTCCTTATAATCAGGTGCAAACAGAACAGACAAGTTCTGGTGAGAGATTATGATATTCTACTAATCCTTGATTAGGATATGCTTAGTTCTTAAATTGAGTTTTCATGCAAGTTTATATTCTTATATAGCAGGAAAAAAATCTGGAAGGTGGGAAATTTATTTTATTCTCAGGAGCATATGCTATTCTAGAGAATTCTGATTTTAAAAAAATAGATATGGACTATCATCATCACTAGTATTATTTTTGTCTCATAGACAATTCCATGTAATATATATAACACAGTGTATCAATCAACATTATCTTAATTAATCATCAGTAATTAAAAAAAAAAACTATGCATGCTAAGATTAATATGATAAGTAATATAGGGTCTGAATTTTGTTTTCTAAGTCTTAACTTGCTTCTTTTCCGCTATTGTAACTTGTAAGTAACCTCTGTAATCTCAACAAGCTAGTGGGTCTAATCGCAATTAAGATCCTAATTAGCAATGGCCAATGGGCAGCCCTTTTGCTATAGCAATGCCATAAAATTGGAATACTTGAAGAGCAGCTGTTAATCAACATCCGACACCTGTCCAATCAGAGGTTGTCATTAAGCAATTAACTAATATTATACTACAAAGTACTGTTAGATTACCAATTTGACTCTATATCCAAATGGACGGCTAGATGGGTGCCAACTCTAATGGAGCAGGTAAAGATGGATTGATCCTCATTTTGATGGCTTAATTCATAGCCAGATCATGATTTTATTTTTTCATTTTGGAAAATTTCTCAATATATAATCTCAATTATTATAGTGTTGGACAATTAAGAGGCATAGGTAACGATATCTAGCTTTATACACAAGAAATAATCTCAGTTATATTAATTTAATGCCTTGAAATCTCTAGAACTTTCAAATGACTTACCACAACCACATATTTTTTTATCTTACTATAAATAATATCCAAGTTAACGCAATGGACTGTTGTATATGTTGGGATGATCCAAGTTACATTTTGGCATCTTGTAATAGTTCTGATGTTTTGTAGCACAATATCATGAATATAATTAACACGGGTAATCAGTTAATGCTTAAATATTAATTAATCGTATTGTAAGGAAATTAATCAATGATTTAGAATTAGGGGAAAACTGTCAAATCAATGATTGAGCCTGCATGCATATGAAGGAAGTAGACCATATATAGTACGGGCGATAGAACATCACTAGCATGTAGTATAAGATATTACTCCGTAATAATTAAAAACTAATTAATAATATAAATTATGCAGCGATAATTGATAATTTGAACATTTAGTATCATAACTATAACATAAAACAGACGTTAAAAAAATTATTAAACGACACATGTCACTTTTACATTAGACCACATCACCCTTTTTCCTTAAAAAAATAATCTTTTATTTTTGGATATAATAAATTCTTATCTATGTTTTTAGAATATAAGATAGAAAATTTCATTATTAAACAATCTTTTATTTTTGGATATGATAGATAGGAAGATCATTAGGATATTTTTTTTATGATATCATACAAATTCTAGAATATTTATTTTATATTTAGATAAAATCTTTTTTTAACTAAGATATCTTAATTGAATATTATCTTTGTGACCCTATATTACTAGCAATCTCCTTGCCAATTTGGTTACTATTATAATCCAATCATTTGTTACCGTATATGAAAAGATAATTGCTTTATCTTTTTACGCGGATCATAACAAAAATTTATAGCATTTACATGATTTTTTTTCTCGAATAATAAATATATTTGAAAATATTTTATTATTAATATTTTATTTAAGAAAAACTCGTACAAAGTACGGGAATACATACTAGTATACTATATACTGAATGATAATTCATAAAAAAATTCAGATAGTGGGCCCACGATCGAGAATCTTTTTGAAGCCCATGCAGCCACGTCTGGTTGCTCGCGTGGCATGCAATTTATATAAATTATCATTTTTGTTAGTTACGTTTCATAAGCAAGTTTCAATTATATTTGACAAAAACTATAGCTAGTATGTGCATGTATAATGTACACATACGTAAGTAATATCATATGGACAGAGATTTTATAAATATTGTATTGAAGAAAAGCGACCTTGTCGGACGTAAATAGAGGAAATTTCTTTCCTAAATACGGGTACGAGTACTTCTTGTCGCTTCATTTGAGTAATATTAAAGGGTTTGTTGTTCCTTTTCACCATATATTTATACATTGTGATAATTTAGTTTAAAAAAGCATGAATATTATAGCATACTACTATGTCAATTGTCAAATGTCAAATAATAATTTTGAACAAAAAGTATGATTTGAATATATTGATCACTGATCATTAACTAATGTTAATGTATTTGGTTGAGACTAGCCAAAAGTAAAATAGTTGATGTAAAATTTTTGGTATGTCAACATGACACCGCCACCCCAGACTTTTGCAATGTAAGATGAATGACTAAAATGGCGCATAAAAGACCAAAAACAAGTCGATTTATTAATGAGCAATTATATGAAGAGAACAATTGATGATTTGGTCTTTCAATTGAAAAAGGAAGTTACAATGAATGTCAATAAAAATACAATAATTGACAAAAAAGGATTCAGAAAATTGGCCGTCCACATACAAAAAAGGGGATATAGCTAAGAAATCTTGAAACAGTATTTTTCAAAAAAGTTGGAAATTGTTGTCTTGTGAAGAAGAGAAAAACTACACGAAGCTTTACAAGAAAACACGTGATCAATCTTAAGAAGAAAGCCAAGCCGGTGACACCCATTTCTCAATCCAAAAGGCAATCCTAGGCGCCGGGAATCAGTCCTTCTTCTCTTTTGTGCCTCTAATTTAGGATGTGAATGCTTCTATTGTTGCGGATATATGAATTTCAATCTAAGTCAAATACGTAACAATAATCCAAAAATAAACTTTTTTTGGTGATTGTCTTTATTAGTAACTTGTTACAGCGAGATTAATCCCAATTGTCAAGCTTAACATATGATATATATGAGCTTAATCAAATTTTATTCTCAAATTAATTAACAATTAAAAAAATAATCTGACTATAATTTTATATATTAACTTGTCATCTTCTAATTACAAAATTGTGTTTCACAATTGAATCCCAACATCAATATCTGTCAATATATGTTCATCTGTGAACAGATATCGACTGTGATCCAACCGTAAATAATTTATTTTCATTTCTTAACTGTTTTTCTTCAAGTATTTTAGGGCTTATATATGAAATGATATAATCTAGTATGAATATGGGACCATAAAACGTGAATTTCACATACTAATATATGAACATATACGACTTATACATGAACCACTTAAACATGAACATTGCATACTTATGAACACATGTATACTATATGTGAACTACATGCATATATTTGAACTTTTTAAAATAATTATATGTGAATCCGGCCTTAGTATATATGACATGTTCATAAAATATGTAAACATCTTTTAAATTTTCAAATTTTTTGAGTTTAAAAGCAAAAAAAGTCGAAAAATGCCAATTTTTGTTAGAAAAAAAAAACTTTAAATAAAATTACCATTATACACCGCTAATCTTAGTCCTCCATCTTTTTAATCCAAGATCATCATTTATGTGTAGTTTGTAGGATAAGAAGCATTTTCGATCCACTTGAACCACTTAATATATGTTTTTTTTTTTGTGGAAGGAGAGGCTTAATATATGTATGTATAATGTTGTATACAAATACAAGTAATACTGAGACTGAGAGTATGTGAAAAAAAAAAAATCACACGCAAAAATCGGAAAAAAAAATATGTATTACTCTTTTATAAAAACTTTCTTTTTCAACTCGTTTAATCTAATGTAATGTGGGGAGCAAAAAACAATTAATCGATCTTAAGTGAATAAGGTAGGGTAGTGCCCTACGTGAAAAAAAATATGTATACACGTACCGACGTACGTACATCCTAAAATGGTTTGCTTACATAAATTATAATTAATTTTGAGAAAAAGAAGCGTAAGGTTGCATTATTATAGATGTGAAATAAAAAAGTGAGGGGAATACGAAAAAGATGCGAATTATAATCCAAGAGTAAAGATAGGGGCCACGTATAGTCGCCTAAGTGATACACAGAGGACACGATATCCCCCCTTTCATCTTTTGACTTGAATCCATTTCACACTCTTCTTCCTCTTATATAAATACACCTTCCTCTCAACCTTCTTCTTCATCCATACAACGTACGTACATCTTCATAAATAATCCACTCTCTACCTTCTTCTTTCGATCAAGTAAATCTTAAATCAAAGATCGATCCTAGAAGAAAAACTCAACTCGATCAACTCAAGAAAAGACAGATCGAAAAGCCGAGCACGAAGAAAAAATGGGGAGAACACCTTGTTGTGATAAGGAAGGGATGAAGAAAGGGCCATGGACTCCTGAGGAAGATCAAAAGCTCGTAGATTACATCAACATACATGGCCATCGAAACTGGCGAACCCTTCCCAAGAATGCTGGTATGTTTCTATTCTAAATTAAGTTAATTTCATGTAACCAAGAACCTGTCGTAGCTAGCAAGATTATGCTGAAACGATGTTGTTAAACTAAATTCTATGTATCTTCGAAAATTTTAGGGCTTCAAAGGTGCGGAAAGAGTTGTCGCCTCCGGTGGACTAACTATCTCCGACCGGACATCAAAAGAGGAAGGTTTTCTTTTGAAGAAGAGGAGACCATCATTCACCTCCATAGTATTTTGGGAAACAAGTGAGTATTCAACAAAATTAAACTATCATTTTTTGGGGGGCCTTTGCCCTAATTAGTAGTATATTAAGTAGTATAATCAAGGCTGAATTTGATGGTCCATTTATTCATACCTTGCACATGATGGACGACTAAACAAGTCCACACAATTACCCAAAAGGGTCATGTCATCAATCATGCATTAAATTATGTCTTAGCTAGCACAATTAATAATTGATGCCCATCAGTATCAAATCTGACCCAAATGTGTTTTTCTTTGACTTAATTTTTCAGATGGTCGGCAATAGCTTCTCGGCTACCAGGACGAACCGATAATGAAATCAAGAACTACTGGAACACCCACATCCGAAAACGCCTTCTTCGTATGGGCGTCGATCCTGTCACTCACTCACCTCGCCTCGATCTCTTGGATCTTTCCTCCATCCTACAAAACCCTTCTCTTTTCAACAACACCAACATCTCAAGCTTACTTGGCCTTCAACAACTTGTTAATCCTGACCTCTTAAAACTTGCCACCTCCTTGTTTTCCATGCAAAACCAACAAGTCATCAATCATATGCCAACCACTTCCCAATTTCAAAATCACTTCAACACCACACAATTACAACAACAACAACAACTCCAAACCCCATTGACAAACAACAATTTTATCCCTCAACAACCTTGCACGAATTCAACCGATCATTGCGTACCATTTGCTTCATCATATGATGCTAGCAACGGTTTCGATCAATTGTACTCGTCGAATAACAACATGGCTGATCTTCGGTTCGATTCGCAAGATTTGTCTCAGTTCATGAATGCATGGGAAAGCAACGGAGCAACTACAACGATGGAGAATCTTCCTGATTTGTCCAATCTTGATCATGCTATTCAACAAAATGGGTGCTTAGGGAGCTACAATGGAGTCTATGATTCAGACAACTCGACATTTCAATCGAGTTTCGGCTCTATGTTGTCTACACAATCATCGAGTCCAACGCCCTTGAATTCGAACTCAAATTCGATAGGGATTGCTGCCGAGGATGAGAGGGAAAGCTATTGCAGCAACTTGATGAAGTTTGAAATCCCAACGGATCATATTTTGGATGTCAATGAGTTCATGTAATTAATTGGAAATTAAAGCCAATTAATTAGTTAAGCTCGTGTTATACCATACATAGCTTTCTTCTTTTTATTCTCTTCTTCTAGGTCTTGTAACATTTTTATGCCCTTGTATGATTCTTTTTGTATGTTTTTAAATGTAAGGTAAAAAAAATACTTTGATGTGTAATTGAACTTAAATATAATACTCCGTACCATATATGCACCACTTTTTCTTTTTCTTTTTTACTAAATGTGAATTCGATTGGATTTCATTCAATGCAAGAATGTTTGAATTTTATTTAGGCGAAAGCAGTTCAAGAAAAGCCTCGACCAAATTTTCCCATTTATTTAAACAAATGGAAATTTAGTAGAGCATGGGGGGAAAATCAGTGCAAAAATACGCACAAAACCACTCTGAATATTTTTGGTAAGAACTCAGAAGGAACAAAACCACTTTGACTATATATACTTTTACTTTGTCCTTATTCTGAAGGTTTCCATTATTGATGAAAAATGATACTCCTCCGTTAAACAATATTTATCATTATAGAAATTAATAAAAAAATTTAAAAAAAACCCTTAATTTTACTCAAATATTCTCTATAATAATTTTGTTTAATTCTACTTTTGGAAAATGGAAAAAAAAGTTATCTTTCTTAGATAAAATTGATTTTTTTTTGTTAAAATATATAAAATAACAAGTATTATTTAAAAAAAAAACAGGCCAAAATGACAAATATTATTTAACGTAAGAAGTATTATTTACTTTTTTTTTTGTTTCATGAGGAAATGTTGTATGTATTATTTTTTTCCATTTTAATTATGTGCTACCTAATACCACTACAGATTTTGGATATATGCATGCACCATGAGAAGAAATTTTATAAAATACGAAATGGATCCATACACTGGCTGATGATATATAGCATCAATCATGCCAAAAATAGTAGAGATGATTTGATTGTTGATAATGAAGCTCGTAAGATTAGATTTAAAAATGTTATATGGGGGTATTAAACAATTAACAAATACAATCTATGGATCTTCAATCTTCTAGCTCTTTTTAATACTCCTACTATATGAATACAAGTTACCTAATATAGCTTATCTTTAACGCAAACAGCCTATAAGAAGAAAGATCATATCCAATACACATAGTTTAATTTAAAGGATTAAACAGAGCTTAATTTAAAACCATTTGATTTTACCACTTCTTCATGTTAGGTTCTTCTTGTCCGTACTTGGTCTTGCTATATGTGTATATCGTATGACGACACAACAGAATTGTTTTGTTCTTGGATTCGGTTAGTTTAATCTAAATTAACTTAACTATAAGTAATCAATATTATTTGAAGGTGTACGTGGATAAATTAAAGAGATAAAATCAAGATCAATCATCGGTAATAGACAACTAAGACAAGCTTCACGGATAACGACAGTGCCATTCCGGCGACGTCGCCGGGGGCACATTTGGCGCGTCATGTGACCATCGGACACGTGTCCTGCCTTGTAACACCACAACTGTCTTATCACGCTGTGATTAAACTAGTGCATATTTAACCCTGCCAGAAGTATAATTAATTGATTGATTGATCTTAATTTAATTTGTAAAACCATTTAAATATCAAAAAACAGTCTAGAAAGTTTCAGGTAAACAGGGTACGTGTCGAATTCAAGCCTTAACTAAAGGGGACCAACCTTTGATGGAGTAAAAAACTTCAACTATAAGTTCAATTTTGAAGGGTTTCTTCCAAAAGAAAGTTATTGGAAGAAAAAAATGTAACTTTCATGAAAATCAGGGCGGGTGACTTGTGCTGGATAGCTAATTGTGATTTATAATTTTTTGGTACTGTATATTGGTTATTACAATTCATTTACGTACAATATGGTAAAAATGTATAAAATGTTGAGTGTTTATAATTATGTAATATGGATTATATTAGAGATCCTAGTGCATTATATAACATGTATATAAAAAAATAAAAATCCTAGTACATTAAATCTGATAAATATTCCGAATTAGGGATAAATTTGTGTGGTTTATATTTTTGTTGTCTTTTTTTTTTTAAATCTGGTCGATTGTCTTGTCATTATAATCCGACTTTACACGTCCATGTACTTTGTAAACCCCTTCAACAACACCCAAGCAAGCTCCATCCAATACTGATCACGTGAGCAAACCGGGACACGTAGGCACACAAATTCAATCAAATTAAAAAAATGGCGACTTTATGGAGAGTCCATTTTAGCGGTAAATCATGGGTTACGTTCCAGTAAACGTGGAGCTTGCATTTTTTGTTGCCGAAAACTAGACATGTTTTATTCATTCAAAACGTAACTTGGACGGCCGTATAAACAATACACAAATGGGCCGCTGTGTTACAAACAAGTATCAAAAGATACTCCGTATTATATCATCACATTATCAAAATCATACTTGATATATTTTTTCATCGTTTACGTATTCCATAAGTGCATCAATCAGAGGAACACGATATATACTAGCCAGATAAAGAGGAAAAAACGACTGCTTATTAAGGGACAACATTCGTAACCCTTACGTCACGTAAGCGTCAAACGGCGATCATAATAGAAACGACGACGTATTTGTCTACCGTAAAAAGAAACATGATAGGATAATATACGACTTCTGTTTCTGTTAAGGCATTCGCAAAACAAGCCATATATATTTGACCACCCCCACGCTGACAATATTGTTTCTTTTTTTGAAAGTGACTATTCTCTTACTTTTGTGATAAAGTTGTATTTATCCAAATTATATTTTCTACCCAAAAAAAAAAATATTATCCGAATTATTTCAAGAAACACTAATTCAAGTTTCTCTTTCCAGCTTCGACCGTCCACGGAAAATTATGGCCGCTCTCTTGATTTTCATGAGCTTAAAAAATAGGAAAAGTGATTTTCTGTCTTCTTTGCCTTGACCAATATAATTCAACCTCCAAAACAAATGCATTCACATCGGTTGTGTATTATGACAGCATTGTATTTTTATGCTTCTTGACATATCCATCCTTTTTATTTTCTGTATTTTTCTTTATTTTGTGAAAGTCATACCATAATAATTGAAGGTCATTCATATCATCTATAATATGACCAAATGTCATTGGCCGGCTTGAATTTGGGTCCGCATTAGACAGTAAGAGCACGGCCATCGGATGAGCAATTTTTTGTCATGAGATGAAAAAGACAATAATATATAATAAATTGAGGAAAGAGAGTGTTGTTTTTTTTTTACTTGGTCATGGTGATGATCAAAAATTATTTTAGGCATACATGTGACAAGAGAACAAAATTTATCCATTAAATAGTTCCACTTTAAAAAAAATGAAGAGAGAGAAGGAATATAATATTGTGATGACCAAAATTTTTGGTCCACCAGTGAGTCTACTCTTAATTTCAAGCGCAAATTTATAGTGTATTTATATATCGATTTTTCCTACCTATATTCTAAGGGCGTAGGTTAAGATCCTTAAAATGAAAATAATTAACTAATTTGTATTTATTTATAATTAATTAATTTTTCAAAAGGGTTTATTAGTTTCCTTTTAGGGTTTTAATTCCTTGAATTAGTATGTTTATCATATGTCCTTAGGGCATAGGTTAGAAAAACCGTTTATATATTTATGTGTGGACTAACTAAGGGAATTCATATTATATTTTTCGAATTTTTTAATATATATTATTTTATTTTTAGAAATAGAGTAACTTCTGAATGTAAAAACAGAGTAATTAATCTTTTTAACGATGCAAATTTTCTATTTTATTTCAAGGAACAGAGAATTTACATCGATATATTATTCAAAACCAAGTCAGAGAGTTATGTAAGGTCAAACAAACCTATTGAAAACTCCAACAAAACGTTAACATGAGCATCATCAATTGTCAAAATCCAACACAGTAGTACTGCCAACGCGGTTAATGTGACTACAACTATGCATTAAACAAGTTAATTACCAACAAACTTGATAAGTTGACACATCATCATAAAGTAAATAACATATGACATAAAGTTAGAAGTGGAACAACTCAATATTAATTAGATGACCGATGGATATATAGTCGATCTATAGATTATATTGACGTCCAACTCTAGTGGTTGGTTTACAATGAAATTTGTAACCATCCCACATTGAACCTAAAAAAATGAATATACATCACCAAGATATTGGGGCTAACAAGCCTAACACGAGTGTGAAAATTTTGACGCACCATAGAAACTTAAGGATTTTATATGGCAATGTAACATGAGTTCCGTACATTCTAACAAAGGAATTTGAAACGAAAATCAAGGGTTGTATTTAGAGTAAGCACTTGTTGTTCCAAACTCTGTTTTCTAAAGCTTCATTTGACTTTGTGCAATTAAATACTGTAGATACTTAAGAAGAGGTACTGATAAACGTGTCAAAAAACAATTATAGAGAAAGTTTAAGAGATTTATAGATATAAAAAGTATAAAGATATAATATTATTGTCATAGCGTGGTGGACCAGTCAAATATGGTACTTCATAGTTAATTAGTACTTATCAGTTATCACTCAAGTGTCCACACTACACAATTGAATTTGAAATAATGCAAATATAACAATGTTGAAATCAGCATAATATTTCCAGAATCAACAAAAAACCTCAAGATAAAGTTTATATCATCACCATCTGATCAGTGGTTCTCACAAATGTCACCTAGGAATCAATAACTATAAGTATATAGTTTCTAAATTCTTTCTTGAAGCTAGTCTATAACATGGCAAGTTACCTTCTGAGTGAGTAATATTTCATGTATATATAGTTCTAGTTAAAGTTGGACATTAAAGTGTTTGGTTTCATCCCCTTGATCAATTGAGAAGGTCAAATTTGCCCTTCGATCGCCATGCTCAACCACTAACCGATAATCGCCCAGAAAGCCATGGAAGCTGAAGGATCCAAGTTGATCAGTCACGCCCTGCACTTGGCCAGTTTGCCATTCTTCTAAGAGCTTGTCCACCGTGTCGCCAGCTGGCAGATTTTGCATCTTGTCATCCGTTAAACACATTTGGTAACAGCCATTTGGATGGAGAGCTGTCCACATCATCATACCCTTCACTGATGGGTGTGAAAATCCTTCCCTTAGCACTAGCTCAAGGTACACTGCCTGCTTTCACATAAAAAACTAAGATTACATGATATGTACCAAACTTTAGGGATCAGTTCATTATAATCTTTGGCCCTAATGTTGTTGTAAGACAATTCATAACACAAAATATGTTGCAACATGCATAAAATGATATCCTAATGAGGCCGAACTAGGGATGACAACGTGACAGTCTCCTCCACCGTGGTGCATCTCATTCGCCGACGACATTGTGCTCGTCGATGAGTCGAGGGCTGGAGTTGCTAGGAATCTCGAAGCCTGGAGGGAGAAGCTGGAAGCAGAAGGTTTTAGATTGAGCAGGACCAAGACAGAGTATGTAGAGTTTATGTTTGGACAGGTAGATGAGTCCACCCAGGAAGTACGTTTGGGAGGTGTTCCCATCATGAAGAAGGAGAGTTTCAAGTACTTAAGTGACGGGGACATAGACGAAGACATCAAGCATCAAATTCAGAGGGGTTGGCAAAAATGGAGGGCCACCTCAGGGGTTTTATGTGACAAAAAAGTTCCACTTAAGTTAAAGGACAAATTTTACAAGTCAGTAATTAGACCTGCGATTTTGTATGGGGCGGAATGTTGGCCTATCAAGAAGGTGCAAGAGCAGAAATTGATAGTAGCATAGATGCGTATGCTGAGGTACGTGGATGTGCGGGCACACGAGGTTGGACATGATCCGAAACGAGGTGATTAGGGACAAGGTCGGAGTTGCTAGTATAGGAGAGAAGCTGCAGGAATCGAGGCTGCGCTGGTTTGGGCACATACAGAGGAGGCCACCAGAGGTCCCGATACGAAAATGTGAGGGCAAGGCTTTCAATGACTTTCGTAGGGGCCGAGGTAGACCGAAGAAGAGCGGGAAGGAAATTATAAAACAAGATCTTCACTTTTTGGATTATTCAGCGGATCTGACAGACTGCAGGGACTTTTGAAGGGAGAAGATTACGGTGGAGGAGCGGTAGCAGGAGACAAAGGGCCCACATCCTACGCCGATGAGCCTTCTCTCTCTCTCTCTCTCTCTCTCTCTCTCTCTCTCTCTCCCCTAACGTCTTTTTCCTAGTTTTTAGGTATTTAGGCATCTCTTACACATCTTCTCGATCTTTAGGTCGAGGGAAGGGTGAGTACATCCTGGCCTCCCAGACCCTGCCCGAGGCAGGCCTACACTGGGTTGGTGTTGTATTTGTTGTCGTATATATATCAATTTGATCCCCGCTCCCAACCTTGATTGGGAATTGAAAATCTTCCCCATCCCATATAATTTCTTCCCATTTACGATCCTTCAAAGGAAATCTCCATGGATTCTTCGATGGAAATTTATGAAAGAATGTATACTACATCAAAAAAATTTAGAAAAATTGTCTATTACACAAATTATTGTGTTACTTTTCCTATTATTAATTGATTTTAAGATAGAACTCCATTAGACTTATGCATTGTGTCCAACATGCCCCCACATTATATGTTGGCTCACCCGGCTTTGACGGAATTCATTGAGGTTTAATGGACATTTTCCTCCACATTGCCATCCCTAAGACAAACTACCATGATGAGATGTACCAAATTAAATGTGATAAACATGTAACAATTTGTTAAATTTGCCATTTCAATATCATTAGAATCATTAGTTCTTTATTATAGTAAAATAAAGATTTGGGTAATTCGTTAAGCAAACAAATAGTTACCTGTGTTTGTTTGTCAAGGGAGTTGGAAATATCAACTTCAGTGAGCCAAATGGGGATCCCAAGAGTAGCCAACTTATCCAAAACACCTCTTATCAATGGACGATTCGGAACCGTAAAATGCCCTTCAAGCCCAACGCCATCCATCCAAACACCTCCATTTCTAAGCTCCTTGACCCTCTCGACATACGCATCCACATTCGACTTCCCATCACTACAAGTCTCCACCACATTAAACTCATTCAAGAACAATGTAGCCAAGGGATCAGCCTTGTGTGCAGCCTCAAAGAAGTGTAGCGTTGCATTGCGCCCTAAACTCTCCTCATAGAAGTCAAAGTGGAGGAGCTCATTGCTAACATCCCAATGGACAAAGTCATCCTTGTACCGGGCCATCAAGCCGTCGATACGGGCCTCCACGGCCCGTTGGAGCTCGGGCCCGGTTAGGTTGAGGACCCACGAAGGAGTGTACTTGGGATCCTCCCAGAAGATGTTGTGGCCCCTCACGGAAGTCACCTTAGGGATTGAGTTTAGAAAGGACAGCATTTGGTCAGCTCTTGTGTAGTTTAGTTTGCCTCTTTCGCGCTCCGTAGCGTACCATTTGAGCTCGTTCTCGAATACGGCTGCGTTGAATCTCTTCTTGAACCATTCCTATATATATAATTACCCGCCATAAGTATATGGTTAAGTAATAAATCTCTTAGATGATCATATATAATGAAAAGTTGATTTGAGCAACTAAAACTATAGTACTTGTTCTAAGAAATGGACTGGCCGGGCCTACCTAGGCCCTAGGCGGCCCCTCTCTGTCCAAGGGTTGTTTATCGTTTTTTAGAAATTGGAGATAGGAGTTTTGGATTGTAGGTACATACTTGGTAAGGAGGATTTCCAAGAATGGTGTCAGCGATTGCGGATCCGAAAGGGAATTCGGTTGAGATTTGGTTGATGGATATTGAAGCCCCTTGTATTCTTTCTCCACGCACGTCTGACACATGAATTGTCACAAACCTCTTCCTTTCCTACATTATACACATATTTATATATGTACCACACGGCACAACTTAAGATTTATAACAAGTATTACACGGCAATCATCATAAAATAGGTGTCTATCATGCATACAACTAATGTGAAGTAACTGAAGAACAAATGTTATATGACTATGCATACCTTGTTAATTTGGTATACTTGGTTCGTTCTCCACTCCTCCTCGGTGAAGGGCTGAAGTGACACGCTAGCGATAGAAATATCAACTTCTTCAAGGTTGAAGGTCTTTCGCACACATTAATGTAGTAGAATCAGTATATATATACATGAATCAGTATATATATACATGAATCAGTATTGAGATTATATATGTATATGACATGTTGATGAGATTATAAATACCTGAAAATATAAAAGTGACAAGTTTGAAGGAGAATTCAAGACAAATCCACCCTTAAGAAAAGACCAACACCCACTCTTTGCCATGACTGTCCCTATACAATTGTAGCTTTTCTCCTCTGCCTGCAATGTTGCTCTTATCAGCGACGATTCCCCCTTGCCCTTTACGGTTACCCATGCTGCATGTCCAAATTACAGAATTTAAACCAAATGAATATATACAAAACAGGTAATTACGCTAGAATTTTGTGAGAGATGGAGAGTAAACCAGAGAAAGTGTAGATGGCCTTTGTGAGATTGTGCAACATGAAAGCTGGTGTGTAGAAAGCATCATTAGTTTGCTTCAAACTATGATCTTCAACATTTGGTTTAGGATAAGCGGTAAAACTCCTCCTCCTAGCCTGATTTCTAATGATTCCTCCATTGTAAAGCGGGCGCTCCGGATATGCTTTACACTAGAATGTAATTACATGGCCACAATCAACAAACGTGCTTATGAAGACATAGATTATTGGGTTTACTTAACTTTTCAAGACTAGGAAGTTTGTAAAAACGTTACCTCTGTGTAAGCAGAAGAATCGTATAGCGGCCCATCTGCGAGTAAAATATCACAATTACAACTCATTATAGTGATTGAATTCAAACCCAACAAAGCAAAAGTATCAAATTAGAAAAAGAGGAAGAATATATATAGTTACACTGATACCATAAGGGTCGTCAGCAAAGACTTGAGAAGATACTAAGAGAGTAGAGCAGAAAATCAGACAGAATAAACAGGGAAATTGAAAGATATTCATTGTGAGATCAATCGTAATTCCCCCACGGAAGCAAAATATTTGAAGTAAACGTTAACTTGATAAATAGGGAATTGAGGGTTGAGAAGCAAATCACATGACAACAGTCGCATGTCCCAAAGTACACCCGTGGCCGTGGTTAACTCACATGTGTGGCTGGTGGTGGAGAATCACGTGTATTTTTCTTTTGTTAAAGAACAATTCTATTTTAAGTGATCATCACAAGCAGGGCAGAGGTGCAGAGCAGGTGCACCACACCCTGTATAGTGTATAGCTTTTGTGTGCAAGTTTTTTCATAAGGAACTTGGTGGAGTTGCTTCAAGTTAGGTATTTGGGCATGTTGTGTTTGTTGGCTACCACTTACCACCTTTGTCTAGTAAAGGTAGTTTATATTGACTTTTGCATAATATGTAAGATGATGAAGTTGTGCTCTATTATGATAATAAGAAACTTATTTATATAATCTAAGTGATCCTATAATCAAGGGGGGAATCTTATGACTAAGAGAAGTAAATAAAGTAAATAAACTAGTCTCTAACTCTCTAAGAATGAATACAAATCACGTAATTTACTCAATCAGATATTACAAGATAGATTTAAGTTCAAGTAAAACCACTCTTATTGTGAGACCGCGCGCCTAGTTTATGTTCATGATTTTGAATTGCATATGCATTATTTTGTATGACTATATTCATGTTTTTGAGTTGTTTATTCATGTTGTTGAGTTACCCACTTTTATGAATATGCAACTTAAAAATATGATTACGTAACTCTATAAGCAAAATAAAGACATGGAATATAAAGAAAGCTTCAAAAATACAATATTATAAGAATATGGATATGCGACTTATAAGCATAAATACAGTGTAATACGGAAAGAATGAATATGCAACTCAAAAATATGAATACAATCATACAGTACAATTAATTTGCAACTCAAACTCATGAATATAAATTAGGTGCACGATTTCACTATAAAAATGATTTTACTTGAACTCACCTTAATGGTAAAATATATTCATTTATCATGTGCCTTGGAAGCTACACGATTGGAGGAAAAGTCTAAGTTTGGTGATGATTTGTTGTATGAAGTCACGTCAAGTCGCCCGTAGGTGGTCCTTGTTTTGTCAGAGGCGGATTTGTTTTTTTTGGAGTCGGACGGGCCGATCTCGATTTGTTAGAGTTAGACAGGTCTGTCTCTGTTTTGTTGGAGACGGAAGGGACCAATCTCGTTTTTGTAGGAGACGTACATGGCGATCTAGGTTGCGTCAAAGTCGTCCAAAGACGATCTCGGATCTGTCGGAGGGGTTCAGGATTTCATGAGATTTTTTTTGGTGGGGCGGAAGCTAATTTGTGGTGACAGAAGCTATGTTACAGTAGTTCTTGGTGGCTGATTATCAAATCAAATCTTCTACTCCCTAAATATACTCCCTTCTATACGACGTGATTGGGTGATGAATTTCCAAATTACATTAAAAAAAAAACTTAAATATTAGTAAAATATTAAAAAAATATCTTAATTTATTCAATCAAGTGATCCTATGATCAAGGGAGATAAATAAACTAGTCTCTTTACAAATCACTTAATTTATTCAATAAGAGATTACAAAATAATGGTAAAATATTTTATTCCTTGTAGTTAACCCCCATAGGACCCCCACCCCCAAATAAGTTTAGAATGGCCTCTTTTCTGCGTTGCGTTTGATTTCTGTTTTTTCGAAAAATAACCGGGAAATGAAGACACATTAGCGGACCATGCGCATTATGAACAGTATGGACCAAAGCGTGCTCTTGAAATACAACCTTTTGCCATGCGCACAACAATTCACACCACGCCTGCAGAAAGACGCACACTTGTTTGGTGGAGTACAAGTGGAATCTCTCTTCGGAAGGCTGCGCTTATAAGGAAGGGCCCATCCATTAACTCATTAGGCCCAACATTTCAGTATGTTTGGGCTTTTGAAATGGGCCATTGGTAATCTCCCCACCCTGTAAACAGTATTAGCTCAAAAAGACCAATCAGCTCAGAAATTGACAATGACGTGGTTATTTTAAACAGTGGTCTCTTTCTCAGCTCAAATATGACGCAAATATTTTAGTAGAAAAATACGGCGTCACAGGAAAGCAAAGTATGCATCATTGCTGCTGGGATAAGGTGCTGTCACAAAGTTTAAATTGCATCACTGAAAAGAGGCAACTATTCCATCTTGTTGCGTCAAGTGTCTGTTCAACTTGAACCGCTTGCAATTGCAGGAACAAGTCATTTAAGCATTCAAGAAACTATGACAAGTATGCATCAACACAATAAAACATACATTTATGAAGTTATTGTGTCAGCAACTTTAAACAGTGTCTTAAAAGGCTGGATTACAAGTTCAGAGGTAGTGACACATAATGAATCCACGGGCACCTGCTCCTCTGGCAAGAGGATACACAGACAACTTTATTACCCGGTGGATATAACCATATACCTAAACAGTTTTCCACAAGGGGATGGGATAGTCTTACATATGTACAAATGGGTTGATCATAAGATCATGCTAAATGCAAGCACCTACAATAAACAAATGGTTAAAAAAACTCAGAGGGGCAGACTTGCGCTGACTATTTTACATTTTGTAGAGATAATAAGAATTCTTATGCATCTTCGGAAGAACACTTCATAGCCTCGCACCCTACTTCCTCAATGGCTTTGCTAATCTTGGATATAACCATCTTCTCAATCTGTTATAAAACCATATCAATTAAGTAGATTATCAAAAATATTAGTGTTAGTCCCTAGATGGTCTCTAGCAAAAGTGACAGCAATGCGGTCAAAGAATTCACCTCTAGTCTGGATGCTTTGGCTTTATTGTCGGTCGGGAGATTGCAGAGTTTGTCATTCAACTTGATGCACTCAACAGCATTTTCAGGTGAAATAAATCCCACGGCAACGTTGACACAAGACTATACACAGACACATCAAGTATAAAATCAATATAAGATCTATAAATACAGGTTCATCAAAGATTTAGTAAATGCATTGCAAGTATACTACTATTTCAAAGGCAGGTTACAGTTGTAGGTTTGATTATTTATAGTATCATGTTGCCCATTTAGTAATGCAATTTAGAGAATCTTTAGATCTTATCATAGTGTCATCAAAGTTTTGAATTGATATGAACAAACCCCAAGTTCAACCTCACCTCCAAGTAGACTTAAAAGAGGCAAAAGCATCTGTTCTAAGGTCACAATGGAACATTTGCTTTCCAATTATAAATCACAGCCTACCATGGTCCATAAAAAAATCACAGGAACTTTTTTTACCTTAAGGTTCCTCATTTGATATAGACAGCCTGCAGGGATTAGAACAGCTTCTCCAAGCTTTTGGATGAATGTCCAGGGTTCAATCTCTGAAAGGAAGGCCATATATGAGCAATTTAAATCCACATTGTTCAACAGAAAATAGAAACAACAAAATAGTAAGAAAATTTAACATACTAAATTCCTCCTTGAGCTTTATCTTATGCGCCGAATCAAAAAAGACATTTCCATCAAGAATTGGATCCACATCCTGCAATAATAATAAGAGCCCATTTTAAGTATTAAACCCAAAAGCATAAAAAACAAAGCCACTTAACTTTCACATCTATTTACCTTGTTCAATGAACCATAAAAATCATCTGAGTGTTTTTGAATGTATTCTACAACTTTTGAAGTGTCCTGCCTACGGAAAATGTCCCATTGGATACCAGAAGGCCTCTCATTACTACAACCACCTTTCTCTACAATACAGGTTTCAGAATCTTGATGAAACAGCTGATCATCGGGTTTCTCAAGGTTGTCACCAGTACCAGAACACATGTTTGATGAATCAGACTCTGTATCGGAGCATGGAGCCTTAGCAGGTGAGTTCCTAACAGTGCCAACAGGGAGATCCTCTGTGGTCTCTAAACAACTTGATGAAGCGCCTACTCCTTTATTCAATGCTGTTCCCTCCACAGACTGATCTGGATGACTTGCATCTTCTGTGATCTCACTACAGTCCCTAGTCATCCCATTTTCAAGATCATGCCCAACTGATCCTCCATTATCCTTGGTGTGCTTCATTCTTATCAAGGCTTTAACTTTATTTATCTGATCTGCAGAACACTGCAAATCTGAAGTATGCACTAGAATATTCACCTAAACCAAAATCAGGATTGAATATTTCAGTGCAAAAACAATTTCAAAATGAGAATGAAATTAACATAATTTGTAAAACTTACCAAATCCTGTGAAGAGTAAGATAGTGCACTGACCAATTCTCCCCTACGAACTTCCTCAGCGCTGCCACATGTAATATACACACATGGACTAACTTTGGGCTCATGGGAAACCTCATCTAGCTTAGCAGCAAGATTTAGTAGTCCAGACCAAGGGTTAGTGTACTCTTGGATAGGAAGAGCATCATAAATTTTAGCATAGTGATCTCTAAAACCCCTCAGACACAAGGCTGATGACAGCTTAGCCTTTAACTTCAGAGTTTCTTGTCTCAAGTGCATATCGGCTTTCATGAAGGACCCAGTGAAGGTTTCTTTGGTATTAAAGTCAACCTGTCAGTAAAAAATGCTAAATAATCTGCACAAGCTAATTTAACAAAGCACTGAAAAACAGGCATGTTCATTTACAAAATTACTAACCTCAAACCAATCCATGCAATTTGAACCATGAGTTTCTTCCCTATCATTCTCACATACATCCAGAAGCATATTTAGGTAAGTAGAGAACAAGTGAACTGGATCCCAGATCGAATTTGAAGCTTTGACAACTATATCACGAACTATGACTGGATGAGAATTGCGCCAATGTCTCTGGAAGTGTGGAAGCATAATCTCATAATCATCATGTGTACTCGGGCAGAACAAAAAATTGTCGCCTGGATGTTTTCGTTGAGAAGCTTCTAGCAATTCTTTCCCTTTGGCACCTTCTCGAGCCATGCTTGAACAAAGCGAACAATGCAAAGAAGCATCTGGTATTTTAGGTGAATCATGACCTGATATAACTTCCTTAGCACTTGCTTCCAGTTCTTTGGCTTGTTGAATTTCAACTTCAGACAGACTTGATCCTGGATTATCATGGAAACCATCAGAACTCAACCACCAAACAAAGTGACCAAAATATTGTGCAAGAAAAGTAGATTAAGCTATAACGCAACATGCAAAATCAAACAGCATTAATATCATAAATATCCCATTTCCTAACCTTTGGATTTTGCTTCCATCTCTAATTCCATATTCTGCTCTGGATTGATTTTTTCTAGGATGGGAAGAACCAAACCAATTAGGTAATGTAAAGAAACATATTTGGTGACTTTGCATTCCTTCTTTAAGATCTCCTGTCAAAAGTTGCAATTGCAGTGTCAACATATATAGTTGCTTATCGGAAAGAATGATAATATGTTAAGAAAAAACATCAACCTGAGAGCGGATATACTTCAACCGGCTAGGCAAACAGGCCTTACATTCACAGGTTCCACGGCAAACTGGGCATTGTGTTTTAACTTCTTGTGCATCGTGAGACCTTGAACCAGAAGCATACATGAAATATTCAAACAGTGAATTTCCATACAAATAAGTAGCACACATGAAACTATTTGAGCAAATTATGTATTCATAACATACGCCCAGCAATACATAAACTTATAAACTTCAATTACATCTCCATTCATCATGGTCAACGGAAAAATCAATACATATTGCGGACGACACTATAAATAAATGGAAAAAAGAGGATCGCATTGTAACAAATTTGTCAGTTCTGCCACGAACACCGCGAGATCTTGTATGTAACGGGGGAGCAGTAAGATATGTGAATTTCCGAGTGTAACATGATCACCTTACTCAATTCTTCTTCGTAGGACCAAAAAAAGCATTCATGAAAATAATTAAGATGTATTTCACTTCTCTAAAAATTGATGCTTATAGAAGCATGATGAAAATGATGAACAAAATTTCAAGGAAATCAAGCCATCTTTCCAGAATAATGATGTCATCCTAGAGTAAAACATTTCATCATTTTCCTATACAGCATATATAGCGCATGGCCCATGTCTAATTTTGGGTTTAACAAAGCTTGCTAGTTCTAGACTTCTAGTCATTTTCCCTTCTTGAAACCTCACTAAGACACAGGCCAACACAAAAGCCTAAGTGAAGTCCCATGCCTAAACACGGTCGGACACCACTTGTTAGTAAGTTTGGGGAGAAAATCTCAAGGATCTCAAAGCAAACTCAAGTAATATTCCAACCCAAAACTAGTTAACATAAGGTAGACTAACACAGTCAACCTGCATACTAGCCTCAAAACTCAGATGTGGACCTTCACTCAAGGAAAGAACACCAACAAAAAAGCCTGATAGCTCTTGCCATACCGGCCAACAAAGAAGCCAAAGTGAGGTCCCAAGCTTTTACATATTAGGGTTTATAAGCCAACTTGCAGTGAATTGCCCATGCCTAAACTCGGTCTGACACAACATATTTAGTAAGTTATGGGAGAAAATATCATGAATCTTCCAACCCTAAACTAGTTAACATTAGGTAGACTGACACATTCAACTCGTATACTAGGCTTGAAACTCAGATGTGAACCTTCACTCAAAAAAAGAAAACAAAGTATGAAGCTTAAAATTATTCCACACAAGAAACGATTGCTGAATATTACATTAAGATAGTGACAATAAACTGTTGCAGTAATCATAGAAAGAAAATCAGAGTCTAGCCCTAAGTCAAACTGAATTCCTTACCTTTCTTTGATGCAATCAGAACAGAAAAATCTCTTCTTGCAACTAAGACACTTGCTCAATGTAACATTAGCATTCTTCCTACACCAATGGCACTTCCTTCTCCCACCAGCAGCAGGTGCAGCTCCATCTTTACCTTTCACATTCTCAGCATAAGGCACAGCCTTCACAGACACAATTGCAGAAATTTAAACTCGAGACTAGTACCAAATTTAAGGCATAGAGTAAGATGATAAAAGGGTTTCAGATCAAGAAAACAGATAGTAGCACCATATACAGTATCTACAAGGGTCGATAAATTACCTTGACAGTGCTAATTGGGGGCCGCTCAATGTTCTTCGACCTAAATCTCCGATTTACCAGACGGTAATCCGAATCCTTCAACCCTAATTTCACCGCAGGAGGCGAAGCATTGGCGACGGACGACGCCGCCGGCGGGGGAGAAATTGACATGCGTCCGTAAGGCAATTCCCTGGTGACTTCCTCCTGGCTCTGCTCCGCCTCAACGGACTCCACATTACTAACCTTCTTCTTCACTTTCCCCTTCTTCTCCGCCTTCCTCTTCTTAATCTTCTTCTTTTCAATCTCCCTCTTGACGAAAACCCTCAGCAACTCCTCGGCCTTGTTCTTGGTCTTCTTCTCGGCAAGATCGTCGGCGTCGGAGTCCTCAGAAGGCCGAGAGCGCTTCCTCTTCTTGGACCTGTTGAGATGCTCCCGGTCCTTAACCCTAATCTCGCCATTCTCAGCGTCGTCATTGGTAGGAGCGACAGGAGAAGAATCGGGGACTTTTCTCTTAGTTTTGGAGTTCGATTTGGGCCTCTGGAGTTTAAGAGACTCGGGGACCTTTGCCTTGCTGCTCCGGAGACGGCCCTGGACATAGTGAATCTCGCAGAGCGTTTTCCCGTCCATGATGGTGCGCTTGCAGCGCCAGCCCCGGCCGTCGTGGCGGTTGCAGCGCTGATTGTCAGGGGTCACCGGATCGTCCGCTGCCATCAAAGAAAACGGTCGGAAAAGCGCTGTTTTGGGGAATTGGTTACCGGAGGCGGAAATACGAAGGGTTTGCAGGATTGGGGGATGGAAACGGCAGAAGATTTCAGCCTCACGGATTATCACACTCGCTTACACACTGTGGAGAGAGAGAGCGAGAAGGGTTGTTGTGCAAAAGAGGATTTTTTTTTTTTGGGAGACAGTAGATAATTTTATGGTAATTTGTGGCACGAGAGTTACTCAGTAAATAAAATAAAATAAAATAAATTTGTTTTTTTTTATCTGAATAAAATAAATTTGGTGATGATAGAAAAAGGGGGAACACGGCTGGAGAAAGCTGTTTTTATTAATTTTGCTGATTGGGATAAAAAAAAAGTAATGGGCTGTGGATATTGTTTAAAAAAGGATAGTAGAATTTTGGAACCGATCAATTTGCGTAGATGGCAACATACGTAGATACTAGATAGATAAACTTTTGTTTGGGACTTTGGACTGGAGGAGGATGAAACTGAACTATAAACTCTTCTTCTGTTGCAATTTTAGTACAACAGTTTCAAACCCATAATTACAGTACAGCTGTGACGGACTGACAGCTAACATGTACGTACTTGTGTATATTCTACTGAGTTTAGGCACGAACTTACCAGGAAAAAAAATCCCATAATCACACTTGCCAAAAATAAAAGATCTCATTCCAGATATAGAGCATACAAAAAAAAAACAATTTACCAAATCGATCTCAAGCGCGTCAGCCACCCTTTGAGTCATCTGGGCCACAAAAATTAGGGCCATCTGGAAACTTAGATTTCCAAGCCCAAATAGTAATTTGGCCCAAGAAGAATATTATGTCGGAGACGATCTGGAATATCCACTAGTCCTCTACCAAAAACATGAAAAGTGAAAACCATCAGCCTTTTTAGAGCATCTCTATTTAACCAAAAAAAAAAAAGAGTATCTCTATTTCGGCTTAACTATATAAAAAAAATAAGCATCGTTGTTTTCGGTTGTCCAAGGTTGTGTTGCATGCGATTGCACCAACAAGGACGCAAACCACATCCTACTATATTACAACCGTACCAAAAGTAAACATGAAACTTGAGATGATCATTAACCAGATTAACCCAGACAATAAAACACCATGTCAAATATTAGAGGAAATCATGAATAGAGCATCCAAGGCTGATTTCGAGGTACTGATTTGCTGTTGGTGGACTATTTGGTATTTCCGCAACAAAGTAATATTCGAACCTCAATCTCCAACTATGCCAGAGGCGAAGGACAATCTATGCGACTTCATCCGTAATCAAAGAAAAGAGTGGAATAACACCCACAATAAAGTAAACATGAAACCGACAAACGATGGGCATCGGACCCGTTGTAGACGGTCTTGTGCCAAATGGAGAAAACCTCCAACAAATTTTTTTAAACTCAACATTGATGGGGCAGTCAATGCTGACGGGGTGGCTTCGTTTGGTTTCATTCTTAGGGATTCCAAGGGCGAGCCCATCCAATTTGACGGAAGACTAGTCGGTCGACAGTCTGTTCTAAAATCCGAGACTACCGCCTTACGACAAGGAATCATCGAATTATTATATATATATTTATAAATATGATTTAATATTATAAATTAAATATTAATCATCATTTCAAAACAACTCAAATATAATAGTTATGTTCTTAATATTTCTAAAAAATAGTAATATTATTATATTAATATTTTAAAAATATTTTATAATGAAGATTATATGTCTATCACTTGCCAAATTTTAAGATATCTAAATATGATTGTAGTAACATTATTATATTAAAAAAATTATTTCATAACGGAGAGTATGTTTCTTGCCAAATTTTAAGATCTCTTAATATATTTGTATATTAGTAACATTATTATATTCAATAAAATTGTTCCATAATGGATTATGCTCCTAACATAACTTGCCAAATTTTAAGATCTCTAAATATAATTTTATATTAATAATATAAGGAATATTATTATAATATAATAATTGTAAATACTTAAATAAACGAAGGACAAAAAGGTAAATGAAAAAATTAAAACGCCTATGTGACATAGTTAAGACGACGACACATAGGATAGAAGGATTCGACTTTAGTTATAGTATATTGATGATTGATTGATAAACACCATAAGTATCAATATCAGCATCAGCATAGCACCAATAAGTATCGAGTTGCCGAATAGAACCTAATTATATATGCACACAAATTATTAAGAAGATACGGCTTGTGTCACCAATCCTCTTATCATTAAATCAAGTTGATCAGTACAAACTAGTTACCTGATTCGTGATCCTTATTGACTGGATCAAGCGCCCGGAATGTACCATTGAACGTGGATTACTCGTAATAAAAACATAGAGAAATGGTGTTACACTTGACTTTATAGCTGGTGGATCCCAATACTTGTTTTCACAATATGGCCGATACACGATTGATATTTGATAGTGGGTTGGCCCCATAAGCACGAAACGCATCACACCCCTTGTAATTTATACTCCGTAGTATTCTATAGCAGCATTATTATGTATGATTTTGATTCTCTTCCTATCCAATACGGAGTACTATTTTCTTTTGGAAATTGAGGTGGGCACATATTTTACGGTGTAAAATTGCCACGTCTTGTATTTTTAGGGTTGTCCGAAGGACCCACCTCAGCCGCCCATCAAAAAGCAAACTTCCAAGTTCCATCCATTGCATGAGAGAAGTGCAGATATCAATTAAATAAATTTTGACCTAACCTCCGTTCTTTCTCTACGTTTTCAGTTTTCACTAATCATGGTCGAACCGGTTCAACCTCTTTTCTAAAAAAATACTCCACTCAAACCACGCAGGCTTTCTTCTTAATGGATCGGATCGATTATAATAAATTAATAACTAGTTGTACCCGTCGTACCATGTACGATTACGATTCGGTATTTTACAGACATTATAAATAGAATATTAATAAATAAAAATATATACGATTCAGTATTTTGTAGACATTATAAATAAGATATTAATAAATAAAAATATAATATAAACTTAAATATAAGCAATTTATTGCTCATAGAATTAATGTATACTTTTTTAAATCTATATAAATGGTTAAATTTAATGTTGAGAATGAAGATATATTATTAAGATAAATTAATTACATTTCTCTTTTTGCTTGAATAAAAAAATTTATATATTCAAATATGGAAGAGATAAGAATTTAAAAAATAATAGTTAACTTAATGAATATAATAAACTATGAAATATAAAGATATTTTAATTATATAAAATATTTAAAATTTAATTAATTTAATTTAAGATGAAACCAAACTTATTTTGTGGTTCGATAATATAATATTTAATCTTATCTAATCTTTACAGTAAAGATTAGATAAGATCAAAGATTAGATTATTCATATTTTATTACTTTCCATGTACGTAAATTTAGAGATAATCAAATATTTCAATATATCTATTAAATATTTTTTATTAATTTTAAACATTAAAAATATTTATCATTAATTTTTTATCATAAAAGAAAATCTATATATATATAAATAAATTCGTCAAAAGATATGTAAAAGATTTATATTTATTTTAAAATATTTTATCTTTAGTACTTGTATAAAGAAGCTTTTAAAAGATATTGTTATACTAAATAGATATTTGTTTGATGTTAGAGATAAATTTAAATAGTTTAAAAAGAATTTAATAGAAAGAAGTATAATAATAGAAATAAAAATTATTTTTTTAAATATCAGGTGGGGTCAGAATCGTTCTGATGGCTCGAAAAGCTATAGCTTTAATATATAGTTATAGATAGGGTTTCTTTAGAGAGACTACTTTTGTTGTGGAAATTTTCGGTTGGTAATATCAAATTTTTTATTTTTTTAAATAGTGTCCTAAAAAAAACTAATTTCAAGTAATATTTTCGAACTTTTGTAGAAATTCAGCTCGTACCTCAATTGTAAATTTCGATATTTTATAACTAAATTAGTATATTTTCTAACGAATAAAATATTTTTGTATTTTAATAAATTAAAAAATAATTTTAATAAATTAAAAAATAATTTTAATTTAATAACAATTAAAATTAATTTACAATTAAATTATATAAAAATATTATATTATATATATTTCTCTAGTAGATTTTATGTTTTATAATTTAAAATTTTTAATTTAAAATCAAAAATATTACAATATTTATATTAAAATAAATATATTACACAATTAAAATTTGTCATGCATATTTTATGTAGGAATTTCGACAATTTATAATAAAAATGAATAGAATTTTATTCTATAAAGTAAATTATTTAATAACAACTTGTCAAGTATAGGAATTTAAATTTGTAAAAGTATATAAACATACTAGTATTAGAATAATAATTTTACATATTATTTTACTATTATTCTAGCAATAAAAACTCATATTTTATGTCAACATATTTATGAAAAAGTTTGAATTATACGCTAAAATTGTCACAAATTTGTGCATAAAATTTATGTGAAAAATTAAAATTATTTAATATATTTATTTTAATATGATAAAAATATAATTAGGTTTTAATTTGATTAATTAAAAATACTAGAAAATAAAATCTACTAGATAAATTTTAATTATATAACATATTTATACTAATACTCCGTATTTTTATGGGGCATATGTTTTGAATTTATCTTAATTTTTTCTAAATTATAATTGTATTCTAACTTAATAAAATACAAAAAATAATTTTTATTAGAAAAAACTAATTAATATATAAAATAATAAAAATTTACAAGTAAAGACACGGGCCGAAGATTTGCAAAAATTTGAGATACCACCCGGAATAATTTTTTTCCATGCACTATCCGAAAAAGTAAAAAACTCAAGGATATCAACTAAAATTTTCCTTTTGTTGTCAAGTTAGGTAGAAATGATTTTGATCTATTTTTAGTTTTTTATAGGTCAGAGAGGAACATCCAAATTCTATTAGTAGTTTCACTTCACTAGTTTGTTTTTGGACGGTGTAAGAAACATGTGAAGTGTGTCACCTTAGTATATTTTTTGTGTTTGTTAAAAAATACTTTCTTGTCTTTAAATTTGAAAATAATAATTAATTTTTGTGTATTTTAATATTTAAAAGCAATATTATTTAACAAAAAATGAGGTTAAACACATATTTTTACTTTAAATATATTATTTAAAATATTGGGAGTTTTTAAGTAGATATTCCGTTATACTTAGACCTGAATAAGTTTAGGCTGACATGCCCAATCCATCTACAAATTAGGGCGAGCTTGGACAAGAAAAATATATAAATTTATAAAAATTCGATTCGTTAGCCTTGTCCGAAGCCACTACCAGCCCGTGTTCGCGAGCTAAATTTTTACATCAAACTCGGTCCATGTTTGGTCTGAACTCGAAGAATTTTAAGTCTAATGATACCCTATTAAGTAGATCATCTTTATTACAAATACATAGAGTGAATGTTTTCTAGCTTGTTTATATTTTTTTTTCAAGTCAAACAACTTTCTCAATTACTACTCAAATTGTCATTTTTTTAGAATCACACCAGGCACCAGCACACCTTTCAAATATAAAAATTGTTAGGTTTAGTAATTTTTATTGCAATTTGTTTGGAAATCCTAAAATTTTTGATGTTTAAACTATCCAAGAGTTTGATGATTTGAGTATTTAAGAGATCGACCAAACTCTTGTGAGACCTGTGAGGTTTAAGAGATCGACCAAGCATCTTAGGTAAATTTAGTAGGGTTTTAACTGGGTTGTCTTTGAGTTAATAATACTCCCTCTGTTTCGCAATTTAGGGAATTTTAGAACTTTGCACATATATTAAGACAAACTTAAAATAGAATACTCCTATATTTAATAATTGCTTTTACATTTTACAATTAGTATTTCAATGTAACGTACAACTCGCGAGTAAATTTAATGAACTCAATTATGTTTAACAATGTTGTACTCCAATAGAAAAATGTTGTGACTCTCTTTCTAATTAAAAACAATCATTTGAATTTTAACTAAGGGAAATTCCTTTTGATACTCTTGTACTTTTGACATTTCCTTTTGGTACCCAAAAAATAAAATTAATCTTTTTTGTACGCCTATGGTTTGTATAAAGTTCCAACCGTACCCATAATTGCTAAAAATGTTAACTTTTCTGTTAAATCTTATTTAAAAATAAAAAAATCTATTTCACCCAATAAAAAATTCTATTTCACCCTTCTTCTCTCAAAACAGTCCTTTGCCAGATCTGACTCCTTCGAAATCCAAACCGATACGCCCGATGATTGCCGACGAAGGTGAGGTGTTGTCTCCTATCTCGAGCCTCTCTACTCTGCTGCTCCGTTGTGCAGGAGAACGTGGCCGTTGCGCTCCTCAACGTTTCAATCTCCTTCAGGTCAGGAATCCTCGACGCCCTCTCTCACGTCCTCCGTAACCACTCCACCGCCAACTTCGCAACTGTCCAGTCCTCAGCCTTCTTGCCAACGAAAACCACCGTAAGAAGATCAAATCCAAGTGCAATACCCTCTACAAGCTCTATTCGGGATCGCGCTTTACCAACCCAATCGGTGAGCATCGTCGATTTGGGAGTCGTCCCCCGTTGTTCTCCTTGTTGGTTAACGACAGCCGCGTCGGCTTGACGGAAGACACGACGGCGGTGATCGTGCAAGTTGATCCGATGTGCTTGAGGATTTGCAGGGTGTGATTTAGTGGCGGAAGCGTTTCAGGGATCGTTGTACTTGGGGATTTGATCGATCCACCGATGGGCTCCATTGGAATTTGCACATGAGAAGTGATGCGATCTTTGTGTTGTTGAATCTGGGGATGTTCGGTGGGATGGGGTCAAAGAAGAGATTAGAGAAATTGTGAAGAAATTGGTCGTGCAATCTGGTAGTGTTCCATTACTGTTTTGCAATGTATGTAGTGGCCTGAGTGGTCAAAGAAAAATCACAAATTTCAACGGAGAAGAGGGTGAAATTGATTTTATTTTATTTTTTAATAAGATTTAACAGAAAAGTTAACATTTTTAGCAATTATGGGTACGGTTGGAACTTTATACAAAGTATAGAGGTACCACAAGGATTAATTTTATTTTTTGGATACCAAAAGGAAATATCAAAAACACAAGGGTACCAAAAGGAATTTCCCTTAAACTAATATTGTTGTTTAAATGAAGTTAATGTTAAGGCTATGTTTGTGAAGTCACCGAAAAAACTAGTTGGAGTTGCAAAACTAGTTGAAGTTGTAAAACTAGCTGTAAAAGTAGTTGAAGTTTCGAAAAAATATATAAACATTGTTTGGTAATGTTCAACTAGTTTATTGTAGTAATTGATAATTTTAAATTCTATTTTATAATAGGGTTATTCTTATTTAGGAAATAATTATTTTTTTAATTTAAAAAACTACTAAAAACTAGTGCAAAAGCTTTAAAAACTAGCTTCTTCAAAAAACTAGTTTGACAACTAGTTGCTAGTCTTTTTTTGTCAAACAAACAGTGTTTATATGAATTTTCGCAACTAATTGGAAAACTCCAACTAGTTTTTGGTACCTAACAAACACACCCTAAGTAAATGTATCCACCTTAATTAATTTGGAACTTTTTGCATTAAATAGTGGAAAAATGGACTTATATTTTAAAATTTTATTTGAAGCTTAAAAGCCTCTAAATTGTGAAATGAAGGGAGTACGTTTTAAGGGTTAGGAAGTATAGAAGAGTATTTTACAAAAACGAGTCTAATTTACATTGATATTCTAGATTGCCTTATATAATTTGTGATTATTAACAAGATAAGTACACTAATTCAAAATTATTGTGTTTGTTTTTACCGATCTATTTGTACAAAAGAGTTGTTTAAATTAGAATGACTTCTATTATTATTACTAACACACTCCAATCTATAATAAATTATCATTGTTTTTCACCCATTAATGAACAAAATGAAAAAAATGAATACTCTCTCCGTTTCGTAATTTAGGGGTTTTTAGAACTTTGCACATATATTAAGACAAGCTTAAAGTGGAATCGATGAGATTTTGGTTTTTTTTTTGTATACAAAATTAATATGGGATTAAATCATATAATATCACCCAATGGGTGACATTTTTTAGTATTTATAAGTACATTGGAACTAGAAATACATTAATCAAATATTATTTTTGGTCAGTTTTTGTATTAATTAATTAAAAAAATTATATTTTAAAATGTTATTTGAAGTTTAAAAGAGCCTAAATTATAAAACGAAGATAGTACATCTCATTTATCAAATAGTTCCCATACTATTATTACTCCTATTATATTTTCGTGTTGAGATGTTAGATAGGCAACCACGGAAATTTGACGGATCTCAATGGTTAATATCAAGTATTAAGTGCATGTATGTAGAGGCAATGATTATCTGGTTCGAATAAATAATGAATTTGATCACTTAACATTTAACAATAAAAACATTATCAGTCACTGATCAGATATAGATACCGTTGATTTTCAAATCTCACATAAAGATGATTATTTTTTTTGGTTACTAATGGTAGAGGAAGAAAAAGCACACCTAATTTATAGATTTGTTTTTAATTGTTATACTTTCATGACCATCACGAATCAGCTGGAAGCCTGCAATACAATAAAAGATACATAATATTGTTGGCTTTATTCTCGTCTTAACATGTTTGTAGTTAATCTTGCCCATACTTTTAGGTTCGAATAAATAGTGTGTATAAATTTCGTACTTGTGTAAATGAGTTTGGTGTTTGTGTTCATAAGTTTTGTAAGTTTTTGTAACTTGCGTGTAAGAATTTTGTAATATGTGTATATGAGTTTTTTTTATATTTATTGTGTGTATATATTTGTTCAATCGATCAAATGCTCGTATGCAAGGTACGTATTCAACTAATTCAGCTATACCAAACAAGATTGCCTGCAAGTTAGTAACATTTGGAGAGACTTAACAGCTATTGATGTGTGTACCTCTTTTTTTCAAGATTCCTTTGCCACTTGGACGAGGAATAACATCCTTGATGTCAGCGTGAGGTGCTCGGAAATGGTGGAGTGGAAACTCTTTGTTCGCCATGGCCCTCTAGTGGATTTGAAAGTGGAGAAACGCCAAGTTATTCAACAATTGAGGTTGTGACAATCCTGGACAAGTCGATCTTTATTAGGAGCATGACAAGCGAGGGCAACCGCGCGACAGGTAAGGTTTCTAACTCTAATATTGTCGGGCCTAAAAGCTTGCAGGATGTGTCGTGGGACAAACCTGAGGGGGTTGGGTTAAGGTGAATACAGATGGCTTGGTGTGCGAGAAAGGCTTGGCCGCCGCATGAGGTGTTTTGAAGGATAACGATGGGCATTGAATAGGAGGCTTGGTTCATAACATTGGGGCTTGCTCGGTTTCGATGGCGGAACTCTGAGGTGTGCTCCATGTTATCAATCTCGCTTAGGAGAAAGGTTTCAAACTTATTATTTTGGAGTCTCATTCTCAACTTGTTATTGGTCTTTTGAACTCTAATGTTAATAAAAGCCATTTGTTGTATAACTTGGTTTCTAAATGTCTAGACTTTTTTTTAGTAGGATTTGGAATTTTTGATTTCATCATGTGTATTGAGAGACAAATGTTATTGTTGATAGCCTCGCATCTAGGGCTCTTTTATTTCATATAGGTCTCTATGTATTGGTTACCCCACCTAAGGGGATTTCTTTACTTCTGCTTAATGATGTTAGGGGTCGGGCTCCATTTGATGACCACTTAACTCTTTTCTTTTTCTTTTTTAAATAAAATTCCCCCTCGAGGAAACGAAAAGTGCCGACTCTCCTTGAAAAAATGTTATACCAAAGGATACCTATATTAAGTATTTCCAACTCATTTCGGGCGGCTTTTCTTCGACAGCAAGCCAGACTTCCCACCCATGCCACTGGAAACGCCTCCACCCCTGTCAATTGTCAGGGAATCCGTTGGGAGGCGCCGCTAGAGAGTTGGATCAAGCTGAACTGCGATGCGGTATGCAAGGATGAACCGAGCTTTGTTGGTGGTGGTGGGGTCCTTCGTGATCCTAGAGGTCAGTTACTCAAAGCTTACATCTTCAACTGTGGCTCGTGTGATATTTTGACCGCGGAGCTATGTGCTATTTACCATGGAATCAGTTTAGCAAAAACACTCAATGTGGAAAGGTTGGTAATTGAAACTGATTCATGCCTTGCAGTCAAGCTCTTACAGGACAAACTGTTGCAAGTTCATCGGGACATTCACCTTGTTCAGCGGTGCATCAGACTGTTGGGCACCTTTGTCATCACCCCCATGATCGTGTTCAGGCCAAGAGAAGCTAACAAATTGACTGATGCGATCAGGGACGGAACCAGGAATTAAAGTCCGGGTGGGCTGGATTTATCTTATATATTAAAAGAATAGATGAGATCTATTGTTCATTCAATAAATATCGATATCACCCAATGATAAAACTAATTCGTTTTTGAAGGAGTCCATATTATTATAAAATTTTCATTTAAAGAAATGATAAGTATTATTATATTCAAATTCTAATCCTAACTAATTTTTCACAATAATTAATTATATGCATACAAAATACTAAATATTTTAAAGCAAATACTACTTTTTTTTGGTCAAGAAACGGGCAACCCCTGCGTATTATTATAAAACTTAGTTATCCCTAGCCGGAATTACATAATCGGAAAGAATCAAGTCTTTAATTGAGCTAGGCAAAGAAGAAAAATCAAAGGTGCTGAAATTTTTGTTAAGAGAAACAGAAAGATTTGCCAAGCCATCCGCCACCGAGTTTGCTTGTCTCTTCACATGGACAATACAAATATTGTCCGCCCAATGTTGCATCAAATCCCGGCATTGTTTAAGAAGATGACCATAACGAGGATAGGAGTGTTCCGGATTGTTGAGCAGCTTACACGCAATTAGAGAGTCACTTTGCAGAATTAGATGCTCAACATTCATGCTAAGTGCCTGATCAAGTCCATACTTAATTGCCCATAGTTCAGCATTGAGCGCATCACAATTGCCACACTTAAAAGTGAAAGCCATGATGCACCACCCCTCATTGTCACGAAGAATGCCACCTCCACCAGATTTGCCTGGGTTTGCCTTGGACACTGCATCAACATTCAAAAGAATCCAATCAACAGGAGGAGGCGTCCAAGTTGTTTGGCTCGGCTGTTGCTGCTGCACAGTCCTATTTAAACTCAGCTGGTTGTTCATGCTTGAGTAAAAAACCTCCACTTGCATTGTGACAACAAGAGTAAGTCGGCTGCTCTTATCAGCGGCATCGAAAATAAGTGAATTACGGACCTTCCACACGTACCAGAGCATGGTGGCAAACGTGGTGCTCCATTTATCCCGATGTCGAATATTATGGTAAATCCAATCAATAGGGCTGGTGCATGAAAAGAAGGAACCATGGATGGCATTTCCACACAATGCAAGCCAAGCCAAGCGAATGGAATCACAGTCACGCAGTAAATGGAGAGTTGTCTCATCAGCAGGGCAGCGAGGACATTTAGCCGATTCTGATAAATGGCGTCGAGCCCTGTTTGCATTACACAACATCTCGTTGTGAGCAACACGAAACATGAAATTCCGAATCCTCTGCTGCGTGGGAGTTGTCCAAATTGCTGTCCAAATTGGATTATGAGGCGGTGTAGCAGCACGCAGCAGCTACAAGGCCGATTGTGTGGTGAATTTTCCAGAGCTGGTAGGATGCCAATAAAACTGATCAAAAGTTGTCAAGTCATCAGAGAGAGCAACTGATTGTAATTTATGGAGAATATCCGGTTGGAGAAAATTCGAGAGCCTATCAAAATCAGAGCCTTGTGGTGACCAGTAATCATTAACGGTACAAGCCAAGGATTCATCATTCAGCTGCTGCATTGAAACTTCAGTCAAAGGGCGATTAAGGAGCCAAGCATGTTGCCAAAAAAATGTCATTCGGCCATTACCCACAGCCATAGCCAACCCCTGAGAAAGAGTTTGAGCACCATGTACTATACCTTTCCACATAGCCGAAGAAAGCGGTCTCGATTGAAACATGTCAATATCCAATCGTTCAGCACAATATTTTCCCCGGATCACCCAGCTCCAAATTGAATTCGGGTTATGCAACAAACGCCATCCGAGTTTCGCTAAAAGCGCAGCATTGGAATGCCTCATTGAACGCAATCCTTGGCCACCCGACGATTTCGGTTGTGCAATGACATCCCAAGACACCAGGTGAATTTTCCTCTTTTCATTTGTAGAACCCCACACAAAGTTGCGTATGAGTTGATCAACATCATCACAAACAGCTTGAGGTACCAAAGTGGACTGCATAATGTACAACGGAAGGCTAGACAAGACCGAAGAAGCCAAAGTAACCCTGCCAGCGGCGGAAAGCGTCTTCGCCTGCCAGCCCCGAAGTCTGGAAGTGATTTTATCAAGCAAAAACATGTATATTTCATTAGTCATTCGGCCACACGAGATCGACACCCCTAAATAAGTTTCAAAATTATCCACCACGGGAATAGAAAGAGCCCGACTGATATCTTGACGAACAACATCAGATACTTTCTTAGAAAAAATCATGTTGCTCTTCTCATAATTAACTTTTTCACCTGAAAGACGGCAAAACCTTTCAAGGCAGGTTTTAATAACCCGGGCTTGCACCACAGATGCTTCAGCAAAAAGAATAAGATCATCAACAAAGAAGAGGTGCGACAGAGGAACACCACCTTCAATCACCGGCTTCCAACGGCCTTCAACAACCGCTTCATCAATGATGTGCGAGAGGTACTCCATGCATAGCACAAACAAATATGGGGATAAAGGATCGCCTTGACGGACCCCCCCCCCCCCGGGATGGCTTAAAGGAACCACCACGAGTCCCATTCCAAAGCAAATCCATAGTCCCCTCGGATTGACACCTCATAATAACCTCGACCAGATGGGGCGGGAAATGAGCATTAACGAGAATGGACCTCAAAAAACCCCACTTGGCCCGATCATATGCCTTTGCTAGATCAATTTTAAGAATCATAGTCTTAGCCGAATTGTTCATCGAGCCCATAGTGTGAAGCATCTCTTGAACAATGACTACGTTGTCAATAATTTGGCCACCCGGTATAAAGCTAGCTTGAGCCGGAGACACCAAAATAGGAAGAATCGGCTTCAGTCTATTGACGATCAGCTTTGTTGCTATTTTAAAAATCACGTTCAAGAGTGAAATAGGTCGGAATTGTGCTGCCAAGTTAGGTTGATCAACTTTGAGAATTAAAACCATCACGACGTCACTAATATGATTCGACAACTGACCATGATTAACAATCTTCAATACTGTATCGGATACCTGATCACCAATAATATCCCAATTCTGCTGATAGAACAACGCAGGATAACCATCGGGCCCCGGAGCTTTATATGGACTCATCAGTTTGACCGCTTCCCACACATCGGAAGGTTGAAAAGGCATTCCAAGCAGGTTGAGATATTCCGACGGAAGAGCAGGAAAAGCCACACTAGGAAGATGAGGAATCAAGTGATCAGCTGGGGAATCAGCCGAGAACAACCCCTGAAAAAACGACAATACCACAAACTTGATTTGGTCCAAATCAGAAAGCCACTCCCCAGCATTATTCTGAAGAGTCAAAATTTGGTTCGCTTTCCTTCAGATGACAGTTGAAAGATGATAATAACGGGTATTACGATCGCCTTCCAAAATAAAGGAGGCCCTCGATTTTTGAAACCAGAAACATTGCTCTTGTTCAAGTACGTCTTCAAGCTCTTTCCTCAATTGATATTCAAGTTGCACATAAAAATCAGAATGACAACGTTCAAGCTAGCGTTTCACCCTTTCCAATCTCTCCCATAATTTTCGTTTCCTATAAAAGATATTGCCAAAAACATTCCTGTTCCAGTGCAATAAGTCATTCGAGAGAGCATGAAGCGATGTCGGAAGATCAGTATCCTTGTTCCATCTATCTCTCATAAATTTTTTGAAACCATCATGGAGGATCCATGCCGCTTGAAAGCGAAAAGGTTTTGGTCCCAAGGGTGGCCGAATATCCGGTTGGAGCTGAATCAGGATCGGCCTATGATCAGAATGCGGAGCAGAAAGATGACGCACTATTGCTTTCGGATATTTCAAGCGCCAGCTTTCATTACACAAGCCCCGATCCAGCCTAGCAGCCTTGTAAGTAGCACTAGATCGACCAGTTGACCACGTGAATTGAGGCCCAGAAAACCCCAGATCAATTAGTTGTAGTTTGTCAATCTCCTCACAAAATTTCAAAGATGCCAAGTTCGACGCTTCCGACGATTCAACCCGTTCACTATGAGAAGTTGTGGCGTTAAAATCACCGGCAAGCATCCACGGATATTGATGATTAGCAAAGGTCGCTAGTGAATCCCATAAAGCAGTACGAGAGCCAGGGTTGGGTGAGGCATAAATAGCCGAAAGGATCCATGGATCCTCACCCCGACGCAAAACATCAACTGTAATATGTTGTTGGTGTAAGGAAATAGGAACAACAAGAACCTCAGCAGTCCTCCATAGTAGCCAAATTCCCCCCGAAAAGCCTGTAGCATCAACTCTAATCACCCCATCAAACCCAAGTTGTCGACAGACCTGGTCCGCCCTTGCGCCGCTAATACGTGGCTCGACAATGGACAAGATAGTAGGATCATGCAATCGAATCAGTTCGCGGATAGACGTAGAAAAGTTGGTGGCCCCTGCACCTCGGACGTTCCAAACAAGTACACTCATTCTATTCATAGTAACCATATCAGTGTTTATAGTATCGATTAACTGAGTCATAAACGGAGATGTAAAATTCTCCGAGCCTCTTGCGAGTTCAGCTAAACGCTGAATCGCATTACTGAGCATTATCGGCATGGAGACCCTGCACAAGATGGGCTGAGTCTCTGTTTGAATCGGTAATAGTTCTGCCCTCATTCTGTTGGCTAACCACGATAATCTCATCAGTAACGGGCCCGTCCGGTGGTTTGACAGCACTGTGCTTCGGGTGTTGAAGACCTGGAGGATTTCCATCATTGGAAACGGTGGATTTATCACCTCCCCCATCACCAACTTTTTGGTTTTGTAAAACTGGAATAGGGGGATTAGACAATTGGGGGGTCACTGGCGTAATGGTCGTTAGGATGGCTTGGTTATTGGCATTAGATTTTCCTTGGAGCACACTCTCGAAAATTAGGGCTTTTTTTTTGAACCGCTATGGATTTGGCAAGAATACCCGACTTGGACGCTGATTTACTTGTTTCCTTGCGCTTGAAAGATAGGGTAAAATCCTTGCCATCTTTTTTATCTTTTTTTTTTGGAAGTTCTGCTGATATGGGATTGATTCTGTTTGTTACCAAGATCTACCACGTTAATCTTGACAAGTGGTAGTGGAGATTGGTCCTAGGTAGAAAAGGAAAAAAAGAAAAAAAGAAAACTATTGTGTTGTAATTGAGGTTCGAACACAGGCAAATAGAGTTTGACCTAGCCATGCGTGCCATCTACATTGTATTTTCATTAGTTGCATTTACACTACTAAAGTATATACATACTTAATTTTTTGACCTATCCATGCGTGCCATCTACACTTATTTTCATTAGTAGCATTTACACTACTAAAGTATATGTATAACTATCCAACCAAAAAATATACTTCAATACATTTTAAAATAAAAATGACAAGTGGTAGTGGAGATTGGTCCTAGGTAGAAAAGGAAAAAAAATAAAAAAAGAAAACTATTGTGCTGTAATTGAGGTTCGAACACAGGCAAATAGAGTTTGACCTAGCCATGTGTGCCATCTACACTGTATTTTCATTAGTAGCATTTACACTACTAAAGTATATACATACTTAATTTTTTTGGGTGGGTTGTAGCAAATGCTAGTCCACCCCTTGTTTCGTGCCTGGATGCGATTGCAAAGACTTCCTATGCCTTGACCACCCCTTTTTCTATCTTAGACGAACTTAATACCGAGTTAGTTACTATTATGAATAATGATATTATAGCCCTTGGAGGACGTGTGAACTCTATTTCAAATTAATTAATTATCGCAAGGGCCTAGGCCCTCTTTCCTGACAAAAAAAAACTCAACCTATAAAATTGAGACCACCCGATGTATATTGGTCTTCTGTCTCTTATATATAGAGAGAGAAAAACTTGATCCCTGTTAAATTTTTTTTTGATAAACACACCCAGTCAATATTCATTAGTAGCCAACATTAAGTCCCTGTCAAGCAGGTCGTACATAGCAATAGGAAAACCAGAATGCTGAAAACAGTAAAAGGTGCTAGAGGCTTCCACTGGCTAAGCCAGTGTGCTACGCTATTAGCTTTTCTACTAATAAAACAGAACTTGCAGCTTACAAAACTTGCTGCTGATTCCAAAATCATAGCCATCAGGGAACCCAAAGCTGATCTAGGAAGGTCCTGTCGCTCAAGTTTTCGGATTAGTGCTTGACAGTCAGATTCAACCAGGATATGAGATAAACCAACTGAATTTGCGACCACCAACCCTTTGAGAATGGCCTCAGCTTCTGCCAATTCAACCGATGTTCCTCCTTGGATCTGTTTTGCCCCAGCAAAGTAGACCTCACCCGATGAAAGACGACAAATATATCCAATTCCACAGCTTTGTTCAGTCACTGCAGCATCACAGTTGATTTTTGCCCAGCCTTGTTCAGGCTTCCTCCAGACAGAACATGTTTCCTCATTTGCAATGCGTCTAACGGTCAATTTCTGGTTAGCCTCAACAAAATCATTGTGAGAGGACATGCGAAGTTCCATCACCTTTGCTGGAGTGTATTGCACATCTTCAAATAGGCATTTGTTTCTCGCCATCCAGATTCCATGGATTAAGTATGCCCAGCTTGCAGCTTTGACAACATCATGAAGGTTGAAAATTTTATCTGCCCATTCAGCAATTGAACTCACCCCTTCTCCCAACTCCCCGAACTCAGGATATAAATCCCAGATTTGACGTGGCAAAACACACCCATGCAGAGTGTGAACTGTTGATTCAACTAAACCACACACATTGCACAACGGGTCTGGGGCAACTTTCCTCCTAAATAATTTTTCTTTACAAGGGAGAATTTCTCTGCAAGCATGCCAAACAAAATTCCTAATCCTGGGGACCGATAGAAGTTTCCAAATGTTCTTCCACACAAAATCTTCATTAATGGTCGCTGAAGATGAACCAAAAGAAACAGACTTGATCTTCTGTTCAAATAAGAGATAGTACCCTGATCGAACAGTATAATCTCCGTGGTTGGAGTGGTACCAGACCAACTGGTCTTCAAGTCTATGATCAATAAGATGTTGTGCTAAAATAATGTCAACATCGCATGGTGCACAAACAGTCCGCACTAGATCCTCATCCCAGTTGGCTGAATTCTAGTCAATAAGATCTAACACCTTCATATTTTCATCAGCATCGTGGAAATTCCCTGCCACACGGAAGGAAGCCGGTCGAGGTAGCCATCTATCATGCCAAATGTTTATGCTACAACCATTACCGACTTGCCAGTAGCTTCCTTCCTCTATTACTTTTCGGGCCATCCAAATACTCCGCCAAGAATAGCTCGGGTTGTGACCAAACTTCGCTCCCAAAAAAGAGGATCTAGGGTAATATCTCGCTTTCAGCAACTGACCAATCAGAGAATCCGGCGTTTGTATTAGACGCCAACCTTGTTTTGCTAGGTGTGCAAGGTTAAAACTCTCAAGATCCCGAAAACCAAGACCTCCCTTTCCTTTAGCGCTGCACATTCTAGACCAACTCATCCAATGCATCTTCTTTTTGGTTGGCAGATCTCCCCAGAAGAAGTTGCACATAAGTTGTTCCATTTCATGACATGCCTCAGTTGGAAGCTTGAAGCAGGACATTGCATATAAAGGTATCGCCTGTATCACGGATTTTATCAACACCTCCTTTCCCGCCCTGGACAACGTATTTGCATTCCAAAATTTCAGCTTCTTCCACATTCTCCCTTTAATTTGACCAAAAATCACCTTCTTGGACCTCCCTATCATAGTAGGCAATCCAAGATACCTCTCGTGTTTGTCAACCTCTTGTACACCACATATATCTTGAATTTCCGTTTTCCGTTGCTCACAAACATTCTTGCTGAAAGAAATTTCTGATTTTGTGAAGTTTACTTGTTGTCCTGACTCTGCTCCATATGCATGGAGTATGGATACAATTTCCGTCGCTTGTTGACAAGTGGCTTCAACAAAAATCATACTATCATCAGCGAAAAAAAGATGTGAGACTCTTGGTGCTGTTCGAGCAATCCGTAGACCTGTGAGCCTTCCTTCTTGCTCGCTTTTGCGTATCAAAGCTGAGAGACCTTCAGCACATAGGAGGAATAAATATGGTGATAACGGGTCTCCATGGCGGATTCCCCTAGAAGGGGCAAAGGTGATTGAAGGACACCCGTCAAGAAGGACCGCGAAAGTTGCCGTAGTGATACACCTCATCATAAGCTGAATCCATTGGTCACAGAAACCCAGCTGCCGCATCACCCTCTCCAAAAAATTCCATTCAACACGGTCATAAGCCTTGGCCATGTCCAGTTTCTACGCCATATATCCCTTCTTGCCCGATCTTTTGTTTTTCATATAATGAAACATCTCGAAAGTTGAGAGTACATTATCCGTGATTAAGCGTCCCGGCACAAAAGCACTTTGAGTTGGGGATACCACCTTGCTAAGCACTCCTTTCAACATGTTTACTAGAACCTTGGAAATCATCTTGTACAAAATATTGCAAAGATTGATAGGACGTAAACCCTTCATTTTATTAGGACGTAAATCCATTGTTAATTGGTTTACGGTTAACGAGCAAATTAGCTACATTAAAAGTACATAATTCAAAAGCCAACATCTTATAAAAATTATTCAGAAGCCATATATAAACAGGGTGCAATTATGTAACGTTGCGGTGTGGGCTCGTAGTTTACGTTGATTAATCATATTGATTACTTACTCGTGGTGGCCCTGTGGGCTCCATGACATATAATTCAAATCATGACCTTATATTAAATCAAGACCAAGTTACCGAAATAATGCTATTAATTTAATTAAACACCTTGATCCGTTGAAATATAAATTAAAACATTATATAAATATGACTTATATTTATATTCAAGCTTGCTATATTATGATATCGCTATTGAATTGAAATCTACACTTTGAACCCTGTAATATCAATATCAGAATCAGAATGAGATTAATCCGATATTAGTATAATTTTAATATCTCAAAATAGATATATCAAAAACCTATACTTGATAGTTGATACTTTTATATTTGGTATCGAAATAAAAAACCCTTATAATCTACAATTGTTTTTGCAAATCAACACCAGATTTGTGTCAAAATCAAATCAAATTCACAATTACGTGAATCAAATGTCCTTCTACCCTAAAATTTTCCATTTATTTCCTGCACAAAATTAAAGAAAAAGGCAATTATCTTCTTCATTTTCTATTGACCAAAATTGGTGATCACCGGCGAAGATCTTCGACCGGGCCCCACATCCAGCTTTGATCATCCACTTTCTGTTTCCAGAAATGGACGGACTAGGATGCGCCTGTGACACAATTTCCGTCACAGACGTGACACCCAACAAACCTCAACCCCCACTCCACCTCACCCTCCCCCCTTCTCCTTTACCTTCTCCAGACATTCTCTGCGTTTCCCCTCTCAAAAAACGCCCACCATTATTCTTCCGCTTTTCTCCATTTCAAGCGCAAAATTCACCCTTCCTTGTACTTCAAATCCATATTTTACTCTCAAAACAATCAATTGATCAATGAATTAGTACAATCAAACAATCGATTTTGTTCTGTAGATTCTCCAGGTTCTAATCATCGTTGTCCGATTCTCTAACAGGCGTAAAGCGCTACACACATGGCGGCGCACCACGCGGCGACGGGAGAGATGGACTCCGGCACGGAATCGGTGACGTCGACGCCCCGGTCGATCCACAAAGGGGCTGCGGGAGGCAACGACGACCACCATCACCAAGGACCGCGCATCCGCCTGATGTGCAGCTTCGGGGGGAAGATTCTCCCCCGCCCGCACGACAACCAGTTGCGCTACGTCGGCGGCGACACCCGGATTGTCGCCGTCAATCGCTCAACGAGCATCGGCGCCCTCGTCGGAAAGCTCTCGAAACTCACCGGTGCCGTGGCCGGCGAATTCACCGTCAAGTACCAGCTTCCAAACGAGGATCTCGATGCGCTGATCACGGTGTCAACCGATGAGGACGTCGAGAACATGATGGAGGAGTGGGAGAGGTTTTGTGCCTCTCAATCGAACAAGACCGCTCGATTGCGCCTCTTTCTGTTTCCCAACTCTGACACTGAAGACTCCAGGGCCAGCAGTATCTCTTCGCTTCTAGATGGTTCCACAAAGCGCGAGAGCTGGTTTCTTGACGCGCTCAATGGCGGCAGGGCGGTTTCCGGCGATTTAGAGCGAGGCCGATCGGAGGTATCATCAATTGTCTCCGAGGTGCCCGATTATCTCTTCGGGCTCGACAATTCGGAGGATTCGACCCAGACACGGATGGAGTCCAAATTGAAGCACGCATTTAGGGCCGTCTTGACCGATAGCATTCCAGGTTCGGATCCAAGCTCACCGTCCCCGATGGTGACGGCGCCGTCTCCCTTCTGCTCGTCCTCGTCGGCGCCGGCGTGCGTGCCCTCCACGCCGAATCTGAATCTCCCGCCGGTGAAGACCAAACCTGAAAGCCCTGTGCTGAACAACAAGGCTATGGAGTCTTCAAATGAGGTTCTATCTGAACCGGGTTCAGCAGGGGATCAAAGGCCCATCCCGGTTCAGCAGCAGGCGTCTTCCGGGTACCCGGGCCCGCCCGTCTGGGCTCATCACCCTCATCAGGCCGCTCCGTATCCGGGTCATACTCATGCTCCGGTTCAAGCCATACCCGTCTACTACATGGCCGCTCCGGGTCAGAATCCTGGCCCGGTTCAGGTCTCACATGGGCCACCAGGCCAGGTTCAACCGGTTCACCAGGTTCCCGGTCAATATGTCCAGCAATACCAAATGCCACCGGGCCAGGTCCCAATCGGGTATCAACCGGTTCATGGTGCGGGTCAAATGTACACCGGACCGGTTAGACCGCCGATGGCTACTCCGGATCAATACCATGACATGCAGGGCCGGGTCATCGCGGGTAGTGGCGGGCCGAACCCAGCCCCGCCCATGTATTACGGTATCCGGGGCGGAGGCGTGTATCAGGGTTACCCGGGAATGATGATGGCTCCAGGCGGGGATGACATGTCAGGATCGGGCCCGGATGGAGCCCGGTCTGGCCCGGGCCCGGTTTAGTTATTGGGTTATTCATAAACTGTGGGCTAGCAGCAGCAAAGTCCACAAATCTATGCTAGTCCAGTAAGTCTGTGTCAGAAGTGCAGATCTTGGAGTAGTGATGGGAGTTTTGTTTTTGTGTTGGTCAGCAGAATTCAGTATAATGTTGGAATAAGAAGATATCTCACATGATCATGTGATCCTCTATTAGGCCATCTCCATTGAAATGTAATGTACTTTTTCTTTTCTTTTCTTTTCTTTTTTTTTTTTTTAATTTTCCAGTAGTTTTGAATTGAGTGATGAACTTGCTTTACTTTTGAAATTGTGATCTGAATTGCAAGTCAAATGGACCATCATATTTGTAAATAAAAGGTGCTGTTCTTCAATTCCTTTAAGAGTCTTGTGTATTTTGATTTTGTGGTTTAACTGGTAGTATGGTTAGTGTTCGTTTAACTTTTTTGAGAAAAATATTTGTGTGTTGTATGGATTGAAAAGAATGGGATAGGAAATTAGGTATCAATCAATTTCTTATTTTAGTCCGAGTCATATACATATACGAGTACGACAGCAAAAGCAATAATTAGGCTAGCAAGTTTTATTGTTTAGGACTACACGTTATATGATTATATATTATTGATTATGATTAAACATATGAATTGGCCAAGTCAAGGAACACATAAGTCTAGGCTGGCCTCTGATTATGAAGATGAATTATAAGCTCAACTTGGTACTTTTTATTCTCCCATTGTAGAATCAATTAAAGCATGGTTTAGCAACAAATTAAGCCACAGGCATCTACGATCTATCGAAAAACAAATGAGCTTGATGAGATATTGTTCAAGAGCTATTGCACAATTATAAGTTCTCTTACAAAATGTTGCTTATCGATTTTTCAAACCTATGTTCGCATTTGAATTGAATATTTGAATCCCTTAGATTTTAATGATGCATGGAGCAAAGGTTAGACAAGTTGAAAATTTAATAACACCAATATTATAAATGAGTCCGGTTCAGGTGCGAATGGGCGCTCATGTGCGAAATAAGAAAGAACAAGAGCCGTTAGATAAAAAAAAAATCAAAGGCGCTGATCATTTCACTTAAAAAGGGGAAAAAACGGCACGCGCGAATTATTCGCGTATTTTTGAAAAAAAACGGAAATAGGACACGTGCCCAGATTGTTCATCGAAAACGTGGATTTGTTCATCAACAATGTGGATTTGTTCATCAACACTTTGACATATTTGTTCATTGGTTTTGACATATTTGTTTATCGGTTTGTGCATATTTGTTCATTAATAACATCAATTTGTTCATTGGTTTATGCATATTTGTTCATTGATACATGCATATCTTTTCATTGTTATATTCATATTTGTTCATTGTTTTTGGCATATTTGTTCATCGGTTTGTGCATATTTGTTCATTGATTTATGCATATTTGTTCATTGCCTTTTCATATAATTGTTCATTGCTAAATGCATGTTTGTTCATTAGTAACCTCTTAGCATACACCATATTATTGCAAAGTCAGATTCTTTATCTATTATTCTTTGTATTCAAGTTTCTAAATCAAACTTATCTTGTACTACATTGAGCACTTCATTCGTATTGACAAGTTAGCCTTAAATCACTTCATTTGTATTATCCTTTGCATTCAAGATAGCCTTAAAAGCACAAAATAAATACAAAAAATGCACAAATAGATAGTCCTAAATGTACAAGTTGATGATATTAATAGTCCTAAATGTACAAATTGATGGTATTGACACATAAACATAAGTATATTTCTATTCACAAATAGAATATATCAATGAACAAACAAGGTTATATCAATGTACAAATAGAAGTATATCAGTGAACAAACAAAGTTATATCAATGAACAAATATTGGTATATCGAAACTAATTATATGTGCATCAAAAACTTTATAATATTGTATTCATACACATAAATAAGGTCAAAAAATAAAATAAAAAATAAAAAAAGTTTAAAATCGATGAACATTGTTATCAAAAACTCGATGCACAAATAGTTAGTATTGATGAACAATTGGTCAATATTGATGAACAAATCGCTAGTTATGATGAACAAATTGGGCGTGTCTCATAAAGACGTATTTTTCGAAAAATTCGTGAATAATACGGGAAAAATTCGTTCGTGCCGTATTTTATTGAAAATTACGTGAAAAATACGGAAAAAATTCGTCCGGGCCGTATTTTATTTTTTTTTAATGAATGTTTAATCAGGGACGTTGATTTTTTGGAAGAAACGAACGAGATTTATTCTTAATTCTCACTTGGGCGCCCATTCGCACGGAACTCTTCCCCATTATAAATTACCGATTTATATTCCCCGTCGAATGTAGGGGCGGAGTGAGGACTGATATCCCCATCCCCGCGTAGGAATTTATTTTTCACCCCATCTCATTTCCCATCCTCATTTACATTCCTCATCCCAATTTCCGTGACAAAAAGTTTTGCAAGAATCAGAGAATCCTCTATTCGTTGCCATCCCTAAAATTTACAGGCTTTTATTCATCAAAAAACAAATTATAAAGAAGGCTGGCTGATACGGAAGCCATGGGAAAGTTGAGACCGATTCGGATTCGTCATCGCCCGAAGCGATACGAGGATTAATAATTTAGATACTTTTTATATATTTTAGATATTTTGAACATTATTAGTATTTTATGTAATTTTTATAAACTAGAGCTTCGCTCTCTTCTCGGGTTTTCTTTACGGTTCTTTCCCGGGACGCCTTTTTTGAACCGTTAGGGCTTAGGAATAAATACTCTTGGTTTCACTTCTTATAATTTATCCAAGAATAGTTTTGCCCTAAATTCCTTTAATTATCTCTTTACTGTTACCCCGAGTCGGAGTCCACACCGGGCTAGGCTCAAACCCCTTGACCAACAAGGGTTCGATACGCGGTCCACACCGGGCTCGTATCAACTGGTTCTTTCATCTGGAACCACCATGTCTACACCGACGGATGACTCCGCCACCACGCCCGATCTACGTGAATTGGTACTTCAATTGACCGATCAGGTTCAAACGCTTCGATGCGATCTCGATCTGCAGAAGGCTAGCAACGCTAATCTGCGCGAGTTCGTGCAAGGACGCCCGACCCCTAGTGCCAACATCGCGGCCGTGCCGATCGCCGCCGCCCCATCTTCGCAAACCCTAGCGGGTTGGCCGCCAAACCCGAACCCTATTTCATCGCCACCCAATACCGCGGGCTGGCTGCAACCGGCGTGGGTTACCAGCGGTGCCCCGCTTCCTTCAATGGGCTGGCCTCCACCGAGTGCTACACCGGGGCCATCGAATCTATCCTCGGCGCCGAATGCTTGGACCGCACACCAGACCCAAGGGCCGACCGGATCTTTCCACCGCGTTCCATGTGCAAATCCCTATTCAATTAATCCGGACACTCGGGTTAAAATTAGGGCTCCACCGGGACACGACAACCTTCCTAAAATGCGTGTGGATCCTCCTCGCTTCAATGGCACGGATCCAAACAGGTGGATTTTCAAAGTGCAGGCCTATTTCGATTACTTCTCCACAGCTGATCATGATCGTTTGCGGCTCGTCGGAATGATGTTTGATTACCCTGCATCAGACTGGTTCCGCTATCAACGTCACAATTATTGTGGTGAAACGTGGTCTGCTTTCTTGCGCTCGGTCCAACAGCGCTTTGACCCGACGTATTATGATGACTATGTTGGTCTTTTGGCCAATCTGAAACAAAAAACGACGGTCATTGATTATCAATCTGAATTTGAGGCTTTGTTGAACAAGGTTACTGGCTTATCAGAAACTACACTGATATCTTTATTCAAAGCAGGTTTAAAGCAACCAATCCGCCGGGAGTTGAATTTGCGAAATCCGGTGGCATTAGCGGAAGCCTTCGCGCTAGCACGAGAGCTCGCCGCGTCGTTGGCCGATGCGACAGCACCTTGGACAACGAACCGCCGCACGTGGTCCCCAGCCGGAGGCCGCCAGCTGACTCCACCACCAAAACCACAATCGACACCTACACCGCCCCCGGGCACGGCAACTCCGACACCGTCTAACTCTAACGGTAATTACTCCACTCTTCCAATTAAGCGTCTTACTATGGCTGAACGTGATGAACGTACTAAAAAAGGCTTGTGTTGGAATTGTGATGAGAGGTACACGCGGGGACATCGCTGTACACCAAATTTTTTGGCATTGTTAAGCTGTGATGGAAGTGAAGGAGAAGACAGTGACGATGAACACGAAGAACTCGCTGTCACGGGGGATATCTCAAGCCTCAATTCTATGGAAGGCCTCTCGAATCCACATTCTTTGAAATTATCCGGAGATATTAAGGGCGTACAGGTGCATGTTCTGATTGACGGCGGTAGCACACACAATTTCATTCACTCGACATTGGCCGAATCACTACAATTACCGCTTAAAAGATTGCATCATTCCGGGTCTTTGTCGGAAACGGGGCTTATCTTTTGTGCTCGCAGCAGTGCCCGAGTACCGCCATCTGTTTGCAAGGACACACTTTTTCTATTGATTTATATGTCCTGGCTGTTCATGGACCGTAGATTGTTCTCGGCGTTCAATGGCTTCAGACACTGGGTACTGTCGCTCATGATTACGCTAAATTAACTATGCAGTTCTCATGGAATGATGCTACTGTGTTTCTGAAAGGTGACAGGCAGTTTCCGAAACAAATTTCTATGTTTTCACTTCACTCTCTTTGCGCTTCTGACGTCATCTTGGAGTGTTTTGAGCTTCTGAGTATTTCGCCCACGTCGGCCTCCGTGACGGACGAATTTCTGGCGGACCTTATTCCGGAATTGCGCGCCGTCCTCACGCACCATTCAGCCGTGTTCTCTGTGCCGGAGGGCCTTCCGCCGGCCCGAATTTGGGACCATCATATTCATTTACAGCCAAGTTCTAAGCCCGTTAATGTCCGTCCCTACCGTTACCCGCACTTTCAAAAAGCAGAAATTGAACGGCAGGTGAAAGCAATGCTGGATCAGGGAATTATTCAACACAACACAAGTCCATTCTCTTCCCCGACACTTCTTGTCAAAAAGAAAGACGGTAGTTTCCGCTTCTGCATTGATTACAGAGCACTCAACAACATCACGGTCGCAGATAAGTTTCCTATTCCCACCGCTGATGAACTTTTTGATGAATTACGACATGCGGTTATTTTTACTAAGCTTCATCTTCGCTCAGGATACCATCAAATCCGAATGCACTCTGCCGATATTTATAAGACCGCTTTTCGGACAAATGATGGCCATTTTGAGTTTTTAGTCATGCCATTCGGACTGACTAACGCCCCATCCACTTTTCAGGCGGCTATGAACCACTTGTTTGCCCAGCATTTACGGGATTTCGTTATTGTCTTTTTTGACGATATTCTGATATATAGCCCATCAGTTGAAGATCACGTTACTCACCTGGCTACTGTCTTACAGATTTTACAGCATAATCACTTCTTTATTAAGGGCTCCAAGTGTTCCTTTGGTACGGCTAGAGTGGAGTACCTGGGCCATATTGTATCCGCAGGCAATCTGTTAGCCGATCCGGCAAAGTTGTCCGCCATGTCTGATTGGCCGACACCTCGTTCCATTAAGCAACTGCGCGGTTTCCTTGGTTTGACAGGTTATTACAGGAAATTCATTCGCAATTATGCTCTGCTGGCAGCTCCTTTGACTGATCTTTTGAAGAAGGATAAATTTACTTGGTCGGAATCCGCCGCCTTAGCCTTCCAACGGTTGAAAGAAGCCATGTTGAGTCCGCATATTCTGCAGTTACCTGATTTTGCCAAGGACTTCGTTGTGGAAATGGACGCTTCTGACGCAGGTGTGGGCGCCGTGCTTTTACAGGATGAACGACCACTGGCATTTTTCAGTAAGAAACTGGGTCCTCGCCGTCGCGGGTCTTCCGCATATCATAGAGAGCTCTTTGCTATTGTTTCCGCTGTTCAGAAGTGGCGTCAGTATTTGCTCGGCCGTGAGTTTCTGATTCGCAGTGATCAGAAGAGTCTTAAAGAGCTCCTCACTCAAGTTATTCAGACCCCGGATAAGCAATTCTTTATGCGAAAGCTTATGGGGTACAAATTTCGCATAGAATATAAGTCCCGCGCCAGCAATCGCGTGGCGGATGCCCTGTCGAGATGTATGAGTGATGATGACGCCGTGCTGTCCCAATTACTGTCATTCTCAGCGCCTTTGCCGGACGTACTGACGCGCTTACGTCAGGAAAATGCGGTTCTACCGGATCTGCAGGCATGGCACGCCGAGTCTAGTGCTGGCACTTTAGCCGCCCCATTTCAAGTGCACGCCGGGATTCTTTACTATAGCCATCGGTTGGTAGTGGGGGCGGCATCACCCCTCAAGGCCGAGATTCTGGCCGAATTTCACGCCTCGCCCACCGCCGGACATCCAGGCGTAGATCGCACTTTTCGCCGCGTCTCCGATGTATTCTTTTGGAAAGGCATGCGTGCTGATGTAAAGCGCTTTGTGGATTCGTGTTTGATTTGCCAATCCACCAAGTACAGTACTAGTAAACCAACATGATTACTTCAGCCTCTGCCTGTGCCTCAGCAAGTTTGGGACGACGTGTCCATGGATTTCATTATGGGATTGCCTCCGTCCCGTGGTAATACTACTATTTTGGTGGTCGTTGATCGACTCTCCAAATATGCACATTTTGGTACATTAGGGACCTCATTTGACACCCCGCGCGTGGCTGCGTTGTTCGTGGATCTCGTGGTTAAACTTCATGGTATTCCGACTTCTATTATATCCGACAAAGATCCTATTTTTCGTAGTGCATTTTGGTCGGAATTACACCGTCTGAGCGGCACTAAATTGCGCCATAGTACAGCTTATCATCCGCAAACGGATGGCCAGACGGAAGTCAAGAATCGGGGTTTGGAGCAATATCTTCGTGCGTTTACGCAGGGTCGACCGCGACGTTGGTTTGATTTCCTTCCATGGGCCGAGTTAGCCTTGAATTCTATGTTTCATGAGGGCCTCGGCATGTCGCCCTTCAAGGCGTTGTATGGTCGTGACGCACCGTCGATTGTGCGCGCTACTGTTCCCGTGGGCCCTCCTACGCCAACGGCTGAGGCCATGCGCGATCGGGAACAGGTGCTCGAGTTAATTCGTTCCAACCTTACGAAAATGCAACATCGGATGTGCACGCAGGCTAACAAGCACCGTAAAGATGTGGTTTTTGAGGTTGGTGATCGCGTCTTATTAAAACTGCAGCCGTATCGGTAACATTCTGTCAGTCGTCCTCTTTCGGCCAAGCTTGCTCGACGTTTTTATGGTCCATTTACAATTCTAGAGCGGATTGGTTCTGTTGCTTATCGCCTAGAGCTTCCGACTTCAGCTCGCATCCACAACGTTTTTCATGTGTCGTTGCTTCGACCGTTTGTTTCCGACGGATCTCCGATTCTGGCCGCCTCTCTGCCTAACGAATTTCTCTATGACCGGCCGATTTCCCGCCCATTACGAGCTACGGCCAGCTGTGTGGTCCTCGCCGATGGACAGCCTCGGACAGAGTGGTTAATGGATTGGGACGATGGCGCACCAGACTCTTCTACTTGGGAGCCAGTTGACATGTTGCACCGTGCTTTCCCTGATTTACGGCTTGAGGACAAGCCTATTCTCATCGGGGGAGAGAATGATACGGAAGCCATGGGAAAGTCGAGACCGATTCGGATTCGTCATCACCGAAGCGATACGAGGATTAATAATTTAGATACTTTTTATATATTTTAGATATTTTGAACATTATTAGTATTTTATGTAATTTTTATAAACTAGAGCTTCGCTCTCTTCTTGGGTTTTCTTTACGGTTCTTTCCCGGGATGCCTTTTTTGAACCGTTAGGGCTTAGGTATAAATACTCTTGGTTTCACTTCTTATAATTTATCCAAGAATAGTTTTGCCCTAAATTCCTTTAATTCTCTCTTTACTGTTACCCCGAGTCGGAGTCCACACCGGGCTAGGCTCAAACCCCTTGACCAACAAGGGTTCGATACGCGGTCCACACCGGGCTCGTATCACTGGCTAGGAAGAGAACCAATTGCAATTCAATCTCATACAAGGATTTCGATGGATACAAGACAATTGTGCTCAAGGTTAGGTGGCCTAAATTAATACTTTGTGATTCAATTTCTTTTTCAAAAGTAGTAAATATGTATAAGAAGAACGAGACTAAAATAGGCAACAAGCCTAAACCACTACCAAAACCAAAAACCAATACAAAACCTCCTCTAAACTAATACTTTGTGATATGTTGTTAATTGTTATGGTTTAAGTCATGTCAAATATAGATCATAAATTACAATCGATTTCATGACTAGAAATCCTAAAATTACTTTCGTATGACTTTACCATGACTTTACCGTAACTTTACCGTATCCTTAGTTGCCTGACAAGCTTACAATCTAGCGATTTCCAAAAGCTGAAGTCGACATGTATGATCTAGAAGAATGAAGGTTCGCATTTCCTATTGTATACGGAAGCTTTATCCAAAATGCCAATGGGGGGTGGGGCCACTTGCTCCCTTTGTCATTTGCTAAATGAAACCCACTCTTAGTGGGCTCCGATAGATACCCTTGATTGTGTTGGTTTTGGATGCTCTAAAGTCTAATCTTTCTTCTCATATTTTATTTTCTCGCCTTTTTTCAGTTTTGTATTCATCATGTTGTAACCGAATGAATATACTAGAGACTCTTGGAACTTGTACAATATCAGAACTTGAGGGCTTCAGCACATTATGTAGATATCTCTTTGATCTTGTCTTGTGTTCTAGTATTTTGTAACTGAATCAATTGTCTCTTGAAACAAATGAACACCTCACAATTATAAAATTCATGGTGAAGTGGTGGACAGTTTGATGCTTTTGAAACTTAACATGTGGCCTGTGTTATATGTGATCTTTGAGGGCAATAGAGCGGCCTACAATTTTATTCTATACATCTACAAGAAAAAAAGGATTCTAAAGGCTCAAATAAAGTTACATTCTTTGTGACTCACAAAGGATCAGATGAATTAACAAACATGGGAGGCGGAGGGTGTAACTCAAACAAGGCTTTGCTACGAGGGCTGCATATTGTGTCACCTCGTCCACGCCAAGTTCCATCTTGAACATTGTTCATTTCCAAAGTTCTTGCCTCCTACATATAAAATAGTAATCAAATGAATGTGTTAAAAGTTTATGGACCGATAAATTGTGGGTCATGCGTGTAACGGGCCTAACATACAAGTTTAATAAGGTTCCAACCCAAAACCATATGACCATGAGTGAATTAACTCATAAGATTATATACTAGGCAATTTTAATTTTAGTTCGTAGGAAAGTATTTTTAACATAATGTAACCAAAATGTTAGACATTTCTGTCAGGAAATGAGGTAGCCATTGATGATGGCAAAGAGGAGCTAACCTGGCAGATGGAGCAGCAGGGGCAAGCTAAATGGTACACGCAATCGTCCAAGTAGCTATCGTTACCCTACAATCAAACAGATTAAGGTTGTATGAGTTCTTTTTGAGCATGTTTTCCATTGATTGCATATATGCCACTAATCAACAATACAGGTCATAAGGTTTGTGAATTGTGAATTTACCCTGATGTTGAATTTCTTCCTCATTCGTGTACGAAGAAAACCCAAGTATGCTCCAATTGATATGGTCAAAGCGAGAGCAAGGTAAAGGAAACAATGTCTTCTTGTTATTATGAAGGTGATGTAGTTCAAAGCTGCCAAGAGAATGAATAACAAGTAGGCAGCTCCCTGCAGTATTTGAGGATTTGTTCACATGTCAAATAATGTGACAAGGAATTCCAACAACAATATACGGAGTAGTTATATAGAGAAGAAAATGCAGCATACGGGTAAAGTTTTCCTAATATAGACCGATGAATATTCATAACAGAGTTATAAGCTTATCCAACACTAAAATCCTATGAAAAACAAAAGGAAACAACATTCTTTCTTTTGCAAAAAAAAAAAGGGTTTTTTTTACATAGCTTATAGAAACTAGTAATAGACAGTTTGGAACAAAAATTGAGAATACCTGAAGAAAGGAAGAGCCGAGGCCAGCCCGCTTCATGTTCTTTCCAAATCTGTAGCAGGGGCAACTGTTGCATCAAAAACAGACACATAAGAAACATGATTGCTTGATATACATATCTTAGCTGAAGCAGGCTTAAAGTAAAACATGGGATCAACAATCAACATATTTGAGGTCTGATACGAGTACTATATAAGTATTGACAACAATCAACAAAGTGGCTGTAGTTTAGTGGTAAGAATTCCACGTTGTGGCCGTGGAGACCTGGGCTCGAATCCCAGCAGCCACATATTATTTTTTGCTTAAATTTGCTGTCAAAAATCCCAAACTCAATTGGATATCCTCATATCAATCATATCCCAGCTCAATTTTTTTTTTTGATCGGAATAATCAAATGAAACCCACTACTTTTCCTGCAAATTCCTAATTGTTTCTCCTCTCCAAAACATAAATCAATAACAAAGATGAAAAATCAGGAAAAAAAAACTAACCAGAGAGTTTCAAGGGCGATTCGGCGATCATCAAAGCAATCAAGAATTCCACCTTCCCACAACCTCAAAACCCCACCAAATCTTTCACTACCAAAACTCTCATCTTCTTCATTCTCCAATACCCTCCATTTCCCTTGGCTTTGCAAAGCCACCGTCGAACACAGCGAGTCAAAATCCAACACGGTCACACCTTCCAGAAGCTTCTCCTCCTCGCCTTTACCCTGCATCTGGTCCTCATTACAATCCGCCATTAATTCACCCAGAAAAGCTTCAAGAGGCACAGATTCAGCTCTCTATAAGACTCAGGCAAAACCACAGATGGTGGAAATGGGGGATGCCCACCAAAGGGATAAATACCCTCTCATCAATGTTAGTTAATTTATGGGTGCGTAATCCAATTGGGTAACGGCAAAAAAGAAAAAGGTTTGAGCTTTATGATGTAAACAAACAAAACCCCTCAAATGGGCATGCCGAAAGAGAAGATACAAGTGGGATAAGACGCATTGGACAATTATGGGGTTGTGTATGTGTTGGTTGGGGTGCAAATTGTGGAATGTATGGCTGTCAATTAAATTATTTAGCTTTAATTTTCAGTTGAGGAGAAAGATCATCACGGAGCTGGGAACAGGGTGACGATTCCGTTTTTGAGGAGAGAGGATATATACAGTAATACAGATGAGTTGGATTTGAGTTGGACAGAAGGGGTTTTTCTTTTTTTTTTTTGTAACGTTGTTGTGTTTTTTTTTTTTTTTTGATAAAAAAACGTTGTTGTGTTGTTAGTTGTATACTTGTAGTTTGTAGAGCTTCTCCCTCCCTCATTATTGATTGACCGAATTAAAAACTTTCTAGCAGTGTATATGATTCATAATTAAAACACGGGTTAAAGACATAACCACCTTTCATAATGGAAACACAGTTTATATTTACTTAAGATAAAATGGATAACAATATGTACTACAGTCTACTACATTTTATTTTTGGAATGGGTAAAAATTGAGTTGCTAAATTTAATTGAAAAAAAGAGAGTAGAGACAGGAGGGAGTATGATTAGGTGATGACTTTCCAAGTTACATTAAAATAGAAACTTAAATATAAGTAAAATATTAAAAATTATCTTCTAACCAATTAAATCAAGGGAGTAGAAAAATCGGACTTACTCATATTTCCACAAAATTATAGGTTATATTTTTGGACTAGATTGAACTAATTTAATTCGCCAACGTGTATTTCGGTATGGATTACTTTTAGAACAGTTATTTGGATTATTATTTCTTTTAGTTGTCTACACTCTACATGTTGCAAATAAGAAGTTATTATTTAATATATAAAGTTAAGACACTATTATTTGAAAATTTTATGTTCGGACATGAAAAGGAGATTTCTATGTTTTAATAGAAAAGGGACGATGCTTAGCTTTGGAGTATTATATATATGAAGTAATGGACAATATACAAGATTGCAAAGCAACTCTTTGAAAAACAACATTCATAACTGATCACTTTTATAAAATTCTTAAAAAAGGACACGAAATGCTATAAGAAGGTATATAGACCATTAAAATCCAAGAAAACTAAAGTCTAGAAAAGCTATTAGATTATCAGAAGGGAATAGTTCACTAGAATAGCTGCACTTTCGCAAGTAATTCGTGAAGCAAAAGCAAAATATAACACGTTTGACACAAGTGGTATAGGAAACAGAATTAACATATTCCATGGCATTACACTTGCAAGTTGCAACAAGTAGGCAATGGTGCAAATAGGATCACTTGCCAAGTTTGAGTCAAAAGATTGAAAGACCAATGGCTTCTTTTGTAGCGTCTTTCTTTTGTGATGTCCTCAACATTATAAGCACCCAAAATGTTGCAAAAGTAATACATTCAAAAGTACTGGGCGTGCAAAAGTCTACCGACAAAATTCTAAGTAGATAAAAACTTGATAGGTTTGTTTTCACATCACAACAATTACACAACAAGCCAACACACCTTGTGGCTTTGAACTTGACGACAGTTTTATGCCCATACCTTATGTTTTGGCAGGAGGTCTAACCGGCCCCAATCCCGAACCACTCCCAAGATGCTTGAAAGCCTTGGCTTCCAGATTCTCATCATGGGCAGCAAAACCGGTGCCTCCCTTCTCCAAGGCCACAAGATTCCTCTCCTTACAGGGCTTGTTGCAAACCAAACACACCTTATCAACAGCCATAAACTTATCCGCGCATTTCTTGCAAAAGACATGACCACACGAGCTGACAACCACGAGCGACAGCGTATTGGTCAGAGTGACTTTACAGCTGGGGCAGATATATGACTTGTCAAGCACCTTTCCTTCATTTTCATTTTCTTCAGTGAAATGTATAGGGAAGAGGGATTTCAGTTTAAGCTTCTCATTCCCTTCAGGACAGGTTGTGCTTGAAGGAGGGGCCTCTACTTTGGCAGGTGCTTCTGGTGTGGCAGAAGGAAGCCAAAATGCCTTCATAGTTCTCAATGCTTCGGCTTCATAAGAGGTGGCCTTCACACTATTGGCACCATGGAACCCGTTTTTATCTAGGGAATGATTCTTACCACTGTATTGAGGGAGAGCACCGTGATTTTGTTGATCGAATTCATCCAGTTCCCTAGCTTTTTGAAGCATTGATTTCTCTTCTTCCTCTTCTTTCTCCTGCTTCTGCTGAAGAGCCTGTGCTCCTAGCTTCCTGCATTATATACTATGTCAAAAATGCAAATAATTCAACTGGGACAACTTGGAAAAATACAGACAGACAGGAAATGGAAACAGAAAACCTCAACTCCTCACTAGGAAATCAAGCTATACATTATTAAGTTCAACATATATAAAGTAAGTACTACACAGCTGCATTGGAAAGTATGATGGAACCCTTGTGCACTTCCCAATCAGGCCAACCACTTAACAAGATATTTTGCCAACTTCAAGAACTTTGTAAATCATAACATGGTATAAGCAATCATTAACCAGAATCCTACCCTACACTCAGGTTTCATTCAACAAGCTATAGGCAGAACTCTAATCCTTGAGGTTTCATGTTTCCCTTTTCTCATGGATATTAATACATATGAGGAAGTAGCACCAGGACTTCTTTTACAACTAAATACATCTTGAAATGCAAACAATTTTGTGCTTTGCAAATTTAAAGCACATCGTATACAATTCCACAAATTAATGGATCTGACATCAAAGCAAAACAGCTAACCACCATCCGGCGCCATTACATATGAACCTAAGCTTAAAAAACTTGTGTGTAACGTGACAGCTTAAACAAAAATATCATTTCATCCAACCTACCTCGTAGAAAATTCATCTCATCTAACAAAAGCGTGATTCGAAAAAAGTTCAAAAGGCAATTTTTCCGTAAAGTATCCTGTTGTTCTAACAAAATCTTATTAATGGCACACTATTACTCAAGTTCTTTAAATATATTTATTTTCTCTTATGGGCTTTAACAAAATCATGTCAAATCTAGAAGACAATACTTTTATCTAAGAAATAAATCACTAAAGTAGAAAACTTTAAAAGGTTCTTTTCTTCAGGACAATGTTTAGCGGTTCTCCCTACAATGACAATTGCACTAAGTAAATCAGTGAAAACTACTACAGGAACGAATAACTTCATGATTCTAGAGTGAATGTATTTAGGGGCATCCTTCAAGCAGAAGAGGCAGCATATTAGGCATTGCACATCTAAAGTTTGGCAATTGATGACAAATTCAGTAGAAACATTGGATGAGACAGTCCAAGTAAATTCCCAAGCCTAAAGGCATTTCACAAAACTGAATTATAAGAGGTAGTTCGCATAAATCCCCAAAATTCTTCTATTAACCTACGACATACAGGTATCAATTGGACAGGCTTTTCAGAAAAGACTTGCTATATTGCACAAGCAGCATGAAAAACATCATCATCTCCTTGGGTGTTCGCGAAATACAGCTAAACACCAACAACGTCGAGGAACGCGAGAAAGAAACATTGCTTGTTCAACCTACATAATACATGGATTCATCTATGAAAAAGAATGAAGATAAAATTTCACCTCTGAATGTCCTTCTTCTGAGCAAGCAAGCACTCGAGGATGCATTCCTTACAGAAAACATGGCCCTTCTGGCAACACAATGGATCGATCACCGGCTTCAAGCAGAGGCAGCAGGCATCAAAAGGCTTAATAGAGTCTTTACCGAGTCTCTCCTTCTGAGTACCATACCCTAGCTTTCGCTTCTCATCGTAGGTGAAGAAGGCGAGATCGTTGTTGTTCCTCGAGTGTCTCTGTGGCATCTCGAAACCTAATCACAGAACTGGGGAGAATTATCAGGGAATACTCCGATTGCGAAGTCGATTCAGACGATAAGAAAATCAAATCCCTAGATATTTCGGAAACGAGCTTTTCAATTTTCCGGTCTCGGAACTCTAGTATTTGGGGTTTTTTTCCATCTCCGTGTAGGAGAAATTTGATGGTGGGTTTTGGACCGTCGATGACTCGGTGACTCGGTGTGGTGTATTGACCGACTTCACAATTAACATTGTATTTAATTTTTTTGAAGGGCCAGAGGCCCAAAACAAGAGGGTTCGGAATAGGCCCAAAACAATCTTGTGCTTTCACTAGGAGAGTATGTATTTGATTTTGGGCATAGAGAGTGGGCCGTAAAAGCAGATTGTGATGGGCCTAAATAGAAGTCTCTCTTATAAGCTAAATATTTTCTTTTGAGATCAAATTGTAAGGGTCACTTTTCTCTAATATCTTTTTTGAGAAATTTTCTCTCTTTTTTAAGTTTATAGAAGGCACTCAGGTCATTATAGCCGAGGATGAAGATTTGAACTCACAAGTTAAAAATCATGGACGACATCACCACCAGTTTGACTAGTGAGTCTTAACTGAACAAATTCATATTATAGGGTTTGTTTATATCGATACTTGGAACTTTATGCTGTTGTTTAATTAAATATGGAAGGTCTTCTAGTTTGTTAGATGATTAGGGTTGTTAGACTGATAGTTTTAATAACTAAAACTGAAGTTTGGAATAAAAATCCACGATAGATTATTCAATAAAAGTGAGAATCAAACGAATTAATAATCATATCATAATTAACTAGTTACTAGTTAAACATATCATTCTCATACTTTACATTGACAAACATAGTTGCATTTATATTTTGATTTTAACCTACATCTTAGATTTAGATAATCATTCAAACCAATAAATCCCTCTTTTACTCTATTACTTAGCACATTAGTAAGGCACAAATATACAAGTCTTTGTGGATCGATCCTTGCTTAACACTCTACTAAGTTTGGTTAGTTAGAGTTTCTTTGATAGGTATTAACGACTGTAAAAATACTTCATCTTCCGCAAGTGCAACTGGCTTGGTCCAATTAACACTTGGACAAACGGGTCTATCATCTCAATCTCTTTGTAACTAAGTCAAACAACATGTGGTGGCATCTCAATCTCTTTTTAGCATATCCAACCAAAATAACGGGGAGGCCACTGACCAAACCCAAACAACCAGTAAATATGTCCAATACCAAATCTACATTGATATCATAATAAAATAAGTTGGCCAAAAAACTAGAGGTTTTGTTTGTAATGGGTCTAGTTTGCTGGTTTTAGGCTTGCTTTTAGGCCAACCTTTGTCTGTTTGTTGGTTTTGTGAGTCTAAGACTTTAGATTTTAGGTTTCGGTTGTTTCCTTACCTTAAATCCCAACCTACTTTCGAATGTTTGTGTTTGATCCAAGTTCATGTTTAACCTTTTTAGGTCCTACCAGGTTCCTACTTATGTGTCCTTTCTGGACCTGGACCCCTATTCACTCCTTACGTTGCGAATTATGGGCTCTCATGTGTGATGCCCATTCGATCCATACGGTCTCTTAAAACTAAACAATTTGTTCCTCAAGCTTGGAGGTTGTACCTCGCCGAAATTGAAAACGGAATTTCAGTGTTATACAAGTCGTGTTTTAATGCCCTTGCAATTCTCTCATTTTTATGTCCTGTTTCGATTGTTGTATTCTTTCTTACTTGTTACTTACTTTTTCTTATTTCAGGTTATGGTTTAGCTAGTTTCGGCTAATGTTTTTTTTTTGATAATTCTGACTAATGTCTTTTGACAGCCTCTTAAGTTATCAAGTCTATTTGATACTCCCTCGAATTCTTACCTTGATCGGAAAAAAATTACTACATCAAATTCTTTCACTATATAATAAAACTGCTAAACGGGCACAAAATATATTGAACCTTAAAATACGTGACTAGTACGGTAAACATAGATCCAAATACACCTCACCTATTTTCGACGTACGTAAAGGACAAAAATATACAAGTCCGTATAAACCAAATTAAGGGTTGTACCTCTCTAAACCTAGGAGGCAACCACAAAAGGAAAATTAATGCTGTATTACAAGTCTGAAGTCTAGAAAGAAAAACAAGTAGATTAAATTTGAATTAATGTGATTGGGTCACAAAATTAGAGTAAAAATAAAAAAGAAAACCACATGGGCTCTGATGTTAAGAAAGCTCGTGTAGGCTCACATGAATATCATTGGATTTTGGAAGGTTGTTGTCCAACTCATTCCATTTAACCACGTAAATTCATTTTTAAGCTGTTAGTACGTAGTGTGTAGTTAATTAGCAATCTCTTATGTCCATGGATTTTTTTATGTTGATGAATTTCTTATCTTGTGCAAATAATTGGTGACATTATATTAAACGATGATATCATTCGAGAAGTGGTTTATACAGTGGATTTTTTTTAGAAGGAGATACAGTACTCTTCAGCCCCTCAATGAGGCATTTTATTAATTAATAAAAAAGGGCTAAGTAGTCGGCAAACGGGGATAGTCCGGCCCCTTACATCAACAACAAGCAAAGAAATAACACCCTCCGGTGGGTCAAGCAATATATGAACGCCTAAACTAAACGAAAAAGCAAAAGAAGCTAAGTAATCAGCCACACAGTTTGCTTCCCTGTAAACATGACGGATCTGAACATGCCAGCTCCTACTAATTAAGCCATGACATTGAGCAACCAAGCTAAATAAAGGGTGGTAACGATCTACAGGTTTATTTAGAAAAAGGCACACCAATTGTGAATCCAATTCTAAACAAACCCTCCTGTACCCCCGTTCCCAAGCTAAACGTAAACCTTGAAGTGCACCCCAATAAGACACCCAACAGCAAGCCAGCGGTCATGCCAAAAACGAACAGATTTGCCATTACCCACACACCACTTCGAGCCATGAATGACGACCTTCCGTACGCCCAGATCAATACTCCGTCAAATATGGGACTTGGCCATAGACGTCGATCCCGAAGGCCGAATATATTTGGCCCGAATTACATCGACCCAAAGCTTATTCGTTTCCGTCAAGAACCGCCATCCAAGTTTGCCTACCAAAGCCACATTAAAATCTTTCATTGCCTGAAACCCGAGGCCACCATTCTCTTTCGGACGACACAGCTCTTCCCACCCGACAAGGTGGATCCGACGCCTATCCTCACTACCTCCCCAAATGAAATTGCGAGTTAACACATCAATCTTCAAGCAAATCTCACTGGGTAATGTAACTGTGGCCATTGAGTAGACCGGTATCGAGGATAAAACAAACTTAGCTAGAGTAATACGCCCTGCAAGGCTAAGAAAGCGCCCCTGCCAATCTTGAAGTTTCTTCGTAATCTTCGCCAAGAGAGGTTGGAAAGTCTCCGTTTTAACTTGCCCATGAAACATAGGCATACCAAGATATCTCCCAATATCACGAGTAACCTGAAAACCACATTCTTGCTGAATTCTTCTCTCCAAAGCAGAGGAAACATTAGGTGAAAAGAATTTTTTTGACTTCGCTGAGCTAACACGCTGGCCGGACGAAGCACAAAAATCATCCAAGCAACGCTAAATAACCTGAATCTGCTCAATAGAGGCCTCCGCAAAAATCATAATATCATCAGCAAAAAGCAAATGGGAAAGCGACGATCCCCCACAAGAAATCTTAATGGGTTTCCAACGATTAGCAGCCACTTCCTTGGATATCATTTGGCTAAGTCGCTCAATGCACAAAACAAATAAACACGGTGAAAGTGGATCACCTTGCCGAATACCACGGGACGGGGAGAAGTTGGAGGTAACTTCTCCATTCCAGAGTAGCCGGAAAGAAGTAGAATGTAGGCAAGCGCAGATCCAATCGACCCAAACAGACGAGAAACCATCATCCATAAGTGTGTCTTGAACAAAATCCCAGCAGAGGCGATCATAGGCCTTTTCAAGGTCAAGCTTCAAGAGCATCCAACCCTTCACTCCCTTCTTACGATGCATAGAATGTAGGATCTCCTGGGCAAGCACAATATTATCCGTTATATAACGCCCAGGAATAAAACTTCCCTGCATAGGACCAATCAGCTGAGGAAGAACTAATTGCATACGATTGACCAGGATCTTCGTAATGATCTTATAAGTCACATTACAAAGACTGATAGGTCGGAACTAACTGATAAGCTCAGGTTCATCCACTTTAGCAATAAGGGCAATCAGAGTTTCATTCAAATCAGCAGGCACGACAGATGTAGCAAAGAAATCCATTACAGTGCGAATAACTAAACTACCAACCGTTTGCCAACATTTCTGAAAAAAATAGGCTGAAATCCATCTATCCCCGGCGCTTTAAGCGTCGGGATATCTAATTTAATTTATTATTTTATATTAAATTTAAGATTTAATATAAAATAATATATTAAGGGTACATTTGGATCGGAAATTATAATGTGAAATTCTACTTATACTTTCCCGAACTATTACTTTTATTTAGAAAAATTGTTATTGGAGCTTTTAAATTTATTAGAAAATATTTTTCATTTTAAAAATTTCGATGTTAATTTATTGATGAGTTTAATACTTGTTATTGAAAAATTAACTTATTAAGTCTTCTAAAACAAATTCTCTTTATGCATTGACTATATATGATAAATAATTACTTCCTTCGTCCCATTAAGTTTGTCCAAAAGCACATTTTTTTTGTCCCAAAATATTTGTCCAACTTTTGCAAAGTTGAATACAATCTCAAATTCCAATACTTCTCTCTTTAATTCTATTGGTTGATTTAACCACAAAATTAATTTAATTCTATTCTCTCTCTTACCTTTTTACTTTCCCAATACAATTTCTACCCTTTATTAATATGTGTGTTTTTTTGTACTATTGGACAATCAAAATGGGACGGAGGGAGTAATAAATTATAGAATTTAGAAAAAAAAATATACTAATATTTTAAATTTCTTAATAGTTGTATTAAATACTATGTGCATGAGTGCATCAACCCTAAACCCCTAAAATATAGAATTAAAATTTTTATCAAAGCTAGCTCTTAAAGATTATTTTGACAAAAGAAAAAACATTTTTTTTGAACAAAAAAAAAAGAAGATCATTGTTTGGAGTAAAAATAAATCTACATGGAGTCCTGTCCTAGTGAATGGACTCCAATAGAATTATATTTTAATTTTTTGGTGGAGTTGATGAGATCTAGACCTTATTTTGTATGTTAGGCTTGTTAGTGTATGATTCAATGATTATTGACCCACCAACTTTATCATGGTATTAGATCAGTTTCGATGTGAGTTTATTTCGCGAGCCTTGAGGGATTTATTCAGGTTTGTCGACTTTATGAGCATATTCAAGTATCTTGCCCAATAAAAGAGCAATCGATTCAAATGTGACGGTTTGCAAGTCTTGAGTAATTTGTGTTCAAGTGTCAACTAGTCCAAGCAATTGCACTTGAGGGGGCGTGTTGAGAGTGTTTCCCACATGAAAAACTTAGACATAGATTACCTAATATATGACATAAGGAGTTACTCTACCCAGTGCTATATATGATTTTGGGTTGAAACCTTATTGGACTTGTATGTTAAACCCGTTACCGCACGCTTCTCAGATTATCGGCTCACCGACTTTTCAGAAATCTACTATCGGCCCACCTACTTTATCAGAAATCTACTAGAAGCATATATATCAAAACTGATCGAATTGCAACAGAGTTAGCCCCAAAGATGACCATATATGTATAAATTTCGACATCCTAGCAAGTAGCAACTAAGATTCGTTGGTAAATTAAGGGCTATCATTTTTTGCAGCACGGTACATGATGCCGTGAGTTTTTTGTGTTAAAATTTCACGGCATATTATTTCGTGAGATTTTTTATGTGTTATGTCGTGATGTATTAAGCTATTTTTAGGGGGCAAAAATAGTGGTGTGTCCGGTTCCGGAACCGGCGGTTCCGGTTCCTCGGAACCCCGGAACCGAGAACCCCCCGGTTCCTCGGTTCCGGTTCCGGTTTTTTCCAGTTCCCGCCGGTTCCGGAGCCGGTTCCTGAACTGGTTCCGGTTCGGTTCTGTTCCATTTAATTTTAAAAAATTTAAAAATATACCCGTTCGAATGGATCCGCGACCGCGGTGATAGAGCACCGCGATCGCGGCCCGTCCTCCGCGATCGCGGATTGTGGTTATAATGGCTATTTAGCCTATTCCGACCGGTTTGGGACTTTGGGAAGAGAAGGGGGGTGGGAGAAGAAGGGCTTGAACTTGATATTAAGTTGCCTACGTATACTCTCGGGGTCATAGAGGAATCAAAGCCCACGTAGTTCTCTTACCTTCGATATGCAACCCCGCTTGGCGACTTACTTACGGGCTACGGTTAATGTGGATGTCGTGCTTGGTCTTTAAATGATGAGTGATGGTTCCATAACCTCCACCCGGCAACCATTTGTACCTCTTGGAACAATAGTTGCACTTAACCTCACATCGGCCTCGTTCATCCAATACGTTGTCTTTGGTGAAGTGATTTGTGAAAATTTCGAATTTCAACCCTCGGCCTTGGTTTTCCATACTTGAAAATGAATATGAAATGAAAGAGTATGAGTCAATGAGATTGGTGTAAATTAAATTGAAGGAGAAATATGATATTTATATGGATAAATGGATTAAAAATAGCCGTTGAAATAGCCGTTGAATTTGAAAAATATAGCCGTTGGAATGGATCCGCGACCGCGGGTTGAGAACCGCGGTCGCGGAATGTGGGCCACGATCGCGGTGATATAGAACCGCGGTCGCGGCCCGTCCTCCGCGATCGCTGTGATCGCACAGCGATCGCGGTTTGTGGTTCTAATGGCTATTTTAGCCTATTCCGACCGGTTTGGGAAGAGAAGGGGTGGGAGAAGAAGGGATTGAACTTGATATTAAGTTGCCTACGTATCCTCTCGGGGTCATAGAGGAATCAAAGCCCACGTAGTTCTATTACCTTCGATATGAAACCCTGTTTGGCAACTTACCTAAGACGACCCGGCGGAAGAAGCTTGGCTTGCGTCGTCCTCTATTACATCATCGGATGACTCCGTATAGTTCATTGATTGTGATCTAATTTCCGCCCTCTTCCAATCGTCCACACAAACTTGGGCTTCCAATGCTTCGGGTGCCAATCTTGATCTCCTATCGTCTAAGATGTGGCCGCCTTGGCTAAACTTTTGCTCCACCGCTACCATTGAAGCGGGAACGGCAATAACTTGAGCGGCGATCCTTGTTAGTGTTGGATATGTGTTCTTGTGTTGCTTCCACCAATCTAAAATGTCAAAATCATCTACAAACTCAAAGGTAGTGGTTAGATAAGTATCGAGCTCCGTATGTGAGCTCGTGAATCTCGGTTTTTTTGTAAGATTTTGCAACATACGAGACCCGGCGGATAGAAAAGAACGACGAGATGAGGAGGACGATGGGGTAATTGAGGCGTAGAAGGAACCTCACCACCCGTGCTATAAGTTTTGTACAAATCATAGATAAGAGATTTAACACGTTCTATAATGACATCAACATGGGGGTAATTGAGGCGTAGAAGGAACCTCCGGTTCGGAACCGGAAGAACCGCCGGTTCTCCGGTTCCTCCAAGGGAGGAACCGGGACCGGCACCGGTCCTCTACCGGTTCCGGAACCGCCGGTTTTGAACCGGTTTGGTTCCGGTTCGTTTCCCCGGTTCCAGGGACCGGAACCCACCTGTAGGCAAAAATTCTAAGAGTAAATTAACTAGATATTTACTTGCAACCTGCACAAATAAAACTAGTAAAAAGTAAGGGAAACTATCCAATTAACCGCCAGGCAGTATAAGCTGGCAAAGACACCGGAGCGCAATGCTCGAGGTCGAGGTTTTGGGCCTCGTCTCGACTCTCGAGTATTTATCAGTACTATTTTAATTTTTTAACGAAACGTTTTCTTCAGGCAGTGGACTAAACGTTTTCGTCATAAATTAGATCCGGAACCCCCTAACTTAAATCGAATAATATAATTGTTCGTACAAGCCCTAGTTACGTTGCAACTTGCAAGGTAAGTTTACTGTTTACCTATGCAAGCTAGCCATTTTACAATTCCTATTTCCCTGAGCCAAAGCGTTGGACGGCGACAGTTTCGTACCGGGCTATATATATTACTACCATATATTTTCAGAAATTTAACCCTGTTCTTATTGTGCATTTGTGCTTATATAATGTGCAAGGGGGGTAAACGATCATGGAACCTAGTATGCTAATCTTAATTTGATCACTCTAATGATAATCTTTTATCTTGATAAATGTAAACGAATACATGTATATATATTACCGTGGCGATCTTGGATAAATAAACTTAGAAAAAAATATCATAAAAATTAAGGTACCTACTACTATCTTGTTTCGAAAATACGTGCGTACCTTATTGAATTTGATGGCGAAATGTTTAATGTACAAGAAGATTTTGTAGACAACACATGTACTAATTATATATTATGATCCAAGTTTGATGGCTAATTATATCAAAACTATTGATTATATTTGAGAAAGTGACATAACACATAAAAAATGAAATATAATAATACAACTATTAATTGGTATATATATGCATACATGAGTATAACTTGTGGATTGTAGTTAAAAAGTTCAACATTTTGATTTCTATTTTTCTTTATAAGGAAAGAGATTAGGGGGCCTACACTAAAGAGAATTGATCCGCCCTAAATTATTTTTACAGATGATCGAGGTCCCAAAGACCTGCATCAGTAGCAATTGGAGTCGGAGAGGAACGTTTGAAAGAACCCTCAATTAATGAAGTCCGCAATTGTATTGACTTCACGGAAGATGTGGAGATGCTCCGACTTTGAAAGCGGGAAAGGATGCACAAGATGTCAGATTGAATCATCTCAATCTCCCAAGGGTATTGCAGTCACCTTGAACGACTTTGATCAACCGTACCTAAGGTTGTTGCCCTCAATCTGAATGTGCGCAATTCCACACCGGGTGGCCTCCAAGATCCCTTGTCGGAGCGCAATAGCCTCTGTCATCTGTACAAAATGCCTGCCAGAGAGCTCTCCATCAAGATGGATAGGCAAACCATGGTGGTTGCGAAGAATGAAGCTGAATGATGAGACGTCATCCGGACCAACACCACCATCAAAGGTAAGTTTGATATGGTGTTGCTTGGGTTTTTACCATTTTAGTTTTGTTCTTTTTCTTCTAGTGTTTGTAGCTTTGTCACAAGCTTGGAGGTGAGTTGATGGTTGTTCAATGGGATATGCACACTTCCAATATTCCTTAATTTGTTGTTTCCGCATGATCGAATTCGCAAATTAAATGGTATTTTGCGTGAATTGTGCTAGACTACCATTGGCTTCAAATGCTTTTTTTATTGCGGAACATCTAAGGGCATGCGAGCATTTTTTACTACGTAATTAGACCTATGTGCTTTATCGTCCCTAAAGAAGACTCCTTCCCCTTGAGTAGGAAGACCTAGAAATTTATTCATTCCAAATAATTTTTGGAGGTCTTGGAATGAATTTACTAAGGATTTTGTGAAGTTTTTGTTGTCAGGTCAGTTTGGTTAATGTTTTTCAAAAATTGTTTTGTGTGAGGACATTTGATCAAGAGGTGAATCATTCACACTTGCGCACATCAAATAACCTTGCAGGACGATAATATAGTTTTTCAGGAGTCTATTTTTGTTGGTAGGCCATTTCGGACACATCAAACAACATTTTACTTTGTATTATTGCATATGTAGTTTACTGTCGGTAAAATTTATTTGAAAACATTATATTGAATAGTTATATTAAATTGGAAAATCCAATAATTTTTAAGCAAAAAGTAATCCACAAATTAGATTAACTTTTTAGTGAAAAAGAAATTGATTCATCCATTTATCCAAAGAAGAATAATTACAAGTGGGAAATTAGAATACACGATCCATACCCGATGGAAGGAAGAAAACAAAGTCATGAAATGTTTATCGGCGTTGGAACCAATTGATCTTCATCATCATCGCTTCCACCATCATGGCCATCATCATCATCATAGTTATCACTCTCTTCCTCAGCTGTACAACGTCACCGTCATCATCATCATCACCATCATCAATGCAGGCGGGGCAAGCCCGGGCAACAGAGTCGAGCTGGACGCCGGAGCCCGTCCACCGGGTCGGATCCTGACAGACCCGGCAAAGGACAACCCTCATATGCTTGGCGGCCAGGAAGTTAGCGCGGTGGACGGAGGCGTCGCACGCCCAGCAGAGGCAGGCCTCATCGGACTCGCAGTATGACGTGGCAATCCTGTTGCACAACTCGCATTTCTTCCTCATTGTCTAATTAATTGGTGTCGCATGAATTTTGATGGGCTTTGAAGGGAATGTATATATAATATAACGAGTTTTGGATGGACAAGTGCAAGTTGCAAATATTGTAATGGCCTAATGGCATTGCTTATTTGGTAGGAGCTTGGAGATTTGAGCTGTGAATCGATCGGATGGATGATTGTAATTAATTTGGGTACGTGGGAGGAATTTTCGGTTATGGGATGATATTGGCTGATGTGATTTCGATCTTAAGCTTTGTATTTATCTAAACTATTAGCATATGCTGTAAGATTCCATTCAGGTGGATCTTGGGCAGGTGCTTTCATGTGTAGTGCCATATGGTATATGTTATGTTATTTTATTTTCATTCATAGAATCGGTCATTGGCTTCATAATATTTAATGTGGGTGTCTTTTATTTAATTAATAACGCTTCATTTGGAGCAATTCTGATCACAAATCATGTCGTGTGTGAATCGGAACTAGAGATGGACATGGGCCGGGCTGGGCCGGGCCCGGGCCGGGCCACCACCGGGCCGGGCCGGAGAAGTAGGGCCCGGGACCGGCCCGGTATTGTACCGGGCTGGAGCGGGCCGGGCCCCGGGCCGGGCCGGGCTGATATATATCAGCCCGGTCCTTTATTTTTATTTTTTTTAATAAATAAATTATCCGGGCCGGGCTGGTCCTGGCCCGGCCGGGCCGGGCCGCAATTCCCAAACCCAGGCCCGGCCCATGGCCCGGGCGGGTTTGGCCCGGTTGGCCCGCGGGCTGGCCGGGCCGTGCCAATCTGGCCCAGATGGGCGGGCTGGGCTGGTGCGGGCCGGGCCGACCCGCACCTTTGGCCATCTCTACCTCATACTAAGACAACCGTCAATACAACATTTTCCAGGCAGGGAGAAAGATATGAAAACCCCAGATTGCCTCCTAAACTCTCCCATTACAACTTCTGCGTGGATGCAACTGAGGTAGTCCGAACCCTCAACACCATGGGGGATACTGTTAAATGGCCTCGAAAGAGTAACGTGCCCTCGCATCAGAAAGATAAGTCTAGATGGTGTGATTTTCACTTTGATCATGGGAACCGTATCGATGAGTGCATCGCGTTGCGAAAAGGAGGTGAGCGAGTTATTACGGAGGGGCACCTCAAAGAGTTAATATCAGAAAGAGCGAAGGAGCAGCTGGAGGCAACAAAGAAAAAGCTAGTCTGCCGCCACCCCCGAAGCACATTGGAGTAATCAACGTTATCACAGGGGGATCGGAGATTTGCGGCGTAACATACTCCGCAACCAAAAGGATCGCAAGGGATACGAGAAGAGAATGCCCTAAGACTCCTTCACAAACAAGTCTTGCCATGATGCCGATCACCTTCGACGATGTCGAAGAAAAGGAAGTTCACTGTGATTGTTCAATAATTTCTTTAACCATAGCCAATTTCCTTGTTAAAAGAATATTGGTTGATAACGGAAGTTGCACTAATTTGCTCATGTTGGATGCCTTGTACAGCTTAGGTCTTGGGATGGATGACATTGTCAAAAAATCTACGACTTTAGTAGGCTTCAGTGGTGAATCACGCAACACGTTGGGAGAAATATCCTTACCTACCGTTGCAGGAGGAATAAACTACCAGGTAAAATTCCAAGTGCTTGATTGCTCTTCACCTTTTAATGTCATTTTGGACAGGCCATGGATACACGGGATGAGGGCTATCCCTTCTACTTATCATCAATGCGTGAAGTTCCCGACGCCATGGGGAGTTCAGGAAATTAAGGGGGTACAGAAATTAGCAAGGGAATGTTATTCCGTAACAATGAAAGCAACGACTTCTAAGTATCTACAACTTGAAACAGGAAAGAAGTCGTCTGATTAGCAATTAAAGGACTATAGAACAACCACTTACTACGCAAAGCCGAAGATGCCAGAGCTTGAAGAAGTAGCTCTCGATTCACTTGATCCGTCAAGGAAAATCAAAATAGGAGCGGACTTGGAGCCAACTTTACGTGGACAATTGGTGGAGTTTCTACGGTCCTACAATGATTGCTTTGCATGGTCAAACGAGGATATGGTAAGCATAGATCCTAACGTGATCACTCACACCCTCAATGTCAATGAAAAAGTACCACCAGTCAAGCAGAAAAGGCGTAAGTTTGCACCCGAACGAAATCCGGTAATCAACGATGAGGTAAAATCCTTACTTGAATTTGGAAAAATTAGAGAAGTTAAATATCCTGATTGGCTTGCGAATGTGGTAGTCGTAAAAAAGAAAAACGGTAAGTGGCGCGTTTGCGTGGACTTTACCGATTTAAACAAAGCATGCCCCAAAGACTCGTTCCCTTTGCCTCATATTGACGCAATGGTGGATGCGATGGCAGGGCACGAGCTTTTAACTTTCATGGATGCATTTAGTGGGTATCACCAGATAATGATGCACCCCGACGACCAGAAAAAAACCGCATTCGTAACCAATCAGGGAACTTATTGTTACAAAGTTATGCCTTTCTGGTTAAAAAACGTAGGTGCTACTTATCAGAGATTGGTTAATAAGATGTTTCAAGAAAAACTGGGGGATACAATGGAGGTGTACGTCGACGACATGTCAGTTAAGTCGTTGAAGGCGGAGGACCATATTATTCACCTAAAAGACGCGTTCCAGATCTTGCGGAGCTACAAGATGAAATTGAATCCAACCAAGTGCTCTTTCGGAGTTACGTAACGATGTCTTTTGTATCGGATTTGTGTCTCATGGGATACAACCAACAATAATGAGTATAATGATCCACAAAAACAACATAGTATTTGTATCCATCATAAGAGAGAACAGGGGAAGTCCAAACATCATAGAATATGATTTCAATAGGAGAATGAGATACAATACTAGAAGTCGAAAAAGGAAGTTTGTGACTTTTATTAATTTGACAAGCAGTACAATCCAATTGAGGAAAGATAGACATAGGAAAATTGAAATGCTGGCGTAGAACTTTGAAAAATTCAGTAGACGGATGCCCTAGTTTGTGATGAAGAAATTCAGAATCTTTAGTAGATGGATGTCCTAGCATTGAGAGCATTAATCGGGACATCATCGGAAGGGGCTTCACGTTTCAAGGCAAGCTCTTTCACAATTAGCTTCTCATGAAGCTCTTCGAAGGAGATCGGAGTATCTCGATTATGAACGTCGTCAATGACCGACTGAAAGCTCGGATCAAAGCCTTTGAGAAGGTAAGAAGTGAGATCTTCCTGAGACATTGGATCATCTAATGATGCCAATAGATCGGCATCAGCCCTCATGCCGATCATGTACTCGGATATGGTACGAGAGCCTTTCTTGGTGAATCGAATTTTCTCTTTGATTTGTTCCCGATGTCCCCGAGAGGCAGTGTCATATGTGGACTTAAGGAGATCCTAGTCACCCTTGGATGTGGTTGCCCGAGTCACCAAAGGACTCACCGCTGCCGAGAGAGTGCTCACGAGGGCGCCTTGGATTAAGCGATCTTGGTGTTGCCAAGTCTTATAGGCCGGATTCGGAGTCGGTGGAGTACCAATTGACGCATGAGGGGATGGAATGGAGCCATCGAGATAACCGAATAGGTCATAGCCCTCAAGAATCAATTGGATCTGATTTTTCCATGCGATGTAGTTGGTTAGTATGAGTTTTTGGCTGTATGGGAACTGAACGACCAAAAAAGGCTTGTCAGCCTAATACGGGTTTGGTAAAATAGCAAAGAGGTCTTCTGCCATTGGAGAGGTGATACCATATGAAAGAGTAAGGAGTTTTGTAAATGCCATAATTTATTATTGAGAGAATAGAGACAATTTATACAGAGGAGATAACTTAATTAACCTACTCTAGAGGAGATATGCTGAAGTACGTGGATCCTCATATTTAGGATTACACAACAAACTCTAACAATATAGAAAGACTAGGTCAAATATATAATTACATATATTAATATAGTGCATTCATTTAATTTTCATACAACTCTTTTTAACTAGAAAGGTATCCAACACTGCATCCGCTTTTTCGTTCCTCTCAGTAGTAAATTAAAGCACCCGTTTAACACGAACCATTCATTTCCCCCCCTCAAACTCCATTTCCATTTCCGCCATCAATTTGACCTTCTAAATTTCAGTAACTAAAATTCCATTTCCAAGAGCACAAAAGATGGCGGACGTGGCTCCACAAGTCGAGCTAAGACATGGAGGCAGACGAATGCCGACGATCGGTCTAGGACTAGCGCCTGATCCTCCGGTGCCACCGGAGACCACAAAGACGACGGTTCTGGACGCCATCGAACTCGGCTACAGGCACTTCGTATTAGGATAAATATATTGTATTTATAAATTATTATGTTTAGAAAAGTCTAGAGTTTCTTGGAGCATAAACAACCCAAGTTTTAACCTAGAATTTCATGTATAAATACTTATCATATCAATGAGAATATTGTGATCTTCTCAACAGATTAATTCTCTCACATGGTATCAGCCTAGAAAGATCCTCTCAACAACCAAAAACCCTAGCTTCCGCCTTCTTTCTTCTAATTCACGATCACCATGACTACTTCTGAACTTCCATCTCAGAAAGATGAGTCCCATGAATCATCGCACAAACAAAACAACAACTTACTTGCAGTTGCTTCTGGTTCTTCGGGAACCTTCACTCTCAACTTTCCGACGCTCTCCATCAAGTTAGAGCGCACCAACTATACCTTATGGCGTCACACAGTGAAATCGGCTCTTGAAGCCTACAAACTCGAAGGCTTTCTTCGATCCTCCTACGAGCCTGTCAAGATGGTGCCGACGACGTTAGCTTCTGATGCGCCTCTTATAACCAATCCTGAACATGATGATTGGACGCAGAAAGACCGCTACATTCTAGTCTGGGTTCGCTCCACTCTCACAGCGCCACTCCTTGCTCACGTGGCTAGGGCGAAAACCACGACTGAAGCTTGGACCATACTCGAGAACATGTTCTATTCTCAGACTCGAGCCCGACTGATGCATCTCAAGAATCAACTCCAAAATTTTCCCAAAGGTACTCTCTCCATCTTAGAGTACGTTGAAAAGAAGCGAGCTTTTTCCGATGCTTTGGTTGAATGCTTTTATATTGTGCCTGATGATGACTTTGTTGAATTCGTTCTCAATGGTCTTGACTCATCTTACTCGCCATTCCTTTCGGCGTTCAATCTGCAAACTCGAAAAATCTCGTCTGATGAGCTACTTGGGCTTCTCTTGAGAGAAGAAGAAAGGCTCACCCCTACTGAATCTGCTCCTTCCACGAATCTGTTGGCCAATGTTGCTAGTAAACAAGTTAGCTCTTCACGTACTGACTCCAAGGAGCCCACTCGTCCAATTTGCCAGTTATGTCAAAAGCCTAACCATGAGGCAATAAACTGTTGGCATCGGGATAATTTCAAAGCCTTTCCCATGAAAAAACCACGCCAACAGCGTACCAACAACAATAGGCGTGGTGGCGGGCAACAGTCTGGCTATCAACAATTCTCCCGTGATCAACAGCAGCCGCAACAGACAAATAGGCAGGTCTACCACGTCTCCAATCCACCATCCAGTATTGTAGACCCTAATTGGCTGTTTGACTCTGGCGCCAATAATCATTGTACCTCAGATTTCGGTAACTTGTCCATTCAATCCAACTACTCCGGCAATGACGGCATGCAAGTTGGCAATGGTATGTCTCTACCTATTTCTCATATAGGAAAATCTATTCTTCCTGCACCAAATCAATCCATTCATCTTAACAATATTCTTGTTGTTCCTCAAATAAAGAAAAGCCTTTTAAGTATTAGTCAACTCACAAAAGATAATAATGTCTATGTTATTTTTTATCCTAACCACTGTCTTGTCAAGGATATGCAGGGTCGGACACTCCTAAGAGGAACCGTTGAGAACGGACTTTACCAACTCGAATCACCATCACCCAATCCTAGCCGACCTCAAGCTTATCTTGGCGAGCGTACCTCTCTTCAAATATGGCATGAACGGCTTGGTCATCCCAATGAGTCTATCTTAAAGAGTCTTGTGTCTAGGTTTAGTTTACCAATTTCTGTCAAGAATTTACATTCCGTTTGTGAGTCATGTCAAGTTGCTAAGAGTCATCGTTTACATATTTCGAGTTCTCATACTCCTAGTCGCATTCCATTTGAACTTGTTTATTCAGATGTTTGGGGTCCTGCCCCCGTTCCTTCATTTAATGGCAATAAGTATTTCCTTATTTTTGTGGATGATTGCACCAAATTTGTTTGGATCTACTTTTTGCATCATAAATCTGAAGTTCTCACATTTTTTTAAGGTCTTTCAAACCATGATCGAAGCTCAATTCTCCACCAAAATAAAACAGTTTCAATCCGATTGGGGAGGGGAGTATCGAAATGTTTCCACCTATCTTCAAACATAGGGTATTCTTCACCGGGTCTCTTGTCCACACACTCAATCACAAAATGGAGCAGCCGAGCGTCGTCATAGAACCATTGTGGAAAAGGGTTTGACTCTACTTTCTCATGCTAAAATGCCCATTTCATTTTGGGAACATGCTTTTCACACCTCGGGTTTTCTCCATAATAGAACTCTTACACCTATTCTCAATCAAAAATCCCCTTTTGAGTGTCTTTATCATAAGCCTCCCGATTATACTTTTCTCAAAATTTTTGGGTGTTTATGCTACCCTTTCCTTCGGCCTTATACTCACAATAAGCTCGAGTTTCGATCAGCCCCATGTGTCTTTGTAGGCTATAGTTCCCAACACAAGGGATATCTATGTCTTCATATTCCTACTAATCGAGTCTATATCGCCCGACATGTCGTATTTGATGAGACATCCTTTCCATACCAAAAATACACTCAGCCTAGTCCTACACATCATTCGTGCAGTTTACAAAGCCTTGACAATAGCCCCCTTGATCTTGCTGCACGTTCATCCACAAATTGCCCCACCACACCAGCCACTTTCTCGCCGCTCGCCTCCCCTGCACCGAGCCCACATGACCCATGCACCACGACGGTTGTGGAGCCTACCGACACCACTACCGCACCCACATCACCGACCGGGCCCATGCAGCCTGGTGACGTCACACTAGCCCCCTCACCTAACCTTGTTGAGCCTTTGAGTCCAATCTCACGGTTCTCTACGGAATCCGGCAATGCTTCCATGGCTTCGACAGGTACCTCTTCTACACCCTCTACTTCTTTACCTTCTAATTTACCATCTTTTCCCTCATATTTTCGGCCTGTAGATCAAAGTACACATACTATGATCACTAGGTCGAAAACATCCAGTTTAAAGCCTAAAACCCATTTGGCTACCAAACATCCTCTACCCGAAATGCCTAATACACCAAGTGAGCCAAAAACCTTTGCTCAAGCCTCGAAATTGCCGGAATGGCAAAATGCTATGCAGGTTGAATATGATGCTCTTATTGGGAATAGGACTGGGACCTTACTTTGCCTCCTCGTAATGCTAATGTTGTTGGTTGTAAGTGGGTTTACAGGATAAAGCGTCGTGCTGATGGTACTATTGAGCGGTATAAGGCTCGGCTTGTGGCAAAGGGTTTTAATCAGGAAGAAGGTATTGACTACTTTGACACTTTTAGTCATGTAGTTAAGCCTACTACTATCCGGGTTGTTCTTTCTCTTGCTCTCACGCATAATTGGAGTTTGAGACAGGTTGATATTCACAATGCTTTTCTCAATGGTGATTTAGCTGAACGAGTCTACATGGCTCAACCCCCGGGTTTTACTAATTCAAGCCGGCCTAATCATGTTTGTCTCCTTAATAAGGCGCTCTATGGCCTCAAACAAGCTCCTAGGGACTGGTTCACTAAACTCAGTCTCTTTTTGCATCGACATTCCTTTGTTCCATGCAAGTCAGACACCACACTCTTTATTCGGCGCAGTCAATCCTCTATTTTATTCATTCTGGTATATGTAGATGACCTCATTATTACAGGGTCTGATTCAGCTGAGATTGCCACATTTATTCAGCGTCTTAATGCAGCCTTCTCTTTACGTGATCTTGGCAATCTCCATTACTTCTTTGGCATTGAGCTTGTTCGTAATAAAGACACCATTGTTTTGTCTCAACAAAAGTATATTCGAGAGCTGTTGGAGCGTAGCAAAATGCAGGATGCAAAACCTATTTCATCCCCTGCAGAGCCGGCCTCTCGTTTAACTAAATCAGGTGATCCCTCTGCTGATCCAAATCTTTACAGAAGCATAGTTGGTGCACTTCAGTATGTTACAATTACACGCCCTGGGATCTCTTATGCCGTTAATAGGGTTTGTCAGTTTATGCATAGTCCCACTGAGACACATTGGCAAGATGTTAAACGCCTCTTACGATATCTCAAAGGCACAATTACAACGGGCCTTACTCTCAAGCGTGCTACAGATAATCGCCTTGTTGCTTTTTCAGATGCTGGATGGGCTTCTGATTCAGATGATTGCCGCTCTCAACATGGATTTGCCATTTACTATGGTGGAAACCTGATTAGTTGGGCCTCAAAGAAACAGAATGTTGTTGCCAAGTCGAGTACAAAAGCTGAATATAGAACCATTGCATTCGCTTCCACTGAGCTTATTTGGTTACAACAGTTACTTCAGGAACTTCAAGCTCCTTTACAGATACCTCCGATCTTATTGTGTGACAACTTAAGTGCCACTTACATGTTTGCTAATCCGATATTTCATCAGCGATCTAAACATATTAAAATTGACTATCATTTTGTACGGGAGCAGGTGGAAGATGGTACTCTTATCGTTCGTCATGTTAGAGCTCAAGATCAAATTGTTGACATCTTTACTAAAGCTGTTGGCTCAGCCCGGTTTCAAGCTTTAAGGTCCAAGCTGCATGTCCATACACCTCCATGAAAACCACCCCTTATTTCAGAAAACCACCCTTTATCTTGAGTCATTTACAAAAAACCACCCCTTATTTCACTTTTTTCAGAAAACCACCCTTTATTTCACTTTTGTTTGCATTGAACCACCCATCCTATTTTTCTGTCTTTATTTCCGTCAAAATGAGTGAAAGTACAAAATTACCCATGGGTTAGGGAGAACAAAATCAATTAACATGATAAAATTGTATCTCTATAAGTGGGGTTTTTCATATTTCTCTACCAAGCATGGAAGGTATCAAGAAGGTGAAGGAGATGGATCTATGGCTTAATTGTGTTAGACCGTCTATCTTCTTAAGGTTAGACTTCAATTTTGTTTTAAAATTCCATTTCGATCGAACCTGCAACATAGACGAGACACAAGAAAATGGGCACCAAATTACTCTACAAACATCAAATAGCACAGGGGAGAAATTAATAAGGGGCAACTAGAAGCATCCTTCAACTGATGCAGGGGCAAGCAAATTTGAGTAAAAGTTCTCAACAACACAAGAAACAACGCTTTTAACAAATTAAATCAACACAAAAATCCCCACATTTGTTCCATTCAAGTCTAATTCACATGCTCATTAACTCAAATTTTAGTTACCAATAACAAACCAAATAAAGGATCCAAAACCCCAGGTCGAACCCAAGAAGCGCAGAAATTGATTTTTTTAGGGTTATTTGAATGATGACGACAAGTGTGACTCAAATGATAGATTTAGGATCTAGCTAGGAGTTACCTCTTCGAGCTAAAAGGAAATTGACAGTCTATTGACTCTATTGTGTCCACTCATCGCCGGAGAAGGTGAGGGTGAGTACCAGCTGTGATAAATTGTGGGAGGACGGTAGGGGGCGGTGAATACCTAAAAGTTAGTAATTGGGGGGAATGGAAGAACTGAAGGAGTAGCATATATGATTTCATTTGTGATAAATTTAAGTTTCAACAGAGATATTATAGTCCAAATGGGTGATCCATAATAGACTTGACGGTAAAATAGACAGAAAATGTGGACAGGTGGTTCAATGCAAACAGAAGTTAAATAAGAGGTGTTTTTTTGAAAAATATAAAATAAAGGGTGATTTTTTGCAAATGCCTCAATATAACGGGTGGTTTACTGTAATTTACCGTATAAATTATGGCCCATGTTATGCACCGCCCCATAAAATTAGTATGCAACATTCAATTTATTAAAAATTACAAAACTAGTCCAAACATAATTTTCCTCCCTTTTCCACATTCTCTAGTGTCTGCAACCTTAATTGAAATCTAAATTTCTCCATACTGTTATTTTTTAAAGAATGTCGAGTGACAACGAAAGAAGTTCTCAAGACAAATTACATAATCGAGATTCAACGGTACGTGTACTAGACTACAGTTATTCTACTAATTTTCGGAAGAATGTCGAGTGACTTCATATAATTTTTTTTTCAATTTTCGGAAATATATATGAACGTGCGCAGATTGCGTGCAAAACAACTATGCACGCAATTAAGTGGTGTGCACAAATACTTTGCACATCGAAAATTGGTGTGCATAAAGAAGCAGATAATTGGATATAATATATGTGCACGCAAATCTTTTGTGTGCAAAGAAGCAATGCACGACCTATTATTGTGTGGATATTAAATTTATGCATGTAATATCTGTATTTGCCCAGATAATTTGTGTGCATCAGCAAACTACACACACTTTTATTGCGTGCACACACTTTTAGTTCACAAAATTTGTATATTGTTTGCAACATGGAGAGGTCCATCATTAACAAATTTAGATTATGTTTTTCATTTGGTGCAGGATCATAATATTTATGACTCAATAAATTTAGATGATATCGATTTTTGTAATGATGGAGGTGAAGATTTGGACTCTAATGCACCACTCTATAAAATTAGTTTGCAACATTTAATTTATTAGAAATTACAAAACTAGTCAAATATAATTTTCTTCCCTTTTCCACATTTTGTATTGTGTGCAACCCTAATTCAAATATAAATTTCTTAATACTGTTATTTCTTAACAAATGTCGAGTGACAATGAAAGAAACTCTTAGGACGAGTTACATAGTCAAAATTTCATGGTACGTTCACCATTTATATAAGGGTTTTTTCTATTTTCATAATTGTATGTTCACGTGCACCGATTGTGTGCAAAAGAACTATGCACGCAATTAACAAATTTGCAAACAAGCCTTGCACGCCAAACACTTGTGGGCATAAACAAATTACACGCAAAGTTTTTGTGTGCAACGAAGCTACGCACGCAAGATTATTGTGTGGATATTATAAATGCACACCAAATTTCTGGGTGTAATATATGTATTCTCCCGGATAATTTATGTGCATCAACAAACTGTACCCCTTTTAGCTCACAAAATCTGTAAATATTGAGTACAACATGTAAATATAAAGTGTTTGACTGTTACATTGTTTTGATTTGGCTAAAATGGGCTAAGAAGCTATATTTTATGCTTACATTGCACTTAATAAATGACATTGGTAGCTTTACAAGGGAAAATAAATAACTAAGATTAATGTTTACTGTACAATTCCATTTTGCTTAGTGTATCAAAACCAATTAGCTTAGCTATGATGCTATCTACAAAAGTTCGATCCGGGATTGAATTCCGTTGATAGATGAGAATTGTAAGCATGATTCAAATTGTTGTTGCCTTGAACTTGTATAGACAACCGACATGTTGTCTCTCAGTCATCAATTTCTTGAACCTACGATAAACCTGGAGATGGGAAGAGAAGGGAAAGCCTAATAAATAAAAATCAGGGTAAACTGAAAAACAAAGTGAAAATACAAGCAATGAATGAAAAGCTCTCGAGTGTGACAAATAAATACATGTCATAAGCTTGTAGTTCAGAGAAATAGGCATTAGGACAAGCACTAGCTAAAGTTTCTTTGAGGATAACATTTTATATATTTGAAATCAAATTCACTTTTAGAATCGTAAAGAGAGGGGAAGATCTTGAAGAACAACTTTCACTGTAGAATTAGCTTCTGGCTTTGGCATGCTTGCAAGTAGAGATAATATTGAACAAAGTCAAGAAAAGGACAACTATCAGAATCTAATTGGCATTGATACGAACTAAGCATATCATTACACATAACCCATTTTTATAGAAAAACAAACCAATTAACCAAATTGAATGTGAAGATGGAAAATATATAAGTGCAAACCTCTTGAAAATTAATAAACAAAAAAATATGGAAAATTTAAGGGCGAGTAATGTATTTAAAAATCACCCCATAGTGATTTCAAAAATTAAAAACAAAGAAAGAAAATAAACAGCATGTATGTCATAGTGACACTTTGAAATTATTTATAAATTTCATAAGGTAAGTTGTCCAGAAGTATAACATCTTTCAGGCAAGTATGTCACAGTGAATCATGCCACTTGCAATAATCTACCACACAAAAGAACATCCATCCAGATTAAAATATGGCCGGCTATTACACTAAACAAGGCCAACACTAGCAGATGTTTAGAATAGTCCAGTATAACATGTAAATAAAGTAGCAAACACCCATGTTGAACATCCCAGTTATTAGGAAGGGGAAAAAGAAAAAAAAAAAAGAGCAGCACATTCAGTAGACTTTTGAGACATCATTGAGCCACAAATTTAACTCCCTAAATTCTTTTTGATCAAAGTGAGAGGCATGCTCTCAACTATATTTTATTAAGTGGAAGCCAAAACAAGGGGAGGCAGGGAGACCCCAATTACATCACAATACAGCAGCTCCTGGACATCAGTAGGAGGAACAGGGAGAATATGCAGACCCAAAGGAAAATTATGTGCAAGACCGGCGAGGCGGTCCGCAACTCTATTTCCTTCCTTAAAGGAGTGCTAGTAGGAATGTAGGATTGCTAGTATAGGTCGAGCCTTTTGAATGGTATTGATTAATTTGGAAAGAAAATTTTCAATTAAACAGTGGAAACTGGAAACTCGTTAAGATTAGGCAGTTGAACATTGAGAAGACAGTTAGCAGAGCAGACTTACTACTTCATTGAAATTTCCATCTGGAATAAAGGTAACAAGAAGCAAATTCACCCACCTACTTTGAAAGTGCTTTCTCAATTGTTCCCCTAATGGAAGGATAAGGCCACCTAAAATATTTACTGTCTGCAATCTTCTACTAATTGTACAAATGTACAATAGTCATCAACCTTACATTTGGGACCATGCATGCACGGTTACCACATGAAAGTATGAGAAATAAGTAATTCCTAAAATAATAATAGCCCCCCCTTGATTTCACATGATTAGATCATGGAGAAGTATGCATGCATTTCTCCATGAAACATCAATACATCATATGATCATAATGCTTTTTTGATGCAATATCAATAGGGGTCTTGCTAAACTGACTCCTACTTGTCATGGCAAGATATAAAGTAAATCTACTCTAAAAAAAAAAAAAAAAAAGAATGTTCACAAAAGACAAGGACAATCTTGCCATGCAGATATCAGAATTAAAGTTGGATGGGCGTAGGTTTGCAACTAGGAGAATGCCGAGCTTCAAAAATATTACACATGAAAACACTTAACAAGAATTAATTATAATTTAGAACCAAAACTATCTGACGCAGCGCTTCCACTAAGCAAATACTGTCTCCATTAAGCAAACTTAAGCATGCTTACAAATCCACTAACAAAAAGTTTCATATCCAGGATGCATCCTAGTTCATGAAAGAAATGCTTACAAATGCACTTACAAGCATCGAGCATGTGCATTATAACATCAATAGTCACACAAGTGTGATAGCTCAACATTAGAGCACCTAGCTAGAGTAGCCTGCCGGAGTATATAATACAATCTCTAGTAGTTTTGGTCCACTTCCCAAGTCATGTCAAGCATAAATAAAAATTTTGACAAGCAAAAGTTAACAAAACTTGTAAGAGCAGAACAGTTTTTTAACAAAAGGAAAGAGATGAGAGGACTATGAAAATGCATTGTCTTCATAAATAGATGTCCCTCACACGCATTGAGCTCGAACTACAGAAGAATGATTAAGGAAATTCCATGTGCTTATGATGATTTTAACTAGGTCCATTAGTGAATTTTCACAAATTTATATAAAGAAAAGGATGCTTGTGAACTAGTGTTGGATTGAACCCATCATGCCATCAGAACAAGTAACCATTACAACTTTCACATCAGTGCAATGTCTTATAAAGGTCCATGAACACACAAGTCCCACAAATAGTTCACAGCTTAATCACAAGCGCAGCTAGGTCACCATTCAAAGGCTAGCTATTTAACAAAGAAAAGTCAACAGAGTAGAACTTTAGACTTATTTCTGTTATTTCTCAACTTACTAATATGGAATAAGCCCAAACTAGTCCAATTGCAGTGAATAAACAAGCTAATTTTGCCTAAACTACACGAATTACACTCTAATCTTCCTTTATCGTTGGATAAATAAACAAGAATTTTGGGCAATCAAAATCACATCAATTAAAACTGAAAAACTTACCATTGTAATCCCTAGAAGAGCCCGCGTAGGGTCAGTTGAAGAGTTAGGAAGAAGAAGATCGGCGGCAGTACGGCAGAGGACATGCACGACGAGCCCTAGGGTAAGCGCTGCGTGGAGGAAGGGAAGGGTGAGGAAGAGGAACGTAAGAGGGACTATGGAGGGAAGAGGAAGGGAGGAGTAAGGCTACAAGAAGACGTCAATCTTCCCATGATCAGAAGGGAAGGCAGCCGTCTTGTTCCAGGCAGAGCGATCGAGATAGAGAGAAAGACGAGGAAGAGAATGTGGACAAAAGTGGGCTTATTTTGTAATTTTTGATATAAAAAAAGCTGCATACTAAAATGCAAGGAGTTGCATAGTTGCTATGTAAATTATTATGTTTAGAAAAGTCTAGAGTTTCTTGGAGCATAAGCAGCCCAAGTTTTAACCTAGAATTTCATGTATAAATACTTATCATATCAATGAGAATATTGTGATCTTCTCAACATATTAATTCTCTCACACTTCGACACCGCCCCTTTGGGGGAAGCCATTTCTGAAGCTCTTTCTCGGGGCTTAATCGCCTCTCGTGACGACCTCTTGCGTTTTACCTGCACTCCAGACCACTCTAAGGTAATTTCCATTTCATTCAAATCAGACCTTATGCAAAACAACTATAGTAGAATTACTTTCAGTAAAGGTAATTTGGTCCAGTTAGAGTGTCCTCCGCTCTTTCCCCGGTTAGGTTTTAGGTTTAATTAGGGTTTGATTCAAGCCTTGACCAACAAGGTTCCGATACGAATCCACATCGGGTTCGTATTAGTTTTGCTGGGTGATTTTTGCAACTAAAAAATCGCCTTTGTTTGGTTGTGTTTGGTTGTGTTTTAGGAATCTCAAGTTAGATTACCTTGATCATTATCTGATACACTGGCCAGTGAGCTCAAAGAAAGGGGTGTACGAGTACCCGGTTAAGAAGGATGAGTTTTGTGCTATGGACTACAAGGGTGTATGGGCAGCCATGGAAGAATGCCAAAGAGCTGGTCTTACAAAGGCCATTGGAGTGAGCAATTTCACTCTCAAGAAGCTGTCTGAGATCCTGTCGGCTGCTACAATCCCTCCTGCTGTCAACCAAGTAGGACTAACTAAGACGGTGTGCTCTGAATTTAGTTTGAATCCCTCTGTTTGTTTCTGGTGTTATGATAAGCTTTGGTGAATTTAATAGGTTGAGGTGAACCCGAGCTGGCAACAGAAGGAGCTCATTGGTTTCTGCAAGGATAAGGGAATTGTTGAGACTGGTTACTCGCCTTTAGGAGCGATAGGGACCTTCTATGGCAGTAACAAGATTATAGAGTCTGATGTGATCCAGGAGATCGCAAAGAAAAGAGGGAAGACTGCAGCTCAGGTACATGATCACTTAAACTACTAGTGCTCATAGTTTTTTTTACAGGACGGGGGAAAAAGGATAATTACATAAAGCCACTTCTTATTCAATAGCAAGCATGCTTTGTATACTCTGATAGGTTTCTCTGAGATGGGTGATTGAGCAAGGCATTACCGTGGCTGTGAAAAGCTTCAACAAAGAGAGGATGAAGCAAAACCTCGGAATATTCGACTGGGAGTTGAGTGCAGGAGACCATGAGAAGATCAAGGCTATACCCCAGAGCAAAACATGTAAAGGATTGGATTACACTTCGAACTTTGGACCTTTTAGGACAATTGATGAACTCTGGGATGGAGAAGTCTAAGCTCTCAATCTTGAACTCATCTTGACAGGTTTCTTAGCTCTTTTTTTTATTTAGAAGAAGCTATGCTTGAGCTAGCGCATTCTGCTTCTTGTTTCTAGGGTGTCCTTAATTTGAACTGTCTAAAAGTTATTAGTATCCATGAAAAGTGATCAAGTGATAACAGTACAAGTTAAGCTCTTAATCTGTACAAGTTTGCTCCATCTATAAAAAGACTATTTCAGATTCTGGGGATTAGTTAACCTGAAAGAACTTAGCCAGTTTCTGGGATACAGACTGCTGTGTGTATTCCAACAAGCTGTCTTCATTGCCATCATATTCGTCATCATTCTCATACACTAGATAAATCCTGTAACTTCTTAGCTCGGCACTGCTGGCATATATCCATAGCATTGACACTTCCAATTTGTCACCATCTTCTAATAAGGAGACAAGAGGATGAAAATCTTTGAATCTGCACAAGTACAACTGATCCTCACAGGTACTTGGCATTGCATTCAACCTTGGTGTTGTGCTGAATATTGGATCCGCACGGCCTGTTCTTATGATCTTTACCTGAATCGCTGCTAGTGATGAAGATGCTAGCTCATCCATTATATCAGTCTTCACTGACAGAACAACACCAATTATGACTGATTTAAGTGCAGAGTTCACATGGCTTCTGTAAATAACCGCCCCTTCAGAAAATCAATCAGGGATTCGGCTTCCTGGAATGCCCAAATAACTCAGTTTCTCGTATGTTGCCTGCACATAAACAATTGTTTCATGGGTCACCATAATTAAGATGATGTAAGGGTTTGCTTGGATTACATGAGAATACATTATCTTGTATTAAATTCTGAATTTAATGCACTATAAACCAAGACAGTGTATTAACATGTCATATTACAGCTGTACCTTGCTCAGTCTTTTCTTTACTGCAGAAGCACTTGCATTGCAACCAGCCATGTAAACTTGTCTCAAGGATCTCAAGTGTTCAATGCCAGGAACATCTTGTAGTTTGCCACAGTTTGTGAACTGCAACTCTACTAAGTTTGTGAGATTTGAAATATCAGGTATGCTACACAAGACACTACAATTGGGAGCATTTAGTTGGATCAAACTCGAAGGGAGAGGAGGAAGCAGCTCAAGGTTTTGACAATGAGGAAGCTGAAGCTTCTTCAGGACCGAAAGGCCCTCAAGATTAGAAGGTAGACTTTGAAAGCTATTGTAACCAAGGTCCAGGGTTTCCATTGAAGACAGCATCTTGAAATTCTCAGGTATCCTACCAGTAATATTCCATCTACGAGCATCGAATTCTTGTAGCTTATACAGGTTGCCAAAAGACACAGGAAGTTCAATTCGCTTCTCAGGATTCACCTTTTTCTTCATCTTCAATATCACAAGCTTTGAAAGCATTCCGATGTTTTCGGGTAATTCAGTGATGGCAGTTTCTTCCATCCAGAGATGATACAAAGACTTTAACTGTCCAAATGAACTGGGCAACGTGCTGAGGTTTGTACATTTATTTAAGCGCAGAGTTATGAGATTTTCCAACATTCCTATGGACTCGGGAAGCTTTTCGATGGAAGTATGTACTAGATTCAGCTTAGAAAGGGAGGACAGATTCCCAATTGACTCGGGAAGTTTTTTAAGTGAAGTACAATCACCCATATCAAGAGTCTGAATTACCTTCAAGGAGCTAATCTCATCAGGCAGCTCAAGAATCTGACTTCCATGCAGATGAAGCTCAACGATAGAAGTTAATCCTTTGATTGAAGCTGGAAGAGAATGAAGTGGACATTTCCCAACTGACAAGGACTTGAGATAAGGTAGTGAACAACATGAATCTGGCAGCTGACTAATAGAAGTGTTTGTCAAATGCAGAATTGACAGTGACTTGATTTCTCCAACAGAATCGGGGATTTTTTTGAGCGATGAGCAGTGCCCTAACTTCAGTTGCTCAAGGCTCTGCAAAAGTCTAATAGTATTGGGTAATTCTTCGACTCCGGAACTGGTAAGGGAGAGGATTTTTAAAGAGCCCATGTTTCCTATGCATGTAGGTAGACGTTTCAGCAGGGTACAATGATCTAGCATCATCAATTCAACTCTCGTGAGGTGAAACAAGGCGGGCAACTCTGTAACCCCAGTTCTATCAAGATGAAGCTCTCTTAAAGATTTCAGGCTGCTCAAATTACACGGCAATTGGGTTAGTGCACTGCAGTCTGAGAGAATCAACTCCTCAAGACGTTTGAGCCCACTTATATCTCTTGGAAGAGCAATTAGGCTTGTACACCGTGTTAACTTCAACTGAACTAATGAAGTCATATGCCCCAAGGAGTCATGAATCTTGCTCAAATTAACACAATCCTCAAGAACTAGTTTCGTTACTTTGCAATGCCCAGAAAAATCTGGTAAAGATGTTAGGCGATGGCAGTTGCTGAGTTTTAAGACTGTCAAGTCCTTGACCACCTATAAAAAGAAAGAAGAAACTCCACAGAAAAATGAGAAATCATAATGCTATAAAAGGACAAAAAAACATACTATTAGGAGTGGACTGACAATTATCTGAATTCTAAAAACTACAAAAATAATATGCATTATTAAGTATATAGCAAAACAAACATTGGCAAAAAAAAAATTATGAACAAATTTTTCAATTGAAATTGTAGGGGAAATGCTGCTGAAATCAGAAGAAAATGACATGCTTTATACGTTTAGTCATAATTTATTATTTAGTTGGATTCAGGCTGCAAATTGACATGTTATACTGGTATATAAGTTACACATTATATTATTCTCAATAATTTCTAAAGCTTTTTTTTTATATATCATATACTAATTAGTAAGATTTCTTGTCACTATTCCTAGTATAAAATAGACATATCTCAACTAACTTGAAAGTTGTACATCTACATCTAAATAGCAAAATGAAAAAGTATGCACCTGATTTCTACTGGAGAACAGCCAGCTTGAACTCCAAAGACATTCTATAGTGCTTTCTGAGAGGTCTAGGACTCTGATTTCTTGAGGAAGTGCAGATGGAAGAGCTTTCCATGGACATCCTTTCCATCTGAGCCACCTCAATGCAGGTGGCATGTAGTTGACTTCACCTCTAATGTTCACCTCATTGATCTGCAACAGCTTAAGTTTCAGCAGACGTTGAAATGATACATTGTTAAGATCTGAATTTACTGATCCATATGAGATGAAGTTTCTCAAAGCATCTAGCAGAGGCGAAGTCTTGACAACAACCCGGTTCATCAGCGACTTGTTTTTTCCGGTGTCCAGGATGATCCCTCGTACCTTTTCTGTACCCTGATCACATAAAAAGAATGGATGAATCAACAACCCTGATCACATAAAAATGCGCCCTATAACGGGCAGCAGTAACTAAATTCGTAATACCGTGTTATTTGTAAGAACATTGACAACATCATCATAATTCCAAAGTCTGCTTCGGTTACCAAGATTCTCAACGTCTTGCTCTATAACAATCTGTCTTCCCATGTCTCTTATCTGATCATGCATCCATAAGACATCATCATGTTGGGTGATTTTCAAGAGCGATTTTGTCACGAGTTTCCCAATTGCTTCCTCAGCATTAAACCCACACCCAAGGAATACATCAATGGCATCTACTCTCTTCATTCCAACGTGAACGAACAAGCACGAAATATCAAGAAACATACATTTTTGCTCACGATCCAGCTCATCATAGCTAATCCTCAACACGTCCTGCAAATGAGAAGGGCGAATCAGTCTCAATTTCTGCAGAGCTCTTTCCCACTCTCTTCTTGTCCTCTTATCAAGCAACACCGAGCCAAAGACTTCAATTGCCAAAGGCAGTCTCCCGGTCAAGGACACCATTTCCTTAGAGAGACTCCTAAATTCTTCCGTGGGCTCCTTCCTTCTTAATGCATGATAGCTAAACAGCTCAAGAGCCTCAGAATCAAGCAACCCTTTCGCCTCATAAAGCTCGTCTTCATGAACAAAAGATAACCTATCTTTGTCTCTGCTGGTAGCTATAATCCGGCTACCTTCACTGAAGCGTTTTCTCTGTATCCCAATTTCCTCTAGGTGCTTAACACCGATGACATCGTCAAGAACAACTAATACTGGGTCCCCAATCGGTGCATCCTCATCATCTAAAAGACGAGTGGTTTGTGTTAGGCTGAAACTTAGTTTGAGAATCTGATTTTTAAGTTAATTGATTATGTTATTATGTAATGTGCAGCATGTGTATTAGTGTGTGTAAGTTAGTTTAATTAGTTGCTGTCATATTTGGGTATTGTCTTGTGCAGTAGGTTAAACATGAAGTCAGAGATAAACTGTCGAGACACTGACTTTGTGAAGTAGTTATTAATTAAACTGTCATCAAGAGAAGTTAAATGGCAGTTGCTGGTTTGTAAAGCCATTTGTTCAATACAAAGAAAGCGTACGTTGTTGGACAAATGTCTGTGTGATTCATTTTCCTCAAATCTGTCTCAAGAGTGAAAACAGACCTTGTTTTTCTTCAGTTTGCACGGAAAGATCGCGAATGAGTTTATTCTTGATAGAGAGCACACCTTCTTTCTCCACTGTTTCCTTGAGATTGGGGATGAAGCAGCGCCTTTTGAAGTAAGCGACAAGTCGACTGAAAACGGCCTTGGCCAAGGTTGTCTTGCCTATCCCTGGCTGTCCGTGGATTCCAAGGAAGCGAACGTCGCTGTGCTGAAGATTCAAGAGGCTGATGACATGGTCTACGCGAGAGCCCAGCCCAACGGGGTATGCTGCAACTTGAACTGGGATTGTGCTTAGCTCACTCAAAACTCTCGTAACTATCCTTTGTATTACGTCAGATTCATCACTGCGAACGCACATAACCAAAAAACATGAAAGTATGGAGATGAAAGTCAACAAATTAAGAGCTGCGTTATTTATAAAATCAATCAATAGCTCTCTAGAAGACCAATTCATAGTAGCATTTTGCCAATAAATCATGCCCAATAAGTTACACAGCAATATATATGTCAGCAGACAAGCACATGATATGAGCTGTTCCATTAGATAATTAATATCCAAGATAGTTACGTTGTTAGCTTGTAATGTGCTCAGCATCTTTCAGTAAAACATCCTTGAAAATTACCCACCTCTGATCTAATTCCAACACAAAGCCGGATCTGTTGCCAGCCATCTGGAGCGCCTGTTTCCACCTCTCGACCCGCTCATCGCCGTGATCCCGGGCCAGGACATGAAAGGCGTCGCCAAACGGGCCAGTCTGCGAGCGAACATGAGACGGGTTGACCCGGTAGAAAACAGGGATGACGAGCTTCCGACACTCGAAGAGCGTAACTAGCTCCTCGAGGCACCACCGGGAGTCGGCGTACCTCGGGGAGATGACAGCGACCGACGCAGCGGAGTCGTGGATGGCTTCGACCAGGCTCGGAGCGATCTCGTCTCCGCCGCTGAGCCCCTCGTTGTCGATGAAAGTTCGGACGCCTCTGCTATCCAGGGCCGAGTAGAGCTGGCCAGTGAAGTTGTGACGCGTGTCCTCGCCTCGGAAGCTCAGGAACACGTCCCAGCTGAGCTGCATTGCGAGTAGGGATGGTGCCAGTGGCTGATCCGATGCTGAGACTTCCTCCTCCATGGCTCAATCCTTCTTGCCTTGATCGGAAATTTTATAGAACGGGAATGTTTTTCAGAGCAAAGCTCAAGTTCTCTTCTTGGAAAGATGTCATCGGCTACTGAGATAAGATAACTGCTATTTATATAGCTAAACCCTACTAGAAATAGTACGGACAAGACTAAGCCCGGTTCAACACTAAATAATGAAATAAAGAGGAGAACCGGTTCACAACAATTTATTCAGCAAAATTAAGCAGGGACGGATGCAGGAATTTTAGTCTGGGCGGGCTGGATTTGTTGTCTATCAAGTGAATTGATCGAAGATGAACGAGAAGATGATTGAGAAGAAAGAGGAAGAAGGAAGTAAATCAGAGGCGGGAAAACGTCGTCTCTGTTTCTGAGTTGTATTCAATGAATGTAACAGTGATTACAGACTTTGTTACTTACGCAGGGCTCAAGTGCAAATGCCACGTAAGGCTAACAAACCCACTTAACTACACTTAAGCTACAAGCTAAGCTTATATGTTTTAATACCAACACCCCCCTTCAAGATGGTGGGTCTAAGAGCCCCATCTTGGAGAACAAAGAGTGAATTCTAACACCAGGAAGTGTTTTAGTAAGAAAATCAGCTAGTTGAAGATGAGTAGAACAATGTGTCAAGTCAATCAATCCTTCAAGCGGTTTTTCTCGAACAAAGTGACAATCGAGTTCAATGTGCTTGGTCCGTTCATGGAAGACCGGATTCTTAGCAATATATATGGATGCTTGGCTATCGCATTTAACCTGGATTGGAACAATGTCTTCAACTGTCAACTCAACTAGCAACCGGCTTAACCATGATAACTCAGCACAAACCCTGCGCAATGATCTATACTCAGCTTCAGCTGAGGAAAGAGACACACTTTGCTGTTTTTTAGATCGCCAAGAGATCAAACTTCCACCAAAGAAAACAACAAATCCACTCACAGACTTCCTAGTGTGAGGGCAAGTTGCCCAATCTGCATCACAGTATGTTGTAAGTTTATAATCAGAATTGTTGTTTAACAACAAAGCTTTGCTATGAGTCCCTTTGACATAAGCAAGTACGCGCAAGGCTGCAGCATAATGACTGGTGCGAGGTGCTTGATTGAATTGGCTCGCAAATTGGACTGAATATGCCAAATCAGGCCTAGTGTTGACAAGAAAGTTCAATTTCCCAACCAGTTGCCGATAAGGCAAGGGATCTGACAACAGGTCACCATCAGAAATCAAAAGTTTTGTCTTAGGATCAAGAGGACTAACCACAGAATCAGTGACTGGACCAAATTCAACCAGCATTTCTGATATAAACTTCCTCTGACTCAGCATCATACCTTGTGAGGTTGTGATGAATTCAATGCCAAGAAAATAATGCAGGGTGCCTAAATCTTTGATTCGAAATGAAGAATCCAGAAAAGCTTTCAACTGAACCATTTCTTCAGAATCACTTCCTGTGAGTATAACATCATCAACATATACCCCAAAAAACACCACACCGGCTTGGGAATGCTTAAAGAATAGAGAATAGTCATTTAATGATTGAACATATCCTCTAGATCGTAATGAAGATGAAAGCTTATCATACCATTGGCGAGAGGACTGTTTTAAGCCATACAAAGACTTCTTAAGTTGGCAAACTAAATTCTTATGCTCAACCAACAAACCTGGAGGCACCCTCATATACACTTCATCTAAATCCCCATGAACAAATGCATTGTTTACATCCAACTGAAAAATGGACCAAGATTTCTTCAATGCCACTGTAATAAGAGCCCTTACTGTAGTCATTTTAATAACTGGAGAGAAGGTCTCAGTGTAGTCAATCCCTTCCTTTTGAGTAAACCCTCTTACCACTAGCCTGGCCTTGTATCTATCAATTGTTCCATCAGACTTTCTTTTGATCTTGTACACCCATTTGCAAGTGATAGGCTTCTTTCCCTTTGGTAGCTCTACAACCTCCCAAGTTTGATTAAGATGTAAAGCATCAAACTCTGCCTGCATTGCTTCTTGCCATACTCTGAATTTACTTGCATGATCATAGGAAGATGGCTCAAAATCGGGAACAAAATCAAGATCAACAGTTTCAGCTGGGAATACAACAGTGGATGTTAGAGTATGAGCACAAAAATGCTCATCTGCCATTGCAGCTCCACACACATAATCAGCCAAGTAGCTAGGAGCATGATGTTCTCTACTAGACCTCCTAAGCTCAGCAATTTGAGGAACTACTACATCTAAATTTCCAACATCAAAGGAATCGGCTCATCATCTCCTTGATATTCAAAAGAAGGGAATAAAGGAGTGGTATGTGTTTGAGGTTGAGAATGAATGAAAGGAAAGATAGTCTCATGAAAAATAACATCTCGAGAGATTACAAGTTGTTTGGTTTCAAGGTTATAAGTTTTGTAGGCTTTCTTACCAAATGGATATCCCAAGAAAACACATGGCATAGCTCTGGCTTAAAATTTGTCTCTACCTTGTTTCAATGTAGAAACAAAGCATAAACAACCAAAGACTCTCATATGTAGATAACTGGGTTCTTTGTACTAGCTCAAAAGGAGTTCGGTTATGAAGGATTTTAGAAGGTAATCTATTGATAATATAGACAGAAGTAAGAACACTTTCACCCCAGAATTCTGAAGGTAGCTTGGATTCAAACATCAAAGATCGAGCAACTTCTAGAATGTGTCTATACTTGCGTTCTACTACTCCATTCTGCTGTGGAGTGGCAGTGCAAGAAGTATGATGAATAATGCCTTTGGACTGCAAATACTCAGAAGCTTCCTTACCAGAACCAAGCTTCAATGCATTGTCAGATCTAATAACCTGAACAATCTTTCCAAATTGCCTCTGAACCATTGCTAGAAAACACTTAAGGATTGTGAAAGCATTGCCTTTAGTTGCTAGCAAATGAACCCAAGTAAATCTAGAGTAATCATCTACAACGGTAATGAAGTATTTATAACTATTGTATGTAGCAGTTTTATAAGGCCCCCAAACATCCACATGTATCATTTGGAAGGCATAATCTGTACCGATTCGACTAGAAGGGAAAGGAAGTCAAGTCTGTCTTGACTTTGCACAAACAACACATGGCAAGTCATTGGTTTTTGAGGTTAAATGTTTAGCTATAGGTAAATTTTGAAGTTTATAGGAAGGTAGATGACCTAACCGAGAATGCTAAACTGGAAGTTCCACAAGACTCAGAAAATGATCATTCACCTCTTTATTCTTCTCAACTTGTTTGAGTTCCCGTTGAGATGGGGAAGCTAGAAAATATAAATCTCTGTGGGACTCACCAACCTCCACAGGCATCCCCTTGGAAGGAGCCTGCAAAAAGCACTTAGTAGGTGTAAATGTCAAGTTACAATTCAAATCCTTGACTAATTTCCCCACAGATATCGAATTGCATTTGAAACTGGGAACGAATAGCACATCTTTCAGGATCAGACTTGGCAAGATTTGCACTGATCCATATATAGTAACAACTGCAGTAGCTTGATTAGGCAATGAAATAACAAAGGGCTTGGATAACCGTTGCTTGTTGTCAAACATGAGCTCATCATAACACATATGACAACTTGCACCACTATCAATTATCCAAGTCTCTTTGTAGAAGATCTCAGTAGTAAATGTTGTACCTGCAAAGCCAGCAAAGTCATCTTGCGAAGTTGTTTTTCCCTTTGATACACCAGATTCCAACAAACTGAGAAGCCTCATCATTTGTTCAGAACTGAAACCAGCTGATGTATCAGAATTCTATGCAGATCCAGCAAATTTCTCATCAGGTACAGTTTTCTTCTTCTTTTCCCTCCAATTCGCAGGAAATCCTATGATGTGATAACACCTATCCACATTGTGATTGGTCTTCTTGCAATTTGTGCAATAGAAGGACTTCTTTTCACCTCCTTTTCCAACAACACTTTGCGATGATCGAGCATTAGCATTCATAGAAGCAGATTCCTCAAAAATCTGAGATGAACTCTGAACTTCTCGTTGTGTTTCCTCTTGAAGTAAGAGAGAATAAGCATTGCTAATGTTCGGAAGTGGTGACATCATTAAAATTGCTCCACGAACACTAGTTAAAACTCAAAATGCGTAATTAACTCGATCATCTATTTTACTTTGACACCAAATATTGATATACATCCGATCCAAGAAAAGAGTAATCCACCATAGTCAAATGAGCATTAATGATAGAGTTGAGAGATAAGTAGTTGGATTTGCAGGGAGCTTTTAAAAGTAAATCTCAGTATCTGTCGACATCTTACAAATGTCTTCTTACAACTTACATGTATTAATTGGTCTTGCAAGGACTACTGGTACTCCTTCACCGCGACCATGTGTTCATGTCTTTACACTTCAATAACTTTAATTTATTTATTTTGGTTATTAACATATATTTGGATTTACTTGTAAGAACGCTCATTTCTCCCATGAACTACTGGCGATCGATCAAATCTAGCAAGATACGGTTGTTATTTGATTTCCAATCACTTATGTTAGACATTTATCTTTCATATTTTTAATGTTGGAAGTCGTCACGTTTTCAGGCCGGCCAACCCATATAAATCAGGAGTCGAGACCTATGATTGAACATGCTCTGATACAATGTTAAAGTCCGATGTGCCAATATATAATGTTGAGGTCCACACGTCCGTCCGTGTGCATAAACACATTATGGGCCTATCACACAAACCCACGAGGTTCCATCCTAAAACCAATCCGCAATAGGAGTAACCATGGATTTATACGGTGGACAAGTTTTTGTCATACATCCCGATTGGGGATGGATTTTATTTCAACATGCCCCTCAAGTGCAACCGCCTAACCTCGCATTATGTCAGTTGCAACTTAACGTCGTGCCTTAAGGCCGCCTAACCCATTAATAAAACAGGAGTCCGGACCCAGACCGAACAAGCTTTGATACCATGTTAAATTTCGATGGGATAATATACAACGTGGGGGATTCACATGTCTATTTGCGTGCATAAGCGCGTTATGGACCTAACACACAAGCCTATAGATTTTCATTATCCTAAAACCAATCTAAAATAGAAGAAATAATCCAAGTATCTACATTTTGGCAATTTTACACATAACGGACGATTTATTTGTAAAATGAAGTATTAGCTTGGAAATTTATGTTGACAAGAGTCCCACAAAGGGAGAACAATTGAATGATAAATATACAAATGGGGCAAATTCCTACCCATGCCAATAATTTAAATTTTTGGGTTAAAAAGTGTATAACCTTATATTGATATCATGTGCCTCAATTAACTAAAGTTAGACATTATCACACAAAGATTGTTGTGACTTTCCTCTTTGCTTAATAAATTCCTAGCATACAAAGAGGTGCTAAGGACTTGTATGACTAGGAATCTTGAAGGGTAACGTTGTGGAGTGTTTAGAACGTACTCTTGTTGATCCAGTTGGTTGTATTTTACACCAATTGAATGATGGTTGGTACTTGGTTGTAAACTTGTAATCTTCTCCTTTCTCTTAATACTTTTTAACACTTCTCAAAAACTCTCTCACAAAATCATCAGTCATGCACCGGTAATTTATCCTGTTTTCAGTCCTTTGTCCGAGAGATTTGTGATACCTAAGCTAGGAAATACAATATAATGTATCCAACTTGTCAGTCGGCTGGATTAGATATGTTGTTGCATTTAATAAGTGTAGCTTTTAATTTTGGATTTTGGATATAATAAAATAGATTGACCTTACTCTTAAAATCTCATGCTTTGGGTTATTAATTAGACTATTAGTAGACGCTAAGCCACTTTGAAAATTTCCATGCTAAATTAAGTATAAATTTTGGATCAAATTAAACAAGACTTGATTTTCTTAGCTTAGTGCCGAGTTGTAAGAGTGTGACCCTTGGGAACTTCCATAGAGAAAGAGGGCACCCTAAGAAGAGTTAGAAGGAGGTCATCAAACAAGACTCGACTTTTTCAGCTCTCACAGAGGACATGACTCAAGACAGAATCCATTAGAGGGACAAAACTCAGATACAAGAAGGAATAAGACTGCAGGCAAGGAGTGATCAGTTGGGCACTTCTTCTAGGGTGTAGACCAGTAGGAGGTCGTCAAAGTATGGCAGTGGTGCGTACTTTGTCTTTGTCTTTTCTAAACAGTTTCTTTAGGTTTCCTTTAGTCGTGGTTACGATGCTTTTTTTTTTGTAGATTTTTGTTTGCTTCCGTTTTGGTTGTTTATATTTTGTTTGATACTTTTGCTTTTTTATCTTTCGCTCTATCGAAAACACCCCTATAATTTATTTGAGGGTGGTCTATACATCCAAATTCCCTAGATATCGTCTCAAATAACGATATAAAAAGTATAATTTTTGGATCAAACATATCTCATAATGATTTCATGTTACTAGTACGTACAACATTGCTCAACATCAATACCAACATGTTCACACTATACATCATACATGCACATTAAAATTTTAAGTTGAAGTATTCAAAAGTCCAGCCAGCTAGGTACCCATTGTCAATACCCATCAACTACTAATCCCAGTTTGTCGCTCCACTTGGGCCTTGATAAGCTAAATCAATTAAAATTTATGAGCCAATTAATATTCAAACGGGGAAAAAAAAAATACTCCGATGTATATATCCATTTAATTATCGAATGGAGAAAAAATTTATTTCAAGAAGCTTTAATTTACATTTTTTTTATATTGGTCAAAGACAACAAGCTTTACATGCAGTTTACCCTATGCATATCCCGTAATTTTCTTTTCCAGATTATACAACTTCCTAACATGCCCACTTATGAACCTTAATTACGCCGGTAACTAACTCAGTGGGAAATTCTACGCACACTTGCTATCCCCAAAATGATCAATAATATCAACAACATATCATATGTATAAGTGTACAACAAAAACTCTTTCCTAACAAGCAAGACTTAATTACTTTCATTAACAAAGGGTGCGTAGTATATGGTCTTGTTTCATTCCACCACCCTAGTAACAACACTATTTGAAATGAATGAAAATGTGAATTGCATTCCTACATAAAGTATATATACCTATGGAGTTATAATAAACAATGTTCGGTACATACATATAAGTTACACTTGCCCACATTCAATGCGTATTAAAATCTTACAAATAAAGGCCACCCAATCTCCACGCAACCGTATAATGCTCCCCACCTGTCCCTCTCCATTTCTTTAAAACCTCTTCTTACACACTTACCATTTCATTTCACCTCATCACAACAACAACAACAACAAAAATCCACAAAACCAATTCAAACATGAAACTCTCCGTTTTCATTCTCCTCGCCTTCCTCCTCCTCACCGCCACCCTCTCCACCTCGGCCCGGTCCGACCCGACCCAGCCCGGATCCCACGCGCCCTCCAAGCCCGGCGGCCACCACCACAAGAACCCCGGTGGCGGAATCCCCGGCAATATACCCGGGGCTCCGCCGGGCGGGTTCTTCGGGCCCGGAGGCGGGTTTGGCATACCCGGGTTCGGATCCGGCTGGCCCGGTATGGGAGGCGGGTATGGGTCGGGCTACGGCGGGCCGTCCGGCGGACACTCCCAAGGCGGGACCGTGAGGCCCACCGTGGTTTGCAAGGACAAGGGCCCGTGCTATATGAAGAAGCTGACGTGTCCGGCCAAGTGTTTCACCTCGTTCCACCGCTCCGGTAAGGGGTACGGCGGCGGAGGCGGTGGCGGAGGGTGCACCATTGATTGCAAGAGCAAGTGTTCGGCTTATTGTTAAAGTCTTAAAGAGGGTTAAATTAAGAGATATGAGATGGGTTTTTTTTAAGGTGAGAGGAGAAGTGTTATTTTCCTTTTATATAAAATATATATGTATTGTGTTATGTTATGACTTATGATGGAGTATAAGTTATGGTGGTTGGAGTATTGTAGTTTGTGGGGTGTATGGCCTTTTTATAGTTAGGCCTAGTAAATACTATCTATGGTGGATGATGAGCTATTTCCTTGTTATGTTTATCTACTTCTCTTTGAATTTCCGAGTTCAGTTTTTAGAGGCGCTATTTTCAGCCTTCCTATATGTGTGTGTGTGTGACTTGTGTTGTGTTATCTACTTTAATAAGAATATAAGATGCTCTTACATATCTATAAGATGTTAGGAAATGTACCCTACTTAAGGATTGTATAGTACTTTCTGTACTTTTTTCGAACAAGAGGATGGATGGACAGATTTATAAGGAGGAAAATTCAACTTCGAATGTACCTTGGAACGTGTTTGTCGTGTAAATTTTAGAATTCATATAGGAGTTTTGAGTTTATTTACGAGTTTTTGCATTTTTTACTTTCAAGACTATTAACACTCTAGAGTCTAGACATATTATTATCTTCAACACCTAATCTTCACCTAAAATTTGGCTAACCGAGTTTGTAAAGGGGAGTAATTAGGGACTTTCTCATGATCATTGTTGGCAAGATTGACAATAATAGGTCTTACTTTAAAAAAAAAACATTCTAAATTGGGCTCAAACTAAGAAGATAGATTCCAATTGGGCTCAAACTAGGATAAAACCTGATTACTCGGCAGTCTAAACCCAAAATCACCTTAAACACTTGATAGCTAACTTCATTACCATATGACATGAAGCTTGAGGAAGGCATAAAAGGTTTTGCTTGGAGACTTGTACAACTCTCGGGATTCATAATGTAACTGTACCTTTATCTTAAAATGAATGAATTGATCGTTGAAAAAAAAAAATAACACTGATAAATGTTAGAAAACAGTAACATGGAATATATGCAAAAACCAGAAATATCATACACTAGTGTTGCAGAAGCAACTATGTTCAATAATATGTTATACAAAGGGGATTATGAACATCATCTCACAATTACCTACATATTCCTTAAACCCAAACGGTAACTAGAGTGATCCCTCAATTCTTTACAAAGAACTTCAAAAACATACAGCACAAGTTAAACCAAATTTAATTAGTAAAGATTCACAAGAAGGTACCTTGAGGAACTTGAGCAGATCATCGAATCTAAATGGATACACAAGATGTCTGACAAATCAAACGTCGAATCTTTAAGGTGGGTCTCAAAATGCAGCTCGCACAGCGCCTCGAGCGGCATCCCGCCTCATCTCAGCCGCCTTGCCACTTCCGCGGAAGTACATGTATACTTGCTGCAAAGGGATCCAATAATGATATGATTTAAGTAAAATATGAGATTAACAAAAGTGGAAATGGCAATTTGGTCAAGTAATTTTTGGGAAAAAGAATACCTGAATTACCCAGATACTTATCACAGATTCCAGGCAGAATAGACCAAAGCCAATGAAATAGAAGATCTGGTTATCACAGCAAGTCATATATGTCAACAAAACATCAGTGTTAAAGCGTTGCACTTATCAGAACACGCAGATAATTAGCGCTTACCCCAACCAAAACATTGTCACCCACAAGATCTATTGCAGGAAGGATTCCTCTGGAAGGTATAATTGAAAAAAAAAAGAATTAAGAGTTAGCAACTAATCTCTTCAACAATACAAAGTGCAAATGGATGCCGAATTTGTTTTCTTGCTTTGTTTTTCTGAATACTACATAGGAGAATCACATACAAAAAAATTTACAAAGTCACCCTTCCATTTTACTAGAGAGACTATTGAGGCCTTAGTAGATGACTTACGCAAGAGATTTCCCTTTGAAGACGACAGGAGGTGCAACGGCAGAAAAGATACAGAAGGCAATGTGAAGCTGCAGAGAAATAACAAGTAAGTTATGAATTTCATGCACCATTCAAAGTAAAGCAAATATGAACAGGCTAGTGAAAGTATCTCGGGTACCAGATAGAAAAGGAAGAACCATCCAAAGTTCAAAGCACTCTCGGTCCTTCAAAAAAGTTTGTGTAACCTCATTAGTAAACTCGATCAAGGCAAGTAAAAATCATATGCATCTCAAATATGTTTGATGAGGAAGTACCTGAATGCCCTATAAAGTGGCCTGTACCATAAAACATAAGCACCAGGTACTCCGGATATGAGGTAAATGATTGCAAGGAACCAAATTGTTGCATCTAAAATTGAGTGATTTTATAAGAAAAGTTAAACCCACAAATATGGTACCCAGCAATATACAAAACAGAGAAGGAAGCAACTAACTGTTCCCCTTAATCCAAGCTGTGGTTACAGCAACAAGGTTCCAGAGAAGACATGCTGTCAGCCCTGCATGAAACGAAGTTATATAAGATGTATGCTACAATTATAAAAACAAGATCCTGTTAATATCAGAAATAACATATGCAGTAAAAAGGAGTTAGAAGAGAAAGAAAAGTGAACAAACCTAGCAATGTTGTGAAAGCTGTATATTGCATTCTCTGGAGATGAATTGGGATTTCATTCGCAATATCATGGTGTATAATGGGGAAAAACGGTGGCCAATTCTTCTCCTCCAAAACTATTCCAGCTGCAAAGATGACAATAAAAATTTAGGGGCACTAAAATATCTACTAGTAACAAGAAAATAGTAAAATTGTTTGGCATCTCCAAAGCACTAGTGAAACAAATCAAGTACCAGTTTAAAATAGCAAATGTCATCATATTGTTAATCCTATGGAGGAAGTACACTAAAACAGATTGGAAAAAGATGTACCTCGCGCTGCAGCATCCTCTCTTCGCTTGACTTCCTGCAGAGAACCAATAATCTAGGTCAAAATACTAATTACTGGGTAATATGGTTAAACAATTTATGACACTAGAATTTGCAAAAATACCATACTAGGTGGCAGTTAATGAATTTTGATAACTAAAGTACCTGCTCCCTCCTTCGCAATTCTGCCTCTTTGGCTTGTAGTTCCCTCTCTTTCGTTTTAAAATCCTAAATTAAAAGCTCAGCAGTTAGCTAAAGAAGGTCCCTAGATAGGCGAAAACTAAAACAAAAAAAAAAAAGAATATTTGAAGTAAACTAAAACTTAAATTAAGAAGTGCAGTAAATTCAGCAATCATAACAGTGAGTATTGATGTATTGGAAATAACGATACCCTATTTGAGTCTAAGGGGATATCAATAGTTGCAGTAGGATTGTAGAAATCAGCAGGTTCAGGAGGAAGGGGCGAAAGCCTCGAGTTTGAGGCAGGGGGAATGCTTCCAGGTGCCTGAAACCCAACAAAAAAATCAGAAAAGTTTTTTAAAATGTGATGAACTCTGAAAATATAGAGAAAGCGGTTTCAGCAACAAAAACAGCCAAGAGTATCAACAAGCAAAAAACATCTTTGGCTAACCTCTTGTGTTTCTTGATGACCTTAAATTTAATCATGATTGAAAGGAAAATACAAGTTAACTACATCTCTATGTATCACAGCTCACTACAGTCAAATATTCCATCTATGACAAAGCATCATTCTTTTTTGGTTGAATCAAAGCATCATCTTGTGTCTCCTTGTTTAGCACTTCACAAAAGTGTGCTGTATGAGAAGTATTTGTGGATTGAGGGAGTATTCATAATTCAGAGAGAATTGAGCCATTTTTTGAAGGTTCTTCGCCAATTTCAAGATTAAAAATGCCAATCTTCTGGCTTTTAAGTAGACATTTAGAGTACAAGGTTGAAAATAACCATAAGTACAAAATCACTTAAGATTAATGCAACTCTAATCATATGGGACATCTAATCATGCATGTAGCTTGAACAAAAGCAACCAAACAGATTGTAAGTATCCAAAAGCAACAAATTTCAACTTTCTGACATGACTTGGGCTTCTATTTATGATCATACTGAAGCTCATCAAAAATAAAGTTTACCGTTGTATAGAATGCACCACCACCATAGTTTGATTGTCCTGATGTCCTGCTCCGATCCTAGTTATATATCCAACAAAGATATCAATTAAGTAATTCACATTCATTTTTTCATCGAATTAATGAAACAAATATGAGTAAATTAACATCATCACGTATCCATGATGGATCGAACAGAATTAGAACAATCCAGTGTACATATGACACTCAAACAAGATAATACCACACAGCTATCAGTCCAGTATAGCTAACTTGGAGTAGAGACAATGAGATATAACATCCATTATTTGAATTTTCAATTTTCCATTAATTGATTATAACCTACCAAAACTAGTGCAGAATGATAGCAACAAGCTTAATGAAGCACAGGGCTAAACCAGAATGCATGAAACTGTTAGAAACTGGGTTCTCATAATCATCTTGTACAACCTAGTTTACCCAACATTCGGGCATACTCTTGCCCAACTTTGAAGCAATCACCATCTAAAGGAAAGTCATGTTGGCAATTCCGAAAGGCAAATGGTTCAAATTTTCTGTCAAACTTCACCGAAAATCCTTTCAAATACAAATCACCACCCCTAGCAAGAATAACTATACCTAGAAACAACAATTCAAACCGGCAAAAACCTATCAGCAACAGTTGACCAATTCAGCACAGTAATCAGCAGGATCAATCCTGCGAACTTCAAGAAGTTGCAGACAAGCAATTAGAAGTCAAAAGTGGGGAAAATCAAATCAAAGAGTGAAATTTGTTGCCAGAAACAAGTAATCAACCCACAGGAAAGGAAAACCTCGAGGATTAACTACAAGCACAAATATAATCGATTCTTGTAAGAGAAAACACAGAGACAAGAGGAGAGTGAATTACAGAAAAAGGATTAACATCTTCTGGCTCATCGAAAGGGTTGGGATCGTAGCGACGAGCCATCTGATTCTTCGTCTTCCTTCAACGCGAAACGATTCGGCCAGAAATCCACAAAAAACACCACAAAGAGGAGGGTTTGCAGGAAATAGAGGAAATCAAAGTGTTTACAAGGAAGAAGAAAGTGTGAAATAGAGAGAGTTCTCTGGTCAGCGAAGAAGAATTTGGGAGAAGACGTTTCTGATCGTCTAGAGCAAGACATTCATCGAGCACACCGCGGCAATTTCGACTTCCCCATTTTTATTCAAGCTCCGTTTTTTTTTAACTGTTTGGAAAATGATTTTCTAGAATTTAAGTTATAAAAAAAAAAATCAAAATTACATGTTATAACATTTTATTTCGAAGTGAATCTATAATCTATACTACATATATAAACTTGTGTACATGCCCACATTTATTACCCCTAATAAATCCTTAATCCTTAAATTACATACCCATTCAATTAAAATATTTTGTATTTTTTCCCTTAATGAATTGTATGTAATGAGCTTGCCATGCATTTCAAGTTTATAAAGATCATTTGACATATTCAAAATGTATATATATAAAATAGATATATACCATATTATTACATATATCTATAATACATATATATTTTTGACAATCAATTTACATATTATTTAAAAAAGAATTTAAAACTAAAGTCCTTTCATATCATAATTCACAACAATGTATATTTTATATGAAAAAATATTAATTATGATATTCATTGCCAAAAAATCTAGAATACAATATATTTGTTAGCATACTATTTATACAATATACTACGAGGGAGAGAGTTTTCACAAATAAGTACATTACAAATACGTAACATACATAATTATAATTAGTATCATGAATCCAAAAATATAATAGAAAAAATTTAACAAAACAATATCACCCCATACATATAACTGTTATACGCATTAGTTCATTTTTACACATGAATCCAAAAATATAATATGAGAAAAAAATAATATAAAAAAAAATTACTCCATACATATTGAAGTTCTTGAAGCTTGAGGTTGAACAATGTCATTTTTTAATATGATAAAAATAACAATAAATAACAATATAAAATAAAAATGAAAATGAAAATAAATGTTCATATATTTATATTATTTATAATTTCAATTCAAATATATTTTTATATATAATATGCTCTTTAACAAATTAAATACTAAAAAACACTATATATTTTTTAGAAAAAGATGTTGACAATGAAGAAAACCACTATTTTTTTTATTTATTAGAATTAATTTATACACAATTAAATGTTCCTTTCATTTTCTTATGAATGTCGACATTATTGTATTCTTGAAATCAAATTTATAACTCCAAGTCAAACCAAATTTCACCTTTTCATTATAAGGTTTAAATGCATTTTACAAAATTCCAGCAAAACAAAATGCATTCTACAAAAAAAAAAGGTTTAAATGCATGCAAATATTATGTTAATTAATTTTGACCCTAATAATTCTCTAGCAAAAAGTTTTTTTAACAATTATTGCATTCTTGAAATCAATTTTATAACTCCAAGTCATACCAAATTTTCTCTTTTCATTACAAGGTTTAAATGCATGCAAATATTATGGTAATTTATTTAACCATATTAATTCGCTTGCATAACATTTTAAAGCTTTAAGAGGCTATTTATTTAAAAAATAATGGTTATGAAAACGTTTCATAGGTAGATTAAAAGAAAAATGTTTATTAATTTTATGCTTCCACTATTAAGACTGATTTTGGTTAGAAATCATAGCTATAACACTTAAACTTTCATTTTGCTTATAAGTAATACCATATAAGTGGAAGGAGACATCTTCTAGATTAGATCTGCCTCTTTAGTCAAGTCACTGATGCAAACATTCATGTGGTATGCATTCTTAACTTTTATTCCTTTATTATCAGTGTTTTTTATTCTCTTATCAATGGTATATTAGATAGTGTATCTTAAATATTAAATATTAAGAATATTATCTAGCTTTTATTTGTATCTCCTTCATTTGGCAGAAAATAGTGTTCAATGGCTAAAGCACTCAATAATCGAGCTCTCCATATTCAATTATTGAAGAGGTAAAATATGGTAATCTTTTAAAATTATCTACTTATAGTATGGTTTCTACCTTTTTATGGCCATTGTAATGTTTGCGGTTTCATTTGAGTTGTAGATTCTCAAAGAGTCTTTCTCGAAAAAAGTTTTCTAATTTTTATTTTTGGTATATTATTTTTTCAACAAAATTTCATTATATTACTCTTTAACCAAGTTATGTACATACTCCATGCTATTAACAAAAAATAGCCAAAAAAATTAATAGATTAGCAAAAAAAAATAAAGAATACATTAAGAAAATTGTCATGCAAATATAAATGGGAATATAAAAAAAAACGTTGTCCCATCATATGCAATAAAAATTTATGAAGATCATAACGTAATTGTGTAATTACTATAAAATTGATCCAAAACTACACAAAAAAGTTATAATTAACTTACAAATACTCATAGGCTTATCTACACTATGGTCATCATTGTTTATCATTAAATTATTTTCCAAATGCTTTTGCAATCCATCGGTTAAGACTCTTCGCCTTAATCGTTAGATAATTGTGGGTCGAAAATTTATATAACTAATTAAATATAATTTTAATTAGAAAACAGTTACATAGTTTTTATGAAATAAATTTAGTTACAAATATTAATTTAGGAGATATATAGCAACCAACATTTTATAGTGATATATATGTATACCTAAATAATAAATGCGTATATGTCATGTGCAATGAAAATGTAGAAAAAAACAATCTTGATAATTATTGTTGAAAAAAACATTTTTAAGTAAATACACATGCAAAAAAACATGCCCCGTGCGTATGCACGGGTCTGTCCCCTAGTACATATATAATTTTGTGTACATGCCACATTTAATGCACTTAATGATAATTTCTAATTATTTTTTTCACCTTTAATATAATTTGTACTAAATAGATAAATTTATGTACATAACCACATTCATTGCCACATTTATTACACATAATATTTATTTTTATAAATACTTATCATTTTAAATAAAAAAAATTTCTACATAGTTTAGTGGTAAAGAATTTTTTAAACTACCTATAGATCATGGTTCAAATCGTGACAACTATTTATTTTTTTTTTGCTAGATAACACACTCTTACTTTTATAATTATTGATATAGTATGTCGTATGTACCATATACATTGTCAATTGCACTATTACATAATAAGGTAGATCCTTTTATTCACATTTAGTTTTAAAGCTTAATTATAATTGATATATACTATTATATATTATATATCATCCTTTCTTGGCAATTGTTATTTTGTGGCATATTTTTTATTTAATTGAAATAATCTTACTATTTTAATCTTAGTATATTATATTTTAGGCACCATTATGTATAGTCAATTACAATATTACATTATTATATAATAAAATAAATTATTTTATATTCACCTTAATTATTATTTTTTAAATCTACAACATTAAAATGGTATGTACTAGGTGAATGTATTAAATTTATGAAAAACATCTCAATCATATTATGTTGATTTTATTATTTGTCAATATGAAATTTTGGCTTAATGGCTGAAGCTTTGACAATTATATTGGAGGTTTAAGGTTCGAGTCTTCAAATAATCACTTTGGATAATCAAAAGACCTCCATACAAAATACTAAATTCAATTTAGATTTGATATTAACAGTATGTGAATGATATATAAGAATTTTATTATGTTGATAGTTGCACATAAGTGTATGAAAAATGATATATGATTTTGATAATTAATTAATTATACATCAATCCATTTGATTAATTTAGTTATAAGGTGACTCATATTTTTTTCAAATAGTTAAAACGTTTTGCTATAACTAATTTATAAAAAAAATATAGTTTTTTATTAAACATAGGAGCTAGGTTGTATTGAAAAAAAACACAGAGCATCTACCAAAAAAAAAAAAACACAGAGCAATGTAAATTAATGTGTTAACTAATATATGATTTTGTTAAGTATACACCAATCTATTTGATTACATATTAATCGAATTGAAACGCGAATTGAGATGGGAGAGAGTGAATGTGAAAATGTAAGAAATGAAGGTTTTTGGTGGATGATAATTAGGTTTGTACAAAACAATTTTTTTAAAGTTCAAATTTCAATAATTTTTATTAAATTAATTATTTTTTATTGTGATTTTTATTATTTTTGTAAATATTTACAAACATATGTATTTTAAATATTAAAATATAAATTTTGCCCCGTCCAACGGACGGGCTTGATTTGGCTAGTACTATTAATAAGTCGGTCAAAATGATAATTATATCACGAAGACTTTCATTGAATTGACCATTAATAAAAAGCGGTCAAAATAATACGGAGTGAGTACTTTTCATCTACAATTCTTTTAGTAACAAGGCTTGCAAATGCTAAATACTAGCATTAGCACCCTTAACTTTGCTCGTAAGGAAAGGCATTATGGCATACTATTCGTCATCTTTGAAAATATCAAAATAATACTAATATTAGGGGGACTTTTACAAGGACGATTTTGTGCAAATCTTTCTTACGGCTGAACGTTCTATAACCCTTAAATAGCCCAATATGAAATTCTCAAAAAAATAAAATACACTAGTTCTGAATTCTGATATCTCCTCAGCCTCAATCTTATGATACTTAAAGCTTAACAATGAAGAGCACTATGGTCGCATTAGAAATGGCATCCAACCTAGTTTTCAAATAATAAAAATACATGTAAGTTTGACCAGATCACCAGACGTCCAGACCTCATGAAAACCAGTAAACCACCACCATAATTCATTATTTTATCCTTTACTAATGAAGATAACGTCAGTCAAATAGACAAATTCATTGGAACTATACAATCTCTTTTCATTTTAGTTTTACTTTTATGTCTAATACAGAAATACTACATCTGATCTAAGTCTATACTGAAAGAGTATCATCTAATGTAACATGCATAGATCTTTACGTACGTAGCGTAGCACTCGGTAGCAGAGTTGTTGAATGCTGTTGAGCAAATCAAGAAGCCTTTTTCTTCTATAAAATGCTATTTCTATTTTTATAATTCCGGCTATTTCTATTTTACTTAAATTTCATATGTTTATTTTTATAATTCCGGCTATTTCTATTCTACAAACCAATTGAACCTACATTTAATTAAAAAATAAACCTGGCCAATTAATTCAATTTTTGAAAGGAAACTGATTCACTAAGCATAACTAATTAACCACGTGATTAACCTATTTCAATTCCAAACTCATCAAGAGCTAAAAAAATATAGAACTCGGAAATAACCCGAATTACCCGATTCTTATGCGTAGATGGATTTGGTGAGGTGGTTGTTCAAAAGTCACAAAGAATACATATTATAAATTAGCAACAAATAAATAAATATTGGTCTAGCGACAAATATTTTAAAATTTTGATCCCAACCACGCAAGATTCCACCGACCCCGAAACTCAAAATATAGTAGTGATTTGTACATTTGTGCAACAAGTACTTGCATATGTATATCTTAACTAATCTAAGTTAGAAAGCGCTTTGTAAACCATCTAATAAACATCAAAAAACAAAGGAAATCATTCAATTACTTGACGGCTGAGTTTCCAATTAAGCTGACAAAATATCCGAGCCAAAGGCAAAATTGAACAAACTAACACGGTTTATGAACTCAAAAAAAGAGTAGATTTCACATGTATAAACAAAAGGTTGGACCATCTAGTGGACCTCTCCGACAGGAATTTGGAACATTACAACATGAATCTCTATCAAACTACTCTTTTTCAAAGAAGCAGTTATTAAGGTATAACAAGAAAGATCCTAAATGTCTAGTGCTATTAGTGACCAAACTTACAAAAAATGAACATAAGCCAGCAGACAATCTAATGAACTCACGAGCTTTAAGAGATTCTTTAGTTACATTATAAGAGAATAAATACCTTTGCATACACAAGTAAATTACATTGCATACATTTTATGTAGAAAACAAGAAATCAGTTTTCCTTAAATTACAAGATTGGATCCTAGGGTAGGTTTAGCAGACAAGTTACAAATGGCTTCCAATCCTTCAAAATGAGCATAAGCATTGCTGTAGTAGTATTTTGTTGGAGTATAGTATGTAATTTTCTATAATGAATTTCCACCGACCCCAAAACTCAATATATAATAATGATTTGCACATTTGCAACAAGTACCTGTGTATATCTAATTTAGAAATCCATATCAGCTCAAAAACCATCACCTGTGACATGATCTCTTGAAACTGTTCTGAAAACGTTCGTCCTAATTCCTAAATATAAACCTTTTACTATAAACTGGCACCAAATATATGCCTTCTCCCTTAGCAAGTCAAGAAAAACGGGCAGAAAGCAGCACAAAGGGGACGAAAAAGAGAAGATGGACATCTTACATACACAAGGAATTGAAACAATGAATCAATGTCGGACCAGGGCGGACCTATCAGGAAAATATGCATTATGTAGTGTCCAGGTGGCTGAATGATTATGAAGGCTGTGCATATATCTTTATGTTGATTGCACTGTGGTGAGAAAAGCTATTATTGACTTCTCTTCACACTACGCCTTTTAAATCTGGTGAATGTGTCCAGCCAGTTCAAGTATGGGTCAACCCAGTTCTTGTCCTCTTTCACTGCTTTATCCCACCTCTCCTTGAAGATCTGCAGCTCTGTTGTTGCTTGCCTCCTGATCTGCATTTATCATAAACCGATATGCCAAAGTCACATGTTAGTTTCAAAGATTCAAGTAGACACCGTGTTCACTTATAACACTGAGGCAGCAATCTAAGCATCAGGAAGGTTAAATATTAGTCATCACATCAACTTACTGCAGATCTCATGTCAAATGGTGTGCGTGCACGTTTCTGCACAAATGAAGACAACCGAAAATTTTAGTTTAGGTAATGTGCAATGCTTATGTCAAGTAATATTAATATAAGGGGGAGTGGGCCATAGGAAGCAACCTTAGATGATTGTTTATTTAGAGCCTGCAAAGCAAATAAATAAGCACATCCTCAGAGTGCATCAAGGGAGAAAAAATTTCGAATAAATATCAGTAATGATACAACACCAATATATATAACTTAAAAACATTTGAACTTTGATATTGGATCATAATGGAGAGTGGAGACAACTAGTAGATGGAGTCAACACAAAAACGGAATTGCAGGTTCGAAAATGGTTGGTTGATAATTTGACATAAACTTGGCAATAGCCAATGGCATAATGTGTATAGGCTGAATCTAAAATGAATGAATATTTAGAAGCAAGATTTATGGTTTTACACTTCCATTAGGCTGGACACTGAATTTCTTCATGAGGTGATTGATAAAAGAAAATGTTGGTGCAAAACACATACAATGTTTTTGTTTTCAGTGAAACTAAGGAGTTTTTGAGGGAGAGTAATTTATAATCTACGAGCCTAAATTCCAGATGAGAAGAAAACTAATTGAGAGGACCTTAAAAGAAATAAACAAGGCAAAATTAACCTTTTTTATCGGTGTGCCACCCAAGGTCTGAATACCCTGGTGAACAATATATTCACTATCGACAATTCCAACATTCTTTGTCCTATCACCCTGCAGAATTTCATACAACCGAGTAAGAAACAAAAAATAAAGACAGGAAAAGAGGACACGCAAACTGGTGCAAGATTCAAGGATGGAGGCATTTTAAACCAGTGGCAATCATACTCTTAAAATATACTCTAGGAACCTACTATAGATTTCCCACTTCCTATAACTGCAGCTCAGCATAGCCTCCTAAACAATAAGTCTACTTTTATATCCACTCCTACATGTCCCCTTCTTGACTAGAATCTAGCCATACTAAGATTATTCTAACTATTGTATATCCACTCCTAGATGTCCCCTTCTTGACAAGAGTCTAGCCATACTAAGATTATTCTAACTATTGTCTGTTGTTAGAACTATTGTTTACCACTTTTTTCCACTTTCCTCAGTTTGGTATGCTGGTTTCAATATCTGGTTTCTTGATAATATCAATACTGTCCCCTTCTACTTAGTTGTCCTGGTAGTCCTCAAAGATGGGGGATGAAGATGAACATCCAGGACAAGAACCAACTTACATATGCATGATGAAAAACTACCAAAAATTCCATATACTATACAAATAAAAACATTCAAACACTCACCTGTGCGCAATAACCAAGCTTTATATCCAACCCCCAACCATGAACAAGATCATTCTGAAGCATAAAAATGCAGAAAGTTCACCAAATTAGAAAAATCATCATTTTGCACACCATATATGATTATGGTGTATAAATTATACTTTCAGACAACCATCAGAGTTGTAGCAAGTAGCAACAACAATTTTCATATACAATATAATAGCAGGCTCAATATATCTCAAATATTAGAAAGCAATTCTGATCATTTCATTGTTTTCCTTATCCCAAATAAACCCAATTTCAGCGAGATATACCTGTATGAGGTTCCAAGTACAATACCAAGCAGCCCTGGAAAATACTGGTGCCATTCCTTCCACCCATCTATAGGCAAAAAGCATAAAGATGGAATGAACATCTCTGAACAGATAAAAGTACAAGTGCATGCATCCTGATATCACTATAGTGTCTGCCTACAGCTATCTCCAAGAAAAGCATTGCAGGCAAAATTTGAATTTTGTCAGAATAACAAGAACACTAAGCCAACAGATTTGTTCTGTACAAATTGCCCACCATATTATCCATATTATATGTTTAATGAGTCACAATGTGTCATGAGTTCTAGTGACAACTGAAAAGTGAGGGAGCTAATGGAAGAACAAGAAATTATAATGAATTTGCAATTTATAAGCAAGGGGGGAATGGATGAATCATGCAGCCAAAGAGATAGGATAGTGACATAAGAATTCTAATTTTTCTTTGCATACCCAGTGCATGGTGGACCCCTGCTTGAGCTTGAGCATTTCAAACTGCCTCTATCTTCATATACTCGTCTATATCAAGAAGCAGTGATTAATCACCTGAACATCTTATAAAAATACATACAAAAGGTATCCAAGTTACCTGTGAATTTTTTTTGACCTTTTGCGGACAGTAATTCTGTGATGTATTCCAGTTGAATTTGGGTCCAGAGCTGGTTGTGATATTTCCAAGCCTTCTGATTTTACAATAGTCAAGTACCTAAGGCATGAAAGCAAATTTGTGTTTCGGAATTTATCAGATCAAAAATATACATCATCAGATCAGTAATGAAAAATTTATAGTGTTGTTCTGTGTATATTTGCAAAGCCAATAAACAGATGAACTCATATTCGACATAAAACTTCATACAAATATACAATATCCTACATACCTGGCAGGATGAAAATACTCCACCCCTAGATCTTCATCCCAAAGGAATATGTAGTCATAGATGGAGACTACATCTGGATGCAGAAAGCGCTTTGCAAACCACCTAATAAACATCAAAACACAAAGGACATTAACAAATTAAATTTCTACTCAAGCTGACAAATTATCTGGGACAAAGGCAGAATAGAACAAACAGCAAACTAGAAAAAATAGATTTTACATTTATAGACTTAGAAGTTGGACCCTCTAGCGGACCTCTCCAATGGGAAATTGGAAAGTTACAACATGAATCTACATCATAATACTCTTCCTCATATAAGCAGTTATGAGATATAGCAAGATCCTAAATGCCAAGTGTTATTATTAATGATCAATATTTCAAGATAAACATAAGCCACAAGACACTTTAACTCACCATTTTGTTTGATTCTGACCCACTATATGTACAGTAGTGTTACTCCATTCCAAATCCAACCACCCATCAAAGTTGCCATCATAGTGAAAAAGTATGACAGTAAAATTTTCTGGAAGGAACTGAATTGACCAGAAAGAGAAGATGTTAATCCATTTATCATATCATCAAGTATCGTAACCACCAATCAATTTTGATATAATACCTTCTGAACAATAGCATCAACATTATCTTTTTGACCAATTCCTACTGCCATAGCTAGCAAGTTACGACTTCCAGAGACCTTAGCCTGAGAGCATAAATGATATTAGTCAACCAGCAAAGTTGAAAAACTTAAATTGCTAGTAGAACTATCCAATCAATGAATCAACTACTGCCTAGAAAGTTGTTGAATAAGTAGCACAAAGCTCCTTTGGTTCAAATTTCATTAGGAGTGGCACTTGATAAGCAGCACTGAACATTGATTAAAAAAATTATATAAGAAATTAGGATAATACCTTTGATTTTGATGTTGAGCTAGTGGATGGCCATAGTGATCTCATTTCCAAATCAGATCTTGGGTGTATGATGCCCCGAGGTAAACTATCCAATCTCACAGGAGGAAATTCCTAAGTCAAAAGATAAATTCTAGGTGAGAAGTTGAGGCAAGGAAGCCAGGACTGCAATCTAATGATAAATCCACAAAGGGATATACAATCATCTAACAAGTGAGATACTATAATCAGGCTAAATGGAAACCCATCAAATAATTTTCATCAGATAATGCAAGTTACCTTCATGCTACCAAAGGGGTGTAATCTTTCTTCTATCTGTAACAGAAACACACTTGATTTTAGAAGTTTATTCCAACAAAACTGAAGCTGAAATTATAGCTTTATTGCTCAGGTGAGACACATTAAAATATAAAAGAAATATGGAAAATGAGAGTGCAAATTTTATAGATCATAACTGTCCAAATATGTAAAATACCCTAAATAGAATTAAATCAGATCACCACTCAAATCACCAAATGTTTTCACTTTTTACTTTTGTGGTGACTGCGAGTTCATCCAATGACAAATGGCAGGAAACAAGATCAAAAAGGGAAAAGAAACAACAGACAAAGTTCCATACAGGATAACCTATAATAAATTGCAAAGGCCAGAAAACTGTCTTTAGGAAAATTGATCATGCTGATGATTCGAGAATAACAGGCGCCTGTGATGTGCTTGTAATAATTTTTGTTTACATCTAGTTTAATAACTTGAAATTAGCTTTGCTGACACATAAAAAAATTATCCAGGAAACAGAATGTTATGCTGATTTCTGAAGTAATAAGTAATAGAACAATATCAGAAAGGACAATGTCATTGTACCTCTGTTCGGCGATGTTGATAATTTGTAGTTCTGTACACAATAAACAACATTACTACACACAAAACTCCCATAAAGGTTAGCTGTTTCATCTTAAACCCATGTCCTCCTTGTGCTCCTCCCTACAATATTAAAAAGGAGATCAAAGTTCCCGAGCATTGAACAGAAATTGAAAAAGACTCTATGGTGAAAAGAATTTTGAAACTAACAGTCTTAGAAATCAGAAAATGGACTAACCCCATCAGGGAAGGCACTCCTCTTTCGAGATAGCCATCTCCATGATTTGACAGTCTTCATAGACATTAGAGTTCCTACTCGGCCATAACAAACTGCAGTAATTCACAATGGCACCATAATTTATCTCAACTGGACTTTTTAGACAAATGAAATAAGTGATATACTGTATTGAACCTTTGATAGTATAAATGGCTTTGAATTACAAACCCCAACCTTGTTTTCTTCAGTAAGATTTTCATATAGGTATTTGTCAATTCAGCTTTTGTATATTGAAACATTTAATTTAATGTGATAGATTTAATATTGCAAACATTGAGATAATATAAAAAACAAATAGAAAAAAAAAACTATGAATACAAACAGGACATAGAAAAAGAAATTGCAAAGAACAAAAGCATACAAGGGCTTCATATACAGATAACATGCAATAAGCATGAATGTGCACGCATCAAAGATAATATATGAGAGAGAACACCGTCTCAAAACCAACAGCACGAGAGATGTGACTATAATATTGCGGTATCCGTCATTCACGAAATCTAGAACCACGACAATGTGCAATTTCGTAGTCAAGAAAGTACAACAAAATTTAATCAAAAAGGTTTTGATGTAAAATATCATCAAATTAGGCACATGAATAATCCCTAAAACCTGGAAAAGGAAAGTAATATAGTCTGCACAATGCCAAGATACGTCTCAAAATTGAAATTCTCACCGACAACCCCTCCAACAGGGGTTCATATGTGACCAGTAGCTAGCCAAAACAAAGATATGAGAACGAATTCCAACTATAAACGAAACAAATCGATCTGATGAATTGTCCAATAGAAGAAGTGAACAGACATAAAAATTTCGATTTCCTAAAAGGGAATTAAAAAACCGGAATACCTCAAAATCGCATGTATAAATAATCAAAACTAAGCGAAACCATCGCTATCAACATGCTACGAGATCTCAACATCCCGATCAATCGCGAGTCTCGAAATTCAAATTGCGACGCGTAACAAACAAAAATTAAGTCCCGAGGACGAATTCAAGCAACACCGACGCATACCTTAAAGAGAACTGGAAAATAGATACGGAGCCGATGGTCGGCAGAGAACCGGAGTGTTCCGGCGATATGCTCACCGCCGAGTCAGGGACGATGCGAACAGCGAAATGTGAAGCAATCGATGAAGAAAAGGAGATTGGGAAGCGTGATCGGATTCAGCAAGAAGCTTGGAGAACACGGTGGGTGTAGAGTGAACGGAGAACGTGAAGGCGGCTAGGAGAAGGGAGGCACGGCTAGACACGAGTATGGGTGGGAATCGACACGTTTCAAAGGGCAGAGGCGCAGAGCGAGAGGAGGCTGAAGAAGTATAACTGAGAGGCAGACAAATTACTTTAGCGATGATGAATGCCTACCTTTTTATTGGGAGATGCTATTTCTTTTCGTCGACGCGTGTTTTCCACGCTCGCCCCCTTTATCTTTTTTGGTTTGTTTTATTGTTTTTCTTGGTTACCCACTCATTTGTCAAAGCTTCGTCTTGGCTACATCCAGTTCGCTTCGATTCGCGCATGACTTTGGCGGATGAATCTCCTAAATATTTTTTTTTTAAATTCATTGGAGTCGGACCTCAGACCATATAAAACTGTTTTGTTTTATTGTTAATAATAAATTAAACTTAATATGGTATGAACTCCACACTAATGGGCCTTGCTACTCTTTGTAGGTAAAAATCATTTTTTTAAAGTAAATTATTTTTTTGACTTAAAAACAATATTTTTCACAAATGACTAAATGAGTGATTTTGTATTATAAGTATGAACTTTTCTATAACATTATAAGATTCTAATTTCGAAAAAAAAATTATATTTTTTTTAGATATGGTTAATATTTTTTCTAGGATTTATTAAATTTATTTAAGATTTTAGTTTTTAAATTAGGTTGCTTATAATTTATCATAAGTAGGTATGTCACATGGGTTAGATTGTTCAGGTTGAGTGTTCGGATCAATTATGTTATAGGTTATATCGGATCGAGTTATGGTAAGTTATCTTGGAGTTTAAATCAATTTGTTGGGTTAACAATTCTAATTTTTATAATTGTTACAATAATATTTTAATTAAATAATATTAGTTAATAATACATATATTTAAGTTTAGTAATAAAATATGTTATAAATTTTAGAATAGATTTTATAAATTTTTCATAAAATTAATCTGGGTCAATTTAACAAGATTTAAGTCAATCAAATACGAATTAATCAAATCCAAATCTATCTGACTTTAAATCAAACTACATTCAAATAGTATATTGGTTGTCGACTTAGGCCGAGTTTTGATAACTCTAATATATTTAAAAAATATTCCCTCTGTTCCTATTTATTTGTCTACTTTTTATTTATATTGTCCCCTTTTGTTTGTTCATTTTTTATAACTACATTTTTCTTACTATATCACCCCTACCCAATATCATTTTTCACCTATTTTATCTAACTTTATCACTTTTTAACTTTTTACATTCATTAAATTACAAAACTATCCTATTTAATCTCATTTTTTACAATCATTATCCAACTTTCTTACACTCTTCTTAATAACCGTAAAATTCATCATTTCGAACAATATAGGGACGGAGAAATTATCAAATATTATGACCGGGGAAAAAAATATCAAACACAAGAAGTCAACAACTCCACCTAGAATTTCCATCAAAAAAAACCAACTACAACTTAACATAGATTTCAAATTGTGACAATTTTAGAGCTAAATTCAATTCAGAACCAGCTCTGAATAACTAAAACTTCACATAGATCTCAAATTGAGTAATAAATTGTGACAACCTTGGAGCTGAATTTACCATTTTACTATATGCTAGTCTAAATCATTCCAAGTGATAATTTTACTTGCGAAACTATGAGTTGAAACAATTGCATAAATTATTAATCTCAAGAAAGCCACGTTATGGACCTATTACTAAGTGAATTGGAATACGTGTATATTGTAGATTTCCAAGTATCCGATTGCACATCTCATAGTTGTTGGAACAAAAAACTTTATTGTCTTTTTTATTTTGCTTTGCTTTCAAACACGGGCTTCGGGTTTCATAAAACTGGCCTAGCTAGCCACATTTTTTGGGTAATAAAAAACCTCCTCTCTTCTTGCAAACGTAGTTTCGATTCATTGGTAAACTAGTAATAATCCAGTAGCTAAAATTTTTGAGAGGTCAATCCCGTTTCAACCACGTCCGTTTGATTCCGTCAATGCTCGGTGTCTTCATTGACTTTTACTTGACTCTTCAATGAATATGAAATCATTAAAATTTGTACTGCATGTAATTAATTTCACTACTATAGCTAGATTATTACGGAGTATTTTTTGGATCAGATACTGAAGTGGAGCACATTGTATGACAGATCGAGGAGGCTTTCTTTTTCTAAGAAAGCAGTTAATTGATTAATGCTCGTCATTAATGAAAACACGCACGAACGCTAATATTCAAATAAACCCAAATCAATTGGCTCATCAGTCCAAGTTGGACTATTTGGCCGACACGCACCATTACTAATTGACTACCACGATTGATTTAACACAGGTTAGGTTCCATTTTAATTTCTCTGATCTTAATTAAGTTTTCACTCAACTACCCCGTATTTTTTTGGTGAGGAGTTTTCACTCAACTATATATTTAATATAAGTCATTTTTAGTTTCAAAACACTTTTGCTATTGTTTTTGAAAATAGTCTATTATTTAATTTATTTAACATTTCAATGTCCATTGAAAATTAGCATCAATCATAAAATTTGATTATTAGGAGTGTTGGAATTATAAAACATAATTATAGAGTATATATTGTATACTTGTAAATCATAGGTTAAAGAGTGAATTACACGTGATAAAAACCGAACATTAAATTAACATCTATTATATTTTAAACATGTCTTAATTAAAACTTGTATAAATTTTTAAAAAAAAAGACTTATATTAGGAACGGAGGTAGTATTATATATTGGTCAATCGATATGTACTGTATATACCTGTGTAAAATGAAAAAATGACATACTGTAAAACGGAGATAGTATTGATTATATACATTGGTCAATCGACATGTACCTTATTATATACTCCTCTACCACCATGAGAGAGATTAATGTTGTAATGTACGTAGTTGTTATCTATGTATAAATCTGTTGTTACGCTTCCACTTATAATACTCGTACGTACACATCGGCATGTTGATTTTCAAGCTAGAACATAATGAAACAATTCTGGTGGTATAAGCCAATATACTAACTCCCTCCGTTTAAAAATTTATGATGTTTTGCCTTATTTTTTTTCTTCAATAACACTTGATATTTTACATAATTTATCATATTTTTTTCAATATATATTATCCTTATTAATTAAAAAAAAATCTTCACAAAATTATAAATATTTAAATCAAATTACGTACCTTCACATCATATATTTTTGAAGAAGGGGTATATACTACTTGCAATAATTTTCAAACACATCACATAATCATTAGGTCAAAATATACATAAATTTACATACACACATATCATTTCACATAAATCCCGTGCATGATTTATAATCCCGTATCTAACAACGTCACTCGGATAACACACACGTGGCTCATGAGAAGCAAGCCAGCTGGACAGCACATACTTGTCGATTATATTAGTATAAGATATCCCTTAGTTAATTAATTTCATGGTACCCAAAAATTTGGTTTTATTATAATTAAAAAGTAATTTATCCTTCATGTGAGAATTCATTGGATCTTGTTCAAGCACTTATATAATATAATAGTACTTATGACGATTACGTGTAAGTGTTTAAGTGGCGTTTAGGTACCGACGAGGAATTAGCCAACATGAAGTGTATGCAGAGAGGGTTGGTACATAATTTGGTAAGCTAGTTCTCAATCACCAACTCACCCACCGCATACATATATGTATTCGTCATTTATACACTCCACGTATATAAATAGCTTATTTGTTTGGTTGGATCATTTTTTTGACACTTACGTATTACCAAAATAGAATAGCAAAATGTCAAGAAACTAAGATATGTCATTAATTCTTGACATGCGTGTATATATAATATGTATGTTAAATTGAAAATCGCTTCTCATCCACTTGATCGAGGTCATCTCTTAACAAAAAAAAAATGTATAATTTGAATGGTAGAGTATAACTAATCATGTATAGCACTTAATTATATAAAAATCACAAATTTCAAATTTGTATAGTAAGATTAATTTGGACTAGTTTTTGCCCGATCTGGATAGGGTAGTTGTGTGTTAGGGATCATCGATCTGTTACCAAAACATAGTAAAAAAGACTTTTATTACTTTTTAAATATAGTAACTATATTCTCATCATTTGGAAAAAAAGAAAAGAGCGAATGAGTTTGTTATCCCAGGCAGTTGAATGATATTGTACGACTCTACACACCCGGCCAAGATGGAAAAAACAAAGAAAGAAAAGATAAAGAGTAGCTTGGCTGGAAGATTCTTTAAAACCTCCCTTTCCCCCAATTTAAGGGAGTAATAGATATGTTTTATTATATTCAAACACTAGCTTTCTGGTAGAATATATATATATATATATATATATATATATATATATATATATATATTATACGGAGTAGTTTGTAACATCATCTGGTGGAGTAATTAAGCTAAGCATCGATCCTGGTACATATATAATTAAAAATCAATTAACTAGCCTGATTCATTTGAAATGCACATTCCCTCCCTCTACTCTAGGTATGTAGTGTAATTCGTATTCTATACGTAGTATGAAACATATACGCCAATAATTAAGTCAGTAGATCAGTGGTATATTTGGTTCAAGTCAGTAGAGTGGTTTACTGATATTCCAATTGGCAGCTTTGTATTATATGTTATGTTATTATGCAGATTATGCAAGTAATTGAAATATATGCATATAGTATACAAAAAATATTAGGATATTCTGATGATAGTATATAGTTTATATATTGGCCCGGCACTTCGACTTTAAAGTAGAACCAATTATGCAAGATACGGTGACAACTGGGGATGCATTATTTAGTCAAATAGTGTTAAGATTGTCATATTCTTCTTTTTGTCATTTCTTTTGCTAGCTAGTATAAGAGTTTTACTTTGTTGTGGACATTAGATAGGTTCACTCTCTTCTATAAGAGTTTTACTTCGCACACATTTAGGCATTTTATAATATTCCAAATTATAATTAAAAAATTATTTTTTAAATAAAGTTAGGGTAATTGATTCAAAATTACGAATTGTATTGTGAAACCGTCATTATAACGAAAAATCATATAAAAATGAACTTTTTATAAGTACATCTTAGTTAAAAATCTGCTAACAGACTAGTTTAAGCATCAAAACAATTTGTTTTTGTAACATCATAATGTGATATTGTGTTTCTTCATAATCGCCGAGTCAATTGTCATCCTACTCAAATAGTTGGCCATTACAATTCTACAAATCTCTTGCCATTTTTTCTTGACATTCTATTTTTCTTATTTTAGTATTAACATTCAAATCTTTTGGGCTCAAGAAGGCACTTTCATCAATTACATTAATGGACCAGATAGGCCCAAGGCAACAAAGGCCCAAATTTGATGTATTTTGGGCCACATGGCCCACGTTGCTCATTATATTTTAAAGAACAAATTAATGAAATTGTGATATTGCTGAGCCAATTTCATCAATTACTACCTCCTCGGCTCCTCCATTCATAACAGATTGTCATTTTGAATATCAAATCTTATTAATAAATATGTCATCTTAGAATTTTAGGTAATGATTTGCTTATGGATTCCATGTTTGTAATACACATTGACTCTGAGCAATCTCTTTATTCTTTGGTTAGGAACGAGATGAGTATGTAATCATTGATAAAATTTAGAAATTTTTCTATAGTTTTAATTTCTTTATAATTGTGTCAAAGCCGAAAATACCAACTTTTTAGTGAGCAAAAGTATATTCATTATAGAAACTTGGTGGTAGTACACGAGTATAGCTAGATGCCTAGATACAACAACATTATGTAGATTTTTTCAAGCATCCCCAAAATGACACAGCCAAGAACAATTCCATCATAGAACCGGGACACCGCTAGTTGAATCAGTCAGAGCAACTGAACAGCAGATAAGAAGCCACCAAGTCAGCTTGATCATGTTTCTTCAATCAGAACCGGATGAAGTTAAAGCTATCATGCTATGTTTTGGTCACGAAGAACCAGATTCAATTCCAGAGCCGATTTGGCAAGCGAACTACCTCTCCTGTACCAAAAGTGGCAACACAAACATAAACTTGGATGTGGACTCAAAACAATCAAACAAACAATTATAAGAATTCTAAAGGAATTTATTCATACGAAGTCACAATTGTACCTTGTAACTGCAGGAAGTGCCCTTTGAACCTTTTGCAGGTGGTTGAAGCAATGTCTGCAACATTCGATTCTGTAAAAAAAAGGAAAAATTAATGGTGAAAAAATACCATTTACCCTCAACTTTCTAATGATACAAATCTCTGAGTCTCTGACACAAGTAAGAGTAGTACCTTGCTTCTTGATGAAGGTCCACACCGACAGATGGAGGCACTGATATGGTTGAGCAAATCGTCTGTCCGTATACTGCCACTAGTTTGAGTAGCATCTCCAGTGACATTTTAGCATGCCTATCAAAACAGGATTCAAATAAGATATCATTCTTTGCCAGAAAACAGATATTGATCTGAAGTCAATAATTCATTTCCTTGATACAATTCATAAGCCAGAGAAATTTTCTTTTATTGTTGCTTTTTTTGGTAGTCGTTTTGCTCTAGTGCAACTAAATGAAGTTCTCACCTTTCCATATTGCTTTCTAGGAGGTTCACAAGTACAGGTAACAGAGATGAAAACAAGTCCAGATTAATAGATTCCATCTTGTCTGTCAAAGCACTGATCACATCAGCTTGAACCTGATCAACTCGTAACAAGCAAGGGCGAAAAAATTAAAATGAGAAATATGAATATAGAAATAATTTCTTATTTAAAAAGCAAAGCTGAGAAAATTACAGAATGATCAGGTAGCTTCTTCATTGCATCGATTGCACCCTTATAATCATTCCGCTCCCAAAAGTGCCTTACAACCTGCAAATTTCCATATACAAATAGTGAATAACAATGGCCAAGCCATTGATGATAATCGCATGGATATGTGTAAAGGAACTGAAAGTCTGAAACGCAACGTGCAGGTGTGCCATGGAACAATTTGCATCATCAAGCAAACTCATAAGCACACTATCAGCTTACCGAGCTAAATTAACCATACTAGCATGTCTTATCGAACACATCCTAAGTGTTAGAATCCTTAAATTTAAAATACGGGGGAGACAATTAAGCAACTGAAACCCTCATCATTCAAAAGGTCAATTCTTAGAAATATAATTAAAGCTCTTGATTATCTTCAATAAAAAAAAATAGAGTGTTTATGGCATCAAGAAGCTACCTGTAATTTTGTCAGTCTATAACGAAGATCACTTAATAAAGAATCATGGCTTTGCATCAAATCTTCAAAGATACTCTCATCATTTGAAGATGACAAATCCCTTCCCGAACTTTGTGGTTCTTCTTTCTGTTGTTTTCAAAGAACAAGCAAGTAATAAGTATAAAAAAAATATAGATACTGGTTGTTTAGGTGAGACCAACGATCTTCTTTTATAAGATCAAGCTCGTGTATAAATAACTTATGTTATGGAATAAAATACTTAATCCATATATTGCATTATAAGAAATTATATGCAAAGAATATCTATGACAAAACCTACCAACATGGTAGAGCTCTTGATTCTATCAGCCAGAACATCTGGGGAAGTTTTAGGGGTCTGATCAACTATCTGATCTTCTATGCTGACAGATATTTCCCTTCTTTCGAACTTCTCAACAAGAGAGCGTGTTCTTCCATGCCTCACAGCCACTGCAGCTATCATTCACAACAAGATGTGTAATTTTCACTAAAGGCATATACTTATGTGAATTCGATGACAAAGTCACTATGATTGGATTTACCTTTACTGATAACATTAGCAGTCTGTGTTTCGCTACCAATGGATTCCACAACTGGAGGTTCATAAGAGGTAGTGTTAAAAGAGGAAAAGATGGAGAAATTTAAAAAAAACAGAAGATGATCAACCATTGATAATAAAAACAAGCAAAGAGAGAAACATCAAGAGTTCAACCATTGGTGGGTAGGTCCATAGGTGCCATTTTGGGGAAATTTGTCAAGGGGAACTGAACAACTTTTTAGCAGATTGCATTCGATTAAGGATTTGTTGCAGATCTAAGCACATAGCCAGTGAGTTGCAGTTCCCACTAGCAAATTTAACCCTAATATTCTAATGTTAGGGACTAATTATTTTAGGATTTGGTGCCTAATCTGATCATCTACTTGTCCATTCCCACCAGCAGATTAAACCTTGATTCTTTTAGGGTTAGGGAGCAAACCATTAATTTAACAATAAATGATAAAAGGAGATCTACTATTCTACTTTGAATGGTGATACTGAAATTAAGAGAATTTACCCGTTTCCACTTTAGGGAGCACTGGTGGGCACACATCCTTTTCCAACTTATCTTCCATAATCTTCACAGTAGGATATTTATCTTCAAAACTTGAATCTTGTGCAATATGTGTCTTATGTGAAGATCTTGATTCTAGTACCGAAGGTCTCTCAACGTCATTTTTGCTATTTGATGCTCTCCTTGTGTGAACTGGCCTAACTGACGTAGCAGAACTAGCCTTTGCAGGACTGAATAGTTCTCTTGAACGTAAAAGATCTTTTCCATCAGAATTATCCCTAGGAACAACATTTGGAGCAACAAAGGATCTACTTGTCGCTCGACGTTCAGGTTTTGGAGAGACCAAAATTGGAGTGCGTTTCTTAGATGAGAGTTTGCTGTGCCGTTTTGATTCCAATGGTGTTGATACCTTTGACAAACCAGGTGAAACCACTTTCTTAGGATTGATGGGTTTCTCATCTGCACCTTACAAAAATGCACAGCTAAGGCCAATATTACAATTACTTTGCAATGGCCAAGATTTGGACAAAAACTATTATTGTATACTTACAATCCACATAAATATTCTTGATTTCTTTAGCATCTGCATCTGACCGCAGACAATGTGAGCTTACAGAAGATGAAGAATCGCTTTCCTCTTGATCAGCTTTTGGCACAGCAGGAATCTCGTCATCATGTGTGATACCAGTTCCATAAGGTTTAATAAGCTGAGAGATACAAGGAACATTAAACTTCAGATAAGTTTCAAACTATATCCTAAAAAAAAAGTTTAATGGGGCAGTACAAACCGAAAGATCAGCAGCCCAAATTCCAACAGTGTTACGGTTGTAAGCGCAACCTATAAGTTTCCTTTCATGAATGCAGAGGTCACCTAGAGTTGACCATCCCATGTCAGTCCCATCATGACATATGATGGGCTCCCATGAATAAACCTGTAGTTTAACACGTTAACTTTTGCAATTTGCTATTGAAGAAATATCAGTATTGACATATACAAATATATATTAAGTTCAACCTTCAAATTTTTATCATATCCGCAAAAGAGGGTCCTCCCGTCAGGATGGAAAGACATTGCCTGCACTCCTGCAGCCTATATGACCAATAATTTGTAACATTAAACCAGTGACACTTTAATAATCATAATAATGATATAATTTATTTTAAATAAAATATATCATCTGCAACTCCAACTTTAAGTTTGATATAGGTTTTGCCACCTCTAAAGCAATTGTTTAACCAAAAGTAGAATTATTATTTTGCATAACATATTTCCAGAGGAAAAAATATCACGAAACTTCAATACCTCAGCCCTGGTAGATCCAATCATTTCAAATGTTTCCAAGTCCCAAAATTTAACGGTTCTATCTGCTGAACCTGGAAAGTGAAGCAGATACTAAGCAAACATCAAGTAATTTCAGGCCTAAACCATAAGAAATGAATCATTTTCACTAGTGAATCTAGGTAAGGGATACTGAAAACAAAAGTAAAGAAACAAGTTTAAAGGGAAAAAGATGCTAGTTAACAAGTTAAAATCCAAAAGCTGCAATGTTGCACATTTCTACTAATTTTAACATTTGCACATCTGCACCTTAGAATTATGAGTCCTACTAAATGATTAAAGAGAAAAACGAGCCAAATGGGTAAGTATGTTGACCTAAGAGTCTAAGGCAATAATTATTGATATATTAATGCGCAAGGATATTGCCATAATTTGGAAATAAATACGTTGATTTCTTCAGGAACAAGTTTCAAATAGCACGGTCATCAGAAATACGGCTCCAAACGTTAAGTGCATGTTCATATGGTAAAAATGTGAAACATGCCTTAGTTTACAAGAGAATAGAATATCTCAAAGCTACAGAATGTGTAAAATGGTACACATGGATTATGAAAGAAAGGTGCTAGCATACGTAAAACATCATATTCATGATGAATTTAAATTCATCCATTAAAAAAATGAAGGTGTCAAGTTTTAACCTCGCTAAATTTAGAGGTAAGTTAGATGCAAACCTGTGGCCAATAGGAACTCAAGAGGATGGAAATCTATGGATGTTATTGGACCATCATGAAGAGTGAAGTCATGCAACAGCTTTCCAGCAGTCAAGTCCCACACCTGTTCCAGAGTATGGAATTATTAAAGGGAAAATAAGGTAAATTTGTGAAACTTGAAAAGAAATGGCATCAAAATTACCTTGACGACATTATCAAGTCCGCCAGAAACGACCCAACGCCCATCAGGGGTAAATTTAATGGTACTAATTCCCTGACCGTGACCCTTGTAAGTGTGAATACATCCTTTCTTTCTATTATCCCATATCTTTAGGTCAGTGTCAGAAGAACCCGATGCAAAAAACTCGCCAAATGGATGGAACTCCACAGCAGTACATGATGATCTATGACCAGTAAGAGTTCGCACCACTATACTTGAAAGAAAGCAAACTAGATTTAGAAATCCTAGTCATGGATATATTTCATGATGGTAATTAGTCATGCCAGCACGTAAAAAGGTTAGAAGAAAACCGACTCTTTGCCTCTTCCATGTCCCATAACTTCATTGTACCAGAAGAAGCTCCAGCAAGTACTAAAACCTCTGAAGAATCGAAAGACACACATTCCACTGGACTAGTATGACCACATAGGCTCTGTAAAGTTTAACGAGGAGAAAAAATATCCATCAAACAGTTGGTTTTTTCTCATAAATCCATAAGAAGAGTCATTATTCAATAATCTTCTGCATGAATATAAAAAGTAATCAACCGAAAAAATTAAACAAGGGAAGGTCAGTGTCATGTCTTTCCATATTTATTATAAAGTGGGTAAATATACATGATATAATCTGAGCCTATGTAGTCAGCCAAGACTTGTTTGAGAAGTGCTTTTTAAATAGAAATTTAAAAGTGTCCTTGAGTAAAAACTTCGGTAGTTTTATATGGTAAAAGGGATATTTTACTAAATGCGGCTCAAAGAGACCCTAGCAGGAAATTTTCGGCATTGCGTTTTACAGCCTACATAAAAGGAATCAGTAAACATTGATTAGCTTTATATGTCAATTGTCGTGTAGTCAATAAGTCCGCGATCTTCAATTTTAGGGGCTCTTGGAAGCCACATCTGCAACAGCTATATCAGGGATACATTGTTTTCTAGCCACATCATATATTGGAATTGCCATGCTAGAACCTTTTCCCCTCAAAATCTCTAAACCTTTTCAATACTGAAATACATGGATAATATAGATCTCCCAGAACTCTAAAACTATGTCCTGTCATTTTTCAAGGGGATACTAGTAGATTTTCTTGTGTTTACAGACAACAACATCAACATTTGGTGTCAAAATAATCAATTCTGTATCAACATGATCTTTAACCATACCCAATTTTGAGGTAGGGAACAGAAACCTAGCAAGGTATACTCCCATGATGGGAAATTCACATGCCATTACTGCCTAGCGCAACGCCTATCAGGACGAAATCATGTACAAACTAGGACAGAAATGGAAATGGTTAGAAGGACAAAGCCAGTAGGTACATGTACAAAAAACATTTAAGAAAGCTGATGGTTATAAAACAATATGATCAGCATTTTCTGAAACTATAGAGGATCCATAGGAAATCCAGTAGCTGAACTGACCATTAATGAAGTGGATTTCCCAATTGCCCACAGATTCACTCTATGATCCTCGCCACCGGTTAGGAAAAGCCGACATGCCTTCCTACCAATACTCAAACATTTGACACTTGCTGAATGGGCCACAAATTCCTCTGTGCATTTCAATTCGGTTAAGTAAATAACATATTTTCCCCCAAAAGAAGAGGATAAAGTGTGTAGAGCTACAAACACAAATGTACAAGCTCAGTTTCCCACAAGCAATGAGCAAAACCAAATAGCACATTATTGGCAAATCCAAGTTAGTAAAAACAGGTTTCTTTTCCTCCTTTTGCTACATATATAAGTGAATGCCTAAGCAGATACAACTGAACTCCACAATTTTACTTAGATTCTCGTCGCTGTAGGACCAAATTTTATCCTAATCCAAGCAGAATCAGACTTGACATAAAGGAAATATTCCACATCAAGACCCTAAATTCGAATAACGAAACAAGATCCGAAACAAAAGCAATTATTCGAAAATCCAAACCAACAAATCCTGCAAGCAGATCAAACCCTCCCCAGAAACCAATTAGGAAAGATGGGAAAAAAAAATTAAAAATTTTTTCTAAAAAAAAAACCCTCATTTAGGCAGCTCAGAAATCGGAAGAACAAGAAAGAGCAATTGACAGAAATCTGAAAGGATACGGAGCTTATAGCCGCGCGTCGCCATTGAAGAGCACAATTGAGAAATTAAACCGCAAAATTCAAGCCGGATGGCAAATTAATGAGATTGCCTAAGCTGATCAATGATGAATTGCGTCGGATAAGGGTTTGGGAATGCGGGTGCTGAGGAAGAAGGCAAGGAATTTTGCTTGGGAAGAGAGAAGGAGAGAGGATTGGATTTGGAGCTTTTCTCTCTCTGTGTGAAAGATTCGGAAGTTCAACAGTGAAGAAAAGTTCAGAGAGAGGGACAGAGAAAGGGTAAAGAAGACAGATGTTTGGTAATTTGCCGGACCAAGGCACTATATACTAGTGAAAATTTTATCATAATTATATTCAATCATCTCAGACTTTTTAACGTTTGTTTGTAGGTTCATGTACAAAGTAAACTTTTTATACGAGATTGGACCTGTTTGAGGAATAGAAACTGTATCAATTTAATGAAATCTAACAAAAAAATATAATTTATTGGGTTCAAATTAAATCATAGACTGTACGTAATTTATTTGGTTGAACATTTAAAAATCGCAATCAATATGCATGTATCACATTCACATTGTATTTATGATATTAAATACATTTATTGCTAGTAGTAATATTTACTGTATAACTAAATCTTGATGATTAGAGGTGATTACAAATCTTAGAATTTAAATACAATATGATTAATAAATACTACTCCCTCTAATTTAAAATAAGTGTCGTTTTAACACTTTATTTTTTTTATCTATTTTATGTGTCGTTTTAAGTTTTTAAGACAATTGATTAGGAGTGATTTGTGAAAATGCTTATTGGAATGTGTTTTTATTGACTAAAACTATTCATCTATTGGTCCAAAATGGTGGTAAATGATAAGATTAAGAAAAATTTTAAGATTTTGAGTTTAATTAATACTTTTCTTAAAACTTGTGGCAAACTCTAAAACTACACTTATATGGAATATTGGTTTAAATTTATTTTTTTAAATAAAAAAATAAGTATTCAATCTACTGACAAAACCACTTACTTGTTAACCTTCAACTAGTTGAATCCTCATGATACTCACGGGATAATTTTACTAAAGATTATACAATATTATGAATTAATATAAAATTTAAAACACTTAAATATAATATCTTAATAAAATTATGTAATTTATAAAAAAAATATTTAAGATTGTGCCCCATATTTTATCAACACATAGATAAAAAATCATATACTTAAAGTCCGAGTCTTGTTATAAGATAAAAAAATCATTATGCATAAAATTAATATAAAAAATATTAGATCAAGTTATGATCAACATATAGATAAAAAAAATTATATACTTGGATCCCAAATCTTGTTACAAGATAAAAAAAAAATCAATAAAAAAATCAATATATAGATCAAGTTATAATATTATAAAAAATTGAATATATAAAAAGAATAGTACAAGTAATTATAATATTTATTATTAAAAAATATAATATTATTTTATTTAAAAAATGTCACGTGACGCAATTTTTTCAACGGTCACGGTTTTTGCTTTATTATGTATTAGGTAAATGTAACTTGCTCTATCTTATATGAAGTGGTCAATGGGTAAGTTGGTAAATTTTGGGTTTGATTTCTTAATTCAGTTGATTAATTTTTTTTATTATTCTTAGTTTTATTGAATCAAACTAGTATATCACATTTTATTATCCTTGAATTATTGTCGGTAAAGTAGTAAAATAAAAATAGCACTGCTCTTGGTTAACATCATGTGGTTTGATAATATTCGACATAAAAAAATCTAAATTGATATTAGGCATCAACTATCAAAATTTGCAATCATATAAAAAAATTCACAAATTCTAGCTTACAGCCTTGCATGAATCACGACTTGAAGTTCGATGATAATGATTTTGCTTGTTTGCCTCCAACGTCCAAATGCTGGCCCTTGTGAATCACACGACTTTTTCCTTTCGAATATAGTATTTTTTGTTGGTTAAGAAAGGCTCGATCACCAAATGGACGAAGAATATATAAATACTCTTTTTTGTTGTTTGAATGAAGAATAAATACTCTTAGCTTCAAAATAAAAGACTGGAGTTGCGCTTTAGCTTAGTCATATAATAAGCCAATTAACCATCTATATTTTTTGGATACTTAAGTTGATAAAAACATCAATTGCATATATTTATAAAAATAATTTGTGGCCGTTAATTTGGGAGTCGTATGATAATATGTCTAATTAATATATAAACACATTGAGGTTTCAATCCAAAACTATATGAGAATGAGTGAATTAACTCACGTATGTGAGTTAAACATGCATTTTATATAGTAGGTCATTTAGTCTCAAATTTCAGATGTAGGAAAACTCACAACTCCCCCTCAAGTGCAACTACCTATGCTAAGTTGACACTTGGACATAATTATCTCAAGGCCTGTGAATCATCACATTTGGACAGGCAACTCTTGTATTGAGGCAGGTTGCTTGAATATACGTACTCATAAAGTTGATAAACACGAACTGGAGCAGGTTGCTTAATATACTCATAAGATCGACAAACACGAACAATCCCTCAAGGTTGGCGAACCACCACTTTGGTATTGCTCGCTTCTTTATTGGGCGGACTGCCTTAACGGGCCCATAAATGACTCCATGATATGAACTCACACTAAAACATGCTCTGATACCATGATAAAGTCTGGTGGGCCGATAATATGGGGGTCATGCGAGAACGAGCCTAATATACAAACTCAAAACCATATGACAATGGGTGAAGTAACTCATGAGATTATATACTTGACAATTTATGGACGCCCCCTCAAGTACAATTGTCTAGGCTAGTTAAAACCTGAAAATAATCCCTCAAGGATTAACAAACCATCACAATTGGATTGGATGGAGTACACATGAATTTAAATAGTAGACAATTTAGTCTCAAATTTTAAATGTTGGAAAACTCTTAACAAAATACTGTATATCTTTTGGGGTAATAGCTTATTTATGAGATATGACGTCCTGATGAAGAGTTTAGGACATTAAAGAGATCTAAATCGTCTAGGATTTTAAATCATTATGATAAAATCGATTCATATATAACATCAATGGTATTCATTAAATGTCGGTTGATCTTGATTAGATAGGTAACATGTTAAGAATTTAAACTATATTTATTCACATTCTAATTAATCTAAAAATTTAAAGTAATGGATAGAGTTTTCTCTTTAATTACCTATATATTAGTGGTGTATTATCACATTTGTCAATTTCACCGGTATTAAGAATAATAACATATTTCACATCATGAAATCTAAAGAGAACAAACTTAGCATATATATTATTGGGTTATTCTTCTTATTACCAACTGGTCTTATGATGGAATCCCATAAATTTATGTAAAGTTATATGATTGCCTCTAATTAGGTAAGTTTAAATTGCAATGGTGTGGACTACCCAAATTAACCCGCATGATCTCACCACAAGAGAATATACAATCTGGACTCGACCAATACAAAAAGAGAATATACAATTCCGAGAGTATATTTGTATGCGACACATGACTTTAAAAGTAGTTGCTAATCATTAATAATACGTCCTAATCATGAACTATAAATCCCCACCGATAAAACAAATTTCGGTGGCCAGCTTTCGCCAATAAGATGCCTACAGAAGCTGTAATAGTCAGAAATATATACCAATTAATGAAGAATCTAATTAATCTACTGTGCATACTAATATTGTTAGGTATAGGGTCCCTTTTATTTTAGCATTATTTTTCATGCACCAACTGCTCGTGGCTTAACTACAGACGTGTGCAGAAGACTCGTCGATGTGGAGTATTATTTTTTTTATATATATTTTAAAATAATGTCTAGTAATTTCATTTACAATAGTTTATTTGTTTTAGTTGCGATTGCAAACTGTTCAAAAAGATCCATTATATATGTTGGTAAATAATGACTAGTAATTTTATTTATGGATTTCATTTTTTTAAGCATTAAGCCTCCGCTTATATCGTAATTTAATGAATTGAGTTACATTAAATCATATATTTAATATAATTTAATGTAACTTAAGACATTAAATGTATCGATTCAAACAGACCCTAACACTGTCTTAAAACAAGCGTGTTTGTTATGACTTATGAGATGAAGAGATAAACATGGTTGTTCATAACTTTTGACCATTTCATATAAGCTACACGATAATTTTATCTAATTACAGTCCATTTTAGAGAAAAATAGAGAATAAAAATTGTTCAGTGTACGTTAAAGCTTGCTTTTAAGTGTGGTACTTCATGTTCTTCCGTATTGAGAATATATAAACAACGTCTCTAGCTAGCAACATATAAGTTAAGAAATGAAGCAGCCGACACATTGTTAGCGTATTAAAAAACTAAAACAAAAGTTTCATCACATGCGATCCATGTGGGGAACACCAAGTTAATGCTTCATCTCTTTTGTCTTTACGTTAATAGTAGTTTAAAATGCGCAGGATCATATCAGAGAAACTTCCAAGGGAAAAAACAAAGAACAATAATTCACTACCTTGGTAAATTACTAAAATATAATATGTGTGATGGGTGCAAATAGACCGACGTAATTTGTTTGATTTTACATTGAAGATTGTGGTGTGGTCCTGTCTAAGAAAAAGGCACTTGTTTTGGCATGCATCCTTTCTGCCACCAAATCTCTATCACTATATGTAGTACGTGGTGGCGCCACTTTAATTGTTGGGCAATCATACTTGGGTCGAAATTCATAGGCCCAGTTGTATTGGCCCACTTTATATCTCTCTCAACTACTTTTTGGCCCATTTACAATTGTTTCGCTCCATGGTTTGGAAGATGAAATTTAGAGAGTACAATCTCACCCGCATCCGCATGGCCGCATCCGATGGATATCAATTTACCCGACCCGAAAAAGAGGGTGGAAATTCAAATAAAGTAGGATGATGGATGCATACGAAGGAAGGTTCTTTAATGTTTACTCATCACCCGACTTGATACATTCGAAAGATGCAAATGAGACCAAGTTCATCTAGACTAGGTCGAGAAAACATTAGTCCGGTCCTTGGTGAATTGGTCCATTATTGTTTAGAACCCGATTTTTAGTCCGGTCCAATTCAAAACAAGTTTGGTTCCATCAAAGCCGATTTTGTTTTATTGCTAGATATACGTAAGCTAACCACAAAAAATTTAGGCTAGCTCACATAATTTATCTAGCAATAAAACAAAATCGGCTTTGATTTCTTTTTAACATTTTCGGTGCGGATGTAGAATCGGGTTAAAATTGAACCGGATCAAGACTAGGTCTTTCGTCCATATTTTTCAAAATTCGGTTTAATTTCCAACCATTTTAGTTTTTGAACCAATGAATGCCCCTATATAAATACAATCACACAATATTAATACTCTTTTTGGAAACTAATCTAATTAAACAAAAAAATGTTACAATATGTCAAATCTATCTAGATAAAAGAATATTTATACTATATCCTAAGAACATATAATGTAAAGCCAACATTCAAAAACAAAAACCCAAACTTAAATACCATGAATATGATGAACAACTATATATATATTCAGACATTTGTAACGCTGAAATGTATCTACATTCTTCTACATGCATAATTTATCCTGAAAATATTAAATTAAATATCCTCAAAGAGCTCAAATAGGCTTAATTCTTTGTTTTTCCATACCAGTTGGAAAATAATTCCATCTATTTAACAACGTCATATTTTTCATTGATAATAATTTCATTGTATTCCACCAACATATTGTATGCATCGATCCGAGCCGTTGATCAGTTCAAGAGTTCCACGTGGCAGTAGAAGGAGAGCTGAAATGGCTATCGCAAAACGACGTCGTGCCGAGAGGATCAAGCAGGCCGGTATTCGTCGTGTAGGGCGCGCTATGCGAGGGCAGCTGGTTGAGCAACGACACGAACGAGCCGCCGCCGCTGTTCCGATCGGTGTCGACGCTCCCAGGGGCGGCGGTGCTGGTGGAGGCCATCTCATCGTCCCAGTAGTGTTGGTGGTCGGAGCTCATCAGATGGGGCTGCTTGGCGTTGGCTTGATGGATCCTGAAGTGATCGGAGACGGTGTGGATTTCGGGCGGCGCGGAGGCGGCTCCTTCGAAGAAGTTGGCGGCGCAGGGGAATGAGCGGCCCAGGAAGAGGTGGTGGGGGTGGTGGAGATGCGGCTGCTCTTCGGTGGGCCTAAAGACGTTGTTTTTCTTGTAGATTCGGCACAATACCCAATCGTCCAACTGGGTACAGATGTATTTTACAGAAATTAATCGGTTACCAAGTGTAATTTAATTAAATTACGCGTCATCTAATGTAATTAACGAACAATATTAGATTCACTCAACGAAATGACGGGATGAAGACCGCAAGGCTAACAGACTAATAAAACAAATTTGGATTTAGTTTTCACTTTTCATGGAATTACTCTGTAATTAAATGATTAATTTATAGGGACTTGACATTTTTTGAAGGCGTTTATAAATTACTTTAAGTTTTTTTTTTTTAATTTCTATTATTTTTTGTAACAGAGGATTTGACCGAATAGCAAATTTGGTATCTTTAATCGGAAATTTAACTGAAGGCCAAAAATTAGGCAGAAGATACTATCAGAACCAAACCGGCCAATTGATTTCTTGTTCTTTCCTAGGACATGCTAATTGGGGAAAGTTCGCATGAATCACATGAGCCATACACGAGTCCTCTTCTTATCGATTAGAATTTATAAATCTAGCTAATTAGTGAGTAGTGACCTAAATCTCAATATGTCAATGCCATAAAACAAATACTTAAAGGATTAACTAAATCTGACATCATAAAACATTGTAAGAACATACGCACCCGCGAGGAAGACCCGGTCCGTTTAGAGGAGAGACCGGGCCCAGGCTGAGGAGCCTTAGGCACAGTGGCGGAGCCAGAATTGTCAAGTAGCCGAAACTCGTGCATAATCCACTCGGTCTTGACGCCTCTAGGAGGCTTGCCGCCGTAGAACACTAGCGCCTTCTTCACCCCAACTTTCTGCCTCCTCCCATCAGACGACGTCGTTGTGGCCAATATAGGCTTGTCGGTGCCCGTCGCCTTCCAGTACCCGGACGTGGCCGCCCTGTTTGGCCTTGCCCCGTTCGGGTACTTCCTCTCCCTTGGACTGAAGAAGTACCACTCGTTCTCCCCAAACGTCGCCTTACCTACATCAATCAATCAATCAATCAATTATTCGTCTTACAAAATCAAATTAAATGTCGAATAACTAGGAAATTTAAATAAAGTAACGTACTTGGTAGCTCCCAAGGATCGAACTTGTAGAGATCGACCTCGGCGATGATGGAGACGGGGAGTGGGGCGGAGGCGGCTTTTCGGGCGAGGTAGTGAACGATGAGTTCTTCGTCGGTGGGGTGGAAGCGGAAGCCGGGCGGAAGCGGAGGGCACGGCGGCGTTATGGTTGATGAATCGGTGCTCTCCATTTTACAACTATAGGGAAATTTGATTTGATATGATGAGGTCAATTAATTAATGAAGAGGAGGGGGATCAAATGGGGAATTTTGAGTTAGTTTTAATTGGGAGAAAATGTACCAAACTGGGGGCAGCAAGAGGGGGACACGCTTCTGTTAGATGTCACGCTTTCCTTATGCTTATGTTTGTGTCATGTAAACTGAATTCTGAGATTTGTCATATTTTTGCATCCATTTAAGTTTGGTTTGGTTTGGTTTGGTCGGGTCGGGTTCGTTTGAAAACCCGAGTTAGGATTTCGATTGTTTTCGTGTCCAGTGATTTCAATGATTCAATGTAGTGTTTGGCTACATACGTAAAACTTCACTTACGCTTGTAATTGTTCGTCATTTTGTATTAGACCGGTTTTAACAACCCAACAATCTAATTTGTGGGTTTGTGTTATTTTGTGGGTTTAGTGGTCATTAATAAACTGATGCGGTATCAACGTGTCCCCACATAAATAGAGATCCACATAAGGAAAAATAATATTGGATACTAGAAAAGTAGAAATGGGATATTGTATGAATCCATGCTGATGTTGTATGTTAGACTCTCGTGCCTGTCGATTTTCTTTGCATAAGTTTTTTTTGGGTCGAAAGTTATATTTGCATGACTTGAAAATACATGATCTTATTGACGTAGATATGCGTTGTGATTGTACATACAGAAATTAGTAACAAACCTTTGAGATTTATAGCATTGACACATTGAGATTTAAGAAACTAATGGTCTAGTGATTGCCTACGGGAAATTGGTTATAATTATCGATTAACAATCTATTAGAAATCTAGCTGGTTAATACCATCCTTATAAACCAACATTGCCTACGGGAAATTGAGTTCATCAGATGTGACAAGTGACATCCTTTGCTTCATGGCCTGCTTTCAGAGTTAGAGCACCGCGCACGTCTTCAGGTATTGCAATTATGTGGCAGACTTCATTGATGACTCTTTTTGTTGTGTTTCATTTGTCCCACTCGCGGTTGACCCGGTTTTTAGAACCTCATCCGTGAAAATGATCTAGGACGTTCTTGTGTTTATAATAATCTTTTTTATAAAACCCCAAAAGATCGAACAAACCTTAATCAATAGTACCAGTACATGATTACTACTATCACTACTACAATAAGAAAAATTGGCAAGGCGAATGAACAGTAGTAAAATTAAAAATCTGTATCTGAACCGTCTATTTATAAAATAAGGGGGGTTACCGTTCGATCCATCTATATCTGTTGTACATCACTTACACAACTCCATCTGACCGTTTGTTTAGCTGTTTTGGTGCCTCCTTCCACACCGCCTCCCACTCTTTCTCTCCACCTCCTGCTGCTCCTCGGGATTTCCTCTTATCTCTCCACAGACCCCACCTCCTGCTCTCATTCAGTCATCCTCTCTTGTATTTCTTTCTTTTTTCTTTTCACCGTCTTTATCCTCTGCTTTCTTTCATCTCTTCTGGTTCAAAGGGCGTTGAAGAAGAGCATCTCTGGGGCGGTGGTCGGTGAGAGCCATTGATGTTGGATAAGTGGTGATGGTGTATTGCGGTCGTCGAGAAATTTCGAAGGTTAGGGTTTCAAATTTTCCATAATATTGATTCATAATCTAGGTTTTTTGTTCGGATTTTTGGACATCAAGTAGCTATGAGTATGGCCGGACCGGTATGATATAAGGGATTGGTGGTGTTTAGCGATTGATAAATTTTTAGATCGTCAGCAGGTGAACTTTGCTCAGTTTGTCAAGGTCAGTTGTGGAATTCAAAACTTTTGTCTATATTTCTTGTCATAAATGGAGTTACCTTACAATAACATTATGCTTGGTTTTTTTTGCCTTTTTCTTAAACCCATTGTTTTAATATCGTACGTCCATTTCTCTAATCCAACAGCTCTTGTATGCTCGTATTTTACACACTATGTAAATATAATACTCCCGATACCCACCTCATCTTTTTTTTTTTGGTTGAAACCCACTCTCATCTTTATAGGTTACACTTTTGTCTAATTTCCTATACATGTATTTCTTCTTAACTGATCTAAACCCAATATATGCATAGATTTACAATGCATATTACCATTTCTGAATCAAATTAGATTTATGTTGGAAGCGATGCTCAAAACTAATTTCTATGCTAACGGAAATACACTTTAATGTTGAATTTAGTATTGATTTAATTATATTTGTAATCAAATTGCAGCTCCTTCAAGGCTTCAAGTTTTGTCTAGTTTGGCAAACTACTCAGAATCAATCAAAAATTAAGAGAGCACAAAACCCATAAATGAAAAAACTAAAATAAAATTCCATCAGTAGTCACAAAATTTAGCAGTGCATGGTGGTTAATCAGAATTGAGAAAACACAATCATACAAACAGAATCAATTGGGCAACGCATTGAGTAATTCATATTATCTTGACCAAATTGATTCAAAATTAAGAGCGAATCATTGATCTATCAAACCGTAGAACCAAAAAAAGAGTGTTCTACAGTTTTCTAAAGAGAGAATTCTAGATTACTATTTTGGTCAATTTCCGACCGATGACAATTGAGAATGATTCTTTTTCACGGGAGCGAACTAACCGATAAACACAATTTCAAGATCAAGACGATTGTTTGTATTCAGAAACTTTCGAGTACAACTGATGAATTTCAGTACAATTGGATTCTCCCTCCTTTCTTAGCCTAAGCCTCATATTTAAACCTATATTAGGCCTCGACCTCCAGCTCTTCTGATCGTGATCCCGTTCCCGCACGTCCCGCATTCCACTTCCTGGGTAGTTACCATCGAACTTCAACCGTCGGTTCTGCTGTTGGAGTGGAATTCTGGTGAACCGAATTCCGCATCTGAGCCTCGCGTTGGTGGGCTGGATCGGCGAACGAGCTGGTGATTTCTGGGCCCAACAATTACCCCATCTGAGGAGTCTGGGCTAAGCCATTTTGGAGTTGGTACTTGCCATACTTGGAAGTATCATAAATTTCGGAAAATTTGTGGGTATAAACCCGTTGAACATCGACGATCGGAAGCGGCCGGAGTGAAATCAACGGCAGGCAGACGAACAGAAGCCATATCCAAGCTCTGCTAATGCGTCACTACATAGACAAGTTATGTCTCTATTCTATTATTCTATTAATATTTTATGTTTAAGATAATTTAGAAAAACGTATCCAAACAAATTATTTATAGTAACTTATCGAAACTTCTCTTAGGATGTAGAGCTGTTGCCTGTTTGTGACGGGCTCTCCAACGGGTGGACCCGACCCGACCTGCAATCCGTAAATACGGGTCGACCCATAAAAAAGATAAAGTCGATCCGTGATTTGATCTGCAATCCGTTTTACGGGTTATACGTTTACGGATCGGACTACGGATCAAACTATTTTCGACTCGTTTGATGCGTAAAATTGACCAGTTTGACCGTTTTAAACGGATCAAATTCTACTCGTTTGACGCGTGAAATTGACCCATTTGACCCGTAAAATTCTATTTCACGAACTACAACAACATTTTTTTTTAATATTACGGGTCGACCCATAAACATGGATCGACTCGTGACTTGTAACCTATAAATTAAAAAGTCTGACCCTTTACCCAACCCATAAAATGAAAAAATTGACCCACAATCCGTAAAATTGTGGGCGGGTTGAGTCGGGTTACGGGTCGACCTCACCCGACAGCCGTAGTTTGTGTGATTGTAAAAATTGGCTATTATTAGGCAATAATATATTTCTCTATGTATTTTCCTTATGTATATAACTCTAGCTTGCCCCACAAGGCATAATCTTTTCCATGTAATTGTGTATATATACTTAACTCAAAGGGAATAGAAATCATGATATCTTTTCCACAAAATATTTCCTCTAATTTCTATCATGGTATCGGAGCATTGATTCTAGGCAATTTTTTTCCTACCCTAATTACTACTGTCGGCCGCCTCTTACACCACCATTGCCCATCGTTCATCTTCCGCCATGCCACCAAAGCCTGTTCCCGATGTTGTCTCGCCCTACTACCTCCATCCATCGGATCATCCGGGTCTTACCATATGCCCGGTTGTCCTCAAAGCCGACAACTACCAAGAATGGGTGACAGCGATGCACAACTCTTTTCGTGCTAAACGGAAAGTCGGTTTCATTGATGGCACCATTACTCAACCTACTCTTGAATCTGGCGATCTTGAAAACTGGTATAGCGTTAATTCTATGCTAGTTGGATGGATTGTTCAAACGATTGATCCATCGTTGCGGTCATCCATTACTTATTTTGAGACCGTCAAGGAGTTATGGGAGGACCTTCGTCACCGTTTCTCTGTTGGCAATGGTCCCCGGATTCTACTACTCCGCTCTGACATTGCTAATTGTCGTCAAAGCGGACGTTCTGTTGCTGCGTATTATGGCGTCCTCAAGAAGTTGTGGGACGAGATTGACACTCATGCTCCGCCTAGGGTTTGTGCTTGTGGCCTTTGCAAGTGCAATCTTCGGGCCCAGCTCTCTGCGGATCGCGAAATCGAGAAGGTTCATCAATTCCTACTCGGTCTCGATGATTCCGTCTTCGGGACGCTGCGTTCGAATGTGATGGCGCGTGATCCCCTGCCTCATATTACTACTGTGTACTCCTTAGCCGTTCAGGAGGAGCTGCACAAATCTGTTGTTAAATCCAGAGAAGTATCTCCGGCCGACGCCTTGGCCTTTGCAGCACGATCGACACCTTCATCCTCTCGCCCGCCTTCTACTGATCAGTCCGGCAAACCCATAGATCGCAAGTCCATGTTCTGCACCAACTGTAATCGATCGGGCCATGATCTTGCTTCGTGCTTCAAAATAATCGGGTATCCCGACTGGTATCCTGACCGGCGAAGCACGAGCAAGGGTGATTCCGGGTCTGGTCGAGGACGCACACCTCAGCAGGAACCCGTGGCTGAATCTGGACGTGGTCGTGGATCTAGAGGAGTTGCAAACGCGGTTCAGCAGGCCGCCCCGATTGGCTCTATGCAGCTTACCGAGCAAGATCGAGCCAATTTTGCATCGTTGACTCCTGCTCAATGGCATTCGGTCATGCAGATGTACAATTCTTTTAATATTTCATCTACTGAACAATCAACTTCTTCTGGTATGTCTCTCCCTTGGATACTTGATACCGGGGCCTCGTTTCATATGACGGGGGTGTCCTCTTTACTTAAGAATTTAACTACTATTGCTCCTGTTTAAATACAACTTCCTGATGGTTCTTCTTCATCTGCTGTCCAAGAAGGGACTGTTTATTTTGCTAACGTGCCTGTTCATCATGTGCTTTATATTCCGAGCTTGTCTTGCAATCTTCTCTCCGTTGCTCAGTTGACCCGAGATTTGCACTGCTCTGTTTCCTTGACCGATCGTTGTTGTATCTTACAGGATTGCGGTTCGAGGATGGTGATTGGAGTGGGTGAGCAAAGCGGAGGGGTTTATTGGCTTCGAGCACTTGGCGACACTGCTCGAGTTTGTCATGCTAAGTGGTCTACTAGCCTTTGGCATCGTTGGTTTGGTCATCCGTCAGTGACTTCTTTGAATTCTTTGCCTGATTTAATTTGTAGTGAGAATAAAAAGTTTAAGGATGTTCCTTGTGACATTTGTTTTAAAGCGAAGCAGACTCGCTCTTCTTTTCCTGTTAGTGACAATAAAGCAGATGCTATTTTTGATTTGATTCACTGTGATGTTTGGGGCCCTTATAACACTGTTTCTCATTCTGGTGCTTCGTACTTCCTTACTATTGTGGATGATTGTTCTCGTGCTGTTTGGGCTTATTTGTTGAAAGACAAAACAGAAGTTTCTACTTACGTTCGCCAGTTTTGTGCAATGGCTAAAACCCAATTTAATAAGCAAGTTAAACGCCTACGGGCGGATAACGGGACTGAGTTTCTACCTCTCAAGTCGTTTTTTGCCGAGTCCGGAATTTTGTTTGAAACCTCTTGTGTCTACACTCCTCAACAAAATGGGAGAGTAGAACGCAAACACAGGCATATCTTAAATGTGGCTCGAGCTTTATTGTTTCAGGCACACTTGCCACTTCCCTTTTGGGGTCATTGTATTCTTGCAGCTTGTTATCTGATCAATCGTACTCCTTCTGATGTTCTCCAAGGCCGAACTCCGTTTGAGATTTTGCATGGAAAAAAGCCTACTTATGACTATTTCAAGGTCTTTGGTTGTCTGTGTTTTGCATCCAAAGTTCCAAGAGATAGAAATAAGTTTTCTGAACGGAGCCGAAAATGCATCTTTGTAGGCTATCCGTACGGAAAAAGAGGATGGCGTATTTATGACCTGGAAACTGGAGAATTCTTTATTAGTCGAGATGTTGTGTTTTTTGAGACACACTTTCCGTTTGCTACTCCTACTCCTATTGTTGATTGTTCACCTGATGTTGATCATCCTACTATTTATGATACTCTTGAGGTTTCAGATTCACTGCTTGAGACACCGCCGTCCTCACCAGACAAGGGGAGTCCTTCGACCCCTTCTTCTCCGAGCTCAGATGAAGCTCCACCTCCGCCACGTCAGAGTACTAGGGCACGGGTACCTTCTGTTCGCCTCAAAGGCTACATCTGCAGCACTGCTCGCTCTATAAACCCCCCCGCCTGCTTCATCTGCGCCTACTCCGTCATCTTCCTTAGGTAAACCCTATCCTATAGCAGCTTTTGTCTCTTGTACTAATTTTTCTGCATCCCATACTCGTTTTCTAGCAGCTATTACAGCTACACAAGAGCCGTCTTCTTTCTCTGAGGCTGCTAAATCCCCTGCTTGGCGGGCTGCCATGCAGGAGGAAATTGATGCCTTAGAACGCAATAAGACATGGACTATTACAGAGTTGCCATCTGGCAAAACTCCTATTGGTTGCAAATGGGTATTCCACATTAAGCACCGCTCTGATGGTTCGATTGAACGACACAAAGCTCGCCTAGTTGTGTTGGGCAATCGACAGGTTGAGGAATTGATTTTTCTGAAACCTTTGCTCTTGTTGCAAAAATGGTATATGTTCGTGTTTTCCTATCTGTTGTTGTTGTACGAGGATGGTATCTTCATCAGATGGATGTGCATAACGCCTTTTTACATGGCGATCTTGACGAGGAAGTTTACATGAAACTTCCCCCTGGCTTTTGTAGTTCTTCTACCGGCAAAGTCTGTAAGCTTAATAAATCTCTTTATGGCCTGCGTCAGGCACCTCGCAATTGGTTTGCTAAGCTTGCATCATCTCTTCACTCCTTTGGCTTTCAACAGAGTGGAGTTGATTACTCTCTTTTCTCTTTGAGTCGACATAAGGTCACTTTACAGGTTCTTGTTTATGTAGATGATCTTATCATTGCCGACAACGATGAGTCTGCTATTGCTGCTTTCAAGAATTATCTCCATTCTTGCTTTCATATGAAGGATTTGGGTGTATTGAAATATTTTCTTGGTATTGAGATTGCCCGGAATTCTTCTGGCATTTTTCTTTCTCAGCGTAAGTACGCTTTGGACATCCTCTCTGAGACCGGTCTCTTAGGGGCTAAACCGGCTCAGTTTACTATGGATCAGCATCATCAGCTCTCTACGTCTGACGGTGTTCTCTTTGATCAGCCTGATCGTTACCGCCAATTGATTGGACGACTGATCTATCTTACTATTACTCGCCCGGAGATTTGCTATTCCGTGCACACTCTTGCCCAATTTATGCAGTCTCCCCGTCAGGATCATTGGGATGCTGCATTACGTGTTCTTCGTTATCTTAAGTTGCATCCAGGTCAGGGTTTGTTGCTTTCTGCCAATAGCTCTTTACAATTGACAGTTTATTGTGACTCTGATTGGGCAGCATGCGCTCTTACTCGACGTTCTATTACTGGTTTCTTTGCTCAGTTAGGGCACTCTCCTATTTCTTGGAAGACCAAGAAACAACCCACTGTTTCTAGGTCTTTTGCTGAGGTTGAGTATCGCGCCATGGCCGTTGCTTGTTGTGAGCTCATTTGGCTCAAGTGTTTGCTTCACTCATTAGGTGTTCAACATTCTACTCCTATGCGGTTGTTTGGTGATAGTCAGGCTGCTTTACACATCGCTACTAATCCCGTCTTCCATGAGCGTACCAAGCACATCGAGATTGATTGTCATTTCGTTCGTGACTTGGTACAGGCCGGCATTGTTCAACTTTCTCATATTCGTACTCAGCAGCAGCCTGCCGATTTGTTTACTAAAGCCTTAGGCAAGCAGCAGTTTTTAGCACTTCTCTCCAAGTTGGGCATTGTTGATTTACATGCTCCAACTTGAGGGGGGTATTAGGCAATAATATATTTCTCTATGTATTTTCCTTATGTATATAACTCTAGCTTGCCCCACAAGGCATAATCATTTCCATGTAATTGTGTATATATACTTAACTCAAAGGGAATAGAAATCAGAATATCTTTTCCACAAAATATTTCCTCTAATTTCTATCAGCTATAATTGATAGAGTTGCTTTTAGTAACAAAAGTGGAGTATTTTATTGGTAAGAAAGTATCAAGAAAATCGATTTATAGTTGGACCAACGGATGAGCTGAAATTCAAGATCATCAATGAAGATGAGAATACTAGGATGAGCTCATTGGTAGTAGCTTTGCATTTTAGTAAAACTAAAATGAACAAGTTTTTTTTTATTTGAATGGTTGAAATTCAGATTTGTATGAATTGAATGAAATATTCATGTTCTTAAATGGCTAAACAGGGGCCATACTGTTATGTTATAAACTTGTCTTATGTCTCTAGGCTTAGTTTAACTTTAATGTTCAAACATAAGAGTCTGTAGCATACACGTGTGTATGATCATGAGACTGTTTGTGGCTTACAAATAAGCTGCACATTTGTAGGAGTCAGTTCAGGTTGTTGGAGTCAAAAATAATGGTGCGGATTGTGCACTTGGTTAGTGGAGTTAGTTGCCAGATTGTGGCCTCAACTTCCTAGTTTGTAGTTCTGTTTTAGCATCATATATAAAAATCAGAAATAAGGTGATGGTATGCCTTGAGTGAGCGCCACACCACAAAAAATCTGTCTGTTTTTCTTCTTGTTCTTTGCTGAATTGTGTGATCAAACCGATTCTAATCACAACATTTGGTATCAGAGCTTGGTTTGATCACACACACAAAGCCATGTCTCATCTCGATGTAGAGAGTTCGAGACAAAGGGAGTTGAGGGAACAGAGAGAAAGAGAACGGAGAGAAAGAGAGCAAACTCTCACATCAGAAATTTCTGAAACTCAAAATCAAGAGGGTGGGGTACGAGTGCAGGACAAGGATGGTTCTGTTACTCTGAAGTATCCCATGCTCACGAGAAGTAATTACTCAGCCTGGGCCATAAAGATGGAGGTTTTTATGACGGCACAGGGAGTTTGGGATGCAGTGGAGTCAGAAGAGCCAGTTGACAACAAAAGAGATAAGATGGCCTTGGCGGCTATCTATCAAGGCATAAGTGAAGATGTCTTGCTTCAGCTTGGGGCCAAGAAAACAGCAAAGCAGGCTTGGAACATGTTAAAGAACATGAATCTTGGTGCAGACAAGGTGAAGGAAGTGAGAACTCAGTCACTTTGGCGTGAGTTTGAAGCTTTAAATATGGGTGATTCAGAGAACGTTGATGAGTTCTCTGGAAAGCTCACAATCATTGTCAACAAGTTAAGAGGTTTGGGCAACACTGTTGAGGAAATTCAAGTGGTGAAAAAGCTATGGAGATCCACCTCACCAAAATTCCTTCAATTGGCCTCAACAATAGAAGAATTTGGTGATTTGAAGAGCAAGACAACTGATGAGGTTATAGGATCTCTCAAAGCTCACGAGGAAAGGCTACATGGGTGTGGCAACAAGTCTGATGAGACAGTCCTACTCACACGTGCTGAATGGAAGGCCAGGGAAGATGCTAAGTTCTCAAAGAAGCCTTCTAGGGACCAGGCCAATGCTAGAGGTGGCAGGGGTCGAGGACGTGGGAGAGGAAGAGGAAGAGGAGGTGGTGATTCAAGTCGTAGCAATGATGGGGAATCACACCAGCAAAAGAAAATTTTTGACAAGAACAAGATCAAATGCTATGCTTGTGGTCAGATGGGACACTTTGCATCAGAATGCACCTCCAAGGAGAAGGAGGAGAAGGTGAATTTGACACAAAAACAAGCTGATGAAGATCCTGCCTTGTTAATGGTGAAAACATGTGAATTGGTGAGTTCACATGTAGTCAAAACTGATGTTGCAATGCTTCATGAAGAAAATTCAAGATCACCAGGTTTAAAAGGAGAAGAAAGCCAGTGGTATCTTGATACAGGGGCAAGCAATCACATGTCTGGAGAAAAGGCGTGCTTCACAGAGATTGATCACTCCATCACATGCAAGGTTAGATTTGGTGATGGTTCAGTTATTGAAATTTGTGGTCAAGGATCAGTTTTGTTTAAATGCAAGAATGATGAGCATCTAACTTTGACTGGGGTGTACTACATTCCCAAGTTAAAGAGCAATATTTTAAGTCTTGGACAACTAGATGAAGGAGGAGGCCAAACTGTGATAGAAAAAGGGTGCTTGAAGTTGTATGACAGCAAACAAAGATTGATTGTGAAGGTGAATAGGCAGTCAAACAGACTATATGTGGCTCAATTCAAGTTGGCCAAACAAGTGTGTCTTATGGCCAAGATGAGTGATGAAGCATGGCTATGGCACGCACGCTACGGTCACCTAAACTTCAACTCAATGAAGAAGTTGTCAAGTCAGGGAATGGTGGAAGGCATTCCAAGGATCAATCAAGTTGATCAAGTCTGTGATGGTTGTGTGATTGGCAAGCATCACAGAAGTTCATTCCCACAGAAGGCCAGTTTTAGAGCAAGCAAGCCACTAGAGCTCATCCATGGAGACTTGTGTGGTCCTATCTCACCAGCAACACATGGAGGTAACAAATATTTCATGCTTTTAGTAGATGATTTCTCACGGTTCATGTGGATTTACATGTTGAAAAGTAAAGATGAATCCCTGAATGCTTTCAAGAAGTTTAAAGTCAGTGTTGAGATAGAAACTGAGAAGAAAGTGAAGGGGTTCAGAACTGATAGAGGAGGTGAATTCACATCAAATGCTTTCAAAGAATATTGTGAAGTAGAAGGAGTGAAGAGGTTCCTAATAGCTCCATACACACCACAACAAAATGGTGTGGTGGAGAGAAGGAATCAAACTGTGATTGAGATGACTAGAAGTATGATGAAGAGTAAAGATGTGCCTGCAGAATACTGGGGAGAAGCAGTCAAGACAGCTGTGTACATACTGAATAGAGCACCTACAAAGAATGTAGAAGGAATGACACCATACCAAGCTTGGTGTGGGAGAGTTCCCAAGGTGCATCACCTGCGCGTGTTTGGTTGCTTAGCACACGCCAAGAATGTGTCTCCAAACCTTCCAAAGCTTGCAGACAGGAGCACACAAACCATATTGCTTGTCTATGAAGAAGGGTCTAAAGCATACAGGCTTCTTGATCCAATAAAGAACAAGGTGATCATAAGCCGTGATGTCATCTTTGAAGAAAGCAAAAGTTGGTGTTGGAGAAAGTCTGTGGAAGAAGGAATGAACACTGGTGGGAGCTTCACAGTGCAAGGTTATTCAGAACCACAGAATGTGCAAACTTTAGTTGAAATTGCAAATACAGGTGTTGAGTTCAGTGGAGATCATGGTTTATCATCATCATCAACTCCATCATCTCCAACAACTCCTTTGAGTGTGTCTTCAGGTTCCAGTTCAGAAGCTCATCACAGATACAGATCATTGCAAGACATTTATGATGCAACTCGTGAGGTTGATGAAGAGGCAGGGCTTTGTTTTCTTTCTATTGAGGAACCAAACTCTTATGAAGAGGCCTCTAAGAATGAGAACTGGCGACAAGCTATGGAACAGGAGCTGAATTCCATTAGAAAGAATGGAACATGGGAACTTGTGAACCTACCTAAAGATCATAAGGCAATTGGTCTCAAGTGGGTGTACAAGCTAAAGAAAAATCCTGAAGGAGAGATTGTTAAGCACAAAGCAAGGCTCGTGGCAAAGGGGTATGTGCAAAGATATGGGGTGGACTACAATGAAGTGTTTGCACCAGTGGCCAGACTTGAGACAATCAGATTGCTATTGGCATATGCAGCACACAGAAACTGGGAGGTCCATCACATGGACGTGAAGACTGCTTTTCTGAATGGAGAGCTTGAAGAAGAAGTTTATGTTGCACAACCAGAGGGGTTTGTTGATAAGAAGAATCCAAGAAAAGTGCTAAAGCTTCACAAGGCACTGTATGGACTAAAGCAGGCGCCCAGAGCCTGGAATTCCAAGTTAGACAGGTGTTTGAAATCTCTAGGCTTCTCAAGATGTCCACAAGAGCATGCTTTGTACAAGAGAAATCAAGGAAATGATGAAATGATAGTAGGAGTATATGTAGATGATTTGATTTTGATAGTCTCAAGCAAATCAACTATCAAAGCTTTCAAGACTGAGATGCAACAGAAGTTTGAAATGAGTGATCTAGGTTTGCTCAGCTTTTATCTTGGAATTGAGGTGAAACAAGATGCAAGTTCAATCACCTTGAACCAGTCAGGCTATGCAAAGAAGATCTTGAAAAAGCTAGGAATGGGGGAGTGCAATCCATGCCAACTTCCTATGGAACCTAGAACCAAGATGAGTAAACTGGGGAATGGAGAGCCACCAGTTGATGAGACTCTCTACAGGAGTGTGATTGGAAGTCTAAGATATCTAGTGCACACGAGGCCTGATTTAAGCTATTCAGTAGGGGTGATGAGCAGATACATGGAGGCTCCTACAACTGCACACTTGACAGCAGTGAAGCAGATTCTAAGATATGTGCAAGGGACTCTGAATCTGGGTTGTGTTTACAAGAAAGAGCAATTGAATGATGGCTTGGTGGGCTACTGTGATAGTGATCTAGCAGGCGACATAGATGACAGGAAAAGTACAACAGGTGTGGTGTATTTCTTGGGAGAAAACCCCATTACTTAGGTCTCACAAAAGCAAAGAGTTGTTGCTTTGTCATCATGTGAGGCAGAGTACATAGCTGCCACATTACTTAGGTCTCACAAAAGCAAAGGGTGTTTGGCTCAGCAGAGTGTTGAACAACATACAAGGAGATGATCAGGCAAGAGCTACCCTGAAGATAGACAACAAATCGGCCATTGCTTTGGCCAAGAATCCAGCCCACCACGACAGGAGTAAACACATAGATACAAGGTATCATTTCATTCGAGAATGTGTGCAAGATGGAGACATTAAAGTGGAATATGTGAAAACTGAATCTCAGTTGGCAGACATTCTAACTAAGCCACTTGGTCGACAAAAGTTCATAGAACTTAGGGAGAAGATTGGCATGAAGTTTGTCAAGTAAGGTAACAAGTTTATGGGGAGTGAATGTTATGTTATAAACTTGTCTTATGTCTCTAGGCTTAGTTTAACTTTAATGTTCAAAAATAAGAGTCTGTAGCATACACGTGTGTATGATCATGAGACTGTTTGTGGCTTACAAATAAGCTGCACATTTGTAGGAGTCAGTTCAGGTTGTTGGAGTCAAAAATAATGGTGCGGATTGTGCACTTGGTTAGTGGAGTTAGTTGCCAGATTGTGGCCTCAACTTCCTAGTTTGTAGTTCTGTTTTAGCATCATATATAAAAATCAGAAATAAGGTGATGGTATGCCTTGAGTGAGCGCCACACCACAAAAAATCTGTCTGTTTTTCTTCTTGTTCTTTGCTGAATTGTGTGATCAAACCAATTCTAATCACAACACATACTACTGTGGTATTGGTGCCGACAAAGCTTTTGGAAGGGACATTACAAAGCATGTTTGTATGCAATTGCTGACTCCAAAGCTCTTTGTTAATGAGCTCCAATTATCAATGCTTGTGTTGGTATTAATTTCATCTTCATGTTTTCAGCACAAAGTCTATGAGGGAAGATGGTGGCTACAACGTCATCTTGAAAGCCATTGAAAAGCTTGGGCTAAGGCACAAGGAGCACATTTCTGCATACGGTGAAGGAAACGAGCGTCGTTTGACAGGACGTCACGAGACCGCAAGCATTGAAACATTCCTATGGGTAACTAATTACATCAAAAACAATCAAAAATATGATAACCAACACAATTTTACCAAAAAAAATGGTGAATGAATCTCATTTTGGTTCCATAACTTTTCAGGGAGTTGCAAGGGTAGCTTGGTTTGCTCATTTTAATTAATGTCCAATGAGTGACATTTTTTAGTAATTATAAGTACATTAAAACTAGAAATACATTAATTAAATATTATTTTTGATAAGTATTAGTATTAATCGATCAATTAAAAATGGACTTATATTTTAAAAATTCATTTGAAGGTTAACAGTATCTAAATTGTGAAACAGAAGTAGTATAGTACGTATTAGGTTCTAATGATACGGGCGCTAGCTAGCTCTTTTTCCATCATATCCACATTTATCGATTACAAGGCAGTAAATGGCTCAAAATTTTACCCTTCATTCATGAATTTGCTTACCAATTGAAGATGGATCATATAACAAGATAAGTTGTCCAAACCTAACAATGCTAACCCTAAAAAACATATATAACAGGATAAAGTTTACCCTTCATTCATTAATTTGCTAACCAGTTAAAGTTCTAGCTATTCAACCACCTCTCCAGGAAAAAATGCTAACCCTCAAAAACATTTTACTATGCAGTATCCTCAAGATCCAATAATTCAAAAAGTTATCCAAACAAACTAACAACGCACTATTGCAAGAGAAAAGCATAGTAATGGGTTAGTTACCTGAAAATGGTATGCGGTAATTCCTGTAATTGTAAAGGCCAGAGAAGAAGCAGAGAGATAAAGTTGGCTATGGAGGTGGCCAACCATCACCGACGTTGTCGTCTGCACAACATACTGCATTATAGCCACCATTGCCATAGGCAAAGCTACCTTCGCCGGTTTTCTCTGCTTCAGCGTTTTTACTCCCATCATCTTCGTATGGAGAGAAGACCTAGGATGTAGAAGATGAGTGATTCGACAATTTTTTTTTAGTCCTAATATTGAGAATTAATTAGATGATCTAAGATATATTCAAAAATATATATCTTCATCCAACTTCAGTTGGATAGTTTTAGGTAGGAGAGGAAAATGGCATGTTAACAATTGAATCCACAATTTTTTTTTCATTCTTTTCGTATATGTAATAGTGCGAAAAAAAGGTTTGGTTGTAAGTTGTTGAGTCATGTAAATAGTGTAGCATATTTGCTTCTAGCATAACTTATATATCCATCAACATTTTATTTTCATATGCACAATTTGTTTGATGGATGTTAGATATATAGCATTTTGATCACGTACTACTTAGCCACTCTTTCAACCATAAAAAATTAATTAAACAAAATTTACCATATTTTAAATTATCTAAAACTGCCCTTGAAGCTATATCTAGCTCAAAATTATGTGGGTATAGTGAAATATCAAACAGAAAAGAAAAGTATAGTATGTCTTATAAAGTTATAATCACCCTTTTAGTTATAATATTCTAAGCCTACAAAGAGAGCCTTACCGTATTTTATTTTCCATTTCGACCATACGCTTGAGGTCATGCATGTTGTGACTTGTTTTGTGATAGATTAAAACTTCTCAATTGTCAAAGAATCAAAATCATTTAAAACTTTTATTTTTCGATTGACATGTTGAAAATATCAAAGATTATGAGTGCATTAGCAAACCGATTTATTTAAATACACAATTAAAACCCTCAATTATTACTATTACCGGTATAACTCAAATGAGGGTGTTTTATGATACGACTAATCAAATAGGATAATTGGGAATTTTTTAAGCAACAAATTAAGTCGGGTCTAAATCTTATATTCGAAATTAAGTTATGGACCTGCCTTCGAAAATAAATATCGGATCCAAATAGCACAAATTAAATGTAAAATTGAAAAATGAAAACATAAAATGCGAAATAAATCATATTTCCATAGTAAAAATGAACATTGAAGCATAATTAATTATTGAGAATTGTTGAAAAATACTGAAGCTCATAAGACAACTAAAAACCAAGGGAAAAAAACTCACAAATTAAGTATTTAATTTATCTTTAAGAGAGAGATTTGTGTGGTATGAAAACAAAGCACCCCTAGTATTTATATTCCACAAATACAAGAGAGAGATTTGTGAGGTAAGAGGTGCATGATGCATCTACCACACAAACTTTAAATGTGTGGATCATGGATTCATAGGTGAGCTTATTGTTATGTGCCTTTAATTTGCATGACAATTTGCTTGATTTGCACGACAAACTCAGATCGGGAGAACACATGAAATGTAACTCATTTTGCATTGATTTAAAAATAAAATCATTCATTTTAATTGTTAAATCTCTTGACTAATATTCAAATACGTGACAAGTTGAATTACAATCTAGTCTTTTAAAAGGATGAGTACTCGTGAGTGTAGATTCGTTTTAGAATTAGGCCTTGCCTAAACAAGCGGCAAACCAATTTCAGGCCCAAGTTCGTTGTTATCAGATCATCAATATGTATTCAATGATATATGCATGGAGGAATTCGCATTGATCAAAATCACAAAACAAATTATTTTAAACTACATACATACATGTTAGCTGAAAACCACTTGCTATCTACTCGTACAAGTTTAAAAGTGGAGAATGAGATGAGCTTTTGCAAGCGCAGCCATCTGGGGCCCATGGCCTCGTGGGAAAGAAGAAGAAGAAGAATAAATGAGGTGCTTGACCGATTAAACAAGGTTGGTCTTTGAGAAGTCAACAAGGTTGGTCTTGTTTTATTTTGTCAACCATCCATCTCGATCGTGATCAATTTCATTGTTTCTCCATGGAAGACTTACTTGCACTCCACTTTCTTTTTCCCCTAATTAATGCGACATCCACTATGGATTTGTATTATATTAATTGGACCGGTTCGCAAGTTACCTCCTATACTTATTACTACTACTAATCAACACGATTATTAAGTCGATATTAATACATAATAAAGTGCTTGGTGTTAATTAGAATTCAAAATTCAATACATGGAGAATCCTATTTAAGTTTGTAATCGAGCAAAGATTACATATTAACAGTCAACATCAATCTGCATGCCCGGATCGAAGAAGAAATTAAACTATTCAAGCGAGACTCGTGGCTAAAATTGCATGCCCACTATAGGATTTTGACCTAGCTAGGAAGGTCAATTTAGTCGCCTTTTCTTAAGACGACAATTGACAAGTACATAAATTTATGATATATCCGCGTTTTTTAATTATTATTATAGCGTTTTTGGGAGAGAAAAAAACCCCAATTTGCTTGCTGAACAATTAAATCTGACTTGTATTGGCCGAAAAATTTAGAATTCAAATTAACATTGCAAACTTTTTAGGTTTTTTTTTGTTTATGGGAACACTCTAACTTGTAAGAACCAAAAAGGCTCAAATTAAATTATGAAATAAGTATTTGGACTGCACATAACATACAATTCTAGCTAGTTAGATATAATTTTCACCTATATTTTTATATATTAAAAGACTACGTGTTTTTATGTAGACTACGTTAATTTTGATAAGTTGAAATTTAATAAATTATAATAGGCATTTTACATTGTCTAACATCCTAGTTTTGATAGCTTAACTTTTTTTAGAAGGGAAAAGATTCGTGTACCAAAATAACTTGATGCATCTAAAAGTCGGACAAACCGATATGAGAAGACAAACACGAAAATCTTCAAAAAAAAAAAGCACGAATAAACCATACAGATTGAAAATCTAGAACAAATATTTTGACGTACTTGATACAAAACCAAGCACAACAAAAAAGTAAACTAATAAAAAAACGAAGTGACACATGGAGATGTTGATGCAGTTCGGCTTACGCCTACTCTATGGAGCCTTAGATCGGGGAGACTCACCCAAAATCCACTGAGTTTTCAAAAAAGAGTACAAGAATGGCTACAGAGGAAACACGATCAATAAGATCCAAAGCAAGAAGAAACAGATCAAACAAAGAACAAAAACAACAAAAGGAACAAAGGTAAAAGGAAGATAATAGGGTTTCGGCCCCCTATCAAGGTTGTCGAACCTTTGAGTTGAAGCTTCAAAGAGGGTGCCACCGGATCTCCTTGAGATAAGCTCGCCTAGGTCGTCATCGAGCTCCTCCACTATTGCACACTCGCACCACCTTTCCTTCTCTCTCTCTCTCTCTCTCTCTCTCTCTCTCTCTCTCTCTCTCTCTCTCTCTCTCTCAAGCGATGCTAGGGTTTTGAATGAGCTCACCAAAGGAAAAGGCTAGCTTATAAAGTCTAGCAAAGAAGGGATAAAGGGGGAGGAAACCTTTTCAATCTTTATTCCCTATCTCTTTTTTTTATTAGGTAAGAATTAGGCCTTGTTTCACTTGTGGTATAAAAGGCTTTTTGGGTGAAAAGTGATTTTTAGTGTCTTGAAATACGTAAAAAGCAGAGAGAGTTGCACGAATTTCAAGAGTATTAAAAATAGTTTTTGGATAGAAAGGACTTTTGGGTAGAAAGTGAAACAATGCCTTAGGTGACCCTCCATTTAAGGAGGACGACCTAGAGCATCCTGACGGATGAGAACCAAAAGTTCTGGATTATTCTTGATAGTGTCAACAAGAAAATTGTGACCCATTTTGACAAGTTTATCAGCCACATCATTGCACCCCCTGTTAACAAGAGAAATACGCACCCTTTGAAATTCATGTAACGAGGCAAGAATGTCAGCTATCATCATTTCGATCCCCCATGGACAATTGGGAGACCTTGGATTGCTTTAATTACTTGATCGAGAGTTATCACCTTCAATTTCAAAGTGTCTATATCCTCTTAATTTAGCTTCTCGTACTTGAGAGTTATCACCGGCCTTCAATCTTTATTCCCTATCTCTTTTTATGCTTATGCAAACTTGCTTCGACTTTTTTTTCTTTTTCTTCTTCTTTTTGATATTTTTTACTCTTTATGCTTTCAAACTTGGTGTATTTTAGGGGTGAGCATCCCCTTCTCAAACAACGCAAATTAGGGAAACCAAACCATCTCAACAATTCTTTGTGTCCGGCCATTATGTTTTGTAGTCCTTAGTTTTCTACTTACGAATCGAAAGAACATTTTTGGATCCGTCAGATGTGTTCACATACCTATTACCTAACTTAAGAAAATTTAAGGAAATTTCGATTGATGTACATGAGTTTAAAGGTGTATTGATTTGTGCTCTAAGAGTAACTTTTTTTCGATTGATGCCTCTTGCTAAGTTTTGGGTTTGTTTATTCTGTAAACAAATTTTCTGTTAGTTGAAAAGAGGTCTTTGGGCTACTTAAACGCGGCTCAAATGAGCTCGTGTAGGTGCGACTTTAGTGTGGGTCGACTTACAATATATTAGGCAAGCGCGGAGCGGTGGGTCATTAGTCAAAGGCGGTCAGAATTGAAGATGATGAATGAAGACTCTAAAAATGATTTCCAAGTTAGTTGAGATTTGGAAATTTGGACTGTAAAAAACGAGTTAGAACATAAATTTAAATGTTTTAGGAGTCGAATTCTTTTAATTTGAACACAGTGACGAGCTTGGAAAAATAGTAAAAGTGTAACTCTGATCATTGATATCAATTGGTAGGTTTTAGAGAGTTAGGCCGGTCCACTTTACGAACTTGATATGCAACAAATTCAAGAAAACGTGGTTAATCTGATATATTATGCCGTCTTGACTCTTGACCGTTGGGTTAGGGCCGGGAGCAAAAGCATTAATCTGTTCGATTACTTGATTAATTTAGAATACGCAATTAAACTCAATCGTATTCAAAGCTAGATAGGGTTGTAATTGAACCGAGCCGAGTTTTGAATTTCCAAGCTCCGATCGGTTAAAAATAAGTAAGTTTGAGCTTGAACACAAGCTTTGTTCGAGCTCAGAATATTGATTGAACTTCGTTTATTTAAATGCTTATCGAGCTCTACCTTAAATATTGTTTGAACTTGCTTTATTTAAATGCTCATCAAGCTCTACCTTAATTTGCGAGTCACTCATTTAGTTTTTTCGTGAGACAAGCTTGTGTACAACTCATTTACTAGATCACCTATCCCCACTCGCACCAAGACATAATATTTACTTGTTCAAATAACAATTAAGATGAAGCAGGGTCAAAAACAACGAACCTCTTTATAATAAATAGATCCATTTTGTAAGTTCGTTTAAAGCAAATGAAATTAAAAATTAAATTACGTAGTTTGAGAGAGACCACCAAAACACGTAGTTTTACTTAAATTGTATATTTAATATGCATGTATATATAGTAGGACTTATTCATGAACTTATTATGAACTTATTATGTAAATTGTTGAGTGTGTATTCAAATATTAACTAATACGGAGTATATAGTTTTCTCATAAAAATGTTTCAAAAATGTTATTAACGACATATATATATACACACGTTTTTGACAGAGCGAGTAAGCAAATAAAGTTGATAAATGTATTGTACGTAAAATGATGTCAAAATCTGTATCATATTAATTTGTCTCATAATATGTCGGTTACAACTTCAAAATTAAAACATACATCAAATTACATGCTCAATAAGAATCAACGTAAAACTAACCTTCTTTTACATGCATCTTCTATATATATATCAGAAACAATTGAAGGCAAAAAAAATGTAATTACACGTACGTATGTGTGTTACACATGTGACATGTCTATATTTAACCTCTCTTATAAAAATTCAACGAATAAACAAATAAATGGGATGAACAATCGATCATCGATTATTATACCAAAGAATCAATTAAATGAATGAAGATATTTGCCGCCGAACGAAGACCTTCTCTGCCGTTGCATTTGTGCTGAGATTCTTCAACCAAATTAATTTCCAACATATATACGTTTAATGTACGTATTAATTAATTATGTGCATATACACAGACGACGTATTTAATCGTTTCTTTCTTCAACTTCGATCAATCGGTCCGTGATGATGTTAGTGGCATCCGCCAAGAAGTCTGACCAGTCTCTGCATTTCATAAATAAATAAATAAAAAATCAGTAAGCAAATCTTAATTTCACTTGTTAATCAAATTAAAGAGGAGTGGGAAAAGACGAAATTACCCTTTCAAGCTGTCAAATGAGATCCCAACGGTGAGCTTGGCCTCCTCAAGCGCCCGACGGAACCGTCCCAGCTCAGACGGCGTCAGCTTGCTATCCTCCACGCGGAGCTCGGACGGCTTGACGTCGCAGAAGATGGGGACCACGCTCTTGTTCTTCTCCATCATGAGCGCCAGCTCATGCAAACAGAAGTACGACTCGCAGTAACGCCGTGAGAAGACGGCGACGCCCACCTTGCAATTCTCGACGGCGGGGTCAATGTTGTCGAAGAGGCGGTCGCCGGGGCGCATGCTCTTGCTGTCGAGAAACGGCCGGAGGCCTAGCCCTTTCAGGTGGTGGTACAATAGTCCCGCTATCGTCTTCTTCGTGTCGACGCCTCTGTGGTTCAAGAACACGTCGCATTGTTCTTGGGTTCTTCGGATAGTGTTCGTGGAGGCGGCGATTGGGTGGCGCAGGATCCTGCTTGTGAGGGCTTTGGCGATTGGACGTTGCATATTGTTAATTAAGGCTCTGTTTGGATGAGGATATATATCAAAGTGTATATTTTTGAATAAGCTAGTTAATTAGCTAGGTTGATGTTTGCACTTGAGCTGTCCGAAGAGAGTATATATAACTAATATAAGTGAAGGAGGGTCAAGGGAGATCGAGGAATATGGAAGTTGAATTGTTCATTCCGCGGTGGAATTTTTTTGGAAAAGAACACGAGGAATGCGATCGTACTATTTACTTGGGTTGAATTTGGGTTTTTTTAAGTAAGCGTACCAATTTTTATGTGTAGTTTTTAATTAAGTGTTTTGTTGTTGTTGTTGGATTAATGCATGCTTGATGGGAGATAGGATTGATTATTTCAATTTAGTAGTTTAATTAATGATCGAATGGAGTTATGTAGGTTTTAACGAGTCCAATTTATGATTAATTAAAGAATAATATTGGAAGGCTCACGAGTGCAATTGACGGGGAATGGAACAAAAATGGAAAAAATGGGAAGGGGGTAAAAGGGTTTGAAGGAAGAAGGTGATTTTGACTATTAAAAGCCGTCTGTGGAGAAACGGAAAATGAGAAAACATGGAATTAGATATAGAACGTACAAGGAAGATTCTCAAGAAAGGATAAAAACAAGAAGACAAGAAATTTTGGTTTTACTCCTTCAAACACGACGTTATGCACATCCACATTTGGATTTTTGCGGTTTTATTCCCTATTGAATATATACAAATAATACAATTAATTTATTTATTTTAACTATAATTCTTAATTTTTTTTGGATGAGAGTTTGCTACTAAGTTGCTCTTCATCCATGCATTTTAGATTTTAGGAGGCACGTATACTCCAATGATCAAACTGCAGATCGATAAGAGAGCCGAGTTTCAAAATTTTAATATTAGTGCAACTAATGTTCTAAAAATTAGGATTTAATACGTCTAGCTAGCTACATTTGGAAACATCAATGGCCTTGTTCTTTTTTCATCAAAAATTACTTTTTCTACAAAACTTACTTTTTATATTTTTCAAATTCGTGCATTTCTCTCTACTTTTTATGTCTTTCGAGACACAAAAAATAACTTTCACCCTAAAACAACTTTCCATATACAAGTGAAACAAGGCCAATATATGTATCTTGGACAAATCGTTAAATCCACTGGGTCGTAGTGAGTCAGAAGGCAAGAGGTTAGATTAGTTTTCGAGCATTTAGTCAAGCAACTAAGATTTTATGATAGTACCATAAGGTTTTCATTTCGACTCAAATTAAATGAGTAGTATCCTTAACCAAAAAAAGAGATTAGAATGTTAGACCAATTTGGAATCCACTTATCCTAACCTCTACGGCCACAAGTACTCTTAAGTGTAACTAATTTAGTCTAGTTGAGGACGTTGGTTAGCCCCAAATCAAGCGGACACTTCATGCGCCCAAGTTTGAATCTGTCTTATTGCCAAATAGCCTGCCAAGAAACGATTTGAGGATGATATCATGTTAAATCCGGTGGGACTTAATCGGGGATACGAAAGGTTACCTTGTCCTATTATTATTATTATTATTATTATTATTATTATTATTATTATTATTATTATTATTATTATTATTATTATTATTACTATTATTATTATTACTATTATTATTATTACTATTATTATTACTATTATTATTACTATTATGATTACTATTACTATTATTATTAGTATTACTATTATTATTACTATTACTATTATTATTATTATTACTATTATTATTACTATTATTATTACTATTACTATTACTATTATTATTACTATTATTATTATTATTATTACTATTATTATTATTATTATTATTATTATTATTATTATTATTATTATTATTATTATTATTATTATTATTATTATTATTATTATACGAAAGGTTACCTTGTCCTTACAAAGTCAAACAAATTACATAAAATTTGTGGGAAGCCGAGATATAATCTGGGCTCCTACTCCTTTGGCTATAGCAAAGCCTATTCTGGTGAAGATATGAGCAGCAACACGAGCCCTAATGTCTTGAATCTTAGAAAACTGTTGAACCCGCTTCAGTAACGCTACCACATCCTTATCCAATTCTCCTAGAGAAAGAAAAGGAGAAAGGAAGAAAACCATAACCAAACGCCCGACAACTAGCTTCGTACTTGACCCTCTTTTGATTAGCCGCATCAACCACAACTCGTCCCGGAAAAAAGTCAGACAAACCGGATTGTGTCAAAGGAGAAGATCATGTCAATTCAATACATACATCACGGCCTCGATCCCAAGAATAGAGTAACACATCTGCAGGTCGGAGAGCTCCGTCGTTCCCGCTAGACAATCCAATATCAACCTCTTTCCTTGCCGAAATCCCGGACCGATAACAAATATTAACAAGGGTATCCCGAACAACATTATGCCGATGCTTAATACCTACAATACCGACACACGACGTTGCATGATTACCAAATATATCCACATCAAAAACCCTAGAGCAAGCAGAGCAAGGTGTCGAAATAGAGTACAAAGGAACACCCAACCGATAACACAACACACAACAGTAAGTCTTAGCATTCATCGTCTGTCCCAAACCCAACATGGGAACCGCCCGAAGCCAAACAGAGGTGTGTTCTCCCTGCTGCGATTTCCATAATGCCGATTTTCGAGTAGATAAAGAAAAGGTGGATTCTGCAGAAGTAGTAACCTTTGTGAAATATATATCTGCCAATTTCTTCATGAGTTTAGGGGCAGCGACCTCACTAGGATTACTCAAAAAGTCATAATCCATATTTCTATTAAAAAGACTCAACGCATCATCAAAGGCATGACCAAGACCAACAATGCCAGCATTCTGAAGAAGCTTTATTTGCAAACCGGAAGATTGTAACCGAGAAGCAAGAAAAGCATAATGGCGAACATCACCCGCAGAATAAACACCGAGCCCTCCAAACGCAAAAGGTAAGGTGGCAAGTCGTCATTGCCAATCGCCAAACCAAGGTCCCGAAGCAGTAACAATATGCTCCAAAGAAGATCGAAGAGCCCCATCAAAAGTGCACTAAGCCACCTCAAAAAATATTAGAAGGATAAGTACGCAAAACAAAGTAGAGTTTAAAAACTCCGGTACATGCCCTAAGTAACAACAACTCACACTGAGGACATTAAGCTTAGCTACTTTATCCATAAGCATAATGGTCTTGGTCACCCTCTGCAGCACAAGCTCGCCACTAAAAACAGAATTGGAACTGGCCGGACCACCCAACAACTTAACACCATGCAAAGGTCGAGCAATATTAGTGGGAAAGACACCCCCAAACCTGCTTCGAGGGTCTTCTATAGACCAAAAAACTTTAGTTTTTTCCACGTTGAGATGTAACCCTAAACGAGGCCCTTTCTCCATAATCAACTGTAGAACCTTCCCCACGACCAAAGTCACAACTCGACCTAAACCCGAGCGACCCGCCCAATTGACACCCCTAGTCACAACCCGTCTTGGAACAAAGTCAGATAAATCAGATCGTGTCAAATTAAGGAGAAGATCATGTCAAGTCAACACATACATCACGACCTCGATCCAAAGAATAGAGTAACACGTCTGCAGGTCGGAGAGCTCCGTCGTTCCCGCCACATAATCCAATATCAACCTCTTTCCTTGTTGAAATCCCAGACCGATGACAAATATCAACAAGGGTATCCCGAACCACATTATGCTGATGTTTAACACCTATAATACCAGCACACGACACCGCATGATCACCAAAGATATTCCCGACAAAAACCCTAGAGCAAGCAGAGCAGGCGTCGAAATAGAGGACAAAGGAACATAACACAACCGATAATAAAGTTGGGATCTATTTTTTAACTAAAAAACTAATTAAGTTAATGGGTAATGACTTTCTCGTACATATATTAATCTACTATTTTTTTCCTTAAGTTTTTTAATGTGGGATGGGACTTCTCTCAATTAACCTCTCCACACACAAATTAGCTAATTACTAGAAGTTAGGCCAATTTATTTAATCATTGATCTATATTTTTTTTGATTAGGTAAGGATTAGGATGCGCTCCTTTATGAAGGGCGTCTTAGGACATCTTTGCGGATGAGAACAAGAAGTTTTGGATGAGTCATAATATACCCAGCAGGGAGACTATGACCCAAGTTAGCAATTTTATCGGGCACAACATTGCATTAATGCATTCTCTATGAATGTGATTAATTGAAATATCATGGATTCCAGAAATGGAGACAAGGATGTCGAAGATTATTAACTCAATCTCCCAAGGGCAATGATTTATTCCCTTAATTGTACCTGGAGATTATCTCCTTCAATTTCAACCTTCCTTAGATCTCTTTTTCTAACTTCACGAATAGCTTCTCGGAAGGCCAGAGCTTCAGCTTTCAAGGCAGAAATCTTTCCGAAATTATAGGTCATCAAGTCGATCATCTGACTTAGATGGTTTCGAATTACGATTCCTCCTGTTACTTGATTACCAAATTAAAATTTATTTTAACATGGTCTAGTTTAGACTTCTTCCATTTTTTATTTGTTATTGTTCGTTGATTCTTTTTACACATTTGTTCTTCTCTTTTGGTTTCCTCATCTAATCATTGATCTATATGCATTGTCGTCTAATATCTAACTAATCTGTTGATTTTTTGTTTTGAGCTCACAACTTTCGAATTCATCGGCCAAGGCCTTGGCATCGTAGCTTGTTTTACGACAAAGGGTGACAAGCAAAAGATTTGGGTTATTTACTTAATTGAGCTGAAGTCAAATTTCTAATCCACGAGTTGTTCTTTCACACTCAATCTAGCTTCTTTAATTGTTTACTTAATTTTCTGGACATGCTCGTAGAGTAGGTCACGAGCTAGACTCAGTTTATTTTCGTTTGATCGAGTCCACATATGGACCATCACTTCATTCACACAAATGGATATGGTGTGAATAAGTTAGATCACTGTATACTCGATTAATCGACCTACGAGGTCTCGTTCTTGATGGAGTCCTGACTGAATTGTTCGATTATATATATATTGAGTAATAAAGCCAGTGCTTATATTATAATTAATCAATTAGTAGCATATATATAAGGAGAGAGAAAGGATAGTTGGTAGCTAGGCTTAAGCTTTTAACATATTCCGTATATTTTACATATTTTATTTTATGTATTTAAGAATATATGCGTAAAAAGAAAATAAACAACGATTATGAATAGTCGCATAGGTATGGAGTTTACCTACCATGTCAAAGTTTGGTGGGCCGACATGACATGAGGGGTCCACATGTTTGTCCGTGCATAAATGTGTGTTAGGCCGAGTGCATGAGCCTATAAATTAAATTCCATTCTAAAACTAATTAATAAGGAAAAATTCTTTAAAATAATACCAACTTTTAATTATTGATCCAAAATAATATGAACTTTTAAATTGACTAAAAATAATATCAATTTTCATCGTATTATTTTAAAATAATACTAACTTTCATTGTATTAACTAAAAATAGTATAACGGTGTTTTCTGTGAAAATTTTGGCAAAATATGTGATGTGTCCATTGAAATATGTTGGTTGATCATTATTAATACCAACTTTTGTTGATGCCACAAGTTGAAATGATAATTTATATAATGTAAAACGATACTATATTATATGCAAAATGGTAATTTATATGATGATAGTGAGGAATAATCACATCAAAATCTTAGCCATCGATATTTTTTACTCCAATGTTTAGTCAATAAATTTTGATAGACACATCATATATTTTGCCGAAATCTCCACTGAAAATATCATTGTACTATTTTTGATTAATTTAATGAAAGTTGGTATTATTTTTTATCAATTCAAAAGTTCTTATTATTTTGGATTAATAGGCAAAAGTTGGTATTATTTTGAGTAATTTTTTCAATTAATAAAAGAGAAAATAATCTAAAAATCTAACTTTTCATTTTTCGATATGAGATATTTTCTTTCACATTTTACGATAATTTTAAATAACTAGGCTGCTGGCATTTGCTACATACTCCGTATAATTAAGCATGAACTGAAATTGGATGTATAATATACTCAGTAGTATTGATTAGACCTGAATAAAGTCGGATTAACCCGTCTAATCCGTACCACCTCCGGAAAAAATGGGCGGACTTAGACAGGTAAATAAGTTCGGCTTGTCTGAATTCATGGGCGGGACACAAACAATATTTTTGACCGAATATCACAGATAAACCGCCCGAATATCCAAATATATTAAATATTTAAAATAAATATTTATTTATATTTATAAATAAAGATATGTTTGCAAAGAATGTCTTGGGGTCAGTGATTGTATAATTAGTACAAAAGAGAGTTAGTTATTATAGTTCCTTCATCTTGTCACCTAAAGAGCTAGTATAAATACGACCTTAATTTCAAGTAATATTAGACGGTATAATTATTATACTAGAATTTTCTAGTCTTTTAATGGACATGAAAAAATAATTATTTATGAATTTATGCCCGGGTCCCGACGGACTACTCGGGTCCGGATGTCAGGACGGACTTGGACATCTTTATCGGCCCGAATCACCCGCTTGACCCGAACCTGCTCGAATGAATGGACATAATTTTTGTTCAAAGTCTGGCCCGGATCCGGCCCGTACCCGAATTTGTACATGTCTATTGGGACTCTTCTAAATATTATCATAATTAATTTCGACATTTTGAATCATGTTATCAAAAAGATTGAAATGTTGACCTTAAAGTTGACAGAATATATTAAGTGGACGCTGGTTGATAAGACTTGATCAAAACTAAATTCTGCCCTAGCCTCGTGCGCACGTACTGCGTGACGTAAACCCAATCCTCATATCCATATGGTCCAAATACCACACTTGTCAATTCTCATCAAAGTGACCAACTTTGATCCGTAGGCTCTGTCTATCTTGCACTTTGGGTTTCCTTTATTTTTTCTTCTTTTTTTAGAACGAAAACTTTATTGAAGTAATTATGTTAATTTCAACCACTTTTTTTGATAAAATAAAAATTCGGAATACTAAATAGACTTGATAAACCGAGAGGCCGTAAGAAAATACGACAGTCGAGAACGGCTAAGTGATTTAAAAGAGTCACAAACAAGACAAGCATGATAAACTAGGGATAGTACAAATCCCTGACAAGACAGAACAATAAAACGTTTGAGATCAGGTTGAGTAAAACACTAAAAGTCATAGTGCGAAAAGGGCAGCTGACGTTCCCTCCACCGAAATGAATGATCTTCATAAGCCACAGAGTACCAAACGACCTGGCCTAATACAACTCGCATCCAAAACCAAATACAACTCCAAATCCTCGGGAAATTTGTATACAAAATAAGCTCGAGCCATCCGGCAAGAAGAGTTTAAATAGAATTACTTTAAGCTAATCAAATAGATAAGCATCTAAAGTAACAAAGAAAAATGATTTTACCATCTAAAGTAACAAAGATCGAACCACTCAACATCAACCAATCAAGCTTGCACCACAAATAAAGATATCAAACTTGCGCCGCAAGTAAAGGAGACAAACTTGTGTCGCATGTAGCGCCTCAAGAGGCAATGTAGAGGTGACGTCGAGGAACACCGGAGATGAGCACCAACCAGATCCGAGAGAGATAGATATATGGAGGAGCTTTGAGGGTGAAGCGATGGTATGGTCGTGGAGGTGATCAAAGTGGTGATGAGACCATGGGGTGAAGCGGCGACGTTTTCCGACCAACACAAGAGGAACCCGACCAAATCACCTAAAGATCGAGCAGTAGTGGATCTTTCTATTGGAGTGTAGCGGCGCGACAGTACGTGATGTCGTGGGATAAAGCAACAAAGAGGTCGTGTTGGTAAGATGGCGGTGAGGCCACGGGGTTGATTCGGCAGTGAGGCCGTGGGATTAGAGGCGGTGGAGAGTCATTGAGGTGATGGGGGGAGGGGTTATTATACCAAAGGGAACGTTTTCATACTAGCTAAATTTTTTCCCTCCCTTCCGATTCTCTCTTTTTGAATGTTAATTTCGACCACATTTTTGCACACAATTCATTCATTTGGGAACATAAAAAGAGAGAACAACACATTAATCTAAAGTCAATCAAATTTCATAGAAAGGATGGTGCTAAAATATGGGTAAATTACAAGAAAATCACATATAAAATAAGTTATTTTATAAAACCACGTGGAAAAACTTAATTTTTACAAGAGCACGTCTATTGTCACCCTCAATTTCAATTTTTTTTGTATCCCTAGCTAGCTAGTTGTGGGGATTTCCAAATTCCATCCCTAGCGTTTCTATTTGTAAAATCGAATTATGAACCTATCTCTTGACCCCCAAACTAATTACTCGTACATTGTGATTTCTTATCAGAATCCGATTTCCATAGATGCCGTCGTGAATTTTGAGCCATCAAAATCAATTTGTAAAAATCTTAGAGTTAATTGGTGTCTTTGCCCCTGTGATCCTTTATCATTCTCATTCCACCGTACCGTTTCGATTTTTTCCATGCTACGTACTATTTGGTGTCTGTTCCAGATCTTGGATTGGGTCATCATATCCGACATTTGTTGAAATATTAAATTACTTGGATGCCAAGGTACGGTTCTCTTTCAATTCTCAATATACTTTCTGTTTCTAGTATCCCGAGGCTTAAGCTTGATTGAGACTAGTTAGGGGGAAAGAAAGCCTCATCATCTTAATTATATTACTCCATCTTCTGCTTAATTCATAACTGTATAGAAATATTATAGTATAGCATTCAACTATTCAAGTCATCCCGAAAATAATACAAGTATATGTGTATGTAAAGGTGTGTGGTCTTTAACCTACATTTACGCGTAGGCATTACTTTATACTACTCGATCGATCAAGAAGGGGTCTAGGTCTACACGACGTACTCGTGGCTTTGAACTAGCCCGGTTTTCAATTAATCAAAATTTCTCCACCAGGGGGCTATATATATTTATATTTCACTATTATATATATATAATATACTGTTGAACAGCATTTAAATTTAACTTATAATTAAATCCGAAGAGGACCGACCAACCACCCCGTCAATGCTGTTAACATTTTGTATGTTTAATGTATGTCCTTACATGTTAAGGGATCGGAACTAATTAATCTGATATAGTATTTGAAACCCTAGCTAGCTAGTTATATATATTGCACCAATGAAGATTATTGAATCAAATACTTCGATTTGGGCGTAATGGGAACGTACAAGATTAGTTAGTTAAGTATGACGTACAGATCAAATTAAGGTTACAATCTCTTTCTTTCTAGATTAGAAATGTAATCAATTATAATAGGAGGAGTAATATAATTATATACTAGTCCAGTTTAATTCCAACGGATATTCTAACACGCCATGCAACTAAGAGAACTGACCCAATTGACACTTGGACAATACAATAGGATGGACCCAAGATCGAGATAAGCCGTTAGGCGAATAACTCTGATACCACGTTAAACCAATGTGATTCCATCCTCAAATCAATTGGCAATAAAAAGATAATCCATTGGATTATATACCAGTGCAGTTTAATCCCAACTTTCAGATATGAGATTGTAGGATGTACATTCTTAACATATAATGATAGTAACGGTGGTTGTTATTGACACTGGGTTATCAAGTTGAGAACTGATTCTCTTGATATAGCAACCAGGTTATCAAACATAATTTTTCTCTCGATTCATTAGCTAGATAAAAATGTCTTTACAAATACAAATGTCATTACAAAGAATATTGAGACTTAACCAAACAAATCAGTATTATTATCACGTCGTCTTGGATCGTTAAGTTGGAGAGTGAACGTGACTGGGCTTTAAATACAAATTAAGCCCATGAATATAGGCTGGGAGCTGGTTTGGACTTTGGACTGGGCTAATTTGTACGCTTAGCCCTTTGTTGCAATTTTGAAGTGATCTTCTTGTAATATTCCCTCCGTTTCGCAATGTAATTAAGTTTTTTCTATCTCTAACAGGTGTTTTATAATGTAAGTCATTCTTTTTCTTATTTAATATAATTTTTTTAAAATAAGTCATTATTCTATTTAATTTACTTAACATTCCAACAACATTTATTAACTCAAGTAATTCTAGTGGTTGGAGAGTTAATAGTACATTGATAAAAATAAACATTAAATTATCATTTTTTTTTATTTTAAACTTGTCTTAATTCTTGTGTAAAATTAAAAAACGACTTAAATTTCGGAGGTAGTACACTGAAACTTGAAAGACATGATCTTTATTGATGCAAAACAGCACACTAAATTTAACCATCAATTATCCGAACTAGTACTAGACTTAAATTAGGTTAAATACGAAACATAATGTCAATCTGAGTACTTGGGTAATTTGAAAATGACCTCATTTTTTTTTTGTCGAAGGAAAATGACCTCGTTTGAATACTAGTTGGATTCGGATGGGTGAATTTTTTACCATTAAACATGTAAAATAGTAGATAAGTTTGTGTTTGACTCTGTGTTAATATTCCTAATAAATTTGGTTTTATCTTTACATCACTCACGAGTAAGATTTAATTTTTGCAAGCAGATTTATTCAGATTTTTTTTTGTCATAATCAATAACTCGATATGAGTATATACACTATGACCTCATCCTATTTCAAGGTCAATCTACAATTCTACATAGTTCAATACTAGAGGAGAAATTAAGTTAGTATAAAAAATTAAGTCATGTGTCACAATTCACCTATTTTTTCTCCTCAAATCTATATTTTACAATTGTAAAGGAGAACCCATCTCTTTAGAAAAAATTTAGCCACGTGGCTTAATCTAATATACACAATTAAAATTTATAATTTTTACCAAAAACTAAAAATTATAAAACTACTTCCCCACTTCATCAAAAAAATTGACAAAAAAAACCTACCCACTCCCCCACTTTCTATGAAACAATTACAAATTATTTTTGATGAAAATTGATTCCAAAATATTTTACTATTCTAAGAATTTTATATAAATACTTAATTTGAAGTTATGTAATTTCTTTTTGTTAATGAACACTTGATTAAAATATTTTAATTGATCATCTAAGAGATTAAGACCAATCATTTTTTAAAATTGATCTAATAAAAATTGTTTTTTAAATAAATCCTAATATTCTGTAATTCTTTATTAAAAGAAGTGTGATTTGTGAAAATGTGTTTGTAAATTTTTTTAAGAACCGTCGATAATAATTTATAAATGACTTTTATATTAAATCCGTACAATATACAAGAATAACATTAAAAAAGTGTGATTCAGTCGTGAAAAATGTGTTCGGAATTTTTTTTTAAAACAAGTCGAAAACATTTTTTATAAAGTAAATTTTAAATTAAACCCGTACAAGGTACGGGAATGACACTAGTTCTTTAATTAATATTGTTTCTCAAAAAAAATTCTCCACTTTTCAAAACCACCTTCCATTATTTGTTAATTACTTTTATTGAATTTCGTAAGAGCTTAAAAGAATTGAAATTAAAAAAACTAAATTCACAAATTGGCCATGATCTCAACAATCACTTTTAAAAAAAAGAAAAGAAAATGCAATAAAAAAAATAGTAGCACGAGTACAAAAAAAATATTTTAATAACTTAATCCATGAAAATAGTTTTAGAAAATATGTGGCACGATTTGAATAAAAAACTATTTTAATAACTACTTTTTCAAATTCTTTTTACTGTTTCATCATCAAAGAATTAAATTCTTTACAAACTATGAAATTCCATCCTATTATTTCGTCAAAGTTTACAATTTCACAAATAATCGAGGTATTTTTTGTTCTATACTTACTTTTTAGGGTTACCAAATTCAATCCTCTTTAAGAGTTGTTCGATCTTGGTAGACCGGCCACAAAATTTATAACTAAATTTGTATATGTACTAACATTTTTTTGGTGTCATTGCAGTACGTTCTTATTTAGCAACATTTGTATATATTCCTAAAAATTTGTTTGTTAGTAGTAGTATTGGAAAATAAAATAAAATAGAATAATAAATAGGGTCATATATGTTACTACTTTTCTTAATAAGTGTGAAATGATCTAAAATGACAAAATTTTGTAACGAAGGGAGTATAAACTAATATATCGAGGATAAGATAAAAGAATGAAATGACATTGATATTGCCAATATAAGAAGGCTCCCAAATATCGATATGCATCACTTGAAACGGAAATTGACACTTTGTATTACTTAATAGAAAAAGAAACACGTGAGTGCTTTGCTTTTTCACATATTTCACAATGAAAATATGTGGCAACAAAGCCTTCAAAAAGAGATGGATACAAGTGTTTTAGAACAAGGAAAGATGGGTGTCCTAATTGATATTGGTGCAGCCAGATAAAAGCTTTATTTGTGGTGCTCAAGAAGATGGATGAAGATACTTTTCTTGGTTCATCCAGGAAGTAGATCGATCTCTTTCTTTACCAACTCCAATCATCCTCCTCGATTCTTGTTCCAAAATACGTAGCCAGTGGAAAAGAAAAGGACAAAGCAATTTAGGTCATGAATAAGTTTCTTGATGGAAATAAGATCAGCGGACAATGTAGGAACATGAAGAACATTAGTGAGTCTCAAATTAGAAGTAAATGAGATGTTTCCATGACCTAAAATATTAGCTAATGATCCATTGACAGTGGTTAGTTTTTTAGTGTGGTTGTAGGGAACATAGGTGTCAAAAACAATAGGAGAGGAAGTCATATGGTTTGTGGCACCCGAATCCAAAATCCAACTATTGTTTGGAGGTTGGGATGATGAGTAAAGGCATGTAGTCATACCTAAAGGGTTTAAATATTGAGAAATGAGAGGAATTGTTACCAGTTGTTGTTGAAGGAGAATCAAGGTTTTGGAGCAGTTGTTGCAACTTAGTAATTTCAGCACTAGTCATAATTTGAGTCCAGCTAAGAAAACATAAGATGTATGTTTCCTGACTCATTTCTTTAAAGTAGTAGGATCAGCAATAACATCATTTTTAGTGTCTCATATTGATCCAACTCAATAATGGACTTATCACCTTGTTTGGTGGAATACGCCTTAACAGTGAGGTCAAAAGCAAGGGCTTCATCTTTAGTTTTAGAGTAAGATCAATGCATAAATTTCTAGATTCTTTTTGATGTGTCAAGGAATGCATGTGAGGCTAATGGAAGGATCCATTGACTCCCAAAGCCATGACATAATCATGGAGTCTATTGCCTCCCAAGATGGAATGTGGCATCAGTTATTGTGGGAGGAGACTCGGTAAGATGTGTGTACTTCTCCTTTCCTTTGAGGTAGGTTGTTACAACTTGAGACCATATTAGATAATTCTTGCAATTGAATTTGTAAGCTGGTTGAATATTGACAAGATTTGTCTTTTGGGCAACTTGAATCTGATTTAAAGCCATGGTGATAAAGAGGAGAGAAAACAATGAAAGAATTGTAGCAATGAAGGTTGCAATAATTTGAGGCAATGATGAAGGTTGTAGAAGGGAAAAGAGGCTCAGATAAGGTTTTAGATCTGAAAAAAGTCTTAAAGCTCTGATACCATGAGAGCAAATTTGAGAGAGAAAACATATTTCTGTTTATTACAATAGGAGAGAAAACATACATCCTCTTCTGGTACGTTCAATGTTCTTCTTCAACTGCTCCCTTATCATTAGGCTATCTAGACGATGTTGATGTTTCCTTTTGTAGGCCTGAAGGTGTTACACTTCCTAATCAACAGGACACAAACTTTGGAGAGATGGAACAATTTATGGACAACTCTACGTCTAAACTGTTTGCAGCCATGAACTTCCAACCATCAGCTTATTTTACAATGGTGCGTTAAATGTTCTTCTTCGAATGGTCCCTTTTCAATAGGCTATGTAGACTTATTATGTGCTTCACATTCTAAGATTCTTTTGACAATTTGTTTATGCTCTACAGGTTGAATTGAATAAAGCATGGAAAATAAAATTAGTTGATGACCCCAACTTCCTATGTAAGGAGAAAAGACAGGCTAAGTAAGTAGTGTTTTGTAGTTCACATTTATCAGTTATAGAATGAATTTACAGATTTTCCCTAGCTCACGGTTGTTCAACCATCTAGATAAATGGATGCAAATAGATTGCTCAGAGAATGTTGATGTTTCCTTTTGTAGGCTTGAAGTTGTTATACTTCCTAATCAACAGGACACATACTTTGGAGAGATGGAGCAGTTTATGGGCAGCTCTACATCTAAACTGTTTGCAGCCATGAACGTCCAACCATCAGCTTATTTTACAATTGTGTATTCAAGACTCTCCAAATGTCATGCTTATATATTTACACTGCTTTTCTGTCAAGTTGATTTTCATCTTCACATACAAGAACTCAAATAAGATAACTATTTTTTCTGTAGGCAGCATCCATATAAGCTGTTACTTATAAAATGTATCATTGAAAAAGTATTTGTTTTCTACATATAATAGTCTTTAATTTTGTAATATTTTTTCTTTTAAGATTTATTAAAATATTTTTGGCTAAAATCTAGGATATTATATTTAAAAAAGTTATTATTAAATATAATTTACACATTTAGTCTATTAGACTTTTTTTTCTTATGATAGTGATATAATAAAGAAATCAATTATTTACTACTTTATTTTTATTTGTTTGATTTAAAGTAAAATTATAATTATTTACCATGTAGCATTAATTGTGGGAAGGTCATAAGTGAGTTAAGTTATGATAATATACAATGTATTAAAAACATTATTATCTATAACTATATATTAAAGTTGTCCCTTTTCGAGCCACCAGAACGATTCTGGCCCCACCTTATATTTATAAAATTGATTTTTATTCATAATATTTTAACTTCTTATTGAATTCTTCTTTAAATATTTAAATCTATCTTTAACATCAAACAAACATCTATTTAGTATAACAATATCTTTTAAAAACTTCTTTATAAAAATATTTAAAATTAAAGATAACAAATTTAAAATATTTTAAAATAAGTATAAATATCTTTTATCTTTTAGCATGATATCTTTTCATGAATTTATTTATAGATTTATAATAAAAAATCTATAATTATATATTAAAGTTGTACTTTTTCGAGCCACCAGAACGATTCAAGCCCCACCTCATATTTAAAAAAATAACTTTGTTTCTATTATTACAACTTCTTTCTATTAAATTCTTTTTAACTATTTAAAATTATCTCTAACATCAAACAAATGTCTATTTAGTATAACAATATCTTTTGAAAGTTTCCTTATACAAGTATTTAAAATTAAAGATAAAATAATAAATATAAATCTTTTAGCATATATCTTTTGACGAATTTATTTATAGGTATATAGTGATTTTCTTTTATAAAAAATAATGATAAATATTTATAATTTTTAAAATTAATAAAAATAGATAATAAAATATTTAATAGATATATTGAAACATTTGATAATCTCTAAATTTATGTACATTAAAAGTAATAAAATATGAAGAATAATATTTGATTAAAAAATTATACATTATATGAGAAATAAATTACTTATATTAAAGTTTATATTATTTTTTATTAATATCCTATTTATAATGTCTATAAATATTGAATCGTAGTCGTACATGGTACGACGGGTAAAACTAGTTTGTATAGAATGTTGAGCATTTATTGCCAACATATATTCTTACAACTTTATATATTTATAAAATATTTGTAATATGTGTATTTTACATTTCAAACAGGGGCTTCGGGGTTTCACACGATTTGCTTCACGAGTCTTATTTTCTCCCTCGGTTCTATTCCGTGATTTGCTTCCCTTGTCCAACGGTACAATGACATCTCTACGGTCATTTTCTTCGAAGAGATCACGATATTTACTTTTCTCATCTCTTTTATTGCACTAGATTACTTGGTCGTAGCCAAATTGATCTCACAAGTCTCAAATTCAATATGTTTGCATTCTTGATACATTTTTCTTTTCTTTATACCAATATTCTTTGTACAATATTCTCTTTTTTGTAAGATATGACTTAATATTATTAGATAAAAAGATAAACTTTAAATCAGTTCAAAAGATAATTGATAATTGAACTTTAAGACCTCTTGCTCAAAGAAGGCTTACAATTATTGAGCTACGTACTACTTGTTTCATATAGTTGTATAAATTATATTTTATATAAATTAAGTTTTTTCCAAAGATATAAAGAAAATTATGTAAATATGTAAAATCATATAAATGAATTACATAATAAAAGGTATTAAATAATTGTTAGTTTATTTAGATATTATTGTTCTAACAACATACACAAACCTTGATTTAACTATTAACTAACTTATACTTTTAAAATACATTATCTATTAAATTCATTGATACAAAAGTGTACAATCTTATTAATTGATAGTGATATTTATATTTTAAATAAATACTCTAATAAAAACTAACATTTATATTTCAATCAATTTGGACGGTTTGTAGTCAAACATTATTCAATTTTGGATAATTTTTTAATTTTGATCTAATTCTAACAGAGAAATTTTGCCCACTCCGGTTTTTCGGATGCGCACTCCGGTTTTAGGCTGATCCTAAATCCGTCCATAATAAAGATATTTTATCCAACACTATCCATACAAAATATAATACTACCACTGTCCCCTTTTGTTAGTCCTAAATGATGGTTTTTGTGGTTATTAAGGAAGGTGTAAACTAGTATTGATAATTAGGAAAGTGAGTAAAAGGTGAGATTGATTGGGGATATGTTTGTATTTTTGTAGGGATAAATGGTATAAAGTAGTATTGGTAATTGGAAAAGTGTGTAAAGGATGATATTAGGTAGGGGCAATATTGTAAGAAAAATATAGATATAAAAGGAAAGTGGACAAACAAAAGCGGATATCCAAAAAGAAAACATGACAAACAAATGTGGACAAAAGGAGTAGAAAACATATTAATAGAAATCTGCCTCAACCCTCTACTAGCTGGCTATCTACTATTTCTCCACATACTCCTTCTTCGTGAAAAACATGTTGTAAATGATCAGTCCAATGAGGAAGAGATGATAGACCATAATTTGGACAATCTCTTTAGCCTCCATCTGGCATCTCTTTTTCCTCTCCTACCTAAATTCAAAAATAAATCAGATTTGTAAAAAAAAAATTAAAAGAACTTTGCAATACAAACCTGTATAAAGAGTAAGAGCACTTTCGTCTCTTGTAACATTGATAAAGAGACACTTGTTTCTAGTAATGATCATGGAATGGGGTAGATTGTATGGGTTGAGTTTGTTGCTTTTGAGTGGAACAATTTAAGACCTTTTTGTAATGGGGGCTAAGAGAGTGGTCTTGAAGCTCAAGGAGATCATGGTGTAGAGCTCTACAATCGAAAAAGGTGTAGATTTTTTTTTAACCAGAAGGTGTAGAGCTCAAAGAAATCAGGAAATAAGAGAGGGGTTTATATAGAGAAAACTGATAAGGCTAAATGTTAAAAATCTTGTGCAATATTTTTGTAACCTTAAATGGGAAACTGCATTTACATGATAATTATACTTTAGATTTAGATTAGCCTTTTCCCCTATGTTCACATTAATAATACATATGATGATCTCATGAAAGAAAAGTGACTAATTATTATTATTATAAAAAATAACTTACAATGTCAATCAAATTTCATAAAAGTTGAATGAGAGTCTTGAAACAAGTTGTACTCCCACACCCATTTGAATGCAAAAAATTAAATCTATGAATAATGACCACACCACTGTTAACATTGTTAGAGTGACTAATAGAGAGAGGCTTAATAAGTGAAAGTGTGTCTAAATCCTCCTTATCGAATTCCCCGAATGTAGAGAAAGCGAAAGGAATAAATTTGTATCCGTTCTCCTCATATTTGGACCCATGTTTCTTCTTTTTCCTCTCCACATCATTGTGTAAGGCCAACCTGAGAGCCCAAGAACTCTCCCACATACTAACAAAGGGAGAGACTCCGGTCACATTCTCCGAGAGGACCGGAGGAAACCCATGGGAGCCTTCTTCCGCACCGCTATCCCAACTTTGGAACAAATATCAAAAAGAATATTGCGCACGAAATTATGCCTGAACTTCACACCCATCTCACTAGAGCAGTGGACAACATGATCCCCTCATTTTTCCATCTTGGGAGCTTACAACTCGGACAAATACTACCATTAGGAAACAAGTGTATCCGTAAGCCTGTATCACAACACAGAGCGAAACTGACGACGGTGGGGATTAAAAGGAATGTGTGGTGAGAATTATAAAAAAATTGGGTGCAAAAAAACTTTTGTGGGTGAGATACATTTGATTTGTACACAATCCGCTTGATTAATTGAAATCTCGATTCCATGGTTCGGTGAAACCAGGAAATCCCGGCTCATCGGTTCGGTTCCGGTTTTTGCCAGTTCGATTCTGTTCCGAACCTTTAAAAAATAAAAATAAACATTGAAAATGAAAAACCGCGATCACAGAAACGCCGGTTCTCCGGTTCCAAGGACGTGGAACCGAAGCCCGTTCAGGTTCTGAAACCTCCGATTTTTTTTTTTCCGATTCGGTTCCCTTGTTCCAATGAACTGGACACACCTCTACCTGTAGAACTAGTAGATATGATTGTTTTTGTGTTTTAGTTGTAACTAGTGTAAGAGTCCGTACCTTGTAGGAATTTTATTAAATATAAATAAAATAAATCAATTGTTTAAAAGTAGAAATTTTTGTATTATGGATTTTTTCTTAGAAAAATAAAGAATCAAAAAAACTAATATAATTTAAATGGATTTTTTTTTGTAATATGAATTGTCTAACTCTTATGAGAAAATGTAAAAGTTAATTATTTTTGTCAAATTTTAATTTAATCATTTAATTGACAATCTTGTAAAAAAAATGTAAATTTCTTTCTCTCTTTTTTTTAAAAATTCTATTTTAATAAAATATTTTCCATAAATATATAAATGGCAAAGATAATGTAAATATTCATTTAATTATAAGAGCAATTTAGATTCATATCATTTTCTTATAAATATTATATTTTTAAATAAATATTTTACCAAAATTTGATTTACGTAAATTTTTTATCAATTTTTTAATCATAATTCGTTTTTAAAATAAATTTAACATAAATAGATAATGGGCGATCTTTTAAAAGATACTATAAATTTCAGTCTTTTTTTAATCAAAATTCAATTTTTAAAAGAAATTTTGCATAAATAGATAGATCATTGGTATTTTTTAAATAAAAAACGATTCTATCTAAAAATAAAAATAAATATTCTAGTATTTGTATGATAGTATAAAAAAAGACTGTTTAATAATAAGATTTTCTATCCTATAATCTTTCTATTTATCATATCCAAAAATAAAAGATTATTTTTTAAAATTAATATTTATTTTTTCAATTATTTAAAAAATAGAGTGGTGTAGTCCAATCTAAAAGTGACATGTGTCGTTTAATAATTTTTTTAAGCTCCGTTTTAAGTTATAGTTATGATTGATTTGAATTATGTTTATACATCTAGTAGAACTCACACGAGTAAGCTTTTTTTTTGTTTACAAGCAAATTTATTCAGCTTTTTTTTTTCCGGTCATGATCGATAACTCGATATGAATATAAACTGATGATCCCTACAAATAATTTGTATGACCTGATCAAATTTCAAGGTCAATTAACAATAGTGATTGCACAATATCTGATATTGATAAATCCAATTCTGTTGATTTGAATCCCCCATGGGCCATAAAAAAATATAAACTAATATCACATATGACATAACCAATCAAATTCAGTTTTTTGGGTGGCTTGGGGTACGTTACCCAAATGTTGATTGTATGCAAACATTATACATATATTAAAGCACAAACTAATTTTGGCTTGGGGTAAGTCAATAATAAGGAATTTATTTAGTTAACACTAATTAACATAATTAACAATTATGTCATATATATATAGATACATCTTTTTCGGGGTACAAATGTATAATTGAATAATGATTTCTGTATGAATAATTGAAATTTAATTGTTTTTTTTCGGTCGAACGCATAATTGAAATTTAATTAGCTGTGAATTAAGAACAAAATGAAACTGTTTATCCCTTTTCAAAAGAAATTCTACTTCCTCCCCCAAACTAATGACGGTGGGGGGAATGGAATTTTCTGGGTAGCCGTTGGCGACAGAGGCTCCATCTCCATCTCCATCTCCATCTCCATCATTACCAAAATTCCCCTTCTGTTAATCGTTTTCTAATCGCAATTCAATTAATTAATCAACAAATCTCACAACACAGATCGTTTTCCACCACTGTTATGGTTTTCCACCTTTTTCCCTGTAAACAAACCCCTTCAATTTCTTCCTCCCAACACCACCGCCCTCGATTTGAATCCTTCAAACATAAAAAGAAAAGGAAAAAGGGTTTTTGATTCATGCCCAGCACGTACCCCCAATTCGAAAAGCCACCCAGAAAACCCTACCACCATTCAAATTATCATTATTAAATTCGTATTTGCGTTTGAATTTCTTTGAATCTTCATAGCTTTTGCCCTTTTTTTTATCATTGTATAGCTAGATTGATGTGACCTGATTGCGTCTTGCTCTTTGGGATTTGCTTGTTCACAGCCGTCAATCCTGTATATTCTGTATCACAAACTAAATTCAAATTATTTTAATCGATTAAAAAAAGAAAAAAGGAAGCTTCTTGATCTTTTCTTCATCAAGAAGAAGAAGAAAAGGAGACCATATAAAATCAAACTCAATGCGCTTTCTGACCGGCAAAACCTCTTTCTGTTTTCCCAACCCCTTCCGCCGCAAGAAACCCAAAACAATCCAGGTAATCTTCTTTGCATATAGACATTTCTGTTTATATCTCAATTGAAGTGGATGAATTACTTGTCTTGGAGCTGTTTTGGATGTGATTTTGATTAGTATTTTAGGTATAAACTGTTTGCTAGTTTGTTTTTCATGATTACTGTCTAAGGATTGTGGGGTTTGTTTTTGCATTAAAAAAAACTGTATGAAATGGTTTCATACACATACACCTAACTCTACACTAGACTTAGATTAATTTGGCTTTTGGTGAATTGATCGATTCAGAGAAGTAGTGCAAGTGCAAAGGTTTCACATGAGCCTAGAGAGAGTAGCAAGGAAAACATGGTTAGCTTGATGAATAGATCAAGCAGTGCTGTTAGCAATGCTAGCAACACCAGCAGCCGTGATGGAGCTTCAGTAAACTCAAGCAGTGGCACTTTCCTTATGTTCATGGATCTAAGGAAGAAGATTCTCATCTTCCGTGACATTTTCGACATTCCTCCTCTCAATGGATCCGTCCCCATTCATGAGGTAATCGAATGAATCCGGATTTCCTATTTGAAGGGTTATAATTCAGGATCATAGTTTAATTCTCCAAGATATGTGGCTTATTGTTCCTGTTTGTTGCAGCTAGTGATTGCTACAGCAGAGGATCTGCACCAGATGTATCCGGAGTTGATTCCTGTCAATCCAACTACGAAATTAAAGGAGAGAAATGCCCATCAGGTTTTGTTTACTGTTTCCCTTGGACAATAACTTGTTATCAGCAAAAAATAAATAAAAATGATGTGGTTGTCATGTTTTTGTAACTGATATTGAAGAGTTGTTTGATTCCATACATAGGGCTTGATCTGCTTCTATAGTGTTCTTCAATGCATTGCTGATTCATGGATAGAGGACCCCAAGAAGAAGGCGATGTTCAAGAAGTCTCACAATGATACCACACCCCTCAATGAAATCGGTATGATCTCAGCTTAGTAAACTGTCCATTTCTTCCATTTGTGAGATCTGTTTACAGAAAATGATTGTTGTTGGAATTGAATTTTTAGTTGAATTGGTGGTGGCAATGTTGGAATGCATCAACAAGGCAGCAAAAGAAAGATTTGAGTTAATGACCGAAGATGAGCCAACACACGACTACTCAGGATACATCAACATTAACCAAAAACCTTCATCAGTAGCTTTGACAGACTACAATTCAGAATACAACAAATCACCTTTAAGTTATTCTCCGCGTACTCCAACTTCTGTGCTTCCAGATTCCCCCAAATTTGCCGAGCTCCTTGGAACCATGGCTGGCTCTTATTCTCCACCAAGACTTCTAAGCCTTAGGGCACAAGCTGTGGAGAAGCTTAGCCCCATGGATCTGAAACGCCTCGCCTTCCACATTATTCCACACTTGGCTACTGTGGATAACAGCCAACAGAACCTTAAGACTATGTCCACAGAGGTAAATGTCAAGGATGAGGATCAAACAATGATTGAATCTGAAGAGGGTGTGTTGGATAATGTCAACGCTGAGGAGCAAACAACGATTGATTCTGAAGAGGGTGTGTTGGATAATGTCATTGAAAATCAAATGGACAATTGTAGGACAGATGATATGAAAAACGAGCAAAAGGGCGATGAAGAAACTCCAATGGTGATTGATAATGAAGTTATAGAGATTGAACAACCACCAAAGCCACTAGCAATACCATCTCCACCGCCTCCACCACCTTCTCCACTCACATTGACAGTAAGAAATTCACCATTGCCACCAACACCACCACCTCTTCCACCTCCTCCATTCACATTGACAGTAAAAACTCCACCATTACCACCAACACCACCACCTCTTCCACCTCCTCCACTCACATTGACAGAAAAAGCTCCACCATTACCACCAACACCACCACCACTACCCCCACCACCTCCTCCACTCACATTGACAGTGAAAACTCCACCAATGCCACCACCACCACCACCACCTCCTTCTCTACCACCACCAACAACAACAAACTTAACAAATAGTACTAGGATACCCCCACCGCCTCCTATTCTCACACGTTCACTGCCAGCTCCTCCAACTCCTCCATCATCTCCTATTTACAGTCCAACGCCATCCCGTGGAGTCTCACCTCCACCTCCACCTGTCGCCTTCCGTGGGCCCCCACCTCCTCCCCCACCACCTGGCGCGTCACCTCCACCACCACCATTGCCACCAGGCTGTGCACCTCCACCTCCACCGCCAATGATTGGTAAAGGAGGACCACCGCCACCACCTGCCCCAATGGGGAAAGGTGGAGGAGGCCCTCCACCGCCTCCACCTGGCGGGTCAAAGACAGCGCTTCGTGCAAAGAGCACGACAAAGTTGAAGAGGTCAACTCAGATGGGGAATCTGTATAGGCTTCTTAAGGGCAAAGTGGAAGGCGCTTGCTTGATTGGAAAATCATCTGGCGGGAAAAAGAATGTTAGCAATGGCGGTGGTGGCTCAGGAGGAGGCAAGAGCATGGCTGATGCATTGGCTGAGATGACAAAGAGGTAACTAAGCATAAATAGAAATTCTGCTTTAGGAATTTAAAAAAGTAGAATGATTTAAAGTTTTCTACTTTGATGTTGCTCAGATCATCATACTTCATGCAAATTGAGGAGGATGTGGAAAAGCATGGGAAGTTAATCAAGGAGTTGCAGATCTCTTTGAATGCATTTCAAACCAAGGACATGAATGAGTTGCTCAAATTTCACAAACATATTGAATCCCAGCTTGAAGTGCTCACGGATGAGAGCCAGGTTAATTTTTTGCAAAATTATTGATAGTGTTTGCTTCAATATATAGCTTAAGGTTGCTAAAAGTGACCATTTGATTTTATTAGGTTTTGTCAAGGTTTGAAGGCTTCCCTGTCAAGAAGCTGGAAACTTTGAGAATGGCTGCAGCTCTGTCCACTAAGCTGAATGGAATTGTCTCAGAAATACATAACTGGAAGATTGAGCCTCCTCTTGCCAAAAGTCTTGATAACGTTGAAAAGTACTTCAACAAGGTAAACTTTTTTCTCACAAATGCCTATCAATTTTCACCTTGGATAATTGATTTTTCATGTGTTTTTGCATAGATGAAGATGGTCATAGAAAACACATCCCCTTTTTAAATTTATCCTGTTCCAACAGATCAAAGCAGAAATGGAAGGATTAGAGCGAACCAAGGACGAAGAATCAAAGAAATTCCAGAGCCACAACATCCATTTTGACTTCACTATCTTCACAAAGATAAAGGAATCTATGGTGGACCTCTCATCAGGATTCATGGAGTTTGCACTAAAGGTACACAAAAACCTTCATTCTTTGATTCAACACATACATCTAATCGAAAATATTGTTTGTAACTAACATTAGCGAATTGGGATCTTTTTTTGCTTGGATTTATTTACAGGAGAGGAACGAAGCGAAGGAACAGTCAGAGAACAACAAGTGGTCGAAAGCAGGAAAACAAGTGGTATCTGCAAAAGTGTTGTGGAAGGCCTTCCAATTTGCATTCAAAGTCTACTCCTTTGCAGGAGGGCAAGACGAGCGTGCTGATAGGTTGACAAGGGAGCTTGCCAAGGAGATAGAAACAGATCCGATGCACGAGTAATTTGCAATATGTGTACAAACACATTCTCCTTGCATTTGTGCTGGAAGGTAAATATGAAAAGCAGCATACATACCACTTCATAGTTTAAGGAAAAAGAGGACAAATTTACAATCCATTTGGTTAGTTGATGGGGAAAAAAGTTTGTGGGTGAGGCCACCTTGTGCAGTTTTCACTTTTGTTTGAGCGGCTAATTACGGAAAGCTTGAAAAAACAGATCGAGAGAAGGGTAGGTTTCAAATTCAAGACAATTCTTTTGGAGGATTAAAGCTAAGCTCTAGCTTATATGACTCCTTTTCTCGTGTGAGATCAAATTCGTGTATATGTATATGATCCATCCAAGTAAAGCGTGTGTATATTGTGAAATATACATGTACATTGTTTTTGCTTGAAACTTCCATTACAATTCGTGTAAATGAATTTATTTAATTCTTTTTCTTAGATTAATGTCAGTATTTTTTTTCATGAAACAAAGTAGAGAGCCTTCCTCTGGGCTCTGGGTACACACATGTGAAATCTTATATTTTAATTTATATAATTATTAATCAATACACCCAGATCCCGCCTGGGTTAATGTTATTGTTGTATAATTATTAATCAATACACTATCATTTATGTTTTTATTCATCATCTTTCCAGCTAACTAAAAATATTGCGCAAGGATAACGTGATTTTCGACTTGAGGTTGGAATTTTGATATTTTTGGGTCAATTGGTGAATTTTTCTGAGTCATGTATACTTGTATTTTTTATAAGAAAGGTATTTATCCAAACTAACAATCAACCAAAAAAATATTTAAGGTGATCATGTGGCCATCAATAATTCAGATTAAGTTGACTACGGGTCGTTTGGATCGCACTTTAAAGATGATACTTATCTTTTGCTAACTTGAGTTGGCAACAAGTCACAAAAGTTAAGATCTGGTAGGTTGACCAAAGGTCTGCCTGAACAAGAGGGAAAGAGGGGATTTATCATTATAGTCGGAAGTGTGCAGAAATTGCACCACTTATACTATAGTATAACGGTGCAGAAATTGCAAAGTGAATCCGATATTTAAAACTCTATCATATAGCGGGCTAACTTTCAAGTGACAGGATTTCATAAGCGTTTCTTGTCCCTTAATATTTACACATATATTCGCCATAACAACACATGGAGAGAAACCAAGTACACAATCTCAATCTAATACGTCCATAAATACATACGACTAACAATACAAGGTGGTCACATGAACTACTACAAACTCTAAATCTCACATAACAAGATGTTATAAAAGAAGTGGAAAACAAATATCAATCAATCGATATACCATACCAGACCTGCACATTACATGTTACTCCTCCTAACGCCATTGTCTCCACGATAAGGCGGTATGAGATGGCTGTTAGCCTTCGAGTAGCTGACATAATAAAGCTCCGAAAATATTCCGGTGAAAACAATGAAAGCCGCTGCACCACCAAAAACTCCTTTCCTAAGCGTCTGGCAAGAAATCTGCTGAGTTGATGTATATTTGGTGTGATAAACATTTCTTGCTGAACCAACCAGCAACAAGACCTCAGCAATAAAGAAGGTAACCCTGAGATATGGAAAATAAGCAAGCTCTTAATTTAAACTTGAAACTCTCAATAATGTCGGAATTCAGTATTGAGATGTAATTTAAGTGCACACCAGCATGTGATGAAAAGGATAATGGCACAAGCCCTAGATCCTCCGGGGCGCAAGCCTCTACCACAACATAGACACCTGCTTGCCACCATGATTAGAAGCTGAGCAGCCAGAAGAAACAGAAACGAGCCAGCTCCCAAGCCAGTGGCAATATCAGAACTGTATGCACAATAGTATGACCCTGATTTATTGTCAAGTTGTTCTGTACCCTGCAGAATAGCAAGAAATTTAGAAAAAAAAGGACTAATTCAGCAGTTTCAAGGCTGAGGACCAAATTCAGCTTCTCAGATCCAAAATCACACACACATATCATGGATAATTGGTTTATCACTTGCCAATAGCTTGTTGATTAGACACCTGCTTATCCTTCCTAATCACAAATTCACAAGCTTCTAGTTCCTTCGGAGAATCGAAAGAGGATTAGCAGTGTAACGCGATAAACTCGTAAAATGAAGTACCAGCAGAAATAAGCGGAGAGCAAATAACATACAAATAGCTCCTAATTTACAGAAATAAGAACAATTTTGTAATCTTATTCGGTGAGTGAGGTTAAGAGAGAGCTATAAATTAGGTTAAGGAAAAGCAGAGATGGAGAGAGGGACCTTGCTCTTGCGTTGCTCGGCAGCGACAGCGAGGGCGAACGCAATGAGATCGAGCACGAAGACGATGATGAGAACAAGAGCGGAAGCCATGGTAAGCAGATCCAGAAAGCTCAGAAACAGAATCCGTGCCGAGCAAGGTTTCGAGCATAGAATTAAATACTGAATCCAACGATTAATAGTTTACTTTTTTTTTTTTGGTAGAACGATTAATAGTTTACTAGGCACAAGTCACAACACGACTTGCACATGAAATCGTTGACCAGAGCATTTACCCACAGAATTTGAACCAAAAAACAATAATTAGGCCGTTTGGTTTTATATATAGACCGGACGAACGCAAGATTTTATAATAGAATGCGTTAATTTTCATCAAATTTTGATGGATGGGATAAATTATCTTAATTTATTTAATTTTTATTTTTTTATATTAAATTTACTTAGGGTATATTGAATCTGATTAGATATACGGTATTGGGATGTGTATGAGTAAAATCTATTCTAACATGATTTTTTAATTTCAACTCATAATTTTATACAAATATTCAATTTCAACCATGCTAATTTTTGGTGACATTTATCCTAGTTATTAAAATTCGAAAGGGTATTTAGATGAGTGAGGGGTTATTTAAAAGGTATTTTTACTTAAAAAATCTAAAAGGTGTTGCACTCAAAAAAATTGACTTTGCTATTCAGAATGGTCTGCAGCTTGTTTATCCGCTAACCTTTATTCATTTGATGTAATTGTTAGTATTATGTTTATTCACTTTTATGGGTGCTGTGACTAAGATGATGAATCAGACTATGATATCATTCATTACTTAATAGTTGACATGGCCCCTCGCCAAATGGCGAAACTAGACATCTCTACTTGGGTTTCAGACCTGATTCCCAGCCAATTTCTGGAATGAATTTGGGGACCAAGAAAATCCAATTTGCAACAGAATTTTTTGACAAGTGAATTTGTTAGGCTCTCTATTGGCAAAAGGTTATAAGTTTTACAAGACTTCAATCCAATATATATATCAACAGAACGCTTACTGATACAAGGCATTAACCAGTGGCAGTGAGAAAACAGAGTTAAATAGGCACTTAAACGCCACGCCACCACTATACAGTGCCCGGATCCAAATGCCCTTGCCAATGGTTTGTCATCACCCACCTTAGTTAAATTGAGAATTCTGTTGTGTTTATTAAATAAAACGTCGAGCTATGAGCTTGCCCACCCTTGTACATAGTACCAGCCAAGGTAAGATGCCCACCTGCAAACCATGATTATCCTTTTTATTAAATTTATCTACTGAACAAATTAAAAGCTATCTGATTAGAATAATGACAATGAAAAAGTCTTCACAACCTAGTAAGTAGCTGAGAAAGTAACAACAAGGACATCTATACTTTTCAATTTTAAGACCTTTAATCATCGGATGTTTTAACAAAGACTAAAGCTTATAAACAATGATCATATAGGATGTAAAAATAGCACAATCCCAGGTTATCATCAAGATCAGTTGTGAAATGCAATATAAGCAGCACATTGGCACTTGTGGTTTAGAAGAAAGAATCGGGCTAACAAGAACATTAAGAGAATCTTTCTCCACATACCATAACTTTTCCCTGAGAGAATGATCCAGAATTCCAAGACAACATTTTCCCTGCAACAATTACAAACCTTAGCTACACTTTTCCATGTAGAGAAGACTAACTCAAGTAAGCAACCAATTAAAAGGTAGGCCTCAAAACAACAATAAGCATTAGCTTATAGCACCAATGCAACATTGTATAATACAAACAAAGAATTGCTCACCCAAGGGTTGGACAAGCTCCTTAGATATTGATGCCACAGGAGATCCCCAAAACCAAAATGTCAACAGAATATAAGTCAAAACCTGTGAAATATGCATTTTAACAATGTCATATATGCTCATGGTTGAGACTTGAGAGTAAGGATATACAACCAAACAAGATCACCTTTAAAGGCATCATAAGCTTCATGTATGGATCATAACTTGATTTCTTCTCCAAGGCATGTTGTTCCATATCTGTACATAATATCCAAAAAAGGAAAAAAAAACAACTTTAGATCTTTAGCAACAAGAATATAAGATCAAGAGCCAAATAACTTCTGTAGGCATAGAGTACAATCTTAACAGAGTAAAAACCATATCCAAAATAAGTACTGTTTTTTTTTTTTTGGTAGAATAACATAAGTACTGTTTACTTGATAACAGAATCATTTTGTCATGGTAAAAACAGTGTGAAGTATGAAATCTTAGACATGCTTCAGGCTACAGTCAGAGCAGATCAATGACAAGAACTGTTTGGTACAATATAAATTAAATTAAATTAATTTTCCTTTAGAATGCAGAATGATGCAACTTTACATACATTTTGATAATTCTTTTTCCTTAGTTGCAGCTGTCCTCCTCAGCTTAGCAGCTTGTGCAAATGTTGAGGGCCTAATATTTATGGTAAGATAGTTAGCAGACACCAGCATAAACATATAGGCAATTGAAGTAAGTTAGATAAATTAGTTAGATGATAGTGTGTTCATTGTTTGGTTCAATGCAGAAGCAGTTTTAGGCAACACCCAAGCCATATTGTTAGGAGGTTATGGGCTTATGGCAAACCACAATAAAATTTTCCTATTTTCAAGCCATCATTCAAACATTGAATGCACCACCAAAACATTTTAGAAACTCAAATTGGGGCTGTACTATTTAACCAAACCAAAAACAACAGATAAAATCTCAAACATCTTGACCTACTAGAGCAATAAGAAAAAATTTATTTGAATTATGGTAGATTTATTTGAAACTTTCTGATAAATGAACTTTGTTCATACAACAGACCACATACTTCCACTGCATTTTTTTAAGAATAAGAATCAAGTTAGATTTCTCATATCGACACACCAGTACAAGGATAAGTTTGGTTATAGGTAGACCACAAAAAGGGGACTCCTAATAACTCAACCAATGATTAATATCACATAATACAAAAATCTTGACTAGAACTTGTTGCAATGTGCATTATGTACAAGCTTAAATCTGTCAGGCTTCACCCAAGGGTCCACTACGATTAATAACATACCTTGTTTAGAACATAGAAACAAACTTTCTTTATGTCAATGGACATAATTATAAATCTGGAGTCATACTCTTGGTAGCATTCTATATATTATAAATCTCCCAAATTCCCAATGCAAGGCACTCCTTCTGCCCTTAAATTTACATATTAATTTATCCATCCCTTAAAGTGACTAAAAATGAATCATTAGAAAGTCGTCAGAATCACTCACTGTGAAAAGGTACTTGCTTCTTTGTACAGCTGTTTGATCTCTTTACGCAAATTGATTTCTGTTTCACTTTTGCTTCCTTTCTGGAGAAGTAAAATGTAAGGAAAGGGTCAATTCTTGCAGCATGATAGTACAGAGAAAATGCAGAACCATAAGCACAAATAGCTGCATTGATGTTTATTTGAAACAGCAGCCTTTAACACATGCCAAAGACAGCAACAGGATCACAACTGCTATCTATTGACTTACTATGCTAATCCTTCCTCCCAAAAGCCCAAAATTTGACATGCTTCCCATGCAGACTTGTATACCATAAGTTAACAGAAAGTAAGATAACACATCTAAATAACTTTGAGAAAGTTCAGGATGAAACTATTTAGTGGGAAGAGAAGAGAACGTTTTTATTTTCACCATGAGAAAGAGCAAGAATGCTAGATCTGGCAAAACGATAAGGAACAGCTAGAAATTCTACAGTGAATATTTAAAAACACTATACCATACAGATTCTAAAGTGAGATTAATCATGATACCAGTCTTCTGATAAATTTTTACTCAAAAATTCCTTTGGTAAATGATATCTTCTGTTGTTAAATGACTAAGTGACGAAATATATTTTCTATCAGAACGATCCACTCAACATCTTAAATTAAAAAAGGTAGAATGAACTAACCCAACAAGTTTTTTCCCATTAAACTGCCAAAGGAATGGACTAGTATGTATGACAAGATTCCGTATACTTTCTATATTTATGATTCATAATTTCCCTAAATCCAGAAAGACTATGCCAAAATGTCTGAGATGCAAAAACACAGAAACATAATTTTCTAAAAACAATGCTTGATTGCTATTAGAATTTTTTTCACAATTTGGATACTTGAAAGTTGAAACATTATATAACAAAACTCAGCACACATTACCTTTATTTGTTTTTCAAGGTATCTAGGGATTAATTGTACAACAGTGACAATAATGAAGATTAGAGGGGCAGCCATGCTGTTTCCATTTTCTACAATATCTTCCATCTCTTACTCCTCACAAAAAACAATCCTGCCAATAACTATGATAATCAGGTTAGCAGGTCAAGATAGATATATTAAACAAAGCATGTTTGTTAATACATAAGAACTATGATATTAAAAGTAAACATCCAGAAAACCACAAAAGCCAGAAACACGGATATTAACATACTTTCTTTAAATAACTCAATTGCAAGGCTATATGTAGCACAAAAGATATCAATCTTCCGTAGCAAGATACATATGACAAATTGACAGAGGACAAAGAAACGCATTTTGAGAAAGATTGTATTATATTTTCTACCTTGATAGAAAATTCTCCTAGTTTGCTACTTCAATTTTTTAGTTGCTTATTGGATCATCCACTAAGTCTTGCTCATTTAAAAAGGGTGAGATAGTATAACATTTTAGAAGGATTACATGCCTAGAACATAGCTTGTAGCTCCACTTCAAGGAAAAGGAAGGTGGTTTATATTTGTCTAGCAGTTATAATAATAGAGTTTCATAAGAAGCTAACTTGTCTAAGATTTTGAGAATGTGCAACAAAATTCAAACTTTTGGTGGTAGCTTCATGAAAATTTATCAGCTCGATAGATTTGGTACATTTTCTTGACATGTATACTTTATGTTATTGATACATGTGAATAAGTCTAGTTTGAAGATATATCATATGCATTGTTTTTAACCATTGTGTCTGACTTTCAAAAAAACGCAATTAAGCCTGGAAACATAGCTTTCTATATTTCACATTAGTCCTTGTACCCCTATTAATGTGACAAGTTTCCCAGTACAAAGCCTCATCTCCAACACAAGAATTTTAGGCAGGAGGAATGAATGTCTGTCTAATCTGAGTTATCAAGCACAGAGGACAAGTAATTCTGAAATTTCCAAGCTAATCCTGCCAACCCTATGGGGGCGCGGGGGGCGAGCGAGTTATCAGCCAAGCGCCAGCGGAACAAAACAAGTAAAAAATTTGGATCTTTCTCAATTGAGAAATAAGAACCACGGTTTGACACAAAGACATTAGGAAACGAAATTCAATTGAGAAGGACAAGTTCAAACCGATCAATTTTGGAGGCGAAATTGTAGACTTTGACGAGGCAGAGAAGATATGCCGGCGGTGAAGAATTCGAATTCTTTCTCCCGAGTCCGTCGTTCCGTCCTGATTCTCTCTATGGTTCCTTCGTAGGGTTGTTTATCAGTTGAATGAACTTTGGGCCTGTTTAAAGACCCAAAAAAAAGGACAGGCTCGTGATCGGCCGGGCTACTTACTTTAACGTCTGGTCGTTAGTTGTAAATGTAATAACTATCCAGGACGTAGCCAGAAAATTCTGATTGCAGGGCTAATAAATTTTTCCCATATAATTAATGTACGTTTTGAGAAAGATGTAGAAACAAAATATATAATTTAGAGAAAAAAAAAAATATTTTTATAGAGAAAGGGCTAAAATATTTCAAAATACAATTATACTAATTGTCCCCGTCATGCCCTGCACGACTATAAATCGATATTTTTTTTAGATATACTATAAAAAAAAAAATATTAATAATATTTTTATTATATTTTATTAGTGAACATAAATGTAATAATAAAATACTAAATATAAAGAAATGACACAATGTTGGTCAAATGATCTGATACGATTAAATTAATAATACATATTATATGTTTGATTTGTATACAATTTGGTCAATTTGGTCATGAAGTGATCTGGTAATATTTTATAAGATTAGACCATTAACAAAATAAGATTATTAATAAATTTGCTTAACTTAATATTATTAAAATACACAATAAAAAAGATCTTGTAAACAATTTGATAGGATATATTAGGTGAAAGTTAGGATAATTATGTTTATTAGCTATAAATAAGGAAAAGATTTTCCTTTCTAAAAAGTTAATAGTAATTACCCTAAATAATATGAAGTGGCATATGACGTGTAAAAAATGATATGACATGACTTAATAAAAAGATGACACGTGGCAAAATCCAAGGTGGCATATTCTGGGAACGACATGTGGAAAATGATGAGGTGGCGCAATGTAGTGGCTCCAAACCTTATTGCTTATATATATATATATATAGTAGATTAAGAAAACAAGAGTTTATAATGACAACTTATATAATTATGAATTATGTTTCAGAATACATTTAAGTTAAAAAAAACTAAAATGTTTCAGAATACAAATTAATTGAATGTATAAATATTAAAAGCTTGTAACTAAAAAATAAAACTCAAACTAAACCCCTCATGCTAATACTGATGTAATAACTGCGATTTTTGAGGATATTTTTGAATTTTTCTCGGATATCCTTTTAACCTCTTTGTCCGTTTTAACGCTTAATCCAATATTTTTGTTGGAGATTAAATCCTAGAAAATTCTTGGTGATATCCTAAAATCATAAGGAAATGATTTTATGGATCGATGTGAATTCTAGGATTTTTCAGTGGAAAAAGAATATTTATGGATAAGCCGTCTTTTTAATTATGTACTGTAAAGGATTTAAAATACGAAACGGAAGCCTTAAAAATTGAAGGTAGCAAGATAAAATCATGGAAAATTGGTTTTATTAGTACATAATTTACGGGACGTTTTGTATTTAGTAAGTTTTTCCACCCGAGGTACATAATTATATCGCCTTAACGCGAGTCCCGTTCCGAGACGGGTTCGATTTTAAACCGACCTTTCTATGCTTAATAAGGAAGGAACTAGGAGATAGAATTTGCAGCCACGCTTATCTTCTTGCCTGGTCAAAGTCTATCATTCATTTCAAAGCAAAAGCAAAACAAGAGGACAAGGACGGAACGTTGGCTCGGGAGGAAGAATTCCTTCACCGCCGGTCTTCTTTGCCTCGCCAAAGTGACGCCGCCGGCGACCACCAGGCTGTCCGACCACCAACCACCACAGGAGCCACTCACGGGCAACGCTCAGCCACCCTCGGACTCTTGGGTCGAGCCACTATCGAGCCAAACGAGCCATGGGCTCGAGTGAAGGTATATACGATCGAAATTAATTAGCAGGTTAGTTGCGGAGCCACCATAAGGGCCTTTCGGTTCCGCTTTGCTAATTAAATTTATGGTTTTTATAATCTTGACGTTGATACGGTCTCACAGGTTCAAACTGCTCGAGAAACGGACGTCAGGATCTTCAGTTATAGCGAATACAAGTTTTGGATACCGATTGGCAGGTAAAGGACTTCGGATAATTACTCGGGATTCGTTGTTAATCCGTTTGATCCGAGATTTGGTCACCTTTAAGAACTGTTGCTAATGAACAATTTTTATTTAGAAAATTGTTTCAAAAGTGAAGCGGATAATTAGTTATAATTCCGCCAAGATGGCTCCTTAAAGCATAATAACTAAGGATTTATTATATATCGATATTCGGAAATTAAATCGTTTATCGATTAGGAAGTTGTAGGAGTTGAGAATACAACTAAGAAGTGTTTCTATGAGCTCGTTGCTGAGAAATCCTTTTGTTATATTTATCAGAAGGATGATAAAGATTATTGTCGAATTGATAAGGACGTTGAGTACGCCTTCTAAGGCAAGTGGACGGTTCTCTCTTGCATTATGGTTATTAAATGAGGAATTGAATCCCATTTAATATTTGTGTTGGGAACAACTTGTGTGCTTATTAAAATATGATAGGTTGTTATATTTGTTAGAAATAATGACCATGTTGTTTATTCAGTTTTGCGGTAGAACTGGATTTAGGTCCGTTATAGGTGACCTTGTATGCTGTCTCACGCTGAGACATTGTTGTTGAATTAAGGTAGTTTCAGGGAGGGGAATGTGGTTCCATATCCTCTCTTTAAAAAGATTACATTAGGAGGGGCCTAATCCTAATGGCGGGTCATGACTCTTCCCCTGCTCTTCGTGTGAGGGGTTTGATGCGCACTCTAGCTAAGTGCAATTGGCACGGTGCAGTGTAGATGACAAGGTAATAGGCCTCTCTGATCTCTACCTCACCATATGCTAATGAAAGATCATGGACAACTTAAGTCCTGGGATCTTGGTATAAGGTAGATGACCATGGATGAAATACTCTGATGATATCTACGGTACCAAATATTTCGGCAGTAGTTCGAGCCGATTATGAATCACCAACCTGTTTGTGAAAAGTTTTGAAAGTAATATAAGATAAGTGCGTTAGGCACATTAATATACCTGAATGGTTCGTCAGGACGGAAAGCCATTCTTGCTCCCGGTTATGAATGATTCTTAATCAAACTTTGATTAAGTCAATCTGAATAGTCGATGGAGGCTTTTCAAAATGTTATGTGATGAATATGAGTTCCCAACAATTGTTTATGCTTCTTAAAGGAACCACAAGTTGTGGTGTTCTCTCTCTTGTTTATGCAAGTCTCCTTCTTATTCTCTATAAGACTGCTAACTGTTGGATCATAATCCGAGTCTATTCGGATTTGAATGCCAATATGTTTAGTTACAACCATAAGAACCAAGTTAGTTTCTCCGCTTGCTAGTCTTTCATTAGACTAACCCGTCCATCTTCTTTTCTTTTATTTGGTTGGCTGGTGTCCACCGTTGGTATACGATACATCAGGTTCTTCTTGGAAGTTGATTCAAGAGGCAGATTCAGAGGTTTGAAGCTCCAGAAGTTAAGAAAAGGTTTCCAATGGCTATACTTGAGTGAAGATCATGGTTGAACTACTTCAAAGCGAATCTGAGTTTCAGAAATAAGAAATCAAGGAAGACTGGATGAAGATTTTGTTTAAATAGAAGGTTGTTCTATTTATTTACTAATTCTTTTTAAGTTAAGGCTTGTATAAGACCTTTTATTCTCTTTTCCGCTGTAAAGTTTTACTTAATTTTGTTAGGTTTTAAATAGGTTCATTTACCTTGTTCTAGTAAGTTCTGTCAGTTTAAAGCCTTGGGTAGCTTCGGTTTAGTCTTAATCGGGGTTACTGGCGGTAATACCTCCAGGGTAGGAAGGGAGTGTTACAACTGAATTGTATGATTCGAGACATCACAACAATAACTTATTATTTCAAAGTTTTCGTGTTCAATCGCATTATGAAAGTGGAAAGTTTAGCAAAAGATTAAAGCATTCTAATTTTCTAACTAAGTAAATGACTTGTTAGAAGTTGTTTGTATACGTCCAATCTTCAAACGATCATAACTTTTTGCTCAATTGTCAGAATAGAGCATATAATATATCAAATCGAAACTATGAACTAGAGGAACATATATATGGAAAAAAATTGGATTGGGGAGGCCATGGCCCCCACCCGCCCCCAAATAGCTCCGCTCTTGTAACTATCTAAGGATAATTATTTTAGGCAATTTGGTCGGTTATAAAATATAAAAGATTAATTATTTATTATATTATATTGATAATAAAAATTTAATTTAAAATTTTCTAATTTTATAAACGGTTTTTCTAACATATGTCTTTGATGTTGATATAGTTGATACTGAAATTATGTGTTGAAATTAGTAGTTGAAATAAGATGTTTATTTTTTGTATAAGCTACATAGTGTTTGATAAAATAGTAATTTACTAGAGTTGAAAAAGCAGGTAAAAAGGTTGAATTAAATTTCAACTATTTAAAATAAACACATTTCAACTCCATAAGGTCCTCCCCCTAGTATCAACTATTATAAACACATTTCAACTATAACACCTGAACACTCATGTAGTTGAATTTTTTTTCATTTCAACTACATAAATTCATTTCAACTTCCATTTTAACTCTAACGAACGGAGCCTAGATATGGAAGTATAAACCCTTTTAAAAAATAATTAAAAACATTCTAAATACAAAATTGAAGATATATTTTTAAAATTAGATTCTTATCCTATGTCCTTGGGGGCATAGGATAGAAAAATCATTTTAAAAATTCTATGTAATTTGGAATATGCATGCTCCATTTTTGTTTTGTTTTTTCTCAATTTATAATTAACATCAGTATATCTTAGTAATTGAACATAAGAATCGGTTGATTTTGATTTCACCTTTTAATGGTGCCTTTTTGTAATTAAAACCGCCTTAGTTATGATCTTTTCTTCTTAGATGTCCTTTTTCTTATAGATTTTCTTGAATTTGGGGGAAAAAATCTTCCACTTAAAATAAAAAATAAAATAAAAAACTTGCGTTGGTCATTTGCCAACTATGAAAAGATTAAATTTTTTTTATAATTATGTGTGCATTTTTGGTCTGATTTGGATAAAATTTAAACCATTCATTTTTATAGAGACAAACAAAGCAAATCGGTCAAGCAAAATCAATCTCCATCATTTGGATCTTGGGGAGCACGAAAACCCCATTACATAGAGCTGACAAGCTCAAAATGTTCTAGCACATTAAAAACGGATAGTTTTGCTTTTTTTTTTTAACGAGGGATCCACCTTTGGTGGTAAACCCCGAGTTCGTGAACTAGCCGGCAAACCGCGCGAATCAAGTAAATCGGCTTGCACCGACCGGCTCGACCTGGTGGTGGAAGAATGGCGAGACTTGGTTTTTCACCCAAGTGTAGGGACGGAGGTAAGGATCGAACATGTGACCTCCCAACATCCCCCATGCCTCTTACCACTAGGCCACCCCATGTGGGACACTTAATGCAATAAGGAAAAACTGCAATAAGAAAAACTAGAGGGCACTTAATGCAAATAAGGTAAATATAGGATGCATATATTCTATACCCCTCAAGCTGGATGAGGGATGACGAGGCCAAGCTTGCGCGTTATGAAGTTGTGTTGTTGATCACCAAGAGCCTTAGTAAGTATGTCAGCGAGCTGAAGCTGGGATCGAACATAAGTAGTACGAAGGAACCCCTCCTAGACCAATTCACAAATGTAATGACAATCGATACGAATGTGTTTGGTCCTTTCATGGTAAACCGGATTTTCAGCAAGTTGTCGGGCAACGGTGTTGTCACAATGAAGATAGATGGGAAGAGGAATGATCACATTGAGATCTTTGAGCAAGCCTTCGAGCCATACTAACTCACTAGAGGTTTGAGACATGCTCCTATATTCGCTTTCAACGGACGATTTAGACACAACTTTCTGCTTCTTTGTTTTCCAAGAGATCAATGAATTGCCAAGGAGTACGCAGTATCTAGTTAAGGAGCGACAAGTGAATCGGCAAGATCCCCAATCAGCATTGCAGTAGGCAGAAAGAGACAAGGAGTCTTGAACAAGATAAAATAAGGAAGTGTGAATTGCCTTTGAGGTATCGAAGAAGAAAGTTGACAACTTGCATATGGGGAACTCGGGGTGTAGTAATGAATTGGCTGAGTTGTTGGATGCTGAAGGAGATATCGGGTCGAGACAATGTCAAATAAAGGAGCCGACCAACCAAGCATCTGTATGATTCTGGATCAGCAATAGGACCCCCATCATCTGGCGTAAGGTGAAGATTGCGATGCATTGGAAAAGGATGATTCCCTAAAGATAACATGTCGAGCAATCAATACCTGTTTAGTGGACAAATCAAGGAGTTTATAAGCCAACATTTTTAACTCAAAGGAGAGTTTAGTGGCCAGATAATATTTGAGGTAATAGAAATGTTTAAATTTTTAACTCTTTATGTTTAAATTCTAGCTTTCTACCTTTTGATTTTGCTTTAATACAATATTTTAAATAGATTTATACTATTTTAAAAATTGCAAAAAAAAAACAAATCACAACGCAGATATAAACCTATGTACGTATATTTGAGGCCATGTACGAATTTTTTATGGTGAAGGGTCAGCTAAATGATATAGAGGAGTTCTTGTGTGGGAGCGAGTATCATTTCTAAAAGGGTAAAATACATAAAACCACCCCTTATTTTAGGGAGTTTGCAAAAAACCACCCCTTATATTAGTTTTTACGGAAAATCACCCATTATTTATATTCCGTTTTCAAAACACCACCCTAACCCATTTGCCATCCAATTCAACGTTAAATTAGGGTAAAAATACCCAATTACCCTTAGGTTAAATTTTGTCATAGAAGAACATTCGGACTTTACGAGTCGTCAAATTTTGGGTAAAAAAAATTGAGCAACTCTGAGAGAGATAGAGCGAGGAGGGTTGAGATAGAGCCTCTTTCAAGAAATCAAGGGGGCAGCCCTTTAAGAAAGGGAGGAACGAAATCTTGCCTTGAGATTAACAAGAGATTTTGTGGGTTTTCGATCGGGGTGGCGGAGGACCCGATATTGGCGCTAGAGGCGAGGGCAAGGAGGAAAGGGGGCGGGGACAATACGGCATCGTTTTGATGGCGGCTGCGGGGGACGTGTTCGAGCAAGTATCGAGTGAGGGGGACACAGGCGGTATCGTTGGTGAGAAGGGAGGCGGAGGTTGCCAAAGGTGACGCGGGCGGCGAGGTTGCGAGGGCTGAGGTTGTGCCTGGAGAGGAAGCGGACAAGGTGGCCGAAGAGTCTGGCTCGTTCTAGGTAGAGGACCATGGTCATGGTGCTGCTGAAGAGGAGGCTGAGGATGGAGAAGTCGACGGAGGCATAGGCTTTTTCAAGAGCAATGACGCCGGCGACATACATGAGGGCAGTAGAATAGACAGATCCGTCGGAGCGACCCATCGGGAGGATTGGGAGGGCGGGGAAGACGGCGGTATTCATCTTATATGACAATTTAATCTAGGGTTAGGGTTAATTGGGTATTTTAACCTTTTGTTAACGTTGAAATGGTTGACAAATGGGTTAGGGTGGTGTTTTGAAAACGGAATATAAATAATGGGTGGTTTTCTGTAAAAACTAATATAAGGGGTGGTTTTTTGCAAACTCCCTAAAATAAGGGGTGGTTTTGTATATTTTACCCTTTCTAAAAACAATGCCAAATTCTAGAGTGTTTGTTTGAGAAAAAAAAGATTAAGGTGTAGAAAGTGTAACTTCTTCTATCATGTGTTTAGTTCCAAGTAATCATATCAATAATCAACCCACTCCAATGAAAATTAAAACCAACTAGAGAATTCAAACTTAGAATAAAAAATCAACGGGAGGAAAATTTTTTGAAAAGAGAACAATACTTAATAATTAGAAAAATGGACGTGCAAAAATCCACGTAACAATTGATCAAGAATCTTCGCAAATCGCGAAGTGGATATAGTTTAAACACTTCTACTCTCATCCCACATCGAATAGATACACCCAAGTTAACCCTATCATGAGTCTATAAAAAAGGAATGCCCGATAATTATTTTTCTTTTAAAGGATAGTTACATCCTAATTAGGTAATCTTTTCCGATTAAGATTAGAATTAACCTCATTAATATTTCAACTAACAAATTTTTTTTGGTCGAAAATATCTCACTTAACAATAGTTTCCAAAGCTATATTGTTGATATAATATTTGTTGCAAGCAGATAAGGACGGACACTTAATTGATGATGGATCCAGAAAACTCAAAATCGAAGGAACTTGAAGATAACTCTGCTACAAGGAAGTTTCCTGATCACCCTCCCATAGTGGTAAAGGACTAGCCTGGTATAAATATGACATATATCTTTGTTGTGGTGTGCTTACAGAATGAAGACGGGTTGGTGATAGATTGTGTCCTCGAAGATCATCCTGATCCCCCTAAAGGAACTGTACTTACTATAATGGTAAGTAAACTCATCCTTTAAACTTACTTTATACTGTAATTAATTAATTAGCTTATGTATTATTCGATCAGCCAATATTAATACGCATGTGGCCTGGTTGCTTGCAGGATGAACACGGGGTCTTGAGAGATTGTGTTGATGTATATGAAAGAGCTTTGCAGAGAGGATATGACATACCAGTGAGAATTGATCAACCTTTGTCTATGTTTTGATTATAATGAATTTCGGCTTATGGCATTTCTTTTGTTAATTAGTTGAATCGACGACGTTCGTTCTCATCCGGACCGAAGATATCAAATGCCATTTCGGCAGGAGTGCCTAAAAAGCCGCTATGCCCAGAGGGAACTCTGCGTATTCTGAGGCTTAAAAAGCCGCGGTTTGTGGATCCACCGAAATTGAGCTATAGCCCTGGTATTTGAACTATACCAAACCATATATTATTACTATTATCAGTTGAATTGAGCGTCTTTTGCTAGGAACAGTATCAATCTGAAGTTATCCGGTTAAAGATTTAGGAAGCGCAAACTCGGTTTGATCTACTGGGAATTCTACCTTCAAAATACTCACTTATAAAGTATACGCAATATGTCTTTGTTAAGAATTGAGTCTTCAACTGTTGATTCTTTGGTTTTCTTCTAAATGCATTTAAATTAGGGTATGTGTTTTGTTCTTTTTTATTTTCGTTTTCGTTTTCTTTGTTGTGAGTTGATTTGACTTTTAGAACCAAAATTGACATCGGTATGAATTGGATCGGTACCAAAATTTAATTCTTTGATTTTATGATGTATGGGTTTTGAAATACACATAACTTGATCAATGGGAGTCTTAAGAGTTGGGATCTGAGTTTCTAACAATTGTTTACAAATTATAGAAAATAATGAATATTTTATATGAATGTTATATGATTTCTTATGAACCATACAACATTATTTTATGAACGTGTCTTATTTTATCTAATTTTTTTTTATATATTTGTCCTTTATTATATATGTTGTTCATCAACCTCAGTCGATGTGAGAAGTGACAAGATGATGCCCATGTTAAAGAAGGATATGGATGCTACTTATGATGTGAATCATGAGGTGAAAAAGTGCTTAGATGTGATTCAGTCAATGGTGGACGATGGATTCATTGAGGATTGTTCTCCAATATGGTGTTTTGCAGTGAGTCTCAACAAATCTGTTAATAGCCGATCTATTTTGTTGAATTTATCAACCAATTTGAAGAGACATGCTTGGTTAAAGTGGGAGTTTGCTCAAAATAGAGTCTGATGACAACTATTGCTAGATATGTGTCTAGGTTTATAATGTTGTTTTTTAGATAGTAAGTTTGATTAGTTTGCATTTTATTAGCGTACTTTTGGAGTATTATGTTGTTTATCTTTTGCGGTTGAAGCTATGTGGAAGATTGACAATATTGCTTAAATTGTTTGGTATTAGCTTTAAAAATCAATTTTAGATCACCATTTCCCATTTTTCGATATAAAATTTGTTTTTTGTATGTTTTATTAGTTTGATCTAATCTCTCACTCTCTTACAATTGCTTCATTTGGACAATGATGCTTGTTTTCACTTCCTTCTCCATAGTCATGGACACGGGCCGAACCACCACCGGGCCGGGCCGGAGAAGTAGGACCCGGGACCGGCCCGGTATTGTACCGGGCCGGGCTGGCTCGGGCCCGACCACATTTCCCCAACCCGGGCCCGACCCATGGCCCATGCGGGCTGGCCCACGGGCTGACCGGGCCTGGCCATTTTGGCCCACGATTGCGGGCTGGGCCGGGCCGCGCTAATGGCCATCACTACTTCTCCATCTAATCCATCAATTTTGATTCATAGACCATCAAATATGAACGTATTCAAACTACTATGTATAAACATTAAGGGAGTATGATACGAGCAATATTTAAACCCAAACGATAAATCTTAAGATAATACATATGAACTTGAATATATATGTTTATATCAAGAGACCTTGAATAGAGATATCATAAATTCGAATCTAGGTTTCAATTCTGTGTTTGCACCAAGTAATTTTATCATTAATCAACCCTACCTACCACTCCAATAAAACACGTCTACTCTCATCCCACATCGATTAGCTACACCTACGATAACCCTATCTCGAGTCTATAAAAAAGGAATGCCTGGTGCATTTTTTCATTCAAAGATTACTGCATCTTAATTAGGTAATCTTTTCCGACTTTTAAGGATTTAAATTAGAATTTTACTCATTAATATCTCACCTAACAAGAGCTCTTGACAGAAAACTCAAAATATTAGTTGTTGCAAGCAGATAAGGAAGCTGTAAAAGTAGTTGAAGTTTTAAAAATATATGTAAACACTGTTTGGTAATGATCAACTAATTTATTGTAGTAATTAATAATTTAAAATTTTATTTTATTATAGAGTTATTCTGATTTAGGAAAAAAATATGTTTTTTAATGCGAAAAGCTACTAAAAACTAGTGCAAAACTTTAAAAACTAGTTTTGTCAAAAAACTAGTTTTACAACTAGTTGCTAGCTTTTATGTGCCAAACAAATAGCGTTTATACAAGTTTCTGTAACTAGTTGGAAAACTCCAACTAGTTTTTAGTACCTAACAAACGCACCCTTAATTAATACATGATGGATCCAGAAAACTCGATTTTCGAAATGGAAGGAACTTGAAGATAACTCTGCTATGTTTCCCGAACATCCTCCTATAGTGGTAAAGGATTCGACTACTAGAATTAATTAGCTTATTATATATTTTGTGTCCAATTAATGAATACTAATGATCTTCCATCAAAAAAAAATGAATACTAATGATCTTTGTGGTTGTGCTTACAGAATGAAGACGGGTTGGTGATAGATTGTGTTCTGGAAGATTATCCTGATCCCCCTAAAGGAACTATAGAAACTATACTGGTAACCTCATCCATTAAACCTACTTTATACTGTAATAGTTAATTAGCTTATGCATTATTCAGTGAAATAATATGCATGTCAGCATGTGTCCTGGTTGCTTAATTGCAGGATGAAGACGGCCACTTGATAGATTGTGTTGATGTAATTGAAAGATGTTTGCAGACAGGATATGACATACCAGTGCGTCTAATTGATCGATCCTCTACCTCTGTCTATGTTTTGACTTTCTTTCTCAAATTAGACCACCGTTTTATGTGTTTGATCATAAGATTTCGGCTTATTGCTGTTTTTTTTGGTTAATAATTAATATTAGTTGAAGCAACCTCCAATCCCATCCGGACCAGAGATATTTAATCCGTTTCCTGATGCCATTAGGCCAGAATTACAAAAGGCAGCCACGCCCAGAGGGAACTCTGCCTGTTATAAGGCGTCAGAAGAACTATAAACCACCGGATATTCCTAATAAATTCCTTCCCCCGTTTGTGGATCGACCGGAATTGAGCTATAGCCCTGGTATTTGAACTATACCCAACCATTATTACTATTATTATCAGTTGAATTGAGTGTCTTTTGCTAAGAACAGTATCAATCACCTAAAGTAAATGGTCTTATAAATAAAAAACAGTCTTTATTAAGAATTGAGTCACCTGGCCTATGCCCCAATTAACTATTGAGAAATATTAAAGTGGGTTAGTAACTTCCTCTTTCTTGTAAACCTTAAACATGAAATTATAACTAATAGGAGGTTGATTCACATGGAAATAATTCTTATCATGAAAACTAGAAATAAATGAGGGCCTTGGATTTGAGAAATAGATGGATAAGATTAAAAGAGTTAGGGGCAAAATAGTAATTTTGACAAAAATTAAAAAAATTAAAAAAAAAAGATAAAAATAAAAAATAAAAAAATATTTTCTTAAAATTTTTTCTTAGTTTTGCTTATTTTTTGCCAAAAACACGAAATTTGATTTTTTTACGTTACGTTCACATATTTTATGCATATGTTCACACTATTATAAGACATGTTCATATATTATCACATTTTTCAGTTCGGAGATTTTGTAATATGTTCACATATATTACAAGTGTGTTCATATATTAGTATTGTTTGTTCATGTTTTATGGTCATATGTTTATGTTCGATTAAATCATAATACAGACGTTAAACGGCTTAAAAAAATTTGACAAAAAAATAATTTTTTATTTTTATTTTCATTTTTTATTTTTTCGCTTATTTTTGCCAAAAACACGACGGTTAACATTTTACATTCTGTTCACATATTTTATACACATGTTCACATTATTACAAGGGCTGTTCACATATAACCGCATTTTAACTTCAGAAAATTTAGTACACGTTCACATATAATATACGTACGTTCACATATTAGTATTGCATGTTCACATTTTATGGTCTTATATTCATACTCGATTTATATCATTCTACATACGTAAAAAGACTTAAAAAAATAAAGTAAGAAAATAAAAAAAATTTAAAACTTTATTTTAATCGGATAGATTAATTTTTAGTGTTAATTGGATAGTCCAGATTCGTTCTTAGTTTTCATGAAAAACCCTATTTTTATTTGATTCAATCTCTAACTCTTTGATATAATTTTTCTATATTTGTCCTTTATTATATGTTGTTCATCAACCTTAGCCGATGTGAGAAGTGACAAGATGATGCCCATGTTAAAGAAGGATATGGATGCTACTTCTGATGTGAATCCTGAAGTGAAAAAGTGCTTAGCCGTGATTCAGTCAATGGTGGATGATGGATTGATTGAAGATTGTTCTCCAATATGGTGTTATGCAGTGAGTCTCAACAAGTTTATTGATAGCCGATCTATTTTGGTGAATTTATCAACCAATTTGAAGAGGCATGCTTGGTTAAAGTGGGAGTTTGCTCAAAATGGGGCCTAAAGATGACATCTATTGCTAGATGTGTATCTTCATTTACAATGATGTTGTTTTTTAGGCAATGGGTTGGTTAGTTTGCATTTTCTTAGCTAACTTTACTTATGATGTTGGATTATTACGTTGTTTTTCTTTTGTAGTTGAATCTAGGTGAAGATTGACAATGCTTAAATTTGTTTGGTATTAGTTTTAAGAATCAATTTTAGATCCCAATTTTTTTTTCAATTTATAGAATTTGTTCCTTTTGCAGGTTTACTTAGTTTGATCCCGTTCAGATGCCGCCAACTCCCACTGTCTTACAACTACTTTATTTGGGGAATAGTGCTTGTCTTCTCTTCCTTCATTTAATTCATGAGTTTTGGTTTATAGACCATCAAACATGAACGTGTTCAACCACTATATATGAACATTAAGGGAGTATATACGAGCATTTAGACGCAAAAAATGTACCTCAAGGTAATATAGGGGAGGGTTCAAGAGAAACGGGAGTTATAGAAAACGGGGAAAAGGATTAGGAGCGTTAGATTAAGTCAGATTAGTGGTTAAGATTTAGGGCCTATAATAACTATTATGGACGTTTTTCACAAACCACAATCCTGAATCCTTTTAATTATGGCAAAAAATAAAAAAAACACTACACATGTGAAATTATAGGGATCAATATACCAGATCGTGCAAAAAAAGGAAATTATGATTTTTTAATTAAAAATAATGAGATGCGTAATCATAGGAAGGAGTGATTTAGCATATCCATGTGTGATTTGGTGATTATGGAAAGATTATAAGAGGTAGTTGTTTTTTTAAATATAAAAATAATAATAACAATTTCACATGATGCGTTATTAGTCTTACAATCGAAGACGTATACAAAATCAAAAATAACTTGAATATGCAAATTTATATTTCGAACATAACAATATTACGTAGGTTCAAATATTGAATAAATAAAATATATAATGTAATATTAATCTTGCAATCTTGAACATGTATATATTTTTATTCGAATATTCTACTGTAGTATTCATTAAAATAATTGTGATTATTTTTTAATATGTTAATTCAAATTCTGAATTAGTAAACTATATAATCGAATATTGCGTAGTATTCCTCGAACATGTATACAATGTTATTTGAATATGCTTTTGCATTGTTCATTAAAATAATTGTGCTTATATTTGAATATGTTAATTCAAATTCTGAATTAGTAAACTATATAATCGAATATTATGCAGTATTTCTCGACAATATATAAAAATAACTCGAATATTAAGTACAAACTCTCGAACATGTACACAATACATCTGAAATTTAAATTTACAATTTTGAACATGTGAAAAAAGAAATGAATATGTATACAATATATCTGAATTTTAAGTACGAAATCACGAACATATACACAATATATTTGAATATTAAAATTCACAGCTTTGAACATGTGTACAAAAAACTCGAATATGCATACAATAGATTTGAATATTAAGTATAAAATCTCGAACATATACACAATATATTTGAATATTAAAATTCAAAGCTTTGAATATGCGTACAAAAAACTCAAATATGTATACAATTTATTTGAATATTAAGTACACAATCTTGAACATGTATACACAATATCTGAATAGTTGTTACTTTATTAGAAGAGTGGGATAACGTGGGGAGAAAATAACATTGTACAATTGAGATCAAACTAAAATCAAATTAACAAGAGATTCACGAACTTGTAACACAAGATTCACGAACTTCTTTTTGTGGCTAACGTCAATTGAGATCAAATTAAGAATCGTTGGTCGAATTCAAATCCACACTTGACATGTTGAACGAGAACCCAATCCTCAATAGATCTGCCTCTTCCAAGTCACTGTTGATTGTGTACGAGAAATTTAACCTGTAGAAATTTTAATTAGTTTAAAACCTAAAATCGAAGAGGTTTAACATACCAGTTGGAGGAGGCGGTCGGAGGAGAAAGCCAAGACAACAACAAGGACGGCGATCATAGGTGGAAGCCAAGGCGACGACGAGCACGACGGTCAGATGTGGAAACCAGAACGACGACGAGTATGGCGGTCGGAAGTGGAAGCCATGACGACGATGAGTACGGCGGTCGGAAGTGGAAGCCTGGAGGCAGATTAAGAAAGATGACGATGATGAATGAATTACAAGAAGATAATGGAGCTTTTTGAGCAGTTTTAGGGAGGAGCAGATCTAATTTGATCGAATATGGGAAGAGAAAAGATACTAATAACAATTTCCTTAATCTCTCTTTTGAGAAATAATCTAGTGTTATGCACTTTTTTATTCTTTTTTCCACCCTTTTTTTATTAAATCTCGTCCATCCATTATTTCTCATCTAATGGCCCAAATTATTTCCCTGGTTTCTCTCTAGTAAGGGGTTTCTCTAGAACCTCATTCAGGTAATATATATATATATATATATATATATGAACTTGAACATGTTTATATTAGGGGACTTTATATGAACATTTACACACAACACATGAACCTTAAATAATATATATAAACTTGAACATGGTACATGAATACCCGAGCTTGAATAGAGACATCATAAGCACAATATACAACCTATGAAGGAATCGAATACCACAACATGTATATTATCAATACATTACAGTACCACTTGAGCTAATAGGTTATGACATAATCAATAGTTTGGACATGTAAAAGCTATATGATCAATAGTTTATTTGGCGTTATAATGTATGAAATTTTGTTATAACTATATAAGAACATTGAAAATAATACATGAACTTGAGAGTGTTATTTATAAACTTATTATTATGTGAGAATCTTCATTTTTTTCATGTAAACAAACAACTTGCAACAATTGCCAATTATAAAATTATATCTCAACACAATACATGAATCTCTTAGTGTTATTTATAAAACTTTACATAAAACATATGAACACCCACACTTTTCCATCAAAATTTGAGGTTAGAAATACATCACTCAGCCTTTAGGCATGTATTCAAATGGTTAAGGCATTAGGATAGTATCATGAGGTTATCGTTTTGAATCTCATGAGTGGTGTGTCATGTACGATTATTGAACAAAATTAGAACTTCACAAGTTTTCATCATATCCCTAGTGGATGCTCTAGGCTAGCCTTCAAGTAGTACTTGAGGCGATCGTAAACCTTGCCGATCAAAAAAAAATGCATCACCTAGTTGCTTATTGCATTGATTATCTTACAAATGCAACTTTTGCTACACTTGTTGCCAATATCAGCTAAGGTTTCTTATAATTCCATCAAATGTGGTAGCTTGTTTTTTGTAATAACCTCTGTTTTTATTAAAAAGGATTATTAAATTAAGTGTTAGGTTAAAAATAATAATTTCATATTCCCATATCCATATTTATGAAACTTAGCTTAAAATCACTAAATTGTACAAGAAGATAAAATTAACAATTTCTAATATTTACTCTTAAGTAGTCACAAATTGGTAAAAAGGAGGAAAGGGAAAAAAAGGGCACGAATAAAAAATAAATGGGTTGTGTGAGTGTCGGTCTCAAACCCGTGACCTCACGACCCAATAGACCCGCACCCCTTGTACCACTATACTAGTGTGTTTTCTTATTCTTGTATGTCAACCCCTTTGTATTTAAACTCTTCTTTAACCCAACGAAGCTTGAACAACAATGACATGAACTAGGCCCTAGCTAGTTCGAGGAGTCATGTCCGCCCGGATTCTTCGCCGGCTAAATCTCTGAACGACGCCGACCTATCTTCCAACCCATTCCCGTCTTCTTCCAACCCATTCCCCTAAGCCTAGATGTCATTATGATTGGGATTTTAAAATTGTTTCACATTGTCTATTTAAAGGTGGTATTGGCAATGGAGAATACACCTCCATCTCATTCCCAATCTGAATTTTTTCATTCCATTTTTTGCCCAAGCAAGAAGCCACACTTCAAATTTTCAACACACCCCAAAATCTGATTTTTTTTTCAAAATCCCGCCCTCTTTTTTCTCATGTTTCCACCAGAATACAACCACACCTTCGCCACCGTCTACCAAGCCACGAGAAAGGGTTGTGGCTCCTTATATAGAAGAGGCCACGAGAAAACCTAGACAACATCGGGTGGCGGCTAGGGTTGTGTATGCAAGCGGCCCAACATCTACCAAGCCTATAAATCAACATACTAAAATAAGCACAACCGAGTTTAGAATGTCTTAGAAGGGAAAAACAACAAAAAAGGCAATAAAGATAGTAGGTCACGGTGACCATGTCGTGAGTGTCACGAAAAGGCCATGACAAGGCCATGGCACTGCACGACAAGGCACGGTCGTGCACAAACGCTCGCATGTGAGGGTGTTGCGACGGTATGTGCAGTGCGACAAAGGACCCTCGTGATGCATGAAATTCAAGTGGTCGTGCCGGGGTGCGGCGCTGAGGATGGCCAAGTTGCTAGCAAGGCGTGCCGAGTCTGGCACGGTGGTGGCGACGCACACGGAGTCGAGGATCGGGTCTTATGCAGTGCCAAGGATGATGACACACACGAGTGAAGGCTCGGCGTGGGCGCGCTATGGCTAGCAAGTGTGTGTGCCACTATGGAGCTCGTGGCTCGAGTGATGGCGCAAGCCCGGGCTCTAGTGATGGGTCCATCGGAGTGCACGAACAAGGACTCCTCCTCTTGAATAACGTCCATGGTCAGGGTCACATCAGCTTGAAGACGTCATAATACATGATATCCACCGAGCTACCTAGATCTACCAACACCCGACACACCTTGAAGCCCTCAAGCTCGATTGTGAGGATCAAGGGGTCATTATGCAGGACTTCAAACCGAGGCGAGGTCCTTGTCCCAAAAGATCAAACCATCAACTATGGGCGCGGGTGCAAGTGGCAACCACGGTTCGGATTGGTGTTCCCACATCACTTCTAGCTCGTGACACGATTTCCAAAAAATTGCTTCTAGTTTCGCTTCTTCGGTTTTGTATGTCGCCGAAATTGTTTGTATGACCTCAATTTGCATCTTTCTCGGCTCCCCCTTGTCCTTTGGTTCCTTCTTTTCGATGTACTCGCCCAAGTACCCATCTCGAACCAACTCTTCTAGGAACTTCTTATAGGATTTGCAATCTTCGGTCATATGCCCCCGCGTCCTATGGTACATGTAGTGTTTCCGACTTCGGACTTCGTCTTCGGGGCACTCATCCCGCGCAGGATAGCGGAAGTAGCTATCATGCTTGATGCGCGGAAGGATCATATAGATCGAGACATTGAATGCCATGCAAACGGCTCTAGTTTTCTCTTCCGGTGGGTGCGTCTTTCACCAAAAGTTCTCGCTTGACTTAAGGAACGATGTGATTTTCGAGGTGGAGAGGGTGATTTTCCTTTCGGTTTGTAGTTTGACTCTTCCAAACATACATATATTGATGGCCGCGCTCTTGAAGTTCGACAATGGTAGAAGGGAGACGAAGTGTCAAGTCCTCCCTTAGCTTGCTCTCAATTGGGATGGCCCTCTTAAAAGTGGTTATTGTGGTCTTCTCATCACACCCATTGTTTGAGCCAAAATTTACCAAAGGTAGAACCTTGGCTTAGATCGGGCCTTGATCGAATAAACTGAGAAGAATATGAACGAAAATATGTTTTTATTGATCTAGAAATCACCAGAATTTGAATGAATGAAGCGTCCCCCTCCCCTTAGGGTTACATTGGCTTTTATAGCCCTCTAGAGCATATTCTATCTTAATCAAAGGTATAATCTTATCTCTAACTAACAAATCTTCACTTATTTCTATCTTATAATGGATATAATCTGGAGAAGAATCTATCTTGTAACAAACATATCTCGGACCCTCTCTCCTCTAATCGACTTAGTTGATCTCGAAGGTCTTCCGTAGTTCTGTATGCGTTGGAGATTCTCTGTCTATGGCTCAACGCTTCGTTACCTAAAATCTGGGTCTAACACCCATCGATCTCGACGTTGCATTCAATGAATCGATAAGCGAATCATCGCAAATTTTTGCTCTTCTCCTTCTAAGGTCGAAGAGTGTGTCCAAAGACACCGCATCCTGGCTATTGGCAATGTAATGCCTCAAGAATTTGGTAGCAAGTTGGTTCCATGATCGGATCGGTCCAGGTTTCAAGCTTTGGAACCACTTTAACACGCCCTTATCGAGGCTACCCAGGAACATCTTGTCGAGGCTACCCAGAAACATCTGCGAAGGGTGGCAAGGCACCATCATCCGACTTAGGCTATAGGCACTCCTTAGACAAACGGTCTCTAAATGGGGTGAAATTTTGTAGAGACTCCTCAATAAAAGTATCATGAAGCTCCTCCAATTTTGAGGAGGAATGTCTAACAATAACCTTGAGAGTGTCGGTGGCATTGGCCATAAGCGCTTCTCGGGTTGCGCTATTAGCAAGCGCCTCGGATAAAACGGCCCTTTTGGCACGTTCAACAACCAATTGCTGTCGAAGCTCACGAATCTCCAATTGCTCTGGTGTGAGCGCCAATATGGGTGGAGGTGATGATGATTTGGTGACATAGGAGTCACATTGGGAGGAGCCTTAGGAGTAGTGCTCTTAGTACCTATCTCGAGGGCGGTTGTAGTACTCGGGTTACTCCCAAACCTTATTATAGGAACTAGGATGTGAGTCATAGAAGTTGGTACAATTCCATGGTGAAGACCGTTTTGGAAGATCGGGAGGCGGAATCCAATCCGAATCATAGTAGTTGCGACGTCGGGGAACAACCTTGTGGTGACGTGGTGGCGGAATCCAATCTGGGTTCGCCTTGTTCGGCCTTATGCCAAACCACACTTCGTCTTCCCATAATTCTAAGGGATTAACAACACGTACTATGACAAGAAGACATCGGAAGTAACATGCAAAAAAGTATCTAAACGCACAATCAAAACACCCTAAACTCAAGCAAAACCACGTATGGACGGGCTTTTCTAGGAATGCCATAAGGGAAGGAGGCTAAGGCTAAGCACGATATAATGATGTTATGATTGAACAATGCAAGCCCAAGATACACTCCACAAAGACAAAAATCAGATCCAATACTACAATCAAATATGGGGTCGGAAACCCAAATTGAAAAAAGGGTGTTTCGATTTAGGATTTTGTGCGGAGATTGTTTTTAGTCATGATAATAAAAGAATGTGAGAATAGAATTCAAGATGAGAAACTCATACCTTGATGGTACGAGGCATCAGTTTCAAACCTAAAAATAGGGCTTTCAATGGCTTGGGTTATAGGTGGGTGGAGCACTTCCACCACCCGACCCGCAAGTTAAAACGCCCCACCCGACCCACCCGTCACCTGTGAAATGTTCTACCGTCACCCAAACCACCCGTCACCCGCTGTTTATATGGGTGACCTGTTCACCCGTATAACCATTGTATAACCGATGTATTTTATGTCTATAAATAAATTGTCATACATAAACTAAAACAAATATCCAAAATCCATACATAAACAAAAACAAATCCCAAAGCAATAAATATCAAAATGAAGTCAAAGATGGGTTACAAATGGACTTTATCAAAGGACCGAAATGAGTTATATGAGTGACTTTGAAGGCCTATATATATTAGAAATTATGAGCCGAAACGGGTTATATGGGTGCATGGTTTGGGTGAAACGGTGATGAGTCGGTTGATGGGTCGGGTTAATGAGTGATAAAATATCACCCTTACCCGACCCATAATCCGTTTCGCGCGTCACCCAAACCACCCGTCACTCGTTTTGATTGGGTTTTCACCCGTTTATTTTGGGTGGGTTAAACGGGTGAATCGGTCACCCATGGGTAATTGACAGCCCTACCTAAAAATTAGTTAAACAAAAGCTAGGTATCGAGCTATCATTCCAGAACTCCGTACCTTATTCCCCAAACCCGATAACCAAACACCCCCTAAGATATTTGGAGTTTCAATGCTTTGGATCTCATCATCATCATCATCATCAATTTCACATGATCAATTAATTATGCAGCCCAATCGATCATCGATCAACGTCAGTTGTATATATGTTAGCAGGATCAGTGTGGTTATGTGCTCGAAAATCTCGGTTTCAATTCTCTGTTTGCACCAGTAATCGTATCAATAATCAACCCTACCTACCACTCCAATAAAAGTTAAAACCAACAAGTCTATCGCCAGAAGAGAATTCGAACTCAATAAAAAAAATCAACGGGAAGAGGAATTTTTGCAAAGAGAACACTTCTACTCTTATCCCACATCAATTAGATACACCTACGATAACCCTATCTTGAGTCTATAAAATAGGAATGCCTGAAGTATATTTTTCTTTAAAGTGTTCTCAATGGTTGTCCAAAATCTTGGGCACCAAAGAGAGACAATAAAAAAATAATATATAGAAGAAAGAGAGTGATGACCAAATGGAAATTGGACATAGTGATGATCAAAGTTAGTTTTACAATTTATTGTGAATGTGAATGACCAAAGTTAGTTTTACAATTTATTGTGAATGTGAATTTGGGTATTAAAAAAATTAAAAAAATAATAATATTTTAATTGATGACCAAATAGGTTTGGGCAACCATTGAATATGCTCTTAAAGATACTTAAATCTTAATTAGGTAATCTTTTCCGACTTTTAAGGATTTAAATTAGAATTGTCCTCATCAATATCTCAAGCTCCCGAATATCGTTCACACTATAGCCTACTATAGTTTTTGATGATGGATCCAGAAAACTCAAAATCGACAGAAAAATCGAAATGGAAGGAACTTGAAGATAACTCTGCTATGTTTCCCGAACATCCTCCTATAGTGGTAAAGGACTCGCCTACCAGAATTAATTAGCTTATTATATATTTTGTGTCCAGTTAATGAATACTAATGATCTTTGTGGTGTGCTTACAGAATGAAGACGGGTTGGTGATAGATTGTGTTCTGGAAGATTATCCTGATCCCCCTAAAGGAACTATAGAAACCATACTGGTAAACTCATCCATTAAACCTACTTTATACTGTAATTAATTAGCTTAACTATGTATTATTTATTCAGTCAATATTAATATGCATGTGGCCTGATTGCTTGCAGGATGAACATGGGGACTTGATAGATTGTGTTGATGTAATTGAAAGATGTTTGCAAAAAGGATATGACATACCAGTGTGTCTAATTGATCCTCTACCTTTGTCTAATTGATCTAAATTGAGTTGATGTAAATTTCGGCTTATTGCTGGGGTTTTTTCGTTAATTATATTAGTTGAAGCGACCTCCAATCCCATCCGGACCAGAGATATTTAATCCGTTTCCTGATGCCATTACGCCACAAGTACCTGAAAAGCGGCCATGCCCAGAGGGAACTCTGCCTGTTCTGAGGTTTAAGAAGAACTATAAACCACTGGATCTTCCTAAAGAGCCATTTCCGTTAATGCATCGACCAGAATTGAGCTATAGCCCTGGTATTTGAACTATACCCAACCATTATTACTATAAGAATTATCAGTTGGATTGAGTGTCTTTTGCTAGGAACAGTATCAATGACCTAAAATAAATCATCTTAGCCCAAAAATACCTATTTAGGGCTTAACAGCAAACTAAGGATTAATCCCATCCATTAGATCGAGCATACTGGACGATTGTGATAAAACTGGGCATTTTGTTTTAAATTTTAAGTATGAGGGACAATTTCGTAATCTTGCCCTTTCTATCTTTTTCTCTATCCTTTTTTGTGCGTAATTGCTGGCTTAGTGTTGTGAGATTTTGCTTGAGTTTTAATTTTCGATCGTCTTTATTTCTGATTTCTCCAATTCAACCTTTGATTCTTTGTTTTTCCTTCTAAATAAATTCAAATTAGGGTAAGTGTTTTGTTTTGTTCTTTTCCATTTTCATTTTCTTGATTTTGGTTTGATTTCACCTTTAGAATTAAAATTGACATCACTCTGAATATATTGTATCCGTACCAAATTTTAATAAGTTAGTGATTTCATGTTGTTTTGTCATTGTCCATTGTCCTATATTTAATTTTTTGAGTTCGTTTATCTTGTGATGTATGAGTTTTGAGATGCACATAACTTTTACGATTGAAGTCCTAAGAGTTTTTAACAATTGTACTCAACTCATAGAAATAATTCAAAATTTATATGAATGCCATACGATTTTGTATGAACCTTACAACGTTATTTTATAAACATGTCTTATTTTATCTAATTTTTTTTACATTTGTTCTTTATTATATGTTGTTCATCAACCTCAGCCGATGTGAGAAGTGACAAGATGATACCCATGTTAAAGAAGGATATGGATGCTACATCATATGTGAATCTTGAGGTGAAAAAGTGCTTAGATGTGATTCAGTCAATGGTGGATGATGGATTAATTGAGGATTGTTCTCCAATATGGTGTTATGCAGTGAGTCTCAGCAAGTTTGTTGATAGTCGATCTATTTTGGTGAATTTATCAACCAATTTGAAGAGGCATGCTTGGTTAAAGTGGGAGTTTGCTCAAAATAGGGCGTAAAGATGACAACTATTGCTTTTACAATGTTGTTCTATTTTAGGCAGTGAGTTGATCATTTTGCATTTTCCTAGCTAACTTTATACATGGTGTACTTTTAGAGTAGTAGAAGATTGACATTTGGTATAACTAATAATCAATTGGTCTAGTGGGATGAGGTGTTAGACTCCTTAAGCGTTTGTTCAGGAGGTTCGAAATTCGAATCTTTCTGGCTGCGTGTATGGAAAAAATTGAATTGGGAGGGTCGCCCCCATTGCTACGTGTATGGAAAAAATTGAATTGGGAGGGTCGCCCTCAACAATGGGGCCTCTGCAGTACCCGGTTCGGACGTAGATTAGCCCCGACTAATCGAACCGAACTAGAGATAAAAAAAAAAAAAAGATTGACATTGGTAAAATTTTACGAATTAGATCATCATTTGCCATTTTTCGGTTTATAAAATTTTGTTCTTTTTTAGGTGTTATTAGTTTGATCCAGTTCATATGTCATCTAACTCCCACTCTCTTACAATTGCTTCATTTGAATAAAAGCCGTGGGCGGTCACCTCTTTGGAAAATAATGCTTGTCTTCACTTCTTTCTCCATCTGATTCGTCAATATATTGGTTCATAGACCATCAAAGACGAACGTGCTCAAAGTACTGTATATAAATCAGAATCAAAAAAAAAAAGTACTGTATATAAACATCAAGGGAGTATATATAAGCATTGAGACGCAAACAATGAACCTTGAGGTATATAACTTTAAACATGTTTGTATTACGGGAGTTTATATCAATTTTTTTTTTTTTTTTGGTCATAAAGGAGAGCTAGTGCTCATTTATTCATAATGAAGTTAGAAAGGATTACATAATGGTGTTACCCATGCCCAGCTTACAAATCATATCAAGTTCATTAGGAGGTTCATTGAAAAGGGTGAAATTTCCCAAAGTCATCCTGCTCTTCTTTGCCAACCAATCTGATTAACTTCTCTTTCCACCACCTTGAGCTCCACTTTCCAGCCTGGTTCAGCCATTAATTGCCGACACCTTAACACCATGGCAAACGAGTCATTAGTTGGCTTTTCAGCATGAAGAATGCAGCGAGCGACCTCAGCAGCATCAATTTCCACCAGCAGGTGCTCAATTTTCATCTCCCTAGCAATTGTAAGTCCTTGTAGAACGCCCAACAGCTCCGCCCTAAAAGCTGAACTTCCAACCCCAGAAGCGGTGTAAGCTCTAATGAATTGCCCAGCGTGATTTCTGATGATTCCTCCAGCATGAATTTCATTCTCACCAAAAACAAATGAGCCATCTGAATTCAGTTTCAACCAGCCCAAGGGAGGCCGAGTCCACTGCTGAGTTTTCTTAGTTGAGGAGTTTGGAATATTCTCCTTAATTTCACTGACCTGCTTAGCTTTCTTGTACTCCACAAATTTTTGCTGGATAAAATCAAACTCCTAAACCTTAAAGATAATATATGAACTTGAACATGATACTTAAATACTTGACTTTGAATAGAGATAACATAAGAACAATATACAACCTATTAGGGATTCGAACCTACATCATCTATACCAACACATTGCTCTACCATTTGAGCTAATGGACTATGACATAATCAATGATTTAGACATGTAAAAGCTATATATAATTAATAGTTTGGAGGTATAATGTATGAACTTTTGTTATAACTCTATATATATATATATGAATATTTGTAGGATTTTCAGTACTTCTAGGTCGTCGACCTAGCCAAAGTCGCCAACCTAGTCAAGGTTGTCGACTTAGACAAAGTTACCAACAGAAGTGTATACGTAGCGGAAATTTAATTTAACAAGAAAGACTTACTTAACAAGATGATTTTTTTTATAGTGGAAATACTTGATCAACTAACTTAGTCAATCATGTGTAAAAACCACTCCCTTCCAAGTTCTCACTTGGAAGAATTAAAAGTCGTAGCTTACTTTATTAATCTTTTGAACTGATTAATTACAAGAATACCTTGGATCTAGAACTCTTTGTGAATCGAGAAATAGCAACCCTCAACCAATTTAACAAGTCTACATCTCTCTTCCTCTTTCGAACTCTCGAACACACCACTCGATCGAATCCCACAAACGAGTCACTCGAACAACTGATTTTCTCTCTCACAAAATACACAAGATGCTCTCTTTTTCTTCTCCCAAGATATGCAATATGAACCCATGAAATTCTAACATAAAGACCACAAATTAAATATGCTAGCACTCTAGGGTCTAGAGATATATTACTTCCTTTAATTAAGGAAGATAATATAAATCTTTTTTTTTATAAGGAAAGAGATTAGGGGCCGCTAACAGACTAGCGGTCACCCTAGAGCATCCAGATGGATGAGGTTCCGAAGAACCGGGTCAACTGAAAGTGGAATAGATGAAACATGGCGAAAAGAGACAGCAATGAAGTCCGCCACTGCGTTGCACTCTCGACCGACGTGAACAATGCTCCAGCTCCGAAAACGGGCAAGTAAGCAGTGAATATCCGCACGTAACATCTCGATCTCCCACGGACAGCGCCAGTCCCCTAGAACGGCCTTGACCAGGTGCAGATTTTCACCTTCGATTTGAATGTGGGAAATGCCACGCCGAGTGGCTTCGATGATTCCCTGTCGTAAGGCGATGGTCTCGGATTTTAGAACAGACTGTCGACCGATTAGTCCTCCGTCAAAATGGATGGGTTCGCCCTTGGAATCCCTGAGAATAAAACCAAACGAAGCCACCCCGTCAGCATTGACTGCCCCATCAAAGTTAAGTTTAATAAAATTTGTTGGAGGTTTTCTCCATTTGGCACAGGACCGTCTGCGACGGGTTCGATGCCCATCATTTGTTGGTTTCATATTTATTTTATTATGGGCGTTATTCCACTCTTTTCTTTGGTTACGGATGAAGTCACATAGATTATCGTTTGCCTCTGGTATAGTTGAAGATTGAGGTTCGAAAACTGCTTTGTTGCGGAAATACCAAATGCTCCACCAACAGCAAATCAACACCTCGAACTCAGCCTTGGATGCTCTATTCATGATTTCCTCTAGTATTTGACATGGTGTTTTATTGTCTGGGTTAATCTGGTTAATGATCATCTCAAGTTTAGGGTTTATCGCCTTTAGGGTACTTTTGGTACGGTTACAAGATAGTAGGATGTGGATTGCGTCCTCGTTGGTGCAATCGCATGCAACACAACCTTGGACAACCGGAATATGGTTTGCCACCAGACGACTTTTGGTAGGGAGCCCATTCCGGGCAACTTTCCATATGAAATTTCTCATTTTAGGGGGGATATTAAGTTTATTAATCCATTTTAGGTTGCTTTGTGGTTCTCCTTTATTGTTATGGATCCACTGCATGGTAGAGTGTGTGGAGTACCACCCATTCTTGCTTGGTTGTCAGTACATTCTGTCAGATTTTTTGTTAGTTGTGGTGGAGATTTGCATGACACTATGGAGATCTTCCGGGTTAAGCACTTGTTGGAGCCTATTTTGGTCCCACGTATTGTCATTCTTAAGGAATTCAACGACTTTCGCTTCCCAGTTCATGTAATTACTAATATTTTCTTTGAAAAATTCCTTTTGGTGCCCCTAAGTTTTTGCCTTTTTCTTTTGGTACCCAAGAAAAAAACTTATTCCTTTTGGTACCCCTAAGGTTTTCTCTTTTCCCGTTGATGCCCCTCTCCGGTTCAAATTAGCCAATTTCAAGCTTACCATTATGTTCATCACCCTTAAATTAGTAGGATTTGACTATTAAAACATCAAAATTCATAACCAAACTACATCAATTTGAATTTTTAAACAATTTTGTAAACAACCCCTTAAAATAGAGGATTGTTTAAAAATTCAAATTGATGTAGTTTGGTTATGAATTTAAGTGTTTTAAGATTTGAATCCTACTAATTTAAGGGTGATGAACATAATGGTAAGCTTGAAATTGGCTAATTTGAACCGGAGAGGGGCATCAACAGGAAAAGCCAAAACCTCAGGGGTACCAAGAGGAATAAGTTTTTTTCTTGGGCACCAAAAGGAAAAGGCAAAAACTTAGGGGCACCAAAAGGAATTTCCCATTTTCTTTCGGTTTTAGGCAGCCATTACCCGTCCAGTTGTCTTTCCAAAATCGGATGGTTTTACCATCTCCGACCTGCCAAATGAGGCCTTTCAAGAATAGGTCTTTTAGACTCATCAGTTTGGACCATTGCCAAGAAATGTTCCGTTTTTTCTGGTAGTTAATCAGTCCATCGGATTTTAGATATTTTTCCGTGACGATTTTGACCCATGGGTTGTTTGGTTCAGCGAGGATTTTCCAAAGGAGCTTCATTTGTAAAGCTTGATTCATTTCTTCTGCCTTGGCGATTCCCAGTCCACCACGGTCAGGTGGTTGGCAGATTGAGTTCCAGCTGATCAGAGGTTTATGGTTCCTCTCTTTGTTCCAGAAGAACGTTTTATTGATTTGGTCCAGTTCTTTTAATGTGGATTTTGGGAGTAGGAAGGATTGCATAAGGTAGTTTGGTATCTTCATAAGGATAAAAATATATATTATAATAAACAAACTCCTTAGGGCATAAGCAAAATCCACGTGATTTTCTATCTTGAGAAGATTATTTTCTTAATCGAACTGATTTGATATCTCGTGCAATCTTCTCACACGTTTTCAGTCCGCCTTCGTGTCAGGTTGAGGACTTGGTTCACGTCGGCAACCTGGCTCACAGGCTCGAGTTCGGCCACCTGACTTGCATAGGTGGGGGATGTGACTCATGTTGGCGAGCTGTTTCACAGACTCGAGGTCGGCCACCTGACTAGGATAGGTCAGGGACACGACTCACATTGGCGACCTATCAAAGTCTTGAACTCACATTCTACCAACTCTTCCATTCCATATTGGTTCACATGTTCGCGACTTCTCACATGTACACGAATTCATAGAAGAATCCATGTCGACTTCCTTCAAGTTTGGAACCATCAAATTAAAGTTTCACTTTCTAACAATATTGAAGATAATACACGAACTTGAGAGTGTTATTTATAAACATATATATGTATTATGTGAGAATCTACACTTTCTTTTGTTTTCATGAAAACAAATAGCTTGCAACAATAGTCAATTATAAAACTACACTCAACACAATATATGGACTTTAACCTACATATTAAATGTGTGAATATCCAAACTATACATTAAATGTGTTTTATATAATATCCAAACTACACTCAACACAATATATTAAATGTGTTATTTATAAACGTATATATATATATAGGGGCATGGTTCCGGTGAGGACTACTCTCGTGGTAAGGACTATGCTTAAAATGAGGATTAATCTCAACCATTGGATTTACTTCTTTATTATGTATTCAATGATCAAGATTTTTTAAATTTTTTATTTTTTATTTATTTTTTATATTTTTAAATTTTAAATTTTTTTAATTGCTTTTTGAAAATCGAATTATATAAAAAAAATGAACTCAAAGCACATAAAAATTGAACTTATCATATATGAAAAATGAACTCGTAAATTGAACTCATACAATATAGAAAAGTTGAACTCCTAACATAAAAAAAATGAACATCTAGTGTATAAAAATGAATTTGTAGTATATAAAAATTGAACTGTCATATTTAAGATTTATAATGGTTATTTCAGAAAAATTTGAAAATTGATTTTTTTTATTTTGTGAAAATCGAATTATAGGTTAAAAAAATGTACTGAAAGCACATAAAAATTGAACTTATCATCGATAAGAAAATGAACTCGTAGAATATAAAAATTGAACTCATACAATATAAAAAATTGAACTCTTAAAATAAAAAATTGAACTTCTAGTGTATAAAAATGAACTCGTAATATATAAAAATTGAACTGCCATATTTTACATTTTTAAAGCTTTTTTTAAGAAAAGAACAAATATAAAAAAGGTAAAAAAAATTCGAAAAAAAATTGAAAAAAATTGTAAAATCATTCATTAATTTTTTTTAGTTTTTTTAAATCAAATTTTATGAAAAATGAACTCAAAGCACATAAAAATTGAACATATCATTGATAATAAAAAATGAACTCGTAGAATATAAAAATTAAACTCATTTAATATAGAAACTTGAACTCCTAACATAAAAAAATTGAACTTCTAGTGTATAAAAATAAACTCGTAGTATATAAAAATTGAACTATCATATTTAAAAAATTTATAGATTTTTTTTAAAAATAATATAATTTAACAAGGTTAAAAAAAATTTTAAATTAAAATTTTTTTTATTTTTTTATTTTTTATTTTTTTTTTATTTTTTTGAAAATTGATTTATATGAAAAATGAACTCAAAGCACATAAAAATTGAACTTATCATCGATAAAAACATGAACTCGTAGAATATAAAAATTGAACTCATACGATATAGAAAACTAAACTCCTAACACAAAAAATTGAACTTCTTGTGTATAATAATGAACTTGTAGTATATAAAAATTGAACTGACATATTTAACATTTTTATTGCTTTTTTAACAAGGAACATAATATAAAAAAGTAAAAAAAAATCCGAAAAAGAAATATAAAAAATAAAAATCCGAAAAAGAAATATTAAAAATATAAAAAAAATATAAAAAATCTTGACCATCCAATATATAGTAATAGGTAAATTTAATGGTTGAGATTAATCCTCACTTTAAGCAAAAGTCCTTGCACGAGTGGTCCTCACCGGAACCAAAACCTATATATATGCATGTAAATATAATACATGAACCTCCTAATGTTATTTATGAATATTTGCATGAAATATACTAACACCACTCCCTCTTAACCTCAAAATTTCTCCAAAAGAAGAACTCTTTCCTAAACCCAACCTTATATAGACAAATCATTGACGAACTAACTACTAGAATTAGGATTTTTAACGACAAAGTTATTACGATGAAATGAAAATTTTGTCGTTAAAGACCATTATATAATTTTAATAACGAGAAACTTAATTGTTGGTCGTAATATGTACAAGCCTAAACGATACACAATCTCATTGTTGGTTAATGTTATTAATTTAAAAAAATAAAATAAAAAATAAAAAATAAAGGAAAATTCCTTTTGGTGCCCCTAAGTTTTTGTCTTTTCCTTTTGGTGTCCAAGAAAAAAACTTATTCCTTTTGGTACCCCTGAGGTTTTGGTTTTTCCCATTGACGCCCTTCTTCGGTTCAAAATAGTGAAATTCAAGCTCACCATTATGTTCCTCACCCTTAAATTAGTAGGATTTGACTATTAAAACATCAAAATTCATAATCTAACCATCCCAATTTGAATTTGTAAACAACCCCTTAAATAGAGGATTTTTAAAAATTCAAATTGATGTAGTTTGGTTATGAATTTAAGTGTTTTAAGAGTTGAATCCTACTAATTTAAGGGTGATGAACATAATGGTAAGCTTGAAATTATCTAATTTGAACCGAAGAGAGGCGTCAACGGGAAAAGCCAAAACCTCAGAGATATCAAGAGGAATAAGTTTTTTCATTGGGTACCAAAAAAAAAAGCAAACCCTTAGGGGTACCAAAAGGAATTTACCAAAAATAAACTTGGGCCGCTCGTTTGCGCACTCCTCTTTTTATGATGCGCACTCAGCTATGGGCGGATTCATAATCCGCACAGGAAAAACCGGTTTTTTACCGAACCATGGACGGATCCTAAACCCGTACAAAAAACGACACCGGTTTTCGTAAAAAAAATCGGCTTTATGGACGGATTCCGGATGCGGCCAAAAAAAGCCCCTTTGGACGGGTTCCCAACACGCCCATAATGGGCTGGTTTGAGACCCGCACATAAAAGGGTATTTTGGAAAAACGGCCCCTTTGGGCGGTTCCCGGCACGTCCATATTGTGCGGGTTTAAAACCCTCACATAAATTAGGGTTTCAACCCACATAACGCGTCTTTTATACAGCGGTCGAGTTATTTACTATTCAGTTTTCATTTGTTAATTCCACTAAAAAAGAGAGCATATACGACAAAGTGCATTCTCGTGAGATGTCGACTTCGAGTAGCGGGTCCACAGAGACGTCATCGTTTAGAGGGTCATCCTATTCGTCGGATTCAACCTCTTCCGTGGGCAATCTTTCTCTTCCCGATAATGAATTGGTTAGTATATGTTGAATCCTTAAATTATAATATATATGTTTAGTTTATACTTTATTGGTTGTCGGTCGATTTTAGTTTAGGTTGAAACTTGAAATTATTGGTTGTCGGTCGATTAGTAGCGTCGTGTCTAATTTGGAGTATGAAATTTAAAATTTATTTCGTAATGATGATGATGATCATATTTTATTTGATTTTTTTTAATACTTGCAAGTTCGTAGTTATTACATGCCTAGTTTAAAGGTTTTCGGTTTTATTCATAGGTTTGTCCGTATAGTGAGCATGTTGATCACACGGAAGTCGACTTCTCTACGTACTTTAATAACAATGATGGATTTGATACAATGGAAGATTTGAGACAATGGGTTAAAACTATCGGTCTTGGTATGTCTATGATCATAACGACCAAGTCGTCCAAACAAGATAAGATCATTTTACAATGTTCAAGGTCGGGTAAGTATAGATCGGGGAGGAAGAATGAGGTGAAGAAAGCACGGGATTCGATGAAGACCGAGTGTCCGTTTGAGTTGCATGGGTTGTTTAGGAAAGGGAATTCATATACACCCTCTCGTTGGACATTATCGGTGATAAGAAGGTTCCATAACCATGAGCTTCCCCCAGATTTGAAAGGGGTTAGGGGTGCACATCGTCTTAGTGTGGAGGAGCGCAACCACATAATACTTGCTAGTACGTCGGGTACAAAGCCTAAGTCCATCTTTTTGGAACTTATCCAAAAGAACCCCGAAAGCTTACTATCGAGGACACAAGTCTATAATTTCAAGGCGTCTCAAAGGAGGATTTCAATGGGTAAATTGAATGTGACAAAATACTCCTTGGCGTGGTTGAAGGAGAAGGGATACTTCACTGACACGATGAGTGGGAGGCAAAAAGATGGGGAGTTGGCGGTGAGCGCGTTGTTTATTAGTCATCCTGACTCACGACATTTGTTGACGATGTTTCCGAATGTCGTTATCATGGATTGCACGTACAAGACCAATAGGTATGTCATCTCGTTTATGTACAACGTTTTTGTTATTGAGTTGTTTTAGTGATCATTAATTCTTTATATATAACTATTTGTTGCCAATGTCTAGGTACGGATGGCCTTGTTTGGAGTTTGTAGGGATGACATCCACAAACTTGACGTATTGTATTGCTATTGTCTTCATGAGGAAGGAGAAGACGGAGTACTTCAAATGGGCACTCTTGCGATTGAAGTTCTTATTCGGCAACCAAAAGCCGCGTTGTTTCATGTCGGATAGAGAGCTTGGAGCATTGAAGGCGGTGAAGAGTGTCTTCAAGGTCCCCCACTTCTTGTGTCAAGTCCACGTGGCTCGGAACGTGAGGGCATATGCAAAAACACAAGATATAGACCCGGAACGATTCACTAGTAGCGTTCGTCGAGTTATGAGGTCACACACCTTTGCAAAAACACAAGATATAGACCCGGAACGTGAGGGCATATGTTAAAAATTTTGTTAAAATATTTTTTTTTATTTTTCTTTTCTAAATTATAAATAATACCCACTTTTTGTGTTAAAATTTTCAAATTAATTTTAAAGCAGAACCAAGTCTGTTGTAAAATTTGTGCCACGTGACATTTTAATAGAATTAGATTTTCGTTATCTTTTTAGTGTTAATGACTAAGATTATATGTGATATCCCTATTTTTTGATTTTTAAATAAAATATGACTATTTTTGATTAATTATAAATAAAAATAAAATTGGCTTAAAACAATTCATACAACGTCAACAATCCAAAATCGTCGAAATCGTCATAACATAATCTAAAACAATCCATACAACGTTAACAATCCAAAACTAAATCCAAACAACAATCCAAACTAAATAAAAAAACAATCCAAACTAAATCCAAACAACAATCCAAATACAAAATAACATAAATGTCAACACAATCGATCCGCCCAATCGGGGTCGTTTTCTGGGTCAGCCCAACCCCGGACCTCTCTCTCAGCCTCCTCTCTCGCAGCCTCCTCTCTCGCCCGCTCTTCCGCCATCCTAGACAACTCCCCTCGTTCCCAAATGGATGGGACACGATCCCTGCGCTCGGCCGACCTCGACGACTCCGGCGGTCTCTGCGATGCTCGACTCAAAGGGGGAGCAACCGGTGTAACGTCCAGCCCACAGAGACCTCCCAAGTAAGGTAAATCAATCTGAGCAAGCCCCTCTATGGCCGAAAGCACGTGTGCCCTAATCAGCTGGAAACGCTGCAATATAAAACGACATATGCAATTAGATCATATTTATATACACAACTCAAAAGTAATTCTTAGATAATATAAACAACGATTCGTTACAAAAATATAAGAACGGATACGTACATCCTCCGGTCGGTAACAGTCGAGGATGCGCCGATAGTAGATCGACATATCGTACGTTTGTAACTTCGTGCGATCAACCCTATAGCGACATGCTCTCCTCTCATCGTCCTCTGCTCCAGGCAACGGGTTCGGGTTGCCAGGGAAATAGATGAAATACATCCATATCCACATCTATGGCACCCCGAAAAAAAATAAAATCAGTTTACTTTACGAAGATTTCGAAAAGACATTTTCAATCAAAACTACCAAATACCTGAAGAAGATATGAGCAACCCGCCATCTAAGCCACCCCGGCCCGTGAAGCCTCCCCGAGATTGCGGTAGAGAAATGCCAACGTGTCGACGCCCCATGCAGTCTCGACAACCCGACCCCAATCCTCAAACAACGCCAACATATCAACATCTACACTGTTCGTGGATTTGTCCACGAACAAGCTGGTGGACAAGTAATGCCACAGAAAACCGGCAGCTATGCACTCTAGCGGGTAGTCGGAATCCATCATCACAAGTAACTGATCGAAGAAATCTCGGCTGTGTAGATGACCATCCCTAAGGTCCTTCAGGAAGTCACGCTGGCCGGGGAACACATAGTCGTCTGTCGTGCCAAACATATACTCAACCATATCAACACACTCAGCAGAGGAGAAAGTGTGAGCTATCTCGTGCCCCTCAATCGGCAAACCGAGGATGATGGCAACGTCGTGGAGCGTAATCGTCATCTCGCCCCACGAAAAATGAAAGTTGTTGGTCTCTGGATGCCAACGCTCTACAAAAGCAGAAATGAGGCCATGGTCGACTTTGCCGAAATCGAAGTACAATAGCTGTGTCAGGCCGGTCTGTCGAATCATCCATAACCACGAACCCTGTGCAACATCAACGTCGGCCGACGGAATGTGATCCCTCCATAGGCGAAACTCCCTCGGTCTGCTCTGACACGTAATACGTCGAACATATCCGTCCATGTCGCTCCTAAACGGGCCGAATGACTTCCAAATCAAGTCGGCGATGTGTGTATCGAAATCCTGTAATACAGATGGATCGTCGATCCCATACGGTGTCTGCTCGGGCAAGTCGGCCTGTGGAGGCCGGGCCTGTGGAGGCTGGGCCAGTGGAGGCTGGGCCAGTGGAGGCTGGGCCTGTGGAGGCTGGGCCTCCGTCCCCCCAACAGAATCTACAACCACCTCATCCAAATGAATCTGAGTTGGGTCGGAGGGCAAAGTATCAGACTGCGGAGGGTCGGACTGGGGCGGAGCCTCTCCCGTCCCAACAGAATCCCGGTAAGCCTCTGTCGTCCCAACAGAATCAACCATCATATCCTCTAACTGAGTCGGTGGGACCTCATCATGGAGAGGCTGATCCTCTCCCGTCGCAGCAGAATCAGGACGAGCATCCAGCTCGGAGGTCGATTCTTCGTATCGCCTCTTGCGACCCGAAGCCGTGACAAAACGATCCGCAGGTCGTCTACCATCAGCTGTAGACTGTCGAATGTGTTCTACTACCTCCTGTTATTTAATATATTATTAATTATTTAATAATTTTGCCTCATTTATTTTATTTCACTCAAACTAATCCTAATTTTTTTATTTCTATTTAAGATTGTTACCACATAAAAATAACATTTCTAATCTAATAAATACATTATTTGTACGTTACGATTTCTAATTTCTATCATACAATTTTTCACTATAATATAATTTCTAATATATATATTATTTCTACGGTACGATTTTTAAATAAAATATATGCATTTCATATATTTTATTTTATATGCATCTCATAAATAAAATAGATGCATTTCATATAATATAAATTCTAATCTAATATGCATTTCATATATATTTCACTAAATAAAGTATATACATTTTATATAATATAATTTCTAATCTAATATGCATTTCATATATATTTCGCTAAATCAATTATATGTATTTCATATAATATAATTTCTATCTAATATGCATTTCATATATATTTCACTAAATAAAGTATATGCATTTTATTTAATATAATTTCTAATCTAAAACATATATAATTTTTAATTTCTATAATATAAAGGACAATTTCTAATAATTTTCAATTTTCATATGCATTTAGTATTATATTTTGCTAAATAAAATATATCTAACATGCTTTTCCTAAATAATACATAAAATATCAATATAAATCTATATATACTAAATAATAAATAAACAATAAATTTAAATCTAAATATACTATATATCCAAAATATATTTTAAAAATTACCTCATGAGTCGGTCTCCTCTGACGCACCGGGCGACGCGGATTCGCAACCTCCGTCGTCGAGCTCAACCCCAATCCCTCCGGCGTCTCCACCGTTGGCTCCTCTCCGATGCCCAGATATACTTGCGCCACCTCCGCCGCTACTGCCATCTCTGGCCCCGTCTCCTCTACAATCCTCGGATCCGCGCTGCCGCCGGCGTTAGACGCTTCGGCTGTCTGAGCGGAACCGAGATCCGCCGACAGTTGACCGGATCTGGAAACCGCCGAAGGAGGGGGCCCATCGCCACCGCTCGCCGCTTCGTTTATCTCGGTGGAACCGAGATCCGCCGAAGGTTGGGCGGATCTGGAAACCGCAGAAATTGGCCGCCCATCGCCTTCGCCGGCGGATCTGGAAATCGGCGGATCTCTTTCGCTCGCTCTTTCATCCATAGATCGTGGTCGGAAATCGGAAATGTGGTCGGACCTGGAAATCGCTCGCTCTCTCTCGCTCGATCGGTTTCGAAATCCAAATGAAGAAGACGACCTGCGGCGGCGCATTTAATACGCACCTTGTGCGGGTTTCAAACCCGCACAAGAGTAGGTCAAATTTGTGCGGGTTTGAGACCCGCACAAGATTTGTCCGGTTTATCCTTTTTTTTGTACGGTTTTGGTCTCCGCCTAAAGAAATCCGGTTTTTTCCTATTTTTTTGGACGGAGTTTGGATCCGCATACGTAAAACCCGATTTTTTTTTAAAAAATCTTGGGCGGGTTTCGGATCCGCCTATATCGGTGTGCGCATCACACAAAAATGAGTGCGCAAATTTTAGCCGTAAACTCGTCGTTACTTTAGAAGCACGCGGGGTTTGAAAAATTTGTCAGCCAATTCAAAAAATTCCCTAGAGCCCGTAAAAATAAAACCCATCTTAACCTAGCTACAATTAACCAGCACAATCGATTCTTCTTCGAGAGATTTCTTCTTCGAGCAACTGATTTCTTCGAGTGAGATATTTCTTCTCCGATTCTTCTCCCAATCGAATTTGGTGACTCACCAATTTGGAGGAGGTAGCAGTAGATCGAAGAGAGACAATTTTTCTTCTTGTTTGAGATCGAATTGGCGGATCCCGATTTCTTCTCAAACCGATTTCTTTTGTTGATAAGGTATCCTTCTTGTTTCTTTGTGGGTTGATTTCTAGGTCAAATTTGAGATTGTTGGTGTTTGATTATTGTTGTTGTTGTCGAAGCTCCCATTATAATTTGCGGTACTTTGGTCTCCGGGCTTCCCTTATTTTCCTGTTTAATTTTTGGTTCTAATTTGTTTGAATGGATTGATTTTGAAGTATGTGCGATTTTGCTTGTTGCCCTTGAATTCCGAACATAATCCATCAAGATTAGGCCTTGCTTTGTTAAAAGTTTGACCTTTAGCGGTGATTAAGAATTTGTACTTATTCGGTTCTGTCAAAGCTATCTAGCAATCAGCGGTTCAGAATAGTGTTCGTTGCCACTTGGCATTGAACAAGATTTCCAGCATAATCCACTTTAACTTGGCAGTGCTATTAATTTTACAATGGCTCACTATAAATTTGATTTCTCGACCAAGAAGTTAAGGTGATTGATATCATTACTGTGAGAAATCTCTAAAATTGGAACTTGGAAGACAACCTTGTAATTTGGATTCTAGTTCTGGAGAGATTTAGCTCAATATTGGTTGTTATGGACTTAAATTATGTTAAGGCTTAGGTTGTTTTGCCATTTTTAATAAGGTAATATGCTTCGTCTTTTGCTATGAGATTTGATAAATGAAGCTTTATTTGATTTTAAAGTATTAAAAGGAAGATCCTTATGTGTGCACACCAATGTCCAATGTGCTTATTTAGTCTATTGGTTCATAGCTTGCTAAAAGAAATTTGAGTAGTGCTTAAGGTTAAGGTAAACTAAACGTATAATTTGAGTAGTGATTTCTAGGTCAAAATGAATATCCTTATGTGTGCACACCAACTTAAGGTTCATGATGACAAGGTAAGTTTCATAGAAAATAAGTATCTTGTTAATTTTATTGCAATTGCTTATTCTTTTTTTGGTAGGATTGCAATTGCTTATTCTGATCTCCTGAAACTCTTTGAATACAGTGGACTTCCTCCTAAGTCCAATTACTTATTTTTGGATAATTATATTGACAGAGGGAAACAAAGCTCGGAAACAATGTGTCTTCTTCTTGCATATAAGATTAAGGATCCTGAAAACTTTTTTCTCTAGAGCGAAAATCATAAATGTGCTTCAATAAATCGTATATATGGGTTCTACGACGAGTGTAAGAGAAGATTCATGACCCCGTGCTAATAAAAAATGACCCTAGGAAAAAAAACTAATTTTAGGGAACTAAATGCAACAATTTTAATCTACCCTTAGTAATTAATCATAAAGATTGCCTTGTTTACTTGATACTATTAGGGACCATATGGTTAGTGTCAATAATGTACATATTTCTTTTTTGCAGGTTGTGGAGGATGGTTGTGCATTTTTTTCCCAATCGACAACTTGTTATTATATTTTCGACACCTAATTACTATGGGAATTTCAATAATGTTGGTGCTATGATGACTGTGGATGAGACTCTAATCTGCTCTTTTTAAATTCTAAAACCAGCAGAAAAGAAGAATAGGTTCGGCTTCTATAGTAGCACTACTACAACCAAGTCAGGGAATATGGCTGGGATGAAGGTACTTTTCTTATAAAAATCAAATTACCAAACTAAAACTTCATAACAATTACTACATTATTTCCCTTAATATTCGTCTTATTGTGTTTCCTCGAGTTTGATCTATTTCGTCACTTTTAATCTTTTTTTTTGGTTCCTCAGCCATTTTTGGGTGCAAGAGTATGAGAGGTGGTTCTTTGATGAACCGAGAGACGGAGGGAGGCAACGGGTGCATGATAGGCATGTTGTATACTGATCACCATTGCAAGCTCAGGACGACCAGATTATTACTTTTCTTTCGAGTGTATGTGTTTGACTGATGCAAGACAAAAAACACGAACAAATGATGGGATGAGGTACCTATAAACCTAAGGTGAGAAATCAGTTAAAAGAATTTAATTATTTATAGAAGGTGCTCTACTTATTGCAATTTCCCTTCAATTCTTGTGAGTTCTTTGTATACTAGAAATGTCTGATGTGGATGTTGTTTGCGATGTATTCCTTAGGTGTGTGTGTGTGCGCGCAAATTGACCCAATGTAAACCTTTTTGATTGTGCACCTTTGCAAATCTTCTTAATTTATTGAAAAATACTGATACCTGAGAGAAAAGTGGAATTACCTTGACTTTTTGTATTGTAATAATTGTTTTTCATATGACCTCTTTTGCAAGTGTCCCTGATCGAGGGATACTAGAAACATTATCTGCAGCCCATAATGAGAATTCTAACCTCATACAATATAGGTTGAACTGCTTAATTATTTTTTTGGCTCATTATTGGTTTCTAATGTCCAATCATTATTAATCTTAATTGTAGGTTGCCCATATTCCTGGTGCACTTTTCTTTGATGTGGATACTGAAGCAGATCGAACAACAAATGTAAGATTTCTTCTTATGTTAATGTTATATTGGTTTTCATTTGTATATATTTATATATCCATGACTTTTGCTGAATTTGACATCTTGTTCTACACCAGAATCTTCCATGTGTATTTCATTTATATGTGTTGATTATCTGAATTATTTGTCAGGTGCCACACATGTTACCATCTGAGGAAGCTTATGCTACTGCTATTTCTGCTCATGGTCTCGAGAACAAGGATGAAGTTATTGTTTATGATGGAAAAGGGATCTTTAGTGTTGCTCGTGTTTAGTGGTATGAGTCATGGCAATATTGTTGCTGATTGTTGGTTTGTCTTATGATGTTATGAGAACTGAATAACTGATTCTATCCTTGATAAATGAAAAGGGATGTTCAGGGTATTTGGACATGATAGAGTATGGGTGTTAACTGGAGGTCTTCCATTGTGACGTGCTTCAGGATATGATTTTGAATCCAGTGGTGATGTTATTTTCAAAGCTAGTGTTGCTGGCCCGTTTCCACAGACATTAATAATTTAAATAAAATTATCGTTCATTTTTCTTTAATTAAAATAAGGACGATAAATGTGATTGTTATGTATAATTTAATCAATTTTCGTTCATTAGAATATTTTTTTATGAGGAAGTAGTTTGTCGTTATTGATTATGACTGTTGTTATTCATTAGTTAACTACGATGACATGACTGCTCGTCGTTAAATCATCAACGACAACATGGATGCTCGTCGTTAATGTTTTAACGACGACAAGGCTGCTCGTCGTTAAAACCTTAACGATGAGCAACCATTTCATCGTTGATGCTTAACGACGAACAACCATGTCGTCGTTGATGCTTAACGACGAACATGGTCGTTAAAACCAATAACGTCGGAAGCTATTGTAATGAACAAACGAAGAATTTTTGTTCGTAGTTAAAAGTTTTAACGGCGAAATATTTGACTTATAACGACAAATTAGTTCGTCATTAAAAAACCCCTTTCTAGTGACCTCAATTTTGTTGTCCAAATATTAATCCAATTTATGCAATTCCACGCACGCCGCACTTTCTTGCTCTTCACCACACACACTCAAGTACATCTGAGGGACTATAGGTCAAGGCGTCATTTTAAAAGGTGATTTTGACAAACTTTATCTTAGCTAGATACATAAATTCTGATTAGGCATCATGTCATATCACGAGATTAGTCAGTGACTTGCTCATTCTAATTGGTTCTTCTCCTATGTCACGGAGATCTAAAAAGCAAAGCATAGTCAGAAGAAGCTCATATGAAGCTAAATATTGAGCCATGGCACAAGTCTCTGCAAAAGTTAGCCTCCATTGTAACAATAGGTCAGCAATGCAAATTGCTCAAAACCGTGTATTCCATGAGAGAACAAAACATGTCAAAATTGACTACCTTTTTATACTCTGACGTACAATTCATGGAAGGATTAATTCAACTTTGTTTCACACCCTCCTCAAAGCAACTAGTTGATGTGCTCACCAAAATATTACCATCTCCTCAACAAAATTACATTATGTCCAACTTGGAAATGCACCCATCTCCAGCTTGCAGGGGGTGTTGGACACATCTATCAGCAGACACACACATTTTCATCACCTTTGTTTTTCTTCGTTTTATGTTGAATGATAAACACTGTTTGATTCATTATTTCTTGCTGAAAGATTACAGCTACAGTGGTGGTGGCGGCTACACTTGTGCATTAATGCAGGCCTGGTCTCTACCTCCTGGGCCTCCAAAATAAAAGTAGCCTTGATGTGTTAGTTCTGTCAGGGTGTAGCAATTGGCAGTGATTTTGTACTCAACTGGATTAGGGAAGATGGCCAAATGATTGGCATCATAGTAAGTAACTTTAGAAATGTATGCTGCTCTGCGTATTCCCTCATGCGCAAAGAAATGTATGCTACAAACAATTTAAGTAACTAAAAGACAAGTGCAATTGATTAGATCCATCAAGTCCAAGAATTGAACTTAATTCTTAAAATTCAGCAGTAACTGTATAGAATATGAAGAGAAATGGATTGGCTTTCAGTTGATTCGCTGGATCGATCTGCAATATTTCACATAATTAATACTGATCGATATAATGAAAAGGCCATGCTTAATTATGGCCCATATACTAAACGATATCATTACCATCCACCCTGCTTCAATAGTTTCTCTTGGACCTTCTAGATCGTTTAGGAGCCATAGCTGAGCAATAGTTAGATCCTCTCTCTCTATACACAAGGCCTCCAAACATTGAACGTTGACGTGGCTATTGAAAAAATAAAGGGTTTGATTTCTTTTTTTAAGGGATATAGAGAAACTGGTTTTTATGATGCATTGAACGTTGACGCCCCCCTTGCTCAATTTCGGCATGGGATTTGTCCAAAACGACAGCTAATACCTAAACAGAATCTCAATGCAAATGCTAGATTAATCTCCTCTCCTCAAAAAAGGGGTTCTTCAACAATATACAATAATTCAGAATCATCATCAAAATTTAGGGGGGAAATGAAATTGAAGAAAAGAATTACCCTGTGGTGAAAGCTTGCTCCTTGAAATTGCGGTTAGGAAGAATTGTGATTGTTTGAAAGGAAGTTCTAATCAATTTAGAGGGACTAAATCATCTAGAGAGAACCTGCTTTAGGGAAGAAAAAAAACGATCGTTCTTTTTTTTTTACTTTGACTTATCCTTTTCAATATTTCATTTTTTAATTTATTTTTGTATAAAAACTCTGACGGAACTTGTAAAAATTAGAAGAAAAATGTATAAAAGGGCACGGGCCGAACTAGTATTAAAACTCGAGGGTATCGCGCGGAATAACTTTTTTTTCTGGGCACCACTCGGAAAAGTGCAAAACTGAGGGGTACCACTCGAAATTTCCTTATAAATAAATATTATATTTTTTCTTAATTAATTAGTGTTATGGTTGTATTAAATTATTTTAGAATATATACTGCTTATCCAAATTGCGTGTCACCAAAATATTTACACCTTGTATTAATATTTATTAAAATTTGTATAAATTTATAACATATGAGGGCCCAGTTTTTAAAATAGAACAGGGCTTCCGAAATTTTTAAGACGGGACTGCTTCGGGATGATCATGAGTAATAGTAGCATACTGATCGATGACAGGCGAGCATATTATTAGATTAGTTTCAGAACATGTACGTTTCTATAATTTACAATTTTCCATCATAACTATAACCTAAAGCGGTGGTTAAAAAAATTATTAAACGACACATGTCATTTTTATATTGGACCACACCACCTTTATTTTTAAAACTAATCTTTTATTTTTGGACCTGATAAATTCTTATCCATGTTTTTAGAATATAGGATAGAAAATCCCATTATTAAACAATCTTTTATTTTTGGATATGATAGATAGGAATATCATTAGGATATTTTTTATGCTATCATACAAATTCTAGAATATTTATTTTATTTTTAAATAGAATCGTTTTTTAACTAAGATATCTTAATTGATTATTTTTAATTGTTTATATTTATGTGTTAAATAAAACAATCAATATATTAGTTTTTTAATATCTTTTCATATATTAATTTTTATTTATTATTTTTAGATAAGATACTATTTTAAAGATTATAGTTTTTTAAAAATATTCTCGCCTATATTAATTTATAATTATTATTTTTGGAAATAATAATTTTTTGTAGATAAAATATGTATATTTTATTAAAAATATCCTATATAAAATAACACATATCAACCACACATTGAACCACATCATCCATCTTTTTAATATCTTATATAATTGGGCTATTTTTGATTAGTTGAAATCTAATTGTAGACCAATGTATAAATATTTTTTTAATATCTTAAAAAAATTATTTTTATTTATTTATTTATTTGCTAAACAAAATAAAAAACGGATTCACATAATTTATTTAAGATAACTTGATTTAATTTATTTTTTAAGTATTATTCAATTTGAATATTAATAATAAAAAAGTTCTAATTCAAGAAAAACTTAAAATATAATTTTATTAAAATAATTTATTTAAGATAACTTGATTTATTATTAAATTGGGATATTACTAATAAAAAAGAGTTCTAGATAATAAAAAACCTTTAATTTTATCTTAGTTATATACAAATTAAAAATTAATTTGTGTCTTAAGATCATGATTATTTATTCCTAGATAATTCATGTATTTGAAAAAAAAACTATTATTAATATTTTGTTTAAGCAAAACCCGTACAATGTACGGGAATACATACTAGTATCATAACTATAACCTAAAGCGGAGGTTAAAAAAATTATTAAACGACACATGTCACTTTTGCATTGGACGACACCACCTCTTTTTTTTAAAAATAATATCTTATTTTTGGATATGATAAATTCTTATCCATGTATATAAGATAGAAAATCTCATTATTAAACAATCTTTTATGTTTAAATATGATAGATAGGAAAATTATTAGGATATATTTTTATTCTATCATACAAAATGTAGAATATTTATTTTAATTGAATAGTTATCCATGTTTTTAATGTAAGATATTTTGACAAAAATTAAATTATTAATTTAATTTTGACAAAAATGATTTTGATTAAAAAAGATTAAATTTAAATTCTATTATTTTAATAAAAATAATTTTTTTCTAAAAATTAATTATAATAATTTTTGTTCTAAACTATTCGATAAGAGCAAGGTAAAATATTTTAGATAAAGATAACTATATATTAGAGTAAAAACAAATGTGCAATATTCTTTCCAACTAAGTGTGACTCTCCAAAACCAATTTTTCCTTAAAAAGTTATAAACTTTTTCAATTAAACTATAACCCTTAATGAATATTAGTTTTGACTCTATATTTTTCAATTATTTTTTAAAAAGTTATAAACTTTTTCAACTAAACCATAAACCTTAATGAATATTAGTTTTGACTCCATATTTTTCTAAAAAAAAAAATCTATAATACAAAAATTTCTACTATTTAACTATTTATTTATTTTATATATTTTATAAATTCCGCCGTCATTAGCGAGGATCTATTTGATGGAAGACCCTAGAATAGGTTTCATATATGTTCTGCCATGCAACAACAACCTGTCTTTTAAATACATATCATGATATCAACATCCAAGGAATATACAAAAAGAAATGTATTTTTATGAAGCTCATTTCGCTTTAATTTTTTTATGTTGTTATATACTAACATCTATAGCTATATTGCTAAGCAAGTATTTTTATAAAGGGTATGAAGTTTTAAAATGATCGAGTTCAGTTTATACAGCAAGGCATTTGTGAAACTATAGCTGCAGTTAGTTATGGGTAGTTAACTTAATTTAAAAGTAAACCTTAGAGAGGGCTATGATGAAAAATGTGCGGAACTTGAAATGACATTGGGTGATTAGGAGAAACCTGAGTTAGACATGGTCCAAGTGGTCGGTTACCATTCAGAAATATGTCTTATGAAGATGAATTATCTACCCTAATCAATATATATCTTTTAAATCTAAAGCACTTTTGGGCAGATTCGTCATTATGAATTTATATTATAGTCAACCTATTTTTAATAATGCTTTTTTATTCAATTATATATTATGTAATTCAATCACCTTATGGAATTTCCAATTTTGTACACTTATCCTATTTAATAATTTTTTTAATCAATTTACTATGAGATTGTTTAAATTTTTATCTCTACTCATTAGTTTTATCAATAGATAAGAATTTATATTCCAATCACGCTATTTTTAATAATGTTATTTTTCATAAACTATATATTATGTAATTTATCCACCTTATCTTTAAAAATAAATATTTTTATTAATTTGATATGAGATTTATCATTCATATATTATGTTATCATATACTATATATTGTAAATTGTATATTGTATATTGGGTTATTTACTTATTTTGATCTCTATCATCCATATATAACATTATTTTTTAATTTTTAGTTTACTACTTATGTCAAATTAATAATATATTATGTTATCTCTATCTTCCTTATATTATATAATTTACACACTATATATTTAAATTATAAATATTTATCAAGTTTATATGAGATTATCATCTCCTTATATTACGTAATTTTTATATTGCACGTATTTATTTATCATATACAATACATGGTCTCTATTTCCCTTTATATTATTTTATAATTTTTAATCTACCCTAATCTATGTATATATAGAAAAGACGCAAGGAATAAGACCACCACGTTGCGCCACCTAGGATTTCGCCACGTAGGATTTTTTATTTTGGAAATTTATATATGTTGATATTATTTTAGGATAATATAAAAATAGGATAAATTAATCCAAGATAGATTCTATCTAAAATAAAGATGTTATCTATTATATATATTAGGAATTAGGATAGATCTAAATTTTTTTATCCAAAATTAAAATGAATTATAGAAAATTAGATATTATATATTAAGATAGATATATTAATTTAGTTTTTCCAATTAAATTTCTATCTATTTATATGAAATAATTCAATTCGAATTTTATAATTAAAGAAAAAGATTTTATCTTTGTGTTTTTTTTCTATTTATGTAAAAGGTTTCTCTTAAATAAAAATTAGATAAAAAATAGAACTTTCAATCAAGATAATTACTTTCCTAAATTGACTTTTGATAAAAAAAAATTACGTTATCTTTTCATTAATTTTAGTTTTGAATTATTTATGTAAATATAGATGATTTTCTTATCATTAAAAAATTCATTATTTATTTATATTTTTCCGTCTTTCTTATTAAGTATATTTTTAATTCTTATTCAAATTTTTTTAAAGAATTGAATTTGTTAAAAAAATTACAAGAATTTAGATTATTTTTACCTGTTTTATATTTTTTGTAAAAGATTTTTAAAATTAAATAATTCTAATTCAAATAATTTTTATTTATATTTTTGCATAAATAAATTATCATTAAACCATTAAAATTATAGTGGGCTCACCTTAATAATTTGGGCCCGTTTCACATGACACCAATCGTAAAATTTTATATATATTTTTTCTAATAAATAAGTTTTCTTATATTAAATTAAAATCATATTCATTAAATAAATTAAGTATTAAATTCATGTAGTCGTGCATGGCCCGACGGGTATAGCTACTACATTATAAAGCAGAAACAATGTATGTTGAAAAAATTGCGCCACGTGGCATTTCTTGAGTAAAATAATGTTATAGTTTTTAATAATGTCATATGTATAGAATTTAAATTTAAAAATATTTGTATAAAATTTAAAAATTGCTAAACTAATTAATGTTCTTTTAGTAAAGGAAAAAGAGAATATTGGGCCTTATATTAAAATAATGCGTAAATTTTATTCATAAAAACAAATTAAATTTATTTATTTTTAAAAAAATTATATTTGAATAAACCCGTACAAGGTACGGGTACTTATGCTAGTACATTATAAAGCAGAACTCAAGTCTGTTGTAAAATTTACGCCACGTGGCATTTTTGAATAAATTAATGTGAAGTTATATTTTAATAAATTTTGTAACAACTTATAGTATTCTTGCTATATATACTAAATAGATAACATATTTATATAATTTTTTTATGTATATAATTTTCTATCTATGGATTATGTATTAGTTTACTACAATAGATAACATATTTATATAATTTTTATATACATAAATTCCTATGAGATGATATTTTTCATATTAATTTAATATTTTTTTCTCTTAACAAGATTTAGGGTCTTAATATATTGTTTTATCTTTTAACAAGGCTTGAGCTCCAAGTATAAAATTTATATCTGTATAATAATATAATTTTAAATAATAATTTTTGTTATGTTGATATATTTTTATTTTGAGAAAAGATATAATTTTATGTGTAATTTATTCTATATATACCATAAAAACTCTTTATGGTCATTCAATATTAACGCTATCATATGAATTTATGTTGATATATTTTTGTATCCATAATAATATTAATAACAATTACATTTCCATATAAATTTATTTTAACTATAAGTAATCTATAACTATATATTAAAGTTATACCTTTTCGAGCCACCAGATTGATTCTGACCCACCTCATATTTAAGAAATTAATTTTTATTTCTATTATTATAACTTATTTCTAATAAATTCTTTTTAACTATTTAAATTTATCTCTACCACCAAACAAATATCTATTCAGTATAACAATATCTTTTGAAAATTTCCTTATATAAGTATTTAAAATTAAAGATAAAATATTTTAAAATTAATATAAATCTTTTAGCATATATCTTTTGATGAATTTATTTATAGATATAGAGTGATTTTCGTTTATAAAAAATTAATGATAAATATAATTTTAAAAATTAATAAAAATAGATAATAAAATAGCTAATAGATATATTGAAATATTTGATAAATTCTAAATTTAAGTACATGAAAATTAATAAAATATGAAGAATATAATATTTGATTAAAAATTATATACATTCTAGGAGTAATAAATTACTTATATTAAAGTTTATAATATATTTTTATTTATTTATCTATTACTAATAATTAAAGCCGAAGCAATATCTGCCACCACATTGCGCCACATCACCCCTTTATTAAAATAATAAATTGATCTCTAACATCAAACAAATATCTATTTAGTATAACAATAACTTTTGAAGGCTTCCTTATACATATATCTTTTAGCATATATCTTTTGACGAATTTATTTATAGATATATATTGATTTTATTTTATAATAAAAATTAATGATATATATTTATAATGTTTAAATTAATAAAAATAGATAATAAAATATTTAATAGATATATTGAAATATTTGATAATCTCTAAATTTACATACATGTAAAGTAATAGAATAGGAATAATATAATATTTAATCTTATCTAATCTTTACTTTATCGAACCACAAAATTAGTTTGGTCTCATCTTAAAATAAATTAATCAAATTAATTAAATATTTTATATAATTATATTATATTTATCTTTCATACTTTATTATATCTTATTTATTAAGTTTAATATTATTTTTTAAATTGTTATCTCTTCCATATTTAAATATATAAATTTTTTTATTCATATTTTATCTTCTTAATTAAATATCTATGAAATATCATCAACGAAAAAGAGAAATATAATTATTTTATCTTAATAATATATCTTCATTCTCAACATTAGATTTAATCATTTTTATTGATTAAAAAAATTATACATTCTACGAGCAATAAATTACTTATATTAAATTTTTATTTATTAATATCCTATTTATAATTTCTATAAAATCATGGATCGTAGTCGTACATGTTACAACTAGTTTTCTATCTATATCAAATTCATTTTATAACTTGCACAAGATCTTGCACGTTATCATATACTATCATGTTATATTAATCTCTATCTTTCTTATATTATATTATTTTAAAATAATATGTAGATCATTAGATATAAAATTTATGAATAAATTAATTAAGAAAATTTTAAGTTCATTATAACGATTTTTCTATGTTATATAAGGTTCATGGATAAAGTAATTGATGAGTTTTATGAGCTCATATTGTGTAATATCTTATTCCAAATCATTAGTATTTTACTTACAATCTACGTAAAATTTATTAATAATATATGTAATATGTGGTTATAACAATTATAACATATAGAAATTAGTATTCTATTTTTTATAACAAAATCTATTAGTATGTTAATTTTTATATGATGGATCGTCTAATAAATAAATAAAAATTATTGATCCCTTAAACTTAAATCCATTAATTACTATTCATATGTATGACACTGACAAATTAAAAATATCAATTTAATCCATTAGATTAAAATAGATAAGTATTTTTTTATCCATAAACATGATGAATATAAAATTATTTTTTATTTAACTTTTCTATCTGGAAGTATATTTTTATTACATATTTTGTAATATTTAAGTTTTTAATCATAAGTATGACAAATATAAAATAGTAATTTAATATCCCAGCTACCTTTTATAATTAGATATCCCATAATATATTAATTTTAATATATCTAAATGAAATAGATAACTTTTATATCCATGAAGATCAAATATGGACCATATTTTAAATTATGGATTTCCATTAATTAGTTATGGGTTTTAATTTATATTTATTTTCTATCCATAGATACGACAAAGTTTCAATTAATATGAACCATATTTTTAATTACATATTTTTATATTAATTTTCTATTTAAACGTATGAAAAATCTTCAAATTTTCTATATATAACTATGTTTATTTTTTAGATTACGGATCCCTAAATAAATAAATAAAAACTAATGATCCCTAAATGTTAAATTAATTGGTTTGTTAAGTTTTGGTTCGGTCATTTCGGATAATCGAGTATAGATTCATGTTTTTAAATTTACATGTTGATTAGATCAATTATTTGCGGTTTTCTTGCGGGTTAAAATTTACGGATTGATTAGATCATTAAATTTTTTATGATTATGAAAATGATATTACAAGTAAATAATATTTTTAATGATAAAATATTATTTAATATATTTTTATAATTAAATATATTATAATAATTAAAATAAATTTTATATATGCAATTATTAGTTTCATTATTTGTATTATTATTTTTTCACTATAAAATTATAATACATATATCTTATATAAATCAATTTCTTATAAATTTTTTTAAAAACCCCCGGACAAGGCCCGGGTCATAACTAGTACATTATAAAGCAGAACCCAAGTCTGTTGTAAAATTTGAGCCACGTGGCATTTTTGAATAAATTAATGTGAAACTTATTTTAATAAATTTTGTAACAACTTATAGTATTCTTGCTATATATAATAAATAAATAACATATTTATATAATTTTTTATGTGTATAATTTTCTATCTATGGATGATGTATTAGTTTACTACAATAGATAGCATATTTATATATTTTTTATATACATAAATTTCTAGGAGATGATATTTTTCATATTAATTTAATATTTTTATCTCTTAACAAGATTTAGGGTTTTAATATATTTTTTTTTATCTTTTAACAAGGCTTGAGCTCCAAGTATAAATTTTATATCTATCTAATGATATAATTTTAAATAATAAATTTTGTTATGTTGATATAATTTTATTTTTAGAAAAAGATATAATTTTATGTTAATGACTAAGATTATTTGTAAATGTCAAAAAAAATCGAATTTTAATTTAAATTAATAAAATTTGATTTTCATTATCTTTTTATGTATTTATATTCAAGATTTTTTTTAAATCAAAGTTTGATAAAAAAAATTTACAAATCTTGATGAATACTTGATTAAATTGAATTTGATAGAAATTTACATTACATTTTTCTTAATTTTCTTTTTATTTTATTTATGTAAATATAGACTATTTTTTATCTAGCCCCACCTTACGTTTAAATTTTTTTTTTCTATGTTTTTTTGTAATTTAATATGGATGATAGGTTGATTAATACATTGAATTTTGTAAATTTTCATATACATTAATTTACTTTATATTTTATATCTTCGTTATGTAAATTTAGTATGGAAAACAGCTTTATATATGTATTGAATTTTGCAAAATAATACATAGATAATTTTCACTATATTTTATCTCTTAAATCAAGGACAATGTTGTAATACTCAGGAAAATTTTGGATAATTTAATGTTTCTCGAAATTCGTTTTGGGATTGCTTAACTATTAAGTAATCTCCGAAAGACCTTAAAACAATATATGCGTAGAAAAGAGTGCTCGAATTAAGTGATATTTGGATGTAAATGGGTAATTTGGATGTGTCTCGAAAAACGTGTCTGGGTTACTTCGCTTGTAAATAAGCTCGGATAAGTTTGTTTCTTAGTTTTTAAGTAATCCAGCTTCTTAGTGGAATAAAGAGAGACTTGTAAAAGTTCTGATCTTATCCGTTTTCATAGATATTTGTGCCATGTTATTTTATCTTCTAGATTTGTGTTCCAAGCTTATCTTTTTTCCTCAATATTCGTGCTATATCTTCTAGATTTGTGTGCCATGATCTTTATCCCTTATACAAGCTGAATTGAATTTGTCTTCTTCCATTTCTCCTATATAAAGCCATGTCTTCCCTTCCATTTATCGCTTCCCTCTCTTTCTCTCGTTGTCATGCTCCTTCACGACCTTCTTGCTTGTTGTTGGTCGCCCCCTTCCATCGAAAGACAAGGCGCGTCCTTTTCCTCCTCTTTGGTGAGTTCTTCTTTCTTGTTGGATGGTGTGACTTGTGGGTATAGTAAGGAAGTTTTTCTGGCTGGATTTATGGTGAATTTTGATGTTGGAAGATGGTGTAGAAAAATGGATTGGTAAAGTGTAGTTCTAAGCTTAAAGGCGTGAGTTATAGACTCAATAAAGGGGTTGAGTTTTTGGTGAACGTTCTTATTAGTTTTAATCTCTTTAGATGGGTTGTTTTGTAGTAACTTCGAGTAAGAGGTTGATTGTGGGTTCAAAGTTTATGTCCATGTGAGTTGTCGGGTTAAATTATCAAAGGGTTAGAGAGATTTCGAGTTTTAAACCTTTATCGTATTCTTTGAGTCTCAAACTTCATGTTATTTACAATACCTTATATCATGGTTTAGGAAATCATTTCGACAAGTCCTTGTTCCATTCAAGAGTTTGAATTCCTAGTCAAGAGGTAAGTCGCTTAGACTTACTTAGTTATCAGTTTTGATGTGTGCTAGATGTGTAGATATGATGTGTGGAGTTGTATTTTGGGATTCATTCCTATATATTTTATATGTCTATTTGAAAGTAATTCGTAATTTTGGAAAATATAATAGATGAATACTATTCTGTATTTTTTTCGGATTTCTAAGCATTGACACCTAACCGATACGGCTATGATTAGGGATAGTTGGGATGGCGGAGACATCCCTAACTTAGTTGTATGTCAAGGAGGGCCCCTTTAAAATGATAATAAAATGTTTTGACAAGTGCTCCTGAGGAGGCTTGACTAGGGGTAAGAAGGTGAATGATGAGGGTGTGAGTGGTACGGATAAACGGTGGAGGCCGCCGTCCACTACCCCGCGTAAGGCTGGAGGATGTCATACTTGTTTGATAAATGATATTGATTGAGAGTTGACGAGTTGTGATTGAACTATTATTGAGACGAAAAGTGATTGAGGTGATACTAAAGTGAAATGATGTGTTATTATTAGTATGCATTGTATGGCTATAAATATTATTATGTGCGCCTTATGATTACAAGTATTGTTGTGCGTTTGTTTGTTGTGAATATATTATATGTGAACTATTCTATTAGTATTCTATTATGTAATTTAATAAATTGATTTCGCTATTGCATATTGTGTTTACCATTTGGTGCATGTTGGAATTGCTAGCTAACCCTTCGGGGACTTGTTTTTTTAGTTTTAGGTAAGAACATGAGACTCATGTTGGAACCTCAGCAAAATGATGGTACGAGTCGTTGGAGGCCGTGTCGTTAGGATTCGGTTTGGTTGGATGAAATGGTGGTTACTCATCTTTTATATTATGTATAATGTTTGCTTTTGTTGAGGAAAGGATAGTACGAGGTCAATAAAGTTTTCACAAGTAGTGTTGTAGTTTATTTAATTGGGAATTCATGAATGTTTTCCATACATTTATTTTATAAATATAGGTTGGATGTTTTCTTTGTATTTTCTCATCGTGCCCGAGTTGTAAGATCCGCGTGAACTCGTTGTCAGGTTAGCTCATGTGGACCCATGTGTGGTCTACTACCGAGTAGTGCCCCGGTATAAAGTCGGGGTGTTACAAATGTTCTCTTATATATTAATCTTAATACGGTATTTTCATATTGTACAAACATTCTTATTATTATAGAGTAAAAGATAAGAACCCTAATATATATTTTCAATAAATTAAATTTAAAAAAATATTTTAACAAATTATATATGCTTTGTAGATAACCTATCCTAATTATTATTATCTTTATAAAAAAAAATCAAGTATTTTATACATATTAGTGTCTAAAAAAATAAAAAAAAATATTATTTAAAAATATTCAATAAAAGTAAAATCAATATTTTAATAATTTCAATCTAAATTTGGACAAGATCTCCACAAATAATGAAAAATATTTATAAATATATTCAATTAAAATATGAAGTACAATCTAAAAAAAATTGTCTATTGCATAATTTATTATGAAATTATATAAATATATTTATTATTTTAAATTAATATCATAAAAATGTATAGTTTTTAGTAAAATTATCCCGTGAATATCACGGGACTTCAACTAGTTTAGCATTACCAATTAGAAAAAACTGGATCTCTAACTATTTGTTATCCTTCTTCCTTTTGAGTAATAGGCATTGACTCTTGATAGTTAGATTTTTAATATTTTGCTTTAAGATGATTACCTTTCCTTATGGTCACATTATCTGATTTTTGTTATTTCGTACAGGACAATACATGTCTCCATATGATCCTGATCAGGGGCCTCCGATAACAGGATTGAGGTTACAAAGATGGTAGTCATGTCTAAAACATGTTGTCCTCCATCAGATTTTTGAAAATGCTACATTCCGTTTTGGTGGGCAGCCACCCATGCAAACCGTCTAGGAGACAAAGGTTAAGAAAAGTATTGCACTGAGCGAGGATTTTAAGAGTGAGCAAACTTGTGGCAATGGTAAATCAACCACCAATGGCGACAAAAGAACGGATTCGGCTGTTGAGAAGAGCAAGAGTGTCACATTTGATCACTTTGATATGCCAAGTGATGTTGGTGAGTATGCAGTCTATTCTGTTCTTAACAGTCAACTTCTAGATCCACAATTCCATTTAACTTTACATGCATCCAGCTTAAACTATGCATCCTTTGAAAGTAAATTGCTGAAGCACATGTATCTGTACGTATGACATGAATTTTGTAACACCCCGACTTCCGACGGGGCACTACTAAGAAATAGACCTTACTAGGTACTATTAAATAGGTTGACAACTACACTTTAGGATCTTGCAACGCGGGCATGACGAGAAAACGAAATAAAAACATCCAACCTTTCTTTTATAAAAATATAGAAAACGTAGTTATGCATGAATTCCCGAAAACCTAATTATAAATACCCTGAATCTGACGAATCATCACCAACAATAAAATCATTCGACGAAAACAGAAGACAAGTCATAATACCAACTCTAACATATTAATAAAAATAACATCCTAAAAATAACACAACTAAACTATCGTAAAAATAATCCCATCCCACTATGACACGCACTCTTTACCGCTCTGGCCCGCCATTGCCTCGGTTCCTGCACGGCTCCCTGATTCATACCTGGAACTGAAAAATATTCCCCGAAGGGTCAGCGTCTAATCTACCAAGCTAGATAGAATACGGAAATTGTAGAACGTTTCGAAAACATTTCTAAAGTCAGCATACAAATCCTCAATCGCAATCATATCTCTAAAGGCCAATACCTAAATTAGTTATAATCAGTCACACAGAACCACATATGCATTCACAATCACAATCTCATAACACAACAATTCCTCCTTTTCCACAATCCGATTACCAAGGCGCTCATCACCGCGCCGAGTGCAGAGGCAGGCCCTCCCACTCCACTTCACAATCTCCCTTCTAACCCCGGGCTAAGCCTCCACTGGAGCACTCGCCAAAAACACACAGATAATACTTTTCGTTTTGAAGGGGCACGGTTTCCCTGTCACACGGGTCAAAGTAGCCAACTCTTCCTCCACGCCAGCTACGATGGGCCGTGTCGAAAACGGTACCAACACAGAGAAAACGTTACGAAAATATCCTTCCGATAAAATACGTTCAAAACCATTTTACGCACACAGCAATTCAAGAAGTTCAAACAATTTAAAAGGTATTCGGGACTAGTTCCCAAAACCCGCCCTACAATAACGGTACGCAATCTAACAAGGTAGAGAAGAACCGAGCAAGTCGAAAAACGACTTACCTCGAAACTAGGAATCCTTTGAAGAAGACGGAATTAAGAGTGCGGGCGGAAGCAAATCCCTAATTGAAATATTAACATGACAAACTGCATTAGGTTCAACCCACACTTCCTATAGCGATACGAACAATACTCGTTTTACGAACCCGACTTAATCCGACCCTCAAGTATCTCATCAAATGCAATGTATATAAATAGCAAGCTTTGTTTTCTTTAATAAGGAAATCCTGTATTTTTGTACCATTTCCAGAATAGGAAAAGCTCCAAGCTTCCTTTTATTTGGGTGAGGAGCCTAGTCTAACGGTTGGTTCTTGAGGGAGAACCCCGAGGTTGCCGTTTCGACACCCACCGGCGATGAAGCCACAATATTAATTTCTTAAGAACTGTTCACAGTTTTCACCCATTCATGGGTACTCTAGGCTAGTCCAAGTTGTACTTGGGCTATCCTAAATCTTACCGAATCAAAAAAAAAAACTAATTACTTTATTTGAAAGAAAATATGATATTCGGTTCCAAACCAATGAAACCATAAAACTATTTCATTAACTCATTTGATTATTCCAAATTTGCTTATTTTTCAACCTTACTTTGATCTTTCAACTTGTTCTCATGTTTCACCCATTCTCAAATCTCAATGGGGTCAATACAGCACAACAATATTCCCCATTTTGACATTTCTCTCACTTTTCTGGTTGAAATAATTCAACAGGTTCAGTTTAAAATTGTAAAATAAAATACATTATTTTTGCATTATAATACAAGATTTACCCACCATTTTACTTCAAAAAGTGTTCATTAAAAAATATTTGAAGTCACTAAAACTTGTTTTTGCAGGACTATGGTTCAAAGTTCAAACTACTCGGAATCGAAGAGATAACCAAAAAAATCTATAAAAGTGATTGCTACAACTGAATGAAAACATCAGAAGTGTCCATTGTTCGATTCATATGCAACAGAAACCCATTTTGCATGAAAGCTAAAAGAGTATAATTGCATGTATTATTGTACAAAATAGCAGAAATTTCTTCACCATTCTATTCAATAGCAAAAGGTTTCAAATTCTAATAGGACTATAGAAGATTAGAAGTATCATCTGGTATCACGAAAACATCATATATCATAAGCTGAGACCCAGCAAAGCATGATGAACCTCTGAATAATACATTTGGACCATTACTGTACAAAGACAACTCAGATTTTCAAGTCTCATCTTCAAAATCCAGGTGATATGAGGGAAAAAAGAAGAAGTAAAAAGCATTACAGACAGCTATAGTTTTACCTCCAGGTTTCAGTTTCTATACAATGGTGACATTTCCACAGTGTGAAACCTCCTATGGGTGTATTTTACTGATCTCCATTGATGCCAAAGATTCGAACTTTGTGCATATGAGGGAATTTAGCCACAACAAGGATCAAGACGGCAAGTGTGTTCAGGAATAGCATTGGATGCTGATAGTCAGTTGTGTGGGAGGCCATCAGGTACCTATGGTCATTTATAAACCACATAGTGAGAATAAGTAGCAGAGATGGAATCTGGCAGGTTGCTGATACTTAAGCAATTACTATTGCGGCAATGGTCACATTCAAGTATTCAACATAATGTCAGTATCAAATAAGCTAATCAAACATTATCCAGAGTATGAATCTAGACATTGAAAGAGCAGTTTTATAGATTCCCATTGAAAAAGGGGGGACTCCATTTAGTTTTGTTGGATATGATTGACATGCGTCGTTTCACTTGAGAGAACAACATGAATAAAACTAGAATAAGAGAGCACAATGAAACAAATGCTCCATAATAAAGTATCAGTCCACTGAGAGCATCCACAATGGATAAACTTGGGTAGAAATTTGTTGTGCAGAAAGAAGCTTAATTCTTAAAAACTCTGACAAAAGCTGTTTTTTTTTCAATCCTTTTATTTATTTGCAGAAGAAATTTTCAATCTTTCCATTGTGAATGCTCAGAGTTGGTAAATAGCAGCCTATAGATAGAGACTTAATTCCATTATCAAAAGACAGCAGACCAGAAAATATAATGCATTGATTTGCAGGGAAATAAAAGGTGGGAGATGCTGATCTTAGGATGAAACAACTAGTCTGTGTATTGGGCATATAGCTAGCCGGGTGCACAAGAAGTGAACATAACTAGAGAACACTGAAGTAATAGAAGCAGATGCAAGGGCATCCGGATATAAAGGGTTTGAGAGCACTGCCAAAGTATCATATCAATAAGATCCATAATGAGGAAATAATCTCTTTAAATTTGTGAACAAGCTTTCACATGTGGAGAAAAAATCACCCTTGTTCAAGTAAAGCTCAGAAACACACTCTTCAAGCTTTACAGAATCAACACATATAAGTTTCAGGCACCCTTGTTCCAATTTTTCACATGAGGCAGGTTTGTTTAGACTAGGCTAAAATAAAAAACATTCCAAAACTTGCATAGGCTAGAGAGCCATGACAAAACACACACACACGCAACGGAAGCTATCTTCGCTGAAACTTGAATGGATACGTAGTGTTAGATGGTGTCAATATCATGCGAGGGATCAAAACTGTCTGTCCAATAATAGATTAAAATAGATAAGCAAAAGTTGATATTATTTTGAATAATTTTTCCAACAAAAATCGACCAATTCAGTTTTTTCAATTAAAGCCAAACATAATCAGAAAATATGGAACCGAGTGAATATGATTCGGTTCGATTTTGAGCCGATGAACAACCTTGAATTTCAAAGTATTAAACCACATACAACACAGGCTCAATAGCACTTGACTCCAATTTCAAAGTATTGAATTTCAAACCATTACACATCAGAGCAGCCCCATTCTTCTCTTGTAGTCACTCACACTCAGAGTCAGTGCATGCCTCCTACCATCATTCACTGGGACTCTGACCCCAATCTCAGCTTCAATTTTCGACTTTCTTGCCAAAAATCCAGCAGAAGCCCCTAGGGGCCCACCAAACTCCTGAAGTGCAGTCAATGAGATTGGGATCTCAAAGTTGTGCAGCATATTATACTGAGTTCCTTGGTCCACTGGAGCACTCGTATCCACCAGCTTCCCAGCGCCAGCTGCAGCCTGTAACGCCGCTGCTGTGGCCTTGGCACCGCCTTTTACAGTCTCAGAAACATCAGCAGCTGCCACATCATTTCCATCTCCATCTCCATCTCCATCTCCATTTGATGCTTCAGCGTCCTTGTTTCCACCTTCAGTCTTGGCAGAGAAATAATTTGATGACCTAGTCCACCTCCTAGAGAAAGGATCATATCCCGCCTCTCCAGCTTTAAGACTAGTATTCACCGGCTTCAGCTCGGAAGCTTGTCTGAAATTCTCAACCCTGTTCTTCCTGTTCATCTCTGCTAGCCTAAGAGCCTTGGAATCCTTGTCTTGGGATTGTCTGACTGCCTCCAGCTCTTGAAGCCTAGCCTTGATTTTCTCCACCTTTGCCTCATCGTTCTTGTATTCTGCTAAGTCCAGCTCTCTTCTCAGCTTCTCCCTCTCAGCTGCAATGTTCAGAGGCCTCTTGGTGGCTGACTTCTTTTCATGTAACATTTGTTTCACTGTCTCTGCAGAGTAGACAAAAGAGTTGATCTTCTCAATTTCCTCTTTCTTTTCAGCAACCTCATGTTTAGTAGGCATTCGGCCATTGGTACGCTCCACTTCCCTCACCCAATGCTTGTACTCCTCCTCCAGAGGAGGAGCATCGGAAACCCTAGCCATCTGCCACCTCGCAGATGAGCTTTCACTGCCCCATACACAGTTTAGATACTTGTAAGTCATTTTATTCTCCAGACTATACTGTTTGTCAGGATCTGAAGCATCAACGTTACGGACTATGCATAGCCTGTAGATTCTCTGCCCATTCCTCATACCTAATCCAATTCTGACAAAGCAGCCCACAATCAACTCATCAAAGAATGGATCCATAAACCATTTACCTAGTCTTGACCTTCTGACAGTAATGCTCTTTATATCTTCAAAAGTTGGCATGTTTGACTGAGGCTTAGACCGCTCATCGTCGCTATCATCCATTCGTCCAGCTCCTCTTCGCCTATGATCACTTTGGGACCCACTTTCACTGTCACTAGAGCTACTTAACCCTGTCTCAGCAAAAGGCTTGTGCTTGACTGAAGAGTAATTAAGCCCACCTAAACCTCTTGAGGCATCTTGTTGCTTCATTCTCTTAGCTCTCAATTCATTTAAGGCATCTACCTTATGAGCTGCCCTATCTGCAGACCTGGTTGATGAGCGCATGCTGCGAGAAGAAGCTAAAGGAGGAGGAGTCTCCCTTTTCGGTTGAGGTTTCTTGTCAACTTTCCACCTGGATCTCACTTTTTCCTGCAACTTTTTGTCATCTATCTTTGCTGCACGGTCAGACAGAATTAATTCTCGCTCAAGTTCAGTTAACTGTGCAAGCTGTTGCCTATCATCATCATCTTTGTACAGGTCACTCCCTACATCAGAGTCATCCCCACTGACACCCTCGTGACCAGATCGTTCATCCTCATCGTCTTGGCTTCCTTGATCACCTCTTTCTTTTGACCTCTTTTTTAGGGGCACTTGAGAACCAGAGGGCTTCTTCCTAGAATAACCACGATCATTATCTGAATCCTCATTGTTTGAATCACTTGCATCATCAGAATATGAGCTCTCCCTTCTCCTTCTTGATGATTGAACTGAATGCCTACTTCTTCCTCCACCACCAGTTCTTCCAGCTGCTTCTAGAAGCAAGTTTTCCAAGTCTGCCATGACTGCTGTTTCTAATGAATTCTGCCCAAAAATAATAGTTAGATTTCCTCACAGCAACCAATATAAATGAACTATTATTGACCAGAGTGATAGCCAGTTAGCCACATCAACATGACAAAACCATATAGAAAAAAAGTTCAAATACCTAAGTATAAAAATTATATATTTCCTGATATGAAAGCCCCATTCGAAGGCAGATTCAATCTGAAAGTAAGGAATGACAAAAAAATCAATCTAAGGGACTCGTTGCTATCTTCCCATCGTCAGATCTAGTCTCTCTTCCCTTTAGTTGCCTCTATTGAGGTCATCATCTAGCTGTACTGCTGTAGTATACTGGCCTCTCCCTTAATTACAATAATACTCCTCTCTCTCTCTCCCCACTTCCCCCTTCCCTCATCCTCGAGTTTTGTATTTTGCGGAGGCAGGTGGGGGCGCACCGGCGGCCGGGAGTTCTCAGCTAGGCGCCAGCGGCACAAAAAACAATGAAAATTTGGATCTTTCTCAATTGAGAAATAAGAACCACGGTTGACATAAAGACAATAGAAACAAATTTCAATTGAGAAGGACAAGTTCATACCGATCAATTTTGGAGACGAATTTGTAGACTTGGACGAGGCAGGGAAGATATGCCGGCGGTGAAGAATTCTATCTCCCGAGTCCGTCGTTCCGTCCTGATTCTCTCTTTTCTTCCGAGGGTTGTTTATCAGATGAATGAACTTTCCTAAAAAAAAAAAACAAATCCGTTGAATAAACTTGGGCCTGTTTACAGATAGGCCCGCTAGAACAAAAAAATCTGTTGAATGAACTTGGGCCTGTTATAATGAATGAACTTGGGCATGTAGATTTTTAGGATACATTATAAAAAAACTTAGGCCTCGTTTGGTTCGATTCCTGAGAATCAGGAATGGGAATCAAGAATAATTGATTCCAGTATACTGTTTGGTTTATTAAAATTTGGAATCGATTTCATTTCCTGGAATGGCTCATTCTAAGCATGCATGCAAAGTTGATTCCAGTAGGAAATGAAAGGTATCATCCATTCTAAAAAAAATTAATTTTTCATCTTAAACCTTAAAATCCTAAAACTCCAAAATCTTAAGACAATAAATTCTAAAATTCATAAACCCTAAAGTATAAGGTCTAAACCTAAATTTTAAACCATAATTCTCAGGAATGGGTCATTCCGACATCATGCCAAACAACATGTCACATGATTGGTTCATTCTGATTCCTGATTCCATTCTGATTCCCGATTCCATTCCGATTCAAACAACATACCAAACAGGGCCTTAGTAGTGTAAGACCTTAACATATAGGGTAGGGATTTTATAATTTTAAGTGTTATATATATATGGAGAAATTTGTTTAATGGGCTTTGCCCCTTTTAACCAAAAAAAATATTCTTTCTTATATCAATTTCTAATAATTTTTTTTTAAAAATTATTTTTTTATAGATAAGATACATATTTTTTAAAAATATTTCTATCTGTATCAATTTAATCTAAATTTAATAAATACAATTAAATAATACAATAATACTATAAAATCACCTACAAGACATAAAATTAAGATTAATATAAAATTAAATTAGAACAATAAATATGATAGCAATATTGATAAGATAAAAATATATATTTTATCTATACACCATATTTTTGGAAAAATATGAATATGCACCATTAAAATACTATACTTTGTTTTTTCAAAAGTACCCAAAATCATCCATGAAGATATTGAAAGACTTATTACACGGCGTGTAAGTCAATATTTTTCCATTTTTATGTGTCATTCAGTACTAAAGAAAATATTTCACTAGATGAACCTTCTATAAGTTCTAATCACTTGCTATTTAAAAAACGATTTTTCTAATCTATGTCCTAAGAGCATAGGTTAAGAGTCTCAAAATGGTAATATATTTTGAAATTGTATTTATTTAGTTTTAATTATTTTTTCAATAGGGTTTATTAATTTCCTATTAGGGTTTTAGTTCCTAAAATTAGTACTCTTAACCTATGTCCTAAGAGCATAGGATAGAAAAACCGTTTAAAAAAAAAGGTAAAGGTTCATGGAGAAAAGTTGGAGTAGTAGTCTAGTACTCTAGTACTAACTTTCAAATTAAAAAATTGCTCCGGTAAGCTGTCAAAATTCTCTCCTCTCCTCCTCTGGCTGCCACCCACAAAAAGGCAAGCAAGGAACAAAGCAACTCCCAAATTCTCCGCCCACCTCCTCTCCTCCTCTCCTCCTCTTTGAGATGTCTTCCTTCGACACCTTCAGCCACGACGGTGCCGAAGAGATCCGGCCCTCCGATCGCCCCTTCGACGACGGCTACATGGGCTACGATCCTCGTCTTTCTTCCCAGCGCTACGACTCTTCCACCTTCGATGCTGGTTCCTACTCGCCCGCCGCCGATTTCCCCGGAGACGACGATGTTACCGTTGAGGATGCTGGAAACCCTAGCTTCTCCCAGTCGCCGTTTGCTGATGCGGTCCCTGTGTCCAACGGCAACGGAAATGGGATTCCATATGACCTGGGAGCTGACGAGGACGGGATTTTCGCTTCCGATGGGCCCGCGCTTCCTCCGCCGGATCAGATGCGGGAGGAAGGATTCGCTCTCCGTGAATGGCGCCGGTGAGTCCGATCGGTTTGTGTTTTGTTCGATTTTGCTTTTGATTCTCGTGATCTGTTCGAACAATTATCCGTGATGCTTGTGGATCTGCTATTGGCGGCTTTGAAGTTGCTTAAGTGTAGTTGATCGGTTCAAGCATGAATTAATTCCTGTTGATTCGTGTAGACTTGTTTGAATTGTGTCGCGAGTCGTATAAGCTGCTAGATCTGCTTGATGATGGCCTACTTTGTAGAGGCAGCACTTGATCAGATCTTAGATTTAATGAAGCTTGACTCACCTACTGCTTTAATTCGATCCTGAAAAAGTAACACTTTCAAGATATTTGAAAATTGAAATTGAGAGTTGTGATTAGTAAAAATTTGTTCATGAATTTTTGATGATATGATGCTGCTTACTAGCTGATTTGAAATTTATTGGATAGGGTAATATGGGAACAAGGTGATGACGATCCAACCAACCAGTAATCATAAAACATGTTCATGAATCTTTTGGGTCTATTCATTTAGGATACAGATCAAAGGTTAATAGGTTTGTAGCACAAGTCTTATGCCTAATTAATTAAGCTCTTGCCCTCTCTAGGTGACAATAATTTGAGTAGAAATTTGATGGTCAAAGAGACTAGATTGTTGGATAATTTAGTCTGCCATTCTTATTTTAGTATGCAATACTGTTTCCTGAAATGCTTAGGGATGAATGGGAATTTTAAATTTAGGCCAAAGAACTACAGTATTCTTTCTTGATCAAAATAGAAATAATACTTGCAACCTGGGAACCTTTCTACATATTATCACTAATCTCAAGATACACATGAACTTATGTACTTTTATTTTGTTTTCTTCTATCCTGTCAAACCGCTTAATCCCACAAATCCCACAATCCCACTGCTATCCATAGCTTCAGGAGCGGGCTTCATAGGTAGGCGGTAGCAAGCATAAACTGAATAATGTCCGCTGTGCAGCAGTCTCTTTTGTAGCTGATTACCTGTGCCCACTCGCTGTTATCAGTCAATGTCCTTTTTTTCTAGTTTTGCAATGTCATATGGATCTTCTCTCACATTCTCAAACTCTCAAGTCAATAACATATTTACTATGCAATTTGAAACGTTACGTCCAACCCCTAAGATCTTTTTCTAGGATAGTGCTTCTGATTTCCAGATGTATGAAACCTTATTTTCTTTGAGGATATTGGATGACAATTAGCAATTTCCACATGTCTGACTTCCGAATGACTTCTGATTACTGAACACTCCAAATTACATCATTCTTATTAGTACAGTATATTGTCTTATAATGGTATCACAAGTTAAATGCTCAGGTGCTCTAGTCATCCAAATAAGCTAAAATTGTGTTCTGGTGGTACAGGGAGAATGCCATTAGACTCGCAGAAAAGGAAAACCTTGAGAAGGAAATGCGAAACCAGATTATTGAGGAAGCTGAGGAGTTCAAGCGTGCATTCTATGAAAAGCGAAAACTAAACACTGAGACCAATAAAACCCAGAATAGGGAAAAGGAGAAGGTACATATATTTCTTAACAATCCTCCATTAATCCATTGTGGATTATGGCGCTAACCAGTAACCACTTTGTTGTCTCTGTCAAATCAGGTATACGTGGCTAACCAAGAGAAGTTCCACAAAGAAGCAGACAAACATTACTGGAAAGCAATTGCAGAGATAATTCCTTATGAAGTCCCGAACATTGAGAAGAGGAGAGGAAAGAAGGAACAAGAGAAGAAGCCATCAATCACAGTTGTCCAAGGTCCTAAGCCCGGGAAACCCACAGATCTTTCTAGGATGCGACATATACTAGTGAAGCTAAAGCATTCACCCCCACCCCACATGATTCCTCCTCCACCTCCCCCAGCTAAGGACAGCAAAGACACAAAGGAAAAGGAAGGAAAAGATGGGAAGGCTACAAAAGAAGGCGTTAAAGGTGAAGCAGCCAAATCTGTTACTTCCAATGGCTCCTCACCACCCAAGGCTGAGAAAGAAGCTGCTGAGCAGCAGCCGACTATTGCTGAAACTGAGACGGTGGTGGTGGAAGCTTGATTTTTGCAGGTAAGTGGTTGAATCATCGGATCATTTATGGTATGCACTCTGATTTCATGCCCATTGTTTGTTGCGAGAATGAGAACCAAGTATAGATTATTGCCATTTTCTTCCTGTTAAAGGTATTGTTGTATAAGCTGTATTATTTTTTTGTTAGTTCTGGACGAGGCCTTCCTTCTATTTTCCCTTGTGCTGAACGGGGATTATATATTGTCTTTGAGTATTGGCCTATAGCTTTGGTCCCCTCTAGGATCAGCTGGTTTATTATAGCCTATTTAGCCTGTACTACTTTGCTATGGCAAATGCAAGAACTTTTTAATGTGAAAAAATTAAGAAACTTTGATCAAATCACGTTAACACAGCTCCACAGTAGCTCAACTCTTGAACATAATAATAGCTCAACTCTTGAACATAATCCTCAACGGATTTGGTTGTTAGAGTTGGCCTTGGTGAACCCGATTGACAGGCGGATGACAAAGCCGATTGGATACAGCGTTTCAACGCTGAAAGCCTGATCGGTGTCAGTGTCAACCAAGATGAAACCATTGCGAACTTGAACATTTTCGGCAGCCAAGATGAAAACATTGTTATAGTAACATCTTGTTTGATATTCAATTTACAAAATTCACTATTATTTTATTTCATTGTATATTAAAATTATCAAATAATATATATTTAATTTGTATTTGTGTCACAATGTTTTATTCTAGCGAATATTTAAGAAATAAATTCAAACCAAACAAATTTTATTAATTGCAAAAAAATTATAAGAAAGACAACTGTATCTATAACTAAAATCGGAAAATAAATCTAGTTTTTTTGGAAGAAGGTGAGGCGGCGCTCTTCCTATGAAGATAAAACACTTTCGCAAATGAAGATAAAACACTTTCCGATGGATCGCACAATAAGACCTAAACCAAAAGAGATACCATGGCGATAAAATCTGTAACAAAGTTCGCTTTCCTGTAAATATGACGGGAATAGATAGACTAATTCAGTAATTCCTTGGAAAATAACATTAACATTCAGACACGAGGTTAAAAGGAGAAAACTAAATCTAGTAGCTTAGACTTAAAAAATGATATATTATTATTAAATAATTGAAAATAAGACATAATATTAGAACAATTTAATCTTCACATTTAGTTACTCGTAGAGTCGTAGTATAAACGACCCATGAAGACAACTTCGACTAATACATTACTTATTCAAGTTATTTAAGAAAATAAATTCAAAATATTAATACTTTAAACATACATAATATTCATGCTATTAATTTAATATTAAAAATACATACTCGTATTTTAACTAGTATTATGTAATGCTAAAAAAAATTAGGACGTTTATGTAAGATAAAATAACATAATAAAAAAAATTAATTTGAGTATTAAGCATTCCATTCAAGGAACTAAAACCCTATTAAAAAATTAATAAACTCTTTTAAAAAATAAATAAAATCTAAATAATTACAGTATAATTTAACAAAACATTAGTATCATTTTAAAGACCTCAACCTATAAGACATAGGTCAGAAAAATCGTAAAAGTAAAAGGTATTGAAATTATAGGCGCCGAGATACTAACTTCGCTTCCATCTCTGCCTGCATCCAAACCATTCCTCAAACGACGCCGTCGCTCATCGTCTTCCCTCTCCCACGCCGCCTCTTCTCTTCCGACCATTTTTGCTCCGACGTTTTGCTTCCGGTAAGTGCTCTTGTATCTCCCCTCTCTCTTGCCCCCGCCATTTTGTGCCTATTCGAGACGACCAAGCAGAAGGGGTTAGGGCTTATCGATTATTGTCGACACAAAATTTGTGGATCCAACTAATTTTTTTATTTTTCAATTTGGTTGCTAGAGTTGTTCACATTTGCAGAATGATTCCGCTGAAAGACATAGCACCAGCTGCAGCAAATAACATAAACACAAAGTTCATACTGTTGGACAAGGGGAAGAAGACAATGGAGGGCCAATATATGACTTGCTTGACACTAGTGGCTGATGATACTGCAGCGGTGCACTTTCAGCTGTGGGGAGATGACGAGTGTGATGCCTTTCAGCCTGGTGATATAATCCTTTTGACGAATGGCATATTCTCCTTCAACCGAAGCAATCTTGTTCTGAGGGCTGGCAAGAGAGGCCGGATTGACAAGGTAGGGGAATTCACCGTTGCATATGTGGAGACACCCAACATGAGCGAGATTCAATGGGTCACTGACCCCAATAACTCCAAGAAATTTGTGCAGAAAACGCATCTTTCTCCTTATTCCCACATTTTCCCACCTCATCACTGATTTGTTACGCTTACCCTCATCATCTAAGTTAGGTTAGTCTTTTTTACCCCTTGCTCGTCTATGAAGAAATAGTGAAATTTTGTTCTTATCATTTGCTCTGGTGACTCTTGTTCAAGCTAGCTATTATGTAAGCATGGATTGTGTGTAAATGAAGATTGTCGTCCACTTGTCACTTTTGGGCTGTACACTTCTGAGCTGGCAAGTATGATTCATATTTTGGTTTCTTAGAGAAGCAATGTGAGCACAATGGAGAGCATCATAGGAAAGATTATGATTGTGAGTTTTGCTGTTAAACAAAATGTGAAGGATAAATCACCGGATTCTACTTGTAAGGGTGATGCCCATAGCTGACACATTATCCAACCCAGACAGGATAGCAATATGTGAATCGTGGCAGCCCCGATCGTCAGACGTCTACCTCGACCTCCTCTGCTGCTCGGAGATCGCGAGATTTTGGCTTCTCCGGCCACAGCCAAGCGAGACCAGAGGAGGAGGACAGTGAAAATGATTTGGGCACATGTGTAATAAAAGGGAAGAAATCGAGGGCTTTTAGTGACGATGAATTCAAGTATCACACTCTCCTCCTCTCAATCACCTACACCTAAACACATCAATTAAAAAACCAAGCAGAACAAAATAAGATGCAGGAAAATGAAGACAGATCCAACGGCAAACACATGGTAAAAGCCAAGGTCTGCTCATATGGTAGCAATAGTGAAACGTAGTCTATTGCATCAGAAGACTCCATAACACAAAACAATGGCCAAAATATGATTTCGTATAAACCTATGGGGAATGGAACACTTCCATGCTTACATAATAGCTAGAGTTTTTCTAGGTGAACTTGATTTAGAAATCCTTGAGGGAATATAAGAATGGATGGGAAAGGGGGCGATGGAAGGGTTAACATGAAATTGCGTTGCAAAAAGAGAGGTTTTGATTGATGATTCTGTTGGTATATCTTGCAGCTGTGTGACATTATAAAACTATGCAATTCGTGCGTGGAATCTTGTCTCGAAAGCCATCCGTTTACTCTAATGCAATCGCAAACTTGAGAGGCACTGGTTTGGTACTGAATTCTAGACTGCTATCTGGAGATTCTCAAGGCGGTGGAAATGAGAATGGTTTTGGTGGTCAAGAACCTAAGGACGAATTTGCTTGGGACTCCGTTTCTTGGTCTACTGGTCTTACAAAGGACCATTTCGATGGAGAGGCTGTTGGCCATCAGGTTCCTTCAGGCAGGACCTCATCTGGCAGAACCTCAGCTGGCAGAGACGGTGGTAGTGGTGCCACCCCGGAGACAGACATATATGCTGAACTAGAGGAAGAGAATAAACGAAGCAAAACTTTTGCTGATGGGTGGAATGAGAAAATGAAAGAGGTCAGTGTGCTACTGAAGCAGGTAAGGGAACCTGGTGCAAGGGGTTCCTACTTGAAGGACTCAGAGAAGGCTGAGATGTATAGGTTGCACAAGGAGAATCCCGAGGAGTACACAATTGAAAGGTTGGCTAAGGATTACCGTATAATGAGGCAGAGAGTTCATGCTATTCTTTGGTTGAAGGAGCTTGAGGAAGAAGAGGAGAAAAAGCTTGGACACCCACTTGATGATTCAGTTGAGCTCTTGCTTGATACTTGTCCCGAGTAAGTGCCCTTTTTAAAGTCTCTACTTGATTGAAATTACATGGTCATGTATTCTGCTCATATTTGGGAGTTGGATTGAGGTGATTAAGTTTTATGCATAGATGTCAAATAGTTTGAGCTAAATGTAGGAGTTCAGTGCTCTTACTTGTCTAAGTTAGACTTTGTGGTGAACTGCATTTAGTATATACCTAAACAATCGGAATGAGGATTTGTTGAACTAGTTGTTTAGTCTGTTCTGTATTTTCTTATATGCTCCTGTAGAAGGAGAATTAGTATACAGCTTATGTGACTTTCAACTTTCTATGTTTCTTTTTTTCTTATATACTCCCTCAATCTGATATTTGTTTATTAATTGTGAAGATTCATGTGAGGTGTTTCAAAACCTTGTTAAGAGATTTCTGAACAGTATCTGGTGAGGACCTTGTTAAGGAGATTTCTGAATAGTATCTAGTGAGGAGACAAATCATAGAAGTCATTTTAATTTTTTTCCTGCAGCATGAGTAACTGAGATATTTTGTCTGAACAAATCATGTCTTGTATGATAAACTGAGTACCTTTTGTGGTACATGTTAGACTTTATTTTTTGTTAATTATGTATTCTTTGTGGATCATATGTTAAGAGGATAGATTATAATATTGAAAGGTTTGCACGGCTTCACTCAAACTTCTTTTTGCCTGTACAGATTCTTTGTATCTCATGATAAAGAGTTCCATGTTGCATCACTACCCTACAAACCTGATTTCAAAGTCATGCCTGAAGGTTGGGATGGTACCACCAGAGACCCTGATGAAGTTCATTACCAAATCTCTAAGAAGGAAGATGATCAGCTGTATGAAGAATTTGTTCAGAGGATGAACTTCAACAAGATGAGGGTAAGTCAAGACTTAAATAAACTCAAATACAAGAAGTAATTTTTTTTATTAATTAATACCTGTATGCTCTTTTGCTATTGTAATTGTGATAATATTCTAAGTGCTACTATTTTAATCTGTTTGCAGATGAAAGGAGAAGTTAAAGTGCACAAGTACAGTAGGAGACGCCCCTCCAGTGGTTGGGACTTCACAGTAGAGAATATGGGCTCACGTGGAAAACGTGGTGGTGGTGGCGGCTGGAAATTTGTGAGCCATCCAGATGGGTCCACCAGACCTCTGAATGAAACCGAGAAGATGTATGTTAAGAGGGAGACTCCTCGTAGACGGCGAAGAATTCTTCCGTGAAGCTATAAATCGTGAATGCTTTGCAGGTACCGCTTGTGCAAGAGAATAATCTTAAATGATTTTGCTTTCAGAAACAATTTCTGTGATCACGCCTTAATATCCAGTAGACCGACTAAAGTTGCAATGGTTTGGAAACCCATAGTTGAATTTTCTTGTGCTGCTGGTTTGTAAGTTGATCACTCTTGCTGCACTTAGAGGAGATACTGAGGTTTTGCTGCTAACTTTTGGTGGATTGATTCTGATGTACTACTACTGAGTTTTATACTGAAATGTGACCTCACTGTAGTGCATTGTCTTGGTAGGACTAGAATTTCTGTACATGTTCTCAGGCATTACAGTGTTCAGCATTTGACAAATATTCATGTTTTTTTCTTACTTCTAAATTCTAATGCTTCAGAGTTTGTTTGCAAAAGAGTGAATCATTTTAAACAATTAAAGTTGTTTGCAATGTTCCTAAAAAAAGGTATGAAATTATGAAAGCCTTTGTATTAGGGTGGTAGTGTGGTACACTGGTACTGGTGTCATGAGGTTTCATGAAAAGATTTTGGAAGCTCCAAGTAGCATGAAAAAAATAATGATTCTAGTAGAAACTATAACTTAGTAGGTAAAAAAACTGAACATGTGATTTCAAAGTTTTGAGGCGCTTGGCAATTAAAATAAATCACAATTCAAAAAGGTGGATTGTCAACTGCTCATTCATTCGATAGATGTATTATGAATTTTGCCTTCATCAGCATACAACAGTACCAACTTACCTTATAAGAAGACTAGAGCCACTTAAAAACAAATGTATAACTAAACCCTATGTTGGACAAAGAATGCCTGTACTCTGGCTGTCTTCTTGCACAGTTGCACTACATTATGAATATCGTATACACATCTCAGTGTCACAAAATCACAAGGATAAGAAAGAAGAATACAGAACCTAATCACCTTCTTACAACTTCATCTAGGAGTCAATTCAGTAATGGTGGCACTACTAGAGCTGAAATGTTGGCTGGCTAACCCATTGGTTCGGTTTGAGATACGACCCGAGACAGGAAAGAACCCGGGTGCATCAAGTTGCTTCTCGTTGAGTCGTGTATCCTTTGTCAGCATGTCGACAACCTGGCTCATCACAGGTCTTTTGTTTGCTGATGATTGAGTACAAAAGAAGGCGATTTTAATGTACCTAATCACCTTTTCCTCAGGGTAATCCCTCATCTCTTCATCTACTAGCTCTAAAACCCTTCCTTCTTGATAAAGCTCCCATGCCTGTTCAATTTATATCACAGAAAATTACTTAATGGGCAAAACACCAACTTCCAAAATTTGACGAAAAAGGAAGGTTGAATACGAACCCAGTCCAGAAGAAGCTTATCTGAACCTCCACAATCTACCTTTGAGCTGCTTCTGCCACTGATGGTTTCAAGTATGAGAATCCCAAGGCTGTATACATCAGCCATCTTTGTTAGATGACCGCCCATTGCATACTCCGGGGCCAAGTAACCACTGAACTATCCAATAGACAGAAAAACAAGTCAATACATACTCTTGCTGTGATTTGGGTACCTTTGGATTTCCATTGATAATGCATTAAATTGCATTAAAACATGACATTTAATACAAGATAATGCAATGTAACGCATTATTTTAGGAATCCAAATGGGGGCCCCAAGTGCATATCCCAACTATAGCAAGATATCACACATATACATTTTGTACTATGTCAAATAGATCAATTCATTACTAAATCTTAGGGCGCATTTGGATTACATTTGATAATGCCTTATCTTGCTTTTAAATATGGCATTAATGCAATATAATGTAAGATGATGCATTATCAAGTGTAATCCAAATAGACCCTTATCTGTGTAAAAATAGAGGTCTCCAAATTTTGTTATTGATACAACTATACATGATACATGAGTAGAAATATATATACTTGCATTGTATTCATGCATAGGATTAGAAATATTGTAGTTCAAATCCAGATGAATTACTTACGTAGTCCCTGCAATTCTTGTACTGATGTGAGTGATATTATCTGGAAACAGTTTGGCCAATCCAAAGTCTCCAATTTTGGGTAAGAAATCTTTATCAAGGAGTATGTTACTTGCTTTGATGTCTCTATGTACTATCTGTGGCACAAGCTCATCATGAAGGAAAGCAAGTCCTCTAGCAGTACCTAAGCATATAGCACAACGCTTTTCCCAATCCAATTTACTTCGGTCACTGGTGTAACCTACAACAACAAAAAACTAATCAGCAAAAAAAAACACTCCTGTCTTGAAAACTTCATTTTTTCATGATGATCTTACCTAACAATGCACGGTCAAGGCTGTTATTTTCTACATATTCATAGACCAGAATGCGGTTTGAATCTTCTACACAACATCCAATCAACTCAACAAGGTTCGGGTGCTTGACATTGGAGATTGTATCAATCTCGGTTAAGAATTCACGCACCCCTTGCTTTGATTCGATAGAAAGAGTCTTGACAGCGATTTGTAATCCGTCTTTGAGGATTCCCTAAGACAACATTTGTCAACTTCAATAAGAAATATTACAATCCTTGATTATAAGCCTTAAGAAGTTGGTAGGTTTTACAATAGATAAGCAATTACAATAATAGACTAATAAATAGCACCTTATAGACAACTCCAAATCCCCCTCGCCCGAGCTTATTATCCTGACTGAAATTGTCAGTTGCAACTCTCAATTCTTTGTAAGAGAAATTTCTGACTTTCCTCAATGACCTTCCTATACAAATGAAAAGCACATACTGAACACGACAATTACATTCAAGCTAGTACATAACAACCATGAAATTTTACAAGCCCTAAATGAAATTCATTTATTGAACGAATTTCACAAGATACTTCATCGCCCAGATTCAGAAACCAGAAACAGCTAAAATATACTCTGAATTTTATTTTATTTTTTACCTTGAAGATCTGCCCTTTGCAATTTTGATTTGGAGCTCCCAAAGCAGCTACAACTCATTTCTGCTTCAACTGTGTTGAATTCAACAATTATTTCACTGCAAAAACAACAATTAATATTGAAAAACAACAGATTAAGCAAATACTCAGTTCGCCCAAAGAGAATTTGATCATGAAATTTGAGAGACAAGAAAACTAACCCTTGACAACCCGATCAAAATGGAATCCAGAAGAGAGAAACCCATCAACAAATTGGAAATGGGAAATTCAAAACCCGCAAGTAATGAATGCGCTTTCAGCTTTACCGTAACCATGGTAGCTAAAATAGGACATTATGATTTATGAGATGGTAATAGTGGAGGCTAGAAAAGTCAAATGATCAAAGGCATGTCCACGAGGAAACTTCTTTCAGACTATGGAGGAGAGAAAATTTTCATTGGAAAAAATTGGGACTTGTTTTAAATTTTTAAATAAAGTAGGGTGCATATTTGGCGATTGCCTGATTGGAGATGATTCCCAATAAAGCATTGACAAAGGTCACAACTCATAACTCACAAGATAGCAACAAGGGCCACAACCAACAACCAACGAAAGAAAGCTTTGTTAAGGTGGGTAAGTTGATGGGCCCACCTTGGCGCCAACCATTCATTCATTGTGCATTTGACACTAGGCCTCGTTTGATATTGATATGATATCGAATATTGACATCGGTATAAATATCAAGGGATATATGTGATATTAATATATCAGGTATAAATATTGGTATAGAGTAATATTTTTGATATACTAATTTTTTGGGAGATATCTATAAATTATAACGCATATTATTTTAATATTAAGATAAATCACTTAGGTTCGAATTAATGAGCATTTTTGTCTTCGGGTATCTAGTCAAACGGTTAAATCTCTAAAGGTAGTACCAGAGGTCTTCGGTTCGACTCTCATGGAAATGTCCTTCACAAAATAATAATAATAATTAACGAACACTTCTTGTATGATATTGTCCCCCTTGAATATTAACTGTTTATTGAAATAATTTTGCATTTTGTTTGACTTTGTTAAAAAACAATTTTTACAAAATTAAGGTTTTCCTTTCTTATGTCATTTGCACTCTTTTTTTTTATTGGCTTTTTTCCCGCTCCCATCTTGCATTCACACTATACGTCATACGTGTATAAGCATGAGCAGGTGAGTACAACGTTGAAATTTTAAAGTCGGCCAAACAATCCCGGCATGACTTTTTAAAATGTTCAACATTTTATGTGAGAACTTGTTTTTTCTTTCAAAAAACTCATGCACTCAGCCATGGACCAATATAGAGTTGACCTAGTTTAACATTTTGTTAAAAATAGCGAGCTAGTCGGGTAAGAATGCAATATAATAATCCACACCAAAAGGGGTATTCGAATAACTTAACCTATATTTCTAATATTTTGGCGAAACATGTAGATAGGTGAATGATGTAGCATTTCAGTCAAATTGGATGTAGTTGTCTCACACCCAAAAGCTTGGAGAAATTAGAAAGAAAGAAAGATGCTTAATTCAAATGCGACTTTGATACATGGAAGTATTGATTTCTTTTAGTGGTGAGAGATACTTTGATTCTTCGGTTGAAATTTTAGTGTTTTTACTTTTTTCGCACCAAAAAAATGTTCTTGGTGTAATTTGAAACTAACCTAGAAAATAAGTAACTTATGACATCAATCATCGAAATAATCTAGTGTTATTCACGAAGAGCCCAGATACACATCAAAGTGTCATTTTGTATGTAACAACGTCACCACTACCGACCGGGCTCAAACGTGGGCTGTGGTGGACTCCCGAGCGCCCCTGAGTAGCCCAGATAAGCAAACCGACCGAAATATCTGAAAGATGGCCCAAATTGAAGATGGCCCATGAGAGAGCAAGGCCCAAAAAACACATAGAGTTTTGTTCGATACTACCTCCAATGGAAATCAGGTGGTTGATGCTAAATTAAACCATCAAATTAAGGACAGAATACATAAACACCCCTTGTACTTGGGTCAATTGGTCACTTGGTCCCCTGTACTTTACCCCTAACTGTTTGACCCCCTATAGTTGCACATTGCGACCTTTTGAACCCCTATTGAGCCACTTATCCCAATTTTTTTTAGGAGTGTGGTGCACGCACGATGATATATTATATTGTGTTGCCACAATGGCGATGACATGGATGCCATGAATGACATGGATGACATGGCGATGACATGATGTGTTAGGGCATACCCAATGGTGAGCCCCATGATCTCCATAAACCCATCAAATACTATTATTTTACTATTTTTTCATCTTCCACATCATCCATAATCTTTCATCCCTTTTTTCACAATCAACCCTTCCCAATAGTGAGCCTCATGAGCCCCTCTTTTCACTTTTCTCATTTCCCAACAATTATTTATTTCTTCACACATAATTACAAATATATCTTCATTCTTTATTATATATATCATTATTTAGCTAAAAATAACTATATTTGTTTACTATTTTTATTAAATGACACTTTTAATTAATTTGTCAAAATTTCTAGTATTATAATAATTATATTTTAAATTGTATTTATCATAGTTAATTAAGTGAATATTAGTTAAAGGAATATTCGAATAAGGGAATATTAGTAAAAAGAAACGACGCAAATCGAATTCATTACTTCAACAGAAAATACATACCGAGAGAAAACGACACACATGAAATAAAGCACATTAAAAATACTAATGAAATACGTAAAGACATTCATACGAAAATACACGAAATAAATTACCGAAAAAACAAAAGTTATATCACACATCATCATATTCATGCCCCTTCGTACGCCAAACATGCTCCACCAAGTCCTCCTTAAGTCGACGGTTTGTAACCCGGTTCTGAAGTTCAGTGTAGTTTCTAATATAGGCGCTCATTTCAGACGGCCTTTCTCTTGAGAACGTTTGATCCACTTCGTCTTGTCCAAAATCGACAGGAGGGACATATCCAATTGTCTCGAACTCGATTCTTTCATCTTCTACAACAATGTTGTGCAAAATTATACACGTCTTCATTATCTTTCCAAGAAGCTCAGGTTGTAACGCCAGTGTTGGGTTTCTCACTATTGCGAACCTCGCTCGTAACGCTCCAAATGCTCGTTCAACATCTTTGCGATATCCCTCTTGTAGCCGGGCAAACAATTTCGCCTTTGAGCTTCGAGGGAGTGAAATCGACTTAACAAATGTCGCCCAATCCGGATTTATCCCATCAGTGAGATAATATCCCATGCGATACTCATGCCCATTGACTGTAAAGTTACGGGTGGAGCTACACCTTGGAGAATATCATCAAAAACAGGAGATCGATGAAGAACGTTAATATCGTTGCACGTACCTGGTGTACCAAAGAATGCATGCCAAATCCACATGTCATATGACGCAACGGTCTCGAGGATAATCGTCGGACCCTCATGATCTCCACGGTGAAATTGTCTTGCCCATGCAGTCGGGCAATTCTTCCACCTCCAATGCATACAATCGATGCTGCCCAACATCCCGGGAAATCCTCGTGCTTCTCCTATGCGAAGTAGGCGTTGTAAGTCCGTTGGGGTTGGTCGCCTTAGGTACTCATCGCCGAACAAATTTATGATGCCATCTACAAAGTGGTGTAAGCAATTCCTTGCTGTCTCTGCACCAATACGTATGTATTCATCACAAGCATCTGCAGCAACTCCATTAGCTAATTGGAGTAAGGCAGCAGTACATTTTTGTAATGGGGACAAACCTTGCCTCCCGGTAGCATCTGGCCTTTGTTGGAAGTACGACATCGCATCAGAGAGCCGGTCAACAATGCGTTGGAAAATGGGCCTACGCATTCGAAACCTTCGTCGAAATTGGGCATCCGAGTATGTTGGTTCCTCGCTGAAGTAATCATTGAATAGTCTGGCATGCCCTTCTTCCCTTCCTCTCTCAATATGGGATCGACGACGCCGGGTTCTTGAACTTTCTGCTTCTGCAGCTTGTTGAATATCGGCTTGAAGTTGTTGGTATGCAGCTTGCTAATTGCGGTAAGTAATTTCTGCCTCATTTGGTTCATCACTATTACTGCTAGAATAGTCGGAGAGTGAGGAGATTGAGGAGGTTGGTGAGTTTTGTTCTGGGAAAGACATTTTTCACTTGTAAGAGAGGGATTTATTCAACTTGATGCAAAATGTGGAATGAGTTTGAATGGTTTATATAGAAATCCCAAGCCTAGTTGAACACAAACCGAAATAGTTTTCAAATTTTAAATGGTTGATATGACTAGTCTCTTCCAACATGCATGCCATCCTCCATTATTTATTTGAGTTGACTAGTCTCTTACACACATCACATGCCACTCTTCCACCACTTATTGAGGTGACTAGTCTCTGCGGATTGCATGCATGTCATTCTCCACTCTTCTATCACTTATTTGATGTAACTAGTCTCTGCGGATTGCATGCATGCCATTTTCTCCACTCTTCTATTACTTATTTGATGTGACTAGTCTCTGCGGATTGCATGCATGCCATTCTGCAGATTACATGCATTCCACTCATTCAATTTGACCACCTTTATTACATTGAAAATGGCATGCATTCAATTGCAGATTACATGCAGAAGGCAAGATTCAACTTAACCAAATTTAATGCATTGAAAATTAAAACAAACTTACATTACATTAATTGAAATAAAGGAAACAAGGACACACACTACATCAAACACATTGAAATCGAAAGCATACAAATGAAAACTTGAAACAAAAAGCAAATAACATGAAATATTCAAACAAGGTTTTGATTATAACATAACTTAGAGACTATGGAAGGCCAAGGTCTTTCTTCATAGCTTGCTTCAGTGCTTCAAGCTCATCAGGAGTACACAAAGCCCGATATTCCCTCATCTGCTTGGCTCGAAGCTTCTTTTCCTTAAGTTGCAGTTCTGCCATCCTATAAGCTGCATACTCCTTCTCCCTTTCCAAATTCTCCTCTGCCATACGCGTAGACAACTCAACATTGACGGAGCTCGAGGCAGCTCCTTTCCCTTTCCCTCTCACTGCATTCTTAGCCTTTTTAATGCCCATTGGGCGCTGAATAGGATCTTCATTCAACATACTCGTTGGAGTTTCCGGATCTGGGTTGGAAGCATCACCTTCGGTATCTGCCCTTGATCTCTTGGAGCTCCCGGTTCCCGAGCTTGGAGTGGAGCGATTAACTTTCCTAATCCACTGGGATGACCATCTTGGCACGACATGGAGAAGTTTCCAACAATGCTCTTCGGGGAATTTGTGGCCTTGCGTCTTATAGTACTTGTCGTGAGCGTCATTCAATACATCGTCAGCCGACATACCGCTACCTTTTGAATTGTTAGCTTTTTCATAAAAACCTACAAACAATCCTACACTTTTGTTAATTCTATCCCATTTAGACTTACATGATTTCTTGCCTCGGGGGACTTGGAGGGCAGATTTCTCCCCATTGTAGTAGTACTTAACTCGTTTCCAGAAAGCTTCCGCCTTTTGCTCGTTGTTCGTGATTGGATCTTCACTGACGTTCAACCAAGCACTCACTAAGAGTTCTTCATCATCATGGCTCCATGCCACATTTCTCGTTCTTTCGTTGTTGTCGGAAGAATCATCCTCTTCTTCATCTCTGGCACGAGAACGACCTCCACGACCACGAGATCCACGAGATCCATGAGATCCACGAGAACGAGCTCCGCGATCACTGGATTGGGTGCTATACAAAGGTTTTTCAAAAGGTTGGGATGTAGGATCAGGGTTAAAATCCGAGGGAAGATAGGGATTTGGTGATGATTGGGTACTCCCAAAGTTTTGGGATGCTTGCACCACATTAGCATATGGATTGCCAAGAGAATGTTGGAGGAGTTGTTGATGGTATTGAAGATCAGCCAATGAATATTGTGGTTGAGGATTCATTGGATGAACAAAGGAATTTTGTGTTGGAACATTTGGATAATTATAGGAGTAGTGTGGTGGTGGGCGATTTGGATCATTCGGATTCATTTTGGAGAAAGAGCTTCTTGAAAGAGAGTGGGAAGATATGTGTGAATTGTGAGAATGTGTAATGTCCATATAAATAGCAAAAAAACTAGGGTTTATTAAATCAGAAACCATCCTAAAAAACCACGGGTAGACCAAAACCGGGTAGGTATAAAACAATGGGTAAATAAAAACCATGAGTAACCAAAACCATGGGCGAATGCAAAACCATGGGTAGATATAAAAAAAATCATATTTAATTTATCATGAATAAAAAAAATATATAAAATTAGCGTCTATGGATAAATAAAAAAATCATGAGTTTTGGTGTAATTTTTTAAGCTAAAACAATTGATAATGTATATATATATATATATATATATATATATATATATTCTTACCCTAAAACAACCCAAAATACAAATTAATTTTAAAATATTTAAAATATATACAAAATTAGTCTCTATAGATAGATAAAAAAAAGTTATGAATTTTAGTATAATTATTGTTATTTATATATAATTAAAATTAGCCCAAAATACTATTTTAAGTTATTTATAATCAATGGCAAGGAATAAATCCTGGCCGTTGATTGTGTGCCATGTAGCACAAAGTGAGTGCAAGATGGGCCTCATGAGCCCATTTAACACAGATGGTATTTCGATCTTTTTTTTCTCGATCCATTCAATAGTCTCTTTTTTTATTGTTCATTTATGTTGAGCTCCCCCATGATCTGGAAAAAAAACCCACCGTTGGGCATGCCCTTATATTGTGTTTCCACAATGGCATCCATGTCATCGCCATTGTGGCAACATAATATAACACATCATCGCGCGTGCACTACACTCCTAAAAAAGCTGGGATAAGTGGCTCAATAACAGTTCAATAGGTCGCAATGTGCAACTATAAGGGGCCAAACGGTTAGGGCTAAAGTACAAGGGACCAAGTGACCAATTGGCCCAAGTACAGGGGACCGTTTATATATTCTGCCTCAAATTAAGTTGTTATAAACATTATAATGTCCTCTTCATTGAATTAAAAAAATAAATAATTTAAGCCCCACATGGACTAGATCAAAGGCAAGGGGAATGTTGGAAGGTCCTATGTTCGATCCTTGCCTATGTACTTTTATTTGAGTGAAAAACCAAGTCTTGCCATTTTTTCTACAACTAAGTTGAGTCGGTCGGTGCAAGCCGATTCACTTAGTCAGTTAATTTTGCCGACTAATTCATGGACTCGAAGTTTACCACCAAAGATGGGTTACTTTTTATAAAAAAAATATAATTCAATCTTCATAAAAAACTATCACTACTATTTTTTTTATAGAAAAAAAAATATCACTACTAAGTGGGAATAGGAATACATAAAGGGCCAGACTAGATCTATTAGTGGACAATGTTAGTTTAAACTTTAGACATGGTCACATGGAACACTTTTTAACATTTATAAAACTTTCTGCCGATATTAAGCCTAGTCAGTAGTTGCCTACCATTTTAACATAACATGAAACCCAATTTTTTGAGAAGTATTTTTTTTTTTGTCGTTTCATACTGAAAATCATGGTAATGGAAATTTTGTTTTGCTTAAATAACAGTTTTCATTTGCTTCACTTAAAATAGCAGTACTCATTGCTTGTCCTTATTCATCAAGAAGATCAAATATGATTTAAAATCGAGTTATGTTTTCTTTTCTTAAGTCTTGGCCTAATTTCATCCTCATTTGATGGCTGAAGTTTCACTAGGTTAAAAAAAAGAAGTCATATGAGCTGGGTACTGATTAGTGATTACTGAAAATACACATCAACAGACACCCGAACTTGTAACTTTTTTTCAATCAGCCCCCCGTACTATAAAATGTTCAAACAAACACCTAAACTCAACTATTTTTGTTCAACCAGACACACCTCATTTTCGTGAGTTTGACGCGCGATTATGTGGCATTAAAATTTGCCATCTAAGCACCACATCATCCAATTTTATTAATTTTTTTGCCACATAAGCCAATAATTTTTTCACATAAACCCTAAAATGCCTTATTCCCTTTTTCTTTTCTATTGGGAACCCAGAACCAGAACCAGACATAAGAATGAGAACGGAACGATGAACAAGAATGACAGGCGTACGAAGGAACCAAAACCAAAACCAGAAAAAAAAATCATTCAACTGCCTCATTGAAATCTTCTCTGCCTATTCTTCTCCCCCTAATCAATTTTTGCCATCGAAGTCTTCTCTGCCTCCTCCATCCTGTTCATGGGCTTCCTCTCAACTCCTCCATCCAGATTGAAAACCAAATCGATTCTTCTCCTTGATCAATTCTTCATCGCCGAACGAACTCAGAGCAAAAAAAAAATTGAAACCAATTCAAAACCAGAGTCCAGAGAGTGAGGACAGAACGACGAACAAATTCGGAACGCCGACGGACTCGGAGAATAGTTCGAAACCAGATAGTGAGGAAGGAATGGATTTGGAGATAGTGAGTCAATTTTGGGTATTGGGTTCAGAGAAGAGTTCAAAACAGAGAGTGAGGACGGAACAACGAACAGACTCAGAGAAAGAGTTCGAATTGTTCACCGCCGACAAGAATCAGACCTAGATCGAACTAGATCATGAAGACGGAACAATGGACTCGGAGAAGAGTTCGAATCTTCACCGCCGACAACGGAACCAGATCCAAAACCAGAGAGTCAAGCCGGAACGCCGACGGACTCAGAGAAATTCTTTAGGATGGAACGCCCTTGACGGACTCTTCACCCCAGCCCCAAATCTAAATACAAGCCCTAAATCAATTTGGGGAAGAAAACACCTTCATATAGAAATTAAATTTATTTAGAAAGATAAAAATAATTTTTATAGTTAAAAGTAGGAATTTGTAATATTTTAATCTAATAAAAAAAATATTCTAAAAAAACTTCCAAATCAGCATTTTAAAACTCCCCACTCGCATTTAGAGCAAGTGAATCTCACGTTTTATGCCACATCAGCGTCGGTCGAGTGTTTAATAGAATAAATTCAGTTAAGTTTAGGTGTTTCTTTCATCAAAAGTTTAGGTGTTTCTTTGAACATTTTATAGTACAGGGGGCTGGTTGATAAAAACGTACAAGTTGAAGTGTCTGTTGATGTATTTTGCCGATTAGAGTAGGTAGAACACAAGCACATCAAACACAACCAACTAGTTTTTTTTTGAGATTATTTATTTATTTTAATTTAAAGTGGTATACAAGATACTACATTGATAAGCAATAATTAAAATCACATTAATTTAATTACAATCTACCCTAATACATTATAAAGTAAAAACCAAGTCTGTGTAAAAATTTGCTCCACGTGGCATACCTTGAATAAAATAATGGAAAAACTTTTTTCAACTTAAAAAATTAAATAATAATTCTAGAAAGCCCCCTTCATATTATACTCTAATAATAATTCTAGAAATCACGATTTATCTTAACCACTTTATAAAATAGATAATGGATAGATACCATATTGTATGAGTAGAGATTGTTTCATATAGTATCACATACTGAATAAATAAAATTTAATTAATATACACATATTTTTTAAAAAATTATTTAAATAATAAACATTACTAAATAAAAAAATAAATTTATAAAGATTGAAGGCTTTTTAGGTTAAGATTTTAGATCCTATAAAATAGATAATGTATATATATAATTTTCTATCTATGTAAATATTGATTTTATTCTTTAAAAAATAAGTAATGTATCAAAATAAGTTTTTATCTATATAATTTTCTATCTATGTTTATTGATATTGATTGATAGGCAATATTGTATATGCTATCTTAAGATTATGCTAAAATATTTTTATCAGATTGTTGAAAAAAATTAACGATATAAATTTCTATCTATATTTACGCTAATATATTATATAATAGAAATAAACTATCTATAAAATTCGCGTTACATGACACTTAAGAAACCAATCTGTTCTTTCATTTTATCTTAAAGATTAGAAGAAAAAAAAACGTAAATTTTATATAAATATCATTAATAATTATCAAAATATACATTATCTTTGTTTTTCTCTTTAGTTTGTGATAATATATTATATAGTATAATTTTAAAACTACCCGTAAATTTACGAAAATTACACTAGTTCACATGTAAGTCACAAACTTTTGAAATTCAACTATACCCGACAACCAACCACAACATTGTTTCACATTGTTCAGAGCTTATAATCTATGGACGAAATATTTAAAAATTCTAGTTCCCATAAGCCAAACTTATTCACTAATTAAAGGTAAAAGAAAAGATAAAAAATAAGTAGACAAATGTTTTATGGATGACATATATTAACGAATATCATTTTTTTTTGGTAGAATATTAACGAATATCATTTGTCATACTAAATGTAAAATTTTGCACTACACTGAAAAACACTTATTTAAATCTATATTTACTTTTTTTTTAATGAATTTTTTTATGAATAAATAAATAATTTATTTTAAATCGCAAAAGGACAAGAGTGAAGAGCCCAGAAAAGCGAAAATGGACGGAAAAGGAAAGAGAGGGCCTTCCCCTCCGACTCCCAATCTCATCGGAGCCCTAGAATTGTGAGGAAGAAGAGACATTCAGAATCGGAATTGCACAATTCACCAACGCCTCGAATCTCTTGCTTTTGTCCCAAAATTAAAATCGTCCATATTCTCTCTCTGACACGCAATCCCTAATCGTCCACAACAAACAAAAGCTCCCCAAAATTCCTAGAAATCCCACTCTTGCCCCACTCACTCGCTCTCTTTCTCTTTCAACAGTCGCTGCTGTCGCCCTCAATTGCGACTTTCGACCACTAACCCCTTTTATTCGCTTTCTTTATTAGGGTTTTGCCTTTTTCTAGTGTTTATGGAGATGACACCCAAAGACCCTGAATCAGAGGAGACAAATATAGCCTCTGAACTCTCCAATTCCAAGCCTACTACTGCTGCTACAGCTGCTCCCTCTGAAGAAAAGCCCGAGGAGGAGCCATCCGCTGACGCAGCTGACGGAGGCGAAGTTGCCGCTGAAGAGGAACCACCGATGGAGAAATTGGGTGACGGCGATGATGCGATGGAGGTTGATTCTGTCAATCCGGCTACTGTATTTTGTATTCGCTTGAATCAGCCCAGGTCTAATTTGATGCACAAGATGAGTGTCCCTGAGCTCTGTCGCAATTTTAGGTAAGGCTGATTTTGTCTTTCTGCTTAAAGTTCGACGATGGGGGTTAAAATTGGTTCTGCTGGTCATGTTTTTGCCTATGGGGATTCTTGAATTTGATGTTGTCGCTTTTCTTTGAGTTTTGGATTCTTTCTATGATTTGCCGGTGCCTCCCTTGAGGGCTGCAGAAGTAGTTAATGGCCATTTATACTCTACTATAGCTTTTGGCATCAGTGCTCTTTGGTTAGAACTTCTTCTGTTTATTATTTATTTGCGAGAGTTTGAAGAGTTCATAGATTAAGCTACTAGTTCAAGCTAGAGACTTTCGCTTCTTGAAGCTAAAAACACTTCCAGTGTTTGCTGTCTTCTAGACAATGCACAAACTTTCTTGGGAGGGTCAGTGAAAAAGAATCGGTATCCGAAATTTTGTATGCAAATGAGCTAGCAATGGTATACTATTATGCTATGTGTGACAACAAGTAGTTGCCAGATTGGAGTCCACTGGTCAAATGACGCATGAATTCATTGTTGGTTAGCTGCAGCAATCTTTAATTCGAATTTCTTAATGTTAAAATGAAGATGCATCTTTCAGCTAATGCTTTCAAAGTAATACCAGATCACATGTCATACTTTTGTATCAGTTCTGTCTCAGTTTATGTCGTTATTATGGACTATTCTAGATTTCGTGTTAATGTATTTCTTCATGTTTTGGTACTGTACACATCAGTACATGTGTATTTATCATTTGCCAGGTTTGGATTTCCATTAATTCATCTGGTTTTATTTGAATTTACTTCAGAATTATTTTTCAGTTTCCTTGTATTGTGGTAGAAGTATATGGTTATTCCTCATTATAATTTTTTTTTGTCTAACTTATGTTTTATCCCATTCTGATTGAAGTGCTGTTGCCTGGTGCGGAAAGCTGAATGCTATAGCATGTGCCTCCGAAACTTGTGCCAGAATTCCTAGGTCAGCTTCCAGTTCTCCAGTTTGTCTTTGCAGATAGTTTCTTTGGTTTCTCTTATACTGTTAAAATTTGGAAAAGAAAATTTCCTTAGCACTATAATTTGGTGTGCTCCTTGCATCTGTTTCCTGCATTCTTTACGGTTGTTGTGGAACTTAAGACTATTCTGTAATTGAAATAAATGATTGTTTGCTCTATCACGAGTAGACTTCTCATTTTATGTGTTCGATACCTGTATGTGCTTGTGGGATGGACCAGTGTTTAAAAAAGCTCAAGGCGCACCTAGGTGATGGGTTTGCCTGGATCCTAGGTGCACCTAAGAGGCAAGGTGCATACTTCTCCACTCATCCAGTTGGAAAATGGTAACTACATAGAAAATTAAATTTACCTAGAAAACACAGCAGCGCAACAAAAAGGTTAAACTGCGTGAGGGATGACATGAATGGACACAACCCTGCATGAATTTCAAATGTTTCTTTTGTTTTAAAGGTTAAATTGTATGCAGAGTAAGTCTAAAATTTACCATTTACTTTCCATCTATAGCTTATGCATTAATTATCCTTTACTTTCCATCTATAGCTTATGCATTAATATTCTATCAATTGTAGTTCTAGTGCAAATGCACCATTTTGGATTCCCATACACATTGTCATTCCAGAACGACCCACAGAGAGTTCAGTATTTAATGTAATTGCAGGTATCTTATGTTCACTTCTCTCATATTCATATTCATTTTGGATTCCGTTGTAGCAGAGCCTCACTAGGTCAATGATGATTCATATTCATATAATATTGTTTCTTTACTCAGGATTTATCTTAGTGTTGGTGCTTTGTGTTTCCACTCAAGCACATGCACTGGCCTTTGCCTGTGTATTCATTATTTTGCAAAATATAGTAACAAAAAAGAACTTAGCTTTGATATATTACTTTCACTGTCAACTACTAGTTAGGGTGTGTTTGGCAACATTTAGAATGGGAGTTAAAAAGGGAGCTTTTGATTTTGGAATGTATATTGTTCAATTGTTTCTTTCCCTTCTTTTGTTCTTGTGGCATTGCCTTTAGTCATATTTTGTTGAATATTATTTGCAGATTCTCCTCGTGATTCTGTTCAATTCATTGAATGGTCACCTCCTTCATGTCCACGGGCTTTACTGATTGCCAATTTCCATGGAAGAGTAACCATTTGGACTCAGCCCTTTCAGGTAAGCTGGCTTTTTTTTGTTCTCTCAATCACTTACATTTATTTAATGAACTGTTTGTAATATCTGGTCTCTGTGTGTTTAGCTTTTTTCGAAAAAAGTCATGCATCACTTGGTTGTTCATTTTCACCTGCAATTATAAGATGCACCTCTTAGACTCTACATTGATAAAGCTTTTGAATTTTAACTTCTCCAGGGACATGCTAATGTTGTGCGAGATGCTTTTCTTTGGCAAAAGGAGCATGAATGGCGGCAGGATACTGCAGTTGTTACGAAGTGGCTAACAGGAGTTTCACCGGTATTGTACTACCCTTTGTTGGTACATTTGGTTTTCTGAATCGTTCCTGGAAGTTTTGTATTATTTGTCTATGCTGTTAAACAGTTTTTGTTTACAGTTTTACCAACAATGATATCACCATTTAGTGGAATTACTTTACCTTCTTTGTTTTCTACTTTATTCAGTATAGGTGGCTTTCCGCAAAATCTACTAGTTCTTCAAACATGATGTCAACATTTGAGGAAAATTTTCTTTCACAGCAGCCTCAAACTTCAGGTGTGATATTTTTATCTTAGCATTCTATTAGCATTCAATCTTACATAATCCTTGGATGATCAGTCACTAATACTCATGTGATCACAGGCCTGGTGGCATGTAGTTCTTTCTTACATTACAGTGATAAATTTACTATGTGGATCGTTTCTTTGTGCTTCCTTAGTCTTGCTGATTAAATGTTTTAATAAGTGTTCTAATGAATTTTGTTAGGTTGATATGGATCATGGTGTTACTATTTTTTAAAAAGTAAAATGCTTGCTGAGGTATTGACCTATTATTAAACTCCCATCTAATGATGTCTGTCATTTATGGCTTTGATAGTGCTAGCTGGCTTGTTTGGCATGATGAATTTTGGTAATATGTGAAATGAATCATATCGGGTTGCAAGTATGGTATGGATAGATGTATCATATACATCCTATAGTTGTGATCGTTTTTTAGATTTACTTGCAATGCATTTGAATATCAATACGAGGAATCAAAGAAACAGATTTGTAATACTTCCTGTCTAGGCTGACTGACAGTAGCATTGAGAGATGGATCTGATCTTTCGTGAGTGCTGTTCCTTTTAAATATTCATCCTCATTTTTATGACTCAGAAAATTGAAGCTTGAAAATTCATTTGTAGAGACTTCTTCAAGGTAAAGATAGATTTCTGTAAGTGAAAGTTGGAGATTGAACTAATTTTACTAGGTAAGTGTTACTCTGTCATTGCTTCCTGTACAAATGGGCCGTCACTGAGATCATATGACTGGCTTTTGCTTGGGCCTTTGTTCTTGCAACCACCGACACCCTTCTTCATTGTTGGACTCTGTACTCCATTTTCTGGTCATGGACTTATTTGAGGTTTTAGATAGGGATAATGGAAATTTTATGCTTTGCTGGTGTCAGTTCTGGGCCATCTGGCTATTGGTTTTGGAGTTCTCAATAGTTTATAGGATTTTTTTAGTTCTGATTTGTGTGATAGGGGGAATTTACGAGTGACCGATGCAGTAGGAGGAAGTGAGATTGATATTATGTGCAAGACAATCCAAATGTTAATGGCTTTTGTTCTTATATTTTGGTTTGGGCACATAGGGGATTGATAATTGGTTGTTGGCAAGATATATGGATTGGGTTTGTTGGCTTCTTGAGGTTGCTTTTTATTAGTATAATTTATAGTTGTTTTCATGTTTTTTTCTTCCATTTTCTGTTAGAAATTAGATGAACAAAATACATCTGAGAAGTTATATAATTCAATGATCAAATGTTTCTGATCTGTAAATTTTTTTACTTATTTGTCCCTTGTTGGCAGTGATTTTCATATGGTGTGTGTCTCAATGAGGCTTTTGTGAAGGAACTATTATATTCTCTAGCATATACCTAAATTTGAGATCTAGATAAATGCTTCATTGTCTAGTTTTTTTCGTGCTTGTTTGTCTTCAGCCAGGTGGCCAAACTTCCTCTGCGTTTGTTCTGTCTTCTCATCTGGCTCTGTCCAACTTCATTGGTCGCAGTGGCCACCTTCTCAGAATGGTGTAGCTGCAAAGTGGTTTAGCACAAGGAAAGGGCTTCTTGGGGCTGGCCCAAGTGGAATCATGGCAGCTGATGCTATCATAACCGATACAGGTGCCATGCATGTTGCTGGTGTTCCTATTGTTAATCCATCAACTGTTGTTGTCTGGGAGGTTACACCTGGACCTGGAAGTGGCTTCCAAGCAGTTCCAAAGGTTAATGCAGGAAGTGGGGTCCCACCATCACTGAGCCTTCCAAGTTGGTCAGGTTTTGCCCCACTGGCAGCGTACCTATTCAGTTGGCAAGAATATCTTATTTCTGAGTCAAAGCTAGGGAAGAAGCCTAATGATCAAGATTTGATTGATGACATCTCACTTCATTGTTCTCCTGTTTCAAATTTTTCGGCATATGTGAGCCCTGAGGCTGCAGCTCAATCTTCTGCTACCACCACCTGGGGCTCTGGAGTTACTGCAGTTGCTTTTGATCCGACTCGTGGAGGTTCTGTGATAGCTGTTGCAATAGTTGAAGGTACATCTGAATCTCATTTCTTCATATTTTTACAATGCCATATGCTAACATTCAACTGATATTACCAAGCAAGTATTCTAAAATAAATAAGTTATTTTTTTGAAGAGCACTTCAATAAATAAGTTATTCCTGAAGGGTATGGAGTTTTCATAATGATTGAGTTCAGTTTATACAACATGACTTTTGTGAAACTATAATTTAGTTGGTTATTGGAAGTTAAAGTAAAAATAGACCTTAGAGTGGGCTATGATGAAATATGTGGAACATTAATGACATTAAAGTGATTAAGAGAAATGTGAAGCTACAATCCTCACTTTCAGCATTTGATACTAATTTGAAATCATTCTGAATTCAGTGGTTTTAAAATACCTAAAGCAATATGGATCTTTCAATAGTAGATAAAAGTTATTTCTGGGTGCTGTCATACAACTATTCTCAGTAAAAATTGAGTACTCCAAAATCCAATCTTGCCTGTGTTGAATTTTGTCTGGTTTAGACATGGTCCAAGCGGTTACCAATTGGAAATGTCTTATGGAGATGTATTTGGCAGTATCATTTAGAAAAACAGGGCCAACATGAAACAAAGAACAATTTAGTTTACTGCTTTCTTCTTTTTGAATCTTAAGCTTGGACTGGATCTCTAAGCAAATAATTTTTTTTTGTTATCCTGCTTGTTTTTGAGTTTTAGGCATTGATCCCTGATTGTAAGATTTTTCACATTTTGCAGTGACATAGTTGTTGCTAAGCTTTTACAAAATTATTCTCAAATGCGTTCATCCTCTAAGCAGTAGGTTTGCATGCTTATGCATGATGTTTACCCTAGTAATACTCTGCATTGGAAATTGTCACTTCTGGTTCAGTCTAGGCTTTCTGCCTTAGCAATGTGTTTGTAGTTAAGGATTATTTTTCTCTTCTTTCAGTTAGCATGGTTTTCAAGTGCCCTTTAATATACCTTGCAAGTGAGTTTTGTGTTTCCGTAAGTGCATTATTTTTTGCTATACTCGACAAGGAAAGGGGGTAAAAATTGAAGCTGCGTAAATACAACTTTGCAGTTTCAGTTGTTTGAATTTTCTGTGGTTTAAGAGCACGAGATTATTTATTTTCCCCATGGTCAAATCATCTAATTTTCTTTTTCAATGTACAGGGCAATACATGTCTCCATATGATCCTGATGAGGGGCCTTCGATAACAGGATGGAGAGTACAACGCTGGGAATCATGTCTGAAGCCTGTTGTCCTCCATCAGATTTTTGGAAATCCTACATCCAGTTTTGGTGGGCAGCCCCCCATGCAAACCGTCTGGGAGACTAAGGTTAACAAAAGCATTGCACCAACTGAGGATTTTAAGAGTGAGCAAACTTGTGGCAGTGGTGGATCTACCATTGATGGCGGCAATAGATCAGATCCAGCTGTTGAGAAGAGCAAGAGTGTCACTTTTGATCCCTTTGATATGCCAAGTGATGTTCGATCTCTTGCTCGCATTGTGTACTCTGCGCATGGTGGTGAAGTGGCTGTTGCTTTTCTCCGTGGTGGTGTCCACATTTTTTCTGGACCAACTTTTGCTTCTGTAGATAATTACCAGATTAATGTTGGTTCAGCAATTGCTGCCCCTGCATTTTCATCCACAAGCTGCTGTTCAGCTTCTGTTTGGCACGATGTTAATAAAGACTGCACCATTCTTAAGATCATCCGTGTTATTCCCCCAGCTATTGCAAGCCATCAAGCAAAAGCTAATGCTTCAACATGGGAACGTGCAATTGCAGAGAGGTACTTACATGCATCACCTTATAGATGAATTTGTCGAAAGTTTCTGTGCTGATTTCATCCGTTGTTATAAGCTATAAAACATTAAGAAAAAAAGAGACAATGGTTCTCTCCTGTGACGGGCTACATGTCTACCTATTTCACTTCTGCTCAACCCGAGCCAATTTTTTTTTCAATCAATTTTAAGAGGTACATTTTCTCTGTTTCCCCTATTCTTGAGTCTTTGAAGGTGAAATCACTCTTGTATACGAACCATCTTTAAAATCCTGCTCTCAATTGATGCTATATTGTGTTTTTCTTATAATAAGCAATTCTCTTTTATTGTAGGTTTTGGTGGAGTCTTCTGGTTGGAGTTGATTGGTGGGATGCTGTTGGCTGTACACAAAGTGCTGCTGAAGATGGCATTGGTAAGAGGAGATGAAGTATTTGCCACCTACATTTTGCTAGCAAATGAAAAATATAGCCACATATGTAGAGGACTCACTACAATGCTTATTATGAGAACAGAAAGTTAATTTATGACACTTTTTATTCATGAAGGCTTGTGGTTTATCAATATACGCGCTAGATATATAAAATTAGTCCCTATTTCAATCAGAAGTATGTGATTGTCATGAGCAGAGATGGTAGAAATTGTAAAACATCAAGTTAAAATGAGCAAGAAAAATCAGGGCAGAATTATATCAGAAGTTAAAAGAACAATTGCCATGAAATGGAATGAGTAATATGCAATTATGTATGAACGTTTGAACTTTTAGCTCTTCAATCACCGTAAGCATGTCGTTTACGTTTTGGGTTCTTCTTCCTACCTGAGTCCTAGCAATTTAAATGAGTGTCTACTTTTGGTGTCCCAAATCTGTGCTCATCTTTTTCATGAATGCATTTCCATTTGGTATTAATTAAAAATTCTGTAATTTCTACAAGTTAAAAGAGAAGGATTACTGTTTGATGATATTTTATTCCTACAGCATTTACGCCTTAAAAAGGACAGTAATTTTATTCAATTGTATCTAATGCTTTCTTTCTTTAAATTCTCAGTTTCGCTAAATAGTGTCATTGCTGTTTTGGATGCGGATTTCCATTCTCTTCCTTCAACTCAGCATAGACAACAATATGGATCGGTATGTTGGCTTGAACCTTTCAACAGATGCTTTATGCTATGTTATGTTTGTTTAATTGTCATTTATCTTATTATATTCAAAAAGTTTTTTCGTGTTAAGCACTTGATACCATTACAAATGTACAAATTCTTTACCACTTCCACTTATTAAGTTCCAAATCTCATTCTCCTTTTTTCCAACTAGGGTCCTTAGTCTGATCAGCCAACAAAATGAATGAGGAAAATTTATACAAAGTAAATTCAACTATCGCTAGGTGTGTACAAAATTATACAACCTTTAAAAATATGCACCTGATAACACTGACCATATGTGCAATTTTTTTTTTTTTTTGCTTAGACATGTTATTTTAAAAGTTCTTCAAACAACTACTTAAAAGAACAATTGCTGTGAAATGGGAGTGAGTAATTTGCACTTATGTATGTACTATTGAACTTTAAGCTCTTCAATCACCGTAAGCATGCCAGTTATGTTTTAACTTCTTTCTACCTAAATCCTAGCAATTTAAACGAGTGGTTCTATTTTTGGTGTCCCAGATCTGTGCTCATTTTTTATTTTCTTGCAAACCTGTTCTATTTGGTATTAATTGATAATTCTTTAATTTATGCAATAGTTCTAAGATTATCTGGCTATGATAGCTTGGTATCTTGCTGACCTAGAGGAATTGGTTCGTATTTATGTAAACTAATTATTTGGTAATTCTTGAATTGCGTAAACATCTTTTTAAACCTCTTGAGTTCTGAATTTTGGCAAAATATGGCTATGGGATTAGATGGAAGTGATACAAAACCAAGATTCTCCTATTTTTTCTGATTGACTTGTTTTATATAATGCAGAGTTTGGATAGGATAAAATGCAGGCTTTTGGAAGGAGTAAACGCTCAAGAGGTCAGGGCAATGGTTCTAGACATGCAAGCAAGGTTGTTGCTTGATATGCTGGGTAAAGGAATTGAGTCTGCTCTAATAAACCCTTCTTCTTTAATTACCGAGCCTTGGCAGGCATCTACTGAGACACTTTCCAACCCTGACCCTGATGCAATGGCTGTTGAACCAGCACTTGTTCTAAGTGTCCAGGTCTGGTCACTTACTTTTTAATATCTTTCTACCTTGACATGGTTTCGCTTGCATTTCATTTACTCAGTCACCTGCTGCTGGACCTTCCTTTGTTCAGATGGGAGTATTATCAATAATATTGTCTAGGCATATGGTTCTTGTTGAACTTCAAGGTTGTCATCATGTGTTCATTGATTTGATATTCTGCAGGCTTATGTTGATGCTATACTAGATCTAGCTTCACATTTTATTACCCGTTTGCGACGTTACGCAAGCTTCTGCCGTACCTTAGCAACTCATGCTGTTCAGGCAGGCACTGCTGGTAGTCGAGGAATGGTGGCTAGTCCTACTCAAAGTGCTGCATCTCCTGTTAGTACAACCCAGGGTCAGTACCATTTGTTTTCTGTTCGTAATAGTCAACTTCTCAGCTTTTTAGGAACGTGTGAGAAGAACAGCTTTCTTGAAGTACCTAAATCCATATAGCTTTTTCCTGGAGAGGACTCTGTATTACATGATCGTTCAAGATTCTGCCTTTTTTTCCTTGCAGGAACTCAAAATGGTACATCAGGTGCAGGAAGCACTCAAATGCGGGCATGGGTACAAGGTGCAATTGCCAAAATCAGTAGTACTAATGATGGGGTGACGAGTTCAGTACCAAATCCCACAAGTGGTCCACCAACCATTGTACCTATCAGTATAAACACTGGAACATTTCCAGGGACACCTGCTGTCCGACTTATTGGTGACTGCCATTTCCTACATAGATTGTGCCAGCTTTTGCTGTTTTGTCTCATCTTTCGGAGGACACAACTTCCACGCTATATTCAGAATATGCAGAGAAATAATGCTGCTGCAGCTCTACAAAAGCCTCAGTCAAATGGTCCAGGCAAGATAGAAGAAGCTAGTGGTGTTCAGGCAAAACCAAACCTAACTGGAACCGGAAATGTTGCTCAGCTTGTTCCTGGAACTAAAGGAGCGGAAGAAGCTTTGTCCAACCGGGCACGACTCGGAACTGGAAATGCTGGTCAAGGTTACACCTTTGATGAGGTAAAGTTATCTTCTGTTTTGTTTTTTTAAGGCTTGCAGACCAATTTCATTGTTAGATTTTAATTTCCTTTTTGCTCCTATTCTGCAGGTGAAAGTTCTTTTCCTGATACTGATAGACTTGTGTAAGCGCACAGTAAATCTAGCACATCCGTTACCTGTGTCCCAGGTTGGGAGTCCTAACATCCAGGTCCGCCTGCATTATATTGATGGGAATTACACAGTGCTGCCCGAGCTTGTAGAAGCTTCTCTCAGTCCACATATGCAGGTAAATCAGAACATTGATCTGTTACCCCATAATTTTTTTTATTGAGTTATGATTGAATATATATAATTGAGAAAAATGTAGCCATGTTTTTTGTTTGGTTGCAATATTTCAGCTATGGTGTTAATATGTCACAAAATCTCCACCGTCTTATTGTTCCGTTTTAGAATACTTGTGGTACTATCCTCTTTATTTGTTTTTAAACTTTGCCCTTTACAACAGGGAAGATTAAGATTTTTGTTCTGATAACACAAGCAAGTATTTGAATTCATTCTTGAATGAAATTTGTGTGCAGAATATGCCTCGTCCAAGAGGTGCAGATGCTGCAGGGCTGTTGCTCCGTGAGTTGGAACTCCACCCTCCTGCTGAAGAGTGGCACCGTAGGAATTTGTTTGGCGGGCCATGGTCTGATCTCGACGATTTGACCTCTGTGGATGATAGTTTCAAGCCCAGCACTTCCATGGACATCCCACTTGATTCTCCAACATCAGTGGAGAGTTGTGATGTCTCTTATGGAGTACAGAGTCTATGGCCTAAAAGGCGAAGACTGTCTGAAAGAGATGCCGCTCTCGGTTTGAACACTTGTGTAGGTCTTGGAGCTTATCTTGGTATAATGGGCTCCCGTCGAGACGTTGTCACTTCTGTTTGGAAGACGGGTCTAGAAGGCGTCTGGTACAAGGTAAAAAGGCAAAAGCAAGCTCATTCATATGATTTGGTAATAGGTATTTGTGTTTTTGAGGCAATGTTGGACTGATGCTGTTTTTGCACTGCAGTGCATGAGATGTTTGAGACAGACGTGTGCGTTTTCAGCGCCAGGTGGCGGTAGTCCGTTGAACGGGAGCGAGAAGGAGATGTGGTGGATCAGCAGATGGGCATATGGTTGCCCCATGTGTGGTGGTACATGGGTTCGAGTTGTGTAAGTAAAACTACTACTAATCAGGTTAAAGCCCTTTATTTATAATACTGAATCTTGATTGTTGCCTCCTGTAGGTATTGATGATGACTGGCAACAAAGGTAATCTATGTAGTTTAAAGATCAAGGAGCTTATTTTGTATGGCATTGTAGATCTTTTCATTAGAGTTATTGCTGTACAAAAAAGGTCTATCTAGGCTTTCATATTTTGATGATTGTATTTCGTAACTACCTTTTATAGTTTTATTGATTGGGGGCGAAGTGAAATTGGAGAGCTCTTGTCACCCTAATGTAGAATTTTGTGAAAGAGATTATGAATAATGATACAAAATTGACAAAACTATAATTCATGAGATTGTTATACCGTGTATTTAGATTGATGGTCTCAGTTTGTCTGTTCCAATTTTTAAGTAAATACACCAGTTTTGTTTAAACAAAAAGAATGATAAAACTCAATAAGAAAATAACATCAACTTTGTGCTCTGCGGATAAAAATATCCTTTGATTTGGCAACATCAATGGAATTTGACGATGATAAAGCAAGTGTCTCCTAAGGGCGAAATACATAAATAGGTCCCTGAACTTTAACGATTTTTGCAACTACACCACAAAAATGCAACGTCAAGTACCGTGTTACGCAAAAATCAAGTTTTTTGTAAAAAATTGAGTCATATGATAAATCTTCTCAAATTTCTTATAAAATAATTTCATTTTATCCACTTTTTCAATCATTTTAAGGAAAAGTTGTTCTAAATATCCTAATTTTTCACTCGGTTGTCCTCCTCTACCTCGACCTTTTCGAATTTTACAAAATATTCTATACTTTGAAGGTCGTTTTGCACTTCACTCTCAAAATATCCGCACTTTGAAAAAAATTATATATTAGCCCTTTACCTTTGTTATTTTGTGAAAAAATATAGGGACAATTTAAAAAATTATATATTAGCCCTTTACCCTTTTCTTTTTTTCGTCACCTTTTTTCATCTTGCTTCTAACTTAATTTCTAGGGACAATTTTTTTTTTAATCTTTTCCAAATTCGCTTCGAATCTTCTCCATGATTTTGATTTTTTTTTAGTCTAGTGAGTGACACATTTAAATTTAATTTAGGGTTGTTTTTCGTATTTTAATTTGATTTCTTAGGTATGATTGAGGTTTTGATTAAGTAAGATGTGCATCTTTTTTTCTCTCCTCTTAAATCAAATCCGAGACCAAATAATCAGGGTGCTTGAAGGAGGATGCACCATCGTCGACGTTGTCGTCAACCACTTTTTTCAAGGTTGTCATGTAATATTATTTTAAATTAGATCAGTACAATACAAAGATACAAGAATTATATTAATTATATATTATTATGAATCTCAAGCGTAAAATGACAATTTTTTTAAAAAAAATGCTACTTTTTTTTTCCAAAAAATATGTTCAATAAATCCGTATTTTCAACAAAATTTTGGTAAATACTTATAGATTCATGTTTATATTTTAAAATGTAAAAAATAATAATTAAATAGGCAAAGTCCATATAGAATATTCACATGATACTACTATAGTCGAGCATACGATTTCTTTGGGAGAGAAACCATAGAATGGAGGTTTTAGGGATGATTGCTTAACAACATGACATTTAATCCTTTCAATCTCCATTGCTGAGCCGAAGAAGAGGAAGGCAGAGCGAAATGAGCGGGGCTCCAGGATCAGGATCGGCCCACTCGTTGGCCTTCAGAGTGATGAGGCTCTGCAGGCCTTCTCTTCACATTGACTCTCCACTACGGTTCGACGCCGCCGATCTCTTCGTCGGTGAAGACATCTTCGACGACCCCGTCGCCGCATCGGAACTCCCTCCCCTCCTCAAATCCTTCTCCGCCTCCACCGATTCCTCGGATCTCTCCTACCGCTCTCGTGTCCTCCTCAACCACTCCGAAGACGCCTCCGGCCTCACCGGCTTCCTCCTCCTCCCCCAGTCTTTCGGCGCCATTTACTTGGGCGAGACCTTTCGCAGTTACGTCAGTGTCAATAACAGTTCCAATTTCGAGATTCGAGATGTCGTCATCAAGGTGTGGGATTCAATTCGACCTGACTAAATTTTGGTTCTTTAGATTTATAGGTAGCATAATCTTTGATTTGAGTTGAAATTTGGAGAAGCTAGATTGAAGAGGAAGATGGCGTAGTGTGCCTTGCCTGCTCGATAATCAGTTTAAATTTTGTCTTGGAAACAAAATCAAGTTGATTAGAAACCAAATAGGAATACGTGATTTGAGCATTTGATGATTTTTGATTTTGATGGTTGACTGACGCATATTTACTTCAGAACTTTTAAAACGCTCAAACTAGCTTGTAATGCTATCTGTTTTCATACACAATTCTCGATAAAACATAAAGTTGGAGTTTCTAATTTTGTCAATTTGATTGATGATTTGCAGGCAGAAATTCAAACAGAAAGGCAGAAAATAACGCTCCTTGATACATCAAAGGCACCAGTGGAATCCATTCGTGCGGGGGGGCGTTATGATTTCATTGTTGAGCATGATGTAAAGGAACTTGGGGCACATACGTATGTTCTTGATCTTTTGCTGATTGGTAGTTGGTTTTACAGCTGTCTTGTTTACCTGTATGCTATTGTCTTCTGTTTTCTAGGCTGGTCTGTAATGCTTTGTATGTTGACGGTGATGGTGATCGTAAATATCTGCCTCAGTTCTTTAAGTTTATTGTTGCAAATCCACTTTCAGTTAAGACCAAGGTAATGTGCTATCTTTGCAGCTCATATTATAACGTCAAATGGCTATGCTACTAACTGCTTCTATGATTTATTGTGAATCTTAGGATGATTTATGAAATCTAAAGCAAGTTATCCTTCTGTTGGATTTTTATGTAAGCTGACTGATTATATCTTCTTTTTTCATGGCAGGTCCGTGCTGTTAAGGTAGGTCAGTCTTGTAACACATTTCTTTTGTTGTAAGCTCGAACTTTCTGTATGTCTTCACAAATTCTGGGTATCACTGTATATATGGTGATTTTAGATTCAAAGTTCCATCACTACTGTTCTCTTCTCTCTTAGGAGATCTGAATGTCTTCTTTTCTTTGATTTATTATCTTATCTCATCACTTCTTATCATAGTTACTTTAGAGCCATGTTTAGTTGGATTCGTTGTACACTTTTGATTTGGTGTATTCTCCTCATCATATCATGGCTTCACATATAAAGATATGAGATGAGCAACTGTAGATCCGAATTATGTGTTTGATATTTCTATAGTTTCTCTCTTTTTGTGAACTTGATGAGAATCGCTGTGGATCCTGATTCCGGACTCCTGAAGGCTCCTCATGAAATGATCTTGCCTCTTTCCTAGGATACAACTTTTGTGGAGGCTTGCATTGAGAACCATACAAAAGTAAACCTTTTCATGGACCAAGTTGAGTTCCAGCCAGCTGCACATTGGACTGCAACTGTACTGAATGCTGACATGCATCATTCAGAAAACAGCATAACTAGGTGGTGTGAATGGTCTACATGAGAGGTTTTTTGGTTAATTTATTATCATGTACTTAAAAAGGTTTATGGGACTATTTTTAACCTGTCTTTTTTCAACCCGTTCGTGTATGCAGAGAAATATTTAAGACGCCAGTCCTGATTAGGGCTGGTGGTGGAACCCACAACTTCCTGTATCAGTTGAGGTTGTCTACACAGGGTTCTGAACATGAGGGGAGCAACATTCTTGGTAAGCTTCAAATAACATGGCGCACAAATCTGGGGGAGTCAGGACGCTTGCAAACTCAACAGATTCTTGGCACAGTAAGTCAATCATTGAAGCTTGAAGCTCCTTATGAGTTATGATTGTGTGAAGCAAATAGTTATCATCTCTGTACTTTTTTTAGCCATTTCATGTTCTGTTTCTTGGGAGGATAGTTTTGACTTTTGGAGTTTATAATAAATAAAGTATGTTTTGCCTGCAGCCTATAGTTCGCAAGGATATTGAATTGCATCCTACGGAGATCCCGTCACACATCATCTTGCATAGGCCGTTTCAGGTTAACTTTTATTGCTTTCATCACATTTATTTTTAGCTTTACCTTTACTCATTCTGAAATCAATATGATGCTATTCTGAGCCTATACTTTAGTTATGAATGATTTACTTGTCAAAAGTAAATTATGTTGGTTCTTTGGATTGGTCTAGTTGCGCTACGCTATAGATGTTGATTCAGAACCTCACCAGTCACCACTTTATCAGAATGAGCCTTTTCATTTGGATTTTTTTTATTTGTCGTTATCTCTCCTGGACCAATTTAGGGTGTACATTTGTTAAGTACATGTTTCCATCGATGTTGATTCAGAACCTCACCAGTCACCACTTTATCAGAATGAACGTTTTCATTTGGATTTTTTTATTTGTCGTTATCTCTCTTGAACTAATTTAGGGTGTGCATTCATTAATTACATGCTTCCATCGAACCCCACTTACATGGGTGGATCACATATCGTGTTTGCAAAAAGTGATGGGAAGTTCAGATCAGAATTCTTCTTATTGATTTTTAAGTGTGCGCTTTATCTTCAAAGGTGCACTTGAATGTCAGTAACCAAACAGAGAGAGCAATAGGGCCTTTTGACGTGTGGATGTCAGGAGCTGATAACACGGAAGAGAAGGCTGTCATGGTTAATGGCCTCCAGACAATGGTGAGATGTTTCGTTTTTCTCCTGATGTTGCATATGCAATGTTATTCCGTCTGCAAAACAGGATGTTCAATTAATCTGATGTCAACGGATAAAGCATGTAGGTTAACTGTAGATTGTTGGGAAAAAAAGGTATAAACTAGTTTCAGTGTTGCATCACACAGTGTGATGCAACACTGAAACTAGTTTATACCTTTTCTCTCAAAAGGGCCATTACCTGTACTATATATAATGATGTTAATTAAAGTTTTCCATAGCTATGTTATAGTCAAGCATTTAGCAATTTTTAGGTACCTCAGTGCATAAATGTTATTGAAGACGTAACCTTTTGTATGGTACAGGATTATCTGGGATGATTTCATAGTTTGTTTACCTTGCTTAAAGACATATTTAACTTAATTAGTATAGTATAAAGACGGTCAGTGTAAAGTGTGCCTTTCCCAAAAAAGCTATAAGCTACTAGTCAAACATACTCATTATCATTGACCCAGTGAGGCTTCGCTACAGCGGACTCTGGGGGTACCCCCGCCCAAGGAAAAAGGGTACGCCTGATAGACCCAAGAAAAACTGAAATTCAGCTATTTTACAATAATAACTGAATTTAGTTATAATGCACCAAAATTGATATAGGGACTAATCCATCTCAAAGGCAGTGTATAAAAGCCAATGAGTATGAGGATGCGCCCCAATAGTCAAACATACTACATATCTAAATTTGTCCAAATTCAACTTTCTTTTTGAACCTTGTATTGCACCTGGTTCTAATCTGGGTGTGATGTTCTTGGCAGATGTTACCGCTGATTGAGGCTTCTAGTTCAACAGTTTTACATCTGGTAAGCATATATCTGGATGCCTTTTTAAAGCATTTAGATTTCCATTCATCTTCAGATCAATATATTTTACAAGTCCATAGGGTTTATGAGTTAATATGTACTTTTGTACGGTGCTTTGTTGGGTAAATACTGTTTCTGTGCTTTTGCAGAATCTGATAGCTACCAAACTTGGCGTTCAAAAAATCTCAGGGATCACTCTCTTTGACACCAGGGAAAAGAAAACTTATGAATCTATCTTAGATTTGGAGGTATCTGGTTTTGGAGCAATGATTATGCTTTCTTAAAATCATGTGATGAACTCTTTTTCATTTCTTTTGTAAATCAAGGATCATATCAGTAGAATATGTTGACAGCCCGAAAGAATTCAAAAGCATAAAAATCATTCTAAATCAACAATATCAGTCTTTTCAGAGCTCTAGATATGTAATATGTTAGAAATAGATTGATAGGCTTTTAACATCTTTCATGAAAAAATCATCTGATTGTTTATGTTGTCAAAACTTGTTGGTAAAAGTGTATGCTGAAATGATATCTACATAACATATATATTGAACACTTTCGGAGTATTAAAAGTATTAGAAAAATATGAAGTATAATACTAGGTTTGAAATACTGTGTCACCAATTTCTGAGAATTCCATTCATATAAACACTACTCATCTTTTTTGTCCCTTTTTGTAGGTATTTGTTGATTTGGAATGATGTTGCTGGGAGGACACGTTGGACTCCTTTGGTGTGGATGGTTTTGGCGATTTGGTCTAAAGAAGTGTAAGTTTCTCAGCCATTGATTAAAACCATATCAACCATAATTGGGTTAGTAATGGATTTTCGGTATCCTCAAAGTTTCTCTCAGCTTTTACATCGGAAATTCATTGAAATCTCTAGGAAGAGTTTGTTCTATGTTACTTTGAACTTTGTTTCTGAGTTTCTACTACTGCTTTGCACTTCACTGAGTATGCTGTAAGGAGATTCCTTTGTTAGGCTCTCTCTTGTTTCTTGCAGAAGATTTGTTAGGAGTTAATATTGTATTCATTCTAGTATCTGGTAATGTATACATACATACATACATGAAAGAATCTCTCTTTTAAGAAGCTAATGGATACGTTCAACTGATTTGTTTGCTTTCATATCAATATGTGCGAGATTTGTTTGCTTTCAGCATTTCTGATCTGTGCCAATTGCAGTAAACAACTCCTGGTTCATCAATGGAGTTAATAACAGATCAGGCTTTACGTCATCATCTGCTTTAATTATGTTTGATCCTGCCAAAGATCATTTTCATACCAACCACAACTGCTGACTTACATTTACTATTTAACTATTTAATGCTCAAATTCTATACACGAGTACTTTTTATTCATTCTAGTGTCAAATTAGTTGATAGCGTTTACTGTTTTGCTCTTTTTAGACTCCTGCTATCTTCCTAAACATGTATCTAGAATCATCAAAACATGTTTGACTCAATAACTCTCGGTTTATAACCAAATCATCAAAATTAACTTAAATCAAAAGTCTATTTCATATTTTCACAGTTAATTAGCAAGTTTATCAAGGGTTGCCTAGAATTAAGTACAAACTATCGGGGAGGTATGGGGGAATGGTAGTGTGTCTTATCCTTGTCATATCCATAGACCACATAAATATCTATCTACTAGCAAACTAATTATAAAAGATAATAATCGGTGTAGATAAGGGACAATCGATATTAAATTCATGAAATAATTGAGTTGGATGTTACATTAATTTATTCACCTTTGATAGCTACCTTCCCCACCACAGACACCAAACGATATATATAAGACATATTGAAATGCTCTTAGAAAACCTAGCTTATCCAAGAAATATTGCAACTTTCCAGCCCGTGGTTTTATTATCTTGGTGCTCCGAATTCAAGCTCAATGTGTCCAGTCCAAACCTTTGTACAATTTGTAAAATAACCGAGATAAGCAATTTTGAGCTTGTGACGGTTCCACTTGGAATTAATAACAACCAATTTGGGTGACAAGCTATTAAATTAGTGTCATTATAAGGAGGGGATATACATTCTATCAAAAGCCGGTGAATATGCAAGTTTATGAGATGAGAGATAAGTAATTGCATTGTGTATTTTAATCGTTAAACTAAGATGCACAATTTGCATTTACATGAAAAACTATGGGCAGAAATCAAAAAATTCAATACAATTCAATCATGAATCTAGATCACAGGTATGAAAAAAGCATGGTATGTCTGAATATTCAGTAATTAAGGAAATGAGGAGAAATTAAAGAAAAAAACCAAATAACCCTCGCCTAATAAACCAAACTTTTTTTTTCTTGGTCAGAATAATAAATCAATTCTCAGGAATCAGGATATAGGGAGGATAAATTTGTACAAATAATTTTGTCTTTATAGTGACAAACTGACAACCCCATTCGTGTTATAGATGAAAGACATACACTCGTGAATCGTGATATTGTAAGTTGTATTTAGGTATTGCTCATATGTTATGTCATGTTCATAAGACGGGTAATAAGACCAGCCCATATATTATCTAGGTCTTGCTCATATTGTAGTCTTAGTGCATTTAGTTAAAACGGCTAAGATTTTAAAGTAGAATGATGAAATTTTACTTTCAACTCTCACAGATAATATCTCTAAAAAATAAAAATAAAAATAAAAATAAAAAATACAAAATTAAAATACAATTATGAAAGAAAGTAAGATTTTTGAAAAAAGTACAAACATATAACATTAACAATGATCTGATTAAACAAAGTTCTAAGCCTTGATTATGATACTCAAAATTAAATTGACTTTTTATAATTGCATATCATTACTAATTAATAATATATATTGGTACGACTATGATACCTCCACCTGTCCACCCACAAAACCTTCTCCATGTTCATCTGAATAGGTGTTTGATTGTAATTTGTAATCGAGATACAAAACAAAGCCGGTGAATTAGGCTAGGATAATCAAGTGCCTTAGAATTGTTCATCACCAACTCCCCTTTTTTTTGTTAATTTGCTAATGATGCAACGTTATTACATCATTGGCAGTTTGTTAATTATAACTTTTTTGTCTAGTGCCAATTATCACACTTGCTAAAACCTTTGAAAATAATAATTTTAATGCTTAATCATAAATGTTACACAAACATATTTTCCTCATATCAAGTACCTTATTAGCTATCTATTTCTAATGCTTTATGACCTAGATAATATTAACCAGATACATAATAACTTGATTCTTTTTTATAATCTCTTACCCGGTTCAATAGTTCAAAGCCACTCTATATCGGGTCGGGTAATGCAGAGGCTCTTAATGGGGGCAACCCTCCCAATTCAGTTTTTCCATACACACTATTAGGGAGATTTGAACCCGAATCCCTGGACAGACACTTAAGTTTACTTAAGAAAACCTTAGTGTCTCATCCTGCTAGACTAACTAGTGATTTTTTTTTGGTCGAAAGACTAACTAGTGATTGGTTATATTGAATTGATTTTAAGAAACCTATAATAGCTGGATGAAGTTGATAAGGTACTCACTCCTTTAATTAAGTGGTTTCGAGATTAAGACCTTGAGAATGAAACAATTTTACACTTGTGAAGGAGTGTTTTACTTGTTTGATGAATACATGCGATATGAATTGAGCTACCATTAAATAAATAAGAAAATTAATATTAAGGTATACAAGTTTAAATGTTATCATCTAAACTTTTATTTAAATGTTACATTTAATATATTAAATTACATTAAATCTGATCCAAACAGACCTCAAGTATACTAATTTATGAAACTTTTTTAAAAAGACTCTCAAAACTCTTTTTCTTATTCCTTAAACCTTAATCCATCTCACCCCTCTTCCTTGATCCCCATCATTGCTACTCACGACTAAAAACTCAATGAATTAGGGCTTTAGGACCAAAATAACAAAATTATAATTCCAACCACATATAATACAAGTCTCTGTTTTTTCTTAGCTTCTCTGAACCCGGCAAAAGTAGACCTACAAAAACATTGCCCCATAAGGCCATAACATATTATAATACGAGTCTTTTTGTTATACAATACACTAGTCAAATTAATTAATCAAACCCACAATAAGAGAGCGTGAGAAGAGGAATAGAGTTCGGATAAGGAAGGAGACCAAAGCTGGTGGTGGTGGGCCAAAGAATTCCCACTAGCCTTCTTATTTTGAATTCCGACATTTTTTATTTTTCCCAGTTTCGATTTTTTGTCCTCTTTATTTTTACCTTTTTCCGTGTATATAATACTCTGATTAATCTAAGCCCGACGTGGGTGTCGATTTTCAGGATCCTACGTGGCAGTAATCCACTCTCAAAGATCTCCATCCTCTCTCTCACACACACATTTATCAGGAAAACTGGGGGAAGACGAGAAGAATCCAGAAAGGCTATCAAAAAACCCCAAATCAATTTACTCAACGGGCTAGGGTTTTCTATCTTATTATAATTTTTTAATTTTTTTTTAAGTTTGGTTGAAGAAAAGGAGGAGGTGGACGAAGAAAGAGACATAATCAATTTGATTGTGTTCGTGTGTTGTTTGAAAAAAATTTCCTGAATTTTTCTGGGTCGGGTTTTGTTTCTCTGAAATGTACGTTTCGCCCATGCGAAAATCGTTCAAGGATTCTCTGAAAGTACTCGAAGCCGATATTCAGCATGCTAATACCCTGTAAGCCCGCTGTTTCCCTTTTTTTTTTTGCTGTTAATTTTCTCTTTTAATTCGCGTGTTGTTTCCTTTTTATGGGGATTTTGCCGTTTGATTGTTTTTGTTGATGAGAATGGTATTGCTTTTTCCCCTATTTCCCCTATTGTCTAGGTTTCTCAAATTCGTTTTTTCCAGTTCTTAATTATGCAGGTTGGGAATTTTCCTGGCTTAAGGTATACAGTTAAGAAGGGAAATTTCTGGGCTTTACTCAAGAAGGCTACTTTTTTAATGAAGTTTCAAAATTATCCTTGCTATAGCCTAGCCTGCTTACTATTAATCTAGAGTTTTGTTTATATGTGGCCTGTTTTACCTGTTTGTCTTCTTGGACTCTGTTCGGTCACATTGCAACTATGGTGTTCAATGGATAGGCCGGTGATGTTTTTGAATCCTTTCTTTGAACGGGTTAGGCTAGCGTTTTACCTTTGCTGGGTTGGAACTATCAAATTATTTTGCCTGTCAGAAATCAAAATATGGCTATCAATATATCAGCTTTTATTAAACTGAGGTTATTATGGTTTTGAGCGGATTGTATTGTTTTCAGATATTTTTATGGATATTTGGCCCACTTGTTACCCAGTTGCTGTCTACATCTCACTCGTTTGTTTCTTGGTGTGCTTTTAGTAAATTTGTCATCTCTGACAGCAAAATCAATTATTTGCAAGAGTTTATCTCAGTTATATTACCCAACACTGTAAAGTAAATAATAACTTGTAATGCTAATGTTTTGCTCTTTTCTGGGAGTAGGGCTTCGGAGTTTCCTAGAGAATATGATGGGGCTTGCCTTCAAATGCGAATGTCTTACAGCCCTGCTGCCCACTTCTTCCTCTTCTTAGTTCAGTGGACTGATTGTCAACTGGCTGGGGCACTTGGCTTGTTGAGAATCCTAATCTATAAGGTATATTGCAAATGCAAAGATAGTAATGGAACAATAAAATTCTTCCGTACCCATTAATTGTTTATTCATCCTCCTAGTGACCCTTTGTGTTGTAGGTTTATGTGGATGGTACCACTACCATGTCTACTTATGAGAGGAAAGCTAGTATCAGAGAGTTCTATGGTAAATAAAGCTACTCTGGTATATTGGCTATCTTACATTGTCATTCCTCTTTTGCTTTTGGCTGATTTGATCCTTTTTTTTTGTGAATAGCGGTTATTTATCCTTCACTTGTGCAACTTGAAAGTGGGGTAACTGATATGGAGGATAAGAAACAGAAAGCTGTCTGTATGGAGAGGTACCAGAGGAAAGATGGCCGTGAATTTTGGCAATTTTCAGACGCAGATATTGAAAGGGAGGAAGAATGTGGGATATGCATGGAGACGAATAGTAAAGTGGTGCTGCCAAATTGCAACCATGTCATGTGCCTGAAATGCTATCGAGACTGGTAAGTGCGCTCTGCTATTCTATTTGGGGTTTTCAATCGCATATTCGCATCCATCTGTTTCTGAATGTGTTGCTATCTCCAAGAATTTGTAGCTTTCCTTGATATCTATTTCTCACGCAAAAGATGATTTTGTTTATCTTCTCTGGTCTTTCATATGTGTTTGTTATGATTAGAGTCTTATCATCCATGCTCTCACCATAAAATATGACACCTCTTCCATCATCAGTCTGGCCTTTTGTGTCAAATGCAAAAAATTATAGGATACTTGTTTCAACTTTTGACACTGATCCTCATTTCCAAAATCCTTCTAACACAGATTATGATGCCAAAGTTTCTTCTAAATTAGTGTGTCAACAGTCATGAATGATGAAACTGGCTGACTGAAGTTTCCACATTACTTGTTCCTGAGCTTCTGCATTTTGTTGATGTGTTTTGTCCATGAAGTAGTAGGCCAGTGAACTTTAGAAATTCTTTCAAATAGGCCTTTGAGCTTCCTGATATTGCTGTTTTTCATATCTGTTTGTTTGTGTTCCTATGTTTATAACTTTGAGCTTTGTATGTTGCAATACAAGTTGAGAGTTTATTGTAGGACTTTGAAACTCCTCAAAATCATTGTTGAGTATTTAGGACTTCATGTGCTAACTCTGCTTAATGCATTCTTAAATTTTGCAGTGTCATAATTTTTGGTATGTTGCTTGATGCTTTATGGGATATCAAATGGCAATGATATCTCCCATAATGTCCTTTTTACTGTAACATGATCATCTTAACTAAAAAATTAAGGGTATGATTATATATGTATTTATCTGCAGGCACTCGAGGTCAAAGTCATGCCCCTTTTGCCGTGACAGTCTAAAGAGAGTAAACTCAGGCGACCTCTGGATCTTCACAGACACTAAAGACGTGGTGGACATGGACACGTTGACCCAGGAGAATCTCAGGAGGCTGTTCATGTACATAGAGAAGCTGCCCTTGGTTGTCCCTGATTCACTCTTGGACGCTTTCGACTCCCACCTGCGATGAATTCTCAGAGCTACTTATTCTGCGTTCCGACCCCTTCAAGATTTAAGTAATTCCACTGGTCAATGTTTGTTATAGAGGCTTATAGCTAGTGCTGTTTTGTTTCTTTCACTTTTGAAGGTGTAAAAACACAAGGCCAACTACAACTTCCTGCCTTTTTATTGACTCCAAGCAGGAGGGGAACGAACGAACTCAGAGGAGAGGCTTTCATTTTAAGAGGGGTATCAGGGAAAAAAGTGTTTGTAGAGGAGAAATTATGTAAATGGTTGTACAGGTTTGAAGAATTTGATCATCTTTTCTTTTTCCTAGTATGATGATTGTGCTTTAATTAAGCTGCATTGCTCTTGATGGTTGTCCTTGCATAGAGATTTGAACTGAACTATTCCCAGTGAATGTGATATATTGTGATCCGCCTCACCCCTGCAAAGCCTAGACCCCTTCAATTTTCCCCATTACAAAAGAGCAACTGCACTAAGATGGTGTTAACTGTTAACCATGGTAACACCATCTGCATTTGAAGATATGTCGACAATCTTTTGTGGATATTGATACTCAAAGAACTCCGGGTGTCCCAAGCGAAGATTGTAGGCCTTAGAAAAAAAAAAGGAGGGTCGAGAATATAGGTTATCCCGGGACACCATGAACAATAACATCAGGGAGAGCCCCGGATTTGTAGTTTTAGTGTTTTTTTCTTATCCTTTCTTCGACCTTTTGCTTCTTTTACCCTCTTTTGCTTGTTCCTTTGTTTTGGGTCTTTTTGACTCGTCCTCTCGACTTTCTTTTAGGGTATGTGTGCATACATCTTGGCCACCCAGACCCCGCTTGAGGCATGATTACATTGGGTTGTTTGTATTTGGCTAGAAATTTGTCCCCTTGATCCCTCACTTCAAACAACATAAGATGATCTTCTCTTTTCGCGTGATAAAATGGTGAGTTCGGTGAGGAAGTAGGGCCACCCTGCAACATGGGTTGGGGGTGGGACCTGAAGGCTGCAGCGAGAAGCAGGCTGGAGAGGACAGGGCTGACCACCATTGCTTGCACGATGACCGGAAGCCAAGATGTCAAGGGAGGCATTATTGATGGATCACTTTCAAAGTGGCCTACAGGATTTATGATAATTTAAAAACGTTTTAGAGAATCTAATGCATAAGTTGCTGTGGTGTAGTGGTTATCACGTCAGTCTTACACACTGAAGGTCTCCAGTTCGATCCTGGGCAGCAACATTAGTTTTTTTCTCCCCTGTTTTTACCTATTTTATAAAGGTTGCCCTGTAATCATAAACATTTACCAATGGTATTTCAAAATTTTGGTATATTTGGCTTTAGATTTTAGAAACTTCATAAAATCTAGACATAATATAAGGACTTTTACTTATGGAATTTATTACAAACCAACTTTGGTCAATTTCTGTTTCTTTCTAATAACAAAGTTCAGTGTATATAATTTGATACGTGGTGGGAGAGGGAAGAGCAACGGAAAGAGCTATGTTGTAAGTTGTAACAGAATCCTCTTATATAAACAATTACAGACCGGCCAAAGTGCTATTTCCTTCGAACCATAAATATTAATATTGGTAAAATTCAAATTTACCATTACATATAGATTGCAAAACTGGATTCTTTCCATCATGTTTTTAGAACTCACTGCAATTTATCTGCATTTCAAAATGAGGAAAATTCCTAGTGAAAAAAAAAATGTTTGGCCTAGGCCAAAAAACAACTCCTGAGCTGAAAGAAACCTCAAATAATTTACCCAAAAACTCTTTGCTCAGATAAATTCTACAATCAGCGTGTCATTCCATGATTCCAGCTGGTCCTTTTTGTTCTTATAATCTGGAGCTCTACTTCTGACGTCGAAGATACTCCCTCATTTGATTATGTATTTCAGATTTAACCACAAGGCGCATTCCTTCATGATCTTCAAACAATAAGCCACGCTCTTCGCGTGCAAAATCACAGGCGGCCTCAAATAAATCCTACATTAAACAATGGAAATGATGTTTAATTTATGGGACCCAGCAAACGAACATGATCAAGAAAGGAATTCAGTATTTGGTTATTTACTCTGGATGGGAATTCATCATATAGATGAGAAGGTGTTGATTCAACTCTATTCAAATCCGACTCCCATAGCCTTATCTGCCAATGGCAGCACAAAAAATTAAGTTTTTTAGATCAGGCGTGAAATATAGGATCCCTAGAAAATTGAACATAACTGAAAACTCAAACATGAAAAGGCATCACATGGACTTCTCACTCTGACAGCAAGAGTTGCTGTTTTTTTTTAAATAAGCATTAGATGAGATAAATAACAATTAAAAAACCTGATCAGTGACATTTTCTGGTACAGATGGTACTCTCTCAGCTACACGAGGATGTGCATTCTGTTGAAGAAATGATATAATCTGTACAAACATAAGACAGTGAAATTCTGTAAAGGCCAAAGTCCACCTGATCAATAAGGTTATTTTCCTAGAAATGTCTTGTGTGTTGTAAACTGGAAATTTTGAATTTAGGTCATCACACTACAAGCTAACCATTAACTAGCAAGCATCAGCAAAATCTTACCTGATCTGCAGTAATCCCATGGTCAAATGCAGAATATAAACTATCCTTGTTGATTGCTCCAACAATAAGGTTTGGGAGCTGGTACTCTACTCTGCAAGAATAGACGCTTGAATCTGAGTTGTAGCTATGAATAAGATAATACGACTCGATGACCAAAATCACAAGCTGGGAGAAGGGTTGGAGAAGTATCAGTATGAGTATCATGAATTTTAGTGTTAGGAAGATAATTGTAAGAGTGTTTGCTACAGCATTACAGGCTTACAGCAGAGCACAAATATAGAATAAGTGAAGCACCGAACCAAAGGACAATGATATGACATCTCTCCTATACTGAATGAAGATGAAACTTTCTGAGCCAAAGAGAGAATGTTGCCCAAACCAAAGTTTAAAGTTCATTTAAATGAGTGAAGCACCGACTCATGGTGTTGCAACTGATTTCAAAAAGAAGAGAAATTAAGAAATAAATAAAGAGAAAATTAAAAGGAGACTACAACAAAGCATACCTAGCAAAAAGCTTCAAAACTTCACAATGTAACTTGGATGTGGAATAAGCATACGTCCTGAAATTTGTTTCCACAACTACAAATCCCTGATGAAACATTAACAAGTAACACCATAATGTAAATACACTTAAAAACCTCAACAGCATTCAGCTTTCCCCAAGTTTAAGAGCTTAATAAACTTGTTATATCGAGGAGATTCATGTAACATTATACACAACTCATGAAATAAAAAAGTGGATGACTGTATAGAGATGAAATAAGCATAGTAAACCAGAAGTTCCAGTGCTAAATTTATTTGATGAACTTAGAAGAATCTATATATTTCTGCTATTAACATCAAAGTAGGACATAGAATCAAGAGAAACATGTATACAATAAAATTTGCAGAAAATGAACACTCAAAAATGCCTAAATAGAGGGATGCATTAGATCTTAGAGGCTCAAGAAAACCAGTCCCTACTAAAGCCTTTGAAAGAATTCCAATCTGTCTATGCCTGACAAGATAAATATGCAGGATATGTATAAGTTTTAGGGTAATTATTGCTCTCAACTCTAAAGATATCCGAGATAAATACGTATCCAATAAAAACTCAGATTGAGAGTAGTAGTTGCCAGTACAACAAGGGGAAGGGGGATAGGGTATCATGCTTGCCGATTACAATAGCTAGTCCTGGTTCATTACCAAATAGTTAATAATTCAATTTCACAAAATAACACTGCCAAACATGTTGGAAGATGTTAGATAGAATATATAAAAATAAAATTTTCATATCATCAATAACATTAATGCATTAGTGAAAAACATTTTATATATTTGGTTTTGCTGAACAATTGCACACAAGAAACAGAAGAAAATAAAATAAGCCAGTAAAAAAACAAATGATCGAATTTAAGAAGGAAATTAAGATAAGGGGAATGAACATAAATTTTGTTCAAAATAATGACCTGTTTCCTGGTTGATGAATCTGATAAACTAACTGAAAGGTTAGTGGCTAACTTTGTAGGGATAAACCAGCTATCTTTCCTTCCCTACACAGTCAAATGCACGTGTAAGTAGGAGAGCAGTCGAGAACTAACAAGAATGAAGACGGTGCATATCCACTAATTACAAGATAAGAATCCACTAAACCTGCTGGAGTTTAATCAATCCCAGATCAGCAAGATCTTTTATTGTATTCCTTTGAACCTCAGTCAACGTGCTTATGTTATATGCCTGTAAGTGCGACAAGAAATTAGATTCATTTGTAAAAGCTACAAGAGTCATAATTTGTATTATTGTAGACAGTATACATGAAACTATAAGGCAGCATTCTAAAGCATCTGCATATCAGAACGCCAATAGGGCTGATCATTTAGTGCTTTCTTAGAGTTGTTTCTTATAATGTACTTTTTCAGCCATTAATCGAATGGAAACAAAAGTAGTTGATGACTGAATTTGAATAATTAATGGAAACAAAGGACAATGGATTTTATAAACAATATACTTTAAACATATAGCTAACAGAATATACTGAATCAAGATATATAGTTTTTGACTGAATTTGTACGGAAAAAAATACTAACAATTACCTGTCCAGTCTCATGAAAACTAAGCTCTAGCAGAAATGATATGAGATCTGCTGGTTCCACACCCCTTTCCTGTTGCAAGAAGATTTAGACAAAAATATATCCAACTAACAGCAAAACATAATAAGGATAAATAACTCAGAACCTAAGTTTTAACGTATACATTGAAGTTAGGTTCCATGTCTATATGATTGCCTTACAAAAGTAGCCGGATTTAGTTACCATGGAGTTACTCTAAAAATAAATGGTTAAGATTAATTTGGTCTCTTTCCGTATCTTTTTATTTTAAATATCTTTTTTATAGGGTTCATTATTTTGTGATAGTGTATAAATCCACCCATAGAGTTTTTAAATATACTCCACTGAAACAGCACCCAAAGTAGCCTGATCTTTATGAACTTGAGTTCATAAGACACTAAATATTAGTTTTAATATTTTTTAAATGGCTTCATTTCTATACTAGAGACAATGAACATTGTTTATACAATGAACATGATATGCGCCAAAGAAATGTATGCAAACTTTTCGAAAGGATTAATGGAAAGAGTATTAATTTATCTCACCTCAGCATTAGAAATGTACTCCCTGATAATATACCAAAGTTGTGCATTTGTGTCCATCAGCTGTCAGTCACAAAAGTAAATTAAACTAGCACCATAAATACACACATATTTGCATATTAATTAACTCTCTCATACATACAAGGAATTGGAAACCACTTTCCGACAATTTCGGAGCTTCTCTGTCTCTGCAGAAAGAAAAAACAAGACATGAATCAAAAGCATATGAGAAAAATATGGCTTTGAAAGTAACGGGATGGAAGCTCCTCAAGAAGAGCAATGTGTATCCCACAGAGTTCTTGTGAGCCAATAACAGCTCTTGATGGACAGCATAAAAAGTTAACCTTTGAATTATTAGGCCCCGCTGAAAAACCTTCATCATTGATGGGCTGAGGTTTGCCATCCTGTCTGCCTGGGTAGAGCTTATAAGTTGCAGCAAGAAACTCTACTTTTTCACCAGTATGATCACCATAAGAAAAGTAGTCCCGAAAATAAAACACACACACACACAATAAAGCAGTTAGAGGCCAAGATAGCAAAACAATTAGAGTTAAACCAGAAAATAACATATAAGACGGCATATTATCCTTTAAGAAAATTGTAAAAAGGAAGCACAAAGCAAAGTTCCAAAATTCAAACCTCCCACTGTTCTACGGCATAGGCATCTAAATCCTCCAAGCTTGGAAGTTTCGCATTTAGAATCATTGGCTCCCTTGGCAGAAGTGCACTGCAGATACAGTTCCAAACTAGTGTCAAGAAGTTGGAGCAAAAGTTAATCATGCAAATAACCTTAGAAATATTAGTAGCTCAGCTACTTTCACCAGAGTGGTATACTTATACTCTCCTGTTATACTGCACACCCAATTGCACCAGACCTCCATGAAAAAAAAATCAAAAGAGGAATACTATTTATGCCATCAAAAGGAAATTTTTTTGACATTATGTATTAATAAGATTAAATCTAAACACATGATGGGCAGGAGTAGAGGTTCTAGGAATATCTGTGCATGACATGGTAGGTACAAAAGATAAACAAATAATTAAGAGAAACCAAGAACCAATGCATCAGCTATATCTAACAAGAGTTCTCCTGCGGACAAACATGCTGAAAAATCCAAACTGAAAAACAGTCATATCGCAATCATTCAACATTTCAACACATCAACATGATCCCTCTGAAACTCACCCATATGTTAATTGCTTCCGGAGGTTAGCCTGGAATGTTGGGTTTAATCTGTAGCTGATTTCCTTTTTCCTGCCCATAGAACACAACCTGAAATCAACTGGAGCAAGTCTAGCTAAAAAGAGAAAGTAACATATGAGAATTTCGTATACCTTTCAGATGTTTCAGTAAATACCCTTAATTGAATCAATCTATCAATAGCAACCCTATGTTTGGATAATCCATCAGGAAGCACCCACTCCTCCATGGACTTGGCTGCCACTGGAACATCAATGTACAGCATTTGCAAAACATACTTTTTTGATAAAGGTGGTAATGACCTGGTCAAAAACCAAATTGCATCACCAAAACCAAATCATCAGCATCGAAATTAGCATTTCCCATATTGATAAGACATTGTCATACTGATTCAGACAAAAAATAAGCAAAATCTATAATATTGTGTCCTAAAATCAATTAAGAATATGTAATTGATCTCCAAAAGACTTTCTGCTATTTTCAACTAATGGGAAAAAATTTATGCGCAATTAATACATGAACCGTTTTTAGATTAAAGTACTGAAGTACCATAGCAATTAACATGAGGGGAGAAATCGAGAATACCTAAGGATGGCTTCACATATGAAAGGGTTTTGGTAGAGGCTGTCGAGCTTAAAAGCAGGCAGCGAAGCCACCATATCCATGAAATTCTTGGCGATAATCCTCACTTGAGGCATTGTGATGGCACAATTTGTTTGCGCTCTATTACAGAATCCCCAATTATACCGGAAAAGAGCCCAAAAACGATTTCTGAACACGGAGGTAAACGAACGGGGAGAAGGAGATGGAGGGGAGGGAGAAGAGTGATTTTTTCCTTTACAAATTGATGATAACAGGAAGAGAAATCTGTAGGGGAATCGCAACCTTGATCCTTCCTTCAACAAGTCGCCAATCGTCCCCTGTTTAGTGCTTACTGCAGTCAATAGAAACTGTATGCGTCTACTGAGTACTGTCTGGCGTCTGCTGTGGGTCGCGCGTGAATATTTGGGTTATGTTTGCTAATTGCTATGGTAAAACAAGATTTTAAATAGATGAGGCCTCCTTGCTAGTAAACACTATTTTTTTTGAGAAATAAGAAAAAACTAGTGTTTGAAGTTCCGTGATATTCATGAAATAAGTTTACTAAAAAAATATACAAATTTAGGATATTAATTTAAAATACTAAATATATTTATATAATATCATAAATAATTATGCAATAGATAAATTAATTTTTTAGATTGTACTACATATTTTCATTGAATATAGTTTTAAATATTTTTTCATTATTTGTGGAGATCTTGTCCAAATTTATATTGAAATTATTAAAATACTGATTTTACTTTTTATTGAATATTTTTAAATAATAAGAATGTTTGTAAATATGAAAAATACAATATAAAGATTAGTATAAAAGAGAACATTGTCCTCGATTTAAGAGATAGAATATAGAGAAAATTATCTATGTATTATTTTGCAAAATTCAATCCATCTATAAGGTTGTTTTCTATACTAAATTTACATAACGAAGAAATAAAATATAAAGGAAATTAATGTATATGAAAATTTACAAAATTCAATGTATTAATCAACCTATCATCCATATTAAATTACAAAAAAAAACGTAGAGATAAAAAAATTTAAATGTAAGGTGGGGCTAGATAAAAAAATATTCTATATTTACATAAATAAAATAAAAAAAATTAAGAAAAATGTAATGTAAATTTTTATCAAAATTCAATTTAAGCAAGTATTGATCAAGATTTGTAAATTTTTTAATTTTTTTAATCAAACTTTGATTTAGGAAAAAATCTTTAATATAAATGCATAAAAAGATAAAGAAAATCTATTTTTAGTAATTTAATTAAAATTTGAATTTTTTTTGACATTTACATATAATCTTAGGCATAAATATAAAATTATATCTTTTTCTCAAAATAAAAATATATCAACATAACAAAATTTATTAGTTAAAATTATATCATTATATAGATATAAATTTTATACTTGGAGCTCAAGCCTTGTTAAAAGATAAAAAAATATATATTAAGACCCTAAATCTTGTTAAGAGATAAAAAAATATTAAATTAATATGGAAAATATCATCTCATAGAAATTTATGTATATAAATATGTTATCTATTGTAGTAAACTAATACATAATTCATAGATAGAAAATCATATACATTAAAAATTATATAAACATGTTATCTATTTAGTATATATAGCAAGAATACTATAAGTTGTTACAAAATTTATTAAAATATAATTTTACATTAATTTATTCAAAAATGTCATGTGGCGCAAATTTAACAATAGACTTGGGTTTTGCTTTATAATGTATTAGGGTAGATTAACTAATTTTTATACATTTTTAGATAAATAAGTAACAATTTTTTACCAAAAAACTTGTTTGTTTAACGAGGGTAATAAGTCCGGAGCGGTTTTTATTTAAACTAGTTGTACTCGGCGTACCATGTGCGACAACGATTTGGTATTTTATAGACATTATAAATAGGATATTAATAAATAAAAATATAACATAAAATTTAATATAAATAATTTATTGCCTATAGAATGTATAATTTTTTAAATCATTATAAATGATTAAATTTATTGTTAAGAATGAAGATATATTATTAAGATAAAATAATTACATTTCTCTTTTTCCTTGATAATATTTCATAGATATTTAATTAAAAAAGAAGATAAAATGAATAAAAAATTATATATTCAAATATGGAAGAGATAAGAATTTAAAAAATAAAAGTTAACTTAATAAATAATATATAATCAAATATGAAAGATATAGATAATGTGATTATATAAAATATTTAAAATTTAATTAATTTAAATTAAGATGGGACAAACTCATTTTGTGGTTCGATAAAATAAAAATTGGATAAGCTTAAATATTATATTATTCATATTTTTTACTTTCCATGTATGTAAATTTAGAGATTATGAAATATTTCAATATATCTTTTAAATATTTTATCAATTTTAAACATTATAAATATTTATCATTAATTTTTTATTATAAAAGAAAATCAATATATTTCTATAAACAAATTCGCCAAAAGATATATGCTAAAAGATTTATATTTATTTTAAATTATTTAAAATATTATCTTTATTTTTAAATACTTGTATAAGGGAATCTTTCAAAAAATATTATTATACTAAATAGATATTTGTTTGATGTTAGAGATAAATTTAAATAGTTAAAAAAGAATTTAATAGAAAGAAGTTATATTAATAGAAATAAAAAAGCGAGAGCGATATGGAAAATTGAAGATTTTGAATTATTTATCTTAATTGTATCCAACGCTCCAATTACTATGTTTTCCTATAAAGGTATTTAGTTGAGATAATAGTTGCTTGGTGTAATTACAAACACACTATCGATGAAGAAGAAAGAGGTGGCGCAATAAAGAGTCGACTAACCTAAATCTACAAAGTTTGTTCAGTTTAGCTCGAGATGCACATGGTGCCAAGGGCCAAAGCCGAAGTCTTGGGTATACATTATTCCGTAAAAAATAAAGAGAAATTTCTTTTAGTGTCCCTAAATTCTTGCATTTTTCTTTTGGTATCTAAGAAAAAAAGTTCATTTCTTTTGGTACTCCTGAGGTTTTGATTTTTTCCGATGACACCAATACTTAAATTCAAGTTCACCATTGTGTTTCTCACCCTTAAATTAGTAGGAGTTGACTATTGAAACATTAAAATTCATAACCTAATTATCTCAATTTGAATTTATAAACAATTTTTTAAACAACCCCTTAAAATAGAGGATTGTTTTAAAATTGAAATTGATGTAATTTGGTTATAAATTTAAGTGTATTAAGAGTTGAATCCTACTAATTTAAGGGTGATAAACATAATAATAAACTTGAAATTAAGTAATTTGAACCAGAGAGGGGCGTCAACGGGAAAAGTCAAAACATCAGAGGTACCAAAAAGAATAAGTATTTTTCTAGGACACCAAAAAAAAGACAAAAATTAAGTACAAAAGAAATTTCCCAAAAATAAAATATATTACATGAGAAAAGATGACGTACACAGATTCTCTTGAATTTCAACAAACAAACAACTTTCTTTAACCTTTGGGATACTTTTACTTCCACTATTCATCTATACTTAAAATTGTATTTAAATGATAATTTGCAGATCAAAATTCTAAAATGGATATATGTAAGCAAATTTAATGAGACAAAAACTCACTACTAATATTCCTCAATATTTTTTTATGGATCAGAATATTCAATATTCCATCAACAAGGGTGCGGGGGCCCACTCCTCCGTATTGCGCATTGACAACTAAAAGCAGCACTGAGCAATGGACGAACAGAATAACAAGAAGAGAGAACCAGCGAACGACGACACACAGCCCTGCCAAATCAGAAAAGATAGAGAGAAGAAGATGGAGGCCCAGAAATGGAAGAGATTGGTGCTTTCCTTCCTCCCACTTCTCCTCTCCTTTCTGTTCCTTTATTCCAAGAACTCTCCCAAGGTCAGTCCCCAATCTTCATCTGCACTTCTTCATCGATATTGGAATTGTTTCATTAAGTGCCTACAGATACATTAACTACGACAAAAACAACAACCAATTTTTCTCTCCATACAATCTTTTTTCAGTAGACAGTTAACCACTTAACCGCTGATTAATTTGCTGGGAAAGCGGGAAGCTTTTTCAACTCTAATCATGATTTTGCTATGTCTTTGAATTTCAATGTTTGGGTTTGCATCCAGTTTCTTGGATGGTAAAGTTCACATGGAGTTCTTTGGGACAGGTCGCTCTGTTGGAGATCGTGACCATGATCATTAATGGGTAGAATTAGTTTTAAAGTATTTGACGGGGTTTGCGTGTAAGCATTGGAAACGGTGTAGAAAGCATGGGTTACTCACCTTTTCAGAAGCGCTTTAACTGAATGGTTTTTTTTTTTGTTCATGTTAGGGCAAGTTGTTTTTCATCACTGTCACTCTGTTAGATAGATGAACGAACCCAGAGAGGGATAAATGATACCACAATTTCAGGTCTTAATTGGTGTGCAGTCTTTTTTCTTTTCTTTTTTTTTTAATGAGATTTGTAACATGTATGAATATGGGTGGATATCAATTTAAAGAAAGACTTTACGGGAATTGATTGTAAGTAAAATTATCATGTGAATAATACTAGTAGTCAAATTGGAGCTGAATCTCTCTCAATGGATCATAATAGTCAGTGGCAAGATTCCAGATTTTTGAAAGTGACCTTGATTAATGTGCTAATCTTGATTACATATGCGTGTTACAGCCACCTCAAAGTGCATGTAGCCTCTTTCCTCATGACCATTACTGGATATCTAGCAAGCGAATCGTGACACCACAAGGGGTCATCTCTGGTGCAGGTTGCTGACCAAATTCACTTTGTTGCTTTTCACTCCTTTGACAGTAATCATTTCTGCCTAATAAATAGTCCATTATAGCATAATGTCTCATTTTTACAGTCGAGATTAGAGGCGAGAAAATCATATCCTTGGTTAAGGAGGCTGATTGGGTTGGACATGAAAAGACAGATGAAATTGTTGACTTTGGAGATGCTGTTGTCATGCCAGGCCTTATTGATGTGTGAGTTTCAAGCATTTGGATTAGTTTTCCTCAACTGATGTTAACTCATTTCTAGAAAACAATGCAAGTATCCTGTTATAATGTTTCAACTTTGTGATTCTCTTATATTTTATCTAAGTGGTCAAAATGTATTGAAAATGTCCATGTGTCATTGGCTGGCCCTTTAGGGAATTAGGAATTTGGATCTTGATATTATTTTTTATTTAAGAAGATTAATTTTCATCTATTTTGAATTTCATATTAGTTTTTTGTTTTTGTTTTTGTTTTGGCAGGCATGTTCATCTAGATGATCCTGGAAGAGCTGAATGGGAAGGATTTCCTTCAGGAACTAGAGCAGCAGCTGCTGGTCTGACAAAATAAATTGATAATTGCTCTATCAATCTTCTTTATGTGCTATTAAACATTGTCTGTATGCTAATTAATTAACAAGTAAACATAGGAGTTGTTTTTTACTCTTTTTCTGCATCCAGTTATAGTTTCTATAAGAAACATGTGCAAAAGTGCCATGAATCCAGTGACTGCAAATTGATGCAAGACTTTATATGCTCCCTATAGGTGGAATCACAACTTTGGTTGACATGCCACTAAATAGTGAACCATCAACTGTATCTGTGGAAAATCTTAAGCTCAAGGTACAAAGAGCTGATTTTATTTTATTTTTGAAATCTTAGTGGATCTATGTCTAACGGGTGTAATTACATCTTTTGTCGAATCATCTCCATTTTGTTTGGTTCAGATCAAGGCTGCTGAGAATAATATCTACGTTGATGTCGGTATGTCCTAACACTCCTAATGATTAACATCTTAATATTGCAACTGCTAATGTTAACTTCCTATCTGTTATACGAGTAGGTTTTTGGGGCGGCCTTGTTCCTGAAAATGCCTTCAATGCAACTGCCTTGGACCATCTTCTCCAAGCTGGTGTTCTTGGTTTAAAGGTAACAATAAGGTCTTTGTTTCCTTAGTATGGATGTAACCTGTGAGATAAACATTCTAGGACACTGTATTATTGAACTGCATCTTTCTCATTTGCAGTCTTTTATGTGTCCATCCGGGATCAATGACTTTCCCATGACAAATATCAATCATATCAAGGAAGGTCTGTCTGTATTGGCAAAATACAGAAGACCTTTACTCGTTCATGCTGAAATTCAACCAGAAGTTGCTGAAGATTCAGATGACAAGGCAGAGGTTGGTGATGCTCGATCATATTCCACATATCTCAAGACACGCCCCCCTTCAATGTAAGAAATTAATGGCAATCTACTAAGCCTTGAAATTAAGTAAATAAATGGTTGTCTGTGGAGTTCAACTTTGCTTTAATTATCATTGGGAAGGGCTGATTCTTAATCTTCTTCTGGTGTTCAAAGGGAGGAGGAGGCTATTAAAGATCTGTTGACAATAACTAAAGACACAAGAGTTGGAGGCCCTGCAGAAGGTGCTCACCTTCATGTCGTTCACCTATCTGATTCAGGAGCTTCTTTAGATCTTATAAAGGTATCTCAAGACTAGCACTTTTTTCTGTCACCTAGCTTGCCACACAGGATTGTAACAGATGTAACAGACATGTTCTATTTTGTAGGAAGCAAAGGCTAGAGGTGACAGCCTAACAGTGGAGACTTGCCCTCATTATTTGGCATTTTCCGAAGAAGACATTCCTGATGGAGATACTAGGTTCAAATGTGCTCCTCCTCTCCGTAGTGCAGAAAATAAGAACAAATTGTGGGAGGCTTTGATGGTATTGAATTCAACCCCATATAAACAACAATGTTCACCTATATATCTGCTGTGGATTGGTTTTCACTGACTACGAAGTCATTTTAGGAAGGTGAAATTGATATGTTGAGTTCAGATCACTCACCAACAACTCCTCAGCTTAAACTTCTTCAGCAAGGTGATTTCTTGAAAGCATGGGGTGGAGTATCATCTTTGCAGGTTGGGTTTCTTTTATAATTTGAAACTTCCACGAATTCCCAATATTTACAAGAAAAAAGAGAGCGATTGAAGAAATTATTCTTTATAAAAAAAATATGCAGTTTGTTCTTCCAGTGACATGGACCTATGGACGCAAATACGGTGTAACATTGGAACAACTGGCTTTGTGGTGGAGTGAGAAACCTGCCAAATTGGCTGGTCAACACCTCAAGGTAAGTTTTTGGCTTATGCTGCCATGTTGAATTGGGAAATTGATGTGAACTTACCCAAGAATTTTTTTTTTATCAGCATTTAACTTGGAACGGTAAAATATGAAAGATCATTTAACCAGCCTAAAGTTGCTCTTAAATTGCAAAGTTGACTATCATATGCAGGGTGCAATCACAGTTGGTAACTATGCAGACATTGTTGCATGGGATCCTGATTCAGACTTTGACCTTGATGAAAGTTATCCTACTTTCGCAAAGCATCCTGTACGTCATTTCTTATACAAAATGAACTAGATTATGAAACAAACTTGAAATAATGATTTGGTTGAAGAGGTTGTTTATATGTCTATGAACCTGCAGAGCATCTCAGCGTATGCAGGAAGAAGGCTGTCGGGCAAAGTCCTTGCAACGTTCGTGAGAGGAAATCTTGTCTATAAGGACGGGAACCATGCTGAGGAAGCCTGTGGAAATTCAATCCTTGCAAAGTAACCAAAAGTTTACTTTTGCCTATCTGAATTATATACCATTCTTGTAACTACCAAATGATGTAATTCTACATTCTTACTGAAGTTTGCAATAGAAACTTGTATCCAAGCTCCGGAAGCAGCAGTTTTTCAAACTGGTCAATCTGATTACTCTGGCTTTCTTGATGAATTTTTTTTCATTTTTCATGATCATTACACAAGTCATACCAAAAGAAATGTCTGTCATCACTCATCAGTTCCATCTTCTTTTGATAGAAATTTATTAGGGGAAAATTTCTCAGGAGGGTCAGGAGGACCTTTATATTTAACCTTCAGTTATTCAAATACACTTGATTTATATTGCAGTATCACATTGTATAAAATTATTACACCTATACTGAAGGGCGAGTTCAATGCACAACAAGGAATCTGCATGCAAAGTTTCACTAACTTGCAATATTACTGTAAATTATTGTAACATAATGCCCAGAATTAGGAGCAAAGTACACTAACAAAGTTATAACTACTAAGGTCTAGACCCGTATCCAATTCCAGAACTTCCACTACCTCCTGGGCCATACCTGGTTCCACGGGTTTCACCTCCTGGGCCATGCCCGATTCCACGGGTGTCACCTCCTGAGCCATACTCGATTCCATGGGTGTCACCTCCTGAGCCATACTTGATGCCATGGGTATCACCTCCTGAGCCATATCCGATGACATGGCTGTAACCATTGTCCCAGAATCTGACTCCAAAGCCCGAGCCTTGCAAATTCATCAAAGATGCTTCCTTTTGAAGGGTTTGTCTTAGATGGCGGCTAGCTAAGGAAAATCCTATGAGGGTAATGACAAGTAAAATTAACAAGTAGGCCTTGCTGCGTGGTGCCATTGTTGAGATGGTGTGTTTGTGTTTTTATTGGTTATGTATGGATGTTGTTGGAAATGATGCTTATATATAGGTGCTGGTTTTTTGAGTCTTGAACTTGTCGATTTTGGGAGAAAAAGTGCACAAGTCTTGCACTAGTGTTTAGTTCGTTACAGGAACCTACCATGATCATTTCATGGACCCTTCATTTGAACAGATCTTAAGAACAAGAGATGACAACTGAGAAGGAAAAAAAAAAACTGGAATTCAGTGTTTGAGAGGGTCAAGTAACATACATTATAACATCAAAGATGCACACTTGTAAACTGAATTGGCTTCAAATCTTCAACTACAATAGCTTTGCCACCAAATTCATATTGTTTTAGTTCTTACAAGCACTTGCAGTGTTGCAATGCAACATGAGTCCGATTGGTCTGAGATTATACATAATCTACAGGGAATTTGGGGCTTTCTATGACAAATTTGCAAAAAATATAAAAAAAATTTGGACCATTTCTCGATTTGTGCGTGTCATCCTTGCGCAGGGGCCATGCTAATCTTCTCTGTATCGTTCCAATTTTATCAGATGTCTCCGAAGAGACAATCATGCTTGCTTCGCTCGAGTATATAAAGCACTACTCTGTCTTGTGAGAAATCGATGTGGGAAGCTCGCTTCATACGCGAAGGTATTAATTTTGAGCCATTTTGGGCCTCCGTCAAGACCCGTCATCAACTCTTTGGACTACACGGCCCAAAACAGGCCCAATATGTTATAGACCAATTTGAGCTTTCATATCGAGTAGCAAGAGAAGCAACCAAGTCGTATTGACGACATCATTCTACTAATTTTACACTGCAAGATTGGCCTAAACTAATCTTGGAAAAAAAGAAGGAAATTGACCAATCAAACAGTAATGAGTGTCAAGAAAATGAGAATTTGTAACGACCCAATTGTTAACGGCATCAGTATATCACTCTTTAGTCCTTTCCCACTTCCAAATGTGAAATGAGTGTGTAAATATTGTCAGCTAATGTACTTATCGTACGCAAACAGTAACCTAGGTTTAATGATATGAATTTGTATCGCATAGAAATAATATCAACTCCAAGGAAAACAGGATTGCTCTTTCCAGTCTGACTTGAATTTAATCTAATGCTGATTCAAAGATTTTCAGCAGTTTGCGTAGTGAATTTGCAACAACACAATATTTCGATGCACTCTATGAATCATAAAATGCTTCATTGGAGGTCAAGGATTTGCATGCTTCTGATGATAATAACAATAAGAAAAACTTCACTCATTGATCCAGTACGAAAAGATACGACATTGCACACACGATAAAGCGATAGAAATTGTTCAACAACCATTAAATTAAAATTAGACGGTAGGGAAAGCAGCGGGGATAGCTCAGTTGGGAGAGCGTCAGACTGAAGATCTGAAGGTCGCGTGTTCGATCCACGCTCACCGCATCCAATCTTTTTTTATCGGGGATAGCTTCAGACTGAAGGTCGCGTGTTCGATCCACGCTCACCGCATAATATTTTTTTTTTTTTAAATTTTCATATACAACCATGAATGACAATTAATATCCAGTAAAATATCCAATAAAATACATATATTTTACAATTTTTTAAATTTTCATATACAACCATGAATGACAATTAATATCCAGTAAAATATCCAATAAAATACATATATTTTACATGTCTTACAAGCCACCAGAATCACGAACTATAATTTGATGACATAACCAATCAAACATCACACACATCACCCTGATTTTACAAAAGAACTTATCACATAAACACACTCTTCCTTTTTTTTTTTTAATTCTATTTCATTTGGTCACACCAGCTTCTGATTATTCATGACTAAAACCACAAACAACACTATTACAACATTATACACATACCAAGATGATTCCTTTCAAGGCTCCACAAACTGGCTGCAATCAGCTCCAGTGGCGGAAAACGCTTCCACGAGCTTAGGAAATATTTTAGCCAGCATAATCTTGAAACCTGTTGAGTTTTCCTTCTCTTGGTGGGCAAATCCGGTCTTATCTTGCCCAAATGAACCTACAGGAGTGCCTTCCATGTAGTTCTTACAAGCTAAGAGAATGTGTTTGGATCTGCTCTGGAAATGTTCTTCAACTAACCCTTCAAAGTGCTGAAACCAGGACATGAAGGAAAAAACACTTGAAAAATTCATTCTTAAATTGCAACTAATATAATACAAATCAGAGATGTAAGATCCTTACTTTAGGAGGGTTCCTGAGCAGGTAAAGCATAGATTTGCAAGTAACAAGGAAAGCATTTTCATTGTAACTGACAGAGTTCTTTTCTCCCTCCAAACGGCCAATTTGTTTGTCATATCCTGCCTCATTGAAGTAAGGCTTCTCGTTGAGCACAAGAGCTTGAAGGGAGAGAAGAACTTGAAGGATGGTTGAGTGGCCTGGATTCCATACTTCTGAACCACTTCCTCTCCATGTATTCAAGAGGCTCAGGCACACTCTTCCCGACTCATACAAGTTTGGATTCAAACACAGACCACCCGAATGGTAATGCACAGACTGCATAAGAATTTTCACAATGGTTATGGCTTTTAGTAAAATTGTATGCTTCATATAACTTATCCATGGAATTTCCTGAGTAGTCTATGTTTGGTATATGTCAAATATGGCCTAATGTATCTTATCTATCATGTGTGAAATCTAATATAGAGTGAAAAACAGATTTTGACATGTAAGTATAGCACACATTAGCTACTGATCATTGAACACCTTGGATTTTTGACTTTTGACATGCAATAGGCCAAAATTAGACTTAATCATGAATGAAGAGTTGAGAGTACTTACAGGTGGTTCATTAGGATAATCAAGAGGAAGGAATATGTCGAAAAAGAAAAGTCCATCATGATATGGAGTTCCAGAAGCACCGACAATAGCTGCTCGAATCAGATCCATCCTTTCCTCATAGATCCGGACATATATTGAATCTGATATGTTCAAGAGAGGTTCATGCTAGTTAGTAAAAGCCAACAGAATCTAGCAAGAAAAGAAATAGTATCACAAAAGGCAAGAGCTAATTCTTTACCAGGAAGATCTCGCTCAAGAATACCCCATTCCTGTTGGACTTTCTTTAGCCAGCCTCTTTTTGCCTATAAAAAGTTGACACAAAATTTAATACAATCCTATTATTATTATTTCATATATATCAAGAAATATTGGTTGCATTTTCTTGCCTGAGACATTGATAATCCCTTTCCAGCACCACTGACGAAGTGGTGATCAGAACAATCTCCAACTATATCGAATTGCTTAAAGTGTTGGTTGCATGACGAGTTTTGGAGGTTGCCATTTTCCGGAGTTTTTTCAGTTTCCTGCTCCACATTTGCATCTTCACAAGAATTTAAGTCATCTGTTTGCATCGGTGCAAATGATTTGGGAACTTCTGGCTCATCAATGACCATGATTGCACCTACATCCGACATATCAGCATCTGCCAATGATTGTCCCTGTGATATTGAGCCATGGGATCCAAGAAATTTCGTGGCAATACTCGTAAGGAATCCAATGGCAGATTGTTGAAAACCATATGAACTAAAGCTTCTTTCAGCGATTCCATCAACATCCAATGAATCCTGTGATATATAACATTTCTTAGACTGCAAATCATAAAAATATTGTCAACAGGATTCTTTAAACATTGAAGCACATATTAAAAACATAAGGAAATATTAATCCTTCATATGTAGAGGAGGTGCTCACCTTTTCCTCAGGTTGCAAAGACTGTTTCTCTTGTTCTGTAAGTACTTCATTTGATTCAGGATCTTCATGAAGAAGAAGAGTTGCCAATGAACCTTCATCTTTATCCATGCGTATTATTTGGTAAGGTGCAACCTGGACAATAGGAAGGGAAAGGAAACACATATAAGAGACCCGTATAAAGTTGGATGTTATGCAAACAAATATACTAGGATATAAGCATCTATATATTTCATAACAAATGTTGTACCTGTGTTGTGATTCCACTAGCCCATTGCACTTGAACATCACCATCCTTAAATCCAATAACAACACCAATGTTGGAGAGAAAGCTTCCAACATTGCTCTCATCTGACTCGCCATCTCTATCATTTCTTCGTGACATAACTTCCTTTTTCATGATAGAAACATCACTTTGGCCGAAAACATGGTTCTTTTCCAGCTCAAAAACTATGTCACCAAAATTAAAGTTGAAATCAGGGTGCTCAACCAATTCATAAGCACTCACCATTTCCTCCATCAACTTCCCATCTAATCCATTTGTTTTCCACTCCACCTTCACCGTCCTCTCACTCGCGTCTACGAATTTCACAACCCCCCATCTTCCACCATTATCAACATTCACATCATCACAGCTTGCCTTTTCAAGAACAATCTCTTCAGGGAAAAAATCAGTTGCGTTGACAGCTGTCACAGGGACGATAGAACGCGACTCCAAACCCATGGACCGGCTTCCATCTTGCCAAACTACATCATAAGTCCTCTTTTTCTTCACAATTGAGTAAATATCTTCCAATTTTGATTCAAAGTCCTTGTTTCTCATCATCATCATCATCCCATTCAAGGAAGTTCCAAGCATGCAATACTCACCATGTAGCCAGTTGGTGTGTGGAAAGCAAGGCAATAAAGTCAAGTCCTTTGGATCTTGAACACAAGGAGGAGGGCTTAATAAAGATGTTTCATTTGCACAAGCCAACGCACAGGCTAGCCAGTCAACGTACACAGATCCTGCTTCAACTGAATTAATGACTCCCTCTTGATGAGTCTTTTTCAGCATTCCACAGAGCCATCCGGATGATTTTGATACAGAGGAAAGCGCAGCTTTGACTCTTTGACCAGGGTGATAAGGAAAGAATGAATCTTCAAGCAAGTTTGGAGAAATTGGGATCAATTTTTCGGATTCAGTCGCCATTATCTCACTCTGAGTCCCGTCATCAAATGTGATTTTCACTAGGTCAACGACGCGGTCAACTCTCCCAATCCAATTCCCGTTGACGACATGATCTCCAGCTGCAATGGAGCGAACCCTAACGAGCTGTCTGGAGTCGACACCTTGAACGGATTTCCCGAACACGTTTTCTAGGTCAACGGACAGGTTGACGTTGACGATTCTTCCCATTTGACCAGAAGGGTGTGCAATTGGGGAGACAATGTCGCCATGGGTGTAAGCCCTCTCGAAAGAGAGGAAATCGTCGAGCTTTCCAATGCTGTCCTCGAGATTGGATAAGATGCTTTGGGCATGGCCGCTGTAGATGGAGAAGATATCATCTAGATCTTCACTACTTGTTTCACTGAAGGTCTCGGAATCAGAATTGTCAAATGAATCCATAATTAGAAGATGTGATGCCAAAGGAGATATGCCCTAAAAGATAATAGAAGTCAATTTAGGACTTCTAAGCCAAAGGAGATTTGCCCAATTAATGGACTCTGAAAGTTGGTTTCTTTGCTTAGATGCCAAAGGAGATCTGCCCAATTGCCCAGAGTAGGAACTCTGCTGAATTGAGGTTAAGTAACTATTGCCAAAGGAGATTTGCCCTAAAGAGCTTTATATTTTGGTATTATACCAAGGATAGGTGGTCTGAAAGACAAGGATCTTTCAAAACCAAGGTTTATATTGCCAAAGGAGATTTGCCCAAAGAGAGCTGATTTCTGGGGATAAAAGAAGAATATTATGTAAGCTATATTGCCAAAGGGATGACCTCAAATTTTCTAGACCCTATTGCCAAAGGAGATCTGCTCAGAGGAACTACTACAAGTTTCAAATAATTTGCTGGGGTTTCAATTCATATAAACTGTATAATAAACCCTTCAGTTCCCCAGACTATAGAACAGCCAGTTCAAGTAGATCAGTATGTCCATGGTACCTGTAAGAGCAAAAAAATATAGATGTCTTAATATCTGCTATCATTTGATAAGATGCTGATAGAGTGCTAGGCTATACAGAGAGGGGTTAAGGTGGCATGAACATGTCACATGATGACTTGCCTATTCCAGAAAACCAGTTTGATCAAGTGGAATCAATGTTCAATTCTGGAAATTTAACTGAAGACAAAAACTTTGCATATGCTTAATTAGTCTATACTTTTTGAAGCCAAGTTGTACACAAAAGTATCTCCAAAAGTGATGCAATCAATAGGTCTCATGTTCTACCATATAATCATACGAATCCAATCTTAGACCCTGGCCTCATAGCAAAGTGTTCGGATCAAGGGATTTTAGCAGTTTCCCTTTCTAAGTATGCAACTAATGAAATCCAGTAGCAAATAAAGTGCTATTATAGGTGTCATGAGATCTATAATACAATCAAATGCAAGCAATGAAATATGCATAAATATCAGATTCAATATACCATGCCAATTTCCATTTAAGATCTCAAGAACTCAATTATAAGTAGGAAACTAATAATCCATATGTTGACAAATTTTCAATGTGCAGAATATATCAATATCATTTAAGTAAAACTATTAAACTAGCAACTGTTTTACACAAAACGGAAAAGAAGCAACAGACGAAGAAGATACCGGTTGCAGGCTCTGAAACATGGCTGAAACTGTTGAGCCCAATTCTTGAACACCCCAGGAAAAAAGCTGATAAAAGGAGCCAAACCCAGATCCTGAAAACTCCAAATTCACCTACCCTTTTGAGTTTTGATAATTTTGGCTATTTCTCAACTTTCAAACTGGGGGAATTAAAAAAGAAAAAGGTAAAAAGGAGTGTGAATTGAAGGTATTTGAGTTCAAACAAACTTGGGGAGTTCAGAGAGGAGAAGTTCCTCCCTAAATTCTTCCCATCAGATCATTATCAACCATGGCAGAAGAGCTCTTGTTTTTCCCTCTCTCTCTGAATCTCTGATTTCCTTTGTTGTTGTTGTTCTTCTGGCGCTTGTGGGATTGACAAATCAAAAGCAATATAAATGTCATAATGGATGATTGGATGAAATTGGAGACTATGGGTGTTAGGAAAGTGGGAAAAGGCTAACGAGCACAAGAATATACCAACAGGGCAACAGATTCGCCCTGCCCCACCACCACCATTATAATTCACAATCGTGCCTTAAATAATTTTAAATTAACAAACCTTTTTTGATGATCTCTTGCTTGGCCTTTTCTCTCTAGTGGAGTAAAACTTCACATCTTTTCACGATTTTATCCTTACCTTATATAACTCAACTCAAGTACTTGTTATGTGCCACGTACCAACGTAATCCCAAGCCCGGTTTAAGCTATATAATCCTATAATCTCACAAAAATCATAACACTATCGAATGAATGACCTATTATTCATGACATTGGCCGGGAGCAAATCAACAATTTTCATAATATTATATAATAAGAAATTAAGAATTGCATGTCATGTACTCCGGATGGTTATGAACTTATAATGGAAAGTACGTGTCATAAAAGATGAATGTGCAATAAGTATATGTATTGGCATTGGCGGATCTCAGATTGGCAGCATTAGCTACATTGCATGATGAAAGCATGCATAACGACGTACTAAGTACCTTTGTTTCGCAATATAAGGCCACTATTATATTTAGCTATATACACACTGGCTACAATTTGATACTACTTTTGTTTTGCAATGTAAGGCAAAAGTTTCTTCTTTTTTTTACGAGTGTTTATCTCAATACATTTCTCCATTTTTCATTGGTAACTAGAAATAAAAGATTAAATTAATATGTTATTTTTGGGAAGATTTTAACATTAAATAATTGAAATATAGACTTATATTATAAAATGAGATTTAATTTGGAGCTAAAATGTTTTTATATTACCAAAAGGAGGGAGTATTAATTTCAATGATTTGTGAAAAGAGTTGTGTACTACTCCGTATTAATTTGTGAAATCTAGCATAATGTACTACGGAGTATTAATAATATGATTTTCGTACACGTAATCTTTATTTCAAGTTGCAAATCAATGTTTTACGGCAGCCAACATAAAATTGACATTTTTAGACAATATTTTATTATAATAAATTCTAAGTCACATTTAAAATATCATGTAATATAATATTTTAAATAAATTTCCACCTTACAATCCATCAAATGCAATTTGAGATTATTATAGTCAAGCAATTTATCACTTATTACATGTAATATATTTTCATCAAAATCATGACCATTGCCATAATTTGGCGACTGAGGTTAATCTACCCTAATACATTATAAAAAAGAACCCAAGTATGTTGTAAAATTTGCGTCACGTGGTATTTTTGAATAAATTATTGTGAAATTATATTTTAATAAATTTTGTAACAATTTATAGTATTCTTGCTATATATACTAAATAGATAACATGTTTATATAATTTTTAATGTATATAATTTTCTATCTATGGATTATGTATTAGTTTACTACAATAGATAACATATTTATATAATTTTTATATACATCAATTCCTATGAGATGATATTTTCCATATTAATTTAATATTTTTATCTCTTAACAAGATTTAGGGTCTTAATATGTATTATTTTATCTTTTAACAAGGCATGAGCTCCAAGTATAAAATTTATATCTATATAATGATATAATTTTAAATAATAAATTTTGTTATGTTGATATATTTTTATTTTGAGAAAAAGATATAATTTTATGTTGAGGACTAAGATTATATGTAAATGTCAAAACAAAATAAAATTTCGAATTTTAATTTTAATTAATAAAAATAGATTTTCTTTATCTTTTATGCATTTACATTAAAGATTTTTTCTTAAATCAAAGTTTGATAAAAAAAAAATAGAAAAATTTACAAATCTTGATAAATACTTGCTTAAATTGAATTTTGATCAAAATTTACATTACATTTTTCTTAATTTACTTTTTATTTTATTTATGTAAATATAGAATTTTTTTTTATCTAACCCCACCTTACATCTAAATTTTTTTATCTCTATGTTTTTTTGTAATTTAATATGGATGATAGGTTGATTAATACATTGAATTTTGTAAATTTTCATATACATTAATTTCCTTTATATTTTATTTTTTCGTTATGTAAATTTAGTATGGAAAACAACTTTATAGATAATAGATGGATTGAATTTTGCAAAATAATACATAGATAATTTTCTCTATATTTTATCTCTTAAAACGAGGACAATGTTCTCTTCTATACTATTCTTTATATTGTATTTTTCATATTTACAAACATTCTTATTATTATAGAGTAAAAGATAAGAACCCTAATATATAATTTTAATAAATTCTTAAAAAAATATTTTAATAAATTATATTATGCTTTGTAAGTAACCTATCCTAATTATTATTATCTTTATAAAAAAAACCAAGTATTTTATACATATTAGTGTCTACAAAAATAAGAAAATATTATTTAAAAATATTCAATAAAAAGTAAAATCAGTATTTTAATAATTTCAATCTAAATTTGGACAAGATCTCCACAAATAATGGAAATTTTTTTAAAACTATATTCAATCAAAATATGGAGTACAATCTAAAAAAAAATATTTTTGTCTATTGCATAATTTATTATGATATTATATAAATATATTTAAAATTTAAAATTAATATCCTAGAATTGTATAGTTTTTTAGTAAAATTATCCCGTGAATATCACGGGACTTCAACTAGTTGTGTCATTATTCTTTAACGGGAATTTACGTTGCTAATAACATATATATGATACAATTATTTTTTTAAAAAAAATAATTTTAGAAATCAAAATCTCTAAAAATAAGCTAATAAACAATAAGAGTATTCACAAACTTCTAATTAATCTGTGGTGAAAAGTGAAAACGATAAAATCCTAAGAGCATACAAAATAATTGTTCAAAAATTTTGGTCATCAAATTAAAATAATGTTATTTCTCTCTACTATTTTTCACTTTTCATTTTTTTTTTATTTTCATTCTCCTCTCTTCAATGATACTTGTCATTGTGTCATTCAATAATGAAAGAAGAGTTTTGATCATCACAAATCACAATGACCAAAACAATACCCTCTCTCCTCAAATTTAATCTTCTCTCTCCTTTTAATATTTTCTTATACTCTCTTTCTTCTATAATCAAAATTTTAGGCAACCATTGGCAACACTCTAATAGAAACACTCTAATAAGAGTATTACTTTTTCACCCCCACGGTCTACAAAACAATAAGGTGCAAAGTGTTCACAAACTTTAATTTAAATATAATTTTCTCAACTTTTTCCCCTAGTGGAGAGTAAAGTTTTTGTTCTTGTCGTGACACTTTATTAATTCATTTTTTTAATTGGTGTTCAATTATGTTCCAAGTTGTTAATCGTGACTCCTAGTGATCTACCAGGGATTATTACGTAGAAAAAGTGAGCTTTATATTATTTGAATATAAAATATTTTTTACTTTTAGCTTATACTGAATTTTTTTTTTGATAAGGTAAGAATTCGGATACCAAACAGACTTGGTAATCCGAGAGGCTGTTAGAAAACGGCAGCCGTGAACGGCTGAGAAAGTCAAAGCATGCAGGAAAGCAATAAAAAGTACGAGATTTCGTAAAATAAGAACTAGGAAGAGTTTGGAATCGGGGTGAGTAAAGCGCTATAAAATAGCGCCGCAAGCAACATGTCGACCCCTCTTGGGCGTGCAAAATGGACATCTGACGTTCCCTCCACCGAGATCAAGGATCTTCAGAAGGCCTAGAGCACCAAGCGACTTTGCCCAGTACAACTCGGTCCAATGCCAAACTCAGCTCCAATTTCACAAAAATAGTACTAAAATTGAGCTCCAACAAACCTGCAACACAGAAAACAAACATGCCTTGTCTAGCAAGGACTTAATTTATTTAAATATAAATATAAAGATAAAATTAACTTGCAGCCCAAGCCCAAGGAATAAGACTTGGGACCCAAGTACAAAGAATTTCACAAAAAAATTCAAACTATCCTAATCTTACTCAAGTGCAGAAGCCAACATGAAATTTCTTTAATTTTTTCTTTCTTTTTTATTTCCAACTTGCTGCCCAAGCATAGAGATTTTCAAAGTTTTTTTCCCCCTCACGCAAGGAACTTGAGAATGATGTACGAACCCGTCTAAGGCAGAAAGCCGAGCAATCAAGTCCACGAAACCGACGACAGTTTCCGATGAACTTTTGTTTCGCCTTTAGCCTTCTTAGACCCTTGACATCTTACACCCAAAGGACCAGCCTCAACATGCTTCTTATAAGCACTACCAATTAAGGTCTCCTCGACCATGGTAGGCGAATTTCTGAGTTGATCATAGCACAATCTCAGTTTGTTCCTTAAAAAAATTGATCATCTAAACACCAAACTTTCTTTAAGCATTTTTTAGTTTTCTTCAATTGAGCAATTTGTTTCTTCATTGAGATGCCTAACAGGAAGGCATCCCAACAATTCAAAATATACAAAACATACCCACACATAAGGATCAACAAAGGCAATTTAATCAAGGATATGAGAGATTAGAAACAACCTAGAAGATCTCAGATTTCTTGGCCATTCTTCCTTCTCCAAAGAACATCAGGAGAATCCTCCTAGCAGCCATCTGCCTGCCTCCACACCCAGGAAAAACCCATGCCGCTTGAAGACTCGCCGCTGCCCCAAACTCCCTTACGAAGAGCAGGAGTAAGTGAACAGTAACGACGCCTCGCCATCCCTAATCTCCAGACCGCTCGTGGCTCCATGAAGGAGAGCCCACGACACGTCTTACGCCGCCTTCTTAGGAATGGATGAAGCTTGCCAATACATCCATGGGCACTAAGAGCGCCGGATTGATTCATGAATTGAGCGCCATCGCCTCTCGATCTTGGATCTACTTCCCAGATTCGGGGCAAAAAAACCCCTCTTGCTAACCAAGGAAGGCAAATTCCATGGCAACAAAAGCTTTGTAAGAGGAGATAAATGCAAATTACTCTAATTTGGGCTACTCTTTGAGATCTTTGGTTTCGGATTTTGTATCGGAGATACTGTTCTAGGGTTTGGGGTCGAGGGAACCATTAACTGTCATTTTATTTGGATAAAGTCCATTTAATTCTATGGGGTTTCGGAGGAAGAGATACATCTTGATGTCAAGGACGGCCGGACGCATGATTTTAAATTAGGGTGGGCTAATTATCATTAAAAAAAATTTGGTGGGCTAAATTACCTTAATTTAACTAATTTACCACTAAATTTATCTTTTTTTTATATTTTTTATCATTAATTTTACCCTATTTTAATTTTTTAGGGTGGGTTGGGGCCCATTGCGTCTGTGCATGCTTGATGCTATCGATCGAATAAATGTGAGTCAAATTTAGGATTTCAACCTAACCCTAATTTCGATTTCCATCATAATGTTTTTTTTTATAAGAAAAGGAATTTGGGTGGTCACTAACAAGCTAGTGACCGCCCAAGAGCATCCTGATGGATGAGGGTGTGCAAATCCGAGTCAACTGCAAGTGGAATAGAGGAGACGCGTCGGAACGAGCCAGCGATGTAGTCCGCCACCGAATTGCACTCACGGTTGACGTGAGCGATACCCCAATCCTGGAAACGAGCCAACAAACAGTGGATGTTCGAACGAAGCAACTCAATCTCCCACAGGCAGCGCCAGTCACCAAGAACAGCCTTGACCAGCTGCAAATTATCGCCTTCAATCTGGATTCAGGGAATGCCACGATGAATGGCCTCGATTAGTCCCTGGCGTAAGGCGATGGTCTCGGAAGTCAGAACGGACTGATGACCAATCAATCCTCCGTCGAAATGGATGGGGAGCCGCAGGAGTCCCTGAGAATGAACCCGTAAGAAGCCACGCCATCCGCATTAACTGCACCATCAAAGTTCAATTTAGTAAAATCACTTCTGGGTTTTGCGCATTTTGTATTTCCATCATAATGTTATTATATACTTATTTCATTCAAAAATATTTGTTATTTTTATAAAAAAAACACAAATATTATTAGATCACTTAATTTTATCTATATATTTTTTATAATTGGTTTTCTATTTAGAAATATTAGGAGCAACAAATTTATCTTTTTGGACATTTTTAAGAATAGAAATTTGGAAAAATAGGTTATCAAAAAATATTGTTGAATAAAAAATAGTCTAGAAATTAAAAGGTATTTTTGAAAGACCAAAAAATAAAGCAAATACAAAAGCGAAAGCAAAGAGAGCAGTGAAATTATGAAAAACAGAACACACACGTACCTTATCCTGTTTTTTAGTAAGTGACAATATCTAAGGGTCTTTTACTTTATTTCTATCCCTCGAAACGTCCTTATCCCGAGTCATCTTCTGTGTGAGTGACAATAAGGTGAGATCTTGCCTAATGACCTCCTTACAACTCTTTTTGGACCTATACGTACCAATCCCACTGCACACGGAGGTGTTCGAAAGCTAACATTTTGCACCTACGCACTGGAACATCGACTCTCCTTCTTTGCACACATGCATTTCCCACCCAACGCAATTGGTATTCACGCATCTCATCTCCAATGCCTACCACAGACCCACACTACCACCCCAACCTTGCCTCTTATAAATTCATTTTTATCTTATCCACTCTCATATTTGTACACATCTATCAGAACATCCTCATTCTAGCTACTTGCACCATCAACTTTTGCTCTAGTACTTTGGTAATCGGCCAACACTTTGATTATTACAACAAAGCGGGCCTAATTACCACCTTACAAAATTTGCCCTCTACGTATTTGCTAGAATTACGGGTTTATATAAAAAAAAGGCATGTTCATCTAGTTAATTAAAGGTTGTGTATGAACCGTACATATTTAGTTAGTCATTTAAACCCTAACACATATAAATGTAAACACATAATTAAAAATAATTTTATTTACTAAATCTACTCTAACCCTACTCTTAAAACAAGATAACTAGTTTGATCATCAGGTCGTAAAAAAAAATCAAAATTAGAAGTTAACTTTTTTCTTACCCTTAACATGAAACTATTATCTATTGGCTATAGACAATCAAACAAAAAGAGCATTCAACTTTAAAATAACCGGTTAATTGACATGTATAACTGAAATGGGTGGTGGGAAGAAAGTGGGAGACTTGTTAAGAACTTAAAAGCATCAATGGCCTCATATCAATCTCTCAAAATGCCAAAAGTAATCATTAACCTAATACAACTATGGGCAAGTAGAGGCAACTCTATACTGTATTATGCCTCATAGCACAAACCAAAAGCTACCACAAAAGTTGTAAATTAATAAAAAAAAAAATGCTAATACATACATAGTGGGAGAAGCACTATAAATAAGTAAACTCACAAGCTAAAAAAGTCTCCCGACTAAAATAGGCGTCAAAACTGTTTGTTAACACATCATTTGGCATCCAATCCAACTAACCCATATGATCAGCAATGCTAAAACATTTTTGCTTTCTATAGACTTTCTTTTTACACGTATTTATATAGGAAGTGCAGAATTGAAATCGTAATTATTGGACGTATATGTTGAAAGATGATCAAATGCAAGTTTGTGTTAGATAAGTGCCCACTTTGCCACTCATGAATTGTGGAAGAGGGGATATTCTCTAAAATGCACCACCCAATTCAAACACAAAAAATTGACATATGTAAAAAAGCCCTTCATATTGTTCAATCATATATACTATTTGGACAATGCAACTTAGACTTATATTTTTTATATTGAATTACAAATTTTAATAGAAAAGAGATAAGCACTAGCCTATGTGAAGTTTCCAGCTGGCCATCAACTCCATTCTTCAACATCCACTTTATGTGGAGATGTTAGCTTAATGATGTTCAAAATCTTCAAATCCATTTGAATGATTTTTATATATGTTATTTATATATACTAATACTATACATCTTTTATATATGTTAGTGGGGATACACCCTAGCAAAGTAAATGAGGCATATGTAGTAGCTATTCAAAAAATAGGAGGCTAGGATTTGATTCATTTGAACCCGATCCTGGTGGCTGGTTTAGTGGTTTTAAAATAAGGTTTCATTTGCTATGTCGAGTTGGAGGGGGAGTTGCAATTGAAATTATATTATATTAATAGTTAAATTTATTTTAAAAAAATAATTGGTTGTTTGTTATTATGAGCTGAATGTTTTAAAAAACTAAAATTACAGAAGGGGTATGGTAAAAAAATTTGACCCACACACAAATCGCATGATATTTATATTTTGTACACTCACGTAGTCACATACCTAGTATTCACGTGAATATTCTTAAAACCTAACCCTCTCATAGAGTTAAAGTTGCATATAATATATATGAATATTTTTTATAACATATGTCTTTGGAATATAAGTTAATTTTTTATGATAACATTTTTGTTGATTGAAAAATTAACGAAAAAAAGAGAGAAGAAATGCAATACGAGGATTTTTTAGAACATCACCAATTATAATATTGCTCTCGCCCAATCACATTTAACTTGAAGGAATTTGTTACTACTCTCTCGCTATGCGACATGGAGCCTATCAAAATTTGAGTGATTTATTTTTGGATTATTGGAGCTGGAATCAAACCTCCATGTTTTTCTTACGTGTAAATGAAATAGGATTGAGACATGGTCATGGTATAAAGAAGCTCCAAGTAGTACTTATCCTCTTAATTGGATAGGCCAGAGATCATGGGGGGTCGCTTGCCTAGATTGATTAGTTCTTACACACAAAAAGCAAACACAGTCCACAATTGATGGATGAACAAAGCTAGCTAGTTTGATTTTGAGATAGGTTCTTCCGGATGGAATTTGGAGTCAACTGGAAGGAGAAAGCCAAGTAGGGACGCAAACAAAAGCAAGTGCAAAGCAAAGTGATCATTAAAGAAACTAACAAATGATGCTTTTTTCACATCTTCCATTTGCATGCCACTTCAACATTCATTCAACATAAAAGTCACTTGCCCTATGGGCCGGGTGATCTAGTTGTTCACCACTTCAAGTATTCAACATTCGCTCGCCTCACATGGGTGACCTAATAATATGAGATATGGATAGATACTATGAAGTCCCAAATTCGATCTCTACTTTTGTCCTTTACTTGGATAAAAAATCTAAGTCTCGTCATTCTTTCTTTAATTAAATCGAGTCGATCAGTACAAATCAGTTTACCTGATTCGTTAATTCACAAACTTAAGATTTACCACCAAGGTGGGTCTGGTCATAAAACACAAAAGTTGTTCATATGTTACTTTTTTTTTTGGTCGGATTGTTCACATGTTACTTTGTACAAGTGCTTGTTATTTTCCTCCTTTTTCGGTACCACAAAGCCGATTTCGTGTATACGACTTGTGAGAAAGAATTGTCACTTATATATTTGGTAGGCCTGTGCACATGTGGCCCAAATTGGATCAAACCGAAAAAGAAAAATCGGATCCTTCCGAACCTGTGGTAAACTGGTCTTGAATGGTCCAGCCCGATTTTATCATGAAATCATATGGAAACAAATTCATTGAATTTTATCAAAAGTCGGAATTTCAATACAAGGCCCATATGAGTTTTTTTAGGGCCACAGGCCCACAATAGCATCAAACGGAATATCTGATACGCATTCCGTTGTGAAATTACTAACCTACCCTTCCTTTTAGTTGTCGGTTAGTGTGAGATTGTTTGCCTTGCGAAATTCTCTATATTTTACCGATTTCCGCTTCCATAAATGATAAAACTAGGTTTAGAACAATAATTCTTTCAACCAATTAATTGCTCCAAATCAAGATTATGAAGTTCGTATGTAGCTACGGTGGAAAAATTCTTTCCCGTTGTTCGGATGGAGGCCTCCGCTACGTTGGTGGCCACATCAAATCTTCTCCGTTATCAGCTCGGATGTGGCCGCGAATGTAGCGGAGGACTCCATCCGAACAGCGGGGAAAAATTTTTCCGCCATAGCTACAAACTAATTTCATAGTGTTGATTTCTTTAAAAAAAAATATTTTTTTAGATTGTTATTACCATATGTAGAAGATATAAATTTTATACTCACATATGAGAATTATTTTATTTTTAGAATCAAATAAAAAACTTAAAAATTGTATATCATACAAAATGTCAAGAACAATCATGAATTATTTATACATATTGTTTAGAGAATGACGTTCATATATCGCGAATAAACTTTTATCTATCAAAAAACCTAATATATTATTTTAAAAATATTAAAAATATATAAACATATTATTAAATATTTAGCTATTTTTAGAGTTTTTTTATCAAATAGATAAAAAAAGGAATAAAAAAGATATATATATATATTATTATTGTCCATATTAAAGGAATTAAACATAAAAAATAATAATTAATTTAATAAATAAAATTTAATTTTATATGAAAGATAAAAATGAAGATAAGTTATTTATTGAAAAAAGTATAACTAAATTAATATGAAGTGGCCTCTAGAGTTTCAAACTAGTATGTATTCCCGTACCTTGTACTGGTTTTTTTAAATAAAATATTTTCAAATATATATATTTTCAGTGAAAAATAATCATGTAAATGCTTAAATATAAATTTTGAATAAATATTTAAAATCAATAAACTATAAAATTGTTTATTTGAAAGAATAATATTGTATTAGTATTACGAATTAAATTAATATCCAGGATAAATTATTTAATTATAAATATAGATAAGTAACAATATAAGAACTTATCAGTTATTAAATACATGGGACCATTCAAAAGAAATTTAATTATAGTAATATAAGATTGTACGCAGGCTACACTATATTTATATTTAACTTAAAATAAGTATATTTATAGATATATGGCTAATATTCTAATCCTATATAATATACAGTTACAATGATAACTATTCAATTAAGATATATTAGATAAAAAAGATTCTATCTAAAAGTAAAATAATATTCTAGAATATGTATAATAGCATACAAAAATATCCGAATGATCTTCCTATTTATCATATCCAAAAATAAAAGATTGTTTAATTATAGAATTTTTTAATCCTATATTCTAAAAACATGGATAAGAGTTTGTCATATCAAAAATAAGAGAATAGTTTTTAAAAAAATGTGTTGTGATCCAATCTAAAAGTAACATGTGTCGTTCAATAAATTTTTTAACCTCTGCTTTAAGTTATAGTTATGATACGGTCTAGCGGTTCGTTCCGATCTAGACCGGATGCACAACTCTAAAATTTGGTTTACAATTCAAAAACATTTGGGCCTGTTATTGTGTGGATCCCTGGGCTTGGGCCCAATAGCTAGTCGCATTTTACAAACTTCAGGTCTGCCTACTCTTAGAAAATTGTGATGATAGACTTTTACGCCGAGAATTTTTTAAAAAAGAACATTTATATTTAAGTTTTTGAGTTACTTATCATATTTTTAATTAGATTTAGAATAAAATCTCAGTATGTCAGTTTAATATATGTATATGTATATGTATATGGATGGATGTGTAGACCCTCACGTTAATATCAACCCACTAAACTTTAACATAATATCAGAGTTGTTCAGTTATAGATCATGATTCCTAGTTGATTGAGCTTACAAGTCTTTAGGTTATACTTCTTTTTTTTTTCTTTTTTTTTTTTTTGGTGGGCTGGGCCCTCGCCCAGTTCGACACTTTTGTGCCTACGTTTGGACCGGAGTGTGGTTGGACCCCGTAAGGGGTGTTGCTCCTCCCAAGCCTCTCTGCTGCATCCACACCGCCAGAGAGTCTCGAACTCGAGACCTCTGGACGAATGCTTAAGCGACCTAGCGTCAATTACCACTAGACCAAGAGGTACTTGGTCTTTAGGTTATACTTCTTACCAATTAGTTTTAAAATAGAATATTCCTGGACTTATAAACTAGGCTTATATACACCTAATATATCTATTTAAAGGTCGTGTAACTAAACTTCAAAAATAATGAAAGTTATATCACCAATCACCATATTCTATTTTCTGGCACAAAACATGAGTTATCAATTTTCGTCTTACAAATGTACGAATTATTGTAGCTTTCTCCAAAAAAAAAGATCAAATTGGAAAGATGGATTATTATTTTGAATTCGGATTAGTTAAACTTCAATGCCAATTGCTTACCACACGTTTTGTAAGTTAAGACTACAATCGTTATCCACAAACTAAACACTGTCCCCTTGTTACATCCCTTTTCATCTTTGTCTTCATTTGTCTACGAAACATACGAATAGTTTACATAGTATTAAATCTATCTCAGATAGGAAAAAATTATTCACCTAAAATATGGCAAACAATATTTTACATACAACTTCTCTAATTCTCTAATACTGATGAACTTCACCAAAGTTTAATTATTACTATCTTTACAAACAAATGGACGAACAATTTTACATAATAAACTAAAATAAATTAATATATACCCCATCCGTTAGAAAATATTTGATACTTAAAGATCGATTTCCATGTTAGAAAATATTTGTCATTTTTTTAATTTTGTGCATGTCTTATTTCAACTTTGCTCTTTAACAATTGGTCAAAAAAAGAAGTCAAGATATTATGATAGAGTAAAATTATATGACAACTTAATTTTAAAGAGTACTCCATTTAATTGTAATGGGGGTAAGAAATCTAAACAGAATTATGAAGTACTCCGTATTGGATTTAGAAAAAAAAAATTATAATTAAAGTAATTCAATTAAGGGTAATTAGATAATATTATAGGCCTTTTTAATATTTGTCAAATGTCAAATATTTTCAAACAGATCGAGAAAGTACACAATATGGAAAGTTTTTAGCTTCAACGTTATAATCAGCCTATATTACCAGTACAGAAACACTATGTTTGATTGTAAATCACATGTCTACATTTTATTTTTGTCTCCCAACTTTTAAAAGTTTGGTATGCCATATAACCTTCAATCCATGACAGCTAAAAAATGGTAAGTGCTGATATATAGTTAGTTAGCCATATTTCAAGTGACACATGATGCATATAGGTACGATTTGTTAAGCCAATCTATTGTCTAAATTTTGAGTAAAAAATATATTTTATGTTCATCTTTCTTCTTCTTCTTTTATCCATATTCTTTTTCTTTTTTTTTTCTGGTTGTCGAATTGGTAGGTTTGTATACACATCAAACTGATGTTTGCTTCCGTTTATTTCACTTGCAAATGATGTTCAGTCAAAAGTCATAAATGGTAGATCGATAAAAAAGAGGAAAAGGGTAGGTATTATTTTGTGTTCGTGGAGCTTGTTTATCTTTTACTCCTGGTTCCTTTTTCCACTCCCCAATCATATATGTACTGTTTGCTTTAATAGGGTGTTAACTATAATCAGTGTACTACATTAATTACCCTAGAGAGTAGAGAGGAAATACGTTCAATTTACTATATTAGGGGTAAGAAAATACAGTTGTGAAAACGGAAACTTTGCGCAAGACAGCTTCAACACAAATTAAAAAGACAACACAATACAAAATTGAGTCCGGAACCTAAAATCACCCGTAAAATAGGCCATATTCCGCTAAATCACCCCGAATATAAATATTTATTTTGAACCACCAATAAAACACCCTCCGTTAGCTAAATACCACCTTCCGTCACTTGGGCCGTTAAAAAAATTAAAAAACCCCAAAATACCCTTGTCTTGCTTGCCTTGTTCTTCCTCTCTTGTCAACCAAACCAGAGAAGACGGAATGAAGAATGAAGAACTCGAAATCTTCACTGGCGACATATCTTCTTTGTCTCGTCAAAGTCTACAAATTCATCTGCAAAAATGATCGTTTTGAACTCATTCTCAAATTGACGGAGCCAGAACCAGAGGACAGAATGACGGACTCGAAGTCTTCACCGCCGGCATATCTTCTCTTCCTTGGGACGGACTCGAAGTCTTCACCGTCGGCATATCTTCTCTTCCTAGTCAAGAGTCTACAAATTCACCTCCATAATTGATCGTTCGAAGGAACCAGAACCAGATCTGAAAAAAAAAATCGTCTTCACCCTGGAAACCAGAACCTCGTTCTCGGAGTTGGAATCTGGGTGGATCTCCAACCACGAGGGACTCGTCTTCGGTGAGGCCATCGCACGAGAGCCAAGCGCCTCTAAGATACTCCATGGATGCCCGGTGATGTACTCGTCGACTGGCCTTTGGATTCGAAGCTCACCAGAGACTACACCGACGACGAGATCCACCCGATCGTGTCGAAATTAGTTGTCAACACAACCGATCACGTACCGCTCGAGTGCTTGTACAACGTGGTGAGCGATTTGACTACGGATTCCGAGGGATTCGAGGCTGATTTTCCAGATCGAGTGCATGTACAATGCTCCGTTTCCCCCTAATGGTAAGGCCAATTTTTTCCAGATCTGGTTTTGCTTCCTTCAATTGAGAACGAGGAGTTGAAACCGATCAATTTGTTTGACGAGGCAGAGAAGATATGCTGGTGGTGAAGAGTACTGGTTCCTTCAATATGCCTTGTTTAATGATATCGTTAAGACGTGCTTTGAACAAACCGATCAATTTGTAGATGAATTTTGCAGATGGATTTCTAGACTTTGATGGTGCAGAGAAGATATGCCAAAGTGAAGACAGCCATGGCGGCGTTTGAGGCAAAAAATAGGGTTCATATAAGACAAGGGTATTTTTGGGTTTTTTAAAAATTTTAACGGGATAAGTAACTGCATGTGGCGTTGAGATAACGGAGGGTGTTTTACGGGTGGTTAAAAATAAATAGTTATATTTGGGATGGTTTAGCGGAATATGGCCTATTTTACGGGTGGTTTTAGGTTCCGGACTCTACAAAATTTTATAATTAAATTTTTTTATCCTATAGGCGTCGCATTATGAAATTTGATATAAAATTACAGTTTAAAAAAATAAATCCTAAAAAAATATAGTAACAATTTTTTTTAATCATCCTAAAAAATATACTCCCTCCGTATAAGTCTATTTGTCTTTCTAGCCTTAACTAGTTGTCTAATTGTACTTGTCTTTTTAAGTATTTTATCCAAAATTTTCCAACTTTACCCTCAAACAACCCATGCAATTAATTGCACACACACATCTCAAGAAGTAAAGTAGGTAGATTATAGGGGTAATGTGGTTATACTAGCTCTTGCCTTAATATATGTGTAAAATGCTTAAAAGACAAGTAGACTTATACGGAGAGAGTAGTAATTTGGGAGTTATATAAGAGTTGATCACATATATTTTAATCATCCTCTGGGAGATTTTTTTTTTTTTTGAGGGGTGTTATTCAATCGCTTTCTCGACGTGGATCGATTTGTTTGATACTCTCTCACTAGCTATTAGAAGTTTGTTTGTTTCCTCATTAATCAAATATGAAAGTTAACATAAGTGAAGCATGTATTATAAAACGTGTGATCCGATCATAAATTAAGATTAAAAAGCCAGGCTAGACGACTACTTTGTTAACATATAGATGCTTTGTCGATTGCATCACTCGGGTTGAATCAACAAGTGGTTTAGATTGTTTATCAAAAAACAAGTGGTTTAGATTAAATTAAAGTTAATTATATAGTCTGAATTGGTTATAAGAGAAAATTAAGGTGCTTAATTTCAACAGGTTCTCGTATATTTCAGGAAGGTTTGGGCGGTTTGGTTTGTAAATCTCTATCTCAATACATTAGGGTGGTTCACATATGTAAATTTAGAGTATGTCAAGTGCGATTCTATGAAAAAAATAAATAATTGATAACAATATAAAACATTTTTATCCCTAACTTTAGTCTTGGGATTAATATACCAACATGGCAACATGCACCGGAAATGGAACACACAGAGCTCAGAGCCTCAGACAGCATGCATGTAATTGACAACAACTTGTACATATAGTCGATACATCTAAGCATAGGAAACAGACCCAGATCACGATCGAGAGGCTAGAAGTGGTTAAGTATACGCTCTTTGATACCATATTACCTTATACACTCCTCAAATTTCGATGCTGATATTTGTCAAATTTCGAGGCATCAATTTTGATCGAGTAATGTGTCGGGATTTTTAATTATTTCACATATAAAGTTGAGATCCACTTTGTAACTAAAAAATTTAAGTTAATGGGCAGGCGTTTTACCCCATTGTGTGTATATATATATATATATATTAGTGAATTTGTTATATAATTTATGATATAGGATATTTTTCCTAGTACATTTTCCAAGTGTTAATTAGTCTAGCCTAATTAGTATGACCGGAGTTTTTTTTTTCAATAGGTCTAACATATCAATCTCATTGATTTTTTTATGCCGTATGTCTTTTTTTATTAGAAAAATGAATCGGCCGGATCAATATTAAATAGGTGCAATGAATTTTTTTAACGAATTTTACATAACTTATTGGATCCGTCTTCTAACTCAACAAATTAAGCTAATGGATAAAAGTTTCAATCTCTTTTATATACGGAGTATATGTTAATCAGTTTGGCTAATGTGTGCCCATGATAAAAGTGTTCATTTGGAAAAAAAATTCAAAACTATTCCCTAAATTAGAAATAATAAACCCTTTTAAAAAAAATCAAAATCAACAAACAATATTCAGATTTATCAAGATTAGAATTCTAATTGTGTGTCAATAGACACACAATAGAAAAATCCTATGTTAATAACTAGATTTGTTATATAATTCCCAATGTGGGACGTTTTTCCCACCAATATTCTAACAATCAAAACAATCGGATTTGTACAAGAGTTTCGATTAATGCATGAACAATACATGCTCCTAACTTGAATATGTATGCTTGATTCAGCCCGACATGTTAAAACAGATACAGGTCCCACGCCCTTTCCGTCCCCGACGGCCGAACTTCCATTTGAGGTGTGACACAAAGTTTGGTTGGAGATGAATAACTAAGAGCGGTTGGACGGAAATACCCTCGAGATAGCTCAAAGGGCTCGAACAGGCAGCACGGGCAATTTGGTCCATCCACCGCTGCAATATTTGTGATTTTAGATCACCCACTCTGTGAGAAAATTCACATTCGGGTTCGGGTTCGGGTTCGGGATGGAGACCCATCACTCCATATTTATTAAATATTCAAGCTTATTTATATAATCCAAACCTAACATGCATTATTACGCAACTCGATCTACAAGGCTGCCACATAATTACATTTAAATAAGTGGGCAAAAAGAAAGGAGGAAAATGCATGTCTCATATGGGCTAGTGATAAGAGGACATGAGAGTACGTTGAAAGGTTTCAGATTCAATTTTTGTTCTGTCTCTTCACTTGGGTGAAAAATCAAGTCTCGTCATTCTTCCTATCACTAAGTTCAGTTAGTAGGTGTAAATCGGTTTAACTGATTCGTGCGCTTTGTCAGCTAATTTATGAATTCGATCGGAAACTATTAAAGGTAGGTTTCTCCTTAAAAAAAGGAAAGTATATATGTAGTGTCGTTTTTTAATCTTTAAATTAGCATAGAGATCGATCGAAAGAGAATAAATTGAATAGTTTAAGGGTAAATTTCCATCTAGATCTAAAGTGCTAGACCTACGTACAACAATTAAAGTTAACCCTTCTATTGATCTTGACCATTATATGATCAAATCCATATACTTTTTCGTTGAGATTCAATTGGCATTTTAATAGATTTTTTGTTTAAAAATATTCATTATTTGACATACTTTAACCTATTTGTTGTAGCACTACATTTATTTATTTTCAAAAGGCACATCTTAAGTTTCTCCGTTAATGATAATGACGTCGACCGGAGGATCAATTTGAAACGTTTTTTCAGTCGGAACTCGTAAGAAAAATTCGTCGAGAAAATACGAGTACTTATTTCATAAATTAACTAAAGTATTTAAAAGCTATTTAATCTATATTTTTATCTAATATTTTTTATAATTAATTTGTTTAGTTTGTTTTTTTAACGAGACAAATATTTTTACCTTTTGACTATTTTTTAAAAGACAAAATCAGACAATTTGACAAAAATATATAAAATAATCAATATTGTTGAAAAAAATATACTAGTATAAGATAAGTATTTTTAAACGGAAACTTACAAAAAAAAATTCAATCATTTTCAACATCTTCCTATCTACTTGTGTATAGCATTAAAGCGATCAAAAAATTGTCCGTGCGTATGCACAAAGCTATTTTTTTTTATAGATATATTAAGATATTTTATATTTTTAATTATACCATTTTCATTGTCGTATATTTATCTTAATTTATTTATAAAAATTTTAAATGTGTTTAATGATGCAAAACTATTTAAAAAGTAAGCATTTGATAATCTTACATTCTTCTTAGATTAAAATTAATAATGTAAACCGATATTATATGGTTCCATTGTTAATGTTTGAATATATGGCTATTTTCATAATACGTGCCTAATGTAATTTTTTGAAACTATTGTCCCATGTAATAATTAAATTATCTCAATTATAATTCTTCCTAAGTACTATAAACCATGTAATTGCCATTAACATACATAAATATATATAAAAAACAAATTCTAAATAGTTTAGGTTTTTTTCTTTTACTTTCAAGGTTTTTTTTCTTTTTCATTTGAATAAATAGAGTAACATAATCCCATTAATATAGTTTGGTTCTTATTTGTCAATAGAGTATCATTGCATTTTGTACGCTGAAAATTTCTCATAATATATATTTTATCGGTGAGAAAATTATACAACAAATTAATTAAACCAAAATAAGTATTTTCTCCTTTCACAAATATAATTTACCTCGAATTTGATAAATTTGAAAATGTGTAATATTTTTCTTATTTTTTCCTTAAGTTTGAATTGCTATCGTCATTAGTTACCTAATATAAACATTTGCAACATATATCCTTTGGTTTATAAAAACTTAAACCTAATCTTATTTTTCATTTGATTATCTTTCACATTGTTTCCTTATTCTTTTATTATATTTTAGAGGCTAAAACCATTTACAAATTACTAAAAATAGCTCATGAATTACGTACGACCAAGGATGGAGCTTAAAACGTTTTTCAACAAATATATTCACAATATATGTGATAAAGTAATTCACACCTTATGCAATAAAACATACATATGGTTATTATCTTGGTGTATTGGCCAACAAAGATATTGGTTCAAACTAAATATGGTCATCAATACCATTTAGGAATAGTGTGAAAAAGAGGTTGGACATTCTAGATGATGTAGTACAGGTTTGAGTTTTGAGTTGTTGTTCGTCTTGTGTACCTCAGATTATGATGCTACTTAAAGTTTCTTCTTTGTTCTTCTAGGGGTCCTCCGAGATTCCTCTTTTTTAATTTCACTACATAAAGAGGGTTTGAGGGGGAATGAATTAGTTTTTTTTTATAGGATTTTAGAAATAGGCGTTAGATTTGAGTGTAAGTGTTGTACGGAATTTTAATTATTCAAATCTTAATTTTCTTCGATTTATTATGAAATGCAAACATCATAAACATTGAGTTAAAGAAATATTTTTAATTTAATATGAATGAAAACATAATATATACAAAAAGATTTCTCAATTGTCATGGATTTTTCTTCATTTTAAGCTTCTTATCTTATATAATAAAATAGATTTATTTTGCAAATGGGAAAATTTTACATAACTTTAAAATTATGGTAGCAAATTTTTATATGAAAAAATGTCTATAAAATGATACCATATCGATTTGAATAGTAATTTTTTGATTTGTACACAATCATCATAACCATCGAGTTAGAAAAAAAACCTTTGCTTTATATGAAATGAAAAATATACACAAAATATTTCTTATTTATCATAAGGCTTTGATTTCTAATTTTTTTTATGATGATAATAAGATAGAATATACATGTGGGGAAATAAACTTACAAATAGAGAAACTAATATGTAGATAGATAAATGTCATTGAAGAATAAAAATGAACTAAAAAATAGTACGCTAAGAAGATTTGAACCAATGACCTATGGGTTGATGGGAAAACACTCTCACCACTAAGCTACACATAACTTTTTGACTTGTTTTTGCCAATAGTAATTATATAGGGATTATTGTGAGCATAATTAATGAGAGCAATAAATGGTGGCAAAACCCAATCTTATATGTATATATAAGATATAGGTCACAACCGGGGCCCACTATTTAACATAACCCTAAAGCACTACTAAATTAAACTAGTTCTGTTTAACATAAATTGAATCAAATGAAAATGGGGCTTATCATGAAAACAAAGAACGAATTTGGACCATCTGATTGAAACACTAAAAATGAATCTATGCCATTCAATTAAAAAAATTTTAAAAAAATAAAAAAATGATATAAATCGAGTATTTTTTTTTATTTTCTTACTTTATTTTTTAGAGTCTTTTTGCGTGTGTAGAATGATATAAATCGAGTATGAACATAAGGTCATAAAATGTGAACATGCAATACTAATATGTGAACGTATACTAAATTTTATGAAGTTAAAATGCGGTTACATGTGAGCAACTCTTGTAATAATGTGAACATATATATAAAATATGGGAACAAAATGTAAAATGTCAAGCATCGTGTTTTTGGCAAAAATAAGCGAAAAAATAAAAAATAAAAAATAATTTTTTTATTTATTTATTTGTCAAATTTTTTTAAGCCGTTTAACGCCTGTATTATGATTTAATCGAACATGAACATATGACCATAAAACATGAACAAGCAATACTAATATGTGAACACACTTGTAACATATGTGAACATATTATAAAATCTCTTAACTGAAAAATGTGATAATATGTGAACATATGCATAAAATATGTGAACGTAACGTAAAAAATCATATTTCTCGTTTTTGGCAAAAACAAGCGAAACTAAGAAAATTAAAAAAAAAATTATTTTTCATTTTTTATTTTTTTTTCAAAATTACCATTTTACCCCTACCTCTTTAACCATCCATTTCTCAAATTCAAGGGTCCTCATTTATTTCTAGTTTTCACGATAAGAATCATTTTCATGTGAATCAACCTCTTGTTTAACATTGTACTCTAAATGTCTTCAGACATCTAATCAAACGATTAGAATTTTATGATACTATCGTGTAATTTGTGTATATCTAATTCGTTTATTGATCCCCTTTTTTTGATCCGAAGGGAAGGTTCAACCTTTAACTTATATTATTGAAATTAAATAAATTGTTAGAAACATACATTGTCCGATAACAGAATAGTAGAAATAGAAAGTAAAGGCTTAGAAAACTCAATAATAGAAATAGAAATATCTTAAGAAACATTGGCTAAAAATCAGCAACATGGTTCGTCGTTCTCCAAATGTGAGTAAACTTGAACAGCACATTTCCATCCTTTAGCAATCGACGATATTGAATAAGTAAAAGAAAGTCTAGATGAGTCGGAATCGGATCGAGATTACAACTCTAAGAGGATAGCCCAAATCACAACTCTAAGAACGGAACAAACTCCACAATTTAAGGTAGAACCATGAATGAATTAAGTTACCTTGGTGATCGAGGAAAAGACTCTCTCTACCCGCTAATTTGTTCTTTGATCCTACACCAGCCATTTTGTTTAAATATTGTTCTACGTTATAAAAAATATGAGGACATAATAGTTTTACTACTCTTCTTTTCATAAATATTTTTCATTCTAACATTTTTTGTTTGTTCAATAATATTTGTTATTTTACCTATTTTAATTCAATATTTTTTTAATTTTATCCTTGAAATTTTCTAAAAGGTCAAAAACAATAATTTTTTCTAAAAATAAAACTGAGTAAATAATCATAGAAAGATCTTAGGTAAAATTAAATATTTTTTAATATTTTTAGTAATTTTTAGAAAGATAAATATTTACTAACAAAGAGTATCAATTAAGATGTTGAATAGATGTCTTCAATGATGACTACTCCATCCGTTCAAAAATACATGATGTTTTAGGATTTGTTTTTAAAATTAAGAATTTATGTGATTTGACTTAAATACCCATCAATCTTATGAAGATCTTTCCTTTTCTATTTTTATTTTTATTATTATTTTTAATTAATGAGAATAATATTAAAAAAAATGTGGTAAATTATATAAAATATCAAGTATTATTGAACAAGAAAATCAAGCTAAAATATCATGTATTTTTGAATAAGAGGGAGTATTCTTTAATCTATTAGCACCAGTTTATTCAAGAAATAAATGATGATATTTATCATATCTTGGGAATGTATTACACACAACATATACGTGGTGAGACACCAAAACATGAAGATAATAGTACACGAATAATACGTGGAAAGGAAACGGCAATCACTAGCCACATGAGTTGTTCAGCAGCGGGCCCCATTCGTTGTAGATGAAGATAAGGATTACACATAGTTACACATCGTCCTTTTTCTAGTTTTCTCTCAAATTTAATTATTGCAAATCAGACCTAGTCCCATTAATTACCAATTATTTATACTAAAACACTTATTAAATGCTCTTTTTCAAAAGAGTAAAAAGACGAATTTTTAGAGAGAGAAAAAAAAGAAAAATATGGAATGTTCGGGCATCTCTCAATCTCTCATGATTCTCAACAAGAGAGGACGAAAACAAAATAAGTGCAAAGTGGGCCCCACCTGACGTGTACCTTAGCTGGTTCAACTCGATCTGAAATTTCCCATCCACGCCAGCCGCAATGGGGCCCACCACATGGGGCCCCACATTCGCGGCGACTCGCAATTGGTTTGATCCGCCAGCCGTGGTGGGGCCCCATTCCCTTTTACAATATAAAAACCCGCTCCATTTTGGTTGGGAGAGAGTCAAAAAGCCAAAACTTGCAAAATAAAATACACTAAAAACGCCCTCTCCAGAATCATTCATATAGGAGAGATGGTTGTTGTAGCCGGAGGAGCTCCGACGAGGTTTCCGGCGAGCCGGAAATGGATGGTTGCTAGCGAATGCGGGTCGGGTTTTGATGGGGACGATTTCACCGATCAGTTGGCGGCAATTACGTTGTCGGATACGGTGTTCGGGTTCTTGGGTTCGAGTCACGAATCCGCGGAGAGTAGTGGTAGTAGCATCGAAAGGTTTAACAACGACGAGGAAGAAGACGAGGCCGATGAGCTCGAAGACGGTAACGTTGAAGAGAACAAGGCGTTTTGGGATAACCAAAGCAAGGTTTTGAAGGTAAATTTTTATCATTTTAAAATCTACCCTTTAATTTTGGCGGATAATTCATGAGCCAATTCTAATTTTGTATGGAAAAAAAAAGTGGTCTCAATTCAATATGAAAATTTTAAATCAATGTATTTAGACATATAAATAGACTAGATTACTAAAGGAGCTTTAATTTGAATTGTTATGATTTAAGTATGTAATATTTGTATATGGAAACAGGAAATATTGTGCAAGAGTAGTTCGGTAGAGAAGGAGATCCGAAATGGGGCGAAAGAGGCAATGAAGACAGTAAATAAAGAAGGTAACATTTGTGTTTGCCGGAGACACGTGGCGGATGAAGGCGACACCTGTCGGAGCTGCCTTATGAGAGAGATATCCCGGCGGCTCCGGGAGGCCGGATTTGATAGCGCCGTTTGCAAGTCCAAGTGGAGGAGCTCACCGGAGATCCCTTCAGGTGAACACTCAAAACAATGAGCTTTGCATGTAACATAATTGGTCCATTGTTTACAAGAAAAATGTATTCACGGGTGTGATATAACATAATTAGTCAAGCGATAGTAGTATCATGAGGTCTCCGTTTCGATTTTCATAGGCAATGTCATTAATAAAAACAATGGGACTGACTTTGTTGTTTCCATATGATTTGTAGGTGAACACACATTCATAGAAGTGCTAGACAATTCGAATCCCAAAAAGGGACAAATTAGGGTTATAATCGAGCTAAACTTCAGAGCCGAGTTTGAGATGGCCAGAGCAGGCGAAGACTACAACCAATTGGTAGCTCGTCTCCCCGAGGCATTCGTGGGTAGATCCGATAGACTACGAACCATAATCAAGATCTTGTCCTCGGCCGCAAAGAAGTGTATGAAGGACAAGAAAATGCACATGGGTCCATGGAGAAAGCACAAGTACATGTTAGCCAAGTGGTTTAGCACGTGCCATAGAATGGTGGAAGCTATTGTACCAAATTCGACGTTGGCCGATGCATCGTGCCCTAACAAGCTTGCATCTAAACCTAAATCTTCAATGTTGACCGTCGCGTTGCTTGACATGGTGCCTAAAGTGATCGCAGTTGTGTGAATTGAGTTTGATACGAGCCCTTTCAGATCTAGATAGGGCTCACTGTGGAGTGTATAGGATAGCGGAATTTGAGCTCACTTTGTATTGTAATTGAGATACTAGTTATGTAACGAAATTGTTTGTGAGACTTGTGATCGAGCTAGCGAGTAGCTTCTTAACTTATATAGTAGTTGTTTTTGGCTTTATGGTTGCCTTCGTTTAGAGAATACCATTAGGATCGAGCATGGCTTACAACACCTTACAAATGCAATTAGAGAAGTTTTCGCCGAGATGTTGAAAGTTTTAAAATTTGGATTGGGCTTGGTACTGGCCCAAAACGGTAATTGGGCTTTGTACAGGCCTGTTAGTTTTGTCCAAGTCACTGTGAATTCTGCTAAAATGTAGTAATGGTCCATCGAGCCTGACCCAAAATGGTATCATCTAATGTTTTTTTTTTGTTTGAGTCAAATGAAAAATAGTTTTTATTTGTAGTGACTAGTGAGTATATGCTTAATTTTTTTTTATACAAATCAATATAAGGTGGGACCAGAATTAACATGGAGGCTCGAAAACGATCAAATTTTATAATATAAATTGATTGATTTGTTAAATTTTGATTAAATTGATATATGCAAGAATATTTCTAAAAAATATACGTATATTATCTATAAAAATATTATTTTCAAAAATAATTATTAAATTGATATAAGGAAGGATATTTTTATAAAATAATGTATCTTATTAAAAAACGATCTTATCTAAAAATAAAACTAATATATTGATTGATTTTTTGTTTAATATATTAATATAATTAAATAAAAATAATCTCAATATTTTAACATCCGTTTTAGTATATAGTAATGAATGATGATGAATCCAGTGTACTCGTACCATGTGATTAAAAAAAATTGTTAAGGTATTATATAATTCTTAAAAATTGTTTTATTTATCTAAAAAGGTAAAATTGGCTTATTTTTATATAACGATAACTCGTTTTTTATTTGGTCAATTTTATAACGAAATAACCCTTCCCAAATATCAAGTTGCAAATTCACGAGAACTCGATCCGATAACTCTAAAAACCCTAAAAATTCAAAGTCACACATACATGTTCCCAACCACCGAATACTAGTTAACAATTTGCTAAAGATGAGGGGGAAACAATAAAGTAAAGTGTGTTTAGTACTAATCTGCTCGCACAAATAGCTGAAATTGCTAATTATCTGAACGATTCCAAAAAAATAACAAAAGAAATTACAAAGGATATTTTTTTCTTTGAAATATCTATAACTTAGTTCATAACGGATGGTTTTGAATATATACCAAGCCCTTGTCTCTATCAAACCAGAACATAATACAGAGGTCGAATTGGATCTGAGCACGGGTTGCACGGTTGGTTGATCCTCAGAATCTCATCTCATTTAATTCGGTACTATGAATCAATGTATAACCTTGTACCATTCAAATTTTTATTTTTATAAAAATGTTATCACCGTCATGATCACCAACGGCGGACAGCTGGTTGAGAGATTAATCAATACACAAATTGACAATCTTTACATTACAATTCACAATCGAGGGTTAGAGCATTTGCGTTGTCTTTTTCTTTTCATTGATAGCATCGAGGGTAGGAAATAAGCATGGAGGATTCATAAAAGGAGGAGGTATTAGTATTATACACAAGGACTCCTCTAATTTCACCGATCCTGATAATTCCTTTTTCAATTGGATTCTTTCGAACTACAAGTGGATCCTTTAATTTCACCAATCCTGGTAATTCCTTTTTCAATTGGATTCTTTCCAACTAGAAATTTGTCAAAGTTATGATCTTTTCTGAAGGGTTCTTTATTGGATTTCTATTTTGTGTCTTGAGGGATTGATTGCTCATCAATCATGATGCTGTTTATTGGATTTTTATTAGGTGTCTGAGATTTGTTTATTTGCAATATCTTTGTGTAGGCGTCCATGGAAATTGGGAATTCGGCTTTTGCTGAAGTCCTAATAAAATCTCAGATAATGTACGTCATGCATGCCCTTTGAAAGAACATTCCTACTTCTCCAATTAATTCTCTAATGGAGTCAGGTTCCATCCATTCTTCAATCTCAACAACGCAGTTTCCTTTTTTAAGGGTGGGTATATGTTTTGGCCAAGAGTTCCAATTTGATTCTTTTGTAGATGTATAGATGTTTTATGTTAATGGGTTTTTAAGGAATTGTGCATATGGCATTTGGAGAGGTGTGTTGTTTGTTGATGTGCTATAACTCCTCGTCTCAATTGAAAGAATATTGGAGAGAAAGAGGGCTGAAATCATAAGAATCTGTCATTTTCAAGAAAGACAATGAGAGAGGAGGGTGGTAATAATTTCTGGATGAGGACTGCCTTTCAACGATCAATTAGCTTACCTGTTAGGAATAAGCCAGAAGTGATCTTGAGCCCCTCTGAAGGGAGCAGCAAATCGCCTGTTAGCAATAAGCCAGATGAGATCTTGAGCTCCTGTGAAGGGAGCAACAAATCGCGGTGTCCTCCCAAGAAATCGGCAAGCTTTTGTTATCGTGATCCACCGATGAAAAATAAGCACAAATCTGTATCATTTTCCACACAAACTGCTATCCCTGATACATTTGTGGAAGCTCAAGCTAAACCCAAGTTAGTGAGAACGAAAACGCTACCACCTCAGCCTCGGAAAAAGGATTCAGACAAGGGAATCATGTGGAAATTGCTTAACAATGATTTTGGTAAATCCCAGAAGACAACAACTACTACTCCTAAGCAAACTCCTTACTCGAGCCTTTTCAAGCACTTTGCGTCGGTCAAACTTGATGGGCGCAAGGATTTAAAATGGACTAAGTACTTTGAGCATAGAGGAGGACTGGTTACCACTTTAGAAACCGATGATCAGCACATGGTTGATCTCTCTCAGTTGTTTCTTGGCCTTAGATTTGCCCATGGTGCTCATAGCAAACTTTATCATGGCATTTATAAAGACGAGGCTGTTGCTGTCAAGATTATCACCGTTCCAAATATAGACGACGCAAACAAGATCTTAGAAGTCCGGTTGAAGAAGCAGTTCATTTGTGAAGTCAATCTCCTCTGCCGTCTTCAACATGATAATGTTATAAAGGTAAAAAAAAAAAGCATAAATTTGCAATTCCCTTGTTGTATATGAATTTCTAATATGAGGCTTTTTCGTCTTGTTATATAGTTTGTGGCAGCATGTAGTAAGCCACCAGTGTATTGCATTGTTACCGAGTATTTGCCAGAGGGGTCGTTAAGGTCATATCTACACAAGCCTGAGCACAAAACTCTTCCTTTGAAAGATATAGTAAGATTTGCATTGGAGATTGCTCGTGCAATGGAATATGTGCATTCTCAGGGGGTCATACATCGGGATCTGAAACCTGAGAACATTCTTATAGATGAGGCTTTGCATATGAAGATTGCTGATTTTGGAGTTGCTTGTGATGGTGACGATTGTGATCCTTTTAATGATGATGATCCTGGGACTTACCGTTGGATGGCGCCTGAAATGATCAAACACAAGTGTTATGGAAAGAAAGTTGATGTGTATAGCTTTGGGCTCATTCTTTGGGAACTCGTTTCCGGGCGTATTCCATATGAGGACATGAATCCTATTCAAGCTGCCTATGCTGTAGTTAACAAGGTTTGGTTCTGTTTTCATTCCATTATTTCATTGTTTTGCTGTTTTTGTGTGATTGTGTCTTCATTCACTTGAAGACAGTTCTATTAGTGCTTCTAATACAAACAACTTTGAAATTTCAGAATTTGAGGCCTCCTATTCCAGAGGATTGCCCTCATGTAATGCGAGCTTTAATCGAAAAATGCTGGCTTTCACAACCAGAGAAGAGGCCCGAGTTTTCGCAGATTGTCAAAGTTCTTGAGCAGTTTGAAGCATCTCTTGCTGTCAATGGTAACCTAGATCTAGTTCAGAATATTACATTTCAAGATCAAAGGAAGGGTCTCGTTCACTGGATCCAAAAGCATAGTCCACCACCGCATTCCAAATCTACTATGAAACCCAAGTTTTGTTGATCCTACTTTCATAAGGCTCTTTTGTTTCCTGTATGAAGATGAAGACCTTTAGTTTAGGGTGATTTTTGTGTCTTACATGCATGAATTACTAACTACTAAGCAATATGCTTTTAAGGTGGTATAAAAGCATAAACCCAAATTTGCTTCGAAACCCAAGTTTTGTTGACACTTCTTTTATAAGGATTTTTTGTTTCTTCTATGAAGATGATGACTATTAGTTTAGGGTGATTTTTTAAGTCCAACATGCATGAATTACTTCCAAGTAATATGCTTTTAAGATGATATAAAAACATAAACCCAAATTTTGTTATGATATCCTGTTTATAAAAGTTTCTCTTGTCATGTGTTATACTTAGAATTTTTGTTCATAGTCGTTTGCCTAATTGTGCAACTGCAAATGTCTACACTAAGAACAGCCATTTTGATGATTAGTTATCATTGGGGAGGCGCAAAGCACTTTAGGCTATTCACCCACAAGCGTAATTGTAACAAGTGAGAAATGTGGATGCATTATCTATCTTTATATTCCTTCTTCACATTCATCACCCACTTCTTGTTATCCTTGTCAAGTACATTCACCCAACAACAATATTTACTCAGTGAGGTTCCGCTATAGCGGAATTTGGAAGGTCAAGATGGAATACCCCTACCCCACCTTCAATATAATGGATTCATGTTAATGTAGTCTTATACTCACATGTAAGGTCAAATTTAAATGTGACTATTTTTATGGGATTTTTTCCATGACGAGAAACCCACCTTCAATATAAATTTAGTGTTGATGACGGTCTATTAAAGAAAGAAGAATGAGACTTTTCACCTAAATACATGATTTCATTTTAATTGGAATCAAATCTGAAATCTTTTAACATCTCTTGCCATCTCTTCTCATGTTTGATAGGATATATATAATTTTGTTATAAGAACACGTGTTTAGCACGTGAGTCAAGTTAGTTTTGTGTTTGTTGCTTGTGTCAGAAGTAAAGCTAAGCTTGAGCATAATAACTCTTTATCGAGACATTGTAATTCAGTTCAGATTTCACACAATACAAAAGTCTCTCTTTCTCTCTAAATCAACATATATGGTATCAGATTAGGGTTTTTTTCGATCGATTCCAAGTTCATTTGATATGGAACGATTCTGGTTTACTTCACTCCCCTATTTCTCCGACGATGGATTCGACAAATCATTTGTATCTCCATCCGTCCGGTCATCTTGGTTTGATTCTAGTTTTCAAACCATTCGATGGACACAACTTCGGCGATTGGAGGCGTTCGATGCGTCGTGCTCTCTCAGCCAAGCACAAGTGGAGTTTTATCACCGAAACTGCCGCAAAACCTGTCTCCGGTCATGTTGATCTTCCTCACCGGGGACAATGCAACGACATGGTGGTTTCTTAGATTCTAAATTGCTTATCTTCTGAGATCTAGGGTTCCGTTAACAACATTGATCTTGCTAAGGATGTTTGGGATGAATTGGAGAGTCGATTTGGTCAATTTCATGGCGCGCAGTTGTTTTCCCTCAAGAAAGACCTAATTTCACTCATTCAAGGTTAAGATTCAATTTCATCATATTACACAAAGCCGAAGACGCTCATGGATGAGTTGTCTAGTGTACGATGAATTCCTTCATGTTCTTACGGAGTAGCGAAAGAGCTCTTTGATTATGAAGAAAATCAGAAACTTCTCCTTTTTCTCATGAGATTGAATGGCAAATATCTTGCTACTCGTGGAAACATTCTCATGATGAAGCCTCTTCCAAGTTTGAGCACTGCTTATGGCATTCTTCTTCAGGAAGAGAAGCAAATATCAGTTCACAATTCTTCATCAATTTTGGCTGACTCCTCTTCAATGCATGTTCATTCTCAAATTGAGAAACACACCTCTAGATCTTCCAAGAATGAGAAACGGTGTTGCACCAATTGTAAAAAGACGAAGTACAACACCGACCGTTGTTATTTCATCATTGGCTTCACAGAGAATTACAAGTCAAAATCAAAGAAATCGAATGGCAAATCTCAAATTTCTTCCAAAAGCTTTGTTGGCCAAGTTGAGTGTGGATCTTCCTCTACTAAAAATCAATCATTTCCAGTCATTACTCAGGAACCGCATAATCTCTTTTTGACTTTGATTTTAGACAAGTCAAATTCTAAAGGCGTGGTTGATGATTAAGAATTTGTTGCATTTTGCTGGTAAAGTTCTCACTACATCTTCTAATACTTCCTGGATACTAGATATTGGTGCTTCTAATCATATGTGTGGAAATCTATGGATGCTTGACAACTTGGATATGACCCACCAAGCTCTCAAACAAACTAAGATGCCCAAATTGTTGGATATTACTCACCAACAACTTGAACAACGAGAATTGAACGAACGAAATACAAGAACAAGAACTTGAATTGAAATTGCAAGGGAAAGTAAGCAACAAGAGAGTATTTTCGTCCAATCTCCACAAATGAGGAGGAGGAGGCCGACCTTAAACCTAACACAAAGCCTTACAAAATCAACCCCCTCACTTAAGGAAATTACATAAATTAACCCGAAATCCCGAAAACTTATAAAGTGTCCTTAACCGTAGAAATGTCACTTAGAACCATGAAGCACAATAAAACTCCAACCTTCACCGTCATTAGCCATCGGAAACTTATGAGCCATGAGCTCCTCCTTGATTTTGTCTAGTATAGACTTAGCTAGGGCTCGTGTGATGCGCCCAAGATAGGGCATGGCTCCTTGTCTCGGCTTCTTAGCGCCTCGAACATCGTCTTTGGTTGCTTGTCCAAGTATTGGCTCCCCTTTATCGTGCAGATTGGGCTTGTCTTTAGGGATGGAATCTTCACTCAAATCACGGGGCCATGACTCGGTAGATGGAATCACATCATGATATCTTCACTATTAATCAAGTCTTAATTGTCACCTTGCCAAATGGACATGTTGTGAATGTAAATAAATCAGGCAAAGCTCGATTATCTGGGAATCTGTTGCTTCAGGATGTTTTGTTTGTTCCAACTTTCACTTGCAATCTTATTTCCATTGCAAAACTGGTGTCTGATAAGCATAGTCAAGTTATTTTCTCACATGACAAGTGCATGTTACAAGATTGAATCTTCAGGAGGAGTTTGATGATTGGTAAAGCAACTCAAGGATCTACATTCTTCAAGACTTCAGTTCAAATGATCAGTCTGATTCCTAAATTGATTATAGTAATTCTGTTGATATTGTTGACTCAAAAAACTCTAATACTATAGTCTCACATACTATTATTGATGTTTCATATGATGTCTTACATGCTCGGTTGGGTCATTTACATTTTTCTAAGCGCAAACACTTGACATGTGTTGACTTAGATAATACCAGTAAGAATACATGTATTGTTTGTTCCAAAGCTAGAATTCAACGTCTTCCTTTTCAATCTAGCTCTATTACTACATCTAAGCCTTTTTAGTTTATACACTTCAATGTATGAGGCCCTTATCATCGACCAACATAAGATGGTTTCAAGTTTTACTTGACAAGTAGATGATTATTCAAGCAACACTTGGATTCATCTCCTCACAATAAAAGGGAGTGCATTCAGTTTTATCAAAGCTTTCATTGCTTGGGTGGAGAGACGGTTTCTTACAAAGTAGAATGTATAAGAATAGACAACACTCTTGAATTAGGGTCAGGCAAGACAACTAGAGATTATTTGGCATCTTTGGTGTATCTTTGCAAACCAATTGCACTGCAACTCCACAACAGAATGGAGTTGTTGAACACAGACATAAGCATATTCTTGATGTCACTAGAGCTCTCTTATTTTACTCTCATTTGCCATCCAAATTTTAGGGTGATGCAGTCTTGACAACAGTTCAAATTCTTAACAAGCTTACTAGTATTGTTCTTCATAATAAGACACCTTATGAGGTGCTTTTCAACAGAAAACCAAATTACTCTCATCTGAGAGTCTTTGGTTCTCTATGCTTTGTTTCAACACTCAAACAAGAGAGAGATAAGCTGCAAAGTCATGCTAGGGCTAATGTTATTTTCCTTGGTTATCCTCTGGAAAAGAAGGCTTACAAAGTCATGCTTTTAGATACTAAAAAGGTGATCAAATCCAGAGATATTCTATTCTATGAATCAATATTTCCATATTTTGAAAAACAAACCAATTTTCAGTATTCGCCTCCTCAACCTTTTGTTATTGATGATCCACCATACACTTCCATAAACACATCACCACGATTATCTTCAATTAATCCTTCTAGTTTTACTGAACTTCATCCACTAACTTCTTTTCTTCCCACTCAACTTAATTCCGAATTAAGAAGATCATCTAGACAATCTCATTTCCTATTCACAAAATTTACCTCCAACAACAGAACCCTCTTCTTATAAAGAAGATGTACGATATCCAAAATGGCAAGAGGCCATGACAATAGAATTCAAAGCTTTGGAAATGAATAAAACATGGGAGATTGTTTCTCTTCCTCGTGGAAAACTTCCCATTAGCTACAATGGGTTTATAAGTTCAAACTCAAGAGTGATGGTTCATTAGAGAGATATAAAGCTCGACTTGTGGTCAAAGGTTTTACATAAAAGCAAGGTATTGATTACACTGAAACCTTCTCTCTTGTGGTCAAGATGACTACTATTAGAAGTCTAATTTGTGTTGCCATGAATTAGATGTGACAATGCTTTTCTTCATGGTGACTTACATGAAGAAGTATACGTGAAATTTCCACAATGTCTTCAAGTTCCTGGCAAGAATATGGTTTGCAGACTAAAGAGGAGCCTTTATGGCCTTAAACAAGCATCACGTTAGTGGTATGACAAGCTCACACAAGCTCTTATATCAAAAGGGTACAATCAGTCACTAAATGATCCTTCTTTGTTTCATAAGAAAACAAATTCTTCTTCAGTTTTTGTGGTAATATATGTAGATGATATTCCACTTATTGGTGACAATGAAAAAGAGATTGCTTCCTTGAAAGCATATCTTAATGATGTGTTTAAAATTAAAGACCTTGGAGAACTAAATTACTTCTTGAGCCTTCAATTCACTAAAATTCCTGGTGGTTTATTAATGAGCCAATAGAAGTTCATCCAAGAGCTACTTGATAAATATAGTTGCTCATCTTTACCCACAATGGTCAGTCCTCTTGAGATTAACAACAAAATTGATATCTAGGGATTTGTTAAAAATCCCACTACCCCTAAAACGTGAGTCCAAGTTACAAGATCAACGATTCATGACCAAATTAGGCATGGTTAAATTCCACCCTGATGCATGAAGCCTGCCATGTCTCCAACCGACGTCGATGAGTTGATTCGAGTGCCTTCTGACGGACCAATTACAAGAAGTCGAGCTAAGAAGATTGCTCAAGGCACAACAACAATCTTGGTTCGATTGGCAGCTGTTCTTGAAGAGCCAACCAAGCCTAAGTGGATCTCGTGCATTCGACATCAATTGAGCCCGGATTCCATGGATTAACTCAAGGGGCCGAAAATCATCTATTTCCTTATTTAGAAACATGTATTAATTTGTCTCACTTTAGGGTTGAATTTAGTAAGTGACTGGGTGAGATAAATTGGTATATGGGTCAAAGTCAACCCTTTGACTTGACCATTCTAAGTAAGAGAAAATATCTTATATTTACTTAATAATAGGCGTGTTTTGTTATTTTAATAATGTAGAGAAATCAGCCAATAGGCTTATGTTAGTTGGTTGATCTTCTCTCTCTTGGTTGTTAGAGATATTTTTAGTTTGTTTTAGATATTTTGAGTTTGTTAGGATATTTCCTTAAATAAATAAATCAACCATGATTTATTTTATTTAAGGGAATCTAGATAGATATTATTAGATATTTTATTATATCTTGGGAAGCAAGACAAGGAGGCCTAAATCTAGCTCCTAGGGCCGGCCACCTTCATCTCCTTGCTCCCCAAGTAATAGCTTTTTGTATTCTCTATTTATACTTTGCAATTTCATTAATAAAAATCAGCTTGAGAGAGATTAAACCCAAATTGGTTTAATCTATCTCTTGGGCCAAAAATAACGACTTTGTGTGTGCTTGCAATTGCTTCGATCGTCATCATCATCATCTCGAGATCTCTTCATTCTCTTTGTTCGAAATCTGATTTATAGGATAATCAATTGGTTTGTTCTAGTTGTGATTGTTAAAGATCAAACTAGTTAATCAATCGGATTTAGCGTTAGAGCCAATCCGTTTAAACTATCAACTTGATCTATACTATAATTCTGATCGGTTCTCTTACTTCATTCATTCAACTTCGAATAAGTTTGGTTACTTGTTGTCCACGTTTTTCTCACATTGATTGCAAATTCAGGTTGGAATATCGTTACAAGGCAAGATCGGGACTTGTGTGGGTCATATACGAGATTTCTAAGGAGTCATCCGAGGCAATCACGTATCAAGTGGTATCATAATCCAGCGTCTCGCCAAGTAAAAATTTCTTTCCTTAATTTGCTTTCTAGTTGATTTAATTCAGTTTTTATCCCAAAAATCCCGCCTTTACCCAAAGATTGAATTTTTGAGACCAAAGTTAGAATTTTTAACCCTCAACCACCACATCTCCGCCACCCCACCACCACGAACCACCACCACCACCCCGAACTGGTGTCGCTCGACACAACCGCACCACCCCTCACCCTTGTCCGAACCTAACCCCACCAACCCCATCACCAACGGACCACCCTAACCCTAGATCGCCTACCCCACCCCCTTTCGAACCCTAACCCTAATTGGCGGCCAAACCCAAACCCTAACCCTAAATTGGCGGCCAACCCTAGGATCTGAAACCCTAACCCTAGTTCGAACCCTACCTTCCCCTAAAACCCTAGAAGCCGAGCCCAAACCCTAACCCTAGTCTCAGCCGAGCCTTCACCAAACCCTAAATCCTAAATCCCCTTGTTGTTGCTTGCACTCCAAGTAATAACCCATCTAGGAGATTTTAAGGGATTTGTTGCATGCTTTTGGTTGAATTGGTTGAGTTTGATTGCAATATAGATTAGCTTTTGTCTTCCTACAATTTTTTATGAGTTTTTATTGCATGTTGCATGATCAATAGAGATTCATATTGCATTGTTGATATTTGCTAATTTTTGTCATTGCATTCCATAATTTCGACCTAGCCCTATCTTCTCTTGTTAATTTGGCTTCTAGTTGGTTTCATTGGTAGTGTAAAGTCACTTAGATAAAAAAAAATCAGATTAGCCTAGTTGTTTTCGTTTTTGCCTTATTGCATTTACTTTGTATTGCTTTGTTATTCTTCATTCTAGCACAAGAGTAGTTTGTGCATAAAGTCAAAAAAAAAAAAACAGAAAAGCAAAAGTGATCTACCCCAACTAGTTTTAAGCCACTTTTAACCCTAGTGACTACTTGCTTAAAAATAGTTAAGTAGAAATCACTTTGAAGAAAAAGAGTGACGAAACAAAAGTCACTTAGCCTACCATATTTCTGTCCTTGCATGATAAATTTGGCTTTATTAACTTGCATAGAGTCAATTGAGAGATTGCATGTGTTTTAGAACTCATAGAGGGATTAATTGCATAGCTTGTCTTATTGCATACTTGCCATTTGCTTAAGCTGCATATTTCCTTTATTTATTATTAGTATACCATATCTACACCATATCTACCCATTTACTCCCTCAATTGAACCCAAAAACTGAATTAAGTTGATTGGATTGCTTTGAGGCAAGTTTTGGCTTGATTAAGGTGTGGTATTGCTTGTTGTGATTTGCAAATCGGTATCCTCAAGTCACTCATCCACAACAACAACAATACAACAATCCTTTTGATGATGTGACTTATGGTTATCCCGGGGAAGAACGGCGCCCATGGCATCCTCCCCTTGATGTTTTCTATAACCAAGCTGAGGTTGTAGAAGATATTCCACCAGCTTATGGAGTACAAAGGCCGAACAACAACAACAACGCTAACCAACAAATCAATCAGATTGGTAAGCGTTATATTACGATCAAGATAGATCCATTCAGTGGAGAGCTCAATCCAGAAAAGTATCTAGAGTGGGAACAAGCTACAAATTTCATCCTAGATCACATGGGCTATGAAGAATGGGAGAAAGTTGCAATTGTTGTTATTCACTTCGTTGGGACTGCTAGAAATTGGTGGTTCAGAATGAAGGAAGATAGAATCAGAAAGGCCTTACCACCTATTGAAACTTGGGGCCAGCTGAAGTTTGTCATGAGGAAGAAGTATGTGCCCGAAGAGCATACCGAGCACATGAGGCTGAAAGTTGTAACATGCAAACAAGGTACCAAGTCTCCAACCGAGTACTTCAATGAGCTAGAGGATTTGAGCTTCAAAGCGGGAATTCATCATGTGAGTGATGAAGATATACCTCCAAATCAAGTGGAGGAGGAGAGCAATGGACAAGAGGAGGAGGACGTAGAGGCCATTGAACCAGATTGCACCGAACAACCTCTAACTTTGGTAACAATGCGTACTCTTACTTTACAAGAAACACCTAGGCTAGATCAAAGGGAAAATATTTTTCATACTAGGTGTACTGTAAAGAATCAAGTGTTATGCATGATAATTGATAGTGGTAGCTGCTGTAACATTATTAATGCTAAAGTAGTTGATCACTTGCAATTAAAAACCCAACCTAGAGCTACTAGTTATGGTCTAAATGGTATTAATGATTCTGATGGTCCTAACTTAGTCACTCATCAATGCTTAGTCCGTGTTTCCATAGGCAATTATGTGGATGATATCATGTGTGATGTGGTAAACATGGAATGCACTCATATCTTGTTAGGTAGACCATGGTTATTCGATAGGAGAGTTATATATGATGGCATGCTTAATACCTATTCGTTTAACTATGACGGGAGGAGAGTTTCTCTTCTACCACTGTCGCTCCAACAAGTTTTACAGGACCAGGTACGCAGAGACCAAGCTAGGGCACTTAGGCGTGCCAAGGAAGAGAAAGAGGAGGCTGATTCGGCAGCCAAGCTTGCGGCCCGGCGCTCGGCGCCCGACGCACCAACAAAGCCAAGCGGCGTTTCCCAGTCTCCACCCGGGCGTTCTGGCTCAAATTTTAGGACAACATCAAGGACAGGTGGAGCTACTGTTTGGGACGAAAAACGCCCAGAGAATGTCCCTAAATCGTCCAAAGTGCCGAGCAACACTTCCAGCAGTGCACCAGAGACGAAAACGGGGCTATCTCCCAAACCACTCGAGCGTTTTGGCTCAAATTTTGGGAGCACTTCAGAGACTCAGAGAGCTACAGATATGGAAAAAGAACGCCCACAGAAAGTGCCAAAAAACGGCATAAAGGGCAGTGTAGAAAAGCGCTCTCTAGTGACTCAGTCTAGTATTTCTTTCCCTAACTCTTTTTGCTTACTTCTTATGAGGAAAGATATACTTGTTATTAGTCAAGATATTTCACATCTTCCAAAGTGTATTCAAGCTCTATTACAGGAATTTGAAGATGTGATGCCTGAAGAGTTGCCACAAGGCCTTCCACCAATTAGAGGCATTGAGCATCAAATTGATTTGGTGCACGACGCTTCTTTACCAAACCGTGCAGCCTATAGAGCAAGTCCAGAGGAGACCGCTGAGCTTCAAAGACAAGTGCAAGATCTCATGGACAAAGGCTATGTGCGTGAATCCCTCAGCCCATGCGCGGTTCCGGTGATTTTGGTGCCAAAGAAGGATGGCACATGGAGAATGTGTGTTGATTGCACAACGATCAACCAAATAACAGTTAAGTACCGTCATCCCATTCCTAGATTAGATGATATGCTTGATGAATTGCATGGTGCTAATTTCTTTTCAAAGATTGATTTAAGAAGTGGGTACCATCAAATTAGAATGAGGGAAGGGGATGAATGGAAAACTGCCTTTAAAACTAAGTATGGATTATATGAATGGTTAGTAATTCCTTTTGGATTAACTAATGCACCTAGTACTTTCATGAGGCTTATGAACCATGTTTTAAGAAGATACTTAGGAAAATTTGTTGTAGTCTACTTTGATGATATCTTAGTCTATAGCAAAACCTTGCATGAACATGTAGATCATCTTAGGGTTGTTTTGGACACTTTGAGATTAGAAAAGTTTTATGTTAATTTGAAAAAGTGTTCTTTTTGCTCGGAGTCTACCATTTTTCTTGGTTTTGTTGTGTCTAAAGGTGGATTGAAGGTAGATGAAGACAAGATCAAGGCAATCAAAGAATGGCCCCAGCCGACTACACCAACAATGGTCAGATCATTTCTCGGCTTGGCTGGCTTCTACAGGAGATTTGTGCGTGATTTTAGCACAATTGCAGCCCCTCTCCATGAGCTTACAAAGAAGGATTCAGCATTCAAATGGAGAGAGCAACAAGAGAACGCCCTTCAACACTTTGAAGGACAGGTTATGCCACGCCCCAGTACTCCAACTCCCTGACTTCTCCAAGGCATTCGAGATAGAGGTGGACGCTTCTGGACTAGGCATAGGAGGCGTGCTCTTGCAAGACAAGAAACCCATAGCTTACTTTAGTGAGAAGCTTAGTGGGGCTGAGTTGAATTACCCTACTTATGATAAAGAGTTGTATGCTTTAATTAGGGTTTTGAAAACTTGGTCTCATTATTTGTGGCCTAAAGAGTTTGTAATCCATTCTGATCATGAGGCCTTAAAGTATTTGAAAGGCCAATCCAGACTCAGCAGGCGACATGCAAGATGGGTTGAATTTATGGAAACCTTCCCTTATGTTGTAAAGCATAAGAAAGGCAAAGAGAATGTGGTAGCTGATGCCCTTTCTCGCAGGTATGTTCTCTTGAACCAATGTGATGTTAAGATCCTTGGATTTGCAATGATTAAGGAATTGTATGCTAGTGATTCTCACTTTGCTGAAATTTATAAGAATTGCATGTCTAGGGGAGAAATAGATACCTACTTTATTGATGATGGATACTTGTTTAAAGCTGGTAAATTGTGCATTCCTTCATCTAGTATACGTAGGCTTCTAACTAAAGAGGTTCACGAATCAAGAGGACATAGGGGTTTAGAAAAGACTTTAGAAGGATTAAAAGAACACTACTTTTGGCCTAAAATGAGTAACTATGTGCTTAGATTTGTCAAGAGTTGTGTTGTTTATGCTAAAGCTAAGTCTAGACTTAATCCCCATGGTTTGTACCAGCCTTTGCCTATTCCTAGTTCACCTTGGGAGGACATTTCTATGGACTTCATTATAGGATTGCCTAGAACTAGGAAGGGTAGAGATTCTATCTTTGTGGTAGTAGACCGTTGCTGATTTGTTCTTTAGAGAAGTTGTTAGATTGCATGGCATTCCTTGTTCTATAGTGTCAGATCGTGATGCTAAGTTCTTGAGTTATTTTTGGAAGAGTCTGTGGTCTAAGTTGGGAACTAAATTGCTATTTTCTACCTCATGTCATCCACAAACTGATGGGCAAACTGAAGTTACTAATAGAACGTTAGGGGTTTTACTTAGAACTATGCTTAAAGCTAACCTCAAACGTTGGGAAGATGTTTTGCCTTTTGTGGAGTTTGCTTATAACAGGTCAATCCATTCAGCTACAAAAATGACCCCTTTTAAGGTTGTTTATGGGCTGAATCCGAGGACTCCGATGGATTTGACGCCTCAGCCATACAAGGGAAAAGAGAGTTTTGAAGCTGACAAGCGGGCTGAGTTTGTGAAGAAGCTACATGAGAGGACAAAGATGCACTTGGAGAGGAAATCCATGAAGTACAAGGCCCATGCTGATAAGGGTCGGAAACAGGTTATCTTTGAAGAAGGAGATCTTGTTTGGGTGCATCTAAGGAAGGAAAGGTTCCCAAATCAAAGGAAGAACAAGTTAGATCAGAGAGGAGATGGACCATTTCGTATCATCAGAAGAATCGGCCCTAATGCATATCATGTTGACATGCCTGGTGAGTATGGTGTCCATCCGACTTTTAATGTGGCTGATCTATCTCTTTATGTGCCAGATTTTGATTCCGACGTCGAATAAGAGACGATTCGAGCTCAAGTGGAGGAGAATGATGCAGTGAAGCCTGCCATGTCTCCAACCGACGTCGATGAGTTGATTCGAGTGCCTTCTGACGGACCAATTACAAGAAGTCGAGCTAAGAAGATTGCTCAAGGCACAACAACAATCTTGGTTCGATTGGCAGATGTTCTTGAAGAGCCAACCAAGCCTAAGTGGATCTCGTGCATTCGACATCAATTGAGCCCGGATTCCATGGATTAACTCAAGGGGCCGAAAATCATCTATTTCCTTATTTAGAAACATGTATTAATTTGTCTCACTTTAGGGCTGAATTTAGTAAGTGACCGGGTGAGATAAATTGGTATATGGGTCAAAGTCAACCCTTTGACTTGTCCAATCTAAGTAAGAGAAAATATCTTATATTTACTTAATAATAGGCGTGTTTTGTTATTTTAATAATGTAGAGAAATCAGCCAATAGGCTTATGTTAGTTGGTTGATCTTCTCTCTCTTGGTTGTTAGAGATATTTTTAGTTTGTTTTAGATATTTTGAGTTTGTTAGGATATTTCCTTAAATAAATAAATCAACCATGATTTATTTTATTTAAGGGAATCTAGATAGATATTATTAGATATTTTATTATATCTTGGGAAGCAAGACAAGGAGGCCTAAATCTAGCTCCTAGGGCCGGCCACCTTCATCTCCTTGCTCCCCAAGTAATAGCTTTTTGTATTCTCTATTTATACTTTGCAATTTCATTAATAAAAATCAGCTTGAGAGAGATTAAACCCAAATTGGTTTAATCTATCTCTTGGGCCAAAAATAACGACTTTGTGTGTGCTTGCAATTGCTTCGATCGTCATCATCATCATCTCGAGATCTCTTCATTCTCTTTGTTCGAAATCTGATTTATAGGATAATCAATTGGTTTGTTCTAGTTGTGATTGTTAAAGATCAAACTAGTTAATCAATCGGATTTAGCGTTAGAGCCAATCCATTTAAACTATCAACTTGATCTATACTATAATTCTGATCGGTTCTCTTACTTCATTCATTCAACTTCGAATAAGTTTGGTTACTTGTTGTCCACGTTTTTCTCACATTGATTGCAAATTCAGGTTGGAATATCGTTACAAGGCAAGATCGGGACTTGTGTGGGTCATATACGAGGTTTCTAAGGAGTCATCCGAGGCAATCATGTATCACACCCTGCCAAATTTGAGGGGGTGATAAGATATGTATATAAGTTTGTTATAAGAACACATGTTTAGCACGTGAGTCAAGTTGGTTTTGTGTTTGTTGCTTGTGTCACAAGTAGAGCTAAGCTCGAGCATAAGAACTTTGTATCGAGACATTGTAATCCAGTTCAGATTTTACACAATACAAAAATCTCTCTTTTTCTCTAAAGCGACAGTGTTTGGTATTGGACCGAGTTGTATTAGGTCAGCTTTGCTCAAGAGCTTTTGACTTGTCCATTTCACACGCCCAAAATAAGTTGACTTGTCCATTTCGCACGACAATATGCTTATAATGTTTTACTCACCCCGATCATAAACTTGTACTTGTTTTTACTTTTCGAAAGTTTGTACTTTTCTCAGCTGATCTTGCTTGATGTTACTCACCTAGCACTCTAAACGGTTGTAGTCTTTCTTACGACATCTCAAATCAATAAGCCTTTTTGACATTATGAATTCTTATATATTTTAACTCCCTCCGTTTCACAATAGATGACCATAGATAAATTGCACATATATTAAGGAAAAAAATTCTCCCAAAATTCTCGCTATTAATTAATACTCCGTAGTACTCATAGATTCCTACTCCTAAAAGTTTTTGTACTTTTGGGAGAATTGTATGTGAATGTGGTATAATTATTAAGGATATAATTAGGGGCATAAATAGAAAGTAATCGACAAAATTTTTATATAGACATCTACTGTGAAATAAGAAAAAAAAGCTTCTATGACCATCTATTGTGAAAACGAGGGAGTAAAAGAAAATAGTTATTATGTGATTTGATTACATCAATCATGTATGTTTAATCCATAATTAACTATGTACCACTACAAATTCAAGGTCCATAAACTGACACATCCAAGGGTAAAAAAAAAAAAGCTAACACATCCAATTTTCCCACGTTTATGTATTACCGATTGTCGAGTATGTATATGTTAATTAATAGGGTACTAATTAATGGTGCAGAAATTGCCACATTTTAGGGGTTAAAAACACATGCAAAGGACCCACGTTTAAGTTTAATTCATCAATGCACTATACTAATAATTCGATAATCGATGATTTAAGGTCCCATAAATTGACACATCCAAAGCATACGGTCCCATCATCAGGGCATGTAGTCAATGGTAAAGTCATTATTAATTATTAACACCTAATCGGTCACTTATCCCAATCTATCACTTAATAAAACACAATTGGTTAAATTTAGGTGCTTAATAAAACAAGACCAAAGGTGGAGTACTGCTCAAGTGTGACAGATTGAAACAAGTACGTAGTATAAAAGTCTGTCTATGTATGTAAGTATGTTGCGCCTTTTCTTGCATCCTTTCTAGTAGTATGTCTTGTTAGATTTTATGAATGAGCTCCTAAGTTCAGAAAGAGTTTTTTTCTCGTCCGGATTATAATACCATGGTTGCTTTTGGTGAGGTTCCTATTCAAGGTAATCATGTTGCTTTCATTAAGGGTCAACCGATAAGATATGGGGCGTCAAAGAATTGTCTCAAACTTTATCGCCCTAACAATACGGTCATGGAGCACTATATTAGTTGGGAGAGGCCCCATGAAGGGTGGTGCAAGTTGAATACGGATGGGTCGGTCCGGCCAGGAAGGTGGCACGGCGACAGCAGGAGGCGTAATCAGGGATAGTGATGGTCGATGGTAGGTAGGCTCGGTTCATAATATTGGTATTTGTATTGTGCCTGGCGTGGAGCTTTGGGGTGTTTTACATGGATTGATTCTTGCTTGGAGAAGGGCTACAGGAGGATTGTGTTAGAGGTGGATTCACAACTAATGTTTCTACTGCATGGACGATCTATAGAGCGTAGTCACATCCACCCGCCAGCCTGGTACTTCAATGCCAAGGCTTTATTTGTAGGGATTGGGAAATCCAATTTCGTCATGTTTTTAGTGAAGCTAATGGTGTTGCTGACTTTCTAGCTTCTTATGCTTTTATTTTCAATTTAAATTTGCATGTATTGTTGGACCCGCCGGAGGGTGTTTTGTTTTTGTTAGCCGATGATGTAAGGAGTCGGGCTATCCCCGACCCGTTTACTGAGTACTTAGCCATTTTATAATTATTAATAATGCGCTTCTTTAAGGATTGGAAAGTGTCGCCTCTCATTTTACAAAAAAAAAAATAATACCAACGAGTTATATATGTGCCAAGAAATTAAATTTTGTCCAATTTTTTTTAATTCAACCGATGCCCATCCTCATTGGATCTTGAATAACGTCAAAAGCAACCTATAAAATATATTCAAATGTCAAATATATGAAAATTCAATATATGGAAAAAAAAAAGCGTGAAAATGAGAGTTAAAAGAGAGAGAGAATTAAATTCAATTGCTTACTGGTTGATATATCTGTGTTTTGCACGGGTTTATAATAATAAAATATATTTAATACACATATAGATTTACATATAATTTAATATTATAAATTATATTAGTAGTTTTTTCAAAATAATTTAAATAGGATAATTAATTCCTAATATTTAAAAAATAGCAATATTGTTTTCTTAATATAAAAAAGGTTTTATAGTGAAGATTATGTTTCACTTGCCAACTTTTAATATCTCTAAAATAACTGTATGTTATTATATTTAAAATTATTCATAATTAAGAGTATGTTTCTTGTCATATTTTAAAATCTCTAAATATAATTGTATTTTAGTCATATTAGTAATATTATTATATTTAAAAAATATTTTATAACAATTTTTCTTGTCAAATTTTAAGATCTCTAAATTTAATTATATATTAATAATATTAGTAATATTATTATATTTAATAAAATTATTCCGTAATAGATTAGACTCCTAACACAAGTTGCCAAATTTTAATATCTCTAAATATAATGGTATATTAGTAATATAAAAATATTATTATAATATAAAGATTGTCAATACTTAAATAAATGAAAGGTAAAGAGATAAATAAAAAAAAATTATTTATCACTTAACATACCAGAGAGATTATATCAATAAATTTATTTAGTCAAAAAGTGTAATTGGCAAAACCTATGCACTTTTTATAAGGTAAAGGAAATTCTTAGCATAGCACGTGAGTAAGGCGAGACTAGGAATATGAAGGAATGGCTCAATGCCCGACACATTGACACACTATAAGAAAACTTATTTTCGGTCGAAATAGGAAGTAACAACTGATAATAATGCAAATATATTTGTCCCTATCTACTACGTAAATTAACTTCAACCATACATCTTGTTTCGAATATTCAATAATGTCTCAATATGGGTAAATAATAACTTGAAAATCCAGCGCTCTTGTTAACCAATGAAGGTTGAAGCCAATGCACGCCCCCCACGTACTACTTCCATCATTCAAGAATTAATCAATCGAAAGCACCATCTCTTTTAGCCTCTCGCTTATCCTTTCAACTATTCCTTGGTGCTTTGTAGGATCTTCAATCTAATTAATGCAAGAACAACAAATCAAACTAATTAATATAGATTAAATCAATTGAATATTTGCAGATATATCGAACACATAAGTTTATGGGGTTTTATTTTGGCAATATAAACGATAACTGATCAGGTGTATATAAACTAAGGTTGGTTTCTCTTTAAATTTTAGATGTAAAATAGGATTTTATTCACAACACGTTCTCTCAAGTGCAACTAGCTAGCTAGATTAGCTAGTTGATACTTGGACATATGTAAGAAAGGTTAATAACGGGCCATGACAAGGGGTGACGAAGTAGATGTAGTAGCTTTAACTGCTGTGACGGCTCAAGGGCAGCCGATAATTAGGATAAATGTGACTGATGCAGTGACACAAAGGGCAGCTAGGAACCAGAGTATGATAGCATAAAGAATTATCAGGTTACGTGGTGTTGATTTAGAAAACACATACGCAGATGGACCTGACAAATAATAGTAATTTGGTTTTTTAAGACATGGGATAGGTTTTTATTCTCTCAACATCAATCATCGATTCCTATTCTAATCACTTAAGATATTTAATACGTACGCACCTTTCCATGGATAGTATGGTACATAGAGGTATCATCCACAACAGAGAAACTAGCGTTCACAATGTCTATTCCTTCCTCATGAAGTACACGGATAGCTTCTTTGAAGATAGTATAGCAATCAAGGCCAGTTATGAGTATCACCTCCAAGGCCGAATCGCCCCTCGCATAAACCTCGATTTGGGGCGGTCTCGGTTCAAAAGCTTCACTTCTTTGCCTTGTATTTGATCTTGAAGAGCTACGAGAGCTTTGTAGTAAGTTGCTCTTTTTCTCCTTTAGTCTCTCCAAATGCGCTTGCAACTCCTTTATGTACTTGGTTGCAACGTCTATTTGGTCTGACAATGACACATTCTCCTTCAATTCGAAAGACAATAGCACAACACCCCAATAATCAACATCAATACACATGGAATTTACAAATGAGAATAATGACACTAAGAGCACCAAATTACACCAGATTGCATACATTTTGACCACCAGACCCCGCGTGCTCAAAGCGGAATTACACCGAATTGATAAGTAACTTAGAGGTCCAAATTAACAAAGTAAAGTACATATTTGGCCATTTCACTTTAAAGATCAAAACTTTACTATGAATGGTGATAGAGATCAAAGTCAATCTCAACCGAAAACTACCCTAGCTAGCAAGACCATGAGGCAAATGATATTAACACCTAATAATTTGGATCTAGCTAGGTTTCCACCAAAACTATTAATAATTTGGATCTAGGTCAAAATGGTTCTCCTAATCCATTACTTGAAAGTTGAAACAGATCAAAAGAGGGAAAATGGAAATGAAGCCACAGATTTAGGAATGAGATGAGTGTGAAAGATAATGGACAAAGAAATGAAACCCTAGAGCTGGAGCCTTGTTGATGGAGCACAAGAGAATTGAGCTTGGTGAAGAGCGCCTTCATTTCGTCTCTTCTGTTCTTCTCTACGGTTTTTCTATCAGCTTTGGAAGAAGAAGATGAACTATTGTCCATATCTCAATTCTCAATTCTCCACACTCACCCAGCTGGATTGTGCTCCCTCCCAGAAAACCCTAAGTTAATTTGTCCCCTTTTAAACTTGAAATTCGGTACCTTAATTGGTTGTGCTCAATTTGGAATCCTTACAAGCCACTTGACACCTTAGGGATTGTTCGGTAGTAATATATAATCGATTATTCTGAGTTTTATTAATTTGAAGATATTTTTGTTAGATTTTATTTATTTAGTAATTTTTTAATTTTTTTTATATGATTTATACATTTTTTTAGGATAATATGTAACATGTTTATCCTATGTCTTTATGGCCATAGATAAATTAAATAAACCGATATGAACAAAAGTTGTTTGGTAAACTATTGTCAAAACTAACATCTTACCTTTTTTGAAAAGGATGTTTCTAGTGTGTGTTTATATACAGTTATACACACATTAACAATGATTAATAATCTTAAATTGAAAATTAAAACAGAATTATTTCCTAAATTTGAAATAGATAAATCCTAGAAAAAGTGATTTAATAATATTACTGAATATTTTGATACTTTGTGACTTTAGATTATTATTATCATGGCACACACTAGAAAAATCTTCTTTTTTTTAAAGCTCAAACCTTAATTAATACTAAGATTCACAATAACATATACTACCTCCGTTTCGTAATGTAAGTCGTTTTTTAATTTTGCACAGGAATTAAGACAAGCTTAAAATGGAAAAGATGATAATTTAATGTTTGTTTTTATCACATGCATTATTAACTCTTTACCCACTAGAATTGCTTGAGTTAATGAATGTTGTTAGAATGTTAAGTAAATTAAATAAAGTAATGACCTATTTTAGAAAGTTTTACAATAAATAAGGGAAGGAATGACTTACATTATGAAACACTTTTTAGAGCTAGAAACGACTTACATTGCGAAACAGAGGGAGTATTGTTTAGGGGCAAACAATAACATTAATTGTTATTTTGACATTATAATTGCAGTTTTGTTACTTCCACTCCCAACACCACCATCGCCACCGCCGCAACCAACGTAGCTGCCACCGTCGCCACCTCCACCTCCCCGCCAAGTCGCCAACCATTCCTCCGGCGACATGCCTTCCACCCCGATGTGTCACCCTTCGATGACACAATTATTAAATTAGTTTCACTTGTTCTAGTCAATTAAGTTGTACCAAAAGCCAAAAAAAGTGAAAGCAAATTTCACATAATAGTTAATGGTCTTAGTGTCTCATAAAGTCACAACTATAGTATTATTGGTCTTGAAGGGGTCGGCATGCTTGCACATTTCTTCGATCAAAATTTAACTGCATTAATTTTGCATGAAAGAATTTTTTGGAAAATGATTTCGATTATTCTATGTATTCAGATAAAATCTTCTGTAAATCTCCAATGAATTTTCAGATTTTTTTTTTTTTTTTTTACCTTTGTGGAATATATATTGAGGGGAGTCAAGCTAAATATTTGTCTGTAGGCTTTTCGATCTATGGATTTTTGGCCGTCCATTTATTCTGAAACAAGGTCCAGGGGCCACAGAATGTACAGATACACAAAAATGGAAATACGCACGTGCTCTAATCCGGAGGGGAGTTGTCATGGCTGGAAACCAATCTCGTGGAATATGAGATTCCTGATATATACGAGCAATCTGTGAATCTGAACCACTAATGTCAACTTTCTTATTGAAATCCATCATTTCTTGGGATGTATACCTTTTTGTAAGAAAGCAATCGTGTTCGTTGAAATTTTCGGCTGATCATAATGTTGGGCCAAGTCCAATAATGTCCAGCCCATATTTCCTTTTTCTTGTTAACATCAAATTTGTCAATTTAAAAGGATGTGGAAGAGCTTTTGAGAGAAATCTACTATTAGTACAACAGGGGAAACCTGGTAATTTTTGTAGATTTTCTAAAAATAAGGGGCAAAATGGTAAGAGCGTGCTTTTTAATGAGAAACCTAACGGAGGAGACGATTGGGTGGTTCCCCGCAACAAATTGACATAATGGGTTTGTCAAAATAAATAGTGGTTTAACGAGTGGTATTTTGCAATGTCGACCATTTCGCGGGTGATTGTACGCAAAAACCTCAAAAAAGGATGTTTGTGAGTGTCCTTATTTTGATAGACAGAGTGAAGCAAAAGAATGAGGAAGGAGAAGAGAGAAGAAAATGCTAGAAAATTTGACCTTCAATAAGAGTAGAACTCACACAAAACTCACAAAAGAAGAATTGGAATAAATAAGAGCAAAGTAACTAAGAGAATTTGTTGACCCAGTTCGTCACAGTGACTACATCTTTGAGGGCACGACCAAGCCAGAGATTTTCATTAGATTTGAGGATTCCAAGGATTACAAGACTTGATCTTCCCGATCTACACTGATCCGATCAGCCTAACCTAATCTTTCAAGCTCTCTCTACACTTTTCCCTCTGACGCTTTCTGGATTTTTCAAGCACGCAGTTACATTAATCGTAGATGAGTATTTATGGAGAACCATAGGCTTAAAGATAGAAATACAATCTTCCAAGGATAGAAACAATATCTTTCCTAAGATCTCGTCCAATTTGGAAAACAAGAAACAAGTCCTTTCAGGGACACGGGACATAGCGTGGGCGCGTCCTGAGAAAGCATGACCGCGCTTTCCCTTCCCAGCCCGGGCTTTTCACCCGAGCTCTCTGTCACAATTGCGCGGTTTGGTCCGCCAAAGCGCGACCGCGCTTTCATAACGATCTCGTGCTTCCGCCTGGTTCTGAATCAGGCTTCAAAATCCTAATAGAAATTTGAGTAAAGAAGAATTTTTTGAAGTTAGGAGTTATTTGCCTTAATTAGTTTTACCTGTCTAACAATTAGAGTGTTCGTTAGTAGATTTTATCTCCCTTCGGAAACCACTAATCTTATTTTGTAAGTGTATGTCCTAATGTGAAAGTTTTAGTGTTAAAATCCTCATGTATTTATGATCACCAGGGGTGGGATTTAAGACATTTGTATCCGTTTATTAATGAGTGAAATTTTACTTTGTCGGAATATTAGTAGATTTTCCACTGTACTTTGGAGCATTTTTCCACTTAAATTTGATGGTTCTTTGTTTTAATTGTGTTTAAAATGGCCTTGCTTATTTGTGATTGATTTGGCTCTTAAATTACTGTTGTTGGATTAGTTGTTTGGCTGTGCTATTTTAGTTACACTAGCGTAGTTTCCCGCGCCTTGCGCGGATTTTTTTAAATTTTTTAATTAGATTTTATATAAAAAATAATTATTTTACGTACTGATTTAATACATTGATCTTCTACAATATATATCTAGTATTATATACAAATTCTTTTATCAATAGAACATATATCCAGTATTATACACAAATTCTTTTTATGAATAGAAAAAGTGGTGACAAAATAGATAAATCTCTTATATAATAAAAAATAGTTTGACCAATCGATTGAAAAGGTTTGATCAATAAAAGAGACTTGGTTCAAACTACATATTTTTACAATTTGAACCATAAATTATCGCAATTCGTAATTCTAGTATAAATTATCGCTTTTGATAAAAATATTTTTGGTAGATATCTTTTAAGTATATAATTTTTATAATTCTAATAATTGTTTTTGAATAAAATATTTCTATTAAATATCTCAAAAGATAAAAATATTTTCATAAAAGGATAGCAAAAGATTTTATAGTTCATTTTTATAAAAATACTTTGCTAACAAAATCATTAAAATATAGAAGCAAAAAAGATTATTTAGTTTGAACCAAAATATCTTTGCTAAGAAAATTATTAACATATCCCAAATTTTCAATTTTCAATAATTTCATTATATCTATTAGTAGTAGTTTTAGAAAGTATTACTTAGAAAAATTTTGCTCAAAATAAAAAATTGAGAAGGTAGGATATTTTGTATATTAAGGTAACTAAATACTCTATCTTAATTAATTGAATATATGTTAAAAACTAATCTATAAAGTAAAATAAAAAAGACTAAATAAATCACAATGATAAAGGATACTAATGTATACATCTCTCTATTGGAAATTTGAACTAAGTCGTCATTTCTTAAAGTAGATTGAACAAAATATTTTAGAATAGAATCTTGATATAAAATATCTCTATTGATAAAAATATTTCCATAAAAATTGAAAAATATTCAATAAAAAAATCATCACAATATATTTTTTATTTGAATATTTTTTAGTCTATTATATTATTTTTAAATAAATAGCAATCCATATAAAAAAAATATGAATCATTATCGCGATTGATGAGATATTCCTCATTAAATCTTATATAATTACAAATAGTTAGTTAAATTTTATCTAATATTGTAGTTAAAAAATCATAACAATAAATTGACATATAAAAATCATAGAAATCGTAAAAAATATATAGATTGATTAATTGAAATAGATAAAATTAATAATTAAAATTTGAAAATATATGAACAGGAATAAAAAAAAATTAAATTAAACCGATATCTTTTTCCATACGATTTAGTATTAAGAATAAATGAAAATATTATGGTAAAAAGACATTATATGGTGATTTGTTAAGATATTAAATGAAATGACCATACATGTAATTGAAGTGTTCGTTTTTTAAGATAGTAACTTTTGTTTAAATAGTGATTTGAATTTTATTATCTCAAGTAAATTTTAATTATGGAACAGAATAGCCATAGCATATACTTCATAGAACATATGTGCGAAAATTTGATCAAAGATTATCCGATCAATTTTATCCAAATTCAAATATCACATCCAATTTTAAAAGGTAAGTTATATATTGTATTTTCAAATTTGCAAATAGGATAATAGCTTACATATAGTGATTTTGATCAAAGATTATCTGATCATATTTAAATAAAAAAACATAACCAATTTCAGTTAATGGTAAGTGCTAGCTTATGTTTTTAATTTGGAAATAAGTAGTAACTAGTTTTACCCGTCGTACCATGTACGACTACGATTCGATATTTTATAGACATTATAAATATAATATTAATAAATAAATAAATATATAATATAAACTTTAATATAAGTAATTTATTGCTCCTAGAATTTATAATTTTTTAATCAAATATTATATTCTTCATATTTTATTACTTTTTATGTACTTAAATTTAGAGTTTATCAAATATTTCAATATATCTATTAAATATTTTATTATCTATCTTTATTAATTTTATAAATTATAAATATTTATCATTAATTTTTTTATAAAAGAAAATCACTATATATCTATAAATAAATTCGTCAAAAGATATATGATTAAAGATTTATATTTATTTTAAAATATTTTATCTTTAATTTTAAATACTTGTATAAGGAAGCTTTCAAAAGATATTGTTATACTAAATAGATATTTGTTTGATGTTAGAGATAAATTTAAATAGTTAAAAAAGAATTTAATAGAAAGAATTTATAATAATAGAAATAAAAATTAATTTTTTAAATATAAGGTGTGGCCAGAATCGTTCTGGTGGCTCGAAAAGGTATAGCTTTAATATATAGTTATAGATCTTAGTCATCACTCATCAACATAAAATTATATATTTTTCTCAAAATAAAAATATATCAACATAACAAAATATATTATTTAAAACTATATCATTATATCGATATAAATTTTATACTTGGAGCTCAAGCCTTGTTAAAAGATAAACAAAAATATATTAAGACCCTAAATCTTGTTAAGAGATAAAAATATTAAATTAATATGGAAAATATCATCTTATAGGAATTTATGTATATAAAAATTATATAAATATGTTATCTATTGTAGTAAACTAATACATAGTCCATAGATATAAAATTATATACATAAAAATTATATAAACATGTTATCTCTTTAGTATATACTAGTATGTATTCCCGTACCTTGTACGGGTTTTTCTTAAATAAAATATTAATAATAAAATATTTTCAAATATATTTTTATCCGAAAAAAATAACCATGTAAATTCTTAAATATAAATTTTGAACGAATATTTAAAATCAATCAACTATAAAAGTTGTTTATTTAAAACAATAATTTTTTTATTAGTATTACGAATTAAATTAATATCCAAAACATTATAATTTATTTATTTATGAAAATAGATTAGGAATAAGATAAAAACCGATTCTATATAAAAATAAAATAAATATTCTAGAATTTGTATGATAGCATAAAAATGATCCTAATGATTTTCATATCTATCATATCCAAAAAATAAAAGATTGTTTAATAACGGGATTTTCTATCCAATATTCTAAAAACATGAATAAGCATTTATCATATCCAAAAATAAAAGATTAGTTTTTTTATAAAAAAAAGGGTGATGTGGTCCAATATAAAAGTGACATGTTTTGTTTAATAATTTTTTTACCCTCCGCTTTAGGTTATATTTATGATGTGCAAAAAATATATAAATTATTATATACTATATAACAGAGATAAAAATAATGAGTAGAGATAAAAATTTATCCAATCTCATATAAAATTGATAAAAAAAATATTAAATAAGGTGAGTAGAAGAAATTGGAAATTCCATTATAAATATATATTATTAAGTTTAAAATTGAAGATAAACATACATTATTAAGATAAAATAATCTACATTGTTCTTTTTTCTTGACAATATTACATAACCAAGTTTAACTCGTTATACTCGTTGTGTCGTGCACGACTATATGGACTTAATATTTGATTTATTTAATAAATAATATTTTAATTTAATATAAAAAATAAAAATAACGTATTTATTAGAAAAATCATTAAGTTGAGTCAATATAATGTGAGGTACAACCAAACTTGTTAAGGTGAGTCCAATATAAGTTTGATAGCTTAATGATAATTTATTTATGAAAAAATATAAATGAAAATTATTTTAATTAGAATCATTAAATTTTATAAATGTTTTAAAAAATAATTAAAAAGGCAAAAATAATGTAAATGCTTATAATTTTTTTAATAAAATTGAATTCTTTAAAAATCTTTTCGTTAAAAAGTTAAAAAGATAATTAATAAGAAAAGATAAAAAAAAAATGAATGAATATAGAATTTTTTTAAAGAAATAATATTTTATATTAACATAAATAATCCAAAAAGTAAATTAAGGAAAAGATAATATAATTTCTTTATCAAAATTTAATTTAGGCAAGTAGTTATATACATATTTAAAAAAAAAAAATCTAAATTTGATATAATTTTTTTATATTTTACATAAATAGATAAGAGGATAAAGATAAAATATTTTTTTATTTTTAATTAAAATTCGAATTAATTTTTTTCCAAATATAAAATATAGTGTAAATGTGTAATGTTTGTTTTAGATAGAAAAAATTAATAGTAAAAATATTTTCCTACCTTATTATGATAACAATCTATCATTATATATTAGAAAAATCTTCTGTTTTATTTTTTCCTTTCTTTTATTTTTTTATTAAATATATTAGAAAATTGGTTTTTATAAAAATTAGATAGATATTAAAAATTTAAAAGAAAAAGTTATAAATAATAAGAATATAAAATTATTTTTTAATTATAAGGTGGGGCCAGAATTGTTCTGGTTGCTCGAAAAGGTTCAGCTTTAATATATAGGTATAGATAGATGGATATTTCAAAGATATTATCATTTATAAGGCTATTTTTATTTCAAAGATATATATGTGACCACATGTACATATTTTTTCTTATATCTTTTTAATTTATCTTTTACAAATATGATAAATATAATATCTTTTTTTATCTGTATTGGTAAAATATACTAATATTATTTTATCTGTATGTTTATTTGGAGATAAATTTTTACAAATATTATTTTATCTTTATGTTTACTTGGAGATAACTTTTTTGCATAATTAACTATAAAAAACTATTATTTTAAAAAAGGGGTGATGTGGCGCAATGTGGTGGCAGAAATTGATCCGGCTTTAGTTATTAGTAATAGATTGCAAGAATACCATAAGTTGTTACAAAATTTATTAAAATATAATTTCACATTAATTTATTCAAAAATGCCACATGGCGCAAATTTTACAACAGACTTGGGTTCTACTTTATAATGTATTACAGTAGATTTAATACACACATAAATTGCCAACTATTTTTATCCAAATTTAATCATCTCCTCCAATGTAACAAATTTTCAAAATAATTAAATTTAACTAATTTGACTAATTTCTTATTATAATGATAGCAAATCGGCAAATCTAATGCAAAAAATAATTAAATTTAACTAATTTCTTATTATATAAAAAACAACTTTCCTAAATTCAATAGATTAAATAGTTATTAAGAGAAAGATTTTTTTTAACATATTTCTATTTATAAAAGAATCTAATTTGTATTTAAATTTGAAAAAATTGTAGTTAGAGATACATAGCCACCATAATCTTTTCTATATCTAATGAAATATTTGATTACCGAATTTATATTTAGTTATATTTAGCAAGAAATAATTAACAAATTGATTTTTTAGGGGATAAAACAGTTTACATAAGTAGAGAGAGAATTCTTAATCTTAATGATATCGTACATGTAACCAAATCTTAGTTGAATATGTTTTAAATATATTATTTTATTAGCTTGTATTCAATAGTCGATCTTCCATAATCGAAGCCAAATTACAAACAACGATTGCGTTAAGAGACGATGGAGGAGTGGAGTACAACAACGATGTCGTAGTCCCGGGTCGATAAGACTTTGATTAATGCGAAGGCGGCATAGAGGAGCGAGACGGGGACTTCGATTAGGATGAAGAGGTTGTAAATTTGGGTGAAGAGGGGACGGGAACATTGATTGTCTGTGTCATTATGATTTGATGGTGGCAGATTTGGAGGGAGGAGACGGAAGAAGAGAGAGCATGAAACCTTGTAAAAATTAGTCTTGAAGTTTTTTTATTATTGGTGAAGAAGAATAAAAGGGCAATGAAGAGCAACAACAGATCGATCAACGGAAGATGGAGAGTAGCGACAAATTGATTGATGATGAGCAGGGAGAAATCGATTGATAGCGCAAAGTAGCGAGAAATCGATTAAGGACATATGAACCATAAGGACGTGGAGATGAGTGAATGATTCTTGATGAGAAGAAAAATGAATCCCTAGAAATAATATTGAAAGAACCATAATTCTTGAGATAGATGATTTTTTATTAATATATTTAGAATACTATTTATAATTATAAATAAATATGATAGGTAAATGACGTGGCAAAATATAATATGACGTGGCAAAAATGTTATGATATGGCTTAAGGAAAAGTTGACATGTGTTAAAATATGAGGTGGCGCATTCTCGGAACGCCATGTGGAAAATTATGAGGTGGCGCAACGTGGTGGCTCCAAACCTTATTGCTTTTATATATACGATTTTTCTAACCTATGCCCTAAGGGCATAGGTTAAGAGACTAAAAATGGCAATATATCTTAAAATTGTATTTATTTAGGTTTAATTATTTTTCCAATAGGGTTTATTAATTTCCTTTTAGGGTTTTAGTTCCCATTATTAGTATTCTTAACCTATGCCCTTAAGGCATAGGATAGAAAAACCGATATACATATATATATATATATATATATATATATATTAGATTTGTTAACTTATATATTGATCCATCCCCAACGCATAATGAATGCTACTGGTGTACACAAGTTTTGTTTAGTTCAGATAGGGGAAAAAAAACGAGTTTTGTTTAATTGCTAAATGCCAACGGGAAGAGACTGTTCAAGATGCTAATTTTAGTCCACGGGTTTTTTATTTTGATTAATGGTATGTGATGTGATGTGAGTTGACAAATTGATAAAGTTAAAAAAAAAATCACATCATGTTATAGTCGTTTATATTTCATATTATTTTTTATTTGATTAAATCTTCGATACAAATTACGTTATATCCTTCTTATCATGAGAGTATAATTTCGTGTTGGTTAAAATATAAATTTGGTATAAAAAAAAAGTGATTTCTTTGTATAATATTATAATTCGTAAAAATTGTGTATAAGCAAGTCGTGGAATTGAAATCAGACTAAATAAGGGGAGACAATGCTACACAAATCTGCTTATAAATTATACCCACGAGAATTAATTTCAAGCCAAACCCTTATGTAATCTCTGTCCCAAGTTAACTTTAAACTAATAAAAGCACCCTAAAGTCTTACAATAGACACCGTGCAACTCTCAATATTATGCACAATAGACACCGTGCTACAAGCCCACATTTGTACAGCTACAAGCCCAAATTTGGACAACCATGGCAATGCTCATTGTAACCTGTTGTCCAAATTTAATGATGACTAAAAATTTTTTGGTCATAGTGATGACCATTTTGTAGTTTTGGGCAATGGTCTAACATGAAGAAATGTGGTAATTTGACAATTTCTTTTTTCTTAGATTGATAAAGTATGACCAAATAATATTGGGCAATCATTGGAAATATTTGGGCATAAATTTGAACATAAAAAGATGGAAAAGATAAATAAAATAATAATTTAATTGATGACCAAATAAATGTGGACAACCACTATGTATACTCAGTATTATGTTTGACCATCCCTCTGTTGGGCTCTTCCAAGAAATGAACAAGAAAAAAAAAGTGCTTGCTAGGCAAGGCAAAGAAGAAAAAGAAAACAGAAATTATACTTGCACTTGTAGGATGGCTCGAAGTTTATTTATATATTAATCTTCTTTGGAGATGTGTTTAGTATGGATCAAGTTGTATTAGGCTAGGTCATTTGAAGATCCTTCATCTTGGTAGAATAAACGTCGGTTGTTTATTTCACACTCCCAAAATAAGTTGACATGTTGCCTGCAAAGCTAGGGGTGTTCAAAAATATCCGATCCGGTGATCCGACGATCCAATTCGCAAAAATGCGAATCTGTTGGAAAATTATCTGAATCCTATCCGAGAAAATTAGCCGGATCACCGGATCGGGTCGTCAAACCCCCCGGATATCTGAGGGTATAATACTATAAATATATATTTTGTACAATAACAAAAAATTTAATAGTCCAAGTAGTTTTATGTGTTTCGACTTCCTAGTACTACCCCTTTTTGTTTGTTTTTCTAATTATTTTCAATATATTTAACTCCAAAAATAAATTTAACAATAAAGAACACCTAAATCTATATTTAACATCCCATTTTTATTTTAGTTTAAATTATTTTTTCTCTTTCTTTTATGCGGATGATTATATGGATTATGGTTTTTGGGTGAAATTTACCGACTAAATAAATTATTTAGAACTTAAATACAAAAAAAATATGAATATTCGGATATCCGCCACAAATATTCGATCCGATCCGAGCTATCCGGGTATACCCGGATCTGATACGGATATGATTTTAGAGAAAATTTTATTGCGGATATCCGATCCGATTAGCTGGATCGGATCGGATATCCGATTATGAACACCCCTATGCAAAGCTATGCTTATATTGCTTTACTCACCCCGTTATAAATCAGTCCTTATTTTGGCTTTTTGAGGATTTGTACTTTCCTAGCTTATCTTGCTCGTTTACAAATGCTCTTTTCCTTACAGTCTCTTGAATTATGAAATTTGTTAGATATTTTGAATTCTTATCTTTATAAAAAAAATATTTTTTTATTTGAATATATCAATCATGTATGAAAAATCCATAATTAACTATGTAGTACTATTGTTTCAAGGTCCACAAACTGACACAATCAATACACAAGGGTAAAAAATAAGCCGACACATCTAATTGTCCCACGTTTAAGTATTACCATAAATTAATTAGTGGTACACAAATTGCCACATTCAATTTTGCTGTTAAAAATTACTAGAGCCGTCAAGAGTTGTTCCGAACAGTAAATCCGACAAGAATCTCTTGAAAAGTTTAGGGTCAATATCTGAAAATTTGATCCCGAAATTCGAAATAAATCGATACCGATACACCCGAATCTGTTGGGTTCAAACCCAAAAAGTCGTTGGGTTGAACCAATTTGTTATATTTTTAGAATATATAATATATTTTATTATTAAAATATATAAAAAAAATAATGGACTATTACTATATATTATCATTATAAGTACAGATAATATTAGAGGATTTAGAGTCGTCAAAAGCTGACCGAACCCGCCAACCCGAACCGAACCGCCCGATAATTTAGGGTCAAGACCCGAAAATTTGAACCCGAAACCCGAAATCAACCGAACCCGATAGAACTAGAAACCCGTAACCCGTTGGATTGACCGATTTAGTATATTATTGTAAAATACGGGTTCCGTTTTTTTTTCCGTCCAGAGCAGAAAAACAAATTTTCTCGGATAGGAATAACTCGTTATAATCTTTAGTAGTATTAGTGTCTTTAATATATAAACCAGTTAAATTATATATAAATATATATCTATTTCTATCTGAACACTATTTTTATCCCCTATTTAAATTAACTCAAGCTGAAAGCCAATTCACAAGTCATGCAAATTTTGTAACCGAATTCACACAAAAGGAATCCTATCAAAAGCTTAAATCCTATCCTAATTGTTATCAAATCTAACCGAATTCTATCAAAACCCCTCTTATATATATTGACCTTGGATCTTCCGGGGATTATCAAAACCACTGCCTTCTATTAATTCAACAATTCAAGCGATTGAAGCTTCGTGTCTCTGTTCACCTTAAGACGACAACTTCAAAGGGAGGCCGACAGGATCGTCGGATTTCGCCGCCGGTATCGATCGAACGACCACGTACTGGTGAGTCCTCCTCCCCTGTTTCTTCTTCGATTTAGTTAATGAGTCGTCGGGGGTAGAGTTCGGGGCGTCGGGTCATTAGCCACTCGCGAGTCGCATCGGAGCGGGCCGTCGTCGGAGGGGTTGACCAGTGAAGCCGCCGGTGCCACTCGCAGCAAGAGTCGAGGTCGCGATTATCGGCGGCGAGCTCGTCCAGCGAGGGCGATTCGGAGACGGTAGGAAGTCTCGTCTCCGTTTTCCTTCGTGGCCGCCGAGTTCGGACTGGGATTCCAGTTGAAGAAGGTGGGTCGAGTGGCGAGCGCGAGTGCGGGACGAGAAGGAGGTGAACGAGGAGGGCCGTCGGTGGGATCGAAGCTGCCTGGGGACGTTGTCGAGGGTGGCGAACAGGGCCAATCGGGGCTTCCCGTCGCTGTCCTCCTCCGTTACCGCCGACGTCAATCTGCAGATCGCGAAACCGAGGAGCGGGAGAGGGCGTCGAGCAGGGGCGAGTCGAATCGGGATTAGCGGGGCCGAGCGGGGGAAGTCGCGTTTGGTGGTCGCCGTCGCCGAGGAGGTTGGGGAAGTCGGGAAACTCGATCTCGCGTGCGAAGGAGACGAAGGTGAGGAAGAAGAAGGAAGAGGTGGGGTCCACGCGGGTCAAACGCCCTGACCGGTCAAACCAGTTTGAGGAAGGGAGATGGGCCGAATCTCTTGGCCCAAAAACGGGGTGGAGTGGGTTAGAGGAATTCCGCCCAATTGGGCCGGATGGGTCTAATTTGTTTTGTAGCATTTGGGCCAAATGGGGTAATTTGGGCTGTGTTTGTGTCTTTTAAAATTAATAGTGGGTTGGGGTAGACAAGTGATTAAATGGGTTAACTATCCATTCATTTTAGTTGGGTCGAGATTCATAAATTATTGTAGATAGCTTGATAGGATTAAAAGCTTGAATTTAGTATTTTAATTGGCAAACCTCGTTATAAAGGTTCGGTTGCTTAATCTGCCCCTTTATAATTCTTTAGGGAATCGTTCCGTTTGAGATCGTAGTTGCGTTTTCCCAAGGATTCTCCATTCGAGGTAAGTCGTTTTTCGACTTGCTCGGTTCTTTTCTCCCTTGTTAGATTGCGTATCGATATTGTAGGACGGGTTTTGGGAACTAGTCCCGAATACCTTTTAAATTGTTTTGAACTCCTTGTGTGATGTGTGCGTTAATGATTTTAAATGTGATTTATCGGAAAATATTTTGGAACGTTTTCTCTGTGTTGGTACCGTTTCCGACATGGCCCATTGTAGCTGGTGTTGAGGAAGAGTTGGCTACTTTGACCCGTGTGACTGGGAAAATCGTACCCCTTCAAATGAAAATTATTATCTGTGTGTTTTTGGCAAGCGCTCCAGTGGAGGCTTAGCCCGGAGTTAGAAGGGAGATTGGGAAGTGGAGTGGGAGGGCCTGCCTCTGCACTCGGCGCGGTGATGAGCGCCTTGGAAGACGGATTGTGGACAAAGGAAGAATTTCATTGGTGTGTGATTGTGATGGTGAATGCATATGTGATTTGTGTGACTGATATAACTAATTTAGGTATTGGCCTTTAGAGTTATGATTGCGGTTGTGGATTTGTATGCTGACTATAGATAACCGATTTTCAAACCGTTCTACAGTTTCCATATTCTTTCTAGCTTGGTAGATTAGACGCTGACCCTTCGGGGAACATTTTTTTAGTTCCAGGTATGAATCAGGGAGCCGTGCAGGAACCGAGGCAAGATGGCGGGCCGGAGCGGTAAAGAGCGCGTGTCATAGTGGGATGGGATTATTTTTACGATAGTTTAGTTGTGTTATTTTTAGGATGTTATTTTTATTAATATGTTAGAGTTGGTATTATGACTTGTCTTCTGTTTTCGTCGAATGATTTTATTGTTGGTGATGATTCGTCAGATTCAGGATATTTATAATTAGGTTTTCGGGAATTCATGCATAACTGCGTTTTCTATATTTTTATAAAAGAAAGGTTGGATGTTTTTATTTCGTTTTCTCATCGTGCCCGCGTTGTAAGGTCCTACAGTGTAGTTGCCAACCTAAATAATAGTACCTGGTAAGGTCTATTCCCTAGTAGCGCCTCGACGGAAGTCGGGGTGTTACAAATTGGTATCAGAGCCAGGTTGACAACAGGGCACATGGAACTGACCAACAAAGAGTACCCGAGGTCCAACTTAAAACCAAAACCGGCCGGTGTTTTCAAATGTTTTTACTGGGGTAGACATGTTGCATATAGGGGGTAGGTGACACGTCGCGACTCCGCCCCAGCAGCCGAAGAACCTCACGTAGAATAGTAAGAATTAGGTTGAAAAATAGAATGTTTAAGTATTGACTGCGGGACTTTCTATTATAGATGGCCCCACCAATCAGAGCTAGAGCTGCTGCAGCTAACGGAAGAGGCCGCGGTAGAGGCAGAGTAGGAGGTCGTGGCAGGGGTAGAGGAGAGATCCCTGTAGCTGCTGAGCCAGAGGTACAACAGGATAACCATCAGGAGGAGGTTGTTGAGAGTCAGGATGTGGCTGCTGCTGTTCATCGAGAGGACAGTGCCTCTGTCGCTGGAGGAGGTCTCCCAGCAAACGGGGCTCAGGTGGGAGGAGGAGTACCACCAACAGGATTGGCCCCAGAGGTGACTGCTGCGATTCAGCTGTTATTGCAGACGTTGATGGGTGCGGGAGCTACACCGAATCTGAACGCAGCTGCAGGGCAACAAGGATCTGAGAGGAGGGCACCTGGACTAGATTCTATTTTGGCTGCCCAGCTGGGAGCAGCGCCAGCTTCTGGAGGACCAGTGATAGCTGATCAGGTGGTCGAACCGAGGAGACAGTATCGTGAGCCTCAGCCTGATAAGTGGCTCGCAGAGTTTAGGAAGACTGGAGTACCGAACTTTGCTGGAGCTCAGGGTTCTGACGTAGAGCAGTGGCTGAGGAGAGTAAAATCTGCATTGGATTCTATTAAGGCACCGGAGGAGCGGAAGATGTCTTTAGTACAGAGTCTGCTACAGGAGAGCGCTTTTGACTGGTGGGAGCTGTGTAGGGACCACCGGACTGAGGTTACTTTCGAGGAGTTTGAGAGGCAAATTCGAGATCGATATTGTCCTCCGGTGGTGAGGGCGGCACGAGAGGCTGCTTTTCGGGATGCTGGACCCGAAAATATCACAGTATCTGAGACTATTCTGAAGTTTCAGCAGGAGTTGGCAGCGGTGCCAAATGCTGCCCCGACTGAGGAGTTGAAGATTGCGACCTTTCTGAAAAGGTTGCAACCGCATTTACGTGCTTATGTGTCTGGTCTCCGACTTACGACATTGGCAGACGTTCAGCAGTCTGCTTTGGCTTATGCTATGGCCACGACCCGTCAGAGTCAGCTGGAGGTGCAGACCACTGGAAGCAAGAGGCAGAAGTTGTCTGCCCCGGCAGAATCTAGGAGAGACAGTCGGCCCGGCTCTTCTCAGCCGCAACGATCAGGGTTTCAGCCACAGGGTCGTCAGGACCATCGTCGTCTGAGTCAGCCCATTGGGGGACAGAGAGAGTGCTTCAACTGTGGAAGTACTGCTCATTTGAGGAGTCAGTGTCCGAAGCCGGTCAGGAGTTGTTTCAGTTGTGGGAAGCCTGGTCATTTGCAGCAGTATTGTACGGTGGGGGCACCTTCACAGGGATCTTCACCGGAAACGGTGAATCAGATGCCTCGTCGTCAGCCTCAACAGTTTCAGCAGACACCGAGTCAGGGCAGAGGACGCGGCGCAGGAGTTAGCAACACCGGGGGCAATCAGCCCCGAGTGTTTGAGATGAGGGGGGCAGATGCCCTACACGCGCCGACTGCTACAGGTACGATTTGGATTCAGTCTAGACCTGTTCACATACTGTTTGATACGGGTGCTACCCATTCTTTTATGTCTTCTGCTTGCGTGGCTAGACTAGGATTGACTTGCACTGAGGGGGTATCTTTTGTTGTGGGGCTGCCTGACGGCAGTAAAGTAAGAGGGAATAAGGAGATTTTACAGTGCCCTATTAGAATAGGGAATAGGGATTGGTATGCAGATTTCATAGTAATGCAGTTATCGCCAGATGATGACGTGATTCTGGGGATGGACTGGATGAGGCGTTACCGAGCAGTTTTGGATACACACAGAGGTACGGTTACAGTGACCGCAGATGATGGGACCAGACATGTATGTCAGGAAGTAGAGCAGGAGGGGCCTGGATCGGTGATTAGTATGGTGAAGGCCGCCAAGTTGCTCAACGACGGTTGTGTAGGATATTGGTGTTATCTTCTTCAGGGGGACAAGGCGGAATCGCACATTCAGGATATACCTGTAGTGTGCGAGTTTGAGGACGTTTTTCCTGACGAACTCCCAGGATTACCTCCTCAGAGAGAGGTGGATTTTGGGATTGAGTTGGAGCCGGGAACGAGGCCGATTTCGAGAGCCCCATATCGCATGCCCCTGATGGAGATGCAGGAGCTGAAGACACAATTGGAGGAGCTGTTGGAGAAGGGTTACGTACGACCGAGTGCGTCGCCTTGGGGAGCTCCAGTTCTGTTTGTGAAGAAGAAGGATGGTTCTCTCCGTCTGTGTATCGATTATCGGGAGTTGAACCGCGTTACCATCAAGAACAAGTATCCTCTGCCGCGTATTGATGATTTGTTGGATCAGTTGCAGGGGGCTACTGTGTTCTCCAAAGTGGATTTGAGGTCAGGTTATCACCAGCTGAGGATTCGGGAAAAAGATATACCTAAGACGGCTTTCCGAACGAGGTATGGACATTATGAGTTTGTAGTGATGCCGTTCGGACTGACGAATGCACCCGCTGTATTTATGGAGTTGATGAACCGGGTGTTTATAGACTACTTGGACAGATTCGTAGTAGTATTCATTGACGACATTCTGATCTACTCTCGGAGTAAGGAGGAGCACGCTGAGCATCTTAGGCTGGTGTTGGGAGTATTGAGGCAACATCGATTGTTTGCTAAGCTGTCCAAGTGTGAGTTCTGGTTGCCTGAAGTTACCTTTCTAGGGCATGTCGTATCAGCTCAAGGAGTCATGGTAGATCCTGCAAAGATTGAAGCTGTAAAGGCATGGGAACCTCCGAAGAATGTGAAGGAGGTGCGGAGTTTTCTAGGATTGGCAGGGTATTACAGGAGGTTTGTGGAAGGGTTTTCTCGGATAGCCCAACCACTTACCAACTTGCTTAAGAAGACTACTCGTTTCGAATGGAACGAAGCTTGCCAGCGGAGTTTTGATGAGCTGAAGAGAAGGTTAACTTCGGCTCCTATATTAGCTCTTCCTCAGGGGAATGAGGATTTTGTGATTTACAGTGACGCCTCCAAGATAGGCCTGGGTTGTGTGCTGATGCAGAGGGACAGAGTGATTGCTTATGCTTCTAGACAGTTGAAGCCGAACGAGCAGAATTACCCTACTCATGATTTGGAGTTGGCAGCTGTGGTACACGCTCTGAAGATTTGGCGTCATTACTTGTATGGGAGTACCTGCAAAGTGATGACAGATCATAAGAGCCTCAAATATATCTTCACTCAGAGGGAGTTGAATATGCGACAGAGGAGATGGCTTGAGTTACTGAAGGATTACGATCTTGAGATCCTTTATCATCCAGGGAAGGCGAATGTGGTCGCTGATGCCCTTAGCAGAAAGACGCCTCAGGAGAGTATGTTGGCTCATCTGACGACTCAACCAGAGTTACAAAGGGAGCTGATGAGATACGGCATCGAAGTGCAGATTCAGCGTTATCAGGGTAGTCTGAAAACCCTAGAATGTCGACCGTCTTTACTTGAGGAAGTAAGGCAGAAGCAGGAAGATTGTCCGATGATTCAGGATTTGAGGCAGAGATTGAGCCGTGGAGAGGCACCCGAATTTGCGGAGAGAGCAGATGGTATTTTGTGTTTACGCGGTCGGATTTGTGTACCTCGAAATGCAGAGTTGAGGCAGAAGATTTTGCAGGAGGCTCATGCTACACCTTACTCAATCCACCCCGGGGCGAGTAAGATGTACAAGGATTTGCGACAATTTTATTGGTGGGAGGGCATGAAGCCGGATGTAGCAAGATTCGTCGCTAAATGTCAGGTCTGCCAGCAGGTGAAGATAGAGCATCAGAGACCCGGAGGAATGCTTCAGTCGCTTCCTATCCCAGAGTGGAAATGGGAGGACATCTCCATGGATTTTGTCACCGGTTTGAGACTCAGCAGAGGTCATGATGCCATTTGGGTAGTGGTGGATAGATTGACGAAGACTGCTCGCTTTTTTGCCTATCCGAGAAACGTGGCAAGTGAGCAAGTTAGTGGAGGTGTTTATTAATCAGATAGTTAGGCTGCACGGAGTGCCTAAGACGATTGTGTCGGACCGAGATGGGCGTTTCACTTCCAGATATTGGCAGCAAGTGCATGAGGCATTGGGGACGAGATTGCAGTTCACGACTGCTTACCATCCACAGTCAGACGGTCAGACAGAGAGGACGATTCAGACGCTAGAGGATATGCTGAGATCCTGCGTATTAGATTGGGGAGGTCAGTGGTCGGATCATTTGGCTTTGGTGGAGTTTGCCTATAATAACAGCTGGCATTCGTCGATTCAGATGGCGCCGTATGAGGCTTTATATGGTCGGAAGTGTAGGACACCGCTATGTTGGGATGATCCCTCGGATGTAGTAGGAGAGAGGCCACAGATGATTGAGGAGACGATCGGGAAAGTGGCCTTAATTAGAGAGAGAATGTTAGCTGCTCAGAGTCGCCAGAAGTCCTATGCAGACAAGAGGCGTAGACCGTTGGAGTTTGAGGTCGGAGCCCATGTTTGGTTGAGAGTATCGCCTACCCGCGGGGTAAGAAGATTCGGGGTAAAAGGGAAGCTGAGTCCCCGATATATCGGTCCATTCGAGATTCTGGAGAGAGTAGGCGAGGTGGCGTACAGGCTAGCGTTGCCGCCTGCTTTGGAAGGAGTGCACCCTGTATTCCACGTCTCACAGCTGAGACAGTATGTTCCGGATCCTAGTCACAGACTGAATTATGAGGATTTGGTGGTAGAACCAGATCACACTTTCCGAGAACAACCGCTGAAGATTTTAGATCGACGAATGAAGAAGCTGCGGAATAAGGAGATTCCTCTGCTGTTGATTCAGTGGTCTCGACGGGGAGTCGAGGAGGCCACTTGGGAGACGGAATCCCGGATGAGGGAGAGCTATCCAGAGATCTACCCGGGTTTAGTAGACGCGTTTGAGGGGAAGGTTAGTAATTAGTGTGTTGTTTTCAGATTCAATGTTTGCTTCGTGATTCTTGGTTGCTTGATTTGTTTGTTTGACTGTTTAATTTTTATGGACGTGCTATATGTTTTGGATGGCTAATACTGGTTATGATTATCATTATCAATCGATTCTGGTTCGAGGACGAACCTCTTTAAGGGGGAGAGGTTTGTGAAAACCTCGAATATCTTTCTTTCGTGTAAAAGTTTCGGGACGAAACTTTCTTAAGGGGGGTAGTATGTAAAATACGGGTTCCGTTTTTTTTTTCCGTCCAGAGCAGAAAAACAAATTTTCTCGGATAGGAATAACTCGTTATAATCTTTAGTAGTATTAGTGTCTTTAATATATAAACCAGTTAAATTATATATAAATATATATCTATTTCTATCTGAACACTATTTTTATCCCCTATTTAAATTAACTCAAGCTGAAAGCCAATTCACAAGTCCTGCAAATTTTGTAACCGAATTCACACAAAAGGAATCCTATCAAAAGCTTAAATCCTATCCTAATTGTTATCAAATCTAACCGAATTCTATCAAAACCCCTCTTATATATATTGACCTTGGATCTTCCGGGGATTATCAAAACCACTGCCTTCTATTAATTCAACAATTCAAGCGATTGAAGCTTCGTGTCTCTGTTCACCTTAAGACGACAACTTCAAAGGGAGGCCGACAGGATCGTCGGATTTCGCCGCCGGTATCGATCGAACGACCACGTACTGGTGAGTCCTCCTCCCCTGTTTCTTCTTCGATTTAGTTAATGAGTCGTCGGGGGTAGAGTTCGGGGCGTCGGGTCATTAGCCACTCGCGAGTCGCATCGGAGCGGGTCGTCGTCGGAGGGGTTGGCCAGTGAAGCCGCCGGTGCCACTCGCAGCAAGAGTCGAGGTCGCGATTATCGGCGGCGAGCTCGTCCAGCGAGGGCGATTCGGAGACGGTAGGAAGTCTCGTCTCCGTTTTCCTTCGTGGCCGCCGAGTTCGGACTGGGATTCCAGTTGAAGAAGGTGGGTCGAGTGGCGAGCGCGAGTGCGGGACGAGAAGGAGGTGAACGAGGAGGGCCGTCGGTGGGATCGAAGCTGCCTGGGGACGTTGTCGAGGGTGGCGAACAGGGCCAATCGGGGCTTCCCGTCGCTGTCCTCCTCCGTTACCGCCGACGTCAATCTGCAGATCGCGAAACCGAGGAGCGGGAGAGGGCGTCGAGCAGGGGCGAGTCGAATCGGGATTAGCGGGGCCGAGCGGGGGAAGTCGCGTTTGGTGGTCGCCGTCGCCGAGGAGGTTGGGGAAGTCGGGAAACTCGATCTCGCGTGCGAAGGAGACGAAGGTGAGGAAGAAGAAGGAAGAGGTGGGGTCCACGCGGGTCAAACGCCCTGACCGGTCAAACCAGTTTGAGGAAGGGAGATGGGCCGAATCTCTTGGCCCAAAAACGGGGTGGAGTGGGTTAGAGGAATTCCGCCCAATTGGGCCGGATGGGTCTAATTTGTTTTGTAGCATTTGGGCCAAATGGGGTAATTTGGGCTGTGTTTGTGTCTTTTAAAATTAATAGTGGGTTGGGGTAGACAAGTGATTAAATGGGTTAGCTATCCATTCATTTTAGTTGGGTCGAGATTCATAAATTATTGTAGATAGCTTGATAGGATTAAAAGCTTGAATTTAGTATTTTAATTGGCAAACCTCGTTATAAAGGTTCGGTTGCTTAATCTGCCCCTTTATAATTCTTTAGGGAATCGTTCCGTTTGAGATCGTAGTTGCGTTTTCCCAAGGATTCTCCATTCGAGGTAAGTCGTTTTTCGACTTTCTTTTCTCCCTTGTTAGATTGCGTATCGATATTGTAGGACGGGTTTTGGGAACTAGTCCCGAATACCTTTTAAATTGTTTTGAACTCCTTGTGTGATGTGTGCGTTAATGATTTTAAATGTGATTTATCGGAAAATATTTTGGAACGTTTTCTCTGTGTTGGTACCGTTTCCGACATGGCCCATTGTAGCTGGTGTTGAGGAAGAGTTGGCTACTTTGACCCGTGTGACTGGGAAAATCGTACCCCTTCAAATGAAAATTATTATCTGTGTGTTTTTGGCAAGCGCTCCAGTGGAGGCTTAGCCCGGAGTTAGAAGGGAGATTGGGAAGTGGAGTGGGAGGGCCTGCCTCTGCACTCGGCGCGGTGATGAGCGCCTTGGAAGACGGATTGTGGACAAAGGAAGAATTTCATTGGTGTGTGATTGTGATGGTGAATGCGTATGTGATTTGTGTGACTGATATAACTAATTTAGGTATTGGCCTTTAGAGTTATGATTGCGGTTGTGGATTTGTATGCTGACTATAGATAACCGATTTTCAAACCGTTCTACAGTTTCCATATTCTTTCTAGCTTGGTAGATTAGACGCTGACCCTTCGGGGAACATTTTTTTAGTTCCAGGTATGAATCAGGGAGCCGTGCAGGAACCGAGGCAAGATGGCGGACCGGAGCGGTAAAGAGCGCGTGTCATAGTGGGATGGGATTATTTTTACGATAGTTTAGTTGTGTTATTTTTAGGATGTTATTTTTATTAATATGTTAGAGTTGGTATTATGACTTGTCTTCTGTTTTCGTCGAATGATTTTATTGTTGGTGATGATTCGTCAGATTCAGGATATTTATAATTAGGTTTTCGGGAATTCATGCATAACTGCGTTTTCTATATTTTTATAAAAGAAAGGTTGGATGTTTTTATTTCGTTTTCTCGTCGTGCCCGCGTTGTAAGGTCCTACAGTGTAGTTGCCAACCTAAATAATAGTACCTGGTAAGGTCTATTCCCTAGTAGCGCCTCGACGGAAGTCGGGGTGTTACAATTATAGAATTTTTAAAATTTATTTTGAAATTTATAATATATTTTATTATTAAAATAAATGAAAATAATATATTACAATTAAATATGATTATTTAATTAAAAATTGATTTTAATAATCATAAAAAAGGGGATATTGTAGACCCGTTGGTCAACCCGACTCGACCAAAAACCCGCTGAAAACCTGACCCGATTGACCCGTGACCCATAATGAAATCGAAACTCGGTTTAACCCAAACCCGCCCTACCCGACCCGATTGACAGGTCTAGATAATATATTTTCTTAATGTGTACAGTATAAAATTATCATAATAGTAATATGCAAATTAAGTATATTATAAAATATCTATTTACTTTATATACACACTAACACACATTAATAGATTAGGGTTAATATGAATGGGTTAAATAATTAAGATTTTATCATCTTTAGGATTTAAATTTAATGTCTTATAATTGAAATTTAATTTCATATTTAAACTAGTTAAAGTCCCGTGATATTCACGGGATAATTTTACTAAAAAACTATACAATTCTACGATATTAATTTAAAATACTAAATATATTATATAATATCATAATAAATTTATGCAATCGACAAATAATTTTTTTTAGATTGTACTCCATATTTTAATTATATATATATATTTAAATATTTTTCCATTATTTGTGGAGATCTTCTCCAAAATTAGATTTAAATTATTAATATATTAATTTTACTTTTTATTGAATATTTTTAAATAATATTTTCTTTTTTTAGACACTAATATGTATAAAATACTTGGTTTTTTTTATAAAGATAATAATAATTAGGATAGGTTATCTACAAAGCATAATATAATTTATTAAAATATTTTTTAGAGTTAATTTATTAAAATTATATATTAGGGTTCTTATCTTTTACTCTATAATAATAAGAATGTTTGTATGAAAAATACAATATAAAGATTAGCATGGAAGAAAACATTGTCCTTGATTTAAGAGATAAAATATAGAAAAATTTATATATGTATTATTTTGCCAAATTCAATCCATCTATAAAGTTGTTTTTCATACTAAATTTACATAACGAAGAAATAAAATGTAAAGGAAATTAATGTATATGAAAACTTTAAAAAATTCAACGTATTAATCAACCTATCATCCATATTAAATTACAAAAAAAAAACATAGAGATAAAAGGATTTAAATGTAAGGTGGGGGTAGATAAAATAAAAAGGAAATTAAGAAAAATATAATGTAAATTTTTATCAAAATTCAATTTAAGCAAATATTCATCCAGATTTGTAATTTTTTATATTTTTTATTATCAAACTTTGATTTAAGAATTTATCTTTAATATAAATGCATAAAAAGATAAAGAAATTTGAATTTTGTTTTGACATTTACTTATAATCTTAATCATAACATAAAATTAAATCTTTTTCTCAAAATAAAAATATATCAAAATAAAAAAATTTATTATTTAAAAGTATATCATTATATAGATATAAATTTTATACTTGGAGCTCAAGCCTTATTAAAAGATAAAAAATACGTTAAGACCCTAAATCTTGATAAGAGATAAAAATATTAAATTAATATGAAAAATATCATTTCATAAGAATTTATGTATATATAAAAATTATATAAATATGTTATCTATTGTAGTAAACTAATACATAATCCATATATAGAAAATTATATACATGAAAAATTATATAAACATGTTATCTATTTAGTATATGTAGCAAGAATAATATAAGTTGTTACAAAATTTATTAAAATATAATTTCACATTAGTTTATTCAAAAAATATCACGTGGCGCAAATTTTACAACAGACTTGAGTTCTGCTTTATAATGTATTAGGGTAGATAGGTCAAGAACTCATGATACGGAGTATGGTATACAAATATAATGTGAATCATATAATTTTCACAACTTTACAATTTATACATTAATCATTAATATCATAAATGCATTAAGTGTGACCATTCAAACAACTTAAATTTTAGGACTTGTCACAATTTTAATTAATTGTTACTCCCTCCGTCTAGGTCTATTTGGTTTTTTAGACTAAAATATTTGTCTAATTCTATTTGGCTTTTTAGCTATTTTGCCCAACACTTTTCAGATTTACCCTCAACTAAATGAATTGGAAAATGTAAAGTTTATTACATGCAATAATTAGATTGGAAGTTGTAAGAAAAGAGAGTTAATAAATAAGGGTATTTTGGTTTTGGTAAGAATAACATTTGTCTTAACATTTGTCTTAATAGAGGGGTACAATTTTAATTAATTGTTACAATTTTGATTAATTATAAATTTATCATCAATAACATTAAATGTAAATTTTCACAATTTTAATAATTAACATCAATAATTTTTACAATCATTAATATCATAAGTCATAAGTGCATTAAGTGTGACCATTCACACAACTTAAATTTTGAGACTCATAATTAACTTTTATAATTTTTGATTAATTATCATCAATAGTATTAAATGTGTTTATTTACCCAACTTTATATATGTTAGTATAGATATAGATTTATTTACTTAGGCAATGCATTTAGAGATAAATTATTTCTCAAGAAGGATATTTATACTTTATATATGTTAGTATAGATATAGATTTATTTACTTAGGCAATGTATTTAGAGATAAATTATTTCTCAAGAAGGATAATAAATATCCTAAGGAATATTTTCCGCTTGACGAACCATATTTAAAGTGTCTCCCCATCAATAGAAAAGACAAATTGTTTCTTACTTTCAAAAAAACTCTGATACCAATTCTAGGACAATTCTTGCTTTCAAGAAAACTCTAATACCAATTGTCTAGGAAAATTTCGGGTACTAAAATGGGAAGAAGACTAAACCACCATCAGCCACAGGAAGGGAAGTCGTTATCGCTCACACGTGAGAAGACTCAAGACCTCCACCGGACTGCCCGTCGATTGCCACCGCGTTGTTGGATCGCTGCCGCCTAATTGCCATCGCGCTATTGGATAAATTCCATCAACCGCCATCTCCCATTGATTCGTCGTGGGAGAAGCCGACTGCCACAACCGATCGCGCTCGCGCAAGTATTGTCGTTGTCGATCGCTATTGCGCTGAGAGGCCAACCGTAATAATTGATTACTTGCATAAAGAACCTCAAACGGTCATCAAAAAGAAGAAATGCGATGGAATTGAAGGATTGAAGAACGAAGCACGACTGTGGAGTAGAAGATGTATTAAAAAATCTTGATCAATATTGGGGAAAAAATTCGATACCCTATCACAAGATATTGAGATACCCAAGTCTCGGACTTCGAAGAAGGAAGCGCCTTTCGACATCATCGATATTGGTATAAAGCCTGAAGGAAAGCCCGGTGATCACCTTCAAAAGGTCATAATCAACGAACAAGATCCATGGAAATATTTCCTCGTTTGCGAATTATTAACTGATAAGGAACGAAGCTCGCTTGTAGAGTTGTTACAAAGAAATTCAGATTTGTTCGCCTAGAGTCCTTATGATATGCCAGGTTTGAAACCTAACGTCGAATGCCACAAGCTAAATGTATCTCCACATGCCAAGCCTATCATACAAAGATGTCGACAATCATCAGTCCCGCATAACAAGGCGGTTTAGAAGTAGCAAAACTTGAAGAATCAAGCGCAATTCGAGACGTTATCTACCCAACTTGGCTTGCAAACATTGTTGTGGTAAAAAAAGCGGGGATTGGAGAGTATGTGTGGACTGCACCAACTTAAACAAAGCTTGCCCAAAAGATAAGTTCCCCCTGTCCAACATAATCCAACACGTGGACGCCACCTTAAGAAGCGAACTAATAAATTTCTTGGATGCATATCAAGGATATCACCAAATCCCGCTCTTCGAGGAAGATCAAGAAAAAATGGCTTTAATGATACCGCGCGGGGTATTCAGCTACAAGGTCATGCATTTCGGCCTCAAGAACGCTCGCACGACATTTCAAAGGATGGTCATTAATCTCTTTAGGTCATTGATAGGGAAGACCATGTAGGTTTATGTAGACAACATGGTTGTCAAGAGTAGAAGGGCATACTCACACCTTAACGACTTGCAGGAAGCCTTTGACATGATGAGGATTGTGGGTTTACGACTCAATGTATCGAAATGCACTTTCGGAGTATATTTCGAAAATTCCTTGGATACCTCGTGTCTCAGGGGGAATAAAGGCTAGCCCAAAACATGTTCACGCTATTCAAAATATGGAAGCCCGAGGACCTTGAAGCAAATACAAAAATTAGCAGGAATGATTAAAGCTTTAGGAATGATTAAAGTTTTATGGCGCTTCATCAACAAATCTTTCGACAAGTGATCAAACTTTTTTTAAGAACAAGGATAAATTAAAGCCTTTCGACAAGTGGACCAGCGAATGTGAAACCGCAATCGGAGCACTAAATCAATACTTGCAAACCACACCCATACTCACGACTCCCGATCCAGGAGACGTGCTAAGCATCTATCTTGCGGTATCAAATTATGTTGTCATAGTTGTGCTAATAAAGGAGCGTGAAGAGAGGCAGATGCTAGTGTACTAAGTCAGCAAGACCCATACAGATGTTGAGGGAAGATATCCCTTATTAGAACAATTGTTGCTCGCATTGGCCATCGCCTCGCAAAAGCTTAATCACTATTTCCAAGCACACTCCATCAAAGTAGTCACTCACACCAATCTACGGGGACTTCTAGCCAGTGTAGACCTTTTCAGGAAAAGTCACAAAGTGGGTGTTCAACTAGGGCTATACGATATTAGGTTTGTTCCAAGACGACTATAAAGGCGCAAGTTCTGGCGGACTTCATAGTGGAGTTCAACAAAGAGGAGGAGACAATATCGAGGCTTACATCATGGATTCTTCGCAGGATGCAAGCTGGGACTTAAGCATGGATGGAGCACGGAACACCAGTGGAGCTGGAGTCGGGTTGGTCATCACCTCACCCACATGAGAGATGATAAGAACGACAATTCACCTTGGCTTTCCCATCACAGACAATGAAGGTGTATACGAAGCCCTCATATTAGGAATGCTCACGACAAAAAGAGCAAAAGAACTCGACTAATCGCCAACTTCGACTCGTAATTAGTTGTAAGACAAATGAAAGGTGAGTACGAGACTAAATCAGAGCAAATGAGTGCTTACCTGAACAGGGCAAAGAGCTTGCTTTACGGCTTTGAAAATTTTGAGATCAAGCAAATTACACGAATGCTAATAGCTTGGTCGACACTCTAGCCACACTAGCTTTAACAGGGAAGGGATCAAGGTACATCCGAATAGAGAGCCTGTGGTACCCAAGTATAAACTGCCAAGGCGTATTTGTCCCCAAGAAAAAAACAATAAATATCTTAAAAAATATTCCCCATATAAAGAGCTCGGACTATTTGAAGGGAATCCCCATCAATAAAAAAGAGGGGACACTATTTTTTATTGGGAAATTCCTTTTAGTGCCCCTAAGGTTTTGCCTTTTCCTTTTGGTGCCCAAGAAAAAACATATCCCTCTTGGTACCCCTGAGGTTTTGGCTTTTCCCGTTAATGCCCCTCTCCGGTTCAAATTAGCTAATTTTAAGTTTACCATTATATTCATCACCCTTAAATTAGTAAGAATCAACTCTTAAAACATTTAAATTCATAACCAAACTACATCAATTTGAATTTTTAAACAATTCTCTATTTTAAGGGGTTGTTTACAAAATTGTTTAAAAATTCAAATTGATGTAGTTTGGTTATGAATTTTGATGTTTTAATAGTCAAATCCTACTAATTTAAGGGTGATAAACATAATGGTAAGCTTGAAATTGGCTAATTTGAACCGGAGAGGGGAGTTAACGGGAAAAGCCAAAACCTCAGGGGTACCAAGAGAAATAAGTTTTTTTCTTGGGCACCAAAAGGAAAAGACAAAAACTTAAGGACACCAAAAGGAATTTCCCTTTTTTATTTTGATTAAGCAAAATTCTAGTGCCAATTATGTAGGAGAATTTCGCATACTACACAACTATTAAAAACGCATACGTGTTTGTCCTTATCAAATCAATTAAATTCAATCATACTTCCCAAAATCAATAATGTCTCAATATGGGCAAATAATAACTTGAATCCAGCGCTCTTGTTAACCAATGAAGGTTGAAGCCAATCCACGCCCCCCACGTACTACTTCCATCATTCAAGAATTAATCAATCGAAAGCACCATCTCTTTTAGCCTCTCGCTTATCCTTTCAACTATTCCTTGGTGCTTTGTAGGATCTTCAATCTGACGTAAGATCAATAAAAGTAGTTAGTTATGCATATCAAACTAAACAGATTAACTCAATCACAATTCCTATTCTAATAATGACTTAGAGATCGAGTTAATTACGCACCTTTCCATGGATAGTATGGTACATGGATGTATCATCCACAACAGAGAAACTAGCATTCACAATGTCTATTCCTTCATCATGAAGTACACGAATAGCTTCTTTGAAGATAGTATAGCAATCAAGGCCAGTTATGAGTATCACCTCCAAGGCCGAATCGCCCCTCGCATAAACCTCGATTTGGGGCGGTCTCGGTTCAAAAGCTTCACTTCTTTGCCTTGTATTTGATCTTGAAGATTTATGAGAGCTTTGTAGTAAGTTTCTCTTTTTCTCCTTTAGTTTCTCCAAATGCGCTTGCAACTCCTTTATGTACTTGGTTGCAACGTCTATTTGGCCCGACAATGACACATTCTCCTTCAATTCGAAAGACAATAGCACAACGCCCAAATAATCAACATCAATAGACATGGAGTTTGCAAATAAAAAGAGCTCCAAATTACACTGAATTGCGTACATTTTGACCCCCAGACCCCGCTGAGAGCGAAATTACACTGGATTGATAAGTAACTTAGAACTCTAAATTAACAAAGTAAAGGTGCAAGACAAGTACTACATATTAGGCCATTTCACTTTAAAGATTAGAACTTTACTACGAATGACGCAAGAGATCGAAGTCAATCTCAACTGAAAATTACCCTAGCTAATAATTTGGATCTAGGGTTCCACCGAAAAACGATTTGGATCTAGGTCAACATGGTTCTCCTAATCCATTACTTAAAACAGATCAAAAGAGGGAAAATGGAAATGAAGCCATAGAGTATAGGAATGAGGTAGAGTGTGAAAGAAATGAAACCCTAGAGCTGGAGCCTTGTTGATGGAGCACAAGAGAATTGAGCTTGGTGAAGAGCGCCTTCATTTCGTCTCTTCTGTTCTTCTCTACGGTTTTTCTATCAGCTTTGGAAGAAGAAGATGAACTATTGTCCATATCTCAATTCTCAATTCTCCACACTCACCCAGCTGGATTGTGCTCCCTCCCAGAAAACCCTAAGTTAATTTGTCCCCTTTTAAACTTGAAATTCGGTACCTTAATTGGTTGTGCTCAATTTGGAATCCTTACAAGCCACTTGACACCTTAGGGATTGTTTGGTAATATATATATAATCGATTTTCCGGACTTATGCCCCAAGGACATAGGACAAGGACTTTTATTTGAAAATATTTTTGTTAGATTTTATTTATTTAGTAATTATTAATTTTTTTATAGGATTTAAACATTTCATTAGAATAACAACTTTCAAATATAACATGTTTATCCTATTTTTTTTAGGGCCACAGATAAATCAATATATATATATATATATATATATATATATATATATATAAACAAATTTAAGACAACTAAAACCTTATAAGTAAATGGATGAACTCTTTTAAAAAATAATTAATTTTAAATAAATATAAATTAATAACATATTGTCATACTTAAGGTAGTACTAAGGTGTAGGTGGTTATATTTTTTATATAATGTCACCCTTCGATGAAACAATTATTTGATTAGTTTCACTAGTTTTAGTCAATTAAGTTGTACCAAAAGCCGAAAAGTGAAAGCAAATTAATTTCACATAATAGTTGATGGTTTTAATGTCTCATAAAGTCACAACTATATTATTATTGGTCTTGACTCTTGACATATATGCTTCTCCCTTATCTTTTCTTTCTTACATTTCTTTGATCATATTTTAACTGCATTTTTTTTGCATGGAAAGATTATTTTGGAAAATGATTTCGACGATTATCCTAATGGTAATCAAACTTATGCGGAACTACGAACGAGAACTATAGGCATGTGACTTTCGTCAGCCAAATCAGAGTTTGGATTTTCACTCTAATGGGGAGAGTACCATAGAAAGCCCAATAGAGTAACAACTAAACCTTAGAAAACATTACTTAATTTGATTTAATTTTTAAACGTCTTCTCTACTCTTTTCGTGGTGCTTCGCATAGCCTGTTACTCATGTACTTCATTTCTAGTTCTAGCTTCGATCATCAATTCTTAAATATTGCTTTTGTTACTTCTAGATTGATAGTTTATCTTTTCTCTTTTGTCGATTTAATCGGTTATCGTCTTTTCATCCTCTAACTCTATCAGTTTGTTTGGTATATTGAATTGATTTACTTATTAAAAAAAGATTTTTCAAGAACTTTGTAGAATATTGAGGTGGTCAACCTGGCTATATTTCTAGGCTTCTAGCTATGGACCGTCCATTTATGATTTATCTTAAAACAAGGTCCAGGCCCCCAGGCCCCAGGGACCTCAGAAAGTACAGATTCGCAAAAATGGAAATACGCACGTGCTCTAATTCGTAGGGGAGTTCATGGCTGGATTTCAATCTTGTGGAATATGAAGATCCCTGATATATATACGAGCAACCTAATCCACTAATGTCAACTTTCTCATTGAAATCCGTCATTTTCTTGGGATGTACTCCCTCCGTTTCAAAATAGTTGTTCATAGACAAATTTGCACAACTATTAAGGAAAAAAATTTCTTCCAAATTTACCCCTATTAAATGGTAATATTACTTGTAAAAGTTGCTTTGGAAAAAGTGTACTATAATTAAAGTGGTGTAATTATTAGGGGTATAAGTGGAAAAAATTTATATATGAACAACTATTATGAAACAAGAAAAATAGTCTTTATGAACAACTATTGTGAAACGGAGGGAGTATAATTTTTTGTAAGAATGCAATCGTGTTCGTTGAAATTATCGGCCGATCTTAATGCTACTTACTCGTGTTCACAAGTTTTGTTTAATTCACAGATAAGGAAAAATAAAAACAAGTTTTGTTTAATTGCTAGTAAATGCCAACGGAGGAGACTTCAAGATGCTAATTTTTGTCCATGGGTTCTTATATTGATTGAAGTTATGTGATGTGATATGAGTTGACTAATTGATAATGTTAAAAACAATTAATATCATGTTATAGCCGTTTTTATTCTACTTGATGTAGATCGTGTATCAACATGTATAGAGGAATAGTTGGATCGTTGAAAATTGTGTTCTCGATAAAAGTGATTTCGAATGTTTGATGTCCAATTGGATCGTGTCATATCTTTTCGGATAAGGAAAAAGTTAATGGGTAAGATTCTTCGCTTTTCCTTGAGCTCCGACACTTTTCAGACATACAAAAGTGCACTACAAATCAGTGAAAATGCATTACCAAATTGATACAAATCCTCCAAGAATTGGGTAACAAATTGATAAAATTTGGCAATGCATTTTTACTCATTTGTAGTGCACTTTTCATATGTGGTAATGCACTTTTCGTACTTTGTAGTGCACTTTTTGTATAAAATATGAAAAGTGCACTATGAGGTAGAAAAATTACATCGTCTCACGTTTAATTAGGATAAGAGTTTGTTTCATTTGAACCAACTCTATATTTTTTTATATAATGTCAGTATGTCACCCTTCAATGAAACAATTATTTGATTAGTTTCACTAGTTTTAGTCAATTAAGTTGTACCAAAAGACGAAAAGTGAAAGCAAATTTCACATAATAGTTGATGGTTTTAATGTCTCATAAAGTCACAACTATATTATTATTGGTCTTGACTCTTGGCATATACATGCTTCTCCCTTTTTTTTACATTTCTTTGATCATATTACTTTTGCATAGAAAGATTATTTTGGAAAATGATTTCGACGATAATTCTAATGACAATCAAACTTATGCGGAACTACGAACAAGAATCATAGATATATGATTTTCATCAGCCAAATCCAGGGTTTTTGTTTTCACTCTAATGGGAAGAGTACCGTACAAAGCCCAATAGAGATAACAACTAAACCTTACGAAAACATTACTTAATTTGATTTAATTCCTCGTTGTGCTTCGCATAGCCCGTTACTCATGTATTTCTTCAGTTTCAGTTCTAACTTCGATCATCAATTCTTAAATATTGCTTTTGTTACTTCTAGTTTAATAGCTTATCTGTTTTTCAGCCTCTAATTCTATCAATTTATTTGGTATATCGAATTGATTTACTTATTTTAAAAAAAAATCTCAAGAACTTTGTAGAATATTGAGGTGGTCAACCTGGCTATATTTCTAGGCTTCTAGCTATGGACCGTTCATTTATGATTTATCTTAAAACAAGGTCCAGGGGGGACCTCAGAAAGTACAGATTCGCAAATATGGAAATACGCACGTGCTCTAATTCGTAGGGGAGTTCATGGTTGGATTTCAATCTTGTGGAATATGAAGATACCTGATATGTACGAGCAACCTAATCCACTAATTTCAACTTTCTCATTGAAATCAGTCATTTTCTTGGGATGTACTAAATTTTTGTAAGAATGCAATCGTGTTCGTTGAAATTTTTCATCGGCTGATCATGATTCATAATGCTACTCGTGTTCACAAGTTTTGTTTAATTCAGATAAGAAAAAATAAAAACAAGTTTTGTTTAATTGCTAGTAAATGCCAACGGAGGAGACTTCAAGATGCTAATTTTTGTCCATGGGTTTTTATATTGATTGATGTTATGTGATGTGATATGAGTTGACAAATTGATAATGTTAAAAACAATTAATATCATGTTATAGCCGTTTTTATACTAGTTGATGTAGATAGTGTATTATGGAGGAATAGTTGGATCGTCATAAATCGCGTTTTCGATAAAAGTGATTTTGAATGTTTGATGTTCAATTGGATCGTGTCATACCTTTTCGATAAGGAAAAAGTTAATGAGTAAGATTGAGTGCTTTTTCTTGAGCTCCAAGTGCACTACAAATAAGTGAAAATGCATTACCAAATTGATACAAATCCTCCTAAAATTTGGTAACAAATTCTTAATAAATCGATAAAATTTGGTAATGCATTTTCACTGATTTGTAATGCACTTTTCGTACGTGGTAATGCACTTTTCGTACAGAATATGAAAAGTGCACTACGAACTAGAAAAAATGCATCGTTTCACGTTTTAGAATAAGAGTTTGTTTTATTTAAACCTAACTCTATTTATTTATAGGTTTATCACTTCTTTTAACACCTTACCCCCTTAACCCAATAACATTTTTTTTTCTTACTTTATGCCCTAAAAATACTCCTAATTTTATTCAAATTCCTAAAATCTTTTATATGCCTAAATAGGGCATGTGAAATTTATTTTGTGTGAAAGGATTTGTAGGTAGGAGTTGTGAAGATAACTTTGGGGTTCCATCCATATATCATCATTAAGCATCACAACACTTCGCATCTGTTCAGGTCATTTAGCATCACATTAGTTACCCATCAGTGTCGACTCTCAAAAAAAAAAAAATTACCCATCAGTGTCTATTCTTTGAGTAAATTTTTTATATACTTACTTTAATTCAGAGCATTAGTACTTATTTATATATGTTGATCATAACTAGAATATTTTGTTTGGGAAATTCTCCATCAGTTGAATTTCTTGCATATCAATCACATCATTTGGACTTTTGGGTCATGTAGACCTCAAATAAGTCGTTTACCATAAGGCCCATTGGGCCGACATCTACCTTCCTGGAATTGTGATTTTGGGCCCACTTTATTTCGAGGGAGGAGGGGGCGGGAGAAGAATTTACATTTGGGGCCCAATTAAAGATGTTTTCTTTTTCCTGAAAACCACCAATTGAAGTATGTAATTACCCAATAGTACAAAAATGTTTACCAAATAATTAACCAAAAAAAGAATGTTTACCGAATATTTTAACACAACTTGATTCAGGCTAAATTTAATCCCTTTTTTTTTTTTCTCGTTATAAGGCCAAAAATGACTTGATCTAACTTAAAATGAAGTTGAGGTCTTGTGTCTAGAGATGCACATTCAATTAGTATGTGGGAATTCGCCCCTAGCGGGGTGGGTATTTTCCAACTTGGCAGGGACGGGTCAATTTCACATCCCTGTTTCGATCTCCGTTGGGAATGGAGCGGGGATGGAAGGTATAATAGAAGGTTATGTACATTCTTACTCATGTTATATGTGTGATATTTACATTTTTATATATTCATGTAAAATGTTTATAGATAGATGAATGTTTAGGGAGGTAAAAATATAGTACGGAGTACTTTATTTATCATAAAATGCTAATATATATTCACCAAAATTTATAGTTGGGTTTGAATTCCGTCATTTAGGGATATGCAGAAACGTAGGGTCAAAGAGATTAAGAATTGTATATTACTTCGGATCCGCCAAAAGATAAAATAATACCACCTTGAATGATGCCAGATTTAAATATGGAAAGCTTTGTGGTGTAAAAACGTAAACCAAGCTTCCATCCTGATTCCTGCCTGACATAGATTAGTAAACTCTTGCACCTTCCATTTCTGTCAAGTTAAACTCAATTTGTATAGGCTATATACAAGTGATCTAAGCGCATTAGCATGTGCTGATTTCACACGCATTAATAGATCGAGTCAATCCAAACCAATTGAATAGGAGCAAGATCAAGACACTTGATTTTGAAGTTACATTATTTAAATATCTGCCATTAATTACTTGATGTCAATTTGCCGTTTAAAAAGGTCTCGAATCACGCAGGAGATGATAATATTGTTTTTAATAAGAACATAGGAGGCAGCTATATAGGTTCCTAGCATAAGCTGGCGAGAAAACTCAACGTTAAAATAATATTTATTTTGTAAATGTGAAAGTTGTATCCGTGCTCATTAACACTAATTACTGGTAAGATATAAGTTGGGATTTTAAGAATTTATACGAGATATATCTGTCGAATATGAAAATGCAGTTTACGAAACGAGAGGAAAATTGCTTAGACATTAGACTATCTATCTGGCAGTGTATGTTCGTTTAGAACATGCTTTTGGATCAATCCTCAATTTCACGACAAAAAACCAGCGAATCGTAGAGTGAACTCTAAGAATTACGTAGACTTATTGGTACAATTCATAAGGTCAACCCATTATAGGTAATTAGAATTACTTGTCCGTGTTAATAAAAGAAAATTCTGTATACAAGACCAAAAAAAAATATTGTATATATTTATAAGTTTTAGACTTTTAAATATAGTTTACTCCGTAATTCTTTTCTCTCTGTGCATATTGATATAGTATAACATTTTTTTTGTAACCTATAACCCTAATGTGACAATTTTAAACCCTGAAAAAAACAATAAAATCTAATAGAACCTTTCCAAGAGTTCTTAATTACAGTTTATGCCTTCAGTATATATATATATATATATAGATTTTTTTTTGTTATTTTAGGAAACTAAAATTATAGAATGACATTAGTTATGCATGTTGTATTTAGAAACTAATATTCTAAAGAAATAGAAATAAATTCTATAAAATAAATTTAAATAGCCCTATAAATACAATTGAATAAAATATTTTTATTGCATGGGTTTTAACTTATGCCTTTTGAAAAAAACTCCGTACTTAATATATTAGTTAAAATAAACTCATATAAAATAAATTTCCAAGAGTTAGTTTAGCTGATAATAAAAATAAATAAAGATGATAACTTAATTTAGAATGTTCCTAGATGGCTAGATTAATTAATCATCTTTGGACATATTGATAGTTATCAATATTATCCTACTCCTGTACTAATTTGTAGGACGATAACAGCAGGAAAAGTTGCGATAAAATGGATATAAAGACAGGATTTTTCTAAAATGGAGGAAATCACCGAATAACACGATCCCGATCGGCACGCTGGCTTTATTATATGAAATTAATGTCGTAATAATAAACAATTCTAAGAGATTTTATGAAAGATATCTTTTGATTTTTTTTTTGGTGGACTTTAAGTTAGAAATTAGAATGACAAGTACACGGAAGTGGCAGAATGAAAATTTTGACAATACATGAATTTTCTATCGTTTGTATATAGGAAGAAGGATTATTATAAGTTAAGAGTTTTCATAATTTAAGGATAATGTATCAGTTAAAGTTTCAACCAAAAAAAGGGATAATGTATCAGTTAAAGCTTCAACCAAAAAAAGGGATAATGTATTAGTAGAACTAAGATAAAATGCATAGGATAGGATTACAAAATTGGTACAAGTTATTAAAATCTTTATGATTTTACATTCGACCCTTGATCATAAATCCCATGTAACCGGAAAGTAAGTATGCACTCATTTGGACCAACCTCAAAACATATTGTAAGCTAGCTAAGTAGCTAGACATAACTCACAAAATTACTAACTAGCTTACTATACTGAATTCTGAAAGTTACATCTAGCTAAAATGATACTCCATTATTTTCGGTGTATCTTTCCATAAGAAGATACACTTATAATAACACTTTCTAAACCGAGTAATTAAGAGAAAAATAACATCGCTGCTTCTATCTTCTTGTATATGTTGACTTTTAAAAATTTTGCTAAATTTTTGGGTTTGTTTAATCATTTAAACCCCCTATAAATACGACTTCCAAATAGCATTGTAGACACACCTTCACCTCAACCCATCAGGTATCTCACAGCCCAGCCCAAAATGGGTTTCCCACTCTCAAAACTCCTCTTTTTCCTCCTCCACCTGTCCTTGTTGGCCCTAGCTTCCCACTCCTACTCCACCCCCACCGCCCCCGAGCCCGCTCAGCCACCGTCCCACCACCACCACCACCACCACCACTTCCACCACCACCACAAACACCCTCAATCACCCGTCTCTCCCCCAACTTACCCTCCAATCAAGCCCCCAACCAAACCCCCGGTTCAACCACCAGTCAAACCTCCGGTTTACCCACCGGTTAAGCCCCCAACCAAGCCACCGGTTCACCCACCAGTTAAGCCTCCAACCAAGCCACCGGTTCACCCACCAGTTAAGCCTCCAACCAAGCCCCCAACTTACCCACCAGTTAAACCCCCGCTTCACCCTCCGGTTAAGCCTCCAACCAAGCCCCCAACTTACCCACCAGTTAAACCCCCGGTTCACCCACCGGTTAAGCCCCCAACCAAACCCCCAACTTACCCACCAGTTAAACCCCCGGTTCACCCTCCCGTTAAGCCCCCAACCAAACCACCAACTTACCCACCCGCCAAACCCCCGGTTAAGCCTCCGGTTCAACCCCCAGTTAAGCCACCAACTCCACCACCAGTCTACCACCCTGATCTTGTAGCCGTTCAAGGCCAAGTCTATTGCAAGAACTGCTCCTACCTCGGCGTCGACACTCTTATCGGCGCTAAGCCCCTTAAAGGTACGCATATACTAAGAAATTCAAAATAAATAAATAAAACCATCCGTTACATATTAATTGTCTTATAATTAACTTTATTATAAGCGTACTTATTATAAGACTGACATTTTGTTACATTATATATGTGCAGGTGCGACCGTAGTGTTGAAGTGCAAGAAGAAGATTTTTGTTAGCATTAAATTTGCAACCACGGACAAAAATGGCTACTTCTTCATGTTGGCTCCCAAGAGCATCGTCGGCAACTCCGCCGCCAGCAAGTGCCGTGTCTACCTGGTGCCTCAGCCGTTTGGGGGGCCGTGCAACCACCGGACCAACCTCAACGGCGGTGTAAAGGGCGGGAAGCTAACCGCCGTGCAGACATTCGCGCCGACGAAGTTCTCACTCTTCACCGTGGGGCCATTCGCGTTCGAGCCAAGCAAGCCTACTTGCCGCAAACACTGAGGAGTGTTAGTCGGTCAACCCAGAATATATGCATGGCTTCAACGTTAATTTGGATATATAAGATCTCTCTCTCTATATCGTTATTAATAATTGATCGATAATAATTGTTTCTATATGAAAACATAGCTAAGTATCTAGATTTCGAAAATTCGTCAGGTGTACTCGTTAGTGTATTATTAGATTATTTGGGTTGGGTTGGCCAGTTATGGTTCTATTCGGAGGGAAATTAAGTGTAAGCATGCATGTTTATGTTCATTTGTTTGCAGAATAATTAAATGAAATTGCACTCGCATTGGATTCATTTTACAACATTTAGTTATATGGGCGTCCAGAAATTAAATATTAATTAGTACGCGAACAAAAGCTCAGTTCAGGTAATTTAATTTATGCACTAATTTTTAATATTGCCCACAAATTAAACATAATGTGGAAATATTAAAAAGAGAGACATTTCCAAATTGTCTCCCAATCCCAAGTTTCGACGTACAGCGCACATTTCTTTGGTGTAAAGAGCGTTGGTTATGACTTACGAGGCTATCCGCCTATCCATGAACCTTGATAACATGTTAATCCAATTACAGTTATGATTTCAATTATTCTCAGATTTAAACCTTTTATTAATTCCGCTCGTATAGAGTAACATTATCAGCTTTAGCTAGAACCAAGTATGAGCATGCATCATCTTCTAAAATAATACAGTACTATATTTTGTGAAAGTCGGTAAATTAATAGACTAGGGCTCGTGTACGTTAAGTTTAGTAAATGTCCGCAAATCAATAGATTAGGGTTTGTACACAGTAGTACAGTACACACTAGGGCTGGAAAAAAAACATAACCGAAAAACCGACAAATCTATCACTTTTTACGGTTAATTAAACCGAATTTTTTTTAAGCGGACACGGTTAACCAACCGATACTTTTAACAGTTTGGATACGGTTATCAATATTTTCACAAATGGTTAACCGATGAACCAATAATATTTTTAATATATATTATATATTTTAAAAAAGGGAATTATATATCTAATTAGTTTTAGTTAAAAATAAATGTATTTTAATAAATAATAAATTACCTATTATAATTTTTGTTTATAGTTTTTTTTCAATACTCAAGAGTCCAAGACAAAGCAATTTACGCGTTCATTCGTTCACTTACTTTGCTAGTTTGCTGGATTAAAAATTGACCTAAAAGGCTAATGGACATGCTTTGCTAATAAGGTGAGTGATATGTGTTCGGTTCATATTGGTAAAAGGTGAATGATAAATACATTTATGTGTTCTGTTCTTGATTAGATAAATAAAAGAATAATATTGAAAAATTTTGGACAAAATATCTAGAATGATAAATGGAACTAAATAAAATAAAATTAAAGTTAGAAGGACAAATAGAACTAAACGAAAGAACTAATATATATGAAAATTTAATTTTTTTAATAATTTTCATTTATTTTTATATAAGATTTTAGTTTTTAAAACAAAGTATTTAATCTATGCCCTAAGAACTTAGATTAGAAAAACCGCTTATAAAAAAAACAGACTTGTTGCTCCGTAATCTTTCCTCAAATACACGGATGAGTTTTAAATTAGTAGAATCATTTGCTTCCACTTTTCTCGAATGGTTTTTCTAGTGTGTGCCCATGGACACACCCTAACAATGATTGTGGTTTCCATAAGTAAAAGTTTAAAGGTAAATTAAAAATAAGAAAAATATTATCCTTCTAAAACTAAATTAATAATTTCCTTATTTATATATTTTTTCCTCCTTCCAAATTTATATTTTTTTACCTAATTAAAGAAATTTAATCATTGTTAGACACACACTAAAAAACCCTTTTTGGAAATACCCAAATGAATGAAATGATAGGGTTGCTTGATCAGGAAAAAAAAATCGTTAATACATCATCGGCCCCAAAGTGAAGTAGAAAGGTGTTTTTCCCATTTTCGTTTTTATAGTCTACTCCACCAAACGGCCCCTTAATGCACTCCCAAATCCGTCATGGGATTAATGTTAAATCTCTCAATACAAATACAAAGATATTCTCCGCATTGGACTCCATCATTTTGCCCTAATCAAGATGAAGTATATACTGTATACAAAAATGTCCTTGGACATCAATAATCAATGATCGGCATAACTGGACTTTCCGACAACCCCCACCCCTCATGAATTAGATCTGAGGCCCTTTGACAAAAAGATTAATTAAAGTAATTCTGATTACCCAATATCACCAGTCGCCACATGCATATCTAATATCTTCACAAATCAACTATACGATAAGTCATTAATTATCAAATAAAAAAATATGTAATTAATCTCCATTAATAAAAAAACCTATGTGATTAGTCAAACTGTCAAATTCAGACTCTGCACCATATTGTTTATCATACTGTATTAGTTTTTTTCATTGATACATAATTTTGCTTTTGACCCAAAATTACATAATTTTGTTTAATGATATGTTACATAATGACAGATCTTTCTAGCCGTAATTACTTTTATGAGGGTGAACGTAATTACAAGCGATCAGGGCTCTGATTAAAAGTGAGTACGACTAGCCCAACTTACCAAATAAGAGGTAGTCCATTTGTGTAAAGTTGAAGCCCAAATAGAAAGTTTATTGGGCTTTCTCTCTTTTTTTTTTTTTTTCAACTCTCAATTCTATATTTTTTTTGTTTGAACGGACCATCGAATTCAGAATTATTATTCTACAGCAACAAGATTGAATATAATAAATTTCATCAAGTGATCCAAAATATTTTCCCGAATCATCAAATTTAAAGGTTTCATATTGGTCTTACCCAATTGGTTCTAGATAGATTTTTTAATTTTCCTAAAGTTACAGGATCAAGATTCAAGAGATTACTCAAATCGACAACTTTATACGTCTGTATTAGGTCCCGTCTAACTTGCGAAATTGTCTTACTCATGCATGGTCTCTACCTTCTAATACTTCTTTGCTTGGAGTTTGTTGTTTATTTGCCTTGTTATTTGCATGTTTTATTGGGCTTGCCTTCTTTTATTTTCTGTTTCTTGTCAATTTATTCGATTTACCGAGTCTCGTCTCAGACTCTCGATTTACAAGGCACATCTGATACTTCGAATTACTTTCCATATTAAAAAAAGATTGCTCAAATGGTTCAAGCGTAAGAAGTAGGTAGAAAAATAAATCTCTAGTTTTGTCTTTTTTTTTTTGGGTAGAACTCTAGTTTTGTCTATAGCCTATAGGTGTTATGTTCTTTTTATTAGGTGGGGGAAGTTATACTAGCTAAATTAATTGATTTGACTAGTACATTTCCCTAATTTTTGTTTTGAACGAAAAAAACATTAGTAAATCAGCAAATTTCCCACAATAACAGGTTAAAGTAATGGACCTATTTTAGAAGGCCAGAATATATTAATAGACCCCTATATTTACACTTTTTTTACTATTGGACCCCTGTACTAAAAAATGTTCAAACAGACCCCTGTACTGCCCCCAATTTTGCCTATTGAACATTTTCAATCTTATTCTCCTTCCAGTGTACATCACGCACCTTATGTGTTATGTTATTTTGCCAAATAAGCCAAAATGGTCAAATACATACATGTTATTTTGGCAAAATACATACATGTTACATAAGGCGCGTGAAGACTTGGAAGTGTTCAATAGGCAAAATAACATGTACGTATTTGACCATTTTGGCTTATTTGGCAAAATAACATGACACATAAGGCGTGTAATGTACACTGGAAGGAGAATAAGATTGAAAGTGTTCAATAGGCAAAATTGGGGGCAGTACAGGGGTCTGGTTAAACATGTTTTAGTACAGGGGTCCAAAAGAAAAAAAAGTGTAAATACAGGAATCTGTTGATGTATTATGCCCTTTTAGAAGTTTCAAATTTTTTGAAGGAAGAATTATCACTTTATCAGTTAGCTACATTGATTAATTCAATGGTCATCGCTCTATACTAAATTACAATATATTATCCATTATTTATACGCAATTACTAATTTACTATAGGAATTATTCTAAAACCATACTGACTTGATCACTTCTTGCAGATTTAAATTACTGTAAGTATTTTTTTTTATAGAAATCAAATATAGTATGTAGTTTTCAATACAAATAGTGGTATGTACTTATTCAAAACTAATTGGTCAAAACATTTTTTAATGCAATGCGTTGACATTTAAAACGCTAATTAAATACGACCATTCGGTCTATGATGTATATTTGAATTTAAGTGACAATATATGCTTCCACATGCTCGAGTTTACGCTCATTAAAGTATCTATTATATATATCTTGGCCTTCGTGGGCATCAAATTCAATTCGCCTTGGAAACTTGTAATGTGATGTGTTTGTTACTTTGTTGTGATTTTGTTATTTGATCAAAATAGTGAAATTCTAAACTTTGGACTTCTGATAAATTTTGTAAATTTTTGTTTCCGCTCACCAAAATCATGTCATAAAATTTGAAATTTTCAAGCAAAATTAATCAAATATTTTTAAAAATACGGATTAATGAACAAAATAAGGCTATACTTGTTAAGTAAAAAAAAAAACTAGTTGGAGTTGCAAAACTATTTGAATTTGTACAAGTAGCTGAAAAAGTAGTTTAAGTTTCGAAAAAAAATATAAACATTGTTTAGTAATGGTTAACTAGTTTATTGTAATAATTAATAATTTTAAATCTCATTTTATACTTATTCTTATTTAGGAAATAATTATTTTTTAATTCGAAAAACTACTAAAAACTAGTAAAAAAGTTTCAAAAACTAGTTTTTTTTTTAAAAAAAAAACTAATTTTACAACTACTTATTAGTTTTTATTTATCAAACAACAACGTTAATAAGAGTTTTCACAACTAGTTGCAAAATTCCAACTACTTTTTCATATCCAACAAATACACCCTAAGGCTCCGTTCAGCAACAAGTAGCGGGAGCTTTTTTTCCCATTCAGCTAGCGGAAATTGAAGAAGCTTGTGAGGAGGAGCTTCTTCAATCCGCTCATTTTTCCGCTCCAGCTAGCTGAAGACGCTCCCAATTCCGCTAGTGTCGAACGGACCCTAAGTAGGGACAGACGCAAGAATTAAATTTAGGGTGGGCTAATTTTCACCAATTTTTTAGGGTGGGCTAAATTACGTTAATTTGACTAATTTACTACTATATTAACCTTATTTTTTTTATTAAATTTACCCTATATTAATTTTTTTTTTATTTTTTTAGGGTGGGCTGGGACCTACCCCAACCCACCATTGTGTCTGTCCTTGACCCTAAGTATTATCATTCTTCTCTTTATTAAATCGAGCCGATCGGTGTAAGTTAATTGAATCGATTCATGGATCGACTAATTAACATATTCAGAGCCTTGATCTCACTTTGCTAGAATCGAGCCGGTCAGTGCAAGTCTTATCATTCTTCTCTAAGCGTCCGTTTAGATGGTGGGTAGCGGGAGTGGAAGTAGCGGAAAACGCTAGTGGAATTGAAGACCCTTGGGTGTAGGAGCTTCTTCAAAAAGCTCGAAATTTAGCTACCGCTAATGAAAGACGCTAGAAATTCAGCTGTATCCGAACGGAGCCTAATTGAAAAAAATTGAGCCAATTTGAATTTTGGTTATCATAATTGTTCTCAACCCTCCCCAGGGTCCCCACTCCACTTCCCTGGAATCATGTGCTATATATCTACACGCACATAATGTCAAACAGGCCACGTATTACAATGGCCTTTATAAATGGTTATGACCAAAAAAATGGCGTTTATAAATAGTGTTACCCAAAATATCTACCTATATATAAAATTAGTAGTACATTGATATAAATCTCAAGCACAACAAAATCTGATCAAACTTCAAAATACGAACACCACTTTACATGCCCAAAAGTTATGGTTAAGGATACATTCATTGCAAGGATGACACATAACTATTCATTAAAAATATTAAAAGTGAATTATGGTGGTCTTGTACTAAGAAATTACGGGACATTTGAACTTACTTTTACTCTTGTGTGTGTCAAACGAGTCAACTAGTCGATCCACAACCCAACTCCTAATCTAAGGGTTGAGTTGTGGGCCACTATTTTATTCGAGCCAACGGATCAACCTGCGACCTAAGGTCGGATAGTGGACCCGTTGAGTATCCCTACTAAAGGAATAAGGATGCAGTACAAAATGATTAGTGCGTGACCCACACACCCATCTTCAAGCAGAAATCTTCCTAAAACTATACACATTCAAACCTGTTGAAAAGTAGCCCTAATAAGCCCACTAATCTCCACTATTACACATCTCTTACCAAACCAAACAAAACTACAAATTCAAGCCAAAGACCAACAACAACAAAGAAGGCGTTGAATTCCCCTTTTCATTTTCATTTCCCTTTTCCTTTAATACCCTAAAATCAAAACACTTCTTATTCTGCAAAGCGCCAAAAAGCCATTCATTCACCCCTCTTCTTCCCCCACAGAAAACCCTTCTTCTCTTCCTTGAATCCTTTCTCTCCGATTCAGAAAGAAAGAAATTGATAGAGAGAAAGACTTATCAATGGAGAGATCACCAAGAGGAGCTCCAGCCACCACCACCACGACCACCAATGGCCAATCCCAACACCCCATCACCACCAGATCCGACTCCAACAACCCATACCCGACCACCTTCGTCCAAGCCGACACCTCCTCCTTCAAACAAGTAGTCCAGATGCTCACCGGATCCTCCGAGACCGCCAAATTAGCCTCCCAATCCAAGCCCACTACCTCGCCGCCTCCGGATCCGACCCTACACACCAAAAACCCGATCCCCCCGATCCGGCCCGCCTCCAAATCCAAGCCCTCCAAGCTCTACGAGCGCCGCAACAGCCTCAAGAACCTCCGGATCAGCCCGCTCGTATCCGGATTCGGTTCCAATTCGTCCCCCAGAAACGCCGAGATTCTCTCCCCGAGCCTCCTCGATTTCCCGGGCCTGGTCCTCAGCCCGGTCACCCCGCTCATACCCGACCCGTTTAACCGCTCTCCTCCGGGTCGGAGTTGGAATCCGAATACCGGCAAGAGTATGCTGATGGATAAGGCGGCGGAGGAGAAGGCGATTGCGGAGAAAGGGTTTTTCCTCCACCCTTCCCCTCGCGAATCGGAGCCTCCGAAGCTTCTTCCTCTCTTTCCTCTCACATCTCCCAAGCTCTCAGGTTCATCTGATTATTCATCTAGCTCTTGATTTCAATTTTTTGTTTGAATAATTGGTGATTGATTCGGAAGGCCTGTGTTGTTGTTGTTGCTGCTGTTCAATTTTTAGTAGTGTACAAATAATTGTATGATTTATTTTTTGTAATCTTGAAACGATCTGAGGACGATGATGGGTAATTATGTAAGAGGAGATGATGATTGTGGGTCCAATTGTAAAATTTGAAATTGTACTAGTGTAGTCTAGTATGAATTGAGCCCTTTGCCCTGACCAATTTGGTTGACATTGGATCCTTGTGTGTGGTTTTAATGATGGGTGGCAGCATGTGCCATTGAAATTGAGATTATGATCAGGCTTCAGGTGGTGGGGAGACTGGGAAAAGGTCAAAAGAGAGTAAATGAAGAGGATGGTGGATAGATTGTTTTTCAACTTTTGACATTGAAATGTGGTGGATTTTAGGATTTTACTGGGGTGGTGAGTGAGTAAAGTGGTTGAAAAAGTAAGACTAGACTGGACTACACACGGAGAAAGAGGGTAAGACTGAGCTGTCAAAAGGAAAGAGTGGAGGAAGAAGCAAGCAAACAAACCCACGAATCTTTATTTTTTCTGCCATTTCTTATTGTCTCGTGAAGAGTGAGTGCACTTGATATCACATTTTTGCAGGCAAAGTTGTCAACTTTTCATATGGAAACAAATAATAATATAAAGTGTTGTAGAGGATTGAGATTATTATTTATACATTGGATGCTTGAATCATTTCCCACTGATTTTGCTCTTCTTTATTTTTCTGTTTTATATATAAAGGAAAGATGATTTTAGTGATCCACTAGAAGTCGAGCACTTTACCTATTCATAGGGATAAGAATGTTGAGCTCTTTTTTGGAGAAAAGTAACATCAATTCGTGATGCTGCCTAGGCTAGCTTGATATTATTCAGATTTTGTATGGTGGAATTTGATTTTACTTTGATAATATTAACATCATCGTCCAGTATAGTCTTACTCAAACGGGATTATAACTTGAATATGTCAGGAGGATGCTCTCAAAGACCCAAGTAAAACTTAAATTCAGCTATGTGATAATAATAGTTGAATTTAGTTAGAATACACCAAAATTTATACTATATATTTTTTTAATGTATTCTAATTCTTTTTGTTATTAAAAAATTGATTGCATAATGTCACGAACAATATGTTTTTCTCCGGTTCATAATTTAGTTGAAGTGAAGGAATACAATATACGTATTTATAAGTTTTTTTTTTAATGCTGATGGAATTTTGATTGCTTTAATGGGAAGTTTGGTCTACTCATTAGCAAGTAATAAGTCAATGTGTATGACTATATGACCATGTGAGTTTTGGCGTATTGGGCTAATTGGGTACAATAGACACACGTTGCTTTGGCGTATAAGCAACTAACTATTACTCCCTCCGTCTCATTAAGTTTGTCCAAAAGGACAAAAAACACACATATTAAGAAAGTGTAAAAAGTGTATTGAAAAGTGTAGAAATTGTATTGGGAAAGTAAAAAGGTAAGAGAGAGGATATAATTAAATTTATTTTATAGTTAAATCAACCAATAGAAATAAAGAGAGGCGTATTGGAATTTGAGATTGTATTGAAGTTTGTAAAATTTGGACAAATATTTTGGGACAAAAAAATGTACTTTTAGACAAACTTAATGGGACGGAGGGAATATATGATAAGTTAAATAGTCACATGTACAATAGTTGTGTTACATGGAGTACATCTTTTGGTTTACTATGTGCACAATTAAATGAGCCACTTAATGCATTAATAAAAGTGTGTACTCCAAACGGGTCCTATATAGTGCAAAGAACTTTCATAACAATTCAATAAACCTAATGAGTGTGCCATTGAGGAAAATGCAATCTCTATGGATAATGCACCGTAGTAGTACTCCGTAATTCGCAAGTGTGAGAAGGTTATTTCCGAGGCATATTGTCACATTAATATTCAACTATGTACGTATTTATAACGCGTTTGAATGCGTTACAATAGCTCAAAAAAGAGTGGAAATTGGAAAATACATTGATTGATCAACTACCATATGGTAAATAAATTGGCGTGACACGCGCGTATGACCACATAATTCAACGGCAATTATTATCAAATCTTGACTTGTGTTTCCCCTTTTTGGAGGGAATTTGACTTAGTTGGTCTTTGTTGTAATTAGATGCACTGTTTTGATCATTAGAGTACGAAATTGTTGGTTTGCAATGATTTGGGCCCTGTGACATGACCCATGGACCCATGAAATTGGAAACATTATGAATTATAAGGTTAGAATTACCTTTTATTGGGAGTTAAAAAATGCATGTAAATTACTCGTTAAAAATGAGATTCAATTTATTGGCTAATGAAGATCTTCGTGTCTATCTATTACTCCCTCCCGATTCATAATATTCGGATTAATTTATAACTATATATTAAAATTATACATTTTCACGTTAACAGAATGATTCTGACCCCACCTCATATTTAAAAAAATAATATCAATTTCTATTATTATAATTTATTTTTATTAAATTCTTTTTAAACTATTTAAATTTATCTCTAACATCAAACAAATATCTATTTAGTACAACAATATTTTTTGAAAACTTTCTTATACAAGTATTTAAAATTAAAGATAAAATATTAAAAATACTTTAAAATATAAATCTTGTAGCGTATATCTTTTGAAGAATTTATTTATAGATATATATTATTTTTCTTTTATAATAAAAAATTTATAATAAATATTTATAATGTTTAAAATTAATAAAAATAGATTATAAAATATTTAATAGATATATTGAAATATTTGATAATCTCTAAATTTACATACATGGAAAGTAATAAAATATGAATAATATAATATTCAATCTTATCTAATCTTTACTTTATCGGATCACAAAACGATTTTGGTCCCATCTTAAATTAAATTAATTAAATTTTAAATATTTTATATAATTAAATTATATTTATCTTTTATACTTTATTATATCTTATTTATTAAATTAACTATTATTTTTTAAAATCTTATCTCTTCCATATTTGAATATGTAAATTTTTTTTATTCATGTTTTATCTTCTTTTTTAATTAAATATCTATGAAATATCATCAAAGAAAAAGAGAAATGTAATTATTTTATCTTAATAATATATCTTCATTCTCAACATTAAATTTAATCATTTGTATTAATTAAAATAATTATACATTCTACGAGCAATAAATTACTTATAATATACTCCTATTTAGCATGTCTTGAGAAAGTCTATTTATAATGTCTATAAAATACGAAATCATAATCGTACATAGTACGACGGGTACAACTAGTATTCGTAATTCAAAAAGGGGTTAATTGTTTTTAGAACGCCCTGAATTCTGGTTTACTATGAGTAAGTTATAGACTCATGGATTGTTATTGAATGCATTTAGATTCTCAAGTAGAATTTTTAGCATGTCTTGAGAAATTATGCTAGCTATACTATTACTCTCTCTAAGTAGTACACTGGGATGTCAATCGGGCGGGTCGGGTCGGGTTTGCGTTGGGTCAATTCAATTTCGGGTAAGTTCGGATTCGGGTCAAATTTGGATATTTTGAAAATCGGGTTAAATTGGGTTGGATCATTTCGGGTCGGGTGCTCAATTAATTGGGCAAAGTTGGGTTTCGGGTCAATTTCGGTCAGGTCATTCGGTTTTCAGTCCAACTTGATTTCGGATTTAGTCGGATTTCGGGTAAGTCGGGTTTCAGGTTTTTCGGATTTTGGGTTAATCGGTTTTCGACTTTGGCCGAATTTCGGGTTAATATGATTTCGAGTAAGCCGGATTTTGATTCAGACAATATATCGAATGATTATTTTTTGTAGTTTAACTAGTCTAGGGTCTAAATATTTAATGTAACATTTAATTTAAACATAATTATAATAAATATTCACTATTATTAATATTTTATAACATAATATAATTTTCGGATGGTTCCGGGTCGGGTAACTTCAGATTTTCGGATGGTTTCGGGTCGGGTAACTTCGGGTAGAATCGGATATCGGGTTGCATCAAGCTTGTCTATTCGGGTATAATTGGTTTTGGGTTAATCTCGAGTTCGGGTTTTTTCAGATTCGGGTCAAATCAGTTCGGGTCAAACATGTCTCGGGTATAAAACTTTTTATTGTTTTCTCGGGTCGGGTCGGGTTCGGAGTCGGGCGGGTTTTTCGGGTCGGGTCAAGTTTTGACAGCCCTGAGTACACACCACACTTAAATAGATGATAATATTTGTAGAATATCTTGGGGCCGACGTTAGACGGGTGACTTGTCGGGTTTCTAACCATTTAATTTACATACGGTTTTTCTAACCTATTAAGGCATAGGTTAAGCATACTAATAAAGGAAACTAAAACCCTATTAGGAAATTAATAAAATCTTTTAAAAAATTAGTTAATCTAAAATAAGTAGAAATTTATAAAAGATTGCTATTTTTAGGAGCTTAACCTTGTGTCCTTGAGGCATATGTTATGTCCTTGAGGCATATGTTAGAAAAATAGATTTACATATAATATTAGGTTCCACCTTTTCACCTTTTCAACCCAAAAACTTAGGCCATTGGCTTGATGTTTCACCTTACTTATATGCTAGTATTTTTCTTATGGTTTTTCTATGTGGGTAGAGAAACACAGACAAAGAGATGAGAAGAGAAGAAAAATCTCAACCATTGAAAAATACAATAAATTGCTCAAATACATTGAAAAAAAGAGTATCTACTATCTAGTTCCATTGTAGTTGATACTTGAATTTGAATAAATCTCAACCATTCAAATAAAATTGAATGGTTAGATTTAGTTTGTTTTATCTTCATATCAACTAATTATTTTTTATTTTTTAAGGTTCACCAATTTACAATAGGATTTTAAAAATCTACGGATTATCTATATAGTTTCTAAGCTAATAGTGTATTAATTAACGTTCTTTAATTCTAGAGTGCTCATTTGACCTTAATAAATTAAAAAGGTCCCCTCCCTTTGAAAAAACAGGAGAAAAAAGTTTTGAGTGGTGGAGAGAAAAGAAGAGAAGATGGTTGTGGGGAAATTGTAATATTTCATGATTTTGACATACTAGAGATAATAGAGAGATTGTTGGTTGAATTTATTGCTCCTTTTTTTCGCTATTCAACTTTCAATTTGGCATCGTGTTTCTCATTTGATACGTCCTAATCTCATCCTATGAATCCTGATGAGATCGGACTTTGTATTTTTGTTGTTTTTATTTATTTTTTTAACCCTAAGTTTTAGTAAAAACAAGAAGAAGAAAATTTGATAAGATGCAAAGAAGTAAGATTTTTTTTTTATATTTGAATTATTCAACGCTTACTTCTACTATTTAATAAAAGATGTGTGTACAATTATAAATTATGATACAATTGTACAAACTTAAATGGGGTCTTAGTGGTCTTACCAAATGGACATGTTTTTTGAAAGAAAAAAAAGAGGCCCAGCGCTTGAATGAGTTCATGTGCAATGCTTTAAAGTGTGTCGTTTGTCTGTTCTGGCTTGTGGGGCCACTCAACGTATCTGAAATCATTTGTGGTTTGACGAGTCTAAAATATTACTATGGCCCGTTGGTAGGGCTGTAAATGAACCGAGTTGTTCATGAGAAATTCGGTATTCGGCTCGGTTAAATATTGTTCGTGTTCGGCTCGGTTTGTAAACGAACCGAGCTTGAGCACAATTTTAAGGCTCGAAAGATAAATGAACTGAGCTTGAGCACAAGATAACTCAGCTCGTTTGCTCATGAGCAAACTCGATTTTATGCTCATGAGCAAGCTCGATTATACACTCATAAAAAACTAGATTACATGTTCATGAATAAACTATACTATACTATATATTATATACAATATAACATTTATGTTAAATTACATAGTTTTGGTGGTGTTTCTCAAACCACGTAGTTTAATTTTTAATTTCATTTACTTGTATAATTGATCAAGTAAACTGTTCACGAAAATGAGAGGTTCGCGAACAAGCTGGAGTTCGGTGAACATTTAAATGAACGAAACTCAAACAATAATTTAAGCTCGAACCAATCTCGCGTTCGAACTCGAACTCGTCTATTTTTAACCGAGTCAAGCTTGAACAACTCAAAGCTCGGCTCGGTTCGATTACAGCCCTACCCATTGGTCTTGGTCATATTTTTTTAGATGCGGAGAATTTTAATATGTGACAATATTAGATGAAGTTTCAAACCATCTTTAGTAAGCATTCAAGTTACGACGTGCTATAAAACAATATCTGGATACCAGAAACTTTATTCAATTTAATTGTAACGAGATCAAAGCTCATGCGTTGTAATTACAATTTAATTCTGTTTGGATTACACTTCAAATATATTTATAATGCAAGATAATTTTATAAAGTGTAATCCAAACAGGCCCTTAGTTGGAGCTTATATACCACTAGTGGTGATGCCCGTGTATACGCACGGGGCAAGTTTTTCGTAAAGCTGTAGTGACATTTTTTTTACATTTTTTAGTTATGTCATTTTTCTTGCTTATTTGGTCATCTTGTATTCTTTTTTAGTTAAAAGTTGACATACAAAATGATTACATGGATCTAATATTAAAATTATGCACGGGCAAGTTTTTCGTAAAATTGCACTGAATTTTTTTTACATTTTTTAGTTATGTCATTTTTCTTGCTTATTTGGTCATTTTGCATTCTTTTTTAGTTAAAAGTTGACGTACAAAATGATTACATGGATCCAATATTAATATTATGAAATATATTTCTTTTTTCTTGAACAATATATTAATGTAATTTTTTTGAAACCGCTCATGTAACTAATTAAAGTATCTCACTTATCAATATACTATAACTAAAGCCGAATCTCTCTATCCTATGTGTCGTCGTCTTAACTATGCCACATAGGCGTTTTAATTTTTTCATTTACCTCTTTGCCCTTCATTTATTTAAGTATTTACAATTCTTATATTATAATAATATTCCTTATATTATTAATATAAAATTATATTTAGAGATCGTATAATTAATTTGGCAAGTTGTGTTAGGAGCATAATCCATTATGATTTTTTTTATTGAATATAATAATGTTACTAATATACAAGTATATTAAGAGATCTTAAAATTTGGCAAGAAAAATACTCTTCATTATGAATTTTTTTAATATAATAATGTTACTATAATCATATTTAGATATCTTAAAATTTGGCAAGTGATAAAAACATAATCTTCATTATAAAATATTAATATAATAATTTTACTATTTTTTATAAATATTAAGAAAATAAATATTATATTTAAATTATTTTGAAATGGTGATTAATATTTAATTTATAATATTAAATCATACATATAAATCTATATATAATAAATCATGTGCATGGCATGTAGAGCTGTCAAACGCGTCGGTTAGGTCGGGTTCGGGTCGTAACGGGTCATCGGTCAAATCGAGTCGGGATATTAATGATAAAAAAGTAATTTATCTTATTTATGCAAATTAAAAGCTAATTTGTGTTTAAAGATCGTGATTATTTGTCGCTACTCTCTAGACAATAGACATTGACACATTTGAAAAAAATTATTATTAATTTTATTAATCAAAATCCGTACCAGGTACGGGAATATATGCTAGTAATTAAGTATTTCCAAATACTATAATCTATGTAATTGTAATCAACAATCATAACTATATAAAAAGTTTGAGACTAAATAATTTAGGTCATTTAGGTTTTTTACTTCAATACTTTCAAAATATTTTTTTATTTTTATTTGAATAAATAGGGTAGTATAATCCTTTAACCATCACTATATATTTTGTTTCTTTTCCATCAATAGATTAACATGACTTTTTTATGTTTATCGCTTCTCAATATATGTATATTTAGTTATTGGTGAGAAAAAATATACACTAAATTAATTAAAACTAAATAATAATTCTACCTCTTTCACAAATATATTTATCCCAAATTTGACCAGTCTTAAAATGTACAAAATAATCTTTTTTATAGTCTCCTTAAGTTTGAATTGTTATAATTATTAGTTACCTAATTAAAATATTCGCAACTTAGATCTTTTGGTTCACAAAATCTTCAACTTAATTTTTTTCCACTTGATTATTGAAAACATTGTTTCTTTCTTCTTTTATTATAATTTTTTCAAGTATTGAACAATTGATTCGATCTTAAAAATTAAATAAGAAACATTCTTTATGGTTTAGATTTAGATACCTAATTAAAAATATTTAAAATTAATATTGAGTATAATTTGCAAAGTACATGGGACTATTTAAAATCACTTCATATTTGGAGGATAAATCGTATTTTAGAGGCTAAAATTATTTATAAATTACTAAAAATAGTGAATGACTTACACGACCGATTAAGTGCGATGCTTAAAACATGTTTCAACGGAAACTTGCACAATATATGCGATAAAGTGATTTGGTCCTTATATAAGCAACAAATTAAACATATGTATAATTATTATCTTGGTGTATTACATTGGTTCAAATCAATTATAGTCATCGGTAACATTTATGAATAATATGAAAAGAGAGGTTGGAAGGTCTAAAAGAAATAGTATCTCATTTGAGTTTTGGGTTGTTTGCGTCTTGTATACTTTAAATTGTGTTACTCCTCAAAGTTTTTTCTTTGTGCTTCTAAGGATCCTTCTAGATTTGTTTTTAATTATCACTGGATAAAGAAGGTTTGAGGGCCAGCAAAAGTAATTATAGGATTTTTCTTTGCTAGTTGTTAGTACACGCTTCAAATTTTAAAGTTTCAATTATGCGGAGGGATAAAGAGTTCATAAAAAAAATGATCCATAATAATTGATTATGCACATAACAAATTATTTCAAAATTTCAACCATCAAGAAAAATATTAATTCTTATCACACATTTTTTTATTCAAAAGTGTAATAATATATTTTTATATAATCATACATGTTTATGTTTAGTGTAATTTTTTGTTTATTTTAAGCATCCTATCTCATATAATACAATGGATTTACATTGCAAATAGGATTTAAAAAAAAATATGGTTACAAATGTTTATTTGAAAAATATCTATAAAATAAAATCATATAGATTAAAGCTTAACTTTTTGGTTTATGGCGTTTATATACAATCACCATTACCTAAAGAAATATCTTTGATTTGATATGAAATGAAACCAAATATACCCAAACAAATATTTCTCAATAATTATGGCCTTTGATTGCCAAAAATGTATATGTTGATACTTAGATAAATAATAAGCATAGGAAAATTAATTAAAAAAATTCTTCTTATTTTACTTCTTATCAATTTTATATGTCAATAATGATGGACTTTAATTGCCAAATTTTTTATGATGAGTTAGATAAAATATAAGCGTGGGAAAATTAATAAAACATTTCTTCTTATATAAGTGTAGGAAAATTAATAAAATATTTCTTCTTATTTTAACTCTAATAAATTTAATTTCTCAATAGTGATGATGGCCTTTGATTTCCAAAAATGTATATGTTGATACTTAGATAAAATATAAGCATAGGAAAATTAATAAAACGTTTATTTTTTATTTTAATTCTTATTAATTTTATTTATCAATTTTATTTGTCAATAATGATGGGCTTTAATTGTCAAATTTTTTTATGATGATAATTAGATAAAATATAAGTGTGGGAAAATTAATAAAATATTTCTTCTTATTAGTTTAATTGATTGTACCCATGATCAATGGTTTCGGGAAACTAATGAGTGGATATATATCATAGAAGGAAAAAATGAACTAAAATAGTGCATCTAAGAGTTTTGAACCCATGATCTATGAGTTCTTGAAAAAGCACTCTAACCACTATGCTACACAATTTTTCTTGATTTGTCATTGCCAATAATAATTATATAGGTATTATTGTGAGTATAGTTAATGAGAGCAATAAATGGTGACAAAACCCAATCTTATATGTATATAAGATAGTGAAATAGAATAGCTAGCTAAGTAAACTAAAATGAGCCCACGAAATAACCGGTCTGGACATAGAACGGTGTCCGATTGATCAAACCGGACGAGCCAAAGGAGACAAAAAAAAAAAAAAAAAAATGCAAGGAAAAAAAAAACTTTGACATGTTTAGTTGTCATTTGTCACACACAACACAATATGACAATTGCTCTATTTGAGTTTTTTAGAATAGAGAATTTTGCAATATGGCCCAAAAATAAAACACGGGAGTTTGTAATGAGTAAGTATAGTCCACTGAATTGGGCTTTTAAGTGGGCTGACTTTGTGGTTGGGAGTTACGGTTTTGACGTTTATAAGAGTGTGGATTTTAATGTTAAATCGAAATTTGGAAAGGTGCATTATATTGTTTAGACAATTTAGTAGTAAATATACCAAAATAAAGTTAATATTGTGAAAAAGGTATACTTTTTTTCAAAATTACAACTTTACTAAAATTAATTAAGTGGGTACCCATTTTTATTGCAAAAATACCCACTCACCCTCCAAATGTAATTTTTTAGGAATTAAAGAAAAAAGGTAAATTAAAGATTTTTGTTTAATTTTGTTTATCCACACTTCCCGACGAAAACTCTCGACCAGAGCGCTGATACGCTCTATTTAGCATAAGTTAACTCTTGTATTTTAGGTATGATTTGAGTGTGTTTAGGTTAGTTTTGAGCATAATTGTCATATGAAGACCGAAGACACGATTTGAAGAATTGCAAGAGTTTTGAAGACAAGTGTTGATTTGGAGTTGTTTCGACACCACTTTCTTGTAACGCTTATTCCGGGAGCTACGGTGATCGGATGAAGCTGAATTTGGTATCATTGGAAAGCTAACTCGAAGAGCTACAATTCATCTTTTTACGGAGAGTTCAAATTCCAACTCTAAGTGGGTCAAAACCACCTCCGAAGTTGACAACAATAAGCTGTCAGAAGATCCGCGCCCGCGGAAAATTTCCGCGCTCGCGGATCGTTGAGCATCCGCGACCGAGGGTAGAGGATTGATCCGCGCCCGCGGATTATTTCCGCGCTCGCGGATTTTGGCTTTTCAGCGCCGCCTTCGTTTCTTTTATTCTATCTTTTTAGTATTTTTCTATCTTAGGGTCTCAGACTTATTTCTACTATTTAAGCTTTGTTTCGAGTTTGACTTTAGGAGAGACACAATTTAGAACAAATTCTAGCATACTTTTACTTTTAGGTTTTTATTCAGTATTATGGAGAACTAATTTACCTTTGGAGTTTGTTTAATCAAGGAAGCTTTTTTATGTATTTCGTGAGATTCTGGTAACTTTTCTATCCCTTGGTTAATATCAAAACTTTTGTGCTTAATTTCTTGATTATCAATTGATTTCTCTTGGTGCGCAATTTGTTGAATTTGATTGATATTCTATTGTTTGGATTAGTTTGATTGTTGTTTGTGCAATTTTATTTATCCTTGAAACAACTCTTTTCTAGGACCGTGGACTAGAATTGAGAAAGAGTGTTTGATTGTTAATTTATGCATGAGACTCGTAGCTTGATTTCATGAATTAATATCCTTCTATCCTTAATATTTTGTATGATTTGAATTAAGCGTTCTTGTTCATATCATCGTTTCGCTTGGACCGTGGACAAGCAGATATCTTTTATAAGGATTGGAATTAACTAGGGAATTAATAGAAAAGTGGATGAATCAATGATCGAATGATTAAAAAGGTGGAATTGATTGAATGAACTCTGCTTTCCTTCACTTGATTTAATCTCAATAATATTTGCTTATTTGTTTGCTTGCCTGAACTCCAAAACCCCTGTCTTTACTCTTTGCTGATTGATTAGAACCCCGATTCTCTTGGGTTCGACCCCTTACTTGCACACTATACTAGTTGTAAGTTTAGGGTTATTTATCTTTGATCTTGGCAACAACGATTTTAGCTGAGTCAAGCGCCGATCACGCACCCGTACCTCTTCGTCCCCCTCGCGACCTCGAATTGCGCGCTGAAGTTCAGATCGACGACGGGAACGGCCTCCCAATTCGTCTTGCAGACGCCGAAATCGTAGCCGATTTCGCGGAGATAGCTCATAACGCTGCGATTGAACGCTACCGGATTCCGCCTCAGGAGGGAGAAGATCTTCACCGCTCTGGTGACGTGAGAAACCAGATCTGCGCGGAATCGATCGGAGTTCCTCCGTGTAATCGGATTGACGACTTCGCGTATCAGATCTGATGGATCCGACGCCAACCGCCACCACTGACCGTCGCTTCTCCACCGGCGACCTCCGGTCACCACCGGTGAACCCACCTCGCCTAGACCACCCCCGACCCAGTCGCACCCCACCCCTCGCCCCGTCGCCCCTAGCGCGCGGCCAAACGTGAGCCCCGAAACCCAAACCCGCGGGATCCGACGCCAACCGCCACCACTGACCCAGCGCGGCCCCTGCCCCGTACCCTACACCCCGGAAAAGTCGCGCCTCCCCCCAACCGTCCCTTGCGAGCACCGGAACCCTAACCCGCCAGATCTAGGCGCAGCTCGGCCATCCCCTTGTTGATCCCGGACCCATCGAAGCTCCCCCGGCCGGACCCGACCTTCCCGGCCATTCCCTAGTGGTGATGCCCCTCGGCCCACTACCCCGCCCAGCCCCCGTGCCCCCTGCTCGGCGGTTACTCCTAGTAAAAAATTCTCCGGCGACAGGATAAAGCATACATAATGACATGATGTACTATATAGAAAGACAGGATAGAATTTTCATATTTCTTTTAAAACTCATAAATCAAAAAAAGAATTTTTATTTATTTAAAAAAAGATTTATTAATATTCATTTTATAGCAAAGATGCCCACGTGGGTATTCAAATGCTATTTAAGTATAACGTGGTCATTTTTGCAATAAACACTTTTAGTTGGTGTATTTCTGCAAAATCGCCTATTGTTTATTGGTAGATTTTTGCTAAATAACCGAAAATAAAGCGTTAATTAATCTCATAACATAGAAGTAAAACAAATTAGGCACAACTTTTTGTTATGTGTTATTATTATATTGTATTACATAAAGAGCTTTAAACGGTTTACAAAAAGAGTCACAACATTTTCATCACTAGTGATATGTTTACAAACAAAAGAATATAAAATAAAAATGACAACAAATGGTTGATTAACAACCGAAACATGACTCTTTTGACCAGATGTTCGCGCATACATAATGAAAAGATCAGTCTTCCGACCATGTATAATTTGGATGCATAGTTCTTACCTTCAAAGTTCAATCTCATCTACTAACTACCCTAAGGAATTACATAATACCGCTAGATGTGATCTCCAAAAAGGCAAAACGTGTTATTCAAAATCAAGCACATTATTATAATAAATTTACTAAACCACAACGACACCCAAAATGCATACAACTCAACAAATGTATTGCACAAAAACATCAACAAAAATACATAAAACGGTTTAGGATGAGAGAGGAGTTAGCAAAAACGGCGACAACAAAACCAAATTAAATCAACGAGTAGCAAAATTTCAACAAAGTCAAGAAACGAGTAGAGGATTGATAGCTTGCATATAGGTAGTGTTTAAGATGCATATTTATGATTATTTTGCATTGTTTTAGTTCAGTTTTAGTTTAATTCTTAGGTTTTTAGGTTTTTCTAGGAAATTCGGGTTTTTGCGCTTGTTTCGTTCGGTTTTGCAGATCTTTAGGTAAACAAGCATGGATGCTGAAAGGGTTTCTTGCCAACAAATAAATTTATATCAAGACCCCGCTGTTGTATAGCAGAGTCAGGTTCGTCCGTAGGGAGAAAGTCAGTATCAAGTTTTGTAACTTATTACGCAAGCAATCAAACAAAGCAAGGGTTTTTATCAAGTATGAGAGAAAATCTAAGGTAAAGGTATCACCACAACAATAATCATGCAATGCTAACACTCATGAAACATAAAGATCATGCTTTTATCACATAAAGGCGCTAACTTTCGTTAACTAGAGCAAGTAAATCAACTAACTTTCGTTCAATTAATAAACTTACTATCTAATCTCTTCTACTTCAACTAGGATAGATCCACTTTCGCTTCAAAAACCCTAATTTGACTATTCTGATTCAAAGTTTCCGCTTTCGTGTCAACTATGAACGAGAAATTCCAATCCACTTTCGCTTTAAGGATTAAGAGCAAGAGAATAGATTCATGCAATAAAAACAATCAAAACATGATCATAAACTAGCATGCACAACCATTGTTGGGTTTACCCCCAACCTTAGAGAGGAAAACTACTCACCAAACATAATAATTGAAAACAAAACTGAATTAAAAAGGAAAAGCTTACAACTTTGAATTCAAAACAAACTCGTTCTCCAAGCAACACCAATCTCTACTCTATATCCTCTCATACCAACTTCTCTCTCTCTTCCTCCTCCTCCTCTAACGTGCCCCTCGGGCCCTAGACTTGTGTTGGTTCCCCCCCCCCCCTCGAAACAAAGGGTTTAACCTCCTTTTATAGAAGAAAAGGAGTCCTAATTCAACTAGGATACAAGATAAAATAACCTTCCTAAAATACAAAGATAGAATAAATCCTTAAGATCTCGGGATAGAGAGAAGGTCGGCGCCACGCACGACCCAAATGGGTCGTGCACGACCCTCATAGGGTCGGTCCTGCGAGTTCCTCTCTCTATTTGGGTCGAGCACGACCCTGACTGGGTCGATCCTGAGAGCATTCTTCTAGCTTCCTTATCTTGGTTCGTTCACGACCCCTTCCTAGCTTGATCTTGGGTCGATTTCTTCACCTCTCTTCATGATTTCACTCTTCTTTGCCCTACTTCCTTAGCTCATCAACTCAAATCTTCCTCATAGCTTGTCCACCCTCTCTTGCAATGCTCCAAACAACTCCAAAAAAACCCACAAAACACCACCAAAGCTTATGTAGACTCCATATCTCATAAAAATACGAAAACCCACACAAACGACTCAAAACAAAACACAAAACTAAAGAAAAAGACTCAAACACACAACAACACACCCTAAAAACATGACTAAAAAGGCGGACATCAGTGGACGGGATGGATCTTAGATGATTATGGTGGAGTTTGATGAAACTTAGAGTGATACAAGTAAAGATTGGAAGAACCAAGGCCCAAAAGCTTGTGTGAAAAGAACGTTTAAATCCGGACTATGCATTGGAGACTTGTTTTGACACCTCTATCTTGCAATGCTTGGTTTGGGAGCTACTGTGATCGGATGAAGCTGAATTTGCTATCACTGGAAAGCTAACTCAAAGAGCTACAATTCATACTTTTTACTCCGAGTCCAAATTCCAACTTGAACAGCCTCTGAAGGGTCGCCTAAATGCTGAGCCGAGAAGTGCCACAGGCTGAGAGTGCAGGGTGCGCGGCCGTGCCACCCAAGAAGGAGACCGCACTCTATGTTTCTACGCGGAGAAGTTGGGCCGCGTGTTTTGGGCTTCAAGATGGGCTTAAGGTCTTGACCGACATGTTTTAATGTATTTCGGGATTTATGGGTCTTTGGATATCTTGTGGGGGTATTTAAACCTTGTTTTTAGTTTCTCTTTCAATAACATTGATCATAATTTTGGAGGCTAGAGTTTTTTTCTCTCTAGAGGCAAACTTTAAAACTTTGTAAGTTTTTCTTAATTTTAATTATGAATTGTTAAATTTGTTTGTGTTTGGCTAGTTATTGAAATCATGATTTTCATATTGTTGTGAGGTTTGATTGATTCTCAACAAACTTGAATAGAGTTTATTCCCTATGCTTAATTGAATCTAAGCTAGGGTTTTATTAGATTGATCACCTAATTGAATTTCTAGTTATAACTGAATCTTATTAATTACCGGTCGAAGTTAATTTTATCAAGAGTAGAACTTTAATTAATTTAGTACCGATTGGACTAATTGGTTAAAGAAGGGAATAAATTCACAAGTCACTTAGATGTCTGGTTGCTCTAAGTGTCTGTTTCTATTGATAACTTATGCTGTTGTTTAATTGAATCTAGAAGGTTTTTTAGGTTGTTAGATGATTAGGGTGTTTAGACTGGTAGTTCTATCAAGTAAATCTGAAGTCTGGGTCATAATCCACAATAGATTATTCAAGTGAGAAGAGAATCAAGAGAATCGATGATCAACAAAGCATTGTCATGATAAATTTAACTAGTTGAACACGTTTGTCTCTCATATATTACAATTATATTTGCATTCATATGTACTTTTATTCTGCATAGTATTTTAGAATAATCATTCACAAAAACCCCAATATTAGTTACTTGACATTTAAGTAAAAACACGAATACACGAGTCTCTGTGGGATCGACCTTTATTTACCGCTCTACTGAGTTTAGTAAAACTAATATTAATTTAATAGGTATAATAACGACCACCGAAAATATCTCATCAAGGACTAAAATGCATAATCAAATAGGAGGACCTTCAGCAACATCATAATTGATAAAAGAACCAATGAAGTTTAAAAATTCAAAAAATTGCCGATTGAAGTAGAAAAGCGATGTGAAAGCAAATAGAAATAATAAAAAATTCACCTATTGTAGCAATTGATTAAGGCAATAAACCACAACGATGTAATTAGAGTAAGGGAAGGGAAGCAGATCAGACTTTCTATGGGTGTGCAAGTTATTGGCCCATTTAGCCTTGCCTTATAACTCACTCCTGCGTATAAAGCCAAACATCACTTACACACACAATACACATTATTATATTACAAGCCCAATGTCAAACTTAGGAAATTACATATAGGTGACAACTATTCTACAATTTACCCTCCTAATTCCTAAGTTTACAATAAAATAAAACTTGTTCCTTATTTGAATTGATCTTGACATACAATCTTTTTATCACCCGCTCATTCACCCTCCTCAACACTATTCTGGTTCAATCACGTGTTGGAAATCCCTGTAAAAATTAAAATTATCAGTTGTGACAATTTTAGTACGAAAATCTACAAAATTCTTCTAACTACCTTACTACCCTAAGTATCACGTAAGTGACAATATATACTAATACTAACTCTACTAATTACTCTAAGTGCCACGTAAGTGACAATATATATCAAATTCCCACAATGCCAATATACTAGTGGAAGATGTAGATTAAAACATGCATCGGTGCCATATTACATAAATCAATTAGGTTTTAGGGTTTGAGTTTCTACTAGACCCATAATTTATCAGGTTTGTTGAATCTCTAAATGAAATCTATACTTGCATAAGTTTTAAAGAAACAAATTATAAAAAATGTTAAAAATCTGCACGTCTCTCTCACACGATACATAGAAATATACAATCTACGTACGTTGCTTTCATGAATTTATTTGGGAGGGGTCTGTTTGGTTGAGTGTCTACACAAAACTTCTGACACGTCAATAGTGAAGGCCCACGTAGATAATCATAGTTGACCATTGTATACACATTATGCATCAATTATTTCAAAGGTCTTAAATTGCTCCAAAATACGTACCTAGAAAAATCTTAAATAGTGACATTAGGTGGAACTTCACATACAATAATATGAAAAGTTACAAAAATTTGAATTATGAATTTATGGTTACTAAATCCAAACTTCATCCATTCTCCAAATCCCAAAATATCATTAAAAATAGTATATATAAACTCAACATGGATGTAATTAGTAAATCTAAACCGTTCATTTATCTCCAAAAATTATATAAAATTATATCTAAATTTTTTGTTGAAGTACAAAGGGAGAGGCACATATCATGCATTATAATATCAAGTAACAAATAATTATATTCTCTGCCAAGTACCAAGAGATAGTTTTGTACCATTTTTGAGTTTTCAATGCTAGATTTGAGGTATTTTTTAAGATTATATGTATTAATGAAATTGTTTTGAAACTAATAAAATCTCTATAATTTAAAAAATAATTCTCTATAATTCAATTTATATTTCAAACCATTAATCCAAATTTTAAAACCAAGAATTCTCACAAATCTATATCTATTTTTTTTTCAAAAGGAAATGTAAGAACTTAAATGTCAGTCAAACGAACACGAAACCAATAAATATTTGAGTACAAAAATCACACTCCATTGTAAGTAAATGGCGAAATTTCCATCAAATTTCCTAAGTTAAAATAGCGGCTATTCGTGATATACATTGAATATTACTAGAGTAGTATTAGTTTATAGTGACTCTCAAACATTTCCATGCTATCGTAACAAAAAGTCCATTTTTTAAATTTGTCCTGTTTAATTTATTCAACAATCCCATATTTCAAACACTTGAATCTTCATAGATTTCTTGCATCCCCATCCATTCCTTTGCCATCATTACGGTGTCACGCTATCACTCATCATGCAAGTAGAACAAATATAAAATATACATCAATTCAATATAAACTATTGAATTGTTCAAAACAATCTTCTGTAATTGTAGTTGATTATGCTTAAAACTATCTAGATTCATATAATTAAAAGGGGTATTTATAAACACATAAGTATTACTTGTAATATGATTTTAATATTTTATTAGAATGCTAAAATAAAGAAAAAACAACTATTTTCTGCCCTTCTATGGCAGCCAAATGACTCGTTAAAATCCCACTTGTTGATCTTTGTCTCTTCTTTCCCCTTTTCCCTTTTCCCTTTTCTTTCCGCGCTTAAACAACTTTCTTTGTTAGATGCTCACAAAATCATAATAAACCCCCTATTTCAAAGAATCACATGCCGGGAGGACTAGGTGCTGTCTATCTTTATTCCTCATTTCAGTTTTGATTGAGTTCCCATTCACCTAATGTCTTAATCAGGTAATTTCTTCTTTCTTCCTCAGACTTCCTTCCTTTTTTATTGTACTACATGATCATGTTCATAAATCTTGTACTGGGTTTTCAATTTTGTTTGTGTTATGTTTTTCATGTGAATACTCTCAAATTTGCTTCTATGATGGAGACTGGAGAGTTCTTTGGGCATTTGGGCGTGTTCGCCTTGAATTTGTCCTCTTCATTTTTACTTGTCACTACTGAATTTTCTGGATAATATAACTAATTAGAAGCAACTTGTTCCAAGGTGCTTTCCAATTTCCCCTTGTGCTTTCATATTTAGATGCTAGTGTGATCAAATTCTCCCATTAGAAATTCTGGGTTTAAGGGTGTGGGGTTCTTCAATTCAATCCTTGGAGAAGTCTGGGGAAAAAGGGAAATTTTGTGGTTATGGGCTTTAACTTTCCCTTTCCCTTTTCCTCCAAAGTGTTGCTGAATACAGTTTGTTCTATATCCCCACCATTTTTTCTTTCCTCTTTTCTTCCATTATTGAGGTTGCCATGTGCTTTTAGGGTCTAGAAGACTCGATTATGTGATATCCATCATATATATAGAGAGATAAACGCTAAAGATAATGCTTGTTAATATGAATGTCAGTGCGCTTTGCTAGCATTTCCTCATGTTGTTGGCCCAATGTTTTTAATTTCATGACTTATTGTCTTCTAAGTATAATCTGCGTGTCCCCAAAATTGCTTCTTATGTACATCACAGAATCCAAAACTTTGTGATGTAAGCCATGGAACTGAAAATTTTATCTTCCTTTCAATCTGTAACTCATTTCAGGTTGAGTAAAATAGTTTGCTTTTCTTGAAAAGAAGGATCAAGTCAATTTTGAACAAGTTTGAATACAGTGATGATGAATATTGAGTCCTTCATTGCTGTTAAAGATCATAAAGAGAAACCAAGTTGTTTCGCTGAGGTAATAAACGATGATCATTCATATTGGAAAATTTGTGTAATGTTTATGTACCATTTGATGATAATTTGATTTCTTTCCTTCAGATCTTTGATGTAGAAAGACAGCTCTGGGCATACATTCATTCAAGGGGGCTGTTGAATGCCGATGTTCAAAATCTTTACCGCAAGGCGTGTAGCTTATACGAAAAAATCTTACTTGGAAACAAGGAGCTAGAAGAACTACAAGAAATTGAATATTCTTTGTGGAAGCTCCATTACAAACACATTGATGAGTTCCGCAAACAAACATCTCAAAATTCAGGAAAAGGAGAAACCGAAGCTTCTAAAAATCATGACAATGTTCTAGAAGGATTCAAGTTGTTTCTAAAGGAGTCCTCTACATTTTACCAAGCTTTGATCAGTAAAATCAAGAGGTTTTATGATGTGTCTAGCCAAGCTGACCAATCAAGATTGCATAAATGTCGGTTTTTATGCCATCGCCTTTTAGTTAGAGTTGGAGATCTTGCTAGATATGTCCAAGTACAAGAAAAGTTTAGCAGTCAAGCAAAGAATTGGTCTATTGCAGCAAAATACTACTTGGAAGCTGCAAAGATGTATCCTGATGGAGGAAATCCCCACAATCAGGTACTTGTTTCAATCCACATGTTTCTAAGAATTGATGGCTTTTCAGGTTCAGTGAGATTTTTGTAATATGGCTATTGACAGTTGGCGTGGCTGGCAACGTACATTGGCGATGAGTTCCTTGCTTTGTATCATTGCATTAGAAGCTTGGCTGTTAAAGAACCTTTTCCTGATGCCTCAAATAATATCGCCGTCATCTTTGAGAGGGTAAGTAATTCATAATTGAAGTTGTATAATACTTTGACTTCATCAAAATTGAACCTTATTGTGATGTTGCAGAACCAGTCAGCTCATATAAACTCACTATCTAGTGAAACGGAATTCAACTTTCTAAAACCATCAGAGAGAGTCAACTTGTCAGCAAGTGAAAGTGGTTGCTCACTAGAAACTGATTTCTGGCCTCTGCTTGTGAGGATGACAGGTTTCTTCTTCCTAGAGTACAAGTAAGCAATGTTATGTGACACTTTTTACATATTAGAGCACTCAATTTTTCAATCAATTACAATAACCATAATGATACTACTTTGATACAGTTTGGAGTTCTTCTCATATACATTTGGGTCCGCTGTAAGAGCAATGGAAGCGCTTTTAGCTTTTGATGACGTTACTCTATGCACCGCTCTTGAGTCCTACCAAAATGTCAATTTATCAAGGCCAGGCCCATATCGGGCCCTCCAGTTAGTTTCTGTTCTGATCTTTACTATCCAAAACCAAACCAAAACTCCTGAAATTGAATCCTTGAAGCTACAGATGTCATTTACCATCACGTTTATCATTATGGGCCGTATTTTAGAGAGATGCTTGAAAGGTGATAATAAAAATCCACTTCTGCCTGCTGTTTTGGTGTTCTCAGAGTGGCTGGTGGAGGAGGTTCTTGGCAAGTTGGTAAAGATAGAAATGGAGGAAAAGCTTTCATGTGCTATGAGTTACTTCTTTAGTTTGTATGTCAAACTGCTAAACCAACTTGTTGACTGTCTGGGTCAAGTTAGGTTCTCAGATCATGTTATTACTCTGTGGGAAGACACTGAAATGAGGGGTTTTAATCCCATCTCTCACCGCCATTTGTCCTTGGAAGATCTCTCAACACACCAGGAGAATAAAACTGACTTTAGATCACAAAATGAGCATCGTGTTCAACGCATCATAGAGGCGGCTATAAAACTGGCAAAGGATGATGCTCAAAGGTGGATCTTGTATGAGAATTTTGGAGGCAAGTTCTGTATGAAAGAAGCGATACAAAGAAAGAAACTGAAACAGGAAGGCAAACTGACTGTAATTGAAGAGGAAGAAGATATTGTTTTCAAACCGATCACCAGATACAATTCGGCGCCTTTGCCTGCTTACTTGACACAAAAAGAAAGAAACTCCCAAGAAAACACTGCAAATTTGGATGCCAATTTACATTCTTCTTCTGATGAGTCTCTACGCCGCGCTTCTTCACTTCTTATAGCACAAAACCGAGCTCTGATTGGGGCTTTGACTTCAGCTGGCCCTGGTCCTCCTCCATCTCTCAGTTCTTGGGTTCTCAATGATGACACAATTGGAAAGATTGGTGAAAAGAACATCTTAAAACCCATTGATGAGATAGCTTTTGACAGTCTGTCACTTGATAATCAAGAAGAAGGGTTTGGCTTTGTTAGATCTGCATCAACAGAAAGCAGCTCATCAACACATGATCTTCATCACAACTACTGTGCTCCCGTGCCTTCTGCTCCATTATTACCAGAAGACGCCACCTGGATTTCTGGGCCTACTACTAAAGCCTCGAGCTTTATTCATCCTGCTCCTGAATGGCTTCTCCTTAGGAAAGAAAATCAGAGTCATAACAATGGAATGCAACAGCAACAGTATTTTGGGTCACCTTGGTATCCTGGAAATATTTATGTCCAAGAGGCGTCTTCTCGGTTTGATGGATGGGGATATCCAGTGGCAATGGCTCCAATCCAACCAGTGTACACAGAGTGTTTACATACAACGGCTCCTCTTATAAACGGGTTCTTTGATCAGAGAACGGCCTCATACGTGGATGTGAGAGCAGATCAGCAGGTGCAGCTTCTTCAGTATCTCCAGGAGAATGAGATGAAGATTCAGCAAAATGCTCATTCTACTTACACAAGAAATTTATGAGGTGTAGATATAGTAATGTACAATGTGTTGAAATGCTTAAGTATGAGAAGAGTCCTGCTGAGCATGTGTTTTTTTTTATGTACCCAGATGGTTTAACTTGTGGAAAATGTGCATGATTCAAAAAGAATGTTTAAGAGAAAACAGTAAAAAATTGTTGCTGCCCAGGATCGAACTGGAGACCTTCAGTGTGTAAGACTGACGTGATAACCACTACACCACAGCAACTGATGATTCTCTTGTAGCCGGATAATTATATGATCAATTCACTGAACACTTATATTAATTAAAACGCAAGTAACAGGTGAATTGGTCAAGTAGAATCAATCATATGATCGATGATCATGCTTTTGAAAGGATAAGTAGTGCATTGTCGTGAATCTTCCAATTCTTATGGTTCAAAAATCGGACTGCCCGGGACAATTTCAGAAGTTGTATCACATTACGGTTCAAAAACAAGGGAGAAGTCGAAATTCCATGCAAGTATGCAACTAATGGTATGGTACATCATATTTTAGAACCATTTCTCTGCATCCATGCATTTGGCATCATTCATCAAGTGTATAATTTAAAAACACGGAATATAATCAACCTGTGTTCTTTCTTGCACGAATGTTTGTGGATGAACAAATGCACACTATTTCCAAAAGCAAGGATGCAATTATCACAAATTCCATTTTCTACAATGATCAGAGATTAATACACCCAAAAAGAAATCAAATGGTAATGATGATTGAGTTTAGAACATAAAAAAGCTTGCAAAATGTGTTGGTGTTGGGCAGTGAAAGGCACAACCGTAAATTTATCTACTTGGTTGATACAATACAGCAGAGATGAGAGGGAAGCTTCACTTCCAGAGCTCCTCCATGGGAATCCCACGCTCACGAGCCACCTCACTGAACTGTCTCATCTTTTGCACAGCACAGACAGTAGCTCTTGCATTGTTGAGAGCGTTGTTACTCCCGAGCTGTTTCCCCAACGCATTCTCTACTCCAGCCATCTCTAGTACGATCCTGACTGCTCCTCCAGCAATGACTCCTGTACCAGGAGAAGCAGGCCGAAGCATCACAGAAGCTGCTCCATAATCTGCCTCAGATCTAAAAACAACATATGGAAGAAAACATAATGAAGCCACTTTAAACGAACTTTTCCTTGTATCTTAAACAATTGACTTTGCAGTCTGCACAGATTATAGAATTGGCTTTGTCATGTCATATAGCAATGCAAACAAACATTTTAGGCATTTCATAGTTTCAGAAACTTAGTCTACTAATGATGAAACTCAATATTCACCATTCCTACCTCCCACTTCCCTTCCTAAATGCCTATTAATGATTCAGCAAAAGGTAGTAATACCCTTGGAAAAGAATGCCTCCAGTTGAAACACATTCTAACTTATGGCTAATAACAATTGCTAGGCTGAAAGAAACCTACACCAGTAAGCTAAGAAAGACCTTGCAAATAGCAGTTCAGCAGTCTAAATGAAAACTAGCAACACCAAGTAACAACAGGAAAAACAGTTTGAAGAACAAAAACCAAAAATCTTGAAGAAGATACAGTTTCTAGTGAGTAAGAGCAATAGAGTGAAAACTTGAATACCTGTGAGGAAACGTGGAGTACTTGGTAAGGGGAATTGTGATAATATTCCGACGAGCATCGGTTGCTGCCTTCTGAACAGCTTCAATAACCTCCTTAGCCTTGCCATGTCCAACACCTACTTGGCCCTTCTTGTCACCAACCACCACAATTGCCCTGAACCGCATTTGCTTCCCTCCTTTCACCACTTTCGTTACCCTCCTCACCTGCAACCCCCATCATGTTAAAGTTAAATCCACCAGAGTTATGATATGCTGGAAGAATTCCTCATTCAATTCCGAGTACCAAAACCCCCAAATCCAGTCACCAAGCTCAATTCTTGCAAAATTACACCCCCAAAGCAACTAATTCAGAATGTCAGGCATAACCAAATACTGAATTTTCCCAAAACAGAAATCCAATTCGATCAATCTAAAATTAGGCACATTCAAACAAGGGTTTCCAAACCTGGATAACGCGCTCGTCGAAGCCATCACGGGTCTTCTCCTTCCTGACTCTGAAGCCGCTACTCTTCTTGACCTTAGAGTCCATCACATAAACATCCTTTCCCATAAAACTCTCGCCGCTGTACGCCGGGCCATAAAGCTCCTCGTAGGCGCGCCCAACTTCATCCTCGGACTCGAACGGGGGCTCGTCGATGAGGCGGGGCGCGATGAAGTCCTCGGGCTTGGCGGGCGGGTCGAATGTGACTTCCTCTTCGGGATTGAGGTCGTCGAAGTAGGTGGTTTCAATGTCGTCGTTCTTGGCGCGGAGCTGGTGGCCGGAGTGGGAGGAGAGAGAGAACGGCGGGGGTTTTGGATGGTTGGGGAGGTTAAGCGGTGTGGGACGGTGACATGTGGCGGAGAGGAGAGAGCGGTGGGATGTCCGGATTGAGAGGGAGGAGAAAGAGGAGCAGATAGAGGTTGCAGAGGAAGCCATTGAAGGTGGACAAGGGAAAATGCCGAGCTCGTCGCGGAGAGCGCTCGGGTGTGTAGTGTGGGGTTGATTCAAGAAGCTCAACTCTACAATGGCGTTATCCACAATTCATTCCCTTGATTTTATGATAGTCCGAATTAAACGGATGTGATCTTCTGAATAAGGCCCTTTTTTTTGTCTGCGTTTTGGGCTTTGTATGGATCCTCAGAATGGGCCGCTAGTATGTTTTTCTTTTTTCTTTTTACAATGGACCTGTTTGGTGGTGGTAAATTGGTAAATGGTAATGCCGGGTTCTTAAAGTAGTCAGCAAAACCCCATAGACGATTATTCAGTCAGAAGTGAACAGATCGAGTACCTCTATCAGAGTTATTCAGAAGTCACCAAAGAAACGAATCAAACGAATGAAGAAGACGATTAGACGAAGGCAGTGTGCACGGACCGCCCATACCCACCCTCCGCACCCGACGCCGTGAACAACCCACCCCACCTTGCCGCCCTCTGCGCATCTCTGCCGACTGCCACTAGTGTCAATTTGAAATCGTAAGTTTTCCTGTTTTGATTTTGCTGAATTGAGTTTTTTTGGGGTTTTAATCTTGATAGTAAAATATGTCTGGACTAGTTTTCTAATATTTATTTTTTTAACATTTGTTGGACTGAAATGACTTATGATTGATTGATTTATCTAATTTTGTTGAATTGATTCATTTAGGATTTGAACTTTAGATGTAAATTAGGTTTCTTACTTGTCTTAGATAGTTTATTGGCCTAACTAGTTAAATATTTGATGAATTGAGTTTGTTTGTACTTGATTAAGGTGTATACTATCATAATTGTATATTTGCTATCATTATAAACAAAGCTTCAAGATTCAGGAGCTTAACTTAGCTCTGATATTATTAAAAAAAACTTCATTCTAAGATTATGATAGTGACTTCAAGATATTCAGGAGCTTGTCTTAAGCTGAATAGTTAATGTGAAAGAAGAAATGAGGACAATAGTTAATTTTGTTTACAGATTTTTGGTGGCTGTGATTCCTGTGAAGCTTATCAAGTTGAGCAGGGAAAAGGAGTAATGCAAACAATCTCTCTCTCCAACCCACTTGTTTACACTTATATAAGGTTTGTTTATCCTTCTGACTGATTTGTCAGTTTGTTAGTAGGGGTCGTTGTTAATAGTGTTTTGAGCTTAGACTTACTGGGAGTATGGGTAACAATTCATGCCTTCTCTTGATTGCAGGTGTGAATATTTTAATTCTAACAAATGTCTGAATAATAAAATACTTCAATTTTGTCTGCCTACTGAAAGAGTCAACTATACTAGAAGAGCTCAAAGCATCAGGTTTCGAAAATGCTGTCATCCGACAATAATGTTCTCATTTCCCGATTCGAATGATGGCCGTCCATATGTTTCTCTATCTAATGGAAACTCAAATGTGAACCATTCCCCAAATCTTGAAATAGAAAATATTTATGTAAACCTGGAAATGAAACCCTTGTTCAGCAACTGGTCACCACCCAGATATCTGTGGAGGGGATTATCTGTTCTTGTTCTGGCCGGGCAAGTGATCCTCAGAACCCTAAAGGGGAAAATTCACTGGAAAAACACCCTCCAACAATTGGAAAGAGTCGGCCCAAAATCCGTTGGAGTCTGTCTTCTAACATCAACATTTGTGGGAATGGCCTTCACAATCCAATTTGTTAGAGAATTCACTAGGCTGGGTCTAAACAGATACGTTGGAGGAGTCTTGGCATTAGCCTTTTCCAGGGAACTGAGCCCTGTTGTAACATCAATCATAGTTGCAGGCCGCATCGGCAGTGCCTTTGCTGCAGAACTTGGAACAATGCAAGTATCAGAGCAAATTGACACTCTTAGGGTTCTAAGGGCAGATCCAGTTGATTATCTCATCACTCCTCGGGTTATTGCCTCATGTGTTTCTGTTCCCCTTTTAACTTTAATGTGTTTCACGGTTGGCATGGCTTCTAGCGCCCTGTTAGCTGATGCCGTCTTTGGTGTAAGCATCAATGTAATCTTGGACTCTGCTCAAAGGGCGCTTAGGCCGTGGGATATTATTAGTGCTCTTATTAAGTCTCAGGTGTTTGGAGGGATAATTGCTGTTGTGAGCTGTGCTTGGGGGGTCACTACCATGGGCGGTGCCAAAGGCGTCGGAGATTCAACTACTTCAGCTGTTGTGATATCTTTTGTCAGTATCTTTATTGCAGATTTTGTTCTCTCGTATTGGTTCTTCCAGGGAGCTGGAGACGCGCTGAAAACATGTATGTAGCTCTCCTGAGAGTAGCGTTGGTGCCATTTCGCTCTTACTAATAAAATGCTGGAAAATATCTTGTGGAATATGTAGACAGTTGGTTTGGATTTCCGAAGGGAAAAGAGATTGGTGTTAGTTAAATATTCTGTTCTTTAGCACAATTATTCAGTTGAGTAAATGCTCTTATGGAGCGAATATGGCTTTGATCTACCTTAGATCCTTTTGCAGCAGGGCCTTTTCTTGTGCAGATTTTTGGTATTGGAAAGAGTTTTAAGCTGCCAAGAAAATTGATCTCAAGGAGACAGGAGAAGCTAAGGAACCTGGAGAGGTAAGCGCTGCAAGTCTGCAACTTTCACTCTAGGATTGTTTGAATCCTGTTCAGCTATGGTAATCTGCATTATATATAGATGCTTCTGTTGCATAGATTTGGCAATTTTATTTGAAAAAATAAAGTAGTGATTATGAGTCTAATGTGATTTTGATTTGCATGTCAGAAGGAGAAAAGTGAATTGGAGAGAACTAGATTGTATTTACCCAGGAGCTTTGTTAGCATTTCAATCCATAAACCCATTTTAACCTTATAAAATGCCAACAGAATGTATGAAATGTACAAAATATCTGTTATGCAATAAATGAAAAATTAAATACTACATATGTGATATGCATCTTTAGAGAATTTACATTTTTAACGTTGTATTAACAATAAAATGAAAATAAGGGCTGAAGTTCATAAAATGTACATGATTGGATGCAATTTTCAGTCATACAATATGCGAAGTGTAAATCTGATGTGTGTGTTTGTGTGTTTTAATACTTTAATCCTAGATCTCGAGCTTAAGTTTATTTTTGGGTGATATCGAGTTCAATCTTTAACGTTAGAGGACGAAAAAAGTGCATCATGTGTATCACAGTAGTGTCCAGTCAGCAAAAATTGGACTTGCATATCTTGTATTCTAATAGTGTGTTAGGCAAGTAGTTTTTAGCTGATGAAAGACGACTCACACGACACCTCGTAAGTTGTAACTAAGAGTTTACATTTAACTTTCATGGCTTGTTAATTAGAGGTTTAAGTCGTCATAATAAATCACCAGTTATATCCTCCCACCGACGTTACCCGTAATATAATAGAAGAAGAAAACTTGGCTAATAGTTACTTGTTATACAAGTATACTCTCTCCCCCTCTTATTAGAAAAACATCTTCAATTGTTTAGCACTAATGAGAGCTAGAAGGATGGCTAAGCTTAATAGTTTTGGTGTTGACACTTTTTCTGTTTGTATCATCAAATAGTCCTTTTTTCCCTAGTGAGTGTCCCTCTTTTATAAGTTCTTGCGTCCATGACTGCTCAATTTCTCCATTAATATTTAATTTGATTCTCTTTGTCTAAAATACATGTAGAAAGAAGAAAGAAATTCATGACATGTTAAAGAGGAAGAAGACATCTTAGACTTTTGTTGCAATTTCTCCGCACACACTCCATTTTCATTTCTTTTTTCAGATTATTCATGAGCAAAATACCATACATATCAAATATCAATACATTGAACTTCTTTCCTTATCTAAAACAAATTGAAACTCGGGCTTCATACGCATTAAAAGCATGGTATAGTGCTATCATTAACCTAACAATAAAAGTCCCATCCATTTTTTCCCGGCCCCTTGACAAAAGTTGTTGTCGAAACCAAACTCATTTGACGGTGAATTCTCTCATAACACTGAACACCTGAACCTATGAACACATAACACATAGGAACCAGCTAATCAAACGCTATGAAGAAAATGATGTCATGGAATGTAAAATGTGTCATCTCATCATCCGTGACAGAATAAATGCGAAAAGAATAGAGACCTCTCTAGACGCCATAGACAAAGCATCTTTGACTCTTTTAAAGCTTGATACTGATAGAAAGCAACCAATCTCCCATCCACCGTCTGATACATCATCCCGAACGAACCCAACTCAATCCTTTTCCTTACGATGCTCATTTTACATGGAGATTCAATTACAAAGCTGAAATCTTTCACCCTCTGTTTTTCTTCTTCTTGTGATCTTCATCTTCAATTGGGCGGATTTTTTCCTAATTTGGTTCAACTCTTTGCCAGATTTCGAAATCTTTCGCATTAATTTCTGGGTTTAGGGTTAGGTTTCCAACGGCTGGGATTTGGGATTTGGGGGGTTTTCACTGTCACCTTGAAAACAACAAAATTCCTCCGCCTACGCGTTCCCGTTGACGGAACAAAACCAACGTAACCGCCACTTTTAAAGTGATTCTTTCCTTTCTTGGTGGATTGGATTTTCAATTGTCCTTTCTTCCTCCACCGACCGAAGAAGAAGATTGAATAAAGATACGTGCTTTAATTCATTTTCGGTCAACCCATTTGCGCCCAAGAAAAACAGGGGGAGAAGGGAAAAGGGGCAAAAAAAGTGGTATTTCTATGTGTAACGTATGGTTTTGAATCGCGAGGTCCCCATATAACACTCCCGATTTTTTTCATGCTTTCTTGTTGACTCCAAATCAATCGAATAAACAATTTTTTTTTTCTGAGTGCGTTCTGTTGAGAGAGATTAAAAACAGAGCAAGTGAAAACAGAGCGATCGGCATAATTAATGGAGCTGGCGGGGTTTACGGCGGCGGCGGCGGGGCAGGGCCACCAGCAACAGCAGCCACAACGAGCGTGTCCTCGGTGCAATTCGAACAACACAAAGTTCTGTTACTTCAACAACTACAGCCTCACTCAGCCGCGCTACTTTTGTAAAGGCTGCCGCCGATACTGGACCCACGGCGGCACCCTCCGTAACGTCCCCGTCGGTGGATCCTCCCGCAAGTCCAAGCGTCCACGCGCCTCCTCCTCCTCCTCCTCCGCCGCCGCCCCCAGTTCGCCCCAGCAACCATCGGCGGTGACGAATTCTGCCCCAATTGCGTCCAATTCGGTGATGGTTGTTCCCCCAAATCTGTTCCCCTTTCAAGGCGGAGTTGGCGGAGCAGTTGGTGGCGTTGGTGCTGGGTTTCTGTCGTCCTTGGTGGTCGGTCAATCGATGGGCCTGCAGGGCCGGCCTGATTTCACGTCATTTGGCCGGCAAGAGCTCCCCGGCGGATGGCACCAGAGCTTCAACGGCGCCGGCGGGGATGTGGATGCTCGGCCGGCGGCGACCGGCGCTCAATTTTGGACGCTCGGTGGATCCGTAGGTGGCGCCACCAGCAGTGAAATTGGCGGCGCCGGTGAGGAAGCCGGATGTGGTTCAAACCCTAATCAATGGCGTAATTTTCCCGCCGTTACTGGTGGCGGGGACGATGATAATTGATTGATTTTATGTTTTTTTTTTTTTTGAGTTTTGTAGCTCTAATTAAAACCAGTGGTTCTGTGATTTTAGGGTTACAACTTACAACTAATGATAGAGGTTTTAGAACTTCTTTGGATCGATTAGACGTTTGAATGTTGGAACTATTATAGCTTGGGTGTTATGAATTAATATGACATGTTTGGGAAACCAATTAATTGAGAATGTTACTTGTCATGAATTTATAATGTGACTTTGGGATTAATTGTTGATACTTGGCTACTTGCAGTATTTAATTGGTACAGAGCAATTGAAGTTGATTTATTAATTAGTTGTTGGGTTCAAATTTGCAATGCTTTCAATACCACATACGTGATATATCAATTGCAACCGGAACAATATATATGCATGTAATCATATGAGCTCTACGAGTACATATGTCCAACAATTTATCTAAGTCGCCCCATAAGCTCTTTACTATTCAATGGTTTATAGACATTAACTAATTATATTACTTAAATGTTTCTTAAGTTTTTTTTAGGACAGCCGATCAATAGGTAGGGTATGTTTGAAATCATGCATTAATTGTATTGCATTATAAAGTTATAATGCAGGATTTTGTATTACATTGTGCATTATAATATCACGCGTACGTGATTGAAATGCATTAGTAACGACAAAAAATGTGGGAAATATATCTTCACTCGGTAAGTAATTCTATCCCAATTCCAACTTGATGCATGGGTTTTTCTTTCTTTATTTTTTTTTGTCAATACTACATGAGTTTTTAGGTGATAATTGTATGCAAAAAATTAAAACCCAAACAAAATTTGAGAGTTCACAAAGGCTAAATTAGTAAAACATATTGACATCATGTCACAATGGCTTAAATCAAATTTTATACCCTAAATCTTAAAAATTATATATTTAGTATTATGATTTAAAATAGGCCGAACGACCGAAAACCACCAGTATAATAAAGCATATTTCGCTAAACCACCCGTTCTATTGGAAATTACCGAAAACCACCCGAATTACGATGTCCGTCCAAATTCGCCCACCCACACCCACTGTACCGTTAAAAAATCGTGAACGCACGCGTGGCACCGCGTTGCTTAATGTATTTTATGGCTTTTCCCTTTTTACGAAAAATTCTTTCACTCTCTCTGTTTATCAGCCTCCCACGCCTCCTACGCCATTAAAACCCTCATCGAGCTCGAGACGAAGTCCGATACCATCTCTTCGTCCGACCCTAACCTCTCCCGCCTCTCCCTCCACCTATCCTCCCTCAATTCCCTTGTCGACAACCTCCGCCACTCCGCCACCTCGGCGACAGCCTCCGCTCCTTCCTTCACCGTCGCACCTCCACTCACGAGCTCGCCTGGGTCGTCGGTGACATCGAGTCCGAAATCCAGGCCTGGAACGACCGCGAGAGCCTCGAAAATCTCGTCAAAGCCCTCGAATCATTCTCCCTAGATTCAAATCTGCAGAAGAACGAGAAGAAGCGGAAATCGCGTTGATGGATCTACTCGCCCAATTCTAGAGTCGCGTCTCCCGAGGCTTCAATCGCGAGCTATAGGATTTGGTACTCAAATCGAAGGTGTTCCCTAGCCTCGAATTGATCCTCTAAAACCCTAATTTCTGGTGCACTCTACGCGAGTGGTCAACATCCGTAATCGTATCCCTAATTCGATTCAACACGAACATGTTCGTAGGGCAAGTGTTGATGGGCCAAACCGTGCACGCCCAAATCTCCATGAGCTCCGCATCTGTTCTCCGAATCCTCTGCAACCATTGGAGCTGAGGTATTGTGGGGTCTTCACTTTGACACTGCCAAATTTTGAACAGTATAGCAAACGCCATTGCAATGGTGGTCTTTTTGGGTTGTGTTTGTTTGTTGGCATGTGGATTGTCAAATTCTTTTTATGCTATAGATTTTTGCATATAATCAATCATATTTGTCTTTGTGAAATCCATTCAGTGTTGTAAAGTGAAATGTTTGAATAAGATTAGTGGAAATTTTGTCCCACAGGGAGACTTTATGCCTTTGAGATATGGATGATAATATGAAAGAGTGAGTTTTTTAATGCTTTTGGGGCAATTGGACAACTCTAACGCGCACGTTCACAATTATTTAACGGTACAGTGGGTGTGGGTGGGCGAATTTGGACGGACATTGTAATTCGGGTGGTTTTCGGTAATTTCCAATAGAGCGGGTGGTTTAGCGAAATATGCCCTATTATACGGGTGGTTTTCGGTCATTCGACCTTTAAAATATCGGTTGTCTAACATGCCCTCGAGATATAGAATAGGTGTTGGGATCCAATTGTGAATCTTATATGGGAAGTTGGAAGAAAATAAATAAATCAGTATTAATGTATTATATAAGAAAGGTCATGAGTTACTCTTATTGTCAATTGGTTTTAGGATTAAACCTCATTAGGCTTGTATACTAGGCTTAACAGTTGGGTCAGTCTCCCTTGCAACAAGTGGTATTAGAGTCGATGGTTCGGCTTAGGGACCGAAAAGGTTCACCATTCGAGCTTGTGAGAGATTTACAAGTGAGGGAGAGATTGTTGGGATTCAATTGTGAATCCCACCTAGAAAGTTGTGAGAAAAATAAGCTAATATATAAGGTCATGGATTACTCTTCATATTGTCAATTGATTTTGGGATGAAACCCAATTGGGATTGTATGTTAGGCTTGACAGTTGGCTCGTCTCCTTTGTAACAATAAGAGCAACACCAAGAGATTCCCCATATACATTGATATTTGTGTTTTTGGAGAATGCTAAACTTTTTTTGGTCCAACAGATTCTCTAACACATTCTTCAAAATGGGGATAGAGGAGGAAAAGTGATGTGTTTTCCCTAAATTTAGGGAATTCTCCAAATGCATTTGGAGAATGAATTAAATATAAATGTACACATGTTAACATGTAATTAGTCACATTAAATTTTATTGTATTTTGTAAATATATAATAAAAATAATAAATCTTTGGATCTTGAAGAAACTGTTGGAGTTGAAGCATATATTTTTTAGAGAATTTGACTTTAAGTTATCCATTTTAGAGAAAATTATAGGGAAGCTGTTGGGCTTGCCCTAAGAATATTAATTGTTTTCATAAACTACAATCCTAAAATGAAGTTTAATGGGTGATTTTTCGTATTTTGATAAAATTAGCTTAATATTGAGATTAATTTATGTTTTTTTATATTTGTTTAGAATGAGCTTTATGTGAAGATTATTTGTTTAGAATGAGGTAGGTATTTAGATTTTTGTTGAGATTTTTGAAATTAATATGTTAATATTGAAATATTTGTTATGAATTGTTATTTGTGTACTTAGTTTAATTTGTTCAAAGTTAATATTTTATGTACTAGATATGTTAAATTAGTTTTAATAGTCTAATTAAGGTCCGCCCCTTTGGATATTCCTAAATCCGTCACTAGGAACAAGAATCCATTATATGAAATGGGAGATGAAATAGGAAGGGTTAAATAGAGAGAGAATTATTTTTAGCACGGTTCTCTATGCAGCAGAATTCAAATAAATAGCTCTGCCCTCTCTCTAGAATTCACGTGAAAAAGGCAGATGAAGCCATTTGTTTTCCGGTCGTGGAAGCCGTCCGTCCTCCCACGTGGTTGAGAAAATTGCCCATCTCAAGGCTGAGGAAGCCACCCGTCTTGCACTCCTGATTGACCCCACTCTCTTCCCAGGGAACCACCAAAGAAACCCCCGCGAACCACCATCCACTATCTTTGTAGTCGCCACAACAACTTTCGCTCTTTCTTCGAAGATTCTTCTGGCGTTGTCACCGCATGGCAGCCTTCGATCCAGATTTATCTCTTCGATCAACTACCGTTGCTCCTCATCGGGACCGACCTATCCCCCCTCCGCAGGATCCAGACGGAAATCATCGGTGCTCCCTGGCGCCACCTTGCCCCTTGGGGCGTTATTTGTGAGACAAGCTTGACCAGGTTACCGCTGGGCAAGTATGAATTACTTGCGGGGCAGGTCTGTGCTTTACTTGCTATGCAAGTTTAACTTACTTGTGTTGCAAGTTTGTCTTGCTTGCAGTGCAAGTTTGACAATTTCTTTTGCGGATTGGCTTGAGCTTTATTTGTGTACTAATTTCCGAGGAGTTGGAGTGGTGTTTGATTTTGGACCGAGTTGTATTAGGCATGGTCGTTTGGTGCTCCGAGGCTTTTGAAGATCCTTCTTTTTGGTGGAGGGAACGTCAACTGCCCATTTTTCACACCCCATGATGGATTGACCCCTTTTCTATGACACTATGACTTTTACTGCTTTAATCACCATGATCCCAATCTCGTTCTTACTTTGTCTTTTCTGGAGTTTGTACTATCCCTAGTCAATCATACTTGTATTGTTTATGACTCTTTTAAATCACTTAGCCGTTCTCGACTACCGTATTTTTTTTACTGCTTTTCGGTTTACCAAGTACTCCTAATTTTTAACTTGTCAAAATAAAGTTGAGCCACAAGAATGGTATATTAATTGACGCCGGCGCATGCGTTTAATTGTAATAGGGAGGTGTCAAATTTGACAAAAGGTCTACGAGTCAACTAAATAGAATTAATTAAAATTCAAATTATTTTAAATTATTGATTTAAAAGTATTCCTTAATCAGAAAAAAAAATCGATAAGATGGAACGGATAACAGTCTCCATCTAATGAATAAATGCACACAATCCGGTCAAGTTTTTCGACAAGGGGTAAACAAGTGTGTGTTATACATTGGTGTAAGTTGCATTGAAAGTTCACGAGTCAAATACATATGGAATCGAACACATATGAATGTATATGTACGTATAAGTTTAATATTGAATTCAATTTTATTTTAAAATTAATTGATAATAGTAGAAGTTACATATTAATTTTATATATGTGAAAGTCCGTGGACCATAACAGGGGTCGTGCGCATACGTAAGCCGTGGGGTTCCATCCTAAAACCAATTGGCAATAGAATGAGTAACCCAAAGGTATATATGTAGGCTAATTTAACTCTCAAACTTCCAATGTGGGAAAGAGATTCTCAACAATATATAAGATTATTTGTCTCAATTTTTCAATGTTAGAACTATTAGCATATTATATTATGTATTTGTACAGTGGACCTAACTTGGCTGACAAGCCTTTGTATTTGTACTCTATATATACTTAATGAATGAATGACAACCCTAAGGGGAATTCTATATATAATCTAGCACGGTATCAAGAGCCTGACCCTAACCCTAGACCCCTCCTTGCACCACCACCTTCTCCGACCGCTTTCTCGCGTCGTCGCACCCCTCTCGCATCACGCGTCTCCCCCTTCCCGATCGTACTGATTGTTCCTTGAGAGCAATCACTGCCCACCCTCTATTCCGCTCCCCTCGGATCTCTAAACCCTAATCAAAAGCCTCGACGGATCTCATGGTTGACGATGACAACAAAACGCCGCCCGGGACTCCGTCCTCTATGGACCCAAAAACGCCGGTTGTGGTTGTTGACCCTAAAATCACCACCATTCTCTCTGACACGGAAGCCTCGGGTTCTTCTTCTACCAAGCCTCCGTTTCACTCTGCCCTAGCGGTATCGAACATCAAAAATCTCATTTCGCTGGTGCTTGATGTTACTCTGTTTCGTGTCGTTGCTCGTGTGCATTGGGTTCCGGATCACATTGATCCATCCGTTCCGCACCCCGCTGATCTTGATGGCGCTTTGTGGGATCAATTAGATGCCATAGTTATCCAATGGATCTATGCCACAATTTCGTCTGATTTGCTTCTCACCATTCTCACACCTGATTCAACTTCTATGTCTGCTTGGAATAGACTGAAAGACATCTTTCATGATAACAAGGCTTCTAGGGTTGTCTACCTTCAAAACGAATTTGCGCGTTACCGACTTGAATCTTTTCCGCCGGTTTTCGCATATTGTCAACATATGAAAGACCTTACAGATCAAATGGCCAACATCGATTACCCCATTTCTCAAAGACAAATGGTTATTTAGTTAATCTCCGGCCTTTCCGTTGAGTATGATACAGTAGAAAGTTTAATTCAACAATGTGAACCGTTCCCTGATTTTGCTCAAGCCCGATCGATGATTCTGCTGGAGGAAACCCGTCGTGAAAAACGGGACTCATTGGCTGCCAAGGATAAAGCCTTAACGAGGTTTGGTTATACCAGCTTTGCCCCGAGTTGTCATGTTGTGAGTGTTTTGAGGTTCAACGGGCTCGAGTGTGGCAACAAGGGTCTCGGTCTAAGGCTCGGCCGAGTGTTGGACCGAGGTATGGGCTGGGTAGGTGGCCAGTGAACCAAGGTTCAGGACAGGAGAGGCGGGTGGAACCATAAGAATCGGGTTTGGCTTGGTGAAGAATGAGACGGACATAGGCTGCCGACGAGCTACGGGTCGGTAAAATAAGGAGGGGGGAGACCGACTCTGAATCGGATCGGGAAACCGAAGAAATTGGATTACTAAATGGGAATTGAGATTCATTGAAGGTGACACGCCTTAATGTCAAAACAAATGTAACCCCGATTATTATCCTAGTAACCCAAGAAAACACATGGTGTGGAGCGAGGATGAAGTTTGTGAGAAATTTGAGCCGACAAGTTAGGGAAACAAAGGCACCCGAACACCCGAAGGTGATCATATGTGGGATTGCAATTGTATAAAATACTTGTGGGAGACCGATTTTGAAGGAGGGGAGAGGGTAGAATATTAAGGAGATAAGTCGTTGTTGAGGTGGCATAAGTCCAAAAAGTTGATGGAAGAGATGCATGGAAAAGAAGACTTCGGACTATATTAGTTATTGTACGAATAATGCGTTCGGCTTTGCCATTTTGAGAGGACGTGTATGGGGAGGAAAACCGAAAAGCAATACCGTTTTGTTGGAAGAATCAGAGAAACTCATGATTATCGAATTCTTTTCCCATGTCACATTGAAAAGATTTAATGTGACAGTGAAATTGTGTTTGGATGAAACGATGAAAGCGAACGAAATGATCGAACACTTGTGATATATATTTTAGAGGAAACACCCAAAGAAAATGCGAATAATCATCAAGAATAATATGAAAAGGCGCAACAGAAAAAAAAATTGACTGTAAGAAAGGTAGTTTAGTATGTTTCAGCCCCCGAGTTTGTTGATTCAGAAAACCCCAAGCATGTGTGTCGTCCACGTAAGTCGCTTTATGGCCTTAAACAAGCCCCAAGGGCCTAGTACCAGTGATTTGCGGCTTTACTTTACACTCTAGATTTTGTCGGCAATAAAAGCGACTCCTCACTATTCATTCTGCGTAGGGGTCGTTCAACTGCCTACTTGCTCCTTTATGTGGACGACATTATTCTTACAGCGTTCTCTGATTCACTTCGGCAACTCATCATCAGTCTCCTTAGCTGGGAATTTGCTATGACTGACTTAGACCCTCTATCTTATTTTCTCCGCATCACAGTACGCAAACATGATAGCGGGTTGTTTCTATGTCAAGGCAAATACGCATGTGAAATTGTTGCACGTGCTTCCATGTCTTCTTGCAAGTCTTCGGTCACTCCTGTCGAGCCAAGTACTAAGCTCAGTGCTAATGTCGGCCCCCCCTGTTCGAGACCCTACGCTTTACAGATGCCTAGTAGGTGCACTTCAGTATTTGAACTTCACTCGTCCTGACATATCATATGATGTTTAACAGGTTTGCCTTTTCATGCATGATCCTAGAGAGAGCCACTTTCATGCTCTTAAGTGCATTATTCGATATATTTATGGGACTCTTGGTTATGGCATTACCATTACGCCCTCTGTTTCACCTAAGTTGATTGCTTACACTGATGTTGATTGGGCCTGGTGTCCAGATATATGTCGGTCTACTTCTGGTTATTGTGTCTTCCTGAATAACACTTTAATTGCTTGGTCTTCTAAGCGACAGGCTGGGTATGATTGCTAGGTCCAGTGTAGAGGCAGAATACCGCGGTGTTGCTAATGTTGTAGCCGAATGTTCTTGGCTATGTAACCTTCTTTTCGAACTGCATTGTCCTCTCTCTCTCGTGCTACACTTGTGTATACCGATAATGTGTCGACTATTTATCTTACCAACAATCCTGTTCAACACCAGCGCACCAAACATGTCGAGTTGGATATCCATTTTGTTCGAGAAAAGGTCACCATTGGACATGTTCGATCGAGTTCTCCATGTGTCGCTTTCATTTCAGTATGCTGACATTTTTACTAAAGGATTGCCGCATTCATTATTTCTTGATTTTAGAGACAGTCTCACTGTTAGGTCCTCTCCCGTTTCGCCTGCGGGGTGTGTTAGCATATTATATTATGTATTTGTACAGTTGACCTAACTTGGCTGACAAGCCTTTGTATTTGTACTCTATATATACTTAATGAATGGAATGGCAACCCTAAGGAGAATTCTATATAATCTAACATTAACAATTACATTGAGCTAGTTGTCCTAAACAATATTGAGTCTAACATCTCAATTTATTTATACCTAATTTAATAATTGGTAGTAACATCTCAATCTCTTTATAGGCAAACTCAACCCGAACCGTTGAAAAAGTGGAAATGGGACAAGATCGAGTCTACTTTAATACCTTTAATTCCATGTGAAAGTATGTGGATCGTTCAAGACTGATTTACTCTAATACAATGAAAGTTTGTGAATTGTGTTCATATAAGTACAACACAAAAATTCAATGTCCTAAAATTAATTGACAATAAGAGAATTAATCCACTAATCTTATATACTAGATTATCTTAGTCTAAGTATTTCAATGTAAAAATTAATTATAATTGCAACAATTAAGCTAGCTTAATGGCGAATAAGTTGAAACGTGGGGAATGTATGAGCACCGAAGGGAAGGGGGGTAAGAATGATGATGCTTGGCACTATTAATGGTCACTCTCTTATGAAGAAAGTGTAGTGGGAGACCGGGAAACCAAATTGATGGAGACTTTGATGGTTTGTGTATTTATGTTGATTGATTCAATCTTCAAGTGTGCACGTAACTGGCCGCCACCACTCCTCGTGTAGTAAGCATCAATTATCAACTATATTATTGATATAGCGTCAATCATACTACATATTAGGGATAATATATCAATGACAATCTCATGTGTGAAAAACTAATAAATCTAGCACAAATTTAATTTTGTAACAGTTTTAATAGAACCCATATTGAGGACAATATATCATTTTCAATTTGATTCTCGTAGTATGGTTATTAGACACCCATCCATTGACACTATACTAAAGGATTGTTCGATTCACACTCATTATATTTTGAAAGATATTTCGGATCAAAAAAATATATTTTGAAAGATATTCTTTTAAATAATGGACCGTGGATGTAAGAACAAATCTTTATGGACTTCAAAATTGGGTTTAGGAAGGTTTTGGTTGAGGTTAAACTGCAAACAAAATACGATCTTATAACATTGCCCCAATTCATTGAGATTTTTCTATTTTTTTTTTCGTTTACAAGGATTTTTGTCACGTCGTTTTATATTTTGATCATATCTTTAATTTATGGGAAATTTTTTTTAGTACCACTGAGTTCTTTTTTTTTTGGGTGTCCTAAGAAAAAAAATTATTACTCTTGATACCTTTAAGGTTTTAGCTTTTTCAATTGGTGCATTTTTAGGTTCAAATTAATTAAATTCAAGCTTATCATTGTGTTCCTCACTCTAAAATTAGCAGAATTTGACTCTTTAAAAACCTAAATTCATAACCGAACTATTCCGATTTGAATTTCTAAACAACTAAAATTAAAGCCCCTTAAAATGGAGGATTTTTTTAGAAATTCAAATCGGAAAGATTCAGTTATAAATTTTGATGTTTTAAGAGTCGAATCCTAGATATCAATTTAAGGGTGGAAAATATAATAATAGGTTTAAATTTAATCAATTTGAACCTAAAAGGAACACCAACAAGAAAAAGTCTAAACCTAGAAATACCAAGAGGAATAAAAATTTTCTTAGGACAATAAAAAAAAAAGACATAAGTAAAAATTATATTTTCCATGAATATTTTCTTTCAAAACAAGTAAATATTCATTATTATATATATTGATATCGGGCTTTTGGGCCAAAATAGTGTGCTTTCACTGCGTCACGGGCCACCTGCCCAATTCATAACGTACTACAAATGTTGTACACTTGTATTCTTGGAGCCAGCTAAATTAACCAACATTCATTCATCACTGTAAGAATTTCAGTCAAATCATCAAAAAATGTTCACCTGCCCAAATTCAATCCATATGAAAATGAATGTACGTAGCGGTTCGTGTTGTCACGACACACCTAACATGTACTCGAATCTACATAATACATATATGCACCTAAAAGTTGTTCAGTCGAAATAGAACACATTACAATTCCGATTTTAATAAAAGTAGTAATCCAAAACGTACATCCGACTTGCACTATGATAATTGATAAACATTAATAACGCAAACCGTACCGACGATGCAATATTGGACCCACCCATTTCACATGTGTAGCTTGAAGAATAGTACACTTGCATTGTTGAGCACCAATCTTAATCAACTTTCCACAAATATGGCCAAAACCACTTTTGTCTAAGATTAAAGTGGAGTGCACATAAACTTAATTGGGGGGATACATTGATGTAGGGACCTGTCACCTGTGACATCCCCAGCTTTAATAAAACCCACAGAGAACGGCATGCACCCTATATGTATCTCTCAAAAGAAGTGACATTCACCCAAACAAATCCATCGAATATATGTATCGCCAATTCACTTATTCACCGTATATAAAGATCTAATTATAGATTTATGTAACTCTAATTAACTAGCATGCTTATGATTTGACTTGTTGTGACTTGTGAATATTGGTATATAGATTTAGGGTATACAGTAACAATCAAAGAAACAATTTATTAATTAATTAAGGCTAAGCAGCAATAAGTAAAGCCCGGGGTCGATTAGTGTCTTCTTGCTTTTGCCTTCGATCTATTTGTTTTGGTAATTGGTGTTCGTGTTTCTGGGTGCATGCAACTGAATAATTACAAATTTAGAATATACACATATTTGACCCGTCGAATTTTGACATGGTATCAGAGCAGTTCGGTCTTAAGTCTCGACTCTTAGTCTTTATGAGCTGGCCGGCTTGAAGGCATGATGTAAAGTTGCAACTGGCATATTGCAGGGCCAAACAATTGCACTTGAGGAGGCATGTGAAAGATAATTTCTAACATATAAATACATGCGTTACTCCTATTGTCAATTGGTTTTAGGATAGAATCTCATGGGCTTATGTGTTGGACATGTCGCGCATGTGCGCTGAGACGGTCTCCCCCTCCTTTCGTAATTGGTCTGCCGAACTTCGACATTGACATGGGAGAGTAACCAATAAACCCAATTCAAGTCGATCCAACGATTCTTTTCCGTGCTTAGGAGTTCATTTGGGCAAGGATCAAGTTAAGTCTGGTCGAGGTCGTGATCGTGCTTGAGTCTTATGAAAATCCTTCTAGGTTTGTTGCGCACTCACGAAATGGGAGTTGATCCATTTTCTCCTATTTACCGATAGTGCTGCTTTTGATATATATTGCTTAAATTAGTCCTCTCATATTGCGTTATCTTTAAATGCATGTTAAGTTTTTCTTTCGATTTACTTCAACCTCTCAATTTATCAAACTTGTCTGATATATCGAATTCTTTACTTGAAAAAAAAAATCGTGTATTTTGCTAACTATTTATGCAAGGTACGATGAGTACCATAGATATAGAATAAATGGAGTGGACCATAGCACTTTGGCATGGTGCTGAAATTTATACAGCACCTGCAAATTAAGATGATCATCGATCTATTGTTTTCCATGGTGGACAGTAGCCTGGCCTGGTACTAGCTAGCTAGCTCCATATTTGTTTTTTTTGTCAATAGTTGATTAATTAAGTAAAAAAATGGGTTTCAATAGATTAAAATGGGTGGATTAATTGCACTTTTACGACGCAAGTTAAATTAAGATTCTGTCTCTATCTGTAGGAAAATTATTGGTCTATCCAATCATGGAGTACGGGATGATGCCTGAATTTTATGGTTTTAACTTGATCTTGAATCGGTCCATATATTACATGCAGCCAGCATGCGTGTATATGGATTCAATCATTCAATACATATTCGAAAAATGATACAGTATTTCTATAACCCGCCCAAAAATATATTATAATAATATTTAATTTAGAAATTAAATCTTAAAGAAATGATAAATTCTATAAATATCTTATATAATCTTTTTAAAAAAAATATATCTAACAAATGTGCCCATTCTAGAAAAATCACATTAAATTTAAGTAACAATTTTTTTTTGGTAGAAATTTAAGTAACAATTATGCACACTCATACATGCAAATTTCTTAACCCAACGAACTCCTAAGTTGTTCGTTAGGCCCCGTTTGATTTGTCGTGACATATGGAAACGGAAACGGAAACGGAAACGAAATGAATCTAGACCATTTTTAGTGTCATAATACATTTATATAACAAAATCATGCAACAACTTGTCCATTGTAAAAGTGGGATAGAAGGGAGTGACTCCACCATTTTGTTACCCACTCCCTTGGTGGATGAATGATTGAGGTGGAGCAAGCCCCTTGGTGGAGGAATGATTGAGGTGAGCAAATTCCCTTGATTTCTTTTTATCAATGTATCATGACATTAAAATGGACTATATTCATTTTCATTTCGTTTACGTTTCCATAAATTGCAACCAAACGAAACCTAAGTTGTTATTTAGCGGAAAATATGTCTTTGATTCCGTATGAGCAAAATTTTCATGGGCAAACTTTAAAATAGGAAATTGGTCAGGTCGAGATGACAATTTCTAATAACTTACCCGGCCCTTCTCCTACCTATATAAGGGCAAGACGTGTCGCAAAGGTTTTTCCGAATTAATTTGTAACGGATCCGGGTCTATATAGTTGAAATCATATTAACTTCGGATTGACCATTATTAGATGGGTGACATTATAATCGGATTTTAATCATTTCATGTATAAGGTTTGAATTTTTCTTATAATTCAAAAACTCAAGTCAATAGGTATAACGTTATATGGTTCTCATAACCGACGTGGAAATGTCAATTTTTCCCAACACTGTGAATTAGTGTGAAACGAAAATGTTGTTGAGAATGTTCCCACATGAAAAAATTAGGACAAAAATTGTCAAGTATATAAACAAATTTTCAACACATGAAAAGAAAAATTGTTCAATTAAAAGTAGTGAAGTATTGCTAGTCTAATGACCCTTAAGAAAATACTAGCTAATGAAGTGCCATCTCATTTGTCATTCTGTTGGCGTGAAAGCTTTGTCACCTCCTCTTGTAATTTGGCAAATTTTTCTTCAAAAGACTCGCGGATCTCAACAGTGACACTCGAACGGATCTCAGCGGTGATATTCTCACGAAGCTCAGCGGTGACATTCTCACGAATCTCACTCTCAGGTGTAAGGCGGAGTTCACTGGCCTTTTGTGTCACTCGGTCATCAATATCCTCCTGGTTTACAAAGGACGATGAAGAAGCGTTTGGATATATAATGTATGAAATCCGCTTGTCCCATTCCATAAATTCTCCTTCTTTTCGACCCACCAACAACTTTGAAAAATAACTGATCATCATCAACGTCAGTTGCTCCTGTTGCTCTTCTCTCTTCCATCAAGGCCAACAATATTCTATCCTGGAAATTTAACAAAATCTTTAAGAATTCATTACTTCATATCACATTTATATTAGACGTGAAATTTAAATTTTACACAGTTACATTCACATTTTTGAACCTCATTGGAACTTGTATGCTAGGCCATTTACAATTTTACACACATGACCCGCATATTATCAGTCCACCGAACTTTATCATGGTATCAAAGCAGGTTTCGGTATGGGTTCTTTCTTGAAGTCTTTGGACTTACTGGTTTCATGGGCCCGTTCAGACAGTCCACCCAATAAAGGAACGACCGATTCCAAGTTCTTATATGTGTGGCATTTCGAAAATTTGCTTATATGTTATTATTGCCTAGTCTAGTGTGTAATATATAATCCCACTAAGCAAATATCAAACCGCACGGTTATTAATCTTCAAAAACATTCTTTCCACCAGAAAAAAAACTTCAAAAGCATTCTTTGTAATTAGGACTATGCCACTATACCACTATATGGCAATCATTATTTTTTTTGGTAGGAATGGCAAGCATTATCAAGAAAGTTAATGAAGGAAAACAAATAAGATTAGTTAAAATTAATGTGCATTCCATGCATTACACATGCAAATATATAGTCGGAGGCTCTCGCACACCATATAATCAAAAAAGAAAGAAAGAAAGAAACTACATCAATCCACAGATTCATACTAAAATAGTCAATAGACAACATAATAGTAGAAATCAACAAGAAGCCAAGAACTAATCTCAAGTAATATTAACACCCCAACAGTGTTAACGACAATCACAAATTAATCTAGCTGCCCCCCCTTTTCTATACCAGTTCGATTCACGTATACCAAACATTTGCCCCACCTAAAACCCACAAACATTACCCAATTATAACAAACAAACATTACCAATGCAAAAAACCATGCATGCAATGTAGCATTAATGTCTCTGAAGCCTAGCTAGCTTCACACCCATATATATACATAATACAACTAATTCAAAACCAAAATCAAATTAACCGAACTCACTCCATCTCAAGCCTGATCAAACTCTTCCACATTCATAGCTTGATGATGATATACATTCCCGGGTCGGGTCAACAGTGAGATGCAAGAGGATCCGAGTTTCTTCTCAGCGCAACGTACGATTTATGATGAAGTAACTGATCTGATCTTCATTTTGAGTAATTTGCAGCTGACATGATACTCCGATCCAATCCCCTCTCACCCAAATCAAATTAATTTCCTCTTTTATTTTTTTCCCCATTTTTTTTTGAATTACCCACAAAAGGCTTACTTGGAATTTAGAAAGAAACCAAAGCTAGGAAGATATGGTGGTGTGATGATGAAAAGGGATAATTTGGTCAATTCAGATCAAAGAAGGGACTGAAGATGATCCTAAGCTTGAATAGTTAGGATCAAGCCAATTAACACCAATACTAGTCCCATTGGAATTGTTGTTGTTCCACAACATGGATGGATCTGATTCTCCCATGGGTTGATGGTGATGATCATGATGATCATGGTCATGGATCTGATCATAGCCATTTTGAGATTGACATTGGCCATGAGGATGATGATCATCACCTTCCAACTTCACACTATCCTCCTTCATGTACACTCCTTCACTTCCATGGCTGCCTACCCCTTTTATCTGTAGATCTAAGTCATAGGGGAAAAGGGTTTCAAAGTTGAACTTTTGTTGATGTTGTTCAAGGCTAGAAGTTAGCAAAGAAGACATGGACATTGTGGGCAAGGTGGTACTAGTAGTAGTTGAAGAAGTGGTGTTAGAGTTCTTAGATCCATGAAAGGTGTGAGAAGAAGGGTTAGAGCTAGAGATCAAATCTTGTAGGATTTGCTTTGGAGTAGTAGTATTAGTGGAGTAGCCATTTCTATGATCTCCTCCTCCACCACCACCCAAGATCATCCCACCTGAAGAAAACCCTAATCCAATCCCACCCAAATTGTCATAAGAAGATGAGAAGGGGAAGCCATTCATAATAGCCTCATGAGGTGAATTAGCATTAGCATGATGATGATGAGGAACAAGATTAGTGGGGAGACCATAAAGCAAGGGACTAATCAAATGGGCCCCACCACTAGGGTTCAAAGATTGATGAGAAGAATTGAAAGTGTTGGTTGATTCACTCATGTTATTAATACTTGATGATGAATTAGTAGTAGTAGAGTTAGAGAAATTAGGATTAATCCTCCTAACCCTCTTGTTCTTCCTACACCCACCTCCCACAGGCACACTCCTTAGAGTCCCACCCCTTGTCCAATACCTCTTGCAAGCCTTGCAAAAGTGCCTTGGCTGAGACAGTGAGTAGTTGTTGTAGTAGCAAAACTTTGTGTTTGTGGATTCACATCTTGGACACTTCAATGGCTGCTGTTGTTGTTGTTGTTGTTGGATTTGTTCTTGGCTTGGCTTCTCCATCAATCTTGCACCTTCTTCTTCTGCCTCTTTAGTTTCAGCCATCATCATCATCATCTTGTTATTGTTGTTGTTGTTGGCTGTGGTGGTGTTCAAGGACTTGATTTGCTCATCATCTTGATCTCCTTCTTTGATCTGATGAAAATTCTTCTGCACACAAAATTATAAGACAGCTCAAGATGATGATGGGTATGTTTGTATTTGTCCTATTTTAGCTAGCTCTTGGAAAGATAGATAGATAGAAATGGAAGAATTAAATGGTGAGAATTGAAGTATAGTTTGGGGTGATATTCTGAATCCAAAAGCTAGAGAACAAAAAACAAGAGGGGGAGAGAAGAGGGTCAATAAAAATTGGCTATTTTTGTACAAATAATAATTGTGTTTGCTTGTGAAAGTGATAGATGGAGAGAGGGAGAGACAAGTGAGAAGAGAAAAAGAGATACCTGTGGCCATTCATTAGAAGCCGAAAGCATGTTTTCAATTTGCTCACCACACCTACTCGCCATGATCGATATGAGAGAATTGGAATTTGGGTGTGTGTTTTGAAATTGAAATAGTGGCTTTCTAGCTAGCTAGAACTAAGTTGGTAGGGAGAGAGAGAGAATGAGGGCATGATTAATTTAGTTGAATTAATTTAAGTTGGGAGTCCCATGGGGGAAGGTATGTATGTAATTTCATGATTAATTTTATGGGAATTCACGTGATGGTTTCTGGTGGAAATTGGACCGTCACAGATAGTTTAATGGAAATAATCATAAAGAAGCTAGGTTAGGGAATTTAAAAAAGAAGGATTCAAAAATTGGAAGAAGAAGACAGGAGGATAAAGTGAAGATAACAGATGAAATCTCTCGACAAACTTCGAGAAAGAGAGTGGGGAGAGTTGCACCTTACACGCATCACTATGATTTATTCTATCCTACTGTTCGACTTCACCCTTGTTGTAACCAGAACATAAAAAAAGACCTCAAAATTCTAAGATTGAGGTGAACTTCACACTTTATTTGATTTAATCCTAAAGACTTATTACCATAAGTAATTTTTGTGAATTGAAACTTATTAAAGTTTGAGTATGAAAAGTGATAACTTTAATACGCACGTAGTTAAATATAGAATTGAGACTGAAAGATATTTTTTTCTTGTTGGAATCTATGATTTGAACTTACGAAAATGTATTGATTTCTCTTGTGGAACAACAATTGTCCTATAAGTTTTAAGATTAGGTTGGTTTTGTATGTCGCCAAAGCGGATGTTGAGTCAAGTTGATCTTAAATTCTTTTTTTTTTGGTCTTGCCTTTTGGCTCGTCCGGTTCGATCAGTCGGACACCGCTCTACATCCGGACCGAGTACTTCGTGACCCCATTTTGGGGGAGACCCTCCCAATATCAGTTTCTCCGTACATGCCGCCAGTGGGATTCGAACTTCGAACCTCCTGGACAACACTTAAGGAATCTAGCACCATTTTACCACTAGACCAACTGAGTATTGGTAAGTTGATCTTAAATTTTAAGTGCTCAAAGGTCTAGATTTTAATTTGCAAGTCACAAAAGTGGATGTTTAATTGAGTATAGACACATTTGCTAACATTAAAAAGATTTAGTGGATATATTAGACAGTTGCCTTAAGACAAAGTCAAAACTAAGATTGTGCAATCATCTTAAAAGTTTACCGAAGCCCTGTTGTGGGATCCTTGATCTCCGAAGCTTTTCTCTCATCGATATTTTTATATTTTACTTATTTGCTTGGTTTTATATGTTCATAGTCACAATCATCTCACAATATTTTATTACTTTTTATGGCTTAATCTATCAATAAGTTACAATTAATACTACTTAGTCCTAGAATTCGACACTTTAATATTACAATTGATTATGTACACTTGCTAGGTAGGTTTATTGCTAAATGTCACAAGATATTATAAACAGTAATGTGTGACCGTTAATAATAATAAAAATCTCATACTCCGTATTTAACAATATTTAAGTTGATGATTGCAACCTAATCTATAATTGAGGTTAATTGTAGCAAATTTTAAAACTTTGACTAGTTTTACACAACCACTCTAAAAGTTGGGTTATTTAATGTAATAATCCCTAAATCAAAATTGAAAAAAGGACGAGGGAAATCTCTAGAGTCCATTACCCTAGGATATTCATACGTATCTTTGTTTGATTTAGAAAATCCCACTTCACTTACTTTGAGGCCTAGCTATTTGCTTTTCTTCAGAGAGAATTAAATAGTCATACTTCTCCGTATTATACTACTCCTTCTGATTTAGTTCTACTTATCTGTTCTACTTGTCTTTTTAGATTTTTTTATATATATTAAAAAATTTATTAAAAATATAAAAAATATCATTAAAAATTCAAATTTTTCTAAATGTAATCACCAATTAATTACTAACTACCCTTTATAACCAATAGATAGAGAGAAAAAAGTCAATATAAACATTTTCCAACATACTCCCTCCGATTCAAATTAATTGTCGTTTTAGCACTTCAAATTTGATCCATTTTATATGTCGTTTTAGATTTTTTAGGCAATTAATTAGGAGTGAGTTATGAGAATTGTTATTGGAATGTGTTTTTATTAATTAATGTTATTCATTCATTGGTTGAAAAAAGGTAATGGGTGGTAAAATTTATAAAAAATTTACCTTTTTGAGTTTAGTTAATGATTTTCTTAATTCTTGTGTCGAAAGCTAAAACGACAATTATTTTGGATCGGAGGGAGTATTAATTAAATAAAAATCCTAAATGGACAAGTTTTGTTGAACAAAATTTTGAGCTTAGAAAGACAAGTAGAATAGAACGGAGGGAGTATATATTAAGACATGTTCTAATCTTGTCAAATTACCCCTATTAAATTCATATTGGAAAAGGTGAATGGTAAATCCATTAAATGTGTTTTGCTTTTGATTAGGTAATACAAAGGGTACTATTGAGAAATTTTGGATAAAATACCTACAAGGACAAATAGAACTAAACAAAAAATTAAGTTTAGAAGGATTAGTGATAGGCGTGAAATCGTCGTGCAAATCACGGCTATGCAAAAGAATCCAAACTATCTAAGAACCGTAGTCTTTAGGAAGTCTGGGTCGAATCCACATGGAGGTTGATTTATCTTTTTATGTGAATTTTATGACAATCTACTATATATATAAAAGCAATAAGGTTTGGAGCCTCCTCATTGCGCCACCTAGGATTTTGCCACATATCGATCCTATATTAATCCACCTCAGATTTTTACACATGTCATTTTCTTATAATTTAGACGTATTTATAAATATTACATGTCATAGTCCACATGTCAAAATTTTCCATATCACACATATATTATGTACACATCATATTGCCACATAATCTACAAATCTCAATCAATTATTTTAATTTTTTTTATATTGGATTACAATAATGTTTTTTTGGAAATTTAGTTACACATTTAGAGAAATTTACATGTAAAAATATTTTCTACCATATTTTTATGATCCCAACAACTCTCCAATATAATATAAAAAAACTTACATAAATATAGACCGAGATCTTATCCTATAATATTTTTAAACTACAAATTTAATAATAAATGGTTATTGAACAATATTAAAAATACTTTTTTTATTTCTGTTTGTGATAACTTCAACAATATAGATAGAAAAATATTAAAAATTGACAACTACAAATCTTATTATATGTAAAGTAAATATAAAATAAGGAAATTTTATATTATATTTTTATTTATTGATATCTTTTTTATAGTATATCTAAAAATATCGAGTCATAGTCGTGCAGGGCACGACGGGGACAACTAGTTAGAGTAAAAGGGGGTTTATAAACTAAACTAAATCTAAGAATGCAAAACTAACAAAGCAATAAAAGATTATGAAAAACAATAATTAAGAAGATAGCTTAGGCAAACAAATATCCACAATCGTATGACAAGTTGATCATTGATTTCACCTCAATATCTCATGCAATGGATTTTCCAATTCCTTTTCAATTCTAACTAACAACACAATCAGATACTATTAGTTCTAACTAATTAAACAACCATGAAACCATCAAAATGATTCAGTTTAATAGCAGCAATAAGGATAGGAATATAATAGGATACAAATCTAGCATAAAACAACCAGCTTTTACCCTAGAATGTAAATCAAATCTCTTATGCATAAGATTAGCACAACCAGATACTAGTACGAAGCAGTTGCTACTTCAATCTAGAGATGCTCAACCAGTAACACTTTAGATCTAGCAATAGATCAATAACAACAAACCCTAGTTGATCAGGCTAGAAACTGTTGAAACAAATCATAAACATTCAAGCAAGAGATAAGATTAAATCGAAGCAATAGATAAGGAATTAGAAATCTAACAACTTTATTCAAAACGATGCTTCAATTGTCTGACTAAGCAAAGGTGCTTAGTTCTCCATAGAAAAGCTTAAAACTCTGAAAGAAAAATATGATAATAGTGTATGAATGAGAGATGCAACTCCCTAAAACCTAATATATCAAACTAGGTCTAAAAAGTCTATCCAAAAATACATATATCTCGGATTAAAGCTGACATATGAAGGACCAATAACAATAAAACACGTGTCATCACTTGAATTACGCGGCTGTCAGAGGCGGCGGGCGCCGCTGGGTTGGCGACGGGTGCCGCCAGCACCTCGGTTCAGAACTCAGGTCACACTCCGAGGACTGTTTTGACTCACTTCGAGTTGGAATTTGGACTCGGAGTAAAAATATGAATTGTAGCTCTTTTAACTAGCTTTCCAATGATACCAATATCAATTTCATCGGACTACTATAGCTCCCGAACGAACCCTCACAAGACAGAGGTGTCGAACCAGCAACTCCAACGGATGGCCCAAATTCAAGCGCTCTTTCCCCGGTTTCCATTCCTTTCACACTTGTTCACTTTAAGACCTGTAAAACAACATAGAACAAGTGCAAAAATCCAAAACTCCTAGACACTCTTAGACACTAAAGAAACTAACTAAAACTACCTAAAAGCAACGCAAAAGAAACGTAAACATGCATCCTAAATACTACCTATATGCAAGCTATCAATAATTAGAACTAACGGAGGGAGTATTATTCATTCAAATATCATCGAATTTTGACATGCATTTATATTAATACTCTAGTTATCTTTCTAGTAAAAATTAGGCTGTAACACACCCTACATATACTAGATAGTATCATAATATGCCAAAAGACATTTGCATGTTACTATTTTTTTTATTAGGTAAGATTTAGGAGGCACTCTAGCTAAGAAAGGTGTCTTAGAGCATCCTGACAGATGAAAAAATTAAGTTTTGAATGATTCCTAACAACGTCAATAGAAAAATTGTGATCCAGTTTGACAAATTTATCAACCACAATATTACAACTCCTATTAACGTGAGAAACGCTAACCACATTGCATGTCACTATATTACAACTGTCTTTTGAAAGTCTAATTTATATAAGTTTAATTATAGCATACGCAATAAGGTGATCCAACTTGGAATGTCAGCCTATTTCGTTGGGTAATTTTTGGATCGTGAAGCGTTAGTAACAAGTCAGGGAACTAGCAATGTTCCCTGGACAGCGGAAATAAACAATAAGAACACAAAATTTAGAGAGGAAAACTTTATACCCGACCAACAAGTCGTAGAAAGAACAACCTCTACCTCTGAGACTCATTCTCAGAGAATTTTCAATAGAATACTTTTATTAAGTTTCAACTATTACAAGGCAAGTCAAGTTCCTTGGTAAGTAAGGCACCAACCAAAGTTCAACCAACTAGACTTCTACAACCCTAAGCGTAAACCTAAATGGAAGTAAACTACTGACCTAAGTACTCACTTACTTGTGGATTTTTCACCGGAAAAAGCCACACACACTCGAACACTCGAAAAGCTCTCTTCTCAAGTTCGTCGTTAATCAACCACACTTTAACCCTAGCTATAACCTAGCTATTTAAAAGAAATGTCAAGTCTGATCTCATACGTAATTCTTCGTTAATTACATGGATTTTCCACTTAACAAATCCCACACTAATATGAGAAAGTATTGTTTGTGATTTGGATCCTCAACCATGTCGATTCTTTCCAAAACCGAATGATCTCGGATTTCCTAGATAAGATCGTGCACGCTTGATCTTATCCTTCTTTGATCTTCTTCAAGCAACCGCCTATAGCTGTCGTATCTTCGTAGAAGATCGCTCACAGAAGATCTGGTAACTTGTTATTAATAGAAAGTCGTGCCCCTTCGAGATGCACTTCCTAAATCTGTCACTCGTTTCCTCCATTGTTCATCACAATGTTCCGTCACTCATGACAATGTATCTGTTTTCCTGAAACACTTACATGTAGAAGTAAGTTATACCATCTAAGTTTGTTATCATCCAAACTAAGAGAAACCATGGAACTATAAATGCTCCAACATGTTAATTATACTAAGTGTTAAAATATACACACCCCGGCCCGCTTAAGATCGATGGAGTTTTATTCAAACCTGAAATAATTTTCTTGAACATAATAGGGCTCCCTAGAATTTAGGGGTCAAGGTCAAACATAAACTACCTTAATTAAAACTCAAAAATCATAATTAAGAACATTCAAATTAATCTATAGATTGGAGCGTTGAAAGTCATGTAAATGGAATTTGAACTAATTAAGTCGCCGGCCACTCATGCTTGTGAGTTGAAACTACAAGAGTGCGTTTTAATTTTCTGACTTGTAGTTGTATGCATGTGCTTGTTTCGAGTGACAAGTGTAACAAAACTCCAAAAGAAACAAGACAAGCGAGAAGAGCAAATTCCACATCTTTCAAAATACCATCCAAACATATAAACTAAATTTAACATGCATGCCTAATAATGCCATTTTCTTGGCCTCCATTGTTTTCATGTATATGTATTTGTACGCACCACGTACAATAACGTCCAAAAAGAAGCAAACAATGCAAATTAATTTTCTTACCTTGTACCGCGCATGTAGGGTTAAATGTACGTCTTTTTCTCTCATGCCCATCTAAGCGAAACCATCCAAATCCTAACAGAAACCGAAAGTTACTACATATGCAAGATATCAAAACTATATTATACCTCTCACAAGTCACAATTCACAAACTACCCTACCTAATTCACCGAGGCACGTTAGTTAATTAATTATTTGATCAAAATTTACCCGACCCATTTCTACTGAATACTATTGGGGATATAAAGTCTTATGGAGAGAGTTAGGATGAAACAAGTCTAGACTATAAGTTGGTGAGTTACGTGCTACGCTTATAATTAATTGGTTTCAGGATGAAACTATAGGATTATGCATGTAATTTGTAGAAGGGAATTGTGTAGTCGTATTGATATAGATTATAGATGTAGGCTATTAATAAATTAGAGAATAGAGAGATACTCCTATAAACTAAGGTTTCTGACAAACAACAAGATTCTGCTAACAACAACTTAGGGAGATATAATAATAACTAATTATATTGTTAACAGAAACCGGTCTTATGTATGTATCGGGTTTACACATATGATATTCACGTCTACTGGCCTATAGAAATTCAATATGCTATCAGAGCTATTCGTCTAACAACTATTCCTGATCCTAGCCCCACTCAAGGTTAGTTTGGATTATAAAGCTAGATATTGATCGAGATGTCCACAACCTATTATTTTATCCAAGTGTCAACTGAGTCATACTAATTACACTTGTAGAGAAGTGTTCAGAACATAAAATGTGATACTTAGAGTTTGAGAGACTAAATAAGCCTAATATATAAGTTGATGGACTACTCCGTTGTATTCTGTATTTACATATGTGTGATCCAAGTCCATCTATCCATCGACATTCTACTACAAGAAGCCCGGTAAACACTACCTAGTGACATAGGCCGGACACTATAATTATAACCACCATAAATTTCGGGGACTGTTCATGGTTAGCTCATGAGTGTGATCAACTATTCAATGAAATTTGTTATAATGGGACATGATATAGCTAGAACAACTCACGTATATATTGGTTAGTACTTAGTACACAATAATTATAACTCCAAATTGAATAGTCTATCATGTACACGGCAACTTTAGGCCTCGTGAACATGTGGTGCCACGGTGGGCAGCTCATTTTCGATCATTGCCTATATTATAATATATGATTGGCTTCTTTTTTTTTTAAATTCCACTTGAGACATGAAGATTAATTAGAATATATAAAGGCAACAAAAATAAAATAAATAATAAATAAAATAAATAAGCATGGGTGTACAACAGGCCAGGGGAGGCAAATAGATTTTGTAGGCTCCCGAGGGATCTTCCCATCATTATTCTTCTCTTGTTTTCTGCACTATCCACCAAACAAATTTACAATCACTTTCCACAAAATCACTCAATATCCAGCAATTAGCCCGCAATTTTTTACATAATCACTTATTAATCCCAGTTTAGGCGTCTACACAAGAAGACCACCCTTGTCACTTTTATAAAAATCCCTTTTACGCCTCGTCTACTCCCCGTCTATGCGTTAGAAGGTCCTTGTCCGCCTATCTTTTTAGACGGTTTAGGCACCTGTTCAGACTGTCTAAGTGTTAGGCGGTCCCTCTCCACCTAAGCTCCGCGTAGCGTTTTTTAGAACATTATCCTTGAGTAATTATAACCGGTTGGATCCATTATCCAAACCCGGTTAAAAACATGTATAAAATTGTATAGAAGCTACCCTACATACACATAAAGAATGTTAAGTAGTAGTGTTCAATGGAGAGTTGGAGACAAGTGAGAGAGATGCCCGGACATGATACATTCCATTTCTGTATAGATAATACCTTTGCAAATATCATTGGGGTCAAATCAAGTCAACTCAAATTAGTTAAGGCCTACCTAGTTTGGCAATGGGTACCAAGGAATTTATAATTGAGTTAATTAAAGAAACTTAATTTGGTCCCTCAACTTTTACTAATATCATTTGGTCACCAATTTTGTTTTTAAAATCCAAGTGCCCCTTAACTCTAGCTGTATTAAGTTTTTTTTGGTATCCAACTTTGTCACTTGTCGTCAATTAACAAAGCGATAAAAAGAATTGGAACAAAAATAAAACTAAGCAATAAAAAAGAAGAAGGAGGTTTAGGTCACTTTGTTGATTGACAATGCATCTTCATCTATGATTTTATATTGAACAAAATGAATTTATTTCTACCACGCAAACATCTACAATTAATAAAGATAAAAAAAAGTAAACTATTACATTGAAACTTAAAACACCATTTGGGTACGTTTAAAATACGATAATAATTTATTACATGTGATGTTTTGATCTTATATATCAAAATTATTTTTCCCAACTTGCACCCACTATAGAAAGAAAGCTTTTAATTATTGTCATAACCAATATAAAATCATCAAGTAATCCTTCTTAACAATTCTGATGTGCTTTATGCTATAAAATACACATGCCAATTGGGATTTTAATATTTGATCCTTTATTTTCACTCCAAAAAATTTTCATAAGATATCCTCAAAGTTAAATAAATAATAAATCTTTTTTAATTAATATCTATATAATTAAATGTTAATTTAAAATAATTATTTTTGTAACATTTTATATTACATATAAATATAATATCAACATTTGATATTACACAATTAATTTAGAAACTTTATTTATACACAAAATATAGCATCAAAGCAACCTTTGATATTAAGGCTAACATAAGATGGATCAAGTTTGATCCTACCGAAAAAAAAGATAGATCAAGTTTGATTCCTAACATTTTAAAAACACGCATTGTCATGCTGAGTTTTACAGAAGGCCCAAAATGCTTACTCGAGGCCCAGTTTACAGGCCCATATTATATGATCAACATTATGGGAAAAAAAAGGTTTTGGAATCCCTTATTATTCCTTCATTTTGGACAAAATGGAATTTCTAGAAATTTTAAAATAAAATTTTTTTATTAAATTTTTATTCAACCAAAAGCATATATTAGATTTGACAAATTTTATATTGTTGAAAAAATAGTTTGATCATACCACAAGGTCCATAATTAAAAAGCTAGTTTTGACTTTTGAGGATCCTCCTAACTTCGAAAGCTATCGACCACCTTAATGCATCATTCAGATAAGGAGAAAACAAGTTAATGAAATTCTCGATTTTTTGCCCCAGGATATTGCAGTTTTATTACATATATAATTTGTTTTTTTTTAAAGAATGGATTCCTTTCATAATTATACGCATTTTGTAAAATGCGAAAGTATTTTAAAAAAATGTATCCATATACAGGTGCCTAACTTATGGCACCTCCTGTGTGTACTAAAAACAAAATATATATAAACATTGCTCTTAATGAAAAATGCGTACAATACGACATTTTTCCATGATGTGCTACGAGAATTTTATGGTTCCTTATATGATAGCAACTGTTTTACAATATAGTGATTCTAAAAAAACGTTGTGATCGATCGATTGCATGAAATTCCATATTCGATAGTAGCTCGATCACTAGTGCGTGAATAGTAGTAGTAACCTAGCTTCCTTTTTTTCATAACTTATCAATACATGTTTTATTTTTTTAACTTAGGGGGGTTGCCGATTAAACTGCATGGGTGGGTTGGCTGTCACTATAGTATATTTTACAGCTGTAAGATTCTAAGCACTACGTATTGATAAGTATTTGATATTTCTAGCTTTCGGTAAAGTAGTAAATATTCTCGTTCCAATGACGACTAAACGATAAGCTCTCTTTAGTATAGAGAGTTTCATCAATAATATTATGTTACACGTCCGAAAAAGAATATGCATACGTCACTACTCTTCACTTCTTAGTCCGTTGTTTTTAAAAAGGTCAAATAATACTTTTTTTTTAATTGAGGAATTCATCTTTGGTAGTAAATTTAGTGATCGTGAATTAAGGGGTAAAGTGCATGAATCAAGTAAACCGGCTTGTATCAACCGAGTTGACCTAATAGAAGGGAGAATGGTGAGAGATTTGATTTTTCATCCAAATGAAGAAACGAGGCAATAATAACACTTAACACGTACCTCTCAGTATTCCCTCATGCCTTCTACCACTAGGCCACCCTATGTGGGATCGATCAAATAATATCCTTCTACCTGGGATATTTTCACAGTATATAGTATATGGCATGTGTCTTAGGGATTTTTCGGTATCGATACTAAAAACATTAAATATATGGTATCGATATATATAGTAAAGAGATCTAAAGAAACTCCTAGTTTTAGAGAAACTGGGAAAAGAAGGAGAGCCTTTAGATGAATTTAAATACACAGTCTGAATTAATTAAAAAAAAGTGCACAAATCCTTTATTATGTGTGATGTACTTGATTATATCCAAATTCCTAAAATTAGGCTAGATTATTAGGCGCTCTCTCTCCATATCATTAATTCTTCTAAATTTTAAAACTCTAACCAAGTTAATCTCTCTCCCTTTCCAATGGATCTCAACGCCATATCATTATGCTAGATTATTAATAGCTAGTTTACACATTCCCTCCGTTCTATTCTACTTGTCATTTTAGCTAAATTCACATTTATTTAGACATTATAATATCTTACTAAATTGCCCATATTAAATACAACTTACATTAATTTTCATTTCCTTCTTTAACCTATAAAATTGATCCACATAATAATTGTTCATAGAAAAGTGAAATATAATTAAATTGGCTAAATACATAACGGCCCCCTAAACTTGTGACCATTAGTCACTTAGCCCCCTATACTTTGCCCTTATTCGATTGAACCCCTATAGTTGCACTTTGGGACCTATTGAATCCCTAATTGTTGAGACTTTTTTTACGTGTGTTGTACGCGCGTTGAGTGTGCAAATATATTGCCACAATGGTACCACGTATATGCCATGTCATTTGTTTTAATTAAAGCAAAAGGGGGAGTAGATTAATAAAGAAAAAAGGAAAAAATAACAAAAAATGAAGTCATCTTCCTTGGAGAGTTCACATCCAAAAAATAGGATTCATGAACCCACAAATTTCAAATCTTAAATTCATACCTGTGTGGTCTTGAATCATGAATTTGTTTGAAGATATGAGTAGATCTGAATTAAATTCATATTCGCCCCATAATTTAATTACAAATTTTACTTAAATTTTCATGTTTAATTGAAACCCCTATGTAAGCTCCCATTAGAGAAGCCATGAGAGGAAAAAAAGGTCCCAAAGAAGACAAGATCTAGACATAGGGGAGTCACATTATAATGATGAGAAAGGTGCGAGGAGAGATGAGAGACCTTCTTCTACATCTTCCATGTGCTTCCATTAGCCCCTACCCACAGAAAATTACAGAGAAGAGAGCCGTGAGGATTGACGATGAAGACGAGATTTGGATAATGGCGGAGGAGGACGGGGCGGCGGGTGGTGACGGGGGAGGAGGAGGGAAGATCAGGAGGAGCCACGTGGGCTCTGAAGGATTTAGCCGCCATTGTCATCGAGGGAGATGCAACCATGGATATATTTTTTTTAATTGAAAACCTATTTTTTTCCAAATTTTCAAGGGAAGAAGAAAGAAAAAAAGAAAAAGAAAATAAAGCAGTCCTCACTCGCCTAAATACTCAGCCAAAAGAGCGTGAAATATACGTGACTTGCCACATCAGTGGTTAGGGATTCAATAGGTCCCAAAGTGCAACTATATGGGTTCAATCGAATAGGGGCAAAGTATAGGGGGCTAAGTGACTAATGATCACAAGTTTAGGGGGCCGTTTATGTATTTAGCCTAATTAAATTGGGAGAGAAATTTAGATAATAAATAAAGGGTTATATTTGAAAAATTATGAATAAAATATCTAAAATGACATGTTTTATTGAACACAAAATCAAAGTTAAAATGACAAGTAGAATAGAACGGAGGGAGTATATATATTATAGGTTCAAAAATTCACATTCATTTTTATTTTTTTATTTTTTATTTTTTAGTAAGAGTAATTAATATTCCAATAAGGAAATGCTATCATATATGGAGTACTGTAAGTCTGAAAAATATTAAATTATTGGAATATTCAAGTTGCCTAGAAAATTAAAATATTCAACTTGCCTCGAGTTCGGATAATTAAATTGGATGGCTATATTTTTTTTTGATAAGGTAAGAATTCTGAATACCAAACAGGCTTGGTAATCCGAGAGGCCGTAAAAAAAGGCAGTCGAGAACGGCTAAGAGAGTAAAAATCAAGCAGGAAAAGCTAAGAAAGGTACAACATTCCGAAAAATAAGAACTAAGACGAGTTTGAGATCAGGGTGAGTAAAGCAATGTAAGAATAGCACCGTAGGCAACAGGTCAACCCCTCTTGGGCGTGCGGGACGGACTACTGACGTTCCCTCCACCGAGATGGAGGATCTTCAAAAGCCTCAAAGCACCAAGCGACCTGGCCAACTACAACTCGGTCCAATGTCAAACTCAGCTCTAACTCCTCGGAAAAATAGTACATTAGATAAGCCTCGAGCTACCCTGCAAGAAAAAACAGTCGAAATTGCCTCGCAAGTAAAACATTTCCGTTTTACTTGCAACGCAAGGAGACACAAAACTTGCTCCGCAAGTAAAAAGCTTGTCTCGCAAATAAGAGAGCGGCAAGTTTTATTTTATTTTTCTAGCCTTGCTGTCCAAGCAACAATTCTTTTTTCTTTTTTCTTTTTCTTTTTTTTTCTACTCTTGTCTGCAAGAAAGGCAAGCAGGCCACCAAAGGGGAAATCAACAGTGGAGGGCGGAGCCAACGACAGGTTGGGCAAATAAGCCGACAACGGATGACCGGACAACCTAAATCCAATGCCGGAGAGCTTGGTCAAATCCGTGGCTTACCGCTTCAAGAGGCGATTGTGTAGATCCAAAATCGATTCTTCAACAAATTCTTTGTCACAAATTTTATCCATAAACAGTTCACAAACATTGGGCAAAAATTTCACACCCCATATCTGATTAAACCAACGCCAAAACAAGGCATATAGAAGAAATTGGATGGTCAAGACACCATCATTATTGGTCTCCTCGACCTAGATGGTGTTAGGTGTCATCAAGATGGGTTCAATTTTCCATTAGATGATTTTTTAATTTCCCCCATTAGAGGGTTCTTTAATTTTCAAAGAAGGAATGGATTTGAAGGATTTTAAAATCCAAAACCCACTCCTATGAACAACGCCACCAGAGGCTGGTTCGAGAAGGACCCGACGTCGGCACACGCCCACGACCACTCGCGCGGTCACCCACACGAGCACCCTGATAAAGGAACGTTTCCTGAAAGTGTTTCCAAAGTGAATCGGCCAGCACAACGAGGCCGAGGAGGAACTACCAAAATTCAAGTAACTCTCACCCCACACCATCCAGAGCCACCACACCTACCGCTCCCCCTCCGACCTCTCCGCAACGTCTCCTCGAACAGAGGCCAGCAGCGATGCGAAGCAACTAAAAAACCTCTTTCAACTACAAAGGACCACCAAAGCAGAAATTGGATGGCTATATGATTTCGCATTTAAAATGAATTAAACGATATGGTTCGGTTAAATTAACATTATTTTTTTTATCTAAATGTCTACTAATTGATGAATCTAAATAAGAAGTACAATTTGGTGCGCCTGTGTTAACCCGTGCAAGGGTAAAATGAGTAAAAAAAAAGCACAGGTGCAACAGCTGGTGCGCCTTAAATAAGCGTATCAGTATGCTTAACTTAAGCGTACAGGTACGCACACGCGCAACAACAACCGATGTGCATTAACTAAGCGTACCTGTGTGCATAATTTAAGTGTACATGTACGCCTTACTTAAGTGCGTTTGCACGCCTAGGTTAAGAGACACGCGCTTCTCACAAATTAGAGCGTTGTTGCCCAAATTGATGATGGATTCGGGTTGCCCACCAAATTACGAGCACGATGGTGGTGGTTTTATCGGTTTTCCGATGGAGGAACAAGGGCGGCGAGAGGCATTGGTGGCGGTCTACTATCCATAGGCGCGGGATAGGAGCTCAAACTGTGGCGAGGAGTGGAACACGAGCTCGTGTGGTGGTGTTGAGCGGAACACGAACTCGGGCGATGGTGATAAGCGAGATTTAGGAGGTGGAGGCGCGGTGCGAGGTGGTGGTTGTGATGTCGACCGTAGCGGCGACAACAGTCCATGGGTGGCCACAGAGGAGGAGCAGGAAGAGGAAGGGTTGGAACACTGACCTCTTTTGGACGGAGGACAATTACGACCCATAACATGGTCGTCGACTCGTCGTACAACTCCTCTGATAATCTTGTTGTCGGCATTCATGCAATATTTATTTTCGAAATTAATTCCTATTGCATTACTTTATTTTTTTTAATAATTTAATTGATTTTTTTAATATTAATTAGATTAGATTAACAGAATGATTTAGAAAAATTAATAGTAACTAGATTAAATTGACTGTGTTAGATTAAATATTAATTATTGTTTTACTATATTTAGATAGTTAAAAATTATTATTTAGAATTTATTATTATTTACATTAACTATTAATTATTTAGATAGAAATTATTAAAATTATTATATATAGTATTTCTATAGTTTAGAAATTATTATTTAGATTAAAAAATAAAAAAATATTAATTAAGTTTCTTAATCTAACTTAATTAGTTACATTAACTAACTTAATTAAATAGATTAATTAGCTGAATTTAGAATTAACTAACTTAATTAGTTACATTAATTAGAAATATAAATTAGTTGAATGTAAAACGAATAAGGGGTATGGGTTGTCATGAGTTATATGGCACCGACGGTCGAGCGTCGACCACAGTGTACATGTTTATCTAATACGAATCGCTTTAGTTCAGAACAATATATTGACTATCGAGGACAACTCTAGCCAAGTGGTTATGAGAGAAGATGAGGACGATTATATGGAAGAGGGTGACGTCAGAGATGATATGGTAGATGAGGACGACCGATCATCTATGAATGACATCCCCAGCAACGACATTTCGACTCTTCCCAATTGGGACGAATCGGTGGATCCTTTTGAGCCGACCGAGGATCAGATGACGGACGACCTCCTAACGACTACTTCGCATGATATTCACTCTCTTGTCGCAGCTCATGCAGATATCAATCATCCATCATCTCTCCTCCCAGCTCATACAGATTACGTTCATCCATCACTAGCTCATATGGACGACCCCTCTAAGACTACTTCTACCCCACCTCTGATGTGAACCCCGTTGAAGGATTCACGAAAGGATCGATCTTGGACTCGTAAATGGTCTTCTCACGTGCGTAACCGATAGATTTGAGACGAATAAACGTCTAGACGAGGTTTGGGTGAGAATTGAAAGGATTTAAGAAGGTGGCTTCGTTTGACGGAAACCTAAAGAATATGGGATGAGATGAGAATTTGGGTGACGCCTTAACAAGATGGTCTGGAGAAATCTCGACAGCAATTCGGTATCTAAATTTAAGCGTAAGAAACAATGAGGGGGCGTGCCTCTTTTATAGAGAAGATGGCACACCAAACCCTAGTTTTAAACCTAGTGGCAAGGGCGGCTCAAGGGGGAGGCACGCACGCGGCCCAAGACGCAAGCCCAAGCCCAAAACTCTAAAAATAGTAATGACATAAGTAGCAATGTTCGGAATGGAAATAGTTCTAAAAATAGTAAGAATCATAAATGGTCACGGTGGCCTAGTCGCGAGTGTCGCGACAAGGTCGTGACAAGGCGTCGACGCGCCAAGGACATGTCGCGACGCGAGGCGCGGCATGACTTCGGCGTCGACGGGGATGGTGCGCACTCGAACCTCGAGTGTCGAGGCCGAGGCGCACCAGAACCTCAAGTTCCCACGCCGGGGTGGCCCGGCGTGGCATGGTCCTTGGCCTGCGTGGCTGGCACGGCACCGAGAATGAGGTTCTCGGTGCCGCGGTGCGTAGCGTCGGCCTGTGGTGTTGGCGCGCCTTCGATGAAGGAGACGCACCGGGTGAGGGGCGCGCCGGAAGATGCGCCGTGACTTGCGAAGACGCGAGCGACGAGGGACGAAGTGGCGCGGGCTATGGCGCGGGTCCTGGCTCGAGTGATAGGTCCGTCGGAGCGCACGGACATGTCTTCCTCCTCTTGGCTCGCCGTCATTGTGGGGCTCACATCACCCTCCCCCCCTTGGGTGGGAAATGTCCCCGTTTCCTCGTCATGATACTCGGGATCTACGTAAGGAGATAGATCCGAGACATTGAAGGAGGCGGAAACATTGTACTTACCCGGGAGGTCGAGTATGTAAGAGTTGTCGTTGATGCGTCGGAGGACCTTGAAAGGCCCGTCCCCTCGTGGGTGCAGCTTCGTCTTCCGAGCAGCGGGAAAACGTTCCTTCCGAAGATGGACCCACACCAAATCTCCGGGCTCGAAGATCAACGCGCGGCGTCCCTTGTTGCGTTGAGCCGCGTATTGATCCGAGCGTTTCAACAGCTGGGCCTTGGTGCGCTCATGTAGGCGTCGGATATGGTCGGCGCGGTTGGCCGCGTCGACATGCTCCTCAGGCTTGAAGGGTAAAGACACCAAGTCAATCGGCGTGCAAGGGTTACGCCCATAGACCACCTCGAAGGGGGTCATCTTCGTCGCAAAGTGGTAGGACCTGTTATAAGCAAACTCAACGTGACATAGTAAGTCCTCCCACCGACGTGGGTTTGCCTTGAGCATCGTCCGAAGAAGAGTGCCCAAGGTCCGATTGGTCACCTCAGTCTGACCATCGGTCTGGGGATGATAAGCAGTAGAAAACAGGAGTCGTATCCCTAACTTTTTCCCAAAGCGTTCTCCAAAAGTGGCTGCAGAATTTGGTATCCCTATCCCTAACAATAGTTCTAGGAATACCAGGTAACTTCACCACATGGTCAAAGAATAAGTTAGCGATTTCCACCGCGTTGTTAGTCCCCTTACATGCGATGAAGTGGGCCATCTTGGAGAACCGGTCCACGACTACGAAAATGGAATCCTTTCCATGCCTTGACATCGGTAGGCCCGTGATAAAATCCATGGAAAGATCCTCCCCAAGGGCGTCCGGAATTGGAAGTGGCGTGTAAAGACCATGTGGTTCGGACCGAGACTTGGCTGTATGACACGACACACAACTTTGACAGTACTTGTTAACATCTCGAGCCATGTGAGGCTAGAAGAAATGCTCACGCAGTGCTGCCAATGTTTTGGCTATGCCAAAGTGGCCTCGGCCATCATGAGCCTCTTGGAGCAACAAGTGTCTCACCGAGGAGGCCGGAATACAAAGCTTCCCAGCTCGGTAGAGATACCCATTGTCCAAGAAAAAGGACTCAGGGATGCGAGAGTGCTCGAGATCTTTAATGATTGAGGAAAAATACGGATCTGAGGCGTATAATTCCTTGATCATCGCGAATCCAAGCAACTTGGAATGGAGTTGGGTCAACAGAATGTACCTTCTTGAGAGAGCGTCGGCGACGACGTTCTCTTTTCCCTTTTTATGCGCTATGACATATGGAAATGTCTCCATGTACTCAACCCAATGTACGTGGAGCCTATTCAGAGTCGTTTGACTCTTGAGATAAGCCAAGGCCGCGTGATCCGTATGAATTACGAACTCGCTTGGCCATAGATAATGTTGCCATGTCTTAAGGACCCGAATAAGAGCGTAGAGCTCTTTATCATAGGTCGGATAGTTAAGGGTAGCCCCATCTAGCTTCTCGCTAAAGTAAGAGATAGGCCGTTGTTCTTGAAGGAGTACGCCGCCAATACCATAGTCGGAAGCGTCGCACTCGATCTCGAAGCGCTTGGTGAAGTACGGCAATTGCAGGACCGGGGCTCGACATAAAGCATCTTTCAAGGCCTCGAAAGCGGCCTCGTGATGCGGCATCCACTTTATTGTGGTTGCCTTCTTGGTTAAAGAATGGAGTGGCCCGACGATAGAACTAAAGTCCTTGACAAATCGCCTGTAGAAACTAGCTAACCCCATCAAGGAACGAACCATCGTCGGGGTCGTCGAGGTTGGCCACTCACGGATGGCCCGGATTTTGTCAGAATCCACTCGTAGGCCATCCTTGGATACGACGAAACCAAGAAAATTCGTCGTATCCGAGCAAAACACATACTTGTCCAAATTTACATACAAAGAATGTTCGCGGAGGCAATCTAACACCTGCCTAAGGTGCCCCGCGTGAGAGTCCAAAGTCCTACTATAAAATAAAATGTCGTCAAAATACACGACGACGAAAAGTCCCAAAAATTTACGCAAAACAAAGTTCATTAATCGCATAAAAGTAGATGGAGCGTTAGTGAGGCCGAAAGGCATCACCAACCACTCATAAAGACCATGTTTGGTCTTAAAAGCCGTCTTCCACTCGTCCCCTTCCTGCATCCGAATTTGATGGTAGCCGCTCCTCAAATCAATCTTTGAAAACAGCACGGCACCATGCAACTCGTCTAGCATGTCGTCCAAGCGGGGAATCGGGTGGCGGTACTTGATGGTGATTTGGTTGATGGAACGATAGTCCACGCACATCCTCCAAGAACCATCCTTCTTCGGCACCAAGATAACCGGAACCGCACACGGGCTAAGTGACTCGCGAACATAACCCTTGTCCAAAAGAGATTGGACTTGGCGTTGTAGCTCTTGAATTTCCTTAGACGATGCCCTATATGCAGCCCGGTTCGGCAGTGAGGCACCGGGAATGAGATCTATGCGATGCTCGATCCCCCGAATAGGTGGTAACCCGTCGGGGAGCTCGGCAGGCATAATATCCGAAAACTCCTGTAACAAGGAAGCCATAGAGGGGGGTAATACATGTGTCTTATCAATAGTAATATTAAGCAAAGGACACAATAAAAAGCAAGAAAAACTCCCCTCGATGTGCTTGATCACATCGCGTCGACGGCAAAGGAACAAGCGATCCTGCACCGTGCCGAGGAGTGGTGGCTCGGCGTCCTTGCTCGTCCTGGGTGCGCCATGGGCGCCATGTTGCTGGCCAACAGGCCCCTGCCAGTGGGGAAGATTTGGACCAGGCGCGCCGCTGGAAGGTTGCTGGATCGAGCCAGCGCCGCTGGGCTTTGCTGCTGGCGCGCTGCGACGCGCAGCCGAGGACGTTGTCGGCGTCCGAGGCTCCTCCTTCATTTTGTTTCGGCGTTTCTGGCTCGAATCCTCTTGAAATCCAGAAGGTGTGATGTTCGGACCAGAAGCGCCGCCAGAATCCTCGCCATGGCCAGTAGCGCCGTTTGTGCTTGCATTCGGCTTAGGCGCGGTCGTGGCTTTCTCCCGAGCGTTTGCTTGTTGCCTTTCGGCCTCATCCTACAACGCTTCACTAGGAGACATGGGTAAGATGGTCACGCGTTTACCATGGTAATTGAACATGTAAGTGTTCAACCGACCATCGTAAATCACGTGACGGTCAAACTGCCATGGACGACCAAGAAGGAGATGGGTGGCGTCCATGTCAGTGACATCAAACAAAATTGAATCGGAATAAAGACCAATGGAAAAAGAAAGAGTAACCTGTTTTGTTATCCAATGGTCACCATCGTTTGAAATCCAAGCAAGTTTGTAGGGCTTCGGATGGTCCGACTGCGGCAACTTGAAGTGATCGACAACTTTTCTTGATAAGAAGTTCTCGCAGCTTCCCGAATCAATTATCACACTAAGGGAGACATTTTGGACCAAGCACCGAGTACGGAAAATGTTTTCCCGTTGATCGGTTGGCACGGCCTCCCTCATGCTAAGCGCTCGACGCGTCACTAGCAACAACTTGTCAACGCCGGCGTCGATGTCCGATGGTGCACAATATGCACCGTCTTCGATTGGCGCGGCGTTGTCCTCGTCCGACTCAGCCTCGTCTACGCTCTCGTAAGCCGCGGTTTGAGCCGAAAACAAGACGCGCTTCGTGTTGGGGCAATCCCGTTTCAAGTGCCCTCTGCCACCACATAAATAGCACTCGATGTCTCGAGTCCGTTGTGGGGGAGGGGCTGCCTTGTCACGGTTTTGGCCCACCGAAGTGCCCTTGGAGTCCGTTCCGGGGGTACCTACCTTGGGTTTAGAATAAGAAGAAGGAACAAACGGTTTAGTACCCAAAGCGGAAGGACTCGGGTTAGAACCATACCTTTGAAACGTGGATGCCTTCGGCCTCTTGAATTGCGTGTGAAGCTCCATGGTCGTGTGTATCAAGCGTCCCAAATATTGGATCGGCAAGACAACCAAGCGATCTCGGATCCATTGATGGAGTCCCGCCACGAAGCGAGACCGCAACGCCCCCGGGGAAGCGCTTATGCCGGCTTTGAAGAATAAATCCTCCAAATAAGCAAAGAACTCCTCCGGAGTCCGAGATCCTTGACGCGCGTCTTGGATCAAAATCCGAACCTTTTCCTTGTAGTCGGGTGGAATAAACTTCCTCTTCATTATGAAAACAAGTTGATGTCACTCGGTTATGGGGGCTTTACCCTTTCGGGCCCGATCCGATTCGAATCGGTTCCACCACATCCGAGCCACACCCTTGAAATGAAGGGTCACCACCTCGACTTTCTCGTGCTCCTCATAATGGCAATGCTTGAGCACGTGTTCGGTTCCCTGCAGCCAAGAAATAAATTCATCAGGGTTGTAATTACCAAAAAATCTTCAAATTTTACCTTAACGTCGTGGCGTGATACATGCGTCGGACGTTCATTATTGGCGCGCCGGTTGGCACGCGGAGGCGGTGTGCGTCGGCGTCGGGGAACTCGGCCAAAGCCTCGGTTCGGCCCGCCGCCATCATCGTTGGGCTCGTCGTCTCCATCGCGCCGAGGGCGCCGGTGATCCTCGCGGTCTCGGTTTTGGCGACGCCGATCCCCATCGCGCCGAGGTCGTTCGCAGTTGTCACGACGCTCTAGCCGATCATACGCCGCGCGGTTCTCGGGCAACTTGGGTCTCAGAATCCAATCCCGATCCCGATCTATCCACTCCTCCGAATCATGGACCGGAGGGTGGTCAAATTCCTCCTCGGAATCCTCCTCGTACACCGTTATAGAGAACTCGGAATCCGAAATTGGAGTTGTGGGACTTTCATAATCTCGATAATCATTGACATCGAAGTCATCGCGGTCTTTGTAGTGCTTTTTCTTAGGCGTCGGAGTGACCGCCTTTTTCTTTTTCTTGGCTTGTTGACGTCGCCACTCCTCGGAGTCGTACTCCTCCTCGGAATGAACGTCAACAACCTCCTCCAAATGTTGAGCCTGATTAGTCGGGCGACTTTCCTTCATGGATTCCAACCTTTGGACTCCAATTGGGTTAGTCGCTTCAACCATCGGACCCTTAGCCTTCTCTTGCGCCGTAGCCCGCAGAACCGAGACGCCATGTGGCGTTACGCTCGGATTAGCGGGTTGCGTGTGGATCGTAACTGCGGGGGGCGCTTGTTGCTGCGCAATGAACCTCGTAAGGACGCTTTCCAATTTGGAGAAGCGCGCCTCAAGTGCCGCCAGGCCATCGGATGGCACGACACCGGTTTGCGTCGCGTCGGGCGTCCCGAGGAGACCCGGTTGAAGCCCCGGCACGACTGGTGGGTTGGTTTGTTGTTGTTGGTGTGCGAGGCCTTGCTGGTTTGAATCATCGTCTCCGTCCATGCTAGGATCTCCTATCTCAACCATAGACATGAAAAGAGTCAAAAGTTCCCAAAGCAAGCAAGCAAAAGAGACGCCAAGATATTGTAAGACTCACCACGCAAGTACCCTTAGTTTGCACGAAAAGTACTTGAAAGGAATGGGAGGCTAAGGATCTCGACGTTGCACAAGTAAGGCACACACAAGAGCAAGAACACGCAAGACAAACACACAAGCAAGTAAGAAAAGAAAGAAAGGTGCGTTGGCTTGATGGAAGCCTTGGCACGAAAGAGGGAGAGAGAAGCAAGATCTCGGCCTAAGGAAGGAGGCGAGATTGTGTCTTAACAAAAATAGAAACAAGAAGATATGCAATCAATCATAGATATGCAAATCAAATCAAGAGAAGATATGATAAGATTGGAGAGAGAGAGGCCGAATATTTGTGAGATACTTGCCTTATTTTGGCTTGTTTATCTCACAATATCTTTTTTTTAAAAATAATAACTAATGGATAAAGATTACCTTATTTTGGCTTTTCTGTTCCAAATTTTTGTTTTATATTTTATATTTTCGGCAACTAACTAGATATGGGAGATATGATTTCCCAAGATTCTTGCTCAAAATAAAAGATTGAGATAAGGCCAAATCGGACCAAATCTCGCACCAAGCAATAACAATGCACGACACACACAAATACAATCGATTCAAACAAGGCAAGCAATGCTCGAAAACTCAATATGATGAACCGAAAACAAGTGCAAGTCGGCGGGATGAAGGCTATTTTTTTTCGAATTTTTCTTAATTTTTCGAAGCAAAAAACGATGGATGTAGTGGATGTTGGTAGAGATGGCGGAAGCTAATGAAAACAATGGTGGTAAAGAAAAAAATTTCGTGCAAAAAACGAGTAAAAGAGTGAGAGAGACTTACGCAATCCGAGGCTCTGATGCCAGTTGATGTGAACCCCGTTGAAGGATTCACGAAAGGATCGATCTTGGACTCGTAAATGGTCTTCTCACATGCGTAACCGATAGATTTGAGACGAATAAACGTCTAGACGAGGTTTGGGTGAGAATTGAAAGGATTTAAGAAGGTGGCTTCGTTTGACGGAAACCTGAAGAATATGGGATGAGATGAGAATTTGGGTGACGCCTTAACAAGATGGTCTGGAGAAATCTCGAAAGCAATTCGGTATCTAAATTTAAGCGTAAGAAACAATGAGGGGGCGTGCCTCTTTTATAGAGAAGATGGCACGCCAAACCCTAGTTTTAAACCTAGTGGCAAGGGCGGCTCAAGGGGGAGGCACGCACGCGGCCCAAGACGCAAGCCCAAGCCCAAAACTCTAAAAATAGTAATGACATAAGTAGCAATGTTTCGGAATGGAAATAGTTCTAAAAATAGTAAGAATCATAAATGGTCACGGTGGCCTAGTCGCGAGTGTCGCGACAAGGTCGTGACAAGGCGTCGGCGCGCCAAGGACATGTCGCGACGCGAGGCGCGGCATGACTTCGGCGTCAACGGGGATGGTGCGCACTCGAACCTCGAGTGTCGAGGCCGAGGCGCACCAGAACCTCAAGTTCCCACGCCGGGGTGGCCCGGCGTGGCATGGTCCTCGGCCTGCGTGGCTGGCACGGCACCGAGAATGAGGTTCTCGGTGCCGCGGTGCGTAGCGTCGGCCTATGGTGCCGGCGCGCCTTCGATGAAGGAGACGCACCGGGTGAGGGGCGCGCCGGAGGATGCGCCGTGACTTGCGAAGACGCGCGCGACGAGGGACGAAGTGGATCGGGCTATGGTACGGGTCCTGGCTCGAGTGATAGGTCCGTCGGAGCGCACGGACATGTCTTCCTCCTCTTGGCTCGCCATCATGGTGGGGCTCACATCAACCTCCTCCACCTCCCCCTGTAGGAGATGTATTGACCAGCGCATTATGGATGTTGGAGAGTCAGGTACTCCTGTCTTCTTTTAGAGCTACGAGATGCGTATAGCGCGGACTATTTATGAACTTATCCCTGTGATCCAATTGCCCCAACACAAAAAGTGTTCAACTTCATTTCTGAAAACATTTCGGATTCCATTTATGAAGGCCATTTCACAATCTACCATTACTGTCGTTGGCATCACTCCCAAATCTTGAAACAAAGCTCGAAACTTCCTCATTATCCACGTGTAATGGAAGGTCTTTTCCTCTCTAGTAAATGCATATGCAATGTTGAACGTCAAGTGAGTGCATGTGAAGCCAACCATTCTCCACCAGTGACATATCATACCTACGAACACATAATTAATAACGATGACTAATTTTATATAACTAAAAAATAGTACAAAATAAATAACCATGATGATATAAAACTCACTTGTTCATCTTGTAAGTGGCGTCAACAATTGCCAAAATTGGGAACTTCTTCAACAGACGCAATGAATATGCACCTCATTCGTACTCTTGTCCCTAATAGGAGAGACTACATACCCATTGTGCACAAAAAATTTGAGAGACCACTATGTCATCATTAGTTCTCCACGATCCTCATATTAACTTGTACAAGAAGTTGGCAACCTGCTTTCTTTTTGTTAAATTCCCCGGAAATCTACTTTTCAATCTAGCAACAATTTCTTTTGGGGTCATCATCCCATCGCCTCACCTCATAGTCATCAACTGCTCCTCCGGGGTCATTTGACCCATGAATGCATTCTCACCTAATTCCAATGTAAGTGGATGATTGTGGCAACCTTCGACCATTCCCAATACCCATATTTGATTAGGGATCTATGGCTCTTTCTTCATACGACAACCAAAAAGCTCAAACCTACACCTATACCTCTTCGACTTGGATTTTTGGATTTTTGGATTTTTGGAACCGACAATTTCATGTTATCTTTATTCACCTTCGGCATGCATGTTCTCTAGACCAAACTTTTCACATACAAATTGATACAAACTTGATATTTTTTTTATCAAAGTCATCACCAACTCCTTTCCTCTACCTTTCACTCATTCATATAGTTCTTCTTTATTATCCCACGATTGATCACTAATAAAATACTATGAATAGTCTTTCCCCTGAAATTATGAATTTATTTGCTTAATAAGTTAGTTAAGCTAAAATTAACAAGTACGTATTCTTTATTAAATAATAAACAATAACGAAAATTTGAGGATCTAAATAAATTGGACCTATTAATTACACATTTCTCCTACAAAATTATTCTCCTACAAATTTAATACGAATATAAAAATTTAAAACAAAACTAATTTAAAACTAACCACAAATATGTCGTTTGGATCCCAATCACCGAACTCTATATCAAAACTTTGAATCAAATCACAACCGACTATCATATTGTCTTCTTCTTCTTCATCTTCTTCTTCACTTTGAATCCAATCATTTTCTTCGTCACTACCCTCGCAAATTTGATACATATCATGATGAATATAATGAGAGAGTGAGAGGTGTTGTATTTTGGATGAGGAATACACGTATTAGGTGTTTATAAGTTCAAATTTGACTGTTGGAATAGGTGCAACAACAATCACATTTTCAAAAATATGAACGTTGATGGCACGCCTATGTAAGGCGCAAAGGTACGCTTTGGTATGCCTTATTTAAGCGCACCATGTTCAATATGTTCCCGCCTTAGTATAAATTAAGATGTTGGGGGAAGTTATGTGCCTTGTTTAGGCGCACCAAATTGTGTGCCTAACTTAGGCACACCATTTCCTCCCGCAAATAATTTTTTTCCCCATTTAACGCATGTATGCTTAAGAAAGATGCACCAAAGCGTACTTTTAAACTAGGCGCACCAATTCGTGTACACATAGTCAGGAAATAGTGTACATATAGTCATACTCAAAAGATAAGGCAATTGATTACAATATAGGCAAAAACAGTACGGTTCTTCCTTTTAAAAGCTAAAATTTAAACGATTTTTCTATCTTATACTCTAATGGCATATGTTAAGAATACTTAAAATAAAAACTAAATTTCTAAGGCCTGTTTGGATCGCATGCATTACATTATAATGCATTTTGCCTCATTAAAATGTAAAAGTCTGTTTGGATGAACTATTTTCTATGTTTAATTCATATTTTATTTAAAAAATATTATCATTATTATTTTCACTAAATTTCATTGATACATGCTATATATTGTTATTTAAGTATCAAGTCTCAACAAACTATTCAAAATAGTACGTAATTTAAAATAATGCAAGATAATGCAAAAGTTCATTAATATAAAATATAATTTAATTTTCAAATTAATGTATAATAATTCAAAATGACATTATAATGCATGTAATCCAAAGAGGCCCTAAAAAGAAGTTAATAAACTCTATAAACAAAGTCAAAATAACCCTAAATAATAAAATTAATAAATAATTTTTGTTTTAAGATTTCCAAGGACATAAGTTGTCGAATTGTAAATTATACCTACAATATATGATTAATTCTAGAAGTCAAGTAGAAGACCCAAATCAAAGGACCACCCAAAACTGAATTGACCCATCATATATGAATGGCACCCACTATGATGTTTTTGGTAGGTTATTGCATCTTTAATCTGCGAAAAAAACAACTCAATTTCGAGCACATTTGTACAATAGTAGCGACAGTTCATACATGTAATAATATATATTACATGATATATGATTTTACTCTTTCATCAAAAGATTTAATTGTTCGCAGAATTTTGCTTTTAAGCATGTATCACTGTATCAGTTTCAATAAGTACTTGCCTTCAAAAAAGTTTCAAAAAATCTTATATATCATTTATAAGTAATTTATAAAAATAAATATACATACCAAAATAAAGCACTTACAAATTAACCTATCAGCATAATGGTAGTGGCTCACAGCATTGATGTGCATTTCTGTCTGGTACAAAAATGTTGAGAATTGTAAGTTGTAACTAACCAACATTAATTTAAAAGTGTTGAGAAGAAAATTCAACGCTTCAATAATAGGTAAATCGCGGATTTTTTGCGTATTATTTCTAACTTATGTTCTAAGGACATAAATTAAATATACTAATTTTATAAACTAAAACCCTACAAGTGAATTAATTAATTTTTGCATAATAGGTACTATATTTTTTTTATCTTAAAATACCTAAATAATGTATTGTAATTAGTTTTTACAGTACATATTTAGAAAAAGTATACTATTTATAGATACTTTCTTTTACAAAGTATAGCAAGGCCTTAATCCCAACTTCAGCTTCTTACTCCATCTGATTCAAAATAAGTGTCGTTTTAGTTTTTGACACGAGTTTTAAGAAAAGTGTTAATTAAACTCAAAATCTTAAACTTTTTCTCAATCTTATCCCTAATCGCCTTTTTGGACCAATGAATGAATAATTTTAGTCAATAAAAACATATTCCAATAAGCATTCTCATAACTCACTCCTAATCAATTGCCTAAAAAACTTAAAACGATACATAAAGCGGATAAAAAATAAAGTGCTAAAACGACACTTATTTTAACTCGGAGGGGGTGGCATTCATCTAAATTTGGTAGTTGGATGATTTTCCGCTCAAAAGCCAAATAAAGTTGGGATAATTTTTCACAACTTTATGAGTTTGTAATACTAATCGCCCCTATGCTGGACCTACAATATTCATTTATTATTACTAGTATTATTTTAGGCAATTTGATTTTTTTGCCTTTTGTGTGTTCTTTTTTTTTAATCGGTTTTGTCCTTGTATTTTGATCTTGTTTGTTTGCTCTTTCGCCGTACTCGGTACTCCTCCTAGTGGATCTATTGAAAACAACGCCTTATCGTCTTGTTTGAGATGTGTGTGTGTAAATTTCAACCATCTAGACCCCGTCCTTAGGCAAATTTTTTGCATGGAAGGAAAGATCATATAACTTTGATCAATTTTTGCAAAATATTCCTAATTTAAGAGACTAATGGTCTACCATTATGGCTTGCAAAAGCACCTCATAAGGACAATATTAGGTTAATTATTTAATGTACACTATCATTCCATTGGCTGGATTGAATAAGCAAGAGCCGAAGAGTTTATGATAATTGAGGCTGTGGTCCACAGACCTCGTACATTATTGTAGTCCCTATTTACCAAAACCCATTTCATTCCCAAAACAGTACAACTAGTTTTTGTAATTTTGTTTAGCCCCTACATTTTTATTCTCTTGTCCTCCATCTGGCTACCACTTGGCCATATATCTTTGGTCCAGAGCTACTACTCTTATATTTAAAGTTTTCCTTCCACAAGAACAACCAAGTATAACACAAGACGAAACACTATGGAGGCATATGATGAAAGATCACACAGTATTGTATTCTGCCAAGCTGAGAACTGCACTGCGGATCTCACCGACGCCAAGCGCTATCACCGGAGGCACAAGGTCTGTGAGTTCCATGCCAAGGCTCCCGTTGTCATCGTTTCCAGCCTCCAGCAGAGGTTCTGTCAGCAATGCAGCAGGTTGCATGCTCTAATAATCTATTATTATGTCTTTTAGATTTTTCATATCATATTGTTAGATTTCTAAGTGATACAATACCAAGTAGTATCAACTTGATCAAGTAAGTAAAATCATAAAGGGGTGAGATAAGTTGCTAAAGATCAAGGGTCAGATAACAAGTTAACAAATGGTAACAGTGGTGTACAAAACTTAGGATACCTGGGCATCATCTCACGTAGTAGTTGAATTTAGCTTTGGAATTTGGAACTCTGCTACTGTGTGTAGGTTCCATGAGCTCTCAGAGTTTGATGATACCAAGAGGAGTTGCCGGAGGAGGCTGGCAGGGCATAATGAACGCAGGCGAAGAACCTCATCGGAGCAGATTTATGGGGAAAGCCCAAACTGAAAAAAGGGGCGAAGTAGCAGCTGGGAATTTCCACCTGCCAGAGGATTCCCTGAAAGTTGCTGATCTCTAGATGAGATGCTCTCTGTCTTCTGTCAATTACCTGTGCTGTGCCTGTCAATCTCAAAATAAATGCCAAAGTTGCAAGTACTCATGCTCTCTGTCTTCTGTCAATCATAATGTAACCTTTGTTGTTCTGATTATGAATGCAATAAACTTTCCTATTTTCAGTTGTAGAAAGTAAAATTGAACAAAAGCAACCAATCTAAAGAGACAAATCAAGAAGTGTTTTAAGCATACTTTTTCATTCATCAGATAGTGACAGTTTACAGCCAAAACCCTGAGATTTACCAATCTGGCAAATACAATCCCTAAATTAAACAATGAGAAACCACATCTGAATTTTAATCTAATATAGTCACACTACAAAAGAACAAGAGAGGGTAAAATATGAATTTGCTATTTGAGAATGCTTCATAGAGAAATGAACAGCCTGAGTTAACTTATCATATTGTCATGAGCTATCAACCCTTTGATAGAGATCAAAGGAAATTTCATTATCAGATAGAGCAAAAGTGAGCTCTAATAAAGATTGTGAACAAGTGGTCAGCAACCACATGAGTAATAAAATTCAGTCATGCTTGAGCTCCATGATTTTCATAGCAAACTCCCAGGTGACAATTGCTGCAGCATTAGCAGGGAATGCCCTTATGATTGTGGGCCCTAAACCTGCATAGCATCCTCCTAACCCAGCCCTCCTGTAAACCTACAACAAAATCCAGTATGAAAAAAACAATTAGTAGGCAGCAAACTGATTAATATCTGTCCGCTTCCGTTTTCTTTATTTTTAGAGAATGGAGCGGGATCATTCCAAAAGAATCTTACTGATTGCAAAACTCTCAAAGGATTTCTAGAGCAGCTGCTATCTGGATCAGTCTGGATAATAGTCTTTGCCACATCCAAGGGTAGAACAGCACACCAGAACTGTTAATTTCAAAATAAACTTGAACAGAATCAATACGAAGTAGTAATGAAAACATTAACAGCCAATCATTTTTTCTAATTATCAAAGAACTATAAAAGTAACAAGTATACATACAGCAACACCAGCAAGACCACCACTAGCAATCCCAATTCCCATGTCAGTCAAGCTTCGGCGATCTTCTGAAGCATGTGCTAGTTGTAAATTCATGGAATGCTTTACATACTCATAAACACTAAAGAACACTGCATTTCCAATAGACTCTCTCATAAAAGTTGCAACACCTCCACGGAATATTCCTGTAACCTGAAGTTGTATTTATACGCTCAGGTGGTGAAGACACTTCAGATAATCTTTAAGCTAAATGAGAGATTACTCACCCCGTCAGCTTTTACGGTTTGAAGGGCACAATCAATGGGGCCTGCATATATATTGGACCTTGGAACCAATGAGTCAGTGCCTTGAACTTGCATCCTACACTGCAGAAGTTTACAGTCACAAAACCAACAAAATAGATAAATTGGAATTCCACTTACATGAATTACTTACCTTCACCAACTCAGACGGGCATAAAATAAAGCTGATTATGGCGCCACCAAAAGCAGCTGAAGGAATTATTACAAGGGGTTCTGGGCCACTGCTTTGCATCTTTCCCTGTAAGAATCCAAAAGTAAGCCTTCCTGATTGCTTCCTCAGAACATTACTTTTAAAGTCACAGCTACTACTTCTAGTGAAATGAATTGTAGTATCTTATTTGCACTTAAGTATTTGATGTGAGGCAATACCTGGAGAGACTGCTTCACTTGAGAATATATGCCAAAAAGAAGAGAACTTTCAAAAGCCATCCCCACAAAAGAAGACGTTGCACCACGGTAAAGGCCACTGACCTAAGAAGATAAAATATGACAAAAAGTTATAACAAAGAGATACTAATCAGAATTCCCATAAGGGGGAATATCACAATTGAAATTAATGGAATTTATTTGGAGGTTGTGAAGGGTGACAAGCTAGCATAAAACCTTCATATAGAGGATTAAAACATGCTAATCCTATCAGTATCTTTGTATCATAAGCGGAGGAGGGAGACTTAGTTGGAAGTATTTCACATCCAATTACCTCGAAGTACTTATTGATTGCTAATTAGTCACTGAAAAGATGCATCACTAGTTATAGAGATTCAAAGCAAAGATTCAATGATACTCCTAGACTTCATAGTCATTTCACACTGTCCATATCAGGTTTGTTTAATTTCTGAACGCCCCTAATCCAAATCATTAGAAACTTGGACACTTCAATTAAACAAATAGGAATGTGCAATGACTATGTAGATGTAGTTTAGAGAATGGTACCCCTTCATATTTGAATATCCTAGCAGCACAATGCAGCCCATTCCTGTACTTGATTCCATGTGTATCTGTGTTGTGCTTTTGCAACTTCACCTAGAAGCAGACCAAAAAACTCAATTAGTAAGAAATTCCTTCACATAAATTATCCAACCTGATACATCGACCAGTGAATTCTTGATTCTTCAATCATCCTACTCAACAACGGCATTCCTCTCAATAAACCTAAATCAAACAAATCTGTAGCGCTCGAGTCTCAATAACTCAAATACGATAAGACAGAGGAGAGAAAGAAGGAAAGGGAGAACCTTGACGGTGTCAAAAGGATGGCCTATGATGACGCTGGAGACACCGGCGAGCAAGCCGGCGACGTATTCTTTGTAGCCGGATGAGGCGTCACCATTACCCCTACCACTATCCTCCTCCGTCATTTCTCTCAAATTCTTCAACTGGTCACTCTTCCCCAGACCCGGCCCTAGGGATTGTTCGGAGGGGCGATCGCATAGGGCCTGTGAGAAAGGAGGCCCGGTTTATATTTTTAATAAAATTATAAAAATAAAATCTCTGAAAAAAAAGAGAATTTTTTAGGAGACGAATTAAACGCTGTAAGATTCAGATTGAGAGTACTTTTTTAATTATAAAAAATGAATGGACCTAATATTTAGAAAATACTGTTTTTTTTTGTAAGCTAAGAATTAGCAAATCCTAAATTCTTAATTATGGGAGGTAACTTTGGAGTTTTTTTTTTTTTATCTAAGCTAACTTTGGAGTTGAAACAGAGACTTAAGGACACTACTTTGAAATTTTAGCCACTTGACTAGATGTCGGAAAATTTTAGTACTGATTCTTACCTGTGTTTTTTATCTTTACGATTTTTGTCCCCATAGTAGAAAAACTTGAAAATCAATTACTGCATGGTTGATGAGCTCTTTGCAGCACTTAGAAAAGAAAAGGTATTCAGAGCCAATTGCTCCATAATAATTAGGTTACATTGACAATCCAATTTTGTGTAAAACTTTGTTGATCATATTTCAATTTAAATAAATGTCAAAGACAATGATACAAAGACGACCAATTCAATTGGATCATAACTTGCTAGGAATTGTATCACGGGAAATACTTCCACTACTCTTCACTTGATTTACTTTCTTGAACAACTCTTCCCTTTCAGCTATGAACTTCGCAAAGCGAGAGCCTTTTCCTTGCTTATCCTTCTTTAACAAATCCTGCACACCTGGAATCGAGGGTCCTGGTTCAGCAGGCAACGGCGGCATCATGGACCACACTGAAGAAAGGTTCTTGTTTGGCTTGTCCAGTTCATGGAGGACCAATGTGTTCTTCATATCTATGATTCAGATGAAACACGAGCATGGATATTAAATAATGACAATACTAATAATCATCAGAACAACAGAGTAGTGAATATTGTACCTGTCGCGAACTTAAATATGGGCTCCATAGCTGCGCAAGGGATGCTGAAATTCATGTGTGGAATAATGGTTTGTCCACCATGTTTAGCATTGCTGCACCCATGATAACTAGAGGTCAGCACAGATTCACCCATGATAACTAAAGTGACTTTTTTATCTGTACCTTGTCACAAGACCGATCAGAGTGCCTGTTGAATCAACAACAGCACCTCCACTGCTACCTGGATGAACAGCAGCTGTTGTCTGAATCATTGCTGGAAGCTCTCCACGTACATTGTCCGCTAAAGATCGTGAAGATGGGGCTATGCCGGATTTTACAACTTGTGCAACCACACCAGAGGAAACAGATGGATACAGTCCTGTGGTATAACACCAATATTCAGTATTTTACAGGAAAAAAAAAGACTAACGAAGGATTGATATTCAGTGATATAGAAAAAGAAAATCAGGAAGGGGAAAACTTTCTGTTGCCTGCAAATGAACACATGATGACAGAGTCATCAACTTTTCCACAATAAACATGTGAGATCTTTGGAAATAGTTTTTAAAAAAAATTAATCACTGCTAAATAAGTAACTTGTGATCTCATTTCGAATCAAATTACATTTCAGCGGGTAGTATCAACTTTTTTTGAGTTTCCCATTGGCTTCAGACCAAATTTCTATTTCGGAGTAATAGCAGAGCTTATGAAAGCTAGCTGTTGAACTAAAAGTATAGATGTAGATTTAATTCTTGAAAATAAAATCATAAGATTGAAGTAGTAAACTTAAAAATAGATAATGTAATCGCACCAAGTGGAACCACAGATCCAAACCCCCCAAAAAAAAGTAATGTGTGGTCTTACCACAACGAGGTCCAAACAGGCCATGTCCTATAACAAATGCCTTTGATCCTTGAGTTGGGTAGCTAAGATCCACATTGATAGGACAAAGCTGGGTAGGAACAGATTCCAGCATCAACAAGGCAATATCTAGAGTTCCTTGGCAAACATACACTACTTTTGCAGGACACCAAACCCATGGGTCAACATGATCCAGACGAACCGAAATTTGTCTCACCCCTCTGAAAGTGTTATGAGATTCATTCCCCTTATACAAATGATCCTGTGAAGTATTATTTGCAGTTTTAGTATCCTTGAAGAAAATGATGGGCTCCTCTGCTTTGTTTTCATCATAACCACTACTGAGTGTGGTACCGTCAAATCTCCATGGTTCAATTAGGTGAGCGTTCGTGAGAATTAATCCATCACTGTTCAGTACAATACCAGATGCCCATACTCCATTACCAACTGTAACAAGACAAACAGAAGCCATAGCTTGCTCCACCAATGATGAATCAGAGCAGCTTGTGAGCTTCTTCTTGATAGAAGTGGCAGGCATAATCATGTCACGACTTTGCATCTCTTTAGTAGATTGGACTTCCTTCTGCTCATTTTGACATACTAGCTGACATGAATCTCTGCAAGCAGCTTCAATTGCTTTCCATGGTATTACTAACTGAAATCCAAATGTTGGATCTTAAATAACCAATGGAGTTCAAATTTCAGAAACAGTAGCATAAACTTTGAGCAACCTGTATCTCAGCCCCTCCATTTTGTCTTAATGGTCTGGTAAGGAGACCAATCAAGTTTGATTGATGACCAATGATTGGAGCACCTTCCATACCTAAAAAAATCACATTATAGGTGGTCAAAATCTACAGCTGCTGAACATGAATACATAGTGGAGGAGGAGGAGAACACGCATACCAGGAAGGCAATGAATGTCAGCCATCAACAATGATTTATCATATGAGGTCGGAGGGTAGCAGTTTGCGATGAAGCCTGCTGATACACTGTCTCAAGTGATAAACACATTAACATCACTCATGGTTCAACATAAAAATTGCAGAGCTTAAAATGATGAGGTCAAAAGAAGAATTGCACCAACACATGACTAACACTCTCCCTGCATGTACTTTTAAATAATGAATATGCACCTCTTTCTTCCTTCATTTTTATTGGGGGTTTGAGTGCACAACCAATATTAAATTCAAGTCATCCATGAATGACTGAGGAGCTACAAAGCGTAAATGACAGTGGTCTTTTCCCAAATAAGACCGACAAAGTGGTAAAAAACAGTTAACACTGTATTAGAGGATTGTACCTATTGAAGAAGTGCACCGGAGAAAGGATGCCAAAGGGGGAGCCCAAGGCAACAAGTAAATCTCCTCTGTTACACGACCCTGATACATTGATCTCAGGCATATCCTAGACAACAAGAATCTATCCTGTCATTATGATGAATCTGTAACAATATGGATGTAGACATTTTCAGACAAAAATAGTTGCAGGTCATAGTAAAAAAGGTTAAAGCTGTCACCTTCTGGCGTAAATCAGGTACTTGAAGGAAAACTATTCTGGTCATTGCCTTGCCCATTAGATCTGGTTGACGGCTCCCTCTGACAAGCGACTCACTCTTGTCGGAGGATGTAAAATCAACTTTTTCCTGACAAAACAGCCAAACAGGTTACTAGCCAAGGGGATGTTAAACAAATCGAAAGAGAATCAAACTCCAAGCTAACTAACCTGACTGTGCATTACATTAACTGTTCCTTTAGGATTTTTTATATTTGAACCCAAGGACCAGCCAACCTCCCAACTATGCTCCAGAGATGGAGATGAAGCTTCCATCAGCAACTTAACTGCCAATGAAGATGCAGGTACATCAACCTGTTCAAGAACCGAGTGCTTAGGTTATTATCATTGGCGTGCATTCTCAGACCACAATCATGATGTATTAAAACACCTACCAATCTTAAGATTTTAGCAGGGAACCATTGTGCTGCATGATTGTCCATACCCTCCACACTTTGCTTCATAGGTCCTTTCTGCTGCAAGAACAAAACATTGTTATGCCATATCCTAAAGATTCTCTAGTAAAGCTTGTATCTAAACATAAAAGGTTACATTAAACATTACAAAACATATTATTATGTGTACCTCAATCATGACATCAATTTGAGCATGTGGAATCAGCTCTGGTAGAACCTAAAAAGGACAGTAATGAAGTCACGGAAGTCATATATACAATTTGCAAGTTAGAGGGGCAAAGAAAAGGAATATGGTGAATTTTGTGAAAATCAACCTGCACATTGGCCTCTCTAGTTTTAATTGCCAGAAAGGGCTCGATGATTGAAGCAACAGAGACCACGACAGCACAACCTGGAGGTAAATTCGATGAATTTTCGCCATTTGTAAGCAAACAAGCGTTGCGGAGGTTATCAGGTAACAACATCCCTGAAGCAGAGAGGGTGGTGATGCCCGAGCTAAGCAATAAAAAAAAGCCCAACCGAGAAGAGGAATCAGAGCACGGAAAACCCAAAGGGGAAGCACCAATATAGCTTAAAGATGACAATTAAGCTTTCATTACTTACTTGTAATTGTGGAAAGCGTGATTTCTCATCTTTAAACCCTTCGGATCCTGAAATTGATTTAGGTGAAAATCAAAGGGGAAACGAATTTAGTATTGCAACAAGCGAATGTAACAGTTTAGAGATTTAGAAGAGTGAGAACATACAGCGCCTTTGACTCTGACCATGGTAGCAAATTTGCGAGCGAATTCAACAATCTCCGCTAGCTCCATGGTAAATCTGCTGAAGGATTCGTTCTACACCCTGCGATACTGCTAAATTTGCAACAAATCAGTGAAAATTTTTAAAACGAACTAATAACACATTGAAAACGGTCGGGGATTGGGAGCGATCTCTGTGCCGCCGGTCGCAGTTGAAGGCAAATATATGATTATATAATTCTCTGCCATATACGATTAAACAAAATGGGGATGTAGCTCAGATGGTAGAGCGCTCGCTTAGCATGCGAGAGGTACGGGGATCGATACCCCGCATCTCCAAAATGAAGTTTTTTGCTCTTTTGCATATTTTGGGCCGGTTCCATAAAGGCTCGAATTGGGCTTACTAACATGTAAAAGTTGAGCCCATAACAACGATTCAACGAACCATAGTTTATCGTACTGCTTGTATTAATGATATTGCAGTGTTAGATTGATCTTCATTTAGTGGAAGTGTAGCCTGGTCAAGATGAAAGATAAATTGCACATCTTTTCTGATCCAACTAATGACCTCCATGGGGGATACAAAGATTCCAAGTTGACAAACCCTATAACCGGTGTTTGTCTTTATCTATCTTTTTTTTTTGTTTCATTTTCGTGGGTGCCATTGTTTTTATTCCTCTCATCCATACAAAGTTAATAAAAGTTGGTGTTTATTGGACCCATTGAGTTTATTAGTTGGGGATAATATTAATATACTCTGTCTCCGTGGTTTGTGATTTGGATGGGTACGGCGGCTAGCAAGTTACAAAAAGCGCCCCAAATATTGACGGAAGCATGTGATTAGTTAATGAGAATTTGGCATGCCATGCCAAGATCTTGCCTTGGTTTATTGTTTGGACAAAACAGGGTAACATGTAGATACATACAAAGTTTCTGACTATGAACAAGAAAGTTGCAGCAAGCTTCAGAGCCCGTGCAGGGAGGGCTCAAGAAATATACTCCGTGTATACTAGTTTGACATGTACAAGTTTTTCTGTTATAAGTATCATCTTATTTTGTACTGATCTTAATTAAGTTGGTTACTTGGTTGTTATTGGAATCATTATCTCTCTGTTTTTGGGTTTAAATTAAAGCTTGAATATTGGAGGGTTGCACCTTCTTAGTGAATGGTGGGCTGCACTGTGAATGAGGCCCATGAGACCTTACGGCCCATTTTTTTCATATTTTTTCCATTAGGTTTGCAGAGTGTTCCACCTAAAGGGATTTTCTTATTGATCTTTGATGATGTTAAGACTATCTTCCGTTTGCTGACTACTTAGCTTTTTTTCTTATTATTAATAAAATTCTTGTTTGAGAGGATGGAGAGTGCCGCTTCTCTATTTTAAAAAAAAAAAACTCTGTAGACTTTAATGAACCAATTTGGTATAAATAGACAAAAAAAAAAAAGTAAGCTACCGCCTGCCGGCTAACAGTTCACGCACCCACTGAAATTTTTGTCTACATATCTATTTTCTTTGAGTTTTGTACTGAAATAAATATTTTTTACCATACATATATAAAGTATAAAATGTGTTTTTTTTAATAAGAAAAATAAAAGTGGGGACTGGTTTATGAGTAGTACTCCCTCCGTCCCATTTTGTTTGTCCAAAAGGACAATTCACACACAATTTAAGAAAATGAGATGGGAGATAAAGTAGCCAATAGGAAGAAGAGAGAGTGTATGATGTTGATGGATAAAGGTGGGAAGAAAGAGAAAAAAAAGGAAATGACTAAAAAGTTAATTGAGGGGTAGATTTTTTATTGGTTAATGTAGGTAAAAAGTGGGATTGAATAGGGGTAATATTGTAAGAAAAGTTGGATATAAAAGGAAAGAAAAAAAGTTGGACAAACATTTTGGGACAACTAAAATGGAAATTGGACAAACAAAATGGGACGGAGGGAGTAATAGTACTGATGAAGAATCTGTGAGCGGGTGAGTAATGGAAAAGGAAAAAAAAAAACAAAGAGGGAGAGTGTGTGGAGAAACAGCAACAAAAGTAGGGGATGTCTCCCAATTTACCATTTCATGAATTCCTTTCTTCTATTTTTTTTTTAAAAAAAAGGTAGAAGAAGAGAGAATTACAGTAAATAAATGAAAATGAAAATGAAAATGATAAAGAAGCAGGTGAGGGGTATAAGGTAGGATTCGTCCACGTGGGGGGGACCTGTACCTATTCAGATTGTCTCAGAGAGAGCGGGTGACGTCGCCACTCCGCTCATCTCCTGACTTGCTGACAACTCGGCCCAGTCTTATTCTGCAACGCCCACGACGCTTCAGAAATCAGAATAGTTGCCCTCCACTCACACGCTCACACGTCACCTCATCCTCCCCCACCCCATATCATCATATCCATATACGGAGAGGAGGGAGTACAGTTTAAAAAACCACATGAATCAATACAAATACTATACAGGTTTTAAAACTCACCCCTCCAAATAGTCTCACTCGTGTACCGTCAATAGTTCTAGGTTTTTTAATCAATTCTATTTGTACATTTTGTGCCATTGATTTGAATAGTTTCCATGGTTACGGACTACGGACCCGGTTTTGTCCATTGCTATCTGTAATCTTGTAACATAGGGTATTATTCAACAGATATACGCAGTTAATGCAGTAACTGTGTAAAGTTTTCTTTCAACAATATTACTCATCAATACTGTATATATTTTCTTAAACAAAGAAATAACATTAATTTTAAAAAACATTTTGAAGAAAAGACTGAGTAATTAAGTTAACTAGTGAATTTATTACTACTCTGTAATTAAGCAGATGCTAGAGTGAGAGATGAAAAGGAGGATGACTAGTCAAATGAAATGAAGGAAAGCAAGGCAGCAGCCGAAGCCAAGTAAGTGGTTGCAAAGGAACGTCATCCTGCTCTCGAGTCTTGTCACGTGACCTACCTTCATCTTCTTCTCTCTCGCTTTTCTTTGTAGTTGTACTGTAGGGTGTTATTGCATTTAGGATGGAATGCTGCGTACCGCTCCTCTTTCCAAAGCGGCGGCTCCCTCATCTGTTTCCTCGCCATTTCCCTTGTGTTTAATTTTTCACTTGTTATTTTTCTTTTCAACGCGTAATTAATTGATACTCTCTATTTGTTCAAGTATTCTTAGACATTTTTACACACATGGTTTTTTTTATCAAAATAATTTATATTTCTTTTAAATAAGAGTTATTGTTATCTCTAAAATGGAACAAATTTAATTCTATTTTTTTTCAATTGAAGTATAGAATGACCAATTAATGTTCTAAAAAACGCTAAGCTGACCTAGGCGGTCCTAAACGGGCTGGACGCTGAACGGATCGGGACCTTTCAACGCCTAGGCAGGGCCTAGACACGATTTTAAGAACAGTGAGAATGGCACAAAAAAACAACCCCCTATAGAGTATAGAGTACTTCTTTGCTTGGATTAATGTAGACCTCTCTTTAGGCTACAAGTCTACTATATATATATTGCCTAGTGATGCCTACTTCCTAGTGACAAAATCCAAATACCGGATAACATTTTCCCCTATAAAAGTACGTAATTACGTTGCACCGAAATTAATTACACAAGAAAAAAGAAAGGGGCGTTGTGCCGTCCTGCCGACGATTACGGGAGGAAGAGATTAGACGAAGCGACAACTTCTCGAGGCGGGCCCCACTCTCCCTTATTCCTCCTCTCTATTATACCTTGTTCATTTTCATTTGCCCCCACACTTTCTTCCATACTTTCTCCATCTATCCCTTCTTTTGGCTTTTGTTTCCCTTTTATTATCTCAAACCCCAAAAACCTCGACCAACCCACCATGGCCTCCGCCGCCGCAAACACCACAAGGGAAGCCCACTACAGAGGAGTCCGCAAGAGGCCGTGGGGCCGCTACGCCGCCGAGATCCGTGACCCTTGGAAGAAGACCCGCGTCTGGCTCGGCACCTTCGACACCCCCGAGGAGGCCGCCCTAGCCTACGACGGCGCCGCCCGCTCCCTCCGCGGTCCCAAGGCCAAGACCAACTTCCCCCCTCCTGCGCCGCCGCCGCCGCCTCCTCCTCCTCCACACCACTCCGGCGCCGTCTCCCTCTCTCTCGACCTCAACTTCCCATCCGGCGACGTCCCGCCGGCGTACCCCCGCTGGGGGCCCCACTACTACCCGGGCTGCTTCGTGGAGTACTTGCAACACCCGGGCCCGGTTATGGGCCATTGCCGTCCCAACGGAGGCCCGCCCACTCTTGGATTTGCTACGGGGAATATGACCCGGGTTGTGGTTGGTGGTGGTGGTGGCCCGCTGGTACTCGCGGATAAGCAGACTAAAACGGCGCCGTTTCTAGGGATGGTGAGCAGGCCGGCTAACGGAGGCGGCGGCGGCGGGGGGCTGGCTATTGATTTGAACGAGCCGCCTCCTCTATGGATGTGAGCTGGACTAACTTTTAGCTTGACTAGAGAGGAGTTTGAGATTGTCGTCTTGTTTTTTCAAGGTTTTCCCAACGACGTCGTTCTGACATGTCCATAAGATTCAGCTACTGTTTGTGCATTAATTTATCTTCTTCGCCTCTTGGCTCTTGTGTTGTTGCTCTTGTTCTAGAGAGGAAATTAGCTAATTAACCCGACTGCTTAGCTACGGCTTAGACGTGTTTTATGGTTATTACTCCCTCCGTTTCAAAATAGTTGTCCATATAGACAATTTTTCTTGTTTCACAATAGTTGTTCATATAATAATTTTTTCCATTTATACCCTTAATAATTACACCACACTAAACATACACTTTTTCCAAAGCAACTTTTTGGAGTAGAAAGTACCACTTTATAGGGGTATTTTTGGAAGAATTTTTTCCCCTTAATATATGTGCACTTTTGTCTATGAACAACTATTTTGAAACGGAGGGAGTATTATTATTTTCAACATCAATGCAAATTATATGTGGCGTATAACATGGTCGTACGTTTTGGAGGACTTTATTGATTTTTGTTTTAACCACTGTTTATAGTTGATTATATAATCACTCAATTTTTCTAGCTATTGCTACTTTTGACGAAATTAATGCCCTTACATTCATCTATTACTATTTGATTTAATTGCAAATGTCGAATCAAGTGAATTATGAATGTGATGGTCTGTAGTATTGACTATTTCGTGTGGTTATGGCATGGATCCCACTTGGCGTCGACGACCAGTGATGACTGATGATGATGGATGATATGTGTGTGCGTGTGAAAGACGCGCCGAGTGGTGGTTTAAATAGTAAGAGTTGGGGTTTTTTAGAAAATAATAGCCAAAGCGTGTGCTCAGTTGCTCCCATACCAACGCCCACAGAATCGTACAACTGATTATCGATCTTATATCTTTATATAATTACGTACCCGAAAGCCGGAGTTGCCGCTTTCAATATATACTATAGTAGTAATATAATACTCCAAATTAACCTTTACTTAATTATCATATGTGTGATTATATTTTTCTTAAACAACTAATATATCAATTATATTTTTCTTAGCTGAAAGAGATGCAACACTCTCTCTTATTTCAGAGGGGAACTTTATTGAAAAAAAAAGGGTTATGTGATAATAAAAAAGAAGATAACTCCACCCCTCACATTAAGCAAAAGCGTAGAAGAAACGCTCTCAAGCATGTCACACATGCAGTGGAAACCATTAGGAAAATGAAAAACAAGTGAAGCAAGGGAGTTGGCAATAGAGTTTACTGCCGTAAAGACGTGGTGGAATTGGATTGACCGATAATTATGGAGAAAACCATGTTAACAATCCACCATTCTAAAGAGAGGATGGCACAGATCAATCGAATTATAATAAGAGATAACCAATAGATCTAGAGTTTGATTCCACATAGTTTGCGGAAGTAAAGACTCCAAGCCATCTGCAATACCCAACAACTCCGCCTTCGGAACGAAGCAACGACCCAGATTATGAACAAAACCGTCAAGCCAACGACCATTAGAGTCACGAATAACACCAATGGCACTGGTGTGTGGCAAACACTCCTAAACAAGCCATTGAAATTAATCTTCACCTAATCACATGGGGGTGTGACCAATCAATGTACTCCACTGTCTTCTTCTTAATCGGTTTATGACAATGTCGATTCTTCAATTCCAAGCCACAAAATACTCACTCGCTCTGGTAAAAATGAACCCCATATCTGTAGAACCCAAAACCAGACCATTGAAGATCCGCTCGTTTATCCACCCCCAAAGCCACCAAATAGAAGTAGTGAAAAATCCTAAGAATCCACCATGTCATACAGGTGCAAATCCAACAACAAGTTTCTCCTAATCCAAGCTGCAGAGGGCATATAAAAAAAGCCCTTAGGAATGAGCACCAACAAAGCCAACTGCCAGAAAATAGCATCAAAGGGACAATCCCTAAAACGTGGAGCATGGATTCAGAAGTATCGTGGCAAGAGGGGAAGTTGTTGTCATTCGAAAGGTGGCACCACTTGTGTTCCACGTTCAAAAGAAGATGACCTTTAATCGCCACCCAAAGAAAAGTCTTGATTGTTTAAGGGACTTGAATCATCTATATAGCTTCAAGATTGATGAGTCACTCCATTGGAACGACCCATCAACACTAGTACAAAACTAGTGCATTAACCACACAATTTTTTACCGCGCTTAAAGTAACCGTGGTATGCAAGATATCCTGTCCACATTGGGGTATGATGCTAAGACTGATTTCATAGACGTAGCTACCATGTAAGAAATTATTCTCTCATTGCTTTTTTCTGATTAATTAATAGTATGTATATTCTTTTGTTATTTTTTTTTAAATTAGCGCCATGAAAAAGTTCAATGCAAAATTATGTAAAGAGAATAAGGAAAATGGAAAGAAACACACCAAGAAGAAAAAGCAAGACATACAATGGAAATCTGTGAAGGTTAGTTGTTGTGTAATGAATTAAATGATCTTTTAATTTCTCTTTATGAACAATCATCCCATATAACGTCATATTTTTCTATATTATGTTGATATTTTTTTATTTACAGTGCCCTAAACAACCAAGTGACTACGAATGTGGATACTACATATGTAGGTATATGTTGGAAATTATTGAAAGAGGTCTCATCGAAATCCCATTAATGGTATGCATATATAGTTAGCTAACAATTTCCAAAGATTAAAATATAATTTATTATTTTGTATTATTATATAAATACGCTTACCATTCATCCAACATTGTAGTACTTTGAAGGTTCCCCGATCCACTATGAAGATGAGCAGCTTTATGAAATACAAAAGGAGTGTCTTCAGTTTGTAGGGCCTTTCATTCAAGCTGAAATCAAGCATTAAGAGTGTTAATGGCATAGATCTCATATTTAAAAAGTACGAGCTTCTCTTTTGTTTATTCTTCCTAATAAAAACATATAAGATCTCATACTTTCTTGTGTAAATATATATATTCAAGTTTTGTGGTATTAATTCTTATTATATGTCTGTGCTTTTCAAGGTTAATTGGAAGTCAATGGATCTGAGCTAAGAGCTTTCAAGTAAATATGAATGGAGATGACTTTTGCCCGTCATAAGTTTGTAGTATTCATTTTGAGATTGTTAAAGCTAACAGTTATTTGACATGCTTGCATATTGTTTTAGTGCAATACTTTAAAGTTTGTTGCAAAATTTTACTTTTATGTAGGAACAAACATTTGCAGTTTATTTTAATGAAAACCTTCTTTTATATATTTGTTTGTGATGTTGTGGAGTAGTACTATTGTTGCGCGTTTTGTTATGAATGATATTATTTTGATTGTATATATAAACAGGTACTAAGTAGGAAAAACAAATTAATATATTTAAAATTATATTAAATCGGACCGCGATTATAATTACAAATGCGATCTATAATTTGCTAAAACAAATACACTAGTTCTGACCACAATTTTAGCAAAAGTGTGGTCTCGCTAATACAAAAAATATAATAGGTAAGACCGCAGTTTTTTAAAATGTGGTTTGAGGCTGCACAGCATATATGTAAAACGTGGTCCAAAATTTCAAACCGCGGATCTGGAAAAGCGTGGTCTGATTGCCAGACCGTGGAACACCAAAGTGTGGTCCGTTCACTAGACCGCGGCCACATACACCGCGGAAAATAAAACGCGGTCCGATGTAAAAAAAACGCGGTCCATGTACCCCTTTGGTACTAGTGCAATGCGCCTAAGAATGTACACTGAGTTCGTTCGGAGAGGGATGCCAACCAATTAAGTGAGTTACCCGGGCCCGACACAAAAGTAGCCGCCAAGAGTAATAAAGAACTAGACGGCAGCAGAGGTCACAATACCTCCCAATTCCAAACAGACCCTCAATCCATAAGAACTTGACCGACGCATAAAGAAGATCCACATTGATAGCCACCAGGGCATCCATGAGCAGGCAAGAATCCGACAACCAACAATCAAGCCAGAACTTAATCACACTCTCATCACCAAGCAACCATCGCACACCCAACATAAGAACATCCTTGATATCCTTATGAATACTATTCTAAAATAAGGAATCGAGATCGGAGCCAACAAAAAACGAATGTAATTTGCCTTAAGTATTAAAATCCATAACAAATCCTTACATTTATCAAACCACCAACTATTAATTATTTTTATTTGAATTGTGACTGAAAAATGTGTCATTGATTAAAGATTTCATTGATTTAATAAATAAATAATGTAAATAGATACTCCCTCAATCTCAATTTGATCTTCCCACTTCATTTTGAGCACAAGAATTAAGAAGTGCGTTGGAATGTGTTGAAGAGAAAAAAAAGTATTGGAAGGGGGAGAAAAGTGTTGGAAAGGGGGAAGAAAGTATTTGAAATGTCAAAATGTATTAAACATGATAAAGGAGATAAAAGGCGTAGGTTTTGAGGTAATTTGGGTAAAATGTAACGGTATAGAGGGGATTTTAATATATCTAAAAATAGAAAGAAGTAGAAGTGGGAAGAATATTTTAGGACACCTTAAACAGAAAGTGGGAAGATCAAGTTTAGGGTGTTCCAATCCTATATCTATTTAAAAGGCAGTAATCAGAAAGGCCAAGGTACGTGAACTCTTTAAACCTTAGCCTCCATTCTTCTCTACAAAAAGCTCCATTGATTATGCAGGAAGTGAGTTGAGTGTTAGAGGTTGAAGCGAGGTGAATCCCTCATGTTCCATTATTTGCAGGAAATTTCATGATGATGAAGAGAGGAAATCCGAAGATGAAGGAGGAAGATCCGACCTGACGAAGACCCAAATTCTCTCTTCTCATAATATGTAATCAGTTTTTATGGCATTAAATAGTATAATTTATAAATAATCCAAGCAAAAATGAGAGGCTTATGAAATAGGCTTTGTACATTAAACGAATTCCAAAAATTAATAAGGCCCAAGATCAAAAGACTAAACCTAGAGAAACCATAGCCCCACTTTTAATAAGAATGGCGTACTTTATTTTTCTAAGGCCAATCGAGAGGGATTGCATGAAAAGGATCGAGGTCTGCAAGGACTCCAAAGCACCGCGTGGAGGCCAAGAAGCGTTGAAACACAAAGGAGGAAGACGATAGGGCTCGAAGGAGCGACGAAGGGACACACGAAAAAGATAACATCTTGGGACCTCGTGGGAATAGCTGGAAATGTGACAGCAACACCGAACGCTCAAGCGACGACATGACACGAATATGAGGCATCTTTGAATCTCCCGAGAAGGGAAAAGGGCTCAAATAGTCGATGTCATCACCAGGGTTCAATTATGCAAACCGCTCAACGAAAATGAGAATGTAAAGCACCATGATCCGCGAGCGACGATCACCATCGACGAAATAGATGTACATAACGAAGCCCTCATATGATCAAGTGGAATAAACGAATGTCAATAGCAAGTCGTAAAGTAACTCGGTCAGCCCTAGGAGTCAAAGTCGATGTTTGACTAAATGATTTTACGACGCCCAGTTCAAAGTGTCACGGGTATCGAATCAAGATGATTCTAGAAGCATCGAAAACAAGGCCAAATGTACTTCATTTACAGTTCACGCACTAGGTCCAAAAACTTATTGATTATGGGTCAAAATCACGTTCTAGAGGTTGTTGTTGCACGTTTCACTTAAAGAATTAACAAGCAAACTTGCGATCAGTCGTATGAGAGCTGAAATTGTTAGTTCGGAAGGATCCGCATACCACTAAAAAGCTGGCGAGATGAACTACAAATCAGCTTCAAACACCAAAATCGGAGACCACCCAGAATGAGGTCAAAAAGGCGTCCCAAATCTGTTGCAAATAAGAAGGATGACATTGAAAAATAGCTGAACTCCGACGCACATTCCCGTAGCTACAAAAGTCGAAAAAATACAAGACTTATAGTTTTGGAAATCTAAGAAGAGTGTCCACATTTCATCTCTTGGCGTCGAAGACAGAAACGTACTCCATTAGAACCGAAGTAGCGATTCAAGACCAAGTAGTCTCATTCCCGTGACAGCATCACACCGCAATTTTGCATGAGCTCGTTCAGAAGATACAGTTGTTCAATCAAGGCAATTCAAATGGCGTTGGAAAGCTAAAAGGGAGAAGTACAATTAGTCTTAAGCAACAAGAGTGAGAGCCTTGCTCGAAGTGGATCAAAACTAATCGCAAACAAGATGCATGAAAAAAACAACGTCTTACGAAGGGTCTACAACGTGACTAGGGACGCAGTCGATAGATGATGGAAGCAAGCTGGTGTTTTGGGCAGGATAATCGCTCTAACACGTTACCTGCTTTGATATGGGGATTCCTAGTCAAAGATTAGACGTAACGCGTTATAAACCAGAGACAAAATGTAAAATCAATTGAGGAACAGAAAAAGCTATATCGAATGAATTGAATCGCGTATATTATGATCGGAGTTGAGGATGAATCTCTTCTGACACAAATGGATACTTTGAGTGAAAATAGAATAAAATGAACAAGAGTAAGTTTCAGCTTTCTGTTTTCTCTCGAGTGCAAGTATAGGTCGTCCCCCTCATTCTGTTTCAACCTCGTCTTATAATGCTTCTCTCTCTGTGGACCATTGGAAGGAGCGTTCACCATATCTCGGAGATCTCGTCGCCAGTATTAATGTGGTAGCCGTTGAAGCGAATGAATGTTAACTCCGAGATCTTCGCTAGGCGTGGATTGATCACTCTACCGGAATTGCTTTGGGTTTAGTGGGTTGGGCCTTCGTTGTTCCTTTTGGGCTGAGATTTAGGAGGGCCCAACAATACCCCCATCGAAAACCCAGGAAAACTCCCGCCACCACTTTTCTAGGGCTTTCGATTTCATGTCTTGGAAGTTGTAGCGGGTTATGTCACGTCTAATCAACCCCTTATTTATAGCGGTTATGATAACTCCTAAGGCTTCAATTGTGCTTCTTGGTATCCAGGTACGTCTCCCCCTACTTTTGCTTCTTCGTCTTCAACTTCTCTTCTTCCCCCAACTATGGCAACTTCTGGTTCTTCTCCTATCTCTCGCTGTCTTGATCCGCATGTACTTCCTTCCCTGACTTCATCCAAAATCCTCACTCCCACCCATCGTAGAAGCAGTATTTCTGAAGATCCCCATGCTCTCGCGTTTTCTGTGGGGTTTCCTTCTTCAGCGGAAATCTTTCTTCCTCCTCCTGAAATTTGGGCCGATTTTTACAGCGATGACTGGGTTTGCTTATAGGAATACCCTTTCCGCATCGGACATCGCTTTCCCTTCTCCCCACTAGTGGTCTACTTCCTTTCTACCCTCAACATCTCCCCTGGTCAAATACTCCCACAAGTTTGGAGATTATTGCTATCAGTTGATCTGTTGTGCTCCTCACATGGTCTCCCTTTTAAAGCTGTCGACTTTTTCCAGAATTATCGCCTTTCCAAGGGTGGTCCGGGTCGATTGACTTTAAAAACTTTCCAAGATAAATTTGACCTGATCCTCAATATTTCCAAGTCCGATCGGGGTTGGGCTGACAAATTTTTCTTCGTAAAGCTTTCTTCTCTAGGGATTGACACAACTTTCTTAAAAACTCGATGGAGACCAACAGGTAGTGATTCCTTCTTTTTCTCCCACCTCGTTTAATTTTCTCTAACCGTTGATCAATTCTATACTGCATGCAGAGAACTTGTTTTCTCCTCAACCACGCTCAGTATCAGTGCAAGTGATATCTCACATCGAAGCTATCCCGTTGGAAGAGAGATCCTACCCTAAACTGGTGCAGGCGTGCTTTGCCGACTTGGAGGATACCGAAATGTCAAGTAGGTTACGCCTTGCTCTTTCCACTTGCGTTGTTACTACTATTTTTTGTGAACCCTTTGTCTCTTTACTAACAGGTTCCAGGACCACCCGTTCCACTACCGCGCTGACTACCATGGAACGAGTTGAAGCTCGGAAGAAAAGGAAGGCTGAATCAGCTTCAACTGCGGATACTACATTGATGGTCTCTGACCCCAAGAAATCTTCTGAGGCTCGGATTTCTTCCCCTAAGAAAAAAGCAGGCTCGACTCTTTCTGATCTCCCAAAGACGATGATGTCCTTCGACATGGCTGCTGAAAAGTGTCTGAGCTCCCTGGCGCCTCTTCACGTGGGTTGTTCTCGTGGCAGGGAGAACCAACCTTCTCTCTCGGAATTTTTCGGTGAAATTCTTGCGGCGCAATGGCAGGTATGTTTTCTCCAATTACTCTTACTCCATGTTTTGTTCTCTACCTGATTCTTTATTCTTCTACGCAGGGCTTGCAACTTTCTCTTTCTACCTTTAAAGCTTTTAAGGATTTGCCTGATCAATTGGCTCAGAGCAAGATCAGCCTTCAACTTGAGAAGGACAGGAGCACTATCTTAGGACATGAGAAGGCTGCTCTGGAGAAGAAAGTTCGTGATCTGATGGATAACCTTGCGAGGATTTCGAAGGAGTCCAAGGAGTGGGAGGAAAAGTTCGTAGCCTCTTCCGGTAAAGAAGCTGATCTGGCTAAAGAAATCGAAGATACTGCGGACTACTGGTCCTGCCGAGCTCGAGTAGAAATGATGGAAGAATTTGCAGCAGGGAAGCACGCTTCGTGGGATGCGGTGAAGGAAAGAGAACTGTTCGAGAGCTTGTTTTCTGACGAAGTGGTCGCAGTTAAGAAGTCTTTGGTTATTGATGACATTGCTTCTGTTGCCAAGGAGGTTGCTCAAGTGAAAATGGAAAACCAGTCCAAAGAATGATTTTTTCTTGCTCTTCCGTACCTGTTGAATTCTGAACAATTTCTTAACCCCAGTGTGTTGGGGTTTTTAAACTTTTGTTTTATGCGGCCGCTTGTTCTAGGGCCATAGTGCAGACAAGTTTTATCCCTTACTAGTTTTCAGGGGTTTACGTTTGCTTAATGCTTCTAGTATTTTGCCACGGTTTTGGATCTATTGTTATCTTTTTTGCAGGTGAAACAGGTTTGCTGCGGAGTAATGAAGATCAACTTGTTTGTGACAGACTTTCTCGTTTGAGAAAACGCGTAGATTAGTAGTAGACTTTTCGTTGTACAGCGCTTCTTATGTAAGATGCAAAGGGAGAGAGAGAATAATGTACTTGTCTGAATGTAGATATTTGTAATAAACTTGTGAAACGCGTTACAAATCTTTGGTGAAAATTCCACTTGCTCATGTTACATGTTCTCGTCTCCTGCATCTTTTTGACTAGTCATTGTGTGCACAACGTTGCCTGATCATAAGGCGAGGGCCTATGTTTTGGCATGTAACGTCACAAGGCGTACCTTGTTAGTTTTTATCGAAACCGTTGTTCTTGTGTATGTACGAAGATGTAATGGTATAATGTAAAAGGAGAAAATTTATGAAAATTACCTTAATAAAACTCGTGTGTTTCAAAAGTGATACAACTTCAAGTTCACCGCATTCCAGCTTCTGGGGACCGTCTTCCCTTCTCGGGACATCAATTCGTAGGCTCCTTGTTCTACGATCTTCGTGATCTGATATGGTCCTTCCCAGTTTGCTCCCAACTTGCCAGCATTTAATTCTTGCGTATTTTGAAAGACTTTTCTTAATACCCAATCTCCCACTTGGAACACCTTGGCGTTAACGCGTTTGTTGTAACTCCGAGCTACCCCCTGTCTATATGTCGCCATGCGAATTGAAGACTCATCTCGTAACTCGTCTATAGTGTCCAAATGGTGTAGCAGGTTAGATAGGTTTGATTCTTCGGTAGTAAGTCCATATCGAACCGTAGGCAAAGTTACTTCTACTGGTAGTACGGCTTCACATCCATAAACTAGGGAAAAAGGTGTGTGGCCCGTAGCAGTCTTAGGGGTTGTTCAATCTGACCACAGGATAAGGGGTAACTCATCTGCCCATTTCCCCTTTGCTTCTTTGAGTCGCTTTTTCAAGTTGTTGATGATCACTTTGTTACTTGCTTCTACTTGCTCATTAGCTTGAGGATAACGAGGCGTTGACATCACTAATTGAATGTTATATTGCTGGCAGAATGATCTCGTCTTGTCACTAATGAATTGGGACCCGTTGTCGCACACTATAGTTGACGGTATTCCGAATCTGCTTAGGATGTTTCTCCTTACGAAGGAGATGACTTGGGTGTCTTTAACTTCTTTGAAGGCTTCTGCTTCAATCCATTTGGAGAAGTAGTCAGTCATTGCTAGGATGTAGACGCGTTGCCCCGAAGCTGGAGGAAGTTTTCCCACAATGTCCATCCCCCATTTCATGAATGGCCAAGGAGAAGCGATAGGATGCAACAACTCCGAGGGTTGATGTGGTATGGGTCCATGACGCTGGCACGCGTCACATTTGCGAGCGAACTCCACTGCGTCTTTGTTCATGGTAGGCCAGTAATAACTCATCCTGCTTGCCTTTTTCGCCAAGTTGCGACCTCTTGTATGGTTTCCGCATTCTCCATCATGTATGTCTTGTAACACCTTCTGTACCTCCTCTTCCTTTACGCACCGTGCATGTATTCCTGACGACATCCACTTAAACAAGATGTTATTCTTAACAGTGAAAGTGGAAGCTTTTACCTTAAGTCGTTGAGGTTCTTCCTTGTCTTCTGGCAAAACCCCATCTCGTAACTACTTCAGATAAGGGGTTACCCACGACTTGTCTTCATCACGTTCTCGAATCTCCAACATGTCTGCCTCTTTGGTTATAGATGGTGCATCAAGATATACGAAAGGTATCTTGTCGTACTCCCTTGGGTCGATTGTGGATCCGAGGTTGGCTAAGGCGTCCGCTTGTGTGTTGGCATCTCGGGGAACCTGCCTTATCTCGAAATGTTTGAAGTGCTTTACGATCTCTTGGACCCTTTCCAAGTACGCCTTCATCTTTGAATCCCTGGCAACATACGAGTTCGTAACTTGATTTACAATAAGTAATGAGTCACAGATTACCTCGATTTCCTGTACATTCAGATCCTTAACAACAAGTAACCCTGCAATAAGCGCCTCGTACTCTGCTTCGTTGTTAGTAGCCTTGAATGTACATCGAACAGCTTGGTCTATCCTATCCCCCTGTGGTGACTTCAGGACTACCCCCAATCCTACACCAATCTGGTTCGACGCCCCGTCTGTATGCATCAACCATTTGCCATTTCTTATCAAGTGCAGCACATCCTGGTCTTCATGCTCTGAAGTGGTAGGAGTGAAGTCAACCACAAAATTTGCCAACGCTTGAGACTTCATTGCTGTTTGAGGCTCGTACGTTATGTCGTAGCCATTTAAGTGGATCAACCATCTTTTTAGCCGACCTGACAATTCTGGCTTTGACATAATACTTTTCATTGGGTAATTAGTTCTCACGATGATAGAATGACTTTCAAAATAAGGACGTAACTTTATTGAAGCCATTACCAAAGACAATACTAATTTTTCCATGGGGGAATACCTGGTTTCCGCATCGAGCAAAGTTTTACTTACATAATAGATGGGCAATTGGTCTCCATTCTCTTCTCGGATCAGGACTGCACTTACTGCTACTTCTGTCACGGCCAAGTACGCATATAAGTTCTCGCCTGGCTTAGGTTTGGATAATACCTGCGGATTAGACAAATAATTCTTCAACTCCCCAAAGGCTTTTTCATGTGCTTCTGTCCACTCGAACGACTTGTTTTTCATCAGAATGTCGTAAAACAATTTGTTTCTGTCTGAAGATCTTGATATGAACCAGTTTATTGCAGCTACTCGTCCTGTTAACCTCTGGACATCCTTGACTCACTTTGGTGATTGCAACTCCATTATGGCCTTGACTTGTTCTGGACTCGCCTCGATTCCCCTTTGCGTTACTATGTATCCAAGGAATTTTCCTGATGTCACTCCAAAAGAGCACTTGGTTGGGTTCAACTTCATCTTGTAATTCCGCAGGATCTCGAACGCGTCTCTCAGGTGATTAATGTGGTCTTCCGCCTTCAGTGACTTGACCAACATGTCGTCTATGTATACCTCCATCGTATCCCCCAGTTTTTCCTGAAACATCTTGTTAACCAATCTCTGGTAAGTAGCACCTGCGTTTTTTAACCTTAAGGGCATAACTTTGTAACAATAAGTTCCTTGATTGGTTACGAATGCAGTTTTTTCCTGATCGTCAGGGTGCATCATTATTTGATGATATCCGCTAAATGCATCCATGAAAGTCAAGAGTTCATGCCCTTCCGTTGCGTCTACCATTGTGTCTATATGAGGCAAGGGGAACGAATCTTTGGGCATGCTTTGTTTAAATCGGTAAAATCTACGCAAACGCGCCATTTACCATTTTTCTTTTTTAACAGCAACCACATTCGCATGCCAATCAGGATATTTTACTTCTCTAATCTTTCCAGACTCAAGTAAGGATTTTACCTCATCGTTGATTACCTGATTTCGTTCGGGAGCGAACTTACGCCTTTTCTGTTTCACTGGAGGCACCTTTTTGTTGACATTTAATGCGTGGGTGATCACGTTGGGATCAATACCTACCATATCCTCGTTCGACCAGGCGAAACAATCATTGTAGGACCGTAGAAATTCCACTATTTGCTCACGTAAAGTCGGTTCCAGATCTGCTCCTATTTTGATTTTCATAGATGGTTCTAAGGGATCAAGAGCCACTTCTTCGAGCTCGGGCGTTTCCGGATTTACATAGTAAGTGGTCGTTCTACAGTCCTTTAATTGCTAATCCGACGCCTTCTTTCCTGCTCCAAGTTGTCGGTTTTTGGAAGTCGTTGCTTTCATTGTTATAGAGTAGCATTCCCTGGCCAGTTTCTGTTCTCCTCTAATCTCTTGAACTCCCCATGGTGTCGGGAATTTTACGCATTGATGGTAGGTAGAGGGGATCGCTTTCATCCCGTGTATCCATGGCCTGTCCAAAATGACGTTAAAAGGTGAAGGGCAATCAAGCACTTGGAATTTTACCTGGTAGTTAACTCCTCCTGCGACGGTGGGTAATGGTATCTCTCCTAGCGTGTTGCGTGATTCACCACTGAAGCCTACCAAAGTCGTCGATTTTTTGACGACATCGTCCATCCCGAAACCTAAGTTGTATAAGGCGTCCAACATGAGTAAATTAGTAGAACTTCCATTATCAACTAAGATTCTTTTGACAAGGAAATTAGCTATCGTTAAAGAGATTATTAAGCAACCGTGGTGAACTTCCTCTTCTTCGACATCGTCGAAGGTGATTGGCATCATGGCAAGACTTGCTCGTGACGGGGCTTTTGGGCACTCTCTTCTAGTATCCCTTGCGATCCTTTTGGCTGCAGAGTAGGTTATACCACAAATTTCCGCCCCCCCCCCCCTGTGATGACATTGATTACTCCGGTGTGCTTCGGTGGAGGTGGTGGACTGGCTCTTTCTTTGTTGCGCTTCAACTGCTCTTTTGCTTTCTCCGATATTAATTCTCTAAGATGCCCCCTTCGTAACAATTCGCTCACTTCCTTTCGTAAAGCGATACACTCGTCGGTCCTGTGCCCATGATCGAAGTGGAAATCACACCATCTAGATTTGACTTTCTGATGCGCTGGCATGTTACTCTTTCGAGGCCATTTAACAGTATCCCCCATGGTGTTGAGAGTTTGGACCACTTCGGTTGCATCCACGCGAAAATTGTAGTGAGAGAGTTTCGGACGGAGCCTAGGATTCTCATATCTGTCTCCTTGTCTAAACATCGTTGTATTTACGGTAGTCTTAGCATGAGGCGCAGTCGGATACGGAACGTATCTTGTGTCTCGTCTTCCTTGTCTCCGATCGGGTCGATGAGGACTCATTGCTTTCTCGACGAAGAGGTCGTCTTTCTCCAACCGGACATGGGCTAAGGCTTTTACCTGTACTTCATCAAAGTTCGAGCAAGGATACTTAGTTAGTTCACGATATAACTCGGGATTACATATGGATATACCCCTTTGGAATGCCTCCACAGCCGTAGCGGCATCACATCCTTCAATGGTCACCAGTTCTTCATTGTAGCGGTTGAGGAAAACTTTCAGAGATTCTCCCGGTTTTTGGACCAAGCGGTATAAATCACTTGATCGTTTTTTGGCATGTCGACTGCTTGCGAACCTAATCCTGAACTTGTCAATCAACTCAGCAAAAGATGAGATACTTCCAAGAGGTAAGCGCGAGTGCCAATTGAGAGCGGGTCCAGACAACGTGTTCCCGAACCATCGGCACATGACAATCTCTTTCATATCAAAAGGGACTGTACTAATATTCATAGCCTGTTTGAATGGAGCTATGTGTTGATCGGGATCTGTTACCCCTTCGTACTTAGGTACGTCGGGGACATGATACTTCCGGGAGATATCGACCCTTGCGATAGCGGGCACGAAGGGGGACTCGGTGTAACCGTCTCTCCTTTCCATCGTTATCGGTTGAGGTGCCCCTGGGACCTGAGTAATTCCGTCCTCTAAGTCTCGAAGGCGTTCCCGTAATTGGGAAACCTCAGTATCCTCCCGTACCGCTCTTAAGGAGTTACCATTTACCTGATACCCGGTTACTGGCCTGACGACATCAGGTGTCACAAGACTTGGATCGTCCATGTCTAATCGCCTAGCAACTCCCTCTACCACATTGGTTCCTCGGGGACGGGTTGGAGCTGATTGTACCTGCGATCGGAGCAAGTTGCGTTCATTAGTTAGAGTTTCAATTTGTTTTTCATATACCTCGGTGAATCTGGCATTGGCCTCTTTCTGGCTTTTCAAATCTTTCCGAAGAGCAATCATTGTTGATCGGAGTTCCATAATGACGTCAGCGTCGCCTCCTCCAACTCCCCGTTGCTCGGAAGTACCAGGATTGCCATTGGTGTCCCCGCTACCTTGCTCGACTCCATCACCATTCCCTGTTCCATCTATGTTTCCTGTACCGTCTATGTTTCCAGTTCCGTCCACGTTTCTAGCGCCTTGATTGTTCGTGTCCTCATTGACCTCGTGATTGTCGAGATCCCCTGCGTGGCTGTATGTAGTTTGGATTCCCTCCATGTGATGGATCTTGCAGTTGTTTTGGCGTGACTTCTTTTTCGGCTAGGGCCGCACGGTGGGCGCCAATTGTTTTGGGCAGGATAATCGCTCTAACACGTTACCTGCTTTGATATGGGGATTCCTAGCCAAAGATTAGACGTAACGCGTTATAAACCAGAGACAAAATGTAAAATCAATTGAGGAACAGAAAAAGCTATATCGAATGAATTGAATCGCGTATATTATGATCGGAGTTGAGCATGAATCTCTTCTGACACAAATGGATACTTTGAGTGAAAATAGAATAAAATGAACAAGAGTAAGTTTCAGCTTTCTGTTTTCTCTCGAGTGCAAGTATAGGTCGTCCCCCTCATTCTGTTTCCGAACAAAATGGAAATCCAGTTGGATATGCTTTGACTTACTAGTGATGGCTGGGTTGTTTGCCAAAAGATTTGTTGATAAGTTGTCACATAATAAGACTGCGACCTCGCAAACAGGGAAGTGAATTTCAGTGAGTAATTGAATCGACCAAACCAGTTCAACAGTAGTAAATCATAACGCACGATATTCAGCCTCCGTACTCGATCGAGCAACCACTTTCTGATTGCGACTGGACCAACTAATCAAATTGCCGCCATAGAAGATGGCAAAGCCATGTTGGGAACGCAGGTCAAGTGGATCGGAAACCCACCCAAAGTCGGAATATGCAACGACATTGGATTTGGCGAAGAAGAGATGGTTATTCTATGATCAAGAGTACCTTTGATGTACCGAAGAAACCTTTTGATGTCACACCAATGTGATTGGAGAGGTCGGTGCATATGTTGACAAGCACGTTTGACTGAGTAGCTAAGCTCAGGTCTCGTAATGGTGGCATACTGTAACTTCCGACAATGCGACGGTATATGGTAGGGTTATCTAATGGTTGATCAGGAAGAGGCAGATTTTTGGAGGAGCTGGGGTCGGCAGGGGACGAGATAGGCTTAGCTTCTAACAAGTCACATTCTTCCAAGAGATCTCGAAAATACTTAAATTGGGATAAGTGAAGAGAGGTTGAAGATGGACGTGTGACTTCTATGCCCAAAAAGTATGTAAGACAGTCGAGATCCTTTAATGAAAAGGCTCAATTGAGATCAAGAACAAATTGACTGAGATAGGAAGAATCAGAACCTGGTAATATGATGTTGTCCACATAAACCAAGAGATAAGTGATGGACGCTTTCGTGCAACGGACAAAGAGAGATGTGTCAAAGTGACACGTATGGAATCCCTGATTGAGGAGGTAAGTTTTCAACTTGTTGAACCAGGCCCGGGGCGCCTGTTTGAGGCTATATAGAGCTTTATGAAGCATATAGACATAATCGGGATAAGATGGATGAATAAAACACTTTGGTTGATCCATGTGGGAACGCATTGTTGATGTCTAACTGACGGGGAGACCTACTTTTGGAAACATCAATAGAGAGAATTAACCGGATTGTTGTCGGCTTGACCACTGGGCTGAATGTATCAAAATAGTCGACCCTTCTTCTTGATGGAACCCCTTTGCAACTAAATGCGCCTTAAAGCGCTCAACTGAACTGTCGGCTTTCTTTTTGATTCTATAGACCCATTTGTTTCCAAAATATTGGCATTTAGAGGGTGGGGGAGAAGGCTCCGAGTGTTATTGGAAGTTAGGGCTAGGTATTCTTGACGCATGGCTTTTTGTCATTTAGGGTTTTTGTTGGCATGGACAAAAAGGGTTGGCTCTTTTTCCAAGGACGGTTCGAGTGCTGGTGGAAAATTTGAGGTGTGGAGGACACGGGGTTTGAGATGGCCAGTTTGAGCACGGGTGGTCATGGCATGGCTTGAGACATTCGAGGGTCGCATATGAGACGCAACCGGTTGATCGTGTTAGATCGTTGGAGCCGCATTTTCCATTTGAGACGTCGAGAATGAACTATGGGACGTGGGTGATGCGGGTGGAGATGTGACGGGAGAAGGGGACTCGATTAGGGAGTTGTGTGGTGTAGAATGAGACAGGCTAGAATTTAGGTTTTGAGATGAGAAATCAGGGTTAGGGTTTGCATGGGGAGAGTGACGTGAGGGGTGGGATTAGGGTTTGTTAGATCGATTTTGTTGAGCAGCAGACTCGAGTAATTTGGTGGGAATATTAGGGGCATTTTTCGGGGCATGGTTAGGGCATGGAGACATGGTTTGAATGAACGGAAATAGGTGCTTGTCAAAAACAACATGTGGTGTGATGTATTGACGGCCCGTAGGAATGTGAAGACACAAATAACCCTTATAGTTGGAGGTGTAGCCAATGAAAACACATGGTAGAGAACGATAGGAGAATTTTATGGTATTATATGGATGGAGATAAGGGTAACAAAGACAACCAAAAACATGTAGTCGACTATAGTCAAGAGTTTTACTATAAAGTCGTTCATATATTGTGATTTGTTTTGAAGAAGAGGGGTGATGGTGCAATTGGATAAATAGACCGCAGTATGAAAGGCATTCTCCCAGTAAGAAGAGGGGAGATGCTTGGGCAAGTAGGGCAAGGCCTTTTTCTTGCACAATGCGATGGTGTTTTTCAACATCACCATTTTGAGAGGGAGTGTGTGGAAAGGAAAAACGATGAATGATGCCGTTTTAGAAGCAGGACCCCGAACATGAACATAAACTAAATCAAAACATGAACGACTAATAGTATGACTTTGACTTTCTACCAAAAAAAATAGTATGACTTTGACTGAATGGAAGACGACGACTTTTACCTAATTGACACGGTTCACAAACATGGGACAAATTATTTGTAACACCTCGATAATTTATAAGGGATTGAGGTGCAACCCATGTCAACAAGAGCTCTTCCTTTTCTGAGTTCGAGTGAGGACAAAGAACTCAAAAGTTAAGTGTGCAAGGGCGAGAGTAGTACCAGGATGGGTGAGCTCTTGGGAAGTCCTCGGGTTAGCATGAGATAGCGCTTCTAAAGGCTTCGGGCCTTACAAATGGTATCAAAGCCGACTCTTGGTTACGAGTTCACTTGGTCCAGAGGGCAGTGACTCGACCTAGAGGACGGTGTTTGGGCCTTGACGAGGACGTCAAGTGCTTAAGTGGGGGAGATTGTAACACCCCGATAATTTATAAGGGATTGAGGTGCAACCCATGTCAACAAGAGCTCTTCCTTTTCTGAGTTCGAGGGAGGACAAAGAACTCAGAAGTTAAGCGTGCAAGGGCGAGAGTAGTACCAGGATGGTGACCTCCTGGGAAGTCCTCGAGTTGGCATGGGATAGCGCTTCTAAAGGCTTGGGGCCTTATATTATTAGACGACACAGGAAGACGAAATAACGAGACAAGTTGTTCAAGGATAACATTATTCGGGTGAGCTATACGTTTATGCTAGTCATTTAAGGAAACGAGATGAGTGGTGGGTTTTGTGGGCAGGCGATATAGTCCATTCTCAACGGTTCCCGTCAGGACTGTGCAACCCTGCAGATCCTTGACAAAACAACAATGTGGATGAAGCTCGATTAGTACGTTATTATCTTTGGTAAAGGCGGAAGCACTTAAAATTTTTTAGAAATATGAGGAGCAACAAGGACTTCTTTAAATTGTAAACGAGTAGAACCAAGGGAGGTAGAACCTAGGGTTGTTCAAAAATATCCGATTCGGTCAATCCGATCCGGTGATCCGACGATCCGATCCGCGAAAATCCGAATCCGTTGGAAAATTATCCGAATCCGATCCGATCCGAGAAAATTAGCCGGATCACCGGATCGGATACGGATCGGGTCGTCAAACCCCCCGGATATCCGAGGGTATAATACTATAATATATATTTTATACAATAACAAAAAGTTTAATAGTCCAAGTAGTTTTATGTGCATCGACTTTCTAGTACTACCCTTTTTTGTTTGTTTTTTTTAATTATTTTTAATATATTTCACCCCATAAATAAAATTAACGATACATAAAACCTAAATCTATATTTAACACCCCATTTTTATTTTATTTTAAATTATTTTTTCTCTTTCTTTTTATGCGGATGATTATTTAGATCATGATTTTTGGGTGAAATTTACCGACTAAATAAATTATTTGGAAATTAAATACAAAAAATATAAATATCCGGATATTCGGATATCCGCCACAAATATCCGATCCGATCCGAGCTATACGGATCGGATATCCGAGTATTCCCGGATCGGATACGGATATGATTTTAGAGAAAAATTTATTGCGGATATCCGATCCGATTAGCCGGATCGGATCGGATATCCGGTTATGAACACCCCTAGTAGAACCTGTGTGACTTATAGGGATGGGTTTGCCATCACCTAGGGCAAGGTTATCGGTCCCTGAATAATCATAATGAACGATCAGATTTTTTAACGTACTAGTAACATGGTGAGACGCACCTGAGTCAATGTACCATGGGGGCTTCAATAGAGGACGGGTTGATTTGGTTCATGTGGTTAACTTTGTTGGCTTGCTTCGGACTTCGGACGGTGGGAGGATTGTAATTGGTATCGAACCGGTTCCAGCAATTTTTAGCCGGATGGCCGATTCTGTCATAAATTTGGCATACCGGATGTTCACCATAATTGTTGGTATTGTAGTTGTTGTTGTTGATGTAGTTGGACTGATCAGTGTTGAACGAGTCACGACCCCTACCACTGCCAAAGCCTCGACCTCTACCACGGTCAGAGAATGAGCCACGACCTCGACCTCTTGTGGAGGGAGGGCGATCACCATTGCCAATTGAGACATCATTGGCGGTTGGTGATGTTGAAGTTGACGATGGAGGCGGTGGTGTAGCAGCCGAGACAACCGGAGTGGATTCAGCATTGAGTTTTTCGTCCTCTTGCAACAATAAGCCGATGAGTTCATCGGGATCTTCAACACGAACGTTCAATAACGTGTGAAACGGTCCATAAGAGGAATCAAGACTATTGACAATAAAGGCTAGAATATCGTCATCACAGACGACGTAGCCACTGTCAGTCAAGGAGTCGACGATGGAGTGTTTTTGTTCGATGTACTCCATCGAAGACAAGGATCCTTTGGTGAGACTTTGGAGTTGGCCCGTGAGTTGCATGAGCCGAGCTTTGGTTTGTGATCGAAACATAGTAGAGAGCATGGTCCAAAGACGATGGGAGGTGGTGGCGCGGGCAACTTAAGCGATCAACTTCTCGGACAGAATGGATTGAATTTAGACAAGGACAAAGCGATCTGTTTTCTTCCACGCAGCATATGCCGTGACAACAGCTGCATCAGAACTCGGTTTGGGAACTTCAGCAGGCGGAGCAGTGACATAAGTGTCGACTTCGAAGGCTTCGAGAGTCGAGAAATAACGCTCTTCCAAGCAAAGTAGTTGGTTCGGCCGAGCTTGATTGAAATAGAAGGGAATTGTAGGTGGCCTGTTTTGCCATTGTTGAGAAGGATTGTGGTTGTTGATGAATTAGACATGGTGGAAAGAAAAGAGGAGGCTCAAGGGATCGAAATTTTTTTAGGGTAAACCTAAGCTCTGGATACCATGAAAGTATGGGACAAACTGATGATTTTATTAAACGTTCAACTGATTACATATATATAGAGAACTCATGACTTGTTCTCCAAGACTAGATAACATACAAGGATAGAATATTGTACAAGATAAGATTTCACAAATATTTTATCCTAAATACAAGCAGGGGCGGATTTGTTCGGTGCCCGCAGCCCCACTGGGATTTAAAAAAAAATTAATATACAAAAATAAATTGGTTTTACCATTAGGTTAGAAGTTGAAATCAACGAAGTTCAGCGAAGAGAACAACGACGCGCTGAACTTCTGAAGTCCTCTACTCCGAGTCTAGCTCCGACTGACTACTCGTGTCCTCCTATGCTCGACGATCGGACGGTCGGCGCGGTGCGCTCAAGGTCCCCATTATTCGGTTGGGTCCTCCTCTACTCGACGCCTCAGCCTACAATCCTCCTCTGCTCGGGTCGGGCGCTCGCCTGCTCGCTGAGACGTCGCGCCTGCTCCTCGGGTCCCTCACAAGTCACGCCCGCCCCTGACTGCAAGTCTATAATCCGCCAATCCATGCTTCTAATTAAGGTCATTTCAACTCATTTATCCTCAATTTCAACATAATGTCTTGCAACTTATTTAGCCCCCATTAGAGTTTAAGAATTTGTGAAGAATACGCCGGGAATTTTGTAATTTTTTGTAAGAAACAAATTATTGTAATTTTTTTATATTTTATTAAAATGACAAAAAAATTCCTGGTTACGCCAAGAATTTTATTGTAATCAAAACTTAATACAAGATATCATATCATAACCACAAGATCATATCCTAACATAGAATATCGCGTTAATAGGATATGCATGAAAGTGTGTTTACCGGACCCCAGATTACAATTTAAATGTAGCAAACAAACCATGCATAAGCAAGAATAATTTACTTTAGCAAGGTTGGGTAATGCTTTGAAGGGAAATGTAAAGAGGCAACAGCTTTGCAGTTTAAATGGGGGCAGGCAGAAGAAGAAGAAACAGCCAAAGGCATTTTTACCATCACTATAAAGATTTGTCAGTATTTTCAAATTAGTTCTAAAACCATTGCACGCAACACGCGACACCACCCACCTCTCTGCCTCCTCTTTTAGGCATTCTTTTCATAATTAATCTGGAGAGACCAAAATACCCCTTATATAGGAGAAAGGAGGGGCATTTTGGTCTAACAACAGCAGCATTATTGCGTGGAAGACCCTCTCAATTCCTACGTACGTGTCTCTCATTGTCATTTGTCAAGCGCAAGAACGGAGCGAGCTAGCTGGGAAAGAGCAGGCCGCAGCAGCAGCCTATTTCTGTTCAGCATCCGCGTCATTTTCTTCTGATCGATGATTCCCCTCTCTTCCCAGTTCCCACCAGCCTCCAAATCACGCGCTCGCGTGTGCCCTCCACTCTCCTGAATCCTGCCTAGTACATGGAAACAATAACAAAGGTACTGTAGAAGCCTATATATTATTCTGGAATCTGGAGTACTAAATTTTCACCTGTATAAAACGAAAAATTATTATTAGTAATCGAAGACAGTGAATATAAAATTATTATTATTAAAAATATATAAATAGTGGAGTAATATTATTAATAAAAAAATGGGGAGCGTATGCGGTTTGAATTGACGTACTCTACTCCGCAATAAATAAATAAATAAATAAATGTATGTGAAATTCTGACAAATCGCTTGGTGTGCACCAGAAAGATGGAAAGGGAGAGGGAGAATAGACACGTGGCACGGCTGACATCTGACGGCTGATAGATATGTCGGCACCAGACCCTTCACGCCGCTCTCTGCTTTTCTTCTTTCCCCTCCATCTCCCTCCACTCCCTGATTTTTTCCATTTTTATTATTTTCTCTTTTTATTTTTCCAAAACATTTTTCGCCTAGTAGTGTTGTTACCCGGCATTGAAAAATAATACTCGCATTTTCGTTCTAAATTATTGTACTGTTGAATTAAAGCATAACTTTTAAAAACTGTATAAATAATTATGAAATATTTTAAGTACTTGATACATAAATTATCAATGTTAAATTTTCGGGGGCAGTAGTTATGGTAATTCTAACATTAAACATGCACGTACCCCAAAGACCTAAGTTAAGAAACACTAAAATGAAAACGGTCTTTTTAACCTATGTTCTTAGGGCATAGGATAAGCATACTGATTTTAGAAACTAAAATCCTAATAAGAAATATCTAAATCCTTAGTAAAAAAAAATTAAAATCACCAAATAATTAAAAACAACAAATATTTTCAAATCAGTATGTTTATCCTATGCTCTAAGGGCATATATTAGAAATTCCGAAATGTGGATTACTTGTTAAATATATTGTTTATGGTGCTTTAAATTTTATTTAAAAAGTTTATCAATTTTTTTAATGTTTTAGATTTCAAAACTTGTATTCTTCATTTCACAAAGTAGAGACATGTGGTTTTTATTTATGTGTTTAATTTGTGTGATATATTTATGTGAAAAAATAATATAAATTGAGTGTCAATTTTAAAAATATTGTACAGAAAATATTTATTTTATAAGGAATGAGATTAGAACGGTCACCTAACAAATAGGGAACCTTTAGGGTATCTTGATGAATGAGGTTCTTAAAATCTGAATCAAGTGCAAGTATGATGGAAGAGATTTAAGAAAATGATCTAACAATGTACTTCATCATAGAATTGCACTCCTTGAATTGTGAGAGACATTTCAACTCTGAATATAGGCGAGCAAACAATGGATGTCAGACCGAACGAACTCTATCTCCTACGGACAAAGTATCGCCCTGAAAACATGTTTTTTACAATATGAACATATGTGCCATATTATGAATTAAGACATACGGAGTATTAAAAATCTAAGATGTTGTGCAAGGTTGTTAAGGTAACTTATAAGGTATGAGCATGTATTAAGGTCCTACTTATTTCTTTATTATGGCTATAGGGAAAGAGTTTATAAATGAGTCAAACGGACTCAAACCTATATCAATACTAGTGGTGATGCCCGTCCATACGCACGGGGCTAAGTAATCGGTCCTTAAACATACACATGGTTATTATTTTGCTATATTGACCAACAAATATAGTGATTTAAACCAAATATGGTCATCAATATCGTTTCAGTATGACAGAGAGGTTGGAAGTTGTAGAAGATCCAGTACCTCGTTTTGAGTTTTGGGTCGTTCGTCTAATCTACCTCAAATTGTGCTGCTCAAAGTTTTTTCTTTGTGCTTTTAAGGATTGTCCGAAATCTCTTTTTAATTATCACCATAAAAAGAAGGTTTGAGGGGAAATGAATTGGAAATAATTATAGGATTTTAAAATAGGCGTTAGTTTGGAGCATATGTGATGCACGAAATTTGCAGAGGTAGAGTTAATTTCATCTTTCAATTGTAAATTTCTTTTATTTTTTAATTATTTTCTTTGAAAGAGATGCAAAAGTGAGAATGTGAGGGGATAACACAAATTAATGAAAACTAACATTTACGAAGTATGAATCATTGATAAATAGCGGTCATAAATTTTGAGAGGTCGTTTGAGCCATTTTTTTCTGTGTGATTTAGCGTTTTTATTTTGGATTTTGATGTTGGGTGTTTATATAAAATTCAAAGCAATAGTTTCAATCAAGCGAAGAGCAAAAAAAGTTCATAAACATGATGATTCATAATAGTTGGTTTAGCATATTAAAGTAATTTTTTTGTTCATTTTTAAAGTTCATATCGCATATAATATATTCAATAGATTTACTCCGCAAATGAGAAAACAAAATTTTTTAATTTAAAATTATGTTTGCGATGTTTATATGAAAAATCAATAAAATTATACCATATGAATTTGAATCTTAACCTTTTGGTTTATATACAATCGTCATTACTATTGAATATAAAATATCTTTTATTTATTATAAAATGAAAACAAAACATACACAATAAATTTTTTCTATATTTTGATGGCTTTTTACATTTTAAAGCTTCCTATATCCTATAATACTATAGATTTACATTACAATTGGAAAAAGTAAATTTTTTAAAAATAAATTATAGATGCAAATTTTTTATATGAAAAAATAAATGAAAAATGATACCTTATATGTTTAAATCTTAACTTTTGATTTATATAAAATCACCATAACCATTGAGTTAAATAAATATATCTAATTTAATATAAATTGTAAACAAAATACACACAAAACATATTCCTCAATTGTCATGGGCTTTTATTCATTTTTTAAGCTTCTTATATCATATAATAAAATGAAATTACTTTGCAAATGGAAAAATTATACTTTATTTTAAAATTATGGTTGTAGGTATTTTTATGTGAAAAATTATGTATAAAATGATACCATATAAATTTGAATCATAACTTTTAGTTTATACATAATTACCATAACCATTGAGTTGAAAAAATACATTTGATTTATTATAAAATGAAAATAAAATTTACACAAAAAAATTAATTATGATGGGCTTTGAATGCCAAAAAAAGTTTATGATATAAGTTAAAATAGAATATAAGTGGGAAAATAATCTAACAAATAGGAAAATTAATGAGTAGATAAGTGTCATTGAAAAAAATAAAATGAACAAAAATAGGCTTCATGGAGATTTGAACCAATGACCTATAAGATCATGGGAAAGCACCCTCACCACTAAGTTATATATAACTTTTTAACTTGTTTTTTGTCAATGGTAATTATATAGGGATGATTATGAACATATTTAATGAGAGTAATAAACTATGGCAAAACCTAATCTTATATGTATATAAGATTTGCTTTAGCTAAGGAATCAGAATAAGTGATATAAATGATTTTTATTCCAATTCGATTATTATTTCCAACACCATTTTTAGTACAAACAAACACGTCCTAATAGTTATCTTGACTAATGGAAAAAAGTAGAATGAGGTGAAATGAATATTAAAATCGGTTTTTCTGTTCGAAAAAGGAGAAGAAATAGGATATCTACGCCCACGAGACGAGAAAGCCGAGAGGGCAGCCCGCCTTGCTGTGGGTAACGGCGCCGGCCACGATTATTTGGTTGACGGTCGTCTCTTTTTGCGTTTTGTATTTTCCTACTTTTGTATTTATTCCACTCAAGTCTCCGCCGGCTGCTAGCCCCCACTTTTAACGGCGCCGTTACCTACTCCTCCCTCCAATTTTTCTCCCGTGGTCCCCCCTGAAATGCATGGTCAGTCATGATGATGGTATATGATGTAACATGCATCATATATATGCATAATATATTGGATGAGGTGGACAGAAGAGGTAAAAGCGTAGGGTTAAAGTAAAAAAGAGAATATGCAGAGGAGAGAGGAGGAGTGTTTGACCGCCTTATATATTTGACTTAAAAATGAAATTGTGAGGAGTAGATAATTTGGTGACTGTCACACTCTTCACCTCACGTCACCTTCTTCCGTCCTTTTCCCGCTTCTATTTCTACAATACTCTACAAACATGCTCATTATATTACTGTGTTCTTTTCCCCAAATTATCCAACACTGATGATAATGCACCACTGACTACACTCAGTTTAGGACCCGTTTGGCATAATTTTTTCGATTCAATAATTTTAAATTGATTGATTTTGTTATGCTTTTAATTGGGTGACTTGGCATGGGTCTAATAAACTAAGGCAGAATACATTAACAGACTCTTGTACATACACTTTTTTTCCTATTGGACCCCTCTACTAAATTTTTTTCAAATAGACTCCTGTTCTGCCCCCAATTTTGCCTATTAAACACTTTCAATCTTATTCTCCTTCCAGTGTACATCACGCGCCTTATGTGTCATGTTATTTTGCCAAATAAGCCAAAATGGTCAAATAAGTACATGTTATTTTGCCTATTGAACACTTTCAAGTCTTCACGCGCCTTATGTAACATGTATGTATTTGACCATTTTGGCTTATTTGGCAAAATAACATGACACATAAGGCGCGTGATGTACACTGGAAGTAGAATAAGATTGAAAGTGTTCAATAGGCAAAATTGGAGGCAGTACAGGGGTCTGTTTGAACACTTTTTAGTACAGGGGTCCAATAGGAAAAAAAGTGTAAGTACAGGGGTCTGTTGATGTATTCTGTCAATAAACTAACTAAGATGGTAATTTATCATGCCCCAAATCTATATATTAGCATATTACAATTGAATTTTATCAAGGCTCCTTCCAAACCTCACAATGTGGTTTCGTATTTAGTTTCAGCGAGTTGGAAAAAAACTCCATAAATAGAGTTGAAGACATCTAGACTGTTAAATAAAAATTTAATGGTTGAGATTGATTTTTTCTTTTTTTCATATCGACTTTTTATTTTTATTTTTTCGACAGGTTCATTAACTTTCTATATGATTTTAGTAACTTCACCCGTAGAATTTTTCACGAACTTCATGAAAACAAGACAGACAATGTTCCTGGTCATGTTTTCCATGTATTGGTTTCATGTTATTTCATTTGTATCTAATTATTCATCCTTATTTTTGTAAATGTTGTATTTTTCATTTTTAGTATTATATGGCCCAAGGACATATAGATTAAGACCCTTAAAATGGAACAGAGTATTATATATGACAATTTTATATATTTTAATAGAGTTCAATTATTTCATATGGGGTTTTAGTTTTTAAAACAAGAATGCTTAACCTAGAAAAGCCGTTTTTGATCTTTCAACATTACAAATCTTTTTTGGAATGAGATAAATGCATGCTCTTAAAAGTTACTTTGCGCTCGGTAATTGTTTATGCTTGGATTTAGGTGTCAAATCTCACCCGGACTGAAGATTCATTCATCAAAAGAGAAACATAGAAGCTTTATTGACAAGTAATTTTATTTTACAAAATAATTATAAATACGAACAATTAATTTATATTCAAATCCACCGCGGTCAAAAAGCGTAGGAAAAAACGGTGAAACTTCTAAACACTTGCATGTGCTTAAAAAGTAATACTACTAATTGAACAAAAAGTTGGTGACCAGAGTGATGCTATTAGCCAATCTTTTCTGGTTTTCTTGCTCAAAAAGTGATTGCTAATTATCTTGATCATATTCCAAACCGAGAAATAAAGAAAAAAGACTGTTTTTTGGTGTCCTTTTGTGTCTATGTGAACACTTTATCTGGAATTATTCCATTCTTACCCATCAATTAATCCTAGCAACAAACAGGTAGCTGAAATAAATCCGCTTTATCTAACTAGGATCTGCTCCCACTGATTTTCAGACGTTTACCAACTGGGCTTTCATCCACATGACTTTTAAGAAGCAGAACTTTACATGAACAAAGTGCCCTTTAACTGAACAATAAACTATCTCAAGGGTTCAGAAATTTACATGAAAAACCCTTTGACACAATTATTATTGACACCATTCGGATGCATTACATGTACTATGTATACAATTTCTACGGACTTACTGTGATTTGTAAGAAAACTCTTCCCCTCCGGGTTGTTACTAATACTCAGCATCGCTAGAACTTTGACGAATGTCCAGTAAATTGTATTCAGGAACACTGTCCTCTGTTATTCTCCATCTGGCATCATTCATCATATTCAACAACATAGATAATCAGTTCATATAAATTCAAGAGTGAACAAAGAATAAAGAATAATTGACGAATTGATCTTACTAGATGGCGTTTTATACCTTTCTAAAACCACCTTTCCTTCCTTGTACTTCTGGTTCTTGTCCCGAGCTTCCATCTACGAAGGACAGTAGATTCAACACAAGGCTCATAGTTTTAGGACTCATACACAAACCATAATGGCAAATTATCACAAGTTTCAATGAAAATCGAACGATAGTTTATACAGATTCATGACGGGTAATGCAATTGCAGTGAAAACATCAAAAATGAAGTTTTAACGTTTAAGGTTTAATAGCTTCAAAAAAATGAGGTTTAAGGCTTCAGAAGCTTACATATTTCCAGCCTAGGAGTTGACCACAACAGCAACAGAAGATATCAGCCACGGAATGTACACCAGATAGCATCACTCTCTCTTCGGCTGCCCCGACAAATATATTCACACTGCATAACAAACCCAAAGGATGAAACTTTACAAAAGCTCACCAACTTTCATAGTCAATACGATATTAGACTATGCTTAACGAGTGTAACTTACGCTTTTTCAAACAGGTATGCCCTCCCTTGCCGGCAGTTGAAGGACTAACAAAGTAGCAACAAACGTGATAAAGCATTTGATTAGAAACAATCAACACATTCGAGAGCTACAATCAACTCAAACACAAATATTAACACATGCTGAGCTCCTCGTGACGTTCCTTGAGATTTGAATACCACGGGATGTTTATAAAATCTATAATACCAATGGATGGTTCATGCACACCCCATGCACTTCAAAATTCCAAATACTTAAAAGGTAAACAAAGATTCAGATTGAAAGCAAACAAGGGTATGATGAGCATTCTTTCCAATGTAGGACTTCACCAAACTACCATACCAAACACTATAAAAACAAATACATAAACCCTTAAATAGATGAGGCATTATCAACACAGCCATGCCAGTCCAAGAATATCATAGTTGAAGCACAAAAGAAAGAAAGCTTTCAATTTAGGCATGCCATTTTAGTAGATTATCTCATTCAGTAATCAAATTAGCCTAGTTCATAGGAAAGAATGATGAATCAAACAACATACTGATTAACTAATAACTTACTTATATTAAAATGTCAGGTATCCAAATACTCCCTGACACAATTCAAGCTTTCAGCAACCCAAACCTGAAGCAAGCTCAAAAACACCTTAATCTAGTTACCTAAACTATAATTTGTGCCTGAAAGTGCCTATTCTACAGTTTTCAAGTGTGAATTTAAACACCACTACACCAGAAAAGGGTGAATTGGATTCTAATTCAGAAGAAGCTTCATGCCCTACAGAACAACTGAACAACACAACAGACAACACTAGGTATTTCTGAACTCAATCACCAGCTTCACCCAATAGAAACCCAATTTGAAGATCATTTTTTTACAATTCCCTTCTAATTCAGCTCATCTCCTTTGTCAATTCCACCCTAATCAGAATTTAAAACCAGTATTGTAACTATACTATAGAAGACTCGGCCTTCCAAATTAAAATCACCCAAAACGTTTCTGAACTCCGAACCACCCAATTTTGACCTTAATTCATGCCAAAAGATGCAAAAAAGGGGCTTCCTTTCCAGAAATTATTGACCCACATAACGAAATTACTTCAAAAGGGGATAAAAAGAAGGAAAAGGTACCCGGGAAATGACATCATCGGCGTGTGCTAGAGGGCTCTCACAGAAGCGGCAACGGTAAGCTCTGCCTTCGACCTCCACCAAAAACACTCTCCCCATTCTATTCGCTTCTGGAAATTTTGCACTTATCGCCTTCAACAAATTTGTACACAGAAGCGGTGTAGTTTCTTGTGGGAAACTATTAAAATTTTGAAAATTTCATCTGCTATTGCCTTGTGGCCTTTTACAAGTTACCAGAACCCCTGAATTTTATGATCGGTGGGCTAGATTAGAAATTGACATCTGGTTGGATTTTGGTCCGTGATAGCTAGGGCTATTAATTGAATATTATATTTTTTTTGACAAAAAAAATGACTATTTTGGTTTATCTACAAGACTAGTACACGGATTTGCTGTGTTGAAAAATTATTCACTTTTTTTTATGGGGTAATGATTAGGGTCGTTATAAATATTATTTAGATTCGCCTTGAATGAGAAATGGTTACTAAAACCTCGGGTATTACCAGTTGAACCAAATGTTCAAAGGCTTATTCATTTTTTTTATTGGTTGCGTTAGGTGGCATGACTTTTTGGCATATATACAACTTTTTGACATTTTTGTGTGGTATATTATGTAATTATGTGATAGTTTTTCAAGTAAATATGTTGACTATAAACTACCAATTCTAGCAAGGTAGGTCACAATAATACCTTAAGAAATTTCAACCAAAAGAAAAACAATACCTTAGAAGAAAAAAACATCTTCAATCATCTAGCTAATTGGTCACACAATTTCTTTCTTTAGCAATCTATTGCTGATCTATCTAGAAGTGTAAATACCCATTGTTTTCTACTATAATGTGTCTACGCACATTTTGTAGGACTAAAAATATCATCACAGATTAAAAATAAAACACCGCCAACCTTAAGAGTGGACACCACTTGACTAACCACTCTAATTCAACCCTGATATTAGTGTCACTCCTTCCCAATAAGAAGATCCATGTTTCGACGAAGAATCCTTGAGCACTCAACAACTAAGTCGGGAAAATTCAGACCTAGTTGAACAGGCGAATTCACCAACTAGGCAATATTTAACCTTCCCAAGCGCACTTTGATTCAACACACGAAACCATAGCATGAACTATGTTGGAACTTAATGTATAAATATCCAATATTTAATTAATGCTGCTGTACATTGATCACGTGAAAGCTATCACATGTAATGCTCAAGTTGAGCTCTTATCCCACATCGAGAATGTGCAGGCAAATTAAGTGACTTGTAAAGGGTAGTGGTGTATCATGTGTTTGGAGTGTCAATAGAGGAATGCTCTCTTGCGTGTTCGACACTGCTGCCGTTTACAAAAAGTTTTAAATTTCGTAACTGATTTGATTTAGTCAACTAACTTATTTGTTTTTCCTCTACAAAGAGATTCTAGGCTAATGGATCGTGAGTGAGTGATTAAGAACACTTCCAATCTGCTTCTTCTCCCACCACCCATTTGGTTTTACAAATCGGAGAATCCCGCTCCTCTCTTCTCTGTTCTGAATCTTTCATTCCCATATCTTCCTTCTCGAGTGCACGAGATCGAGGAGAATTGTGCTAACCTTAGGGGCGAGCGTCGGTATCTGAAGTGCACCGTTGTCAGAGCGTTTTTGCTTCTAACTAGCATAAGTACCCGTACAAGGTACGGGTTTATTCAAATATAATTTTTTAAAAAAATAAATAAATTTAATTTGTTTTTATGTCAATATGAATAAAATTTACGCATTATTTTAATATAAGGTCCAATATTCTCTTTTTCCTTTACTAAAAGAACATGAATTAGTTTAGCAATTTTTAAATTTTATACACATATTTTTAAATTTAAATTCTATACATATGACATTATTAAAAACTATAACATTATTTTAATCAAGAAATTTACGCATTGTTTCTGCTTTATAATGTAGTAGCTATACCCGTCAGGCCATGCACGACTACATGAATTTAATACTTAATTTATTTAATGAATATGATTTTAATTTAATATAAGAAAACTTATTTATTAGAAAAAATATATATATAAAATTTTACGATTGGTGTCATGTGAAACGGGCCCAAATTATTAAGGTGAGCCCACTATAATTTTAATGGCTTAATGATAATTTATTTATGCAAAAATATAAATAAAAATTATTTGAATTAGAATCATTTAATTTTAAAAATCTTTTACAAAAAAATATAAAAAAGGTAAAAATAATCTAAATTCTTGTAATTTTTTTAACAAATTCAATTCTTTAAAAAAATTTGAATAAGAATTAAAAATATACTTAATAAGAAACGATGGAAAAATATAAATAAATAATGAATTTTTTAATGATAAGAAAATCATTTATATTTAAATAAATAATTCAAAAATAAAATTAAGGAAAAGATAACGTAATTTTTTATAATCAAAAGTCAATTTAGGAAAGTAATTATCTTGATTGAAAGTTCTATTTTTTTTATAAAATTTTTATTTAAGATAAACCTTTTACATAAATAGAAAAAAAACAAAGATAAAATATTTTTCTTTAATTTCAAATAAAATTCGAATTTAATTATTTCATATAAATAGATAGAATTTCAATTGGAAAAACTAAATTAATATATCTATCTTAATATATAATATCTAATGTTTTATAATTCATTTTGATTTTAGATAAAATCTTTTAGATCTATCCTAATTCCTAATATATATAATAGATAACATATTTATTTTAGATAGAATCTCTTGGATTAATTTATCATATTTCTATATTATCCTAAAATAATATCAACATATATAAATTTCCAAAATAAAAAATCCTACGTGGCGAAATCATAGGTGGCTTAATGTGGGAGCGACTTGTAGGAAAATCCTAGGTGGCGCAACGTGGTGGCCTTATTCCTTGCGTCTTTTATATATATACATAGATTTGTAAGAATAAGATCAATGTAGACGAACAAGGAACTGAATGTGGGCCGATAGATATACCAAAGTTTATTTGTTGAGAACAACATATGAAGTTGAAAGAACTTTTTTGGTACGTATATAAAGCAGGATTTGAAAATCAATTAGACCGCAAGATAAAACGACTTAGGTCTAATAGAGGGAAGAAAATCCTCAGTATCCTTCTCCAAAGTTTTGGGAAACCCGCCTCATGAAGGGAATCTAAGATAAATTCCTATCGAAGGCGGTCGTAAGCATTTTCAAGATCCAACTTCAAAAACATACATCCCTTAGCTCCCTTTTCCTCTCTATAGCATGAACTACCTCTTGAGCAAGGACTCTATATTATCCGTAATTAATCTCCTCGGAATGAAATTTCCTTGCATAGGCCCAATGAGTAAAGGTAGAACGGATTGCATAAGGTTCACTAAAACTTTAGTGATAATCTTATATAGAACATTACACAAACTGATAGACTAAAAGTGAATAATATTCTTCGATCCGGCTCATCAACTTTTGCAATAAGAGCAATGAGAGTCTCATTCAAACCCATCAGAATAGTACAAGTCGAAAAGAAACCTCTCACCGTATCTATGACAGAAGACCCGCTGTACTCCAACATCTTTGGTAGAAAATGGGTTGAAAACCATTATCCCGTGGAGCCTTCAAGGCACCCATTCGACGAACAACTCTACCAATCACCTCATTTGTAAAGGAACGATCTAAAGTTATCCAGAGCTCATGTTAAAGAGCCGGAAAGCAACCTCGTGGTATTTTACCCACTATTGCCTCAGAAGTTGGGAGGGTATATAACAGCCTGAAGTAATTAATAGCATGTTCTTCCAAAGCCCCCTTTTTAATGATTCATTGTCCATCCTCATTCAAAAGCATTTCCACTCGGTTTCGTTTCCGCCGAACTACCTACCGACTACCGTAGAAGTATACTCCGTATGAACTAATTTTATCAATGATCACTTATTCAAAGCTTTTAAACAAATTATCAAAACAGTGTGCAATGTTATACAGTATATATATAGTTTCAAGTTTATAATTTAAACTAATTTTATTTTAAGAAAACAAATTTATAATAAATATTAATTGGGATATATTTTTAATTTTATAAGGAGATCGATGTATATATGTTAAGAAACAATTAATAAGATTCATTGATAAATTGGTATATGTTGGTTTAGGATCATTTGATGGTGCAAAATAAAATTAAATATAAATTCAAGAATTCGCTTTTAAAACCCTCGAATAAGGTCAATGAGGGGCGCCCCGCTCAGAGCTGTAGGGCGCCCCGGTATTGACATCGGTGGGCCCTACCGCTGCACATAGCAGCGGTAGAACCTACCGCTTGCTTATTATTATTTTTTTTAAATATAGTAACGAGGCAGCGGCAGCGGCCACCGCTGCCGCTGCAATGAATTTTTTTTTTTTAAAAAAACAGACAACGAGGCAGGGAATCTTTCTCTGCCTCCGCATGCAGAGGCAGCGGCAGCGGTGGCCGCTGCCGCTGCAGTCTGGGATTCTGGTTTGACCGGGTGGGGATGCGGAATTTTGCTGAAATGCTCGGTTCGAGCCCTTTAAGACCTCCATTCCGTCCTTTCCCTTTCACCAATTTCACTCCAACTCTTCCTCACTCCCTCTCCATTTTCATCAACCAACAGCTCCGAGAGCCCTCTTCATTTTCGCCCCAATTCTTTGCAAGGTCCTAAATCAGATTGAAAGTGTTCCAAATTTCGTTAATTCGATTCAAGCGGTTCCAAAAATGAGAAGTTTTTCGCTATCGGTATGTATGATTTTTATTTATTTTAATTGAATTATTTTAAGTTATTAAGGTTAAAACTAATTTAATTTTTTTATTAGAATTTGTTTGGCTCGAAGTCATCTTCAAGTAGACGGCGGAATGAATCCCGACGAAATATTAACTTAAATGAGAGCGAGGCAACCTCGAGAGTTCGAGAGGAGGTTGAAGTCCCGCTTCCGGAAGCGACGACGAGCCAACCCGTCGCCCCCGTCGTCCACGTCGCCCCCGTCACCCCCATTGCCCCCTTGGAGGGTTTAGGTACGCAAAGTATTAAAGTTATTTTTATATTATGAATTAACTATTAGTTTTATGTATTAAGTAGTTTATAGGTTAATTACCGAGAGTTTGATCGATTAAGTAGTTTACATGATAGTACATTTATATGTTAATTTACACCCTAAAAATAATTAATTAATTAATCAATGTATAATTTATAGACTAATGTATGTATAATTATTAGTGATTAAGTAGTTGTAGAAAATAATTATAAAATTTCATAATTTGAATAGTTAATTTATTTATGGTGTAATTATTAGTTTTTTTCATTAATTATGAGTTTAAATTAGGTTCATACATGTTAGTAAGTTAATTTATGAGTATTATAAAAATAAGCGATTAAGTAGTTGTTGAGGGTGAATATGAATTTTTCTTAATGTGCATGGTTACTATATTTACGGATGAATTAATAGTTTGATATATTAATTATGTGTTTAAATGAGTTTTATGCACGTTATTAGATTTTAGAGAAATATTGTAAAAAATGCATGCAGATGATGTTTCAGCAATCGAAAGATTGCTGAATAGAAGTGGTGATATTTTTCCGGACCTTTATGTGGACCCTGCCCAACCCACACATGCTAATACGGGTTATGGGCAAACTGGTCCATCATTTGCTCATGGGCAATACGGGGCTTATCAATTTCCCCTGCAATATCCAACACAAGAGGCGTATAACTACGGTAGTACGAGTTATATGCCACCTCCAGAGACTCAGTATGGTGGTAGTACGAGCTATATGCCACCCCCAGAGATGCAGTATGGTGGTAGTACGAGCTATATGCCACCCCCAGAGACGCACCATTATGGTAGTACGAGCCATAGCATGCCACCACAAGAGCCGTACATGCAATTGACGTTGTACACAGACCCGGCTACTCCGTCGTACAGAAATCCACCCCCTCCCATGCGCTACTCGGCTCCTCCGGAGCCCGATATCCCGGCCCATGATGATGAGGTCCCGGCTTATGAGGACCCTGCATTAGCGGCCCCGGTCCATCCGGTGGGCGGTTATGGTGGCGGCCCAAGCGACACGTCCTTACTCACCCACTTTCATACCCATAGGGCACATTACATATGGGATCACCAACAGGTAAGAACGGCCTATAATTTTTAAATTTATGATATTATTTATAATGATAAAACTTAAATTTTGTTGTAATGTGAACAGTGGGCGAAAAACCTAAAAGTGCAAGGTCGGTCCGAGGCGTTAGACTTCTTGAAAGAATTGGCAGACAATCATTCAAACCAGGAATGGGTGACGCTTGTAAACCAAAGCGGCTTGAGTCATCTGAAGGATTGGAAGTTCCGGGAAATGGACAAAGCGCTGATTTCTGCATTCGTGGAGAGATGGCACCCGGAAACGAATAGTTTCCACTTTCCTTGGGGAGAGATTACCATCACCCTCCACGACGTCTCAAAGATATTGAATCTTCCATTGAATGGCGCTAAGGTCAAGAAAGGGCTTTTGAGTACTGACGCTTTACGCTTGAGGATGGCGGAAATGTTAGGAGTTGAAGTTAGGGAGGTGAACAGGCAGACCTCAGGCGGTGGCATCAACACGGTGGTGTTGAAGGAAAGGTTGTCAGCCCTGGTGGAACAAGAAGCGGACCCAAATTTGATCGCATCTCTGTACTTGTTCATGTTGCTTGGAAACACGTTGTTTTTGGACAAGTCTGACGGCGCTACCCAGCTACAGCTCTTGCATCTGGTACTAGACCATACGACGACATCTCATTATGCATGGGCAGCGGGTACATTGGCCTACTTGTACAGGCAGTTGGGTTGTGCAAGCCGCAGAGAGGCTGCGGGTATTAGTGGGTGCATGTACGTCCTACACGTGAGTATACCTAACCTTATATACACTTTAAATATATTTGTAACGTTTTGTACACGCATCTAACATAACATATTTATATATTTCACAGACTTGGATTTGGAGGTACTTCCCGACCTTTAGGGGTCGGTTGAGCAGATCGTTGGGTGATGATCCGACGCCGTACCATTCAGATCGGAACCGACACGGCAATGATGAAGAATGTCTTGCCATACGACGTCAATTAGATGAGATCAAGATTGATCAGGTTATTTGGATGCCGTGGGGCCAGGGCCTTAACTTTTCTACCGGCGAGCTTGTGCTATCTCGTTATCGTGGGGTACTCACCTACTTCGATGTGAGGGAGCCGTATATGCCGGACAGATTCTACAGGCAGCTCGGCTACCACCAAAAGATTCCTATGTTGGACGTCATTCGGCCAAAGACTGTAAAAAGAGAATCAAAATTGGGTCCAAGCAAATATAAAGTCACTTTCAGAGACGAGGATGATCGTTGGGAATCCCGCTATCAATCCTTGGTGCCCGAGGGGGAGATGGCCATATTCCCTTATGCAGCGGACAGAAACTATGCACCATGGCTTCAGCTCCGGTCTCATCCGTATCTTATGAGAGATCAACGTGCTCATCCACCGCCAGTTCCCCGTGAGGTCGAACTTGTCCGGGTACGGTGTCGAACCATATATGTTGTTCATTATTACCTATACCAATATATTACTATTTAAATAATCATGTTTTTTGACGCAGCGCATGGCTTACTTGGAAGGGATTGTCCGAAGTTTCCGTCCATACGCTAGTCAATTGAGAGGTCCATATGCCACAGAATATGTCAATGCTATTGAGACCGTAGCTTTTGGAGAGTTGCCCCAAGCTGAACCAGACATGCGCCCGTTTCCGCCGCCCTCCCGTTACCAGCCTGGACGGTGTAGTGATGCCGGTTATTACCGATAGATGTTTTATGGATTACTTGTTTGGATATGTTATTGACTTCTTATGTTTGGATATTTAAATGTTTTATGGATTATTTATTTTGATGTGTTATGGACTTTTTAAGGATTAGTTATTTGTTTTAGGGATTAGTTATTTGTGTTTTTTCAGTATGCTCACCCAAACCCTAGACCCTAAACCCTAGACCCTAAACCATAAACCCTAGAAACCCTAAACCCTAAACCCTAGACCCTAAACCCTAAACCTTAGAAACCCTAGAAACCCTAAACCCTAGACTCTAAACCCTAGAAACCCTACACCCTAAACCTTAGACCCTAAATCCTAGAAACCCTAGAAACCCTAGACCCTAGAAATACAAGTACCAATAGAAATAGAAATAGAAATACAAATACAAGTACCAATACAAGTACCAATAGAAATAGAAATACAAATACAAATACTAGTCCCAAAAATAATAATAACCATAATAATATCTTACAAATACAAGTACCCTACAAGTATCAATATGATTAGTTATAACAACCCTAAAAAATGATTGCTTATAATAAAAATAATAATTTAATAAATGATCGATTACATACCGCTTCTTCGTTTTGATGCAAAACCTCATCGTTTTGATGTCCACTATAAGGAATTCCTTCTAAACCGCCATATTGATCGTCGCTCACATTCACCGGATTTGAAGTAGAATAGCCATGTCCACCGTAAGGAATTCCTTCAAAACCGCCATATTGATCGTCGTTCACATTTACCGGATTTGAACTAGAATAGTCCTGCCCTTCATTGAATGGCCAAAAACCCGACATTATTTTGGTAGAGGTAATTTTGGGGACGAATTTGAGAGCTTTTTTTCTTGTTACTGCGTTCCGACCTCGCCTCATTGCTCGGTATAAATAGCCGCAGTATTTTTTTTTACTGAGGGCAAGGGAGCGGCAGCGGCCACCGCTGCCGCTCTATGCAATATGAAATAATTTTTTTTTTTTAAAAAGGCAGCGGCAGCCGCGGCCACAATAACGACAATTTTTTTTTGTTTTTTAATGGGCAGCGGCAGCGGCCACCGCTACCGCTGCCTTTTATTCAATTTTTTTTTTTAAATTTAGAGCGGTAGGGCACACCGCTGCTAAAAAGGCGGTGCGCCCTATAACTCTGACCGGGACGCAATTACTCGGCTCTCGAATAAAGATGGTCTTTTTCAGTCTTTTATCATTTTCTCAAAATGATCCACAAGTGGCTGATGGTACAAATCTAAACAATTGATAATGGTCACAACTCACAAGACACAGCAACTCATAACTCATGATACTTGGTACTTGGTACGGCCGTAAACCAATTGTTCCATTTTTAGCTCTAAAATAAGATTTATATTTTCATAACTAACCACTAATATGTACTTGTAGAGAACAATATATATATATAGTATATAAAATACAGATTAATATATAATTTCATACGTAAAATAGCCTTATTTATTACTATAAGAGCTTAGAACATCATAAGAAAATTATTACATGAAATTAAAAGTTGATATAATTGATAATTACCCTATTATCATGGATCATTGAATGAGTATTTTTTAATGGCAGAATACATTAACAGACCCCTGTACTTATACTTTTTTTTCTTATTGGATCCCTGTACTAAAAAATGTTTAAACAGACCCCTGTACTTACACTTTTTTTTCTTATTGGACCCCTGTACTAAAAAATGTTCAAACAGACCCTGTATTGCCCTCAATTTTGCCTATTAAACACTTTCAATCTTATTTCCCTTCTAGTGTACATCACACGCCTTATGTGTCATGTACTTACACTTTTTTTTCCTATTGGACCCCCCATCTTATCTTCTCGAGTCCTAAAAAGCCTGGCCACCAACTACAAATAAAAGCACCTGATTAGCGATTGCACTGTACGACTAATCCAGTCATTAAAAAACTATGAGGTGCTAATCTTCTTTACAAATAAAATAATTTAGCAGCTAAACACATTAATTAAAATGAAGAAGACTCGTGAAAAAAGAAAAAGAAAAGTAAGAGAGAGAGAATATTGTCATTATTGTGAGCTGTAACCTCAGACGGCAACAGATTCCCCCATTTGAAAGACAGCGGCCGCCCTCTTCTCCTCCCCTTCCCACCAAACCAAATATCCATTCGTCGTTTACGCCTTTTGGACGTCCGAAACGTGGCGTTTTGATGATCGCTCAGCTGGACCCCACTTTTGCCCACTTGACGAAATGGTCCCCACATACCCATTAATCACCAACCCAATGGCGACTCGTCGGCGTTGTTGTCCGTCTCAATCCGACACGTCATCCCCCTACCCCGCGCCGTAACTTCTGTCGCCCTATCTCTTGCCGTATTATTTATTTCAAATTTTATACGGAGTATTATACCTATCCTTTTTTTTCAAGTCATATTAATATCTTCATTAACTAATAGAGTAATAGTGGATTATTTTCTTAAAAAAATAGTAGTGGAATTATTTTAAGATTCTCAATTATTATATCTAAATTGAGAAACTTCGACCATTGGACCTTTTATATTTTTAAAAGAAAAAAATACAATACGGAGTATGGATGAAGTGATATTGCACAAAATAAGATTTGAGATCTCAAATAAAAAAGGGTTTATTTCTGTTTTCATAAAATTTGAGATCTCAAATGAAGATCTCGTCACTTCAGTTTGTCGCTCGACTAACAGAAAAGAGGCCACGCGGTTTCCTTAGATCGTCGGTCCAAAGAGTATGCGGTCAACTAGTCTACCTTTCATCGTCGTGGGACCCCCTCACCCCCACCTCTTAAATCGTATTCCTCGCTTCGTGCATATAATAGGCTACTAAAGTAATAAAAAATGTTGTTCGATAGGCTGGAAATTGTTCAGAAGCATCTTGTTAGGGGAGTGAACTCTACCCTCCTAGAGGAAGAAAGTAAAATTCAGAGAGACATTGATTTAGTCCTTGAACAGGAGGAGATCTTATGGTACCAAAAATCTCGGGAACAGTGGCTTGCTTGTGGAGACCGCAACACTTCGTTTTTCCACAACTCCACTCTTATAAGAAGGAAACACAACCGTATTGAATGTCTCAAAAATGATCAGGGCTGCTGGGTTGATAGTAAATCTGATTTGGAGCGGATTGCGGTCGAGTTCTTTAGTAATCTTTATACTGCGGAACCAACGGATCTAAATGCTTGGCCGAATCTGTCTAGGGGTTTTCCGGTAATTAATAACAACCGTTGGGACACCTTGAATGCTAATGTAACAGCCGAGGAAATTTGGAAAGTTGTTAAGTGTATGGGTGCTTTTAAGTCCCCGGGTGTTGACGGCTTTCAGCCGGGCTTCTTTCAGAAATGTTGGAATACAGTTGGGGAGTCTGTTATTACTTTTGTGAGGGATTTCTTCGGATCTGTGCACCTTCCGGAAGGAGTGAATGATACTCTTATTGTCTTGATTGCTAAGATTGCTAAGCCGGAGCAGATTAGCCATTTTAGACCCATTAGCCTCTGCAATGTCCTCTACAAAACCATTACTAAAGTTCTCGCCAATAGGCTTCAACCGCTTATGGCTGATATCATTGGCCCGACGCAAGGAAGTTTCATTCCGGGGAGATTGATTACTGATAATATTGTTATTGCCCAAGAGGTTGTCCATTCTATGAAACGTAAGACGGGAACTAAAGGTTGGATGGTTCTCAAACTTGATCTTGAAAAGGCGTATGATCGCCTTAGTTGGGAGTTCATAAAGGATACTCTTCGGGTGGCAGGTCTTCCAAATTCTTGGGTGGATTGGGTCATGGCCTGTGTTACTTCTCCTAGGATGCAAGTTCTTTGGAACGGGGAAGTCTCTACTCAATTTACGGCTTCCAGGGGTGTTAGGCAAGGAGACTCGATCTCTCCCTATCTTTTTATTCTTTGTATGGAACGCCTTAGTCATTTGATTTTGGACGTTGTTGATGGTGGGGATTGGAAACCCATCAAGTTGACAAGAAATGGGCCGTCTCTATCTCACATTTTTTTCGCTGATGACATTATGTTATTTGCGGAAGGTTCGGTTGAACAATTCCAAGTGATTAAGGGCTGCTTGGACAAGTTTTGCTTGGCCTCGGGGCAAAAGTTGAGTGCTCCAAAATCAAAAATCTACGTTTCCAAGAATGTAGATAGGAGAACTCGTAGGAATTTGGGGAGAATCAGCGGCTTTAAGGTCACATCCAGTTTGGGAAACTACCTTGGAATGCCTATCCTCCATAAATCGGTCAATAAAGATACGTATTACCACCTGCTTGAAAAGTTTCATGCCAAGTTGGCCGGGTGGAAGTCGAAGACGCTCAGCCTTGCTGGTAGGGTCACTTTAGTTAAATCCGTCTTGACGTCTCTCCCTGTCTATAGTATGTCTGCCGCCCTTCTCCCAGCTAGCACTTGTAAAGCTATTGACAAGTTCAATAGAATGTTTATTTGGGGTAGCTCGAATGAACGTAGGCGCATGCACAAAGTGGCGTGGGAGGAACTCATCAAACCGAAATCGCATGGGGGGCTCGGGATTAAATCGATGCATGAGCTGAATTTGGCACTTGTGGGAAAATTGGGATGGCGTTTTGTCAATGAAGATGGAAACCTGTGGATCGAAGTTCTTAAGAAAAAGTATGTTGGAAAAGCTCTTGGAAGGTCCTCTGCTTGTTCTAGGATTTGGAAGTGTATCCGAACGGGGATGACTGAGGTCGTTACTAAAGGGACACGATGGCTGGTTCGTAATGGAAATTCCACTTTGTTCTGGACTGATATTTGGTTAATTAAAGTTCCGCTTGCTGATGTGGCTACAGTGGCTATAAACGAAGATATGAGACATGATTTGGTCTCCAATTACTGGACTGACCAAAATTGTTGGAACTGGAGTCTGCTGAATTCGTTGCTTCCTATTTCAGTGGTGTTGAAGCTTGCTGCAGTTGCTCTCGTTAGTGATGAGAACGGTGATGAGGATGAGATCAACTGGACACTTTCTGCCGATGGTTCCTACACCGTGGCGTCGGGATACAATCTGTTATGTGGAAACTTCACCCGTACTAATCTTGATTCTAATTTCTTTTACAGGATATGGCGTACGGCGGCTCCGGAACGAGTGCGCTGCTTCGGATGGCTGGCAAGTATGGGCGGTGTGCTCACGAATCTTGAACGGAATAGACGCCATCTGACTTCGAATGGTGGTTGTGCCCACGGGTGCCTTGAACAAGAATCGCTTGAGCACCTCTTTAGGGACTGCTTTGAGGTGAGACCTATTTGGATTAATTTCAACGTGACTGATTTTTATCCGGGCTTCTTTCAGGATAATTTCTCTATTTGGATAAGGAAGAATGTTCTCGAGAACAAGCGAATTGGAGAGCTGGATTGGAGTGCGCTCTTTGTTATCACTATGTGGTGGGTTTGGAGATGGCGGAACGAGAAAATTTTTGGGGATGGCACGGGAAATTGGGACAAAACATCCTTTATTATCGATCGAGTCAAGGAAGCTCACAATGCTGCAATTAAGGTTAGTGATTTCAACAGGAATAAAGTGACTAGAGTGCAGGACATTCAATGGAGCAAACCGGATGCAAATTGGGTCAAGGTCAACACGGACGGAGCTATGAAGGACGGCAGGGCAACTTCGGGCGGTGTTATTAGGGATAGTAATGGCAGGTGGCTCAACGGGTTCGTCCATAACATTGGGATTTGTTCGGTCCCGATGGCGGAGCTTTGGGGAGTGTATAATGGTCTAAATCTAGCCTGGGATAGTGGCTACCGTCAAGTACTTCTTGAGGCAGATTCTAAACTGATTATACATCTCCTAAGCACCGGGGTTAAGAGGAGTCATCCTCTTGCTAGCCTGGTATCGAGATGTCAAGGCTTAATTAGTAGGAATTGGATCATCCGATTCCGCCATGTGTTCCGTGAGGCGAACTCTGTTGCGGACCGCCTTGCCTCCCTTGCTTTGCAATTTCCGTTAGGTTTTCATGTATTGAGTGCCCCTCTCGGGGGGATTAATTTATATTTGTCTGATGATGTTAGGGGTCGGGCTATCCCCCGTTTGCTGACTACTTAGCCCTTTTTTATTATTCATAAAATGCCCCTCGAGGACCCGGAGAGTACCGCCTCTCCTTCTACCAAAAAAAAAAGTAATAAAAAAATCAACCAAATAAAAAGTAAGTGAAATTTTACGATTGAAAAATAGCATCGATTATCATCGTGTGTCTAGAAGGTTGCACTCGATCACACACCACACAATCTCAAGTTTTTTTTCTAACCAGATTTTTATAATTTGTTTGAGAAGGGTAAAATTTGGGGATCTTCTACTCTCGCGGGCTATATTTGTGCAATTTCATATGTTAATAGATTTTTTTATCAGGAAAGAAATTAGGGATCTTTTAGACATTGGAAGAACGCCCTAGAACTACCTTACGGATGAGGTTTTAAAAGTTCGAGTCGATTGCAAGTAAGACAAAAGAAACATGACGAAACGATCCAACAATAAAGTTCGTCAATACCGCCACAAAGTTGTCATCCCTAAAAACATATGCGATACTCCAACTCTACAAACGGGTCAAGAAGAAAAGGATGTTACACTTAATCAACTCAACTTCCCACGGGCAACGCTGGTCAACAAAGATGCCATTAACCAGCTACAGACAATTATCGCCCTTGAATTGGATGTGAAAAACACCACCAGATGCCAATACCAATTCCATAATTTAATCTTATTCTTTACTCTATAATACTCCATAATTCTAGTTGTTATGATTTACTAAAAATGGTTGATTTTTTATAATATATATTTTTTGATTTTTATAAATTATGAGGCTTTAGACTAAGGGTGTCCATAAAAAAACCGAAACCAAAAAACCGAACCGAAAAACCGGAAAACTGACACTTATTTTGGTTAACCGAACCGATATTATTTGAATTTTCGGTTTGGTTAACCGAACCGAGAATATTGGTGGTTTCTCGGTTCGGTTTCAGTACCTTTTTTTCACAATTTTGGTTAACCGAAAAAACCGAAAACGCGGGACTGTTTAATTAATATTTAAGAAAAAGTTTCATTTGTATGAAATGTATAATTCACACACTAGTAACAAATGAAGCTATCAATCGGTTATTTTAGTTACCTAGGCATGTAAAATTAGTTCGTATTGAAATGTTCTAACTGAGTTGGGTAATATTTTTTTGGAAAAATTATTCAAAATAATACCAACCTTTGCCTATTGACCCAAAATAATACGAACTTTTAAATTGACCAAAAATAATACCAACTTTCATTGTATTAACAAAAAATAGTACAAAGACATTTTCGGTGGAGATTTTGGCAAAACATATGACGCGTCTATCAAAATTTGTTGACTAAACATTAAAAAATATTGATGGATAAGATTTTGATGTGATTATTACTCACTATCATCATATAAATTACCATTTCGCATATATATAAATAGTATCGATTTACATTATATAAATTATCATTTCACCTCGTAGCATCAACAATAGTTGGTATTATTAATGACCAACCTACATATTTCAATGGCCAAATCACATATTTTTCTAAAATTTTCACAAAAAACACCGCTATACTATTTTGGGTTAATACAATGAAAGTTAATATTATTTTTGGTTAATAGGATGAAAGCTGATATTATTTATAGTCAATTTAAATGTTTGTATTATTTTGGATCAATAGGCAAAGTTAATATTATTTTGAGTAATTTTTCCTATTTTTTTAATACAAATTTGATATTTTTATTTGTCTTTTAAGTGTATTATTAAAAAAAAAAGCACATAAATGGTTATTGGTTAACCGAGTAAACCGAACCGAAAAATTGGTTAACCGTAGTTCGGTTAACCGGGATTCATGGTTCGGTTACGGTTCATGATTTTAACTAATCGAAATCATGGTTAACCGAACTTCGGTTAACCGAAATCTCGGTTAACCGGGTTTGGACACCCCTACTTTAGACTATTTCTATCTCGTATTTATCTCATTGCTTATGCCATTTTAATCCCTCCTCTCCACTTTGTGTGGTGTAAAAGTAAATTTCAAATGGCATTAAGCCCACTGCCAATGGGATGCATGGAGTAATTAACTCTAATTAACTATTACTTTTTTTTTTTTTTTTGGTAGAAACTCTAATTAACTATTACTAGTACTAGTAAGGAATTTTAAGACTTTATTATAGCTGAGTTTGACTGTCGTTGTAAATGGAGCTCGATGTGGTAATCCCACCACCGTCCAATCCTAGTAAATAAAGCTAGGTATATACACATTCAATGAGGGTTTACTAGTCAGAGAAATTAAGGGGATTAGTACTCCGAATAATACTTGGCATTTGTACCGGTTTCATCTTGCAGAGTACGTTCCACTTATTCATACACTGTAACAATTGTTTTCCTTGTGAAGTTACCAAATCTTCGCAGCAACCTGCTCGGGCTTAATTACCTTTCACATTCATTGTACCTGTCAATTTCCGGGTACGATTTTTTTTCTATCATCATTAAATTGAATTATACAAATGCTCTTTAATTTGATTTGCCAGGGACGTATACATGCATTATTAATTGTATCGTGATCGACTTGCCTAGCTCCTCCATGATATACTTCTTCTAACAAAGGAGTATTTATATATAGGAAACTAGATTCCATGCGTAAGTATCTCTTTGACTCTTTCCTAAAAAAAATAATTAATTGTTTGACGTACACTTATAGCGGTGTTTTAAAAAACGTTAGGTAGACTCTAGGCAGAGAGGGACCGCCTAGCGTCTAAGAGGCCTAAACGGGCGCCTAGACGGACTAGACATGCTAGCATCTCTTAGTGCCTAGTCGAGACCTAAAAGGAGCTAGATGAGGATTTTTAGAACAGTTCTTACAGGTGTGTATATCAACTTAGAAATCATATTACTCCTTGTTTGGTTCATACTTGATTAACGGGTATTATAAAGTTTTCTCGAGTTGATTGAGAGTGCAAAAGAGAGAAGCGAGAATGAGCGAAAGAATGAACAACAAGAAAGAAAATTGAGGTGAGCAAGCATACTCTCAACTATATATGATTCATCAATTTCTGTTACACGGCCTAAAGACCAACCCAAGAAGGGTTTGTTGTCTTGACTCTTGAGAAACAACTCAACTTATTGCACTAGCTAAAACAGAAGGTAACTAACACTTACAAAAGAACAAAACACGTTTCTAAGAACTAGTCCCACTACAAAGACGTTAATTTGTGTAATAAATCAAAAATACTCCGAGATAATTTGAGGGATCCATTAGTTATTTCCATCTTAGATATTGTGAGTTGGATATCCAAAAAGAAAACACTAAATGCTGAATTATTTAAATTGCATGAAAAGAAAGAAAGAAAAAAAAAACAGGTTTGTATACTGGAGGGGAATTGCAATGGAACGACAGAATTGCACCACCAACGACAATGACAGGCCGGCATTTATCAAATTTCCTTTCCAACTTTTGAAAAAAATAATCCGATCGAGAGCGTAAAACAACCCCACTTCCATGCGCATTGCGCAAGTCGCAACAAATCACACACCGCCGACACGTGGAGCACCCGACTACCACTTTGTACACATTCTCCTGTTTCCAAATCGGCCCTCATCTTCTTCCCACTCCACACTTCAATTATTCTTGACCCACCCACCTCCCTTCCAAGGACCAACAACACAATCCAATAATTAATTCAGACTAGCATATCAATCAACACGAATGTACACATTATTTGGGTGCCTGCCGCATCAATTACTCGGTTAATTCATCGCCGGATATTACATTGATCTGCAAATAAGATTACTATAATAAGAAATCAACGCCGGCAATCGGCGACATAGCCCGTGCAAAAATACAACAAGAACCTGCGATTTTTTTTATGGCTGGGGCTTGAAAGTTCACCAGAAACTCAAAAAATTGAACAAAATTAGATGCTATTCACATAGATCACAAGACATTTATATCGGCGATTTTGATCGGTTGATGCAGACTAAAACCAGACCATCGCCCAACTAAGGTCTCATGCCAAATCTTTTTTTGTTTTGTTTTATGTCTAAAATTTCTAATGAGAAACACCTCCGACGGCCGGCAACACGTACATCGAACGTTATAGAGATGAAATCAAGCCAGATCTGACGGCGGAGGTTCGTTCAAATCGATGTTGAAGACTGCAGGGGCACTGTTCAGATCTGGCCCGTTGTTCAAATCAACGACGGACGATGAATCGGAGTCGCTCTGGGCTCTGCCGGCCGGGGGCGCCAGCAACTCAACTGTCTCCGGCTTCGCAACCGACTGGTAGTTGTTGTTGAGCTGCTTCTGTTGTTGTACAAGGTGGTTGTGATGGTGGAATTGATGAGTTGGAGGATGAATTTGGCGGTGGTGGTTGACAAATCCAGGCCGCCCCATCGCGTCGAAGAGCAAAAATTGACTCGCGTCCGGTGGAAATCCGGCGAAGACTCCGCCGAGGGCCGGGGACGGAAGGAGGCGCATCTGGCTTTGTTGGGACTGAAACGGAAACCTAACAGCGGAGCCAAATCTGCCTCCGGGGACGGGACCGGTGGAGAGATTCAGATCCAGAGGCGGCGAGGAAGGATCGACGTGGCCAGAGGACTCGACGGTGCTACCCTGGCTGGGGCTCTGGCGGTTGTTGCCGACACCGACGGCGGCTTTCGCGTTCAAATTGAGGGTGAGCGCCTCAGAAGGAAGGGGGAAATTGGTCTTGGCCTTGGCTCCTCGGAACTCCCTAGCGGCGGTGTCGTAGGCGCGCGCGGCCTCCTCGGCCGTGTCGAAGGTGCCGAGCCAGACGCGGCTCTTCTTGTTGGGGTCCCTAATCTCGGCCGCGTACCTCCCCCACGGCCTCTTCCTCACCCCTCTGAAATGGTGCTCCTTGTTTACGCCCAACGGCTTTAGCGCACCGTCGGCGGCGGCAGCCTTATCCTTCGGCGCCATGTCTCCGGCACACGCAACAAGAAAAGGGAAGCGGAAACGAAACGAAACGTCGTCGTTAGAGGAAAGAAAGGAAACGAAGGAGTGGGCGAGTGGGTGGGGCGGCAAAAGGATTCTTTTTATAGAGAATTACGGAAGCGGAAGAAATTGATTAAAAGGTGGGGATTTGACTGATCTGGGGCAGCCGCCCCCGTCGTCTTCTGCCTCCAACGCATGCGGATTGACTGTTTTACCCCCCGTTCCGATAACGTGGCGCTTGAGTGTTTGTTTGTCCGGGGCTATGATTTCGTTTGGTTATGTTGTACGAGTCAACAGTAATAATGACCGTGGATATCCGGCCGGATTTGACGATGTGCAGGTGCATTGAAACGTCTACTGTGGGCGCAGCGTATGGGATTGCGCCCGGGCAGTGACACCGTGTCCCATTGTGCAGACAGAGAAATGCGCGCACGAGGGAAGCGGCATTATTGCCCACCACCTTATCTAACGGCTGTGCTTTTTTGCGTGCTTGCAGACCCGCCTTCTGTGCCCCCCAACCGATATTTTAGCGCGTCGACCGCACCATTATTGGAAAGTGACGTGGCAGGATTATTTTGGCGCGTGCGTTGGATCTGGTTGAATTGAAGGGACTACGCGAGTATGATTATGCTTGCCGAAAAAAGGTTAAATGTTTTTTTTTTGAGTAATATTTAAGTGAATTCTTTTTTAAAATCTTTTCTGTCGTGATTGATGGGAGTAGAAAATTAAGTGCTATTGAAACGTTCCATTGACCAGAACAGGTGATTGTTAGATACGAGAGGGCTAATGATACGGCGACACGTGGTCAAGGAGTTGCGCAATAAATTTCTTGCGTTGCTGGTTTATGTCAGGAGGTTTCCTTTTTCTCCGACAACTTTTCGCCTACGCGTTTCGCCTAATCGTACCCCGCACGCTCTACATTATCCTACCGAGTTAAAAACCTTAATGGTCAAACATATTGTATCTAGAGTTATTAAAAATTGACCGATAAATAAACTCGATATAAATTGTACGAAAAATTTAAGGTCGAGAATCGAAAATTTGATCACAAAACTTGTTGAGTTGAGATCCGAAACTTGTTGGATTGACCGATTTATTATATTTATATACTGTATAAATCGAACCCGGTAAATTTGGAATTCGAAACCCCTTAGATTGATCGATTTAGTATATTTATATACTGTATAAAAATTAATTTTAAAATTTATAATATATTTAATTTAATTATTAAAATAAATGAAAATAATGTAATATAATTAAATATTATTATTTTAATTAAATTTTGATTTTAATAATAATTTACAAATTAATGTTTTTGATCCATTGATCAACCTAACCCGTCGGAAAACACGCAGTGACCCGACCCAATTAATATTTTTTTTTATTTGAAAGAGGGCTCTGCCCTTACTTTATTTAAGCCATAATACTGTTAATTCCCAGCTAGGATACATCCAAATCAAACAACGGTACAATGCAATTAGGATGGGTAGAAAACTCAGTAAAATCCCTATTAATTTCTAAGGCAAGGTTAGCCAAACGATCCGCCACAACATTGGTACTGCGGGGCACTTGTCTCACCATCACCGTCCAATTGCTAGCATATAACAAACGAACGCATTGTTATAGCAGATGGAAATCAGCATCAGAGGCGGGAAGGGGTTCACATAATCTCTTGTACACTTCGGCAACATCAGTCTCAAGCACCAGGGCCGTTAAGCCAAGTCTGGAGGCCAGCTGCAAACCATTCAAAACTGACCAAAATTCGGCAATTCTCGCCCCACAATTACCACAAATAAATATGTAGGCATGAATGAACTTACCATGAGAGTCTCTAAACACTCCTCCACCACCAGCCCGCCCCGGATTTCCCTTTGAAACCGCATCCGTGTTAAGTTTCATCACCCCCACATTCGGAGCCCGCCAATGATCCTGCCTTGTGGGAGATTGTACCCCATTCGATAAAAGATCACGACGACTCAACAGAGCAGCAACATAGTTGTTAACTGATTGAAGTACCGTTGGGATCACCTGTTGTAATTTATCTTCTCCCTCAAAAATAAGGCGGTTTCAATTCTTCCAAATAAACCACAACATAGTTGCAAAAGAAGAGCCTTCATCAGCTGAGTTTCCAATATTTGAGAGCACCCAAGATCGAATATCTCCTTCAGTGAAAAAGCTGGCATTAACAAAGATGAACCTACTCTGCCTCCAAATTGTTTCAACAGCAGGACAGTCTCTCAACAAATGTAGCCCAGATTCTGAATTAGAGCATCGAGGACACGCCGCGGAATTCAACAAATGACGGCGCACTCGATTTTCATTACATAGGAAAGCATCATGACAAACCATGAAGAGAAATTGTCTCACTCTATGTTGAACACTACAACCCCAAATCTTTGCCCAGACTTGAGATGGAGGGTTTAGAACTGGAGGACGTAGAAGATCTCGGGCCGAAGACGTAGTAAAATTTCCAGACTGAGAATAGCCCCAAAACAGACAGTCGTCGGCATCAAAAGAATCTTGCACTCTGATTGATTGAAGCTTTTCACGAATGTGTGCTGGTAAAACCGGGGAAAGAGCCTCCCAATTCCATGTGTTCCCGTTCCAATAATCTGCCACAACAGCACCAAGCTCCTCCGTTGACGGCAAAGTAAGAGCCACGTCCATCAAAGGCTGGTCAATCACCCATTTATGCAACCAGAAGAGCGTGTTTCTGCCGTTTCCAATGGACATCCTAACACCTTTTGAAAGAAGTTGATCCCTATGAACAATCCCCTTCCACGTGTGAGATTGACGAGGTCTCCTAACGAACATGTCGATATCAGCCCTATGATATCCAAAATAACCAAAATAACCGAACCCGAACCGATTGACAGGTCTAATATAGCCATCTTTTTATGGACTTGTTTTTCCAAACATCTTTCCTTATTAATTAATTACATTGAATAAATCCCGCTTTTCTACCCTAAATTGTGAAGGAGGGGTAGCCGGCAATTAATCTGGCTGTGTAGCACTATAACGAAGTTATGGGATTATTTAAACATTCTTGTGCATGTTCATAAAGGATACGCAAATTAATGCTCCCTACTCTTTTGAATTCATTAGAGAAATAAGGAAATTTCCGGTGTTATTTTCGGTCCAAGTATGTAGCCTATTTTAAGATGGAAATAAAAGATTTAAAACACAAGCTTTATTTGGAAGCCAATCAATCTCACTTTTGGGATGAATACACTCTGTAGATGTCCTAATAGCGGAACATTGGACACAATGCACGTAATCTGTTTTGTATTGAGCGGGATTGTACAATTAATTTAAGATAAAGGTGCTTTTTTCTATCGGTTTTTCTATAGAATACTAATAATGGGAACTAAAACCCTAAAAAAAAAATTAATAAATCCTATTGAAAAAATAATTAAAACTAAATAAATACAATTTTAGGATATATTGCTATTTTTAGTCTCTTATTCTATGCCCTTAGGACATAGGTTAGAAAAATAGTTTTTCTATATATAGAAAAGCTCAGGTGCATTTTGTTACATTGGGTGATCATGGATCACAATTAACATGTGTAAATAGTACAATATTTGACAAAAAAAAAAAAAGTAATGTACCCCGATACACAGTAAATTTGAAGCTCGCACAATTAATATGAGTTAGTTCAATGCCAACTAAGTAACCGTGGTATAACAATGAGGAAAAGAAACCATAATATGTCCTTGCAAATGACACATTACAATCTTATCCTTTTATCCTTGAGGCGCAATACAAACTTCTAAAGACGTCTATACGTACTGTTGTAGGCTTGATGCACTAAGGATGCTTGTACTTTTCTTTCCTTGATGCGCAAGGCATACTTCGTTAGAGGAACAAGGACAAGTCCCCAAAACTCATTCTCTATGAATAAAAAGATCCATCTTTCGACCAAAAAAATAAAAAGATTCTTCTTAGGGATTTGTGCCGCTTGAGTGAAGAGTGAAAAACCCATATTGAGAATGATGAAACCCGAAATAACCGGTTCGCTAAAAGACAAGAAACGGGGCTATTATATTCGATTGTGCGAACACTTGCTTCTTTATTTATGATTTTCTTTACAACGAGATTGTAATATCACGAGGTTACAAACCAACGAGGTTACAAACGCTGGGAAGTTTACACCCTAGATCTCCTACGATTATCCGAGATCTCGACCTAACAATGTTCGAGATCTCCTAATTGCTAGACAATTCTAAGTATTGCTTGTTTGGCCTCTTGAGCGAGGTTGGTCTAGCGGGATGGTGTTGACGACTTGCGAGATCGGGCAGCGAAGCCTTTGTTGTGAATGAGAATGAGGTGTAGGCAGCTTGTAAGATGGTGTAGCGAGATCTTCGGTGTGAGCAGAAACTTTGTGAGACTTGAAGTCTTTTTGTGGACTTCACTTGTCTATAGCGAGGCCTTTTGACGATGTTTCGATCACATCGATCTTCAACGAGCAAGATAGTTCTTGAGTTCAAGATGTTTTTCGACCACTTTTCCATATGAGATTCTCCTCTATTTATAGAGGATTGGGGGGTCGAGTTCTGATCATCGTCCGATGTGGGACACCCGAGATCAAGGGCTCTGATTGGTCTAGCGGCGAGGCAGCTTGTGATTGGCTCGGAAGAGTGGCGCTAGCTGAGTGGTTCTGGTGGGCGGGCGTGTCGGTAGAGTCGGTTACGAGGTGTAGACCTCGTTCCAAGGTATCGAAGGACCTCGCGGGGGGGAAGAACTTTGTTAAAATAATAGGTGGGCATGGAGGTGGGCCCTAGGATCATCCTCGGGAGGCCCGCCGGGTCTGCATGTTCCTCGTACCCCGGGCCCACATCTCATTTTACTATTTTGAGCATCATCACAACCCCATGGCCTGGGGATCTCGCTCCGAGGGCCGCATGGCATAAGCTCTCTAAGGTTACGAGGTACGAGGTTTTGAGAAGCGGGCAGGCATTTTGCGAGGTCTCAAGGGTTCCGAGGTTCGTGGTGGGCATCTTGCGAAGCCCTCTTTTCGCGAGGCTTTATACTTGGCTTTTTTCCTGTTTTGCAGGGGTGAAGCTTTTCTGGGCCTTCTCTTCGTGTCTTACTTAATGGGCCGTTCAGGTGGGACTGGCCCAATAAGCCTTTCTGGGCTGGGGAGGCCCAATCCTGCTCTTTATAAGAGCGCACTTCACGCGCTTCCCTTCCATCTTCTTTCTCAACATTTTCGCCCTCTCTTTTGCCTTTTCGGTTTCTCGCTAGAGGTTCTCCAGACAGTTTCCGACGAGCCTTCGCCTTCTGCCAGTTGTGCCACCGCCCTTTCTTCGCCGGCTTTTAACAAGTAAGTTCTCGACCTTCTTCTTCCTGTTTTCCGGTTTTTTTGGCTTTTGATCTTCCCTTTCTGTTCTGCGCCCCTGGAGGGGCGATGGCGTACCGCCTGAAGTTTCGTTCTGGCGTCACGGCAGCGAAACGGCGGTGGTGGTGTTGGCGTGAATGTCTGCGCGCTTTATCCGCCATCTTTCGTCGCTCTTTTCCCCCTTTTTTCCTCGGCTTTGTGCCCTAGCGGGCAAAGGTCGTTTCTTGGTGTTTCGCGCCGGCGTCACGGCAGCGAAACGGCGGTGGTGACGGTGGGGTGAGGGTGGCGACCGCCATGCACTCGAACCCCCCGCCCTCCAACCGACGGTCGGGCCTTTGTGCTTTCTTTTGACGGTTTTGAATTTTGAGACCCTTGGAAACCCAAACGTCTCGACGGCTGATTGATGGGACGTTAGGGTCTCCGTCGCTGCTTTCCACCGCTGGCCTCCATTTCTCCTTCTCTTTCCTCCTTTTGGCGCTTCGACTTCTCTATCGCCGTCCTATCTTGTCAGAGTAGCCCCTAGGGCGCCACGTAGTTTCTCGTCTTTTACGACCTCGAATTCTCTTTCTTCCAGACGCTGTCATGACCTCGTCTTGTTCTTCCTTTTGTTGTCGTAACCTCGCGTTCTCTTCCCTTCGAAGTCATGACCTTGCATTGTTTTTCCTTGGTTACAGTGCCCGACGTCTCAACACTTCTTTCTTTTCCAGGTGCTAGCCTTCCGCGGCCTGGACATCGTTCTTTTCATGCCTAAGAGAGCCTCTGCGAGCCCTCCGCTCGGCTTCGCTTTCAGAGTTCAAGAGGGTTTTTACGAGGAGGTTTCGGAGTCCGCGGGAAGCGTAGAACTCAGCGACTCTCAGAACCCGAGGTCCCCTTCGCTGGTTTTCAGCGAGCCTTCCTCAAGCGACTCCGAGGTTTCTATCAATTCGCGCTTCTCCCATCTTCGAACGTCGTCGGGCGTTGAAGTGGCTTCGTCTTCCACCCCAGACGAGGTTGTTACTGAGGTTGAGGTGCGGCCGGATGCGGGAACGACCTCGGCGCCGCCTCCCTACGTGCCTCCGAGCTTCCCTGCGACGTATATTACTGACCCCGTATCTCGCGTTCCGTCTGTCTTCGAAGAGCGGATTCTCATGACCCCGGGTACCCCTGAGGACTATCTGTCCGAGGGAATGGCCACCGAACTCAAGCGTGAGGATCTCGTGAAGATTGCCAAAGACTTCGCCTGGCCCGAGGAAATTGAGCTGGCACTTCCCGAAGAGGGGGGCCGGCCCTTGGCGTCCTACGAGAGGTGTGTGGTCGTGCACCTCTTCAGCCTTCAAGCGGGCTTCAGCTTACCCCTGGCCCAGCACATTGTTGATTATCTGTGGGACATGAAGATCTGTCCCGCGCAGTTGTTTCCGAATGCTTGGCGGTTGCTGTGTGCCTACACGATTCGCAGTCGCGAACTCGGGGACGGGTCGAGACTCGATTTCCTGTCGGCTTTATTCCTAGCGAGGAGAGACACTCGGTCCCCAAGCCTCATCAATCTTAGCACGCCGAACATCAAGATCACCATGGCCCCTTCGAACGTCGGGTCGTGGAGGCCGAATTGGTTCTTGGTCCGCGCCGGAGGCGAAGAAGATCGAGGGGGCGCTGACGAAGGGGGACGCTGCCAGAACGTCGTCCCAACATTCCCGAGGATCTGGTGACAAAGCCGGGTCCAAGAGAAAGGGCACGGGGTCTCCTCGTGGAGAGAAGAGGAAGAAGCAAAAGGGGGATGGCCAAGGGGGAACCCTAGAGGGCGAGATGGTCGAGCGCTCTGGCTTGAAGAGCCGAGTTGTCTCGGCCACCGGGCCTCCTGCTGATAAGTTCCACTTCTTGGTCCTTCCCGGGGCGTGTCCCAAGACTGGGACAGGTCAGCTTGGACCGATGCGGTCGCATGGGCCAACAACCTCTCGGAGGCAGCCCTTAACGACGAGATCCTCCGCTACTCAGCGATGGTAAGTCTTGCTCTTTCGGGGTTGTTTTTTCTTGATTGGCTTTATTATTTTTGTTCTTGTTTTAACGTGCTCTCCTATTGCTTCAGAATACCTTCTTCGCGAACTACAACTGTGGTCGCGTCGGCCTCCTCCATAGGAAGATGGATAGGATGGAGGCGAGGCTCCAAGAGCGGGACACCAAGATTGAGAAGAGGGGAAAAAAACCTCGCAGAGGCCGAGAAACGCGTTCGCGCCGCGGAGATCGCGGTAGCGGACGAGGCCAAGGACGCCGCGAGGATCAGGGAGGAGCTGAGGAAGGCGAAGGAGGAGGCTAAGGGTTTGAAGGAAGAGAACGGGTACTTCAAGGGCAAAGTCGCAAAACTCAAGGGACAGCTATCCGCGGAGCACCAATTTTTCAGGGAAAAGGAGGCGGAGCTTCAGAAAGCTGAGGAGGAGATTACCAGGCTCTAACGGCGTGTTGTTGAGCTTAGCGAGGAGGTGGAAGCCGAGGGGCCCATGTATGTGAAGTCGGAGGCTTTTCAGGCTGAGATGGTGGAAAGTGTGAGGAAGATGTTCCACCAGTCCGTCCGGATGGGGGTCAAGCAGGCGGTCGCGAAGTACGGGCATATCGACCCCCGCATCAAGTTCTTCATCCCCAACTACGAGGAGACTATGAGGGAACTTGACGGGGAAGAGCCTGAGGTAGAATGCGAATTCTTTCTCAACGAGGACGGAACTGTGGCCAGCGAGGCGCCTACCCTGGCAGACTCCGCTCAGGGAGACCTGGAAGTCGCCGCTACAGATCCTCATCCTGCGGCAGATGTGCCAAAGACTCAGCCGTCCACGACACCTCCTCCTGCCCCAGAATCTCTCGAAGGCCCCGTCTCTGAAGCCCCGGAGATTTGAAGGACGCTGGCTTTTTATTTTTGTTGTTTTGTTGGTGGCCCTGTGGGGCTTGTAATTAAACATCTGGGCATACGTGTCCCTCCTTTTTATATCATTTTCCTTATCTCATGATTGCTTGTTTGTTCTAGCTTACTTGTATATGCTCGCACATATTTTACCCAACCCCATGGTCCGAGTGTCACAACTACTGTGGTACTCGGGCCACATCGGGTGTTTCTAATTCCGCATCGAGACTATGAGTTTTGCCCAGATGTTCACAGGAATTCGTCGAGGTCCCGAGCCTCGCTCGGACTTCGCACAATGATTATGCCGAGGTCATGAGCCCCGCTCGGACCTCGCATATTTTGTTCGAGTTTCTCCAACCCCAAGCGGGAAGCGAGGGGTGGACTTAACGAGATTCTCCAACTCCAAGCGGGAAGCGAGGGATGGACTTAACGAGATTCTCCAACACCAACCGGGAAGCGAGGTTTGGACTTAACGAGATTCTCCAACCCCAAGTGGGAAGCGAGGGGTGGACTTAACGAGATTCTCCAACACCAAGCGGGAAGCGAGGGGTGGACTTAACGAGATTCTCAAACCCCAAGCGGGAAGCGAGGGGTGGACTTAACGAGATTCTCAAACCCCAAGCGGGAAGCGAGGGGTGGATTTAACGAGATTCTCCAACCCCAAGCGGGAAGCAAGGAGTGGACTTAACGAGATTCTCCAACCCCAAGCGGGAAGCGAGGGGTGGATTTAACGAGATTCTCCAACCCCAAGCGGGAAGCGAGGGGTGGACTTAACAAGATTCTCTAACACCAAGCGGGAAGCGAGGGGTGGACTTAACGAGATTCTCCAACACCACGTTTTTATTTTTGAGAGAGATTTTGAAAATTCCACAACCCTTTATTCACAAAAAGAGGTAACGGAGTTCAGAGAGTTTACACAAAATATTTCTGTAATCGGTCGACGTTCCATGTCTTGTTGAGGGTACGCCCCTCGTTGTCTTTGAGCTTAAAAGTTTCGGGAGCGACCTCTTCGCCGAGGATGTATGGCCCCTCCCAGTTGGGGTCTAGCTTGCCACCTTCGGTTCTCCTCAGGACGAGATTGCCCGTGGCCAGGAACCGAGGTCTCACCCTCTTGTCGTGGTAGACGGCCACGCGACGCTTGTATTCCCTGGAGCGAAGGTCGGTCACTTCGCGTAGCTCGTCACGGAAGAGCAACTCGACCTTGAGACTGGCCTCATTCTCTTTTTCATTGAAATCAAACACCCTTGCTGACGGGACCAGGGTTTCTACCGGGACTAGGGCCTCCGCCCCATAAGTTAAGGCGAAAAGGCGTCTCTCCGGTCGCGCGGCGCGCGGTGGTGCGGTACGTCCATAGGACGAGTGGGAGAAGCTCTGCCCAACGACCTTGTCCCATGCCCAACCGTTTCTTCAGATCGGACAAGATGCGGGCATTGACGTTCTCTACTTGGCAGTTGGACTGAGGATGGGCCACAGAGGAGAACTTGAGGGTTATGCCCAGGTCTGAGCAGAATGTCCAGGTCTCCTCGCAATCAAACTAGGGGCCATGGTCGGTCATGATGGTCATGGGAACGCCGAAACGGCAAACGAGGTTCTTCCACAGAAAGTCGCAGACCTTAGCCCCGTGATCTTCGCCATTGCTTGTGCCTCAACCCACTTTGTGAAGTAATCGACAATGACAAGGATATACCGCACCTGGCCGACAACCTTGGGAAAGGGGCCGAGAATGTCCATCCCCCACATCGCGAAGGGACATGGCGCGTGGATGGAGCGTCGCTGCGAGGTCGGGGCGTGCAAGAGGTTACCGTGCTTCTGACATCCGTCACATCTCTGGACATAAGCCCTTGCGTCTTGCCGAAGGGTGGGCCAGAAGTACCCCAAATGGGCGATTTTATGCGAAAGGGTTCGCCATCCTGGGTGGCCGCCACAGACCCCTTCATGGGCCTCATAAAGGATGTGATCCGTGGGTTCGGTCGGGACACACAATAGATTGGGCTCGGCATAGCCTCGGCGATAAAGGCAGCCACCTATGACGCAATATCGCGCCGCCTGCATTTTCAGCTTCCTGGCGTGTGCGGGATCCTCTGGGAGGACTCCGCTCTCCACATACCGTGTTATCGGGATACTCCAATCCCCCGAGGCGATAGATAGAACCTCGCTGTTCACACTCCGCGAGAGTTTTCGTTCTACCATTACGCGGTTCCCCACTTCAAGGGGGAGGGCGGATCCTAACCTCGCAAGCGCATCTGCTTTGGTGTTCGAGGTTCGCGGGATGGACTCCACCGCGAAGGTTTCCAGGAACGATACCAAGGCTTTGACCTTTTCTCGGTACGCGGGCAGGAACCACGTTCTGGTGTCGTACTGACCGTTGAGTTGGCGCGCCACCAACTCGGAGTCGGTGTAGACCCTGATTTTCCGGGCACCACTGAGGAGCGCCATCTCGATTCCAGCGATCATGGCTTCATATTCGGCCTCGTTATTGGTGGCGTCGAAGGCGAAGTTAAGTGAGTACTCCGTCTCGATCGAGGGCCCAGCGAGGAATACGCCAGCCCCACCACCGGCGTCACATCGCGAGCCGTCAATGAACACCTTCCACTCTTCCGAGCTTGTTTCTGTATCAGGGAAGGTGACCTCCACCATGAAGTCAACGAGGTAGCTGATGTCGAACTCGGAGAGCTCGACTGCCCACTTCGTCATTCGCTCGGAGAGGGCGGGCTGGTGGAGGATTTGTCGAAGTGGGAGGTCAGACAGGACCTGAATGGGGTGCGCATGGAAGTAAGGGCGCAGACGCCTTGCGGCGGTCACAACTGCCAGAGCCATCTTCTCTGCTGGGGAATATCGCTGCTCTGCGGGCTGAAGCACACGACTCATGAAATAAACTGGGTGCGTGGCCTTTTTGGTGAGCACCGCGCTGACCGTCTCGGGGCTAACGGCCACATAAAGTTGCAAGTCTTCACCCGCCAACGGGGGCGACAATGTGGGGAGCTTTGTCAGGAAGGCCTTTAGCTCAGAGAAAGCGAGCTCAAGATTCTCATCCCACACGAACTTGTCATTCTGCTTGAGAGCCGCGAAAAAGGGCAGGGACCTTTCCGCCAAGCGGGAGCAGAACCTCCCAAGGTAGTTGAAGGCACCGTTGAGCCGTTGCACCTCGGTGCGAGACCGTGGTGACCTCATAGAGAGGATCGACTCGACCTTGGCAGGGTTTACGTCGATGCCCCGTTCGCTAATCATAAAGCCTAAGAATTTTTTTGATGACACGCCGAAGACGCACTTCTCGGGGTTCAGGCTGAGACGGTTGTGCCTGAGAGTTGCGAAGACCTCAGCGAGGTCGACCAGATGCTCCTCAGGGGTCTTGCTCCGAACAACAATGTCGTCGAAATAAGCCGACACGTTCCGCCCGAGATGGTTCTTGAAAACGCGGTCGACGAGGCGTTGAAAGGTGGCCCCCGCGTTCTTCAGCCCAAATGGCATGACTTTGTAGCAATAAGTGCCTCGCTGGGTGATGAAGAATGTTTCCTCTTCTTCTCGCGGGTTCATCAGAACCTGATTGTACCCCGAGTACGCGTCGAGGAAGTTTAAAACCCCGTGACCTGCGGTTGAGTCAACGAGCTCGTCGATCAAGGGCAAGGGGTAACTGTCTTTGGGACAGGCTTTGTTGAGGTCCTTGAAATCGACGCACATTCTCCACTTCCCGCTGGCTTTTTTGACAAGCACGACGTTGGACAACCACCGGGGGTATTGAACCTCGCGTATAAATCCTGCAGCCAGCAATTTAGCCACCTCGTCATTTGCGGCGCTCGCCCTTTCTTCATTCATTTTTCTTCATCGCTACACCATGGGGCGAGTGGTGACATCGACGTTCAAAGAGTGCTGGGCCACGGTTCGCGGGACACCTCGGAGGTCGTTTGCAGTCCAAGTAAACACGTCGCGGGACCCAGCGAGCAAGGTTTCTAGCGACGTCGCCGACGCCCCCGAGAGGCATTCCCCGAGATAGATCTTCTCAGACTCGCTCTCGAAAAGGGATATCACCCTTCTTTCTAGCTCTGGAGTGGGGACCGTGAAATCCCGGACTTCGAGGTCGGCCTCGCCGGGAGATTCCACCATGAACACTGGACACTTTTGTTTTGCAGAGGTCGCGTAGCAAACGCGACCCTCCTCCTGATTGCCTTTAACCTCTCCAACCCCGCCATCGACGGGGAACTTCATCTTCAGGTGATAGATAGAAACTACCGCCTAGAACTTCATCAGGGAGACTCTTCCAATGATTGCATTCCACACCGAAGGCAGGCGCACCACCGTGAACTCCACCATCTCGGTCCTCCTGGTGGAGCCGGTGCCAAGCGTCATCCAGAGGTCGATGAGACCTACCACGTCGACTTCGTCTCCCGAGAAGGACGTGAGTTTCCCAGCGTAGGGCTTCAAGGATGTCTCGGAGATGCCCAATTGCTCGAACGCGCCATAGTACATGATGTCCACGGAGGATCCCGTGTCCACCAGAACTCGCTTAACCATCTTTGAGCCCATTTGAGCGTGGACCACCAAGGGTTCGGAGTGCGGCATGTGAAGCCCCTCGGCATCTTCGGACGAGAAGGACAAACCCACGTGGGCCCGCGAGGTTTGTGCGACGCTTAATACCGAGGGCTCATGATGGCTTTCCCTCGCGTATCTCTTCCGCTCTGCCTGGCTTGACCCAGCCGGTGATGGTCCGCCCGAGATGGTATGAATGTACCCGTCGTGCGTCGTCGCTTGTCCAGACCGGGCCTGCTTCGCGGGCGCCTGCTGCTCGACGTTGTTGTTGTTGTTAGCCTGAGCCCGACTCGGGCCTTGCGGCTCGAGGTTGGCTCCTGACGCGGGGTTGACGCGGCCTTTTTCATTTGGGTCGTGCGCGGGACCTCCCTTGCTTCGGTAACCCCGCAGTCTCCCGCCAAAGCAGTTCCAACCTCCGCCACCGCCTCCGCGGTTGTTGTTCCGGTTATTGTTGTTGTTGTTGTTGTTGTTGTTGTTGTTGGGGTTATGTGCCTGCGTCACATACGCATCGCGTGCAGCCGGCGCGGCCACCTTTGCCTTCCCCTTGGCCTCGGCGACGATCTCTTTGTCAGTTCGTGGTCGCGAGCTCTGGTTGGCGGCATCCTCGGCGTATACTTGGGCCGTGATCCGGGCGCTCAGGCTTTCGTACGTCTCCGGATTCTTCAAGAAAATGCGGTTCTTGAAATCCCCGATGCGTAGGTTGCCCATGAGGGTGTCGCGCACCGACGACTCGTCGACGTGCGAGATCTCCGCCACAGCGGTCGTGAACCTTGTGAAGAAGGCACCCAAAGACTCGCTCTCCCCCTGCTCGATTTCGCGGAGATCTCGCATGTTCTTCTTGCGCTTCCTGGAGCCGTTGAAGTGAGTGACAAAGGAGTCCCTCGGGGGTGCGCCGCCCTGCTCGAAGCCTTGGAATGGTAATGGATTTGGCGGCGCGACGTACGTCCATCCCGGAGGGACCACGAACGGGCAGCCCGGAGGCCCCGCAGCTGTCCATTGCGTAGTCTCCGGCATGTTGTCGGGGTGTTGAGGGAAGAAATTGTTTGGGCAAGCCATTTTGAGGGAATCGAAGCTAAGGTTTGCACGAATCGAGGAACTACTTAGGATGAAGAAGTTCCCACAGACGGTGCTAGTGATGAAACCCGAAATAACCGGTTCGCTAAAAGACAAGAAACGGGGCTATTATATTCGATTGTGCGAACACTTGCTTCTTTATTTATGATTTTCTTTACAACGAGATTGTAATATCACGAGGTTACAAACCAACGAGGTTACAAACGCTGGAAAGTTTACACCCTAGATCTCCTACGATTATCCGAGATCTCGACCTAACAATGTTCGAGATCTCCTAATTGCTAGACAATTCTAAGTATTGCTTGTTTGGCCTCTTGAGCGAGGTGGGTCTAGCGGGATTGTGTTGACGACTTGCGAGATCGGGCAACGAAGCCTTTGTTGTGAATGAGAATGAGGTGTAGGCAGCTTGTAAGATGGTGTAGCGAGATCTTCGGTGTGAGCAGAAACTTTGTGAGACTTGAAGTCTTTTTGTGGACTTCACTTGTCTATAGCGAGGCCTTTTGACGATGTTTCGATCACGTCGATCTTCAACGAGCAAGATAGTTCTTGAGTTCAAGATGTTTTTCGACCACTTTTCCATACGAGATTCTCCTCTATTTATAGAGGATTGGGGGGTCGAGTTCTGATCATCGTCCGATGTGGGACGCCCGAGATCAAGGGCTCTGATTGGTCTAGCGGCGAGGCAGCTTGTGATTGGCTCGGGAGAGTGGCGCTAGTTGAGTGGTTCTGGTGGGCGGGCGTGTCGGTAGAGTCGGTTACGAGGTGTAGACCTCGTTCCAAGGTATCGGAGGACCTCGCGTGGGGAAGAACTTTGTTAAAATAATAGGTGGGCATGGAGGTGGGCCCCAGGATCATCCTCGGGAGGCCCGCCGGGTCTGCATGTTCCTCGTACCCCGAGCCCACATCTCATTTTACTATTTTGAGCATCATCAGAGAACACTGAGAGCATTCCAAGAAAGAAGACGACGTCGACGATCAAAAATAATAGAGAAAACGTCAATCTAATATTTGAAACATAAAAGTTCCTAATACTATTCCAACACTCTTCTCTTCTTCCGAGTAGTACTCCACCCACAACGTTTGATGTGCATCATATTTTTACTATATAGCTTAAATTACGTTCTTAATTGGAGAGTTTTGTACACTTTTGTTAGAGTAGTTTTTCTTTTAACAAGACTATAAATATAGGTGGTTTTCAAGTTTTATGTTCACTATAAATACCTTATGGATCTTCTTCAAGCCTTCTTGATCAAAGTAATCTTGTAATATGGTACATGCCTATAAAAGTTATCTTCATTTTCACATTTATCACGGGGTATAAAAAGAGGTGATTAGGGATTACTACTAATGTTGGCTTTTTGTGGTAGATGCTTCATTATATGAGGTCTAGAGGTGCATAGAAATTCCAATTAAAATGAATCATGGAAGAAGCATAAATAAAACGGCCGCACTTTTCAACATAAACGACATAATATTAATATTATCCGAAGATCTTCACAATCTTTAAAGTTGGATTGGATTGTAAATTTATGATAACGTGTCCTAGCATTTGAGGCAGCATTGTATTTTTGTGGGCTCCATGCAAAACGACACAATCACAATCAACTTATGGGCCCCGCTTATTTTAGCCGTCCTGATGGAACACGTTGCTGACTACTGAGCTAATAGAGTGCATATAATAATAATATTTGGCCCAACAATTCATTGTCTTGCAGGTTATATAATTGTCGATAGTTGACAATTTAATATTAGAAGTATTTCTTAACAAGTTTAAGCTTATGACTAGTTCAACGTACTATATAGCCTATAGGAATTATCATTTCAATCTTTGGCCCGACAATACATTGGGTACGTGAGCTGACCCTAAGCATCTCATAATACTATATTCAATTCATAACATATATGTATGGAATAATTACCTATCAAGCTTAAGATTTTTTCTGTAATTGTATTTGTCTAGCAGGTTGTATTGTCAGCACCGTTCTAAAAATTCCCGCCTAGTTCTGTCTAGGTTCCGCCTAGACGTTGAAAGGTGCTAGCATGTCCAGCCTTATAGTATGTCTAGGCTTTCGTTTAGGCAGCCTAAGCGCTAGGGGATCCCTCTCCGTCTAAAGTCCGCCTAGCGTTTTTTAGAAGACTGATTGTCAATTGTCACTGATGTTTGTACATGATTGTAGCCTGGAGGAAAAAAATTAAACCAGGGTACAATGAAAAAAAATTCCAAATTAAAACATAGTTGGCAATGACTATGTTTATAAAATAATCCATGATCCATATCTAAGTTGATAATTTGCAGCTGGTTAATGTCATCATTGGTGATTGGCGTTGTCCGCGAGAGATTGAGTTGGTCAAGTCTAACAGCCTTTACTTACTGGCCCGCTTTCAGAGTCGGAGTATCGCATACGTCTTCGGGTAGTACAACTCTGTAGCGGACTTTATTGTTAAATCGTTCCATCATTTTTCTTCTATCCCTCTTGCAATCGACTCGGATTTTTAGAACCTCATATATAAGAATGTTTTAGGACCTTCTCTTGTTGTTTAAGAAGCCCCATAATTTCTTTACCCATCAAAAAAAATAAAATAATCCATGGTTGCCCGCTTAGTTGAGAGGAGTCAGTAGTTGGGCAATGGATCCCTTCGGGGAAAAAATAGCTAAAATACTTGTATGATTTTTTTTTGTTAAGAGAGAGAACTTTATTTAACTATCTGTTGAGGAGATTTTTGTGTAATCCCAGGCTTTTCATGTGTCAAAATACGATCATCATTCATCACAGCAATAATCAAGATCGCTTCTTGACAGGAGACAACCTTGTTTCACTTTCAACACAAAATCTCTTTTTATCCAAAATCCACTTTTAGTATTCTTGAAATCCGTGCAACTCTCTCTACTTTTTTACGTTTTTCAAGACACTAAAAATCACTTTTCACCCAAAAATTTATTTCTACCCACAAGTGAAACAACCCCCAATTTACACTAGATATCAGGTGAATATGACGTCGCACGTATGTGCATAACTAACGGCATGCATCATCATAGCTAGGCAGAATACATCAATAGACACTCCAACTTGTAAATTTTTTTCAACCAGCCTCCTGTACTAAAAAATGTTCAAATAAACACCTAAACTTAATTAAATTTGTTCAATCAAACACTTTAAACTGACGTGACGGTGCGCGTGAAGTCTAATCGACACTTTAGCGAGTTCAATTTGATGACATTTCTTTTTTTTTTAATTTCCTTTTTTCTTATTTGTTTTTAATAATGTAAAAACATAAAAAAAAATTCCTATCTCCTTTAATTACTTTTCTTTTTTCCCCTTCTTTTACTTTTTTTTTCTCACATCCTCTTTCATTATACTGGATAAAAAATTAAATTAATTTTTCCACTTCTTTTACTTTTTCTCACATCCTCTTTCAACCCTAAACACCTCTAAGAAGGAAGAAACCAGAGAGAGTCAGGGACGAAGGTCACAAGTTCATTAAACTGATAAACAACCCTAAGAAGGAAGGAACCAGATCTGATTGGTCATTCCCAATTGCCGCCGGTCATATTAAACGACTCTTGGTCTACCGGCGGTGAAGATTCGAACTTTTTCTTCGAGTTCGTCGTTCCGTCCTCACCCCTCTAGTTCTGGATCTGGTTTCCTTTTACCGACGGTGAAGATTCGAACTCTTTCTCCGACTCCGTCGTTCCGTCCTCACTCTCTGGTTCCTATGCCGGCGGAAGAAGACCTAATTTTGGCTTTCTGGATACTTTGAATGAGGAAGAAGACCGCCGGCGGAAGAAGACCCAAATTTGCCGGCGGAAGAAGACCTAAATTTTGCTTTTTGTATATGAGGAATTACCATCATTGAAGACCCATTCAAAGTATCCAGAAGATCCAAATTTACCATGAAATTTGGGTTTTTGGGAATTTATTTTTGCTTTCCGTATATAGACCATTCAAAGTATCCTTGAAATTTGGCTTCCGAAATTGAATCAAGGAATTTTCTGGCTTTCTTATTATTAATCCTGCCATTGAAGACCCAAATTGGTTGGCTTCTTGATCACTTATAAGGAATTTTGCTTTTTTATACATTTATCTATATAATAATGGAATTTTTTTTTTTTACTTGTGTGAGTTGATTTTTTTGTCTTGAAATTGAGTCTTGAGTTGTATTCTTACGTGGCAAAATACTAACCCAAATTTTGGCTTAGGTGGCTTAACAAAATGTACACGTCAGCGCGCGTAATATTCACTTAGAGCTTCCGTGTTTAAAAGTGAAAAAATAGTTAAGTTGAGGTGTTTCTTTGAAACTTTCATAGTACGGGGGACTGATTGAAAAAAAGTTACAAGTTCGAGTGTCTGTTGATGTATTCTGCCATCACAGCTATATATAAACAGATCGAATGGCTACTTTCAGATAAAAGTACAAAGTTTAGGGTACTAGAATAAATATAAAGACGTACTGGGCCTCCGAATATATATAAAGACCGGGCCTGAATAGGGTACAAGTCGTGTTTTTGGTTTTTGAAATTTACCCTAATATTTAGGGTTCACAAACGGTCGGGTCGCCCGCGCATTCACATGTTTTGTGCTCCTTTGTCTTGTATTGTACATTGTATTAAGGCAAGAGTTTTATCAAAAAAAGTAACTTAAGGCCAAAAAAATGTATAAAAATTGATCTCAGAGGATGAATTAGTCAATAATAAGATATTTTCACCAATAATTTAACTTAAAAAGGACGTTTATGAATGATGATTGAACACATTTTTCAAATAATATTGATAATAGAATTGAGTTAATTAAGACCAACAAGATGAATTTGAGATGAGAAGATTTCAGAAGGAGAAGAACCGAAAAGTGAGTAGAGAGAGCTGGAGCAAACATGCTCTATTCCATTTCATCAACTCTAAATCAGTTCACAAAGGAACTTTACAACTCGATTTATATGATTTGAAAAGTTTAAATTTCTCCATTTTGGAGATTCTATTGGTAGTGCATTTTGATTGCCCTAAAACTTTCCTGGTTTGATCAGGCTAACAGACCAGCCCTATGTTATTTTGTATATTTTTCTTGTTCAAGTCTTCCTAAATTTGCGAGTGGGTTGGACGGACCAGTCCAGTCTTATATATTGTATTTTATGTCCCTTATATTATGGGATGGAGGAAGTAATAATGATGAATGATGGTGTTGATTTGATGAAAAAAGAATTCAATTCACTTTGGACCAGAAAAAAATAATTCAATTGACAAGTGGATGATCTCTATTTGATTAATCAAAAAGCGAACCGACGGTCTGGGTTTGTATGATTGGGCTTCTTGGAAGCCCAAAATAATTTTAGCTAAGTTCCAATCCAAAGAAAAGGCTGGGCTTCGTGTGAATCATCAATCATAGTCTTCCCATCCCTTCTCGCAAGTAATGAAAGAATCCTACTGGTCAATGTTTTGTTTTTATTATGCTATTAAGATATCCTCTTTTTTTCTTTTTTTAAATGAGGAACCACCTTTGGTGGTAAACCTCAGGTCCGTAAACTAGCCAGGAAAGCTCACGAACCAGGTAAATCGGCTTGCACCGACCGGCTCAACCTAGTAATGGAAGAATGGTGAGACTTGGTTTTTCACCCAAGTTTAGGAGCGCTATTTTTTTTCTGGTCTTGCCTTTTGGCTCGCCCAGTTCGATCGATTGGACACCGCTCCACATCCGGACCGGGTACTTCGTGGCCCCATTTTAGGGGAGACCCTCCCAATATAAGTTTCTCCATACATGCCTCCAGTGGGATTCGAACTTCGAATCTCTTGGACAACACTTAAGGAGTCTAGCACCACTTTACCACTGGACCAACTGAGTATTAGTAAGTTTAGGAGCGCTATATTCAAGTAAACCGTAACCTCAAGGGATGATTTTTTTTTTAACAAAATATTCTTTTCAACATGTTAAATTATTAATATGAAATATCTTGGAAAAAAAATCGATAGCAACACAAAAAAAAGCACAACGGTTCGATCATCTTTTCCCCCTACTTTTCAACACAAATCTAGTGGATGCTCTAGACGAGTCCAAATAATACTTGTGACGACTCTACTCCTTACCCTATAAAAAAACACAACGGTTCAATCAATTTTTTCCTCTACTTTTCAACACAAATCTTTTTCATTCTGCCTCAAGTACCAGTTAAAGCTCGAGCTTTGGTTCGTGATTCGAGATGATGTTAAGGTGTAGTCCGATTTCTGTGCTTTTCCAGGCGAATCGTCACACCTCTCTCAGTTAGCCCAATGTTGTCTCTCTCTCCGACAACTCTATACACCTATGTTAGATCTCTTTTAACCCGCGAAATTGCCTTTCTCCTGCATGGTCCTTAGCATCTCCTACTTCACTCAGTGTTTGTTGTTTATTTACCTTGTTACTTGCAGTGACGAACGCAGAACAAATTTCAAGGAGGGGCATGATTTCTCCTATGAAGTTAATAATTCGGGAATTATCGACTAGTTTAGTTAGTCAATATTCTTAAATATGAAATATTTATACTTATTTAATTATAAAAGGGATTAAAGTATTAAATGTGAATGAAAAAAAAACTAAAATAGAACTATAATTTGAGAATTGTCGACGAGTTTAGTTAGTCAATATTCGTAAATATGAAAAATTTATACTTATTTAATAATAAAATTTTATTTTATTGAGTAAAGTATTAAAATGTGAATTGAACCTTGGTGGATTGCATATAAAGTTGAGTAATAAACCATTTTAACTAGTTAATTTTCATATTTTTAATACAAATTATTTTAAATTTATCCGTATTAAAACCTAAAACTTACATACATATTATTAACAAGTTCGACCTAAAGAGGGGCACGGGCCCACCCATACAAATTATTTTAAATTTGTTGGCTTGTCCTTGTTTATTGCCACTTCTGGTTGATTTGTTCTTTGTTCCTCAGTCCATTAGACATGTCGTACTTCTAATTACTTTCCTAATAAAAAAAAATCTTTTTCCTCTTCTTCTGTACCACGCAAAGAACACTACTTTCCAATACTGTCGACATGTGATCGATCCAGCACACTTCTTGGAACCGGTCAACACGAGAAACGTAGCAGGCAATTTCACATATACTTTAAAAAAAACATTTTTTATGATGTAATAACTTTAAAAAAAAACATTAACGACAAAAGAAAGTAACAGCCTCAACTAAACCCCGGTTGCCCACTTCTCCCGGCGGTCCGAGTCAGCAGCAGCCATGGCGCGGTGCTGAATTTTATGAACAATCCCGTAGCAGGCGGGGAGTGGGCCCCACGCTCACTCGTTTTTGACCGTTGACCACCCGCTCCCTACGTGACGTCCTTCTCTCTCTCTTTCTTCTCCGCCCGCCTCAAAATCTACTAACTATTGCGTCCTTAATTTCAAAACTTGTATTTAGCTCTGTTTGTCAATGGACGAACTTTCTATACCATCCGCTTTTTTTCCTTTCAGGTTTCACACTTTTTTTATTACTATTATATTTTCATCATTAGTCATTACTACTCCGACGACCGATTCCACGCTTTCTCTCTGTCTATCCCCTTACCAATTCCTTATCTCGTGAGCAACTAATGACAAATCCCTAATCCTGACTGGAAATTTCGCTTCCTGTGGCAACCGGCAACAATCGGCGATGGATCTGTCCGATATAAGGCGGGGGATGGGGATGAACGCCCAGACGGCGGCGGATAAGGCCGTGGCGGCTATTGGTTGCGGATACGATCTCACCGCCGATTTTCGACTGACTTCCTGCAAGTCCAAGTCCTCCGGCGCCGGAACCAGCTTGATCGAGTTGGATCATAGCGTCACCAGGGACCTAGTTCTTCCCGGCGGTATCGTCGTGCCTAGGGTATCGGCGTCGATCAAGTGCGATAAAGGGGAACGTACTCGAATCTGCTCCGACGTCCTCAATTTTAACCAGGTTGTTAGGGTTTTATAATTATCCGGCCCTAAATTTAGCTACAAAATTTTGTTTATGCTTAGTGTTGTTAGAATTCAATTCTCTGCTACAACAATTTCAGGTTCTGTCAAGTAATTTGATTCTTTGTTTATTGTGTAAATTTGTTATAGCATAATTGGAAATCTAGTGAGAATGGTTGCCTATTTGGTTCGTTGTTGAGTTGGTAGTAAATAATTTTGGAGACTATTCTTTGCTTATCCAAATTATACACATAAAAGGCACTAAGAAAGCAACTAAGTGAGCTTGTGATGAATTACAGATGTCGGAGCAATTCAATCAAGAAATGTCTCTCTCTGGTAAAATTCCTTGTGGCCACTTCAACACGATGTTCAATATGAAAGGGAGCTGGCAGAAGGATGCAGCTGTGACAAAAGCCCTGGCTTTAAACGGATGGTGGATAAGCTTGTATACGGTCGAGCTAGCAAAGTCGCAGGTTAAGCTATCTGAGGATGTGAAGCGGGAAGTGCCTTCTTCATGGGACCCTGTTGCATTGGCCGAGTATGACAACTTCACTTTGATTCGTATGCTCTTCCTACTTCTGTATGACTGTAGATGTTGTTGCTTGCTTGTTTCTGATGCGATATTCTGCCCTTTACTTGTAATTTTCATGTTACTCATTTGGATTGCATCTTTCTTTGTCATGATTAGTAAGGCTGCTTTGTTTTAGATGTTTGAGAGGCAGTATCCAGATATGATTTCATATTTATAGAATTCAAACAGTGAAGCCATGAAACACTAAGAGACTAAGTAGCACAAGTTATTGGTTACTCAGGTTCATTGAAAAGTATGGTACTCATATTATTGTTGGGGTGAAGATGGGAGGCAAAGATGTTATCCACATGAAGCAACTCCATAGCTCCAATCTTCCGCCAACTGAGCTACAGGCGCTCTTGAAGAAATTAGCTGATGAGAGATTTTCTCAAGAGGATAACTCCGTGCAACACTCTCCAGCTTCATCCACAGGAAAGCACAAGGTATGGATTTCCTGAAATTCTTAATCATGCATCTGTTTGCTGGTATAACAAACTATTATGGAAACAAAATGCAAAATGTGTAACCAAGATACAATCTTCTAGAGTCTAGAACTGCCTATTACCTTAATTTTTAGTCAAAGGACTATTCTTCGAAAATTTTCTCTACAGCTGCACTGCATATTTATGTTATATGTATTATTGCTGATTGCTCAACCAAAATTGAGTTTTGAAATGCAACAGAAGGAATCTCACTCCTGTATGATTTATTAGGACAAAAGAGGTAGCGATTGGGAGCTCCGACTAGCATTAGCCCACTCATTTCGACCAAATGTATCTGTTCACTCAAAGGATAATGTAAGGTTTCTTATTTATTCTTCTTTGTAGGTTCTCTTATACTATGATCTGAAATGAGCATAATATAGCCCCTGTGTATTCATTCGAGTTATCCCATATATATGCAGGATGTACTTAGCGTTAGGGTTAGAAGGGGTGGAGTTGATTTGGGTCACCACAAGCAATGGCTTTCAACCATAGCAGAGTCTCCAACTGTCATATCAATGTCATTTGTGCCCATCACTTCGCTTTTGTATGGGGTGCAAGGCTGTGGATTTCTTAGCCATGCTGTCAATTTGTATCTGAGATGTAAGTAATAGTATTGCTCATTTACATCTTGAAAATTTTCCTTTATGAAGTCAATCATGCAAGAAATAAGTTATTACAGCTCTAGTTCAGCATTCAATTCAAGGGTTTTTTACATTCTGCATCCAGATAAACCACCAATTGAGGAACTCGCTGAATTTCTCGAGTTCCAATTGCCTCGACAATGGGCTCCGCAATATAATGATCTACCTTTAGGGCTCCATCGTAAGAGAGGCATTTCACCTAAGCTCCAGTTCTCTTTTATGGGACCAAAGCTTTCTGTTAATACTGAGCAGGTAACTAGTCTATGTTACCTTTCTGTTTACAACTTTACACAGTTATATGTTGGAAACATCTTCTTGCCTAGAGCTTTGCGGACTTGATTGAACTTAAGAAAGTTTCAAACTTGTTGCCCCCAATTAAAACTTTTGTTTTAAAGAAATTGAAACTACCAACTCTGAATTCGAAATGTATGCATATCTAAAGCAATCAATACATGTTCAGATATCATTATATCAGAGCTTAACCTCATGAATAAAGTTACTTATTTTTTATGAAAAGGGAATGAAATTAGTTTGTTCTAATGGATTTTGGATAAAATTCATAACAGGTGAACACTGGAACCCTTCCAGTAACCGGAATGCGTCTATTCTTGGAAGGAAAGAAGAGTAATCACCTAGCGATCCATCTCCAGCACCTCTCATCCGTTCCCAAGATCCTCCTCCATCTCTCAGATGACACTGATTATCATTACAGTAACAAGAGAAATCACGACACCACCAGTGATAAAGATTATTATGAGCCTCTTAAATTAAGCATCTTTTCTCACGTCTGTACAGCACCAGTTGAGCACCATAGCTCAACTATGGAAGAAACCGCATCCATTGTGACCAAGGCTCGGCTCGAGGTTAAGCATGTTGGAATGAAGAAAGTCCTTTTTCTGAGGCTCGGGTTCTCAACGGTCCCATCTGTCAAAATCCGAAGGTCAGAGTGGGACGAGCCTTCATCGTCATCTAAAAAATCAGGCATGTTTTCGAATCTGATCAGTGGAAGAATTAGCATGGGTCTTACGCCACAGCCAATGGAGCCTCAGAAGCCGGATATAAACTCAGCCCTTTTCCCCGGAGGCCCACCCGTGCCTGCTAAGCCACCTAAGCTTGCAACTATTGTGGATATGAAGGAGATGGTCAGAGGCCCAGAAGATTATCCTGGATATTGGGTGGTTACTGGAGCTAAGCTGTGTGTGGAGAGTGGCAAAGTATCGATAAGATTGAAGTACTCGTTGCTGGCTGTTTTTTCGGAGGATCCTATGTTGATGGATGATGAGTAAGGAGAGTTTTGGGGTATGTATGATGCTGTAAAATTGTATTCTTTTGTCTGTCATGAACTCCATACAGGATCATTCATATTTTGTCCAAAGATGCAAATCTCTCTGTAAAGATCTCAAGATGTATTTGTAGAAATAGTAAACTAGGGTCAACACTTGTTGTATGATGTTTGTCAAGATTCAAGAACATTGATTTCAAACAAGCACGCAAACTCCTAAACCCAAGAATCCGAATCTAAGGAAAAACTGATCATTGCTTGTTCTGAAAGTGGTTTCAGATACTCAAAGAACAATGAAGAAAAAGGCAGAGATTATTGCTTGTTCTGAAATGTATAAAAGTTCATTCAGATTGTACAATTTTTTGCTAATTCAGAGGCGTCAGAGCTATAAAAGTAAAATATATACATAATTAATACAGATAATCCTCTGAAAATCACCAGCTGATTGTCTTGTCTGATGAGCCTTAGACAAACAGTGCCTGTACGTTATTTAATTTCTTATTGTAAGCATAACTTCTCCTCTACCATCCAACAGACCCTAAGAAGCTGCAAAAACACAATCAAAATCAGATTTCAATGAAATTAGGGGCCAAAATTTCAAACAATTGATCCACTCCTAACAAGAATAAAACACAAACTTGGCAAACCATTGAAGAATAAAACATGATTTGCAGGCAGGCAGGACAAATGCTTTAAAATGATAATCTGTACTATAAGAACGATTGAAAAAACAGAAGAGATCTATCTATTGATATAGATTATGAGTATGATGAGTAAATGACCTGACGGTATGAATGGCCATGTGATGAGTGAGGAAATGGAACAAGAAATGAGCTCCGTGAAAGATGACTACCATCCCTGTGCATCCTAGCACCAACAGCTCCACCATCATCTTCAAACAAATAACTTGAAGAAATCAACAATCACAGAAACAGAAGCGTAGAAGGATGATGGTGATTTTGGTTTTTGTGTGTGGGAGAGTTTTGAAGAAGCCGTCTGTTAGGACTTTGGATGATGGAGATGGAGAAAGTCAATCTTAAATAAAATTCAGTTCTACTACAAGATACATTTCATTTTCCACGCAAATTGATCAATATTAGACATAATTGGTTAATATAATTAGAGGTAACCGACTAGTAAGTTTATCATAAGAAATTATTAAAGAGTTTAATGTACAAATAGACTGTATAATTCAGAGTGATTATTCATCAAAAGAATTCTGAGAACAATATTCCTTTCTTGGGTTATTAATATGTAGCGATATGATTAGTGTTTAATCTATGTCAATGGTTTCCTTGTTTCGTTAATGTCTCCATTGTAGAAGTACAATTTTCTAAACTTACTGTGCTATGTTTTGAATTGTTCTGTTATTTTAAGTGGAATTATAAAATAACGACCCCGACCACTGAAAAAGCTCAGCACCGCCGCTGTCCCTCTCAGCCGCCCTAGTAACCGCTGGTAGGTAATCCGTTTTTTTAGATTATCTGTTTTGAGTGTTTGTTGTTTTAATTAGTTAATTATTATTTTATTTTATTTTTTGAATAGGTAAAAATTCGGGGTACCAGAGAGACCTGGTAGCCCGAGAGGCTATCAAGAGATAGCAGCCGAGAGCTCGGCAAGCAACAAGCTAAATAGATAACCACAAGTAAGGTAAAATACAACAACCGAAAAAAGGAAAATGAAACAAGGTTGGAAGCTGGAGAGAAACGCGCGATAAGTCAAAGCGCCATAGGACTGGAGGTCAACCCTGAACGATCCAGAGGGATGCACAAAGGACCACTGACGAGTCTCCATCAAAATAAAGAACCATCAGGAGCCGCTAAAGCATCACGACCAAGCCTAGCAATCCAAGTCCAACCTCAGTTCCCAATCTCGATGATGTACCTACAAGTAACTGGAGGTCAGCAAAAGGCCACAAGCAAGGCAAGGGAAAGCATGCAAACACCACGAATCTATGAGTAAGATTGAACGGACGAGTATGACACTTCCGCGGGTTATAAACCAAGGCGTATAGTGCCGCCGGATAGCAAGATGAGATCCAAAAGATCAAACTCTAAACGGAACCCCAACACGACCATAACAAACACCCATAAATTCATACTAAACGAGCCTGCCAAGCCAAGAGCCACACAAGGAAAGAAAACCAGGAGCTAAAAACAAAAACAACAAGAATCAAATGGGCCAGATCCACCCACAACTTCTAACGGGCCAAAACCCACAAATCACACACAAGAATATAACGTGGTCAACTAATATGGGCTTTTTTATTCTTCTTCTCTTGCGAATATGGGCTTCTTATAACAAAACAACAAAACCCTAAAGGGCATAAGCCCAAGATCAAAAAACAATCAAAGGCCGAACCAAAGCCACGTAGAAGTCTCCAAGTTCACAAAAACACAATTAAGAGATAGATCCACAAAAGGCCACGTGGCCATCATCTTCTTCAAACTCAAAGTAGCAAAAACACGCAGCTTGTACGGAGGGCACTCAAAGTGCAAAACTGGAAAACACCATTAATTTAACAAAAACCGGGAAGTTAATCTCAGCGTCATCGCCTCTCAAAAAGCAAGAAAAGGACAAGGAAATCCATTAAATTATTGTTCTTTAAATTGACGAGTCTTGATCAATATTAGTGTTTTTTAATTATTGTTCCTTGCAAAAAGAAAAAAAAAGATTTGTAAATACTCCGTACTAGCATTTGTTGTCGTACCTTGTACGGATTTTGATTAAAAAATATTATATGATAAAGATTATATTTCTAAACTTGCAGAATTTTAAGATCATCAAATAATATTATATATTAATAATATTATTATATTTAAAAAAGTTATTTTACAATAAAGTATTTTTATATCATTTATCAAATTTTAAGAACTCCAAATATAATTGTATATTAGTAATATTATTAAATTAATAAATTATTTAATAATGAAAAGTATGTTTCATATCAACTATTAAAATCTAAAATATAATTGTATATTAGTAATATGATTAGTAATATTGAGTCAGGTTCACGTGCGAATGGGCGCTCATGTGCGAAATAAGAAAGAACCAGAGTCGTTGAATCAAGAAAAATCAAAGACGCTGATCATTTCACTTAAAAAGGGAAAAAATCAAAGACGCTGACGAATTATTGGCGAATTATTCGCGTATTTTTGAAAAAAACGAAAATAGGACACGCGCTCAGATTGTTCATCAGTATTGTGGATTTGTTCATCAATAACGTAGATTTGTTCATCAAAACTGTGATTTTGTGCATAAATAAATTATTGCTTGTACATAAAAAAATCTATTGTTTGTACATAAAAAATGAACAAATGTGTATCAAAATTACATGCAATATGTTCATCAACATTGTGATTTTGTTCATAAAAAACGAAAATATTTATTCATTGGTTTTGGCATATTTGTTCATTAGTAACATCAATTTGTTCATTGGTTTATGCATATTTGTTCATTGCCTTTTTCAGATAATTGTTTATTACTAGATGCATATTTGTTCACTAGTAACCTCAATTTGTTCATTGCTATATGCATATTTGTTCATTAATAACATCAATTTGTTCATAGCTAAATAAGGTACAAACACTCCTCTTCAATTTGTTGCTATCTCGGTCTCTTAGCATACACCATATTATTGCAAAGTCAAATTCTTTATCTATTATCTTTTGCATTCAAGTTTCTACATCAAACTTATCTTAATTTGGTAATATATTGAGCACTTCATTCGTATTGACAAGTTAGCCTTAAAGCACTTCATTCGTATTATACTTTGAATTCAAGATAGCCTTAAAGCACAAAATAAATGCAAAAAATGCACAAATAGATAGTCCTAAATGTACAAGTTGATGGTATTAATAGTCCTAAATGTACAAGTTGATAGCATTGACACATATAAAACATAAGTTTATTTCAATTTACAAATAAGGGTATAACAATAAACAAATAAGGTTATATCAATTAACAAATAAGGGTATATCTATGAACAAATAGGGTATATCAATGAACAAATAATGGTATACCAATGAACAAAAAAAAGTATACTAATGAACAAATAACAATATACCATGGGTATATCAATGAACAAATAGGGGTATATCAATGAACAAATACGAGTATAACAATGAACAAATATTGGTATATCACAACTAATTATATGTACATAAAAAACTACATAATATTGTATTACTACACATAAATAAGGTTAAAAAATAAAATTAAAAATTAAAAAAGTTCGAAATCAATGAACAATGTTATCAAAAACTTAATGCACAATTAGTAAGTATTGATGAACAATTGGTGAATATTGATGAAAAAATCGCTATTTCTGATGAACAAACTAGGCGAGTCTCATAAAAATGTATTTTTCGAAAAATTCGGAAAAAATTCGTCTGTGTCGTATTTTATTGAAAAATACGCGAATAATACGGGAAAAATTCGCCTGTGTCGTATTTTATTTTTTTTAATGAATGTTTAATCAGGGACGTTGATTTTTTGGAATGAACGATCGAGATTTATTCTTATTTCCCACATAGGCGACCATTCGCACGAGACTCTTTTTCAGTATATTAGTACATTAGTGTTTTCAATAAAAACATTCCATAATGTATTACACACCAAATAAAACTTGCTAAAATTTAAGATCTCTAAATATAATTATATATGTGTAATATAAGGAATATTGTTATAATATAAGGGTTGTAAATACTTAAATAAAAGAAGGGCAAAACAGTAAATGAAAAAATTAAAACGCTTATGTGGCATAGTTAAAACGATGACATGTAGGATAGAGAGATTCGACTTTAGTTATAGTATATTAATTGATTAGTTATTCCGGTTTTCAATGGTGGATAATTTTAGGCACATGTGCATCACTTCGGTGGTGCCATTTGGTGGAATGAATATATTCGCGCCATTTGGTGAAATTTATGCTTGTATGTCTATATATAGGAAGAGTACAACCTTTGTATAAATCACTGAATCAAGTAACAATCAATATTTCTATTTTGCAAACCCTTCTCACCTCGAGAAAATTTGACTGAATCATCTCGATCATTTTATTTATTTATTAATATTCGTCTTCTGGCCCAATCAACGTTGGAAGTGTTTCGGAACTGGGCAAGTCTACGCAGAATACCATGAAAACTTTAATTAAGCCATAACGAATATGCTAATAACTGTATTAGTCAAAATCATTAAATATTCATAATTTTGATTTTACAGTTAGCAAGGTGGCTAGTAAGCTACTTATCTAAACAAGTTAAATCGTTCGTGGGTAAGAGAGATTCATTTTTGATGTTCCTCTTGATGTAGGGATTTGGAGATTGCTTTGTTAGAATATGAGTTTGGATTGAGCAAATCTAATTAGGGATAAAAGTGAATTTATGGTATGGATCTATGGAATGTTAAATTGATGGTAAGGAATGAATTTCAACCCAATCCATGAATCTTTATAAGAAACATCCTCAACCGTTGATAAAAAAATGATCGACGGCTGAACACCACCTTTGATTTGTGTCATTCTCTATTCATCTATCGATCCGTGCGACTTGAGTAAAATGCCTCACAACCCTTGATTAATTTTAATCAAGGATTGTCAATCACCAGCTCAATCCTATACTTCAATTTCATTGATCTGTGTTACCCCAGATTGATACCCGGTGGATCTATAAATACTGTTTACTATCCAGTCAAATCAAATCATGTGAGTGTGTTAGTGTTTGAGTGAGCATCCAATCAGCAGCTGTTAATATGGGTGGGAGATATGGAGGTGGAAAAGGGGAAGAAAGGAAAGCATCAGCCTCCTCCCTGCCGATTCTCCAAAACTAGAAGAAGTTTTAATTCAGTTTCCCTCTCTTTTTTCTGATTTTAACGAATTTCTATTTCTTTTATTGATTTAAATGATTTTTTTCTTTTTTTTTCAGAAGTCTAGCAGGATTACTGAGTTGTTGAAGGATGAAGCTATTTCCACTTTGACCTTGTCCGCTCATTGTTGGTGCTAAGTTTTCAATTATATATAAATGTAATATTGTAATATTGCTAGTTTATTAAATATTGTTAAAGTTTTCATTAGCTTATGTTAATCTCACATGTCTGTTGTACGAGGCTTTTCCCTCTTGGACATGGAAGGAGCTGGCCACTTTCTATTTGTTGCTACCAATGTGATAACTCTTTCAAGTACATCACACTAACATTAATGCTACACAACATCTGGTTTGATATGATCATATGAGAAAGCAATTGGAAAAGGCTCAAAATGATATTTTGTTGTTAAAAACTATAACCTCTAATGGGATTAAGCAAATTGCTTTGGGATTGGAGAAATTTCATCAAGAAGTTGTGGAGTGGCTGGGCAGATTGGAAAAGAGTGCCGCCTCAAAAGAAAACTAAATAAAAATGGGAGAAACCCCAAAACAGGTTTGTAAAAATAAATTTTGATGGATCTAAAAGGGATAATTGAAAATCGACAGTTGTGTATGTCATAAGAGACCAATTCGGAAATGTGATAAGAATAGATGCAAAGAAAAATGACTTCTGCACTGTGGAACAAGCCGAAACCATAAGATTATTTGAGATTATACAAGACGCTCACAGGAGGAATTTTCGGTGCATATAACTTGAAGACGATAGTCTAATTGTGATCAATGCACTTAAGGGCAGTCGGTCCACTCTTTAGACAATTGAGATGCTAATTGCGAACGTTCTGGTTATGTTGCAATCTTTCGAGGTGGTCATAACCAAACATGTACCTCGAGAATGCAACTCTGTGGCGGATTTGATTGCAAAACTACACCATAATTACAACATCAATCAGATTTTCAACCAGATAGATCCAAATCTTTATTTGAAAGGATGCCCAAGGCTGACTTAATCTTCCTAATTTTCACCTATTAAAAAAAGGAGAGAGAGAGAAAGATACTTATGGGGCCCGAAACAGTTTTTTCACGAAAGTAAAGCTGTTAATCTGTTATGGGCTCAGTAGGCTGGTCCCAAACAATAACCAACAATGAGCAAGCCCAAAATTTGTTACTGCCATGAGACCAAACCTGAATTTCCTTTTAATTATTCGTAAAAAAGCATAGAAATTAAAATGATGGCGATGCAGAGAAGATTGAGGAAGCAGCTGGGCTGGGCATATGTGAAATTGATTGCCCTCACCAACATCATGAGTGGAAAGTTGTTAGTTAGTCGATGGATGTACACAGGGACAGATTCAAAATTTAATATTAGAGTGGATTAATTGTCACAATTTTTTTTTTGGGTGGACTAAAATATCTTAATATAACTAATGTAACACTAAATTTACCTTATTTTTTATTTTTTATTATTAAATTTACCCTATTTTTATTATTTTAGGACGGTCTGGGGCGTACGTACCCAAACCCGTCTCTAGGTCCGTACCTGGATGTACATGATTCCATTCATCCCAAAACATGCAATATTATTGAGCTGCTAGCTTCTTTAGTTGTACGTTTGCATCGTGCAAGTCCCCTGCTCGATCGTCTTTTTAGTTGCGGAAATATTAGAAACGTTTTGGGTTCGTGACTTCGTGCGCACAAGTACAGATGGACCTAGGACATAAGTTTATAGTATTCCATCCTATTGTATATCTTTAAGTGGGAGTCCGTTTGTCGTGTCATTTTGATTTTAGCGATGAGAATGCGTGGTGGTCATGGCTAGTTGTTAATATAATATTCTGTTATTATTTCCTCATATACAAGTATACAACCAAACTTTCAACCAACAAAAACCAAACAGTAATAATGATAGTCTTAGATATCTTATTCTTAAGGGATCACGTATATATTCACGTACAATTATAGGTACATATCTAGGGTTGATTAGAAATATACAGTTTGTAATTCGGTATATTAATGAAAGTGAGAATCGTCTTCCACATATTTCACACTAGCTATCTACTTTCACCAATTAATGTAATTCCAAATCAATACACCCGTGAAGTAAGTGCTACTTTGCAACTTTCTTACATTTCATAATTGCTCTCCATTATATATTTATGTTGACATCCCACTAATTATATGTACATATTGCTCCATTCTTTCCTGTCTTCCACTCTGCATAAGCTATACTACAGTAGTATTTAACGATTTTAAAACCATTTTTTAGCGTGCATAAACAACCGGACAAATTATTCCGGAATTATACTGTACTACTAACTGTGATATAAATGATGTATCGATCAGCCGTAAAAAAAAGAAGCAAAAAGTAAAGGAAGGTAGTGCTACAAAAGGAGACAATACGCAAATTAAAGGAGGACCCCATCATAATGCCCAACAATCCATCATAACGTTCCTCCTTTTTACTCAAATCGGGACATCTTATTATTTGCATGCCTGGTATAGTGGTAAGGTATGGTAGGCTGGTACCATTATTATTTATATAAAACATTTTATTTTTGAAGAATAACTGCATATATTTATTTATACTATCCAACAAAATAATACTCCGTATCAATAATTGATAGGATATATAATAGTTAGTCAAATCATGTGTAACAGAGGATCATACCTTTTGAGTTTGTTAGAAGCGTGTCGTATAAGGTGCTAAACAAACTCTGTTATAAAGCAATGTAAATAGCTTCTTGTAATCACATTCTCATAACAATTTTTTTTGATAAGAAAAGAGATTAGGGTGGCCACTAACAGGCTAGTGGCCGCCCTAAAGCATCTGGACGGATGAGGGTAAGAAAATCCGGGTCAACTGCAAGCGGGATAGAAGAAGCACGTCTGAAGAATCCAGCTGCGATGAAGTCCGCCATAGATTTGCACTCACGAGGGATATGAGTAATACTCCAATCCTGGAACCAGGCAAACAAGAAGTGGATGTCCGCACGTAACAGCTCAATCTCCCAAGGGCAGCGCCAGTCACCAAGAACGGCCTTGACCAGCTGCTTTTTTTAAAATTCATCTGCTTTGACCTCGCAAATTGTAGATCGATAATGTAGGCGACTATCGTAATTACCTAGGAAAAGGATGATAAAATGTTATCGGAATAGATTCTAAATAAAAATGACACAATATCCGATATTAGAATGAATGCATTAAGTTATCCGCAATGTACGTTGAGCTTCCCGCGAACCATAAAAATCACGGTTGAGCCATGTATATATATGCATAACATAACGCATCAAATAAATAACTTCCAATAAACGTACAATAGTTAGATAAGATACAAAGAGTAATTATATTATCCTGTTATGAAACATACAGTACAATTTATCCTTTTGAAGCTCATATATATGTTGTTTAACACATCTACCATCTCAACTTGTAGAATTTTTAACCTTTCATTACGGGCTAGGAGCACTATGGAACTTTTGTTTTTTGAAAAGAAAAGATACAAGGAATTCATTTGCAGATCGATGGACTCAATATATAGCAGTGTCTTGCAGAGATAAGTGACAAGTGAGAACAAATAATTAAATTAATTAATAAGAGAGGAGATAACCTACTTAGTACTTGCCCTACCAGCTGCACACATACTTAGGAATTACCATTGCAAGCGGACAAAAGAAAGGGCGCGGCTTGTCGTAAACACAAGTCAAAGCTAAGCCTTTTTCCCGTCAATTGCGGGAAATGATAAAGCACACTTTAGTTGATAAATTAAATCCCCAATTGACCCACCCTTATTTGTTGTTCGGTCATCCGCTTCTACCTTATTAATTATGACGTTAGGACTTAGGACAGTATATTAGGCAGTGTAGCTTTAACCACTAGGGCCACTTTCTTAAAGAAATGAAAAGAAAAGAAAAATATATACGCTGTTATTTTTTCGAAATTTTTTTTGGTGTCTCTGAGATTTTGTCTTTTTCTTTTGGTGTCCAAGAAAAAAGTTTATTCTTCTTGGTACTCTTGAGGTTTTGGCTTTTCCCGTTGATGCCCCTCTCCGGTTCAAATTAGCTAATTTCAAACTTACCATTATGTTCATCACCCTTAAATTAGTAGGATTCAACTCTTAAAACACTTAAATTCATAACCAAACTACATCAATTTGAATTTTTAAACAATCCTCTACTTTAAGGGGTTATTTACAAAATTGTTTAAAAATTCAAATTGATGTAGTTTGGTTATGAATTTTGATGTTTTAATAGTCAAATCCTACTAAATTAAGGGTGATGAACATAATGGTAAGTTTGAAATTGGCTAATTTGAACCGAAGAGGGGTGTCAACGGGAAAAAGCCAAAACCTCATGGGTACCAAGAGGAATAAGTTTTTTTCTTGGGCACCAAAAGGAAAAGGCAAAAACTTAGGGACACCAAAAGGAATTTCCCTTATTTTTTTTTATATAATTTAAATTAGGAAAATTCCGGTTGGTACCCTCGAGTTTTTGGCTTTTCCGAGTGGTGCCCTGAAAAAAAAACTTATTCCGAGTGGTACCCCTGAACTTTTACAAAAGTCCGGCTAGTACCCTTACTCGAAAATTTTCGTTAGTTTATAACTAAATCAATATGTTTTCTAATGAAAAAATATATTTTTGTATTTAATTAAATTAAAACCCAATTTTACTTTAATAACAATTAAAATAAATCAAATAAAAATATTTAAAAAATAAAATAGATATATATATATATATTTCAAGTAGACTTTATGTTGTATGATTTAAAAATTTTAAATTTAAAAATATTATAATATTTATATTAAAATAAATATATTACATAACTAAAATTTTGAATGTAGGCTTTATGTAACAATTTTGATTTTTTTAAAAAAACTAATAGAACATTCATTATGGTACTTTTGAGTTACATTAAAATTTTAATTTCTATCTATTTTTCAAAAATTATCAAAATTACTATATAAAATCTACATGGAAAATTTTAACCTTGCAATATATTTATTCTAACATAAATAATATATATTTTTTATTTCAACTTAAAAATTTTGAATTATACAACATAAAATCTACTTGAAAAATATATATAAATATATAATTTTTTAAATATTTTTATATGATTTACTTTCATTGTTATTAAAGTAAAGTTGTGTTTTAATTTAATTAAATACAAAAATATATTTTTTCATTAAAAACATATTAATTTAGTTATAAACTAACGAAAATTTGCAAGTAAGGGTACTAGTCGGACTTTTGCAAAAGTTCAGGGGTACCACTCGGAATAAGTTTTTTTCGAAGGCACCACTCGGAAAAGCCAAAAACTCGAGGGTACCATCCGGAATTTCCCTTTAAATTAAGAATTCGATTTACTAGAAAGATCTGTAGAGTAAAAGATAGATAAAATCCGCAACCGGATAAATAATATGATAAAAAATAAACACAAAACAAACGGAAACAGAATTGCATAAAGAGCCGATTGTTATAATTATTTGACTTTAAATCGTAAAATCGTGATTTTAATAACCATGGTGGATACCTTTACACTCTTTTTTAATTTGTCATATAGGAAGCTAAGAATAAAATTACAAAGTTAGACCTATATAAAAAAAATTGAAGTTAAACTTAAAATTGTCAGCAAAATTAACCCATATCGTAAACTCAAGGTTTCAAGGCGATTTTGTTGAAAGCAACTGCAAATCTGGTATTTTGATGATCAATTTAATGTTGTTATTATTAGCAATATAAAGAAATTAGAAAAAGGGGCCGGGCTAGCTAGCTCAATATAGCATTGAAAAGCAACATTAAATTATTGAACATGCCACACACACCCATGCTTCTTCATTTAATTCAACTCCCTCCCTAAAAGGCCAATCACATTCCTACCTTTCCACAAAATTGTGGACTGATTTCGTAGTAACTACTGGCTACTAGAGTAATTCCGTAATTAAGTTTTACTTCTGGCATGATAAATTAAACAAGACTTCCACTATGAAGTGCTTCGTATCATAGTCTTGTCGCAAGCATTCGGGAAGTCAAATTTGAAGATAGGGTTACCCCATTATTAATATAGAATTCTAGAGAGGCTCATCATCATGCATCTCTTCACCATCATCCACATTCCCTCGTCTATTCCCTTCTTTTCAACCCTTTCGATCACGTTAACATTTTTTCTTCTTCTCCCACTAATGCCCACTATCTTCTCCTGTCTACTTATGCCTTAATGTCTATCACTTTTTGTTTCTACATCTTCTTATATTTACTTCTTTTTTTCCACTTATCTTAATAATTAAGGACACAATTAATCTTCCCGATTACTTTTTTTTTGTTCTAGTGATTCTATTCCGTGTTGTATTTCGTTTCCTTCAGAGCTCGAGAGCATTTTAATTATGTATTGATTTAATTCCTTGATTACATTTGGCATTGGATGCTATAAAAAAGGCGGTCCTGTTCCCATGGAGTTTGTGAGAAACTCTATGGGTGAATTTACTAAAACCCTATAGTAAATTGGTGAACCCGTCGGGAAAAAAGAAAAAAAGAAAAAAAATAATAACTTGATATATAGAGAGAAAAATCAAATCTCAACCGTTCAATTTGTATTTAATGGTTAGGATTTATTCAACTCTATCTATGGAGTTTTTTCACAACTCCACTGGAACTAATTCCTAAAAAAGGACACGATCTTTATTTATTCTGGGAAATACTTTATCATTTTTGGAAATAAAGTTTACCCTAATTAAACTTATTTTTTTGAAATGTACCCATATGTGAGTGAAACGATACTCCAATACGGAGTATTTTTTTTTCCCATCGATCAGCAAAATGAAATAATCCCCAAAAAGGTTCGGACTTACCCAACGGTGATGGATAGCTATCAATGACATTAAATAAGGGGGCGTTTGGGTGGTTTGCCAGTAATAAGATGAAACATGAAATTAATGGGATGGGATGTAACTTTCTCATTTTAATACTCCGAATATTACTAGTAGTTACTTTAAGGTTCCAGTTAAAGTGGGGATACAATGAACATATGAGATTAAAATTCATTTTTACATCCACATTCTCCACTCTAGTTAATGTTCTCTTCTATAGCCACTACAATGTAATTAACTATTGACGTACATTAATTAGCATGGATGTGTCATGTGTCCCTCTAGGACTGGCTTGAACAAAAAACTCTATTAGATGTGGACTTTTCTAAAACCAAAAACTCAATGAAACCACATGTGGACACACATATAATTACTCATTTTTTCCAAATTAAATTAGGTTTTTTTTTTCAATAAATTATTAAAAAATTATAATCTAAGTATCTAACTCATAAAAAACAAACTAGTACAAAACAAATCCATAGTTTTTTTATTTTTCACATCCTCCAAAAAAATTCAAATCATAATGAACACCATCCACTAAACCAAACATACTCCCTTTAATCATGGTATATAAATCATTACCTAAAGAAAATCCCAGCATACATAATTAATCAAGGACATGCTTTAATCTTGCATATTCATATTTGGGCGCTAGTATAGTATATTTCAACCTTCATACATACATTAATAACTGATAATTAAGTGACGATCGAAAATCCCCATAAAACCGAACCAAACACTTAAGAAGAAGAAGAAGAAGAAGAGAGGAAACAAAAACAAATTAAAGGAGACGAAATTGACATAAACCAGATCAATTATAAACTTTTCAAGGATCAAAATCAAACTCCTCCTCATCCAAGCTCTGCTCTCCTCCTCGAAAACCAGGGCGCGTGTTCTTGTTGTAATACTTATTAAAACTCTCCGTACTCCCACTATAATACCCATCATTGTTATAATACTCCGCCGCCCTCCCGGCCTTACTCCGGTACGCGCCGCCGTAGTTATAAGCGGCCGGCTTCTCACTATTCACATCATAGAAATACTTTCCGTTGGCCATGAATCTAGTGTCACTCATCCCTTGTCTCTCCCCACTATAGTATCCGTTCCCGTACGCGTTCTGCTTGGCGTACCCGTCCAGCCCTTGAAGCTCGGACGCGTAGTTTTTCCGGTGACCGGAGTTGTAGAACTCCGGCTCCGTGGTGGTGGTGGAAGGGGTGGTCTCTTCTTCCTTGGTCTCGAAGGTCTCCATGTTGTTGAAGTATTTGGTGTTTTTGTTGTTGTCGAAAGCGGGTTGTTCCGTCCGAGGTTGGTATTTTTGCTGGTCGAGATCGGTTTGGCGGCCGTAGAGGCCGTAGGGGGCGTTGTCGGAGGTCTGAGGGAGGAAGGCGGGTTGTTCTTCTTCTTCTTCCTTGGATGATTCGACTTTGACGGTGGCGGGCTTGGTGGTTTCGGTGGATTCCCTGGTGGTTTTGCTGAAGAAACGGCTCTCTCTGGCTAGGGTTTGGGCGGAGAGGAGGAGGGTGATGAGGAAGAAAAGAGGGAGAGATTTTGCTAACGGAGCCATTTTTGATTGAGTGGAGGTGTGTGGAATGGATTTGGAGTGTGGTTTATATAGAGATGTGTTTTATATGTATTCTTTGTGTAAACCAGGCCCCTACTACTTTTCCACTGTATTTTTTAAAATGGAAAATGAAATGTTGGATGAGATTTAAGTTTATCTACTTTGGCTTGTTCACATTAAATTTCACCTTTTTTTTGAAAATAAGTTCACCAAAAAAAAATAATGGCGTACTCTATTTTTCTCCATTTGGCACAATATCAAACAAAAACATAAGTGTTGTACTTCACACCTAAAATTCTTTTAACTTCACACTTTTTCAATTTTTTTACAATAAAGGACATGATTTAATTTTAGAAACTCTAAACTTTACACCTCATAAAAAAATTGAAAAGGATAATTTTGCAAGAATATCTCACTAAAAGATTCTAGCATAATATACAATGAAACAAAATATTCATTCCACCACAATCTTCACATAAAATATACTTTGTATAATATTATAATACATAATATAATACCCTGTATAATTTAATAGAGTTTTTTCCTACTTAGTTCAATAGTTTTAAAGTTTCATGAATATTGGTATGAAGTGCTTTTTTTATTTTGGTTTTATGATCAACCTAATTTAGCAAATTCTAAATTCAATATACTAGGATTTTTATTTTATTTTTCTACGCTGATTTTTGTCAATTCAATACTAGTTTTTTCTACATTTGTCCGCTCTTGTGTTAAAAGTCTCTCATTGGTTAGCTTGGCTCAATTACAATTCTTAAAAAAAAAGATGCATACTGATTTAAATTGATTTTGTTAAATAATAATCAAAATAGTGTCGTTTTTTTATTAACCTAAAAAAAGAATACCATATCTTGTGTAGAAGAAGATATATGTTAAAATGGTAGAGAATCTTTTTCAACCAAAATTAATGGTAGAGAATCTAACAAAATATCCTAATATATATATAATTTTTTAATTTTTGTTATTTCACTTTAAAAGAAGGGTATTAAAGTGATTTTATAGTGTGATATTTGGGAAAAGAGTGTGAAGTATAGCATTTCCCAACAAAAATTGGTTTTGTTTGCATAAATATTCATCCTAATCGTGAAATTTTTACGGAGATTGAAAGTTTTAGGGTATTTAGTCAAGCCGTTAAACATCTAAAAATAGTATCAAAAGTTAAAAGTCTCTGATTCGACTCTCATCGACCCCGTTGCCTTTCACCAAAAAAAATTACATTGAAAAATTCCGATGAAATCCAATATTCTTCTGCAAGTAAAATTTTCATACCAGTATGATCATATATTACGGAGTACATCGTAATCTAGAATCCTGGGATTCCTGTGATAGTGTCATAGTGTGCCCTCTTTTCTCTCTCCAATCGAGGCATAAAACAAGGCCGAAATGTACCTGCTAAATTAGATAATTGGAAAAGGGAAAGATCATGATTCAAAGTATTGCTCGATTGAAGGGATCACTTTTTTTTTATTTCTTGGCAAGTGTTTGATTTTGGCGAAGATGGGTATCTGAGGCCGATTGAAATTGATTTGGCATTTATCTTCCTCTCCAAATTGGTAATCTTTTTCAAGGAAATTAAATATTGGAGTATAACTAAGTTTGTTATAATGAGTCAGAGACGATTAGTTGATTTTTCCCCCTCATATTTGTAATAATGAGTCAAAGACGGACACAAGTAGATTTAATAAGAAAATAGTAAAAATTAAAGTAAATTTGGTAAATTTAAGTTAGTAACACTTGAGTTTTTTTTTTGTTCCGAAGGTGGGCTAAGTTCGTTTTAATTCATTGCGAAACTTAATTATATTAAGGGTTAGGTAGAATTTATAACGTTTGCACATGTCATGTTACAATAGTGCTCTCGCTAACAACATGATATATATTATATACTTATAACTTAAATTTGACAAATGCACATGAAATTGGAGAGACATGGTTAGGCCACTTTCATGGCTCACCTAGTACTCTAGGAAATTAATGGAATCCATATGGTGTTTGCCATTTGTTAATTCCTAGACAAGGCATATAATTGTCCCTAGCTAGCTTTAAACATAAGTTTAAAAAAAAAAAGAAAAGATAAAGAAGTACTGTTAATTAGCACTTAATTTAATTATCACCATGTCTTGAATTTTAAGATAACTAGAATGTTTAACCCGTCCGTTGGACGGAGCAAATTTATGTACTATGTTTATTATTTGAAAAATAAATATATTTTTGGTTATCATAAGGTAATTATAACATGTTTTGACTAAAATCTAAATATTATCATATAAAAAGATTGAATAAAAATAAACCGTGAAAATTTTAACTCGAACGGAATAATATTATTTTGTGTATGGTATATTAGTATGTAATATGTTTCTATTTAACTTCTACTATTTTTCCGCAATATCCTCTCGAGCAAAATCTTATATTGTTCATTCTTTTCTTGCAAATTGGGTTATCTTTTTTTTTGGCTTAATAGTGAATGAAATACATATGCAAAAAGTGAAAGACTTATCATGAGAAAATAGTAGAGCATAAAAAATTATACATTAAATTAGAACTTATCTTTTGTTTGTAATGTGAATGATTGACTTATCTTTTTTTACTTTTGTTTGTAATATCAAAAGTTATAATTTAATGATTTTAAATTACTTATGTAATACCAAATGTTTGATGTTATCATTGTGTTTAATATTAATGGTTGCAAAATTAATGGTGTAATGCCAAAGGTTGATATTATGCTATGTGTATAATACCGAATGTTGATGCCATATTTTGTGTGTAATACCAAAAGTTGCAAAATTAAGATTGACTATTATTGAGCAAAACCTTTTAACTTTATAATAGATTTACAATAGCTTAAGATTAATTATTATTATTATTATTATTATTATTATTATTATTTAAAAAATAATTTGGCAAAATAAAATACTCTAAGACCTATGGGTTATTAAGAAACACCATTACCACTATACTATAGATGATTTTTTGAATTTGTATCACCTAAATTTATATTATACATAGATTTGTAATAAATTCTTTACATTTATATGGCCTTTGAGGATAACTTTTAAGTTGTTATAGATAGATGTTTCTAAAAGAATATTCCAACTCAAATGTGCATTTATATTTACATGGAGGAAGGCTAGCTATAGCTTGAAAGGCAATTAAAAACAAATTAAGAAGCTTCCGTCAAGTTCCTTACATGTATGTGTCTGATTATTTGTTGTTCTTTTTTTCGTTTATTGTGATGCAAAATGTGTTAAAGTTGTCAAGTATTCAGAATGTTGAGGTCAGCTTCATTTGATGGAAGTCCGGTGAGTTTGTCAACCCGAATTTTGACTAATTCAAGTGCACTGAATAAATTTTGCTAACCACTTTGCACCCAAACCTCATATTTTTCCTGGTTGTAGTTGAATTTGCTGCGTGATTAGCGGATAGTAGTTCAGATGACAGGTGACTGACTTTTCCCCTTCTTCAGTGATTCAGTAAATATAAAAACCGCACCTAACAGAAAGCATCTCCAAGACCAAAATTCGCAAACAAATAATAGTAATTCATCATCAGCTTTAAACCAATCAAATCATACAACTTTATCATAGGGCATAATCGGAACTCATGGTTGCTTCTCTTGACAAGAAATCTTGCAGGGCCAAAAAATGAAGCACCAGATCAATATGAAGATAGTTTACATTACGAATTTCTCGGACAAATTTCACTTTAGCAGAGAAGGTTTGCAAAATGTGCGTTTGCTGGATGAATCTCACTATTGATTAAGCCTTAAGGTTAATTTGATTATTTTTTTGGTTGAATAAGGTTAATTTGATTATACTCCATAAAAAGTGACAACTTGTTTAACACCAGGACTTGTTAATACCCAACTTATTTTACAAAAAAAACAGCCCCTTAATCCAGCAAAAATATTCCATACATTATCCACAACAGAGCCGTCTCTCCACCACACAAATCATACATAGCGATGATGATTTCTTTCTCTTCAATCAGGATTAATTAATCGTACTGGGGATAAGGATTCCAGAGCAAAGTGGAAAGCAGTAACAGATTCGGAATCAGCACCGGAATCAAAGGATTCACATCGACCCCCTTTCTTCTCCCCCGGCGAAGCCTCTTCCTCACATACTCCCTCTTGTCTTCATCTCCCCACCGAGCTTCCTCCACTCCCTCCGCCAGAATCAGGGGAGGCGGCTGAAAGTAAGGGCACTTACTCCTCCACGACGTCTCCGGAATCCCAAACCTCGGCGCCCTCTTCCGGTACAGGTAACGGAATCCCCATTTCAAATGGTCCGGAATCAAATTGGACGGGGAATTCGGGCACGGGAGTAGAGGCGGGTAGTCCCAGTTCCGGTAGCAGGGGATTTGGGCGGAGATGAAGAGCTGGGAATGGAGAGGAGGTTCGATTGAAGGGGTTGTGAGGATGTGCGTTGTGGCATGAAGCTTTTCTTCCCATGTGCTGTTCTCCATTTTCTTCTACTGTTGATGATAATGGTAAGAATTCTTATGTACACCGCAAAAGTCAGGCTTGTTCTCAAACCCGTGGCCCACTCGCTAAAGCCCAATTTATATTTGGGCCGATCTTCCTTGCATAGCCCATATAGTTTTGTAACTCGCTAATATATAAACAGCTGACTATATTTGATTTTGGTATGTGCTACATGTAATGTACCATGAGTCCATGACACATAATTTTATACTCCCCGTCCATAAAGTTTATCCAGTATTTCTCTTTCGACATTTCAAAAAATTTGTCCATCTTTTTAACTTTTTTTTTATCAAACATTTCTTATAATATTATCCCTATCTAATATCATCTTTTACCTACATTATCCAATCAAAAATTTATCTCAATATCCTTTTTAATACATATATATAGAAAGAATAATATTATACTATAATATTTATTAAAAAAATTAACTAATTTCCTTAAAAAAATAACATTAATTTTTTTAAATAATATCACGTGGCACAATTTTTTTAAATAATATAAATTTTACTTTATAATATGTTAGGGTAGATTACATACGTAAAATTTTATTCTTATCTTATTAGCAAAACATCTAGTGTCAGGCGTACGTGTCATAATTTATTTTAGATTTTTTGGTGAGGCATAATTTATTTTAGATTAAAAATCAAGTAATATATGTTGGCTTTAAACACGAATATGTGTATTCTCTCAGGCGACGGCCTTGCGCTGCGTTTCACTAATCACTATGCATACGTAGTAACTGAATACAACGTATGCGACAGTTTACATATAACTCTTAAGTACAATTTCTTCCCTAATACGGATTTGTTACAACGGAGAATTCTTTCAATTATTAGTTAAATTGTGTAGTAAAATTGTACTTTAAAATTTAAATGTACTCATAATGTGCACAAAGCTTGCAATAACATAAATACAAGACATGCAATAAGTTTCCAAAAACATACGAAGATCAATTGTAGAATAATGAACACGTCGCTTTACTTTATTATATAATAATTCTGAGTGAATAGTACATTCTCCTCCACTCTTACAAACGTACACCTAATAGTGTAACATGTGAGTAGAAAAGAGCATATTGTATCATAAAGCGACTCTTACAAGTTAAAACTAATTTGTGGAGTTCCTATTAAGTATGACAAAGACCACTATGAGAACAACAGGAATGACCATTAACAGGGCCACGCTAGGCGAGCCCACCGGCCCCATCATCGACGGAACAAAGACGAGAAGGGCGGCCACCAATAAGAACGCCACCACGAACGCCGGGCCACAGAAGTCCTCATTGCGATCCATTGCGATTCTGTTTATGAATCAAAGTATAGTCACAAAAGATTATGTTTTTGGTATTGTGGTGTGTGACTATTACTTTGATGGGCTCCACAAATCTCCATCGAGGCACTACTGACGTATTTATAGATGTTCCTTGGAGGACAGCGGTTGGGAAGTTGGGATTTTCTGTTACAAACGAAGAGGTTAGCGGTTGTGTAAAACGGTTACTTTAATCTCCCGCGCACTTTGGAACGGTTAACTAGCGGTTGTTAAATCCGATCAAAAAAAAAAAACTAGCGGTTGTTAAAGCCCATTGGGCTGCTTGGATGTTGAATGGGCCAAGCCCACGTCCATTTTATGAAAGGATTTATGCTCGATTTTAGTACAACTACAACCAAACTGCTAACAATTGTACTACCATCAGCATAGGTGATATAAGCTATATGATTTATATGAATATTTAAAGAATTAAGAATCATTCCATCCCACCTTTCAGGGTATGTTTTTATATGAGAGAGAAATTTTGAATTGTAATTTTCTTGGGTAATTATAGCAAGCCTATAAACGATAATATGAAAATTTAGTACAAATATGTCATAGAACTTGCTTTATTTATCTAGCTAATACATTCAGACATTCAGTACAACATGTGTCTCATAGTGATGAAAGAATTCAGAGATTAGAGCAGCAGTTATGTCAGGGCCAGGCAGGACAAAACTAGAAGCGGCAATTCAAGTTGCTCAGGCTGGCATATATGTTGTATACTTGTATTGTGTGTGTTTTTGTATCCGTTGTTCGATACTTCGATCGATCCTATATATCTTGTTCGATCGATTGGTAGCTCAGTGCATAAAGCCATAAACTGCATATACATGTACCACTAGAACTTTCTCCTTTATCATTTGCATGATTTAATCAAATTTCTCGAGCAGTTGTCTTAACTAAACGTCCAAGTAGTCTGAGTAACGTACAACTCAATATTAGTTCTTGTTATTTATTTGTATCTGATTTAAGCAATGATAAGATCGAGTTCCTTGATCACGACAGAATAAGGTTCATCATCCATGTCAGCTACTGGTCATATATATGCTTAATTTTTTCTGAAGTGAATCTCACTCCGGCCAATTTCAGAACAATCAATGATCATTCTGCAAGGGACTTTAAAAGTCATCCATTTTGTGTACCCTCGTACCAAATAAAGCCCATAAGCTCTCTCACAAAATTTTGTTGCTAGAGGACTTAATGCAAGCATTTTGAAGCTAGCAAATGCATCATTTTACAGAAATGCACTAAAACTGAACACATATCCACAAGGGTGAAGCTACTATATACTAACTAGTTTAGATACCATTTACCACTGGGTTAAGAAATCTCTACTTTCCTATATACCCTGCAGCATCAAAATTTTGTCCCTTCTCACTTGCTATCCTTTTTGCTGCCCCAACAAAAAACACAAAAATATACAGTTGGGAGTTATCCTGCTCTTTTCTAGCAAGATATAAGACAGCAGGATCCTGAAAAGAGTTCAAAGAGAAATGAACATTCCAGCCACAAGCTTCAGACTATATTATCTCTCCTTCCTCGTAATCTTCTGGTACTGTCTTTCTATCATAGCCTTGGTCATCTCCAAATATACAGTCATCCTCCTCCTTGAGGTACAAACCCAATCGTTCCAATGGACTCTTCAGCTTGCCATTCACAAACTGCTTTGATGATACATACATCCCAACGTCGTAGCCTCTCAAAGGGCCAGCAAAAGACAAATCCCCAATTATAATGGCAAGATCTCTCAGGATGGACCTATTATCCTCAAATTCAACCGATCTTTCCATCTGTAAACAAGGGAGGTAAGACATTTCACAAGGAGCACTTTCTCAACCTTCCTTTCTAAGATTAGCTGGTGAAACAAGAGAACTAACCTTCTCTAGGGCGATTCGGGCAGCCTCTCTTTCTCTTTGTCTATCTTGGGATGATTTGAATCCATTTTCAGTTTTCGGTTTCTCTAAAATTGAGGGGGGAAATTAGTTAGCAGAAGCAAGCAGGATGTTGAGTAGCCAGAAGAAAAGACATATAGAGATAGCATCTGAAAAACATGTTCTTGACAGTTGGTGCATGAAATCAAATAAAAGTTACCTTGTTTTTTGTATATAAATCTAATTTTCTACACAATAAAACAATTGCTGTGGTGTTTGTGCAAAGGGGGACAAAAAACCATGCACACAAGTGCTTGATTGTGCATGTGTGAGGAAGATAAAACACACAAAAGAACCAAAACAAGCATTTTGGGATCACCTTCAGCATGGCACTTCTCCAATCTCTGCATCTCTAACTCCATTTTCACACGATCAATTTTTTCACCCTGTACAACAAGCAAAGTTATAAGCAACCCATTACAATGAACCACATAAATAAATATGAGAAGCAGGGCATTACAGGACATAGATGTGTCAACTTTTGGGCTTTCAATATAGTGTCTGCAAACCGCCTTTTCAGCATCTCAGCACGGTAGGCCTTGGCAGGAGATAGCTGGAGTTCACAAAGTGAGGATCTCCAATCTAATTGAACAATGAAATACAAAATTTAAGGTTCATATTCATGAGTTCTTTATAATAAATAGACAGCAGTTGGTACAAAAAGTTTTCTTGAACTCACCATTACAGTCAAAGGCAGGAGGAGTAGATGAGGCATGGTGATTATCAAAGGTAGGTTCTTTGTCTAACCAACTCAAAGCCCCTTCAAATTTCCCTAAAGGAAAAGAATGCAAGGAATTCAGTAAGGAATTCATAATCCGTATTATTGAGTCCACGTCAAAAATATAAAACTGCTCACACCTTTAGAATTAGTGTAACAATCAGATTTATCCAAAGGTTTACGGTCATTAGCCACCACATGTACACTTTCCTGAGAGGGCATGTGTCAGTTCACTTGTATTACAAGCCAAATTTAAAAGGAAAGAAGAGGCATCAATCAAACAGAAAATAAGAAAACATATGGAAAATTTCTGAAAAAAAAAAACTCAAATTACCAAATTTTTTGAATCACATAATGGTGCCTTTAAATCAGAGGTTTTTGCACTGCTCAATGGAACCTTCTTGCCAATTGATGATTTGTTCTTTTCCTTGGGTTCCATCGTTTTGATAGACTCAGTCAGTCTTCTTTTTTTGATCAGAGACTCAGTTCCGTCTTTTTTAAAATCACTTGGTGCCTTTAAATCAGATGTTCTTGCACTGCTCGGCAGAATTTTCTTGCCAATTGATGATGATTCGTTCTTTTCCTTAGCTTCCATCTTTTTTGTAGAACTTTTCGCACCTGTGGATATTGTTCTCAAAATTAACAATGACAATATTACAAGATTTGGCTTTACAAATGTGAAAAAAAAAATCACTAAAACTCCTTACCAAGAGAAGGTGCAGAAGAACTACTCAACTTGGATCCTGCCTTGCTGATTTGATTCTCCTCCCCCTGGAGTTCCCAAGAGAATCAATACAGCTCTCAATGAAATCTCCAGAAGGAAAAGAAACAAATTCAAATGAATAATACATGTTAAATTGCATATATAGTCACACATGTAAACTTACTGTTATAGTTCTGATTTTTTTTGCTGGAACCTTTGTGACTGACTCTTGCTTTGATCCCTTGATATTCATCTTCTCTATTGCTACACTTGATCTTCTAGGAGAGGCCTCAGCATGAGGTGCACAAATTCTTCTACAACCACTGTCCATATCTTCCACTTTCTTCCCTTCATCCAACACATTATCTGCTTTGCTTCTACAGCTTTCTCTCTTCATAATTGACCCCAAAAGCTTCCACTGTGTACTAAATAGTGAATTTAGTTCCTGAGCCATCTTGTGGTAAGGGTTCTCAGGGGGATTATACAGCATAGCATTGGAGAAGGTAAGCCTGATGTCAGCTTCAAATTCGTCAACAGTAGCATAGAGACCCTTCACCAACTTCGACTTTATTGTACCCAGATCCATAGGTTTAGAGATTATGGTGAAATAATCTGGGATATTAAAAGCAACAGGATCTACTGGCTGGTTGAAATTTTGTCCATATGGATGTGCCATAAGCTTCTTTAGAATCATAAAACACTTCTGAGCCATAATTTGATCCAACTTAAGCCTCTTCCCATCACAGCGATCTATCATCTCCTCTGGGCCACGCTTAATTCCACGCCCATTTATCTTCTCTTCTGGGCCAAGCTTAATTCCACAGCGATCTATCATCTCTTCAGAGCCACGCTTAGTTCCACAAACAGATTGCAATTGTTTCCCATTACCAGCTTTGACTGTTTTTCTGTCTTCAGATCCACGAGCTCCACAACTCTTCACTATACCCAACTCAGATTCCTTACTCCTACTTGCAGCAATAACGCGACCAACCTCAGTCAAGGATGGCTTTACTAATTCTAGTGTGCTGGGGTCAGGCTTTTTGGCAATGATTTTGATCTTCAGAATCTTGGTCGAGGATGCCATCGACATAATTAATATTATTGTGAAAAGCAGAGAGAAGATTCAAACAGAGCGGTTTGGTGTCTCACTCTTCAGGCTGGTGAATGGAAATCACCACAACTATACATGCAAGAGAGAAGTACATGAAGATTAACATCGCAAGTTTTGCATCTCAAAAACAACATGAACACAAATTTCGCAACATATATCCTAATTAATAATTGTTAGGAGGGCGCTACATAAGATTGATCACAAAGCTATAAACTTTCTCCAATTTGAGACGACCTAGTTTTCTACCGATCAAAAGTCAATCGATGGAACATAGGCTGAATTATAATGAAATTAGGGTTAGCAGAATGCTAGAAACCCATAAAACAATCCGATCAGGCACACTATAAACAGGTAAGTAAATACTTTTAACGCGAATTCCTCAGTTCTTCCTGAAAAGATCACAGCGAAAGTAGACGAATTGATGCAATATAAACACGAAAATACAAAATTACCAGGAAATCCGCAGCGAAGAATCATCAAACAGACGGAGAACTGTGAACAGGGAGAGCGGGAATAGACGCGGCAAATAGAGCGAGGAGAGCGAAGTACCAAGCGCTTACTGTTTAGGGTTCAAGCTTTTAGGCGTAAGCCTTGTGCCCCAAGTAGTTTTAAAGTCGGTGACGTAAAGGGCGTCGTGTCAACGCTATTTATATTTCCCGACCGTTTAGGCGTTTTTAAAAAAAAGGGAAACTAATTGAATCCCCGAGATCCTCACGGGATAATTTTACTAAAGATTATACAATATTATGATATTAATATAAAATTTAAAAAACTTGCATATAATATCATAATAAAATTATGTAATTTATAAAAAAAATCTTTAAGATTGTTCCCCATATATTTGTTCAACATATAAATAAAAAATCATATACAATATTTGAAGCTCGAGTCTTGTTAAAAGATAAAAAATATTACTCATAAAATTAATATAAAAATTATTAGATCAAGTTATTATCAACATATAGATAAAAAAAAATTATATACTTGGATCTCAAATCTTGTTAAAAGATTAAAAAAAATATGCATAAAAATACCAACATATAAATCAAGTTATTATATTATTAAAATTTGGATATATAGAAAGAATTATACAAGTAATTATAATATTTATTATTAAAAATATAACATTATTTTATTCAAATAATGTCACGTGGCACAACTTTTTCAACATACATGGTTTTTGTTTTATAATGTATTAGGTAGATTACATTTAATCACCCTTTATTTTACACTTGTTTCAATTAATCACCATTTATATTTTTTTCAACACTTAATCACCCCTTATTTGTAATTATATGCATTTAACCACCCATTTTAACAAAAAAACATCATTTTCTCCGTTAAGTAAAGTAAATTACGTTTTTCCTTTCTTTTTAAATTTTATTTACAATAAATAAATAATGGAAATCCATAATTGACACCTTCAAGTTTCAATACGTCGATTTTTACAACCCTGACATAATTTCCTCCATAATAAGTCCTTCCCTCCATCCAATGACGAAGAAGAACCACGACTTCGCCGATGCAAAGACTGTGGGTTTTGGATCTGATTCTAATGATTTTGAGCGTCCTTTGGAGTTTGGAGTCGATCGTATCTAAGCTGATGGATGACGACTCGAGAATCAAAAGGTTGAGATGTAGGCCGAAATCCAATGATAATGATAGTCCAAGCTTAATTTATTCCTAAATTCTTTTATTTATTGTAAATAAAATTAAAAAAGAAGGGTGGTTAACAAAGAAATCCAATGTAATAAATATTGATCCAATGTAATTTACTTTACTTAACAAAGAAAATAATGTTTTTCATCAAATTGGGTGGTTAAAAGCACATATTTACAAATAAGGGGTGGTTAAGTGTAGAAAAAAAATATAAATGGTAGTTAATTGCAACAATTGTAAAATAAATTATGGTTAAATGTAATAAATTTTGATCGAAGGAAACAAATTAGGGTAGTGTGAGAAATAAAAATAAATAGAATAAATCTTGATTGTTCTCTCTAAAAAATTGACGTTTCTAATTACAAAATTTATTAGGAGTATAAAAAAATAGCACGGACGTATTTTTCGTGTATTTTTTGATTAAAAAAAAAAAGAAAAATGGGTGAATTTTTCTCGTATTATTCATGGATTTTTCAAAAAATAAGTTTCTGAAAGATGTGCCCAGTTTATGCATCAAAATTGACAAATTGTGCATCAATACAAACCAATTGTGCATAAAAAACTAATTATTGTTCATCGAGTTTTTAATGCACATTGTTCATCAACTTCGAACTTTTTTAATTTTAATTTAAAATTTTTAACCTTAGTTATTTTTATGAATACAATATTGTCTAGTTTTTATGCACACATAATTAGCTTCGATATACACCTATTTGTTCATTGATATACACTTATTTATTTATTTATTTATTGATATATCCTTATTTGTTTATTGATATACATCTTTTTGTTGAACTACCAATATTGTGTGCATCAAAAAATTAACTTTTCACTATATATCAATGAATATGAAATTTGTGCATTACTTTCATCACTTTGTGCATTACGATCAACACTTTGTTCGTCACTACTTGTACTTTATTCATTAATATATCATTTTGTTTGTAAATTGAATTGTGATTTTGTTCGTTAAAATTGTGATTTTGTGCATCAAAACCGTGATTTTGTTCATCAAAACTATAATTTTGTTCATCAACCATATGATTTTGTGCATCAAAATCAATTGTTTTATGCGTATGTGAGTCAAAATTAATTATATAAGTAAGGAAAAAAAATAGCTTTAAAGCAAAAAGTAAATGCAAAAATAACAAATAAATAAACATAAATGTACAAATGTATGATATTGATGCACAAACAACAGTTTATTTTGAAAAAAATCACAATTCTGATGAACAACCTAGGTGTGCGACTGTGCGCCTTATATCCGTTTTTTTTCAAAAATATGTGAATAATTCGTTCGTGTTGTTTTTTCTTCTTTTAAGTGAAACGATCAGCGCCCTTGATATTTCTCCATCTAACGACTCTTATTCTTTCTTATTTATCACCTAAGCGCCCATTCTCACCTGATCCGAACCCAACAAATTGAGGATTATTAAATTGTATTTTTTTAATTTTAAGTCGGTTAAATAGTTACGCGGACAAAATAAGAACTCGTAATCTAATATTGATGAACAATTAGTAACAAATAAGCAATGTGTACACAAATTTATAAAAAAAAAGGAAAAGTTCTCAAAGTAAAACGGTAAGGTTCATACAAAATGCATTCAAGTACATAGTAGAACCTACGCGATTATTATAAGGTGAATCTTAGCACTTGATTCTTGGAAATTTCATCAAACAAGGCTTCACCAAATTCCTAAACACAACAATTGAAAACTCGACTATGGTGGAAATAAATATCAAGATGAGACCGAATTCAATATATTTTACTAGATCTATATGTGTTGCGAAGTTGACTTTATTTATTTTCTAATATGAGATCTCTAATCCACCCATTAACAGTAACATACATTCAAGTTTTAAGCCACTAATAACATACCCCATGTGGATGAAAAAAAGGAAGAATCCAAGATAGGAATAATTGATTATCACAAAATCAGATGAAAAGATCGATAAACATGAAGAAGAAATCACAATAGTCAGTCACCATTAATAGTTTGGCGAGCTTCAATTTTGAGAAGGAGTTATGATGTAAAATGAGGAAAATACCCTTAAAATAAAAAAATAAGAGCAATTGTGTAAGCATCTAAGTCGTTAGTTGAGCAAGTGCTCATGGCTCAACGGTTGCCAATGTGCAAGAGGTCTCAGGTTCGAGCATCTAGGACGGCGGTTTGCCCTTCTTTCTTATAATTGGTTAGTAAACCAGTTCTCACCCGTTTACGAGTGCTCTAGGCTAGTTCAAATAGTACTTGGGCTACCCTGAAATCTTATCAAAAAAAATCTAAGTCGTTAGTTGAACTACACTAAAGCTCATTTCCATTTGAATCGGAACCTTGTATTATTTGGTTGGATTTTTTTATGATTGATTGACTCGATTAGCCTAAAATATACTCCCTCCGTTCAAAAATACATGATGTTTTAGTTTGATTTTCTTGTTCAATAATACTTGATATTTTACATAAAACCATATTTTTTCCAATATTATCCTCATTAATTAAAAAGAATAATAAAAATAGAAAAGGAAAGATCTTCATAAGATTGATGGATATTTAAGTCAAATCACATACCTTCTTAATTTTAGAGACAAATCCTAAAACATCATGTATTTTTGAACGGAGGGAGTAGTAATTCATACGAGAATTAAAGAAGATACAGGAAAATATGAAGACGATTTTTAGGGTCCGTTTGAATGTCAAATTTAATACATTATTTTACATTAAATTACATTTAATGTAAAATAATACTATACATTAATTGGTGTGATCTAGAGCTGTCAAACGGGTCGGTCAGGTCAAGTTCAGGTTCGGTTATTTCAAGTTCGGGTTGAGTCGGGTTCGGGTTGTAACAGCCACCATTCAAATCAGGTCGGGTCATTGTGGGTTTTCGGGCGGGTCGGGTCGACCCAACAGGTCAAGAAAACCGAATTTATACAATTATTAAAATATTATTTTATTTAAAAATGATATTTAGTAATAATCTTTTATTTTTTATATATTTTAATAATAAAATATATTATAATTTCAAAATATATTATATATACTCTAAAAATATAACAAATCGGGTCAACCCAACGGGTTATGGCTTTGAACCCAACGAGTTTCGGGTCTATCGGGTTCGGTTTATTTTGAGTTTCGGGTTCAAATTTTTGTGTGTTGATCCTAAAATTTTCGGATAGTTCAGATCGGGTCATCTTTTGACGGCTCTATTGTGATCCAAACACAAATCTATGCCATACTAGAAGACTTTGCCGGTCCGTTGGACTTGATCATTTTTATGTTAGTTGTTAATTAATTTAAGCAAAATGGAAGCAAGAAGTGACTCGGAATTCAAAACTTCAACATATAATTCAAAGTAAATACTCTTATTTGGATAATAATATTTTATTTAGAGGGGATTGAATACGGGTTTGAAGGGGATTGAATAGGGGAGATTAGTGTATTTATTTATCTTTGAGCGATAACTTTTAATGTTGTAAAGATAATATGCTTTTCCTACCTAAGCTAAAGCTTTAATTTATTAAGAGGAAGGCCCAATTTGAGCCCAGCCCAACTTAGACCACCAAAAAATCAGCGTCTACGCAAACTTGACTAACAAAACACTTCCTTGCAAATTATTCGACAAGGGACAGAGATCCATGGCGAGACCCTCTCGAATGCTATCAGCTCTCCTCTGCCTCTTCCTCCTGCTGTCTTCTCCCAACTCATCCGATGCTGTCTCGTACAAACAACTTCGCACCCTTTTCTCACTCGCCCACTCCTTGGTCACGCGCGTTTCAAACCTACGCGCCGCCAAGGGTGACATCGAGGGCTTCCGTCGGGCTCGGTTCATTGCCGATAAGCTTGAGAGAGGCCTAGGGTTAGGGTTTTGGAGACTGTTGCTGTCCATGGGCTGGGACTATGTCCGAAATTACTCCTGGAGGGACACAACGACGTCGTTTCAGGTGCTTGCTGGTGTTGTCTACGATGCTAACGAGCTCCTGAGTGCGCTCAACGAGTTGACTCGATTGCGATCCGATGCTGAGCGGGCTGCCTGGGTTGGGAGAAATTACAAAAATGTTCTCAGGATCTCCAATTCTCTCTTTGGAAGGCTGCTCACAGTTTTCCGAAAATCGGTGAGCATTCTTTTTCTGCTTTCTCTTTTCAAATTGTTTGAGATCAAATTTCTAGCAAGGTAAAAATTACAAGCCCTTGCTTTTGGATGATTCATAATTGTATGTCTGTTTTGTTTGATTTATGGCAGGGGCCGTTGAGAGAAATTGTGGAGACCTTGAAGACAGAAATGGAGGGTGATTTGCTAAGGGATTGTATTGAAGTGGGAGCCAATGATTTGAAAGGTTTGATTCGAATTTTGAAGGATTTAGCGTTACAATATACCTCTTCTGAATCGCAAGAGTTGTGAATGAGAATTGAGACTCTCTCAGTGATAACAAATGTTGGATGCTTAAGTTGACGTGGTACATATATGTGCAACTACTCGTATTAGGTTCTATCTTCATTAGTAATCGAGTTGTTCAGAGTGAGAGTGGAAGGCTTTGAGTTCCATAGAATTGAAATTGCTAACTTGTCGAACACTGGTAGCTATAGTAATGCCAATGGTGTTCAATTTTGGTATCTACCAGAAGTTTTTCAATTAGTTTGCTTAACATATCAAATGTTGAAGTTGATCTGATTTGTTTGTGTGTCCATCCATAAATGGAAAATCCAATTATAGTTAGGCCAACAGTAATCTTTGTTTAGGCTTTTCGTCTTAACATTTGAATGTTAGCTTGTTGGGTCCTTGTACTTCATTTTGTTTCAACGTTGCACGAGTAGAATAGCAAGTAACTTGGAATATGCATCACTTAGCTCTGTGTTTTGCCATGTTGCCCTAATCTTCTTTAGTTAATGAGAGTTGTGTTTATGAGTGTTCTGCATGCTATACATATCACATTTGAGCATTTCAGTATCATCGTTTGCACTTTGCAGCATCTAGTCTATAGATGTTTGATTGAAGTGTTTGAGCTTCTAAAACATATGAGGAGCTTTAAAAATAATCCTAAAGGTGCCTCACTTTCATTGCATCATTTTGGTGCACAGGCAAGTTTCTTTTGGCTTCCAACACAAAATCTTGGTTATTTGACAAATTATCATAAATTGGTTGACTTCTACATACCAGAATGAAAGCCAAGGTCATGGTTGAGGTATTGTCATTGCTAGACTTGGTGCATGCACTGCAATTGAAAAGGTGCATCTTTTGTGTTCTGTTGTTTTGTACATTTGGTAGTGTGCTCACAGGATGAGGTAGTGGGTTATGCTTAACAATGTGTAGACTTAAGACTTTTGAAAGAGATATCTTTGGGTAGGTGGGTCTTTCTTTCTGAATGGTATAGAAATATTAGAATGTATTGAAATATAGCTAGTATGCTTTACTAACTTTCTTAAGCTACCGCATAGAAGGCTGAGAAAACCAATATCATGATTGCGATTCTCGTGATCTTTATGGCCGGGTCTCCATTGGGCTTTATGAGCCGTACGGAGTTGTTATTTTGATCGGGCTTTATAACCCATTACTTGTTTTTCCGATTTGTTACTTTATTTGGTGGTTTTCGTTGTATTTTGGGAGTATTAAGGAGCACTGGAGCAGGTTGTTGATGTTTACTATGCATTGGGAGCTTGTCTTGGTGGCCATCATGCAGCATCGGTAAGGAGAAGCTAAAACCTCCCCTTCCCAAACTTTCAGATGTTGTACTCCTTTTTTGGGTGCATTTTGTGCTTTGTTACTTGTTAGGGATTCTTTTGTCCGAGTAGTCTTTGTGGAAACATATTGGTTCGTTTAACATACAGAGTTAAGAAATTAGCATACAATCGCCGGAACTGACATAGGTATCTGATCAGATCTGAGTGTCCATGGACAGTCTGCACCATATGAGAACTTCTTTTAACATGGTCAACATTTATTATTCCAATTTGTCAATCCAATTTGTTTTTGAATGATCCATTTTTTGACATGCATACTTGTTTTTTTTTTTTTTTTTTGAGCCCCAGAAATGCATACTGGTCACAACTCAAAAGGGCCAAATTATCAGATTTTCTTGCTGCCTTGCCGGGATGGGCTTAAATATCGTTTCAGTGTTATGATTGGATTCGTTGTACTTCATGTTGATATAATAAAATAAAAACTCGTTTTTATAGTCCTTTTCATCGATGAGATATCACACATTCATTAGCAATGAAAGTCAAACGTTTATGCTAATCGATATAAGTAATTAATTGTCCGATACATTATCGATTACGTAGTATCATGGGGTTCCATCCTTAAAGCTTGTAGTGCATGTAGATACGTAACAAGAAGTAAATCACATATGACAATTAATGACATCAAAGTTCGAATATATAACCACATAGTTATGGTAATTTTCTATCCTATGCTAAGTTTTCCATTTTAAGTTTTCCATTTTAAGGAACTAAAACCCTATAAGGAAATTAATAAACCCTTTGTAAAAAAGTGATTAATCTTAAATAAGTATAATTTAATAAATTATTTTCATTTTGAGGATCTTAACTTATACCCCAAGGACATAGGTTAGAAAAATCACTTTGCTATTGTGCATATTGTAATTGTTAGATGGAGTTGATCTTTGTATTCTGTCATATGTTGCAGAATACAACTTCTCAAATATCTCCCTGGTTTCCCTTCATTTGTTTAAAATTACAATATCTACCCAAAAATGTCCTGGATGTTGAAATTTTTTCCTTTCGCTGACTTTATATCAATAATTTTTAGCATATAAGGTAGCTATTTTTATTATAATGTTACATTAATCTTTGTTACATAAATTTAATGTGGGGTAATTTTTTTGTATTATAATTCGTGTAGGCTAATTTTATTACGTAAAATTTGTGTTAATAATTCTGTTACATATATTTTGTATATAATCATTTCGTGCATGTCAATCTTTTAAGGTGATTTTGTTACATAATAATTTTTTTTACATAAAATTTGTGTAAGGTAAATTTGTGTATGGTAATTTTGTTACATAAAATTTGTGCCAATAATTTGTGTTAATATAGCTTAGCCATAGACCCCCAGTTACTGGGTCTAATCCTCCAGAAAAGTAAGAAAGTCTGCATACTTTGACCAATTCAGGGTGAAAAACGGGGTTGCTCCCTCGGCAAAAATGGGATAAAGTTGAGCCAAAAGATCCCGATTCAGGATAAATTCATGAAGAATAGTCACTATAAATTCAGAGGTTCGCCGCTCTCCCACCCGCGATTTACCTCCTCCTTTGGGTCCAGGGCAGGGTCCGAGGAGGTGCAGGAATAGTCGGATCGCAAGATGCGGAAACCTGTATTTCAAAAAAAAAAATTGTGCCAATAATTTTGTTGCATAAAATTGTGTAAGGAAATTTTGTATATGGTATCTTATGTACTTATGTAGGGTAGTTCATGTAGGGTAGTTTTGTTGCACAAAATTTGTGTCAATAATTTTGTTACATAAACTTTGTATAAGCTAATTTTTGTGTAAGGTAATTTTTTGTATGCTAATTAGTGTAACAAATTAGTGTACTTAATTAGGGTAACAAATTTAATGTTACTACCCTATTTCATATATGAATTTATGTATTAATAAAAAAAAATATGAATTTATGTAACAAATAATACGTGGAGGCAATTTAATGTAATAAGCTAATAGTAATGAACTAACCATAATCTATGTAACATAATATTTACACAAATTTATGTAGAAAAATTCACACATATTAAGAAATTCATTGAAAATATGAATTTTTTTATTGAAAATCTAAAATTTTCTAAATATAATAAAAAATTAATTACTAATACATCCTTAAAACCAATAGATGGAGAGAAAAAAGTCAATATAAACACTTTCCAATACATTAATTAAATAAAGACTAAAAAATGACAAGTTTTAATAAACAAAGTTTTAGCTCTAAAGTGTCAAATAGAATAGAACGGAGGGAGTAATACAGTAGTAGGCTATACGTACACTAAATATGCTAACATTATAATTATTGTACTAATTTATAATACGATAACGATATTTGCACAAAATTTATGCTAATACACTAATCAGAAGCAACAAAACTTATTCATCAATTTGTGTAGGTTAATTTTATGCAAAACATTAAATTTATGTAAAATAATTCTACATTTAATGTAACATAACCCTAGTATTGTGTAATAGCATTACATTTAATGTTGATACTTGAGGAATAAAAATCCACTTTAAATTTATGTAAAATAATCCTACATTTAATGTAATGTAACCCTAATTTTGTGCAATAGCCTTAATTTTAATGGTGATATTCGAGGTCTAAAAAACGACATTGAATTTATGTAAAATAATCTTACATTTAGTGTGTAACACAATCCTAGGTTTGTACGGAGTAGTAAAATAGTTTCGCATTTAATGTTGATATTCAATGTAAAAAAAATATAATTGCGTGTAGAATAAATTAAGATTTAATGTATACATAAACTGATTAATGTGATGAATTGTGCTGATTTTGTGGGTTGATTTGAGATTTGTGCAAGGGTGAAGGGTGTACTCCATACATAATTAAGTTTGGATCAAATAATCCGTTGACCGATCAACTTAATTAATACTTCTCCGTTTCGCAAAAGATGTCTTTTTAAACAATTTAGCATTTTTCATAAAAGTTTTCCTTTTACCAATTTTTTTTTAATTTTTTCTGATTATACCCCTAAAAGTGAGTTCCTTTTTTTCATTTTCTCATGTAATTGACCACATTAATAAAGTAAAGTCATTTAATGAGGGCATATTAGGTATAAATTTTTTTTCTTAATAATCGTGTAATTGTCTAAAATGACATCTTTTACGAAATGGAGGGAGTAGTATAAAACAACCCTAAGATCTATCAAAACAAATTAATCTAAAGAAAATTTTTGGGTTGATTGAGATTTGTGCAAAGGTGTACATAATCAAGTTTGGATCAAATAAAAAAAATTATACAAGGAATTTTAATTTGAGGCTTCCTACACTTTTGTATAAAAACAATTTTTGATAGAAAAATTTACCTTTTATCTTAAAATACGGAGTATTAAAAAATTACTAGTTTTCAATTTTCATATACATCAATGAATAAGACAACCACAATGTATACTATTTTGTACAATTGTTTTTTATATCAAAATACAAATGATTGGAGATGGAGGGGCGGTTTTAAGGGTCGTTCGTTAGAGTTGAAATGAGCTTATGTAGTTGAAATAAAAAAAAATCAATTACATGGGTGTTCGGGTGTGATAGTTTTTTTTTTTTTTTGAAAAAGGTTACTGCATAGAATTATAAAAGAGTAGGGGAAAATACAAAAGGTGGGGGAGGACCTTATGGAGTTAAAATGTGCTTATTTGAAATAGTTGAAATTTAATTCAACATTTTTTCTATCATTTTCAACTCTCATAAACTGTTATTTTTCCGAACACTATGTAGCTTATATAAAATATAAACATATCATTTCAATTACTAATTTCAGCACATAATTTCAACATCAATTATATCAGTATGAACTACATCAACATAAACTTATATAAGTACATTGTTACCGCCCTTATATATTTGACATTTTGACCCCTTATAAGATCAGGTGTGGCCTCGAAGCCAGCGTTTACATTGTCAACAAAAATCCCACAGTGCATGTGCAACGGGTTTGGAACAGGCAAAGTTTGCTGGTCTCAAACCACCGGACGGGACCGTTTAAGATTCTCGGCCCTCGTCTGGCGAACAAGATGGTGATCGAGATGCTGCCCTTAATGACAGAAACAAATCCGATCCTATGCAGGGTATCCATTCCACAGGAAATACAAGCGGCTGTTCAGAGACTCACTGATTCTCTGCATGCTTTTGCTTCAAATATGACTCATAGTCTGTTGCCAGTTTTTGGTTACATCAACTATTCTATGTTTTCCATGATTAGGCTCAAATTCATAATTTGGAACGTCCATGGTGCTGGTAGCGCACACTTTCTTTCAACAATCCGTGAACTCATTCGGCAGCACCGGCCGCATGTACTGGCCCTTGTTGAACCTCATATCAGTGGTGAGCAGGCGGATCTGGTGTGTCGAAGAATCGGGTTTAATGGCATACTGCGAGTTGAAGCTGAAGGCTTCTTTGGCGGAATTTGGTTGCTTTGGGATACGGCAGAAGTTAGAGTTGATCCGATTTCTCTCCATCCTCAGCACATCACGGTTGAGGTTACGAGGATCGATGAGGCTCCTTGGCTCTTCTCGGCAGTATATGCTTCTCCGAATTCTATTACTCGCACGGCGTTATGGCAAGAACTCGGAAATTTTGCTCGAAATCATAATAAGCCATGGGTTCTGGCAGGCGACTTTAATGCAACCCTGAACGCCAACGAACGCACCACATCCTCAGTGGGATCCACAAATAACGCCCGCCAGTTCTGTGATTTTGTGGATGAACTCGAATTGATCGACCTGGGTTTTTCGGGTGCTCCATATACATGGCATACGGGGAACTCTGTTCAAACTTATAAGGCGGCAAGATTAGACCGGGTTTTATGTAATGAACAATGGCGTCTGAACTTTCCTGAAGCTTGGGTTCAGCATGCGAGCGCACCTCATTCGGACCACTGCCCGCTTGTTCTTAACCTACACAATATACATGAACCTGTGAGGGGCAGACGCCCGTTCCGGTTCCAAGCTGCCTGGGCATCTCATGGGCAATATGCCGATTTCCTTAAGTCATCTTGGGACAATCCTCTTCCGTGTATGGAGTCGCTTTCGCTGCTGTCATCTAAATTACAGGAGTGGAATCAAGAGGTATTTGGGCATATTTTACACAAGAAGAAACGCCTTTGGGCTCGGTTGGCGGGCATTCAAAGAGCAAGGGCGAGGTATGTTTCACAGCGTCTTATCGACCTTGAAAATCAGCTCTCTAAGGAACTCGAACTCGTCCTTGAACAGGAACAATTATTATGGTTCCAAAAATCTAGAGCCTCTTTCCTCATTGATGGAGACAGGAACACCCGATATTACCATCTCTCCACAGTGATTCGACGTCGGGCCAATAAGATCGAACGACTTCAGGACTTGAATGGGGAATGGATTGATGACAAGGCCGCTCTTCAACAGCTTATCATTCAGTTCTTTGCAAAGCTCTATTCTGAGGAACCTCAAAGTCAGATTGAACCAATCTTGCCTTTCTCGGTTAATCATGGCTTTCCGGTGGTGACGGGTCTTGTGGAGGCTTTTAACATGCCTTTTCAGCCAACTGAAGTATGGGCGGCACTGCGTGAAATGGGGCCATACAAATCACCGGGTCCTGATGGTTTTCCCGCAATCTTCTATCAACAAGGCTGGGCTACGGTCAAAGAGAAGGTTACGGAAACGGTGCTGAATTTTCTTAATCATAATTTGCAGGAGCAAAGTTATTGTGATGCTTTGCTTGTGTTATTGCCTAAGGTTGAGCAGCCCATCAGTCCTACTCAATTGCGGCCCATTTCATTACTAAATGTTATCTTTAAGATCAACACTAAAATGATCGTGAAGAGATTAAAGCCGGTTATTGATGATCTTGTCTCCCCTATGCAATCGAGTTTTATTCCGGGACGACAAATCGTTGATAATGTTGTGATCATGCAAGAAGTTCTCCACACTATCCATGATAGGAGCAATGCAGGGAAATGGATGGTGATTAAAGTGGACTTAGCCAAAGCATATGACCGTGTAAGATGGTCATTTTTGAAAGATATCCTGCTAGAGGCACACTTCCCTTCGGCTCTGGTAGAAGCTATTATGGCTTGTCAAACGAATGGGAGGACAAAGGTTCTTTTGAATGGGGAATCTGTAGGCTCATTTACACCGACGAGGGGGGTCCGCCAGGGAGACCCGTTATCCCCCTATCTATTTGTCCTATGCATGGAGCGTTTATCCCATATCATTCAATCAGCTGTTGAGGCGGGGTTGTGGTCACCGATTCAGATTGGCGCAGTTCCACTTTCACATTTGTTTTTCGCTGACGATCTGCTTTTGTTTGCGGAGGCATCTACTTCCCAAGCTGCAATCATTCAAAGTTGTCTGGATTCCTTCTGTTGGCATTCAGGTGAGCGGGTCAATTATGACAAAAGTGTTGTTATGTTCTCACAGGCCGTTCTACACTCCTCAGCACTTGCTATCAGTACGGCTTTGAATATTCCAATGACTTCAGATTTGGGCACTTATTTGGGCGTTCCAACTCTCCACGGGCGAATCAAAAATGTGCGCTTCCAGTCATTGCTTGATAAAGTCACGAATAGACTTCGTGGTTGGCAAGCGAGGTCGCTATCCTTCGCGGGTCGTGTGACCCTTGCTAATTCCGTCTTAACTAGCTTGCCGATCTACATGATGCAATCGACATTGATTCCTCGTTCGATTTGCGACTCTATTGATAAGACGGTCCGTAGTTTTGTCTGGGGTTCACGTGATGAGCAGCGGAAAATTCATCTAGTCTCTTGGGAAAAAATTTCTAGGCCGAAGAAATATGGTGGGCTCGGGATCCGCCCCATGCGTGATTCGAATGCCGCTGCATTAGCCAAGTTGGGGTGGCGAATGCTTCAGGAACCTGAACGACTTTGGAGTCGTGTATTACGGGGGAAGTACTGTAATCACCGCGCGGATATTGACGTGTTCCAACGTCGTCCTCGTCAATCTCATAATTGGAAAGGCTTGGTTCATGGAGGTCAATTGCTTTCGAATGGGGTTAGAACTACGGTTGGGAATGGCACTCGTACTCTGTTCTGGACTCATCGTTGGTTGGAGAATCAACCACTCTCGGACTTTGCCTTGCACCCTTTGTCTGAGGAACAGTTGGGAAGTACGGTGGCTGAGTACTGGACTGGTTCGTCTTGGGATTGGCCTCGGCTGCATCAGATTCTTCCGAGTCAGCTGCGTGCTGAGCTATCTTCTGTAGTAATTCGGCCTGAAGAAGACGCTCATGATCGGTACTTTTGGGGATTGACTCCATCGGGCCAATTCTCGTCAGGAACTGCTCGCGCACTGCTGCAAGAGAGTCTACTGGATCCACCGCACCAAGTCTGGCCAGCTTTGTGGTCGTGCCCTGCTCAACAGAGGATCCGGCAATTTCTCTACCTTGCTTGTCATAATGCTTTTCTTTGCAATGCTAATCGACTCCACCGAGGTCTCTCTTCATCGGATGCGTATCCTCGCTGTTCGAGCTCCGAATCGGCCCTTCATGTGCTAAGGGATTGCTCCAAAGTTAAGGCCATTTGGAACACTCTCCTCCCAGCATCGGTTAATCGGGTAGATTTTTTCGGATACACTGAAATCAAGGATTGGATTTGGATCAATATTCGCAGTCGCAATCAACAAAGTTCTCTTTTTGCTTATGCGGTCTGGTATATTTGGAAGTCATGCAACAATCTGGTGTTTCGCCAAGCTGAACAGATTGACAGTGCCCCACTAATTGCGAGTCGATCTGCTAGTAACTATGTGCTTTGCCTTGCGGATCGTAGGCAGAAGGCATTGACTCCGGAATCCCCTACTGCTGTCTTCACCAGTTGGCAACCACCACCGACTGGATGGGTCAAGGTTAACGTTGATGGGGCCTCAAAGGGTAACCCGGGTCTGGCAGGTGGAGGGGGCTTCTTTTGCGACACTGCGGGTGAGTATAAAGGCACCTTTGCCTTCCGGTGTGGTTTCACGGGTGCACTGACAGCTGAATTGTGGTCCATATTTCATGCGCTCCGCAAGGGTTTGGAGCTCCAAATTAGCCAATTGATTGTTGAAACCGACTCCTATGTGGCTTTGAAGCTTCTTCAGGTGGACAAGTTGACAACACACCCTGATTTCCATCTCATTGACAGGTGCCGTGCTCTGATAAACAGGGGCGATTGGTGCGTCCGACTTCAGTTTATCCCTCGGAGATTCAACCATGTTGCTGATGCATTAGCTAACCATGCGTTTAATATTAGTACTGCGTTTGAATTCTATCATATTCCTCCTACTTGTATTGTGCCCCTTCTAGGCACCGTGAACCCTATTTTGGCACCTAATTAAGTTCAATAAAGCTTTAGGGCTATGCCCTCCTTTGCAACAAAAAAAAAAATTGTCAACAAAAATATTTCAGGAGTACTGAACAAATTAACGTGTTAAATTAAAAACAAATTAACGTGTTAAACGCTGATTTAATATTGCTTCAACTTCTGATAAAAAAACAATATTGCTTCAACTCATTATGAGGTTGGCCCATGGCCCACAGCCCAGCACAGCACTTTGACTCGTCAATATTGATAAAATTGAAAAGCGCGTGCCATCCACCCCTTATTTTGCCACTTTGATTGACGGAAAAATGAAGGAAAATTCGACCAAAAAATGAAGAGAAAAAAACAAAGAAAAGAAAAAGAATGAAAGATTACTGAAGAACAAAATAAATTAAGAGACCATTTTGTTAGTGGGCAATTTATTTTTTCTTTCCCATGTATTTTAGCTTTGGCAGAACGTGACTTATATAATATATACCTTTCCTTAAAAAAAGGATTAAGGGACCATCCTTGATAGAAATGAATTAGAAACCATAACATGACTTGCACGAAGCAAACCTTGCTTATCTATCTCATTTGTATATTAACACTATTGATGAATGATGATCGATGAAACTCCCTAGTTAGCTAGATAGGCACACATGACTTCCACTTGGCAAATCTTTCCACCAATTACTATATGCAATTGTATCTTGCATATTTTATATAGTAATTATTTATCTAAATTTTTTTTTTTATCATTACCACCCTAGTTCAGCGGAGATCTTTGCTCCATCAAACGCCTACGTGTTTGGGTGGGATCTGCTCTCCCAATAAATTTATTTCTCCTCCACTGAGAATCGAACACTCGACCTCAACGAAGGGAAGCGTAGTCCCTCCCACTACGCTACATGGTTTATTTATCTAAACTTTGATTAGCTCCCTATCATACACGTTAATTAGCTAGCATATCTAATCCGATCTCACTACCCGCAATATTATAAAAACCGTCAGCATTCTTTTTTTCATCGAGATATGGAAAAGTCCATGATTCCTGCTTCAATTCAAACATCTTTTTATTTTGACTTTTTTTTAATAGATTATTGAGAATGAAAAATTACAGAGAAAATAACACACATGCAATTATTTGACATATTATGTTTATATCTCTAACTTTGTTGTAATTTTTTTTATTAAAAAAACTATATAAAATACTTACTTACACCAATATAGCTTACAATTGTTTCAAAATAATAAAAATATATCAGAAGACTCACATTTGAAACTTTCTATATGGTGAAATTCAGCCAATAAATTCTCACCTTCAATTTTTATCGGTTTTTTTTGGTCTTGTCTTTTTACTTATCCGATTGGCCGGTTCGATCGTTCGGACACCACTTTACATCCGGACCGGGTACTTCGTGACCCGATTTTGGGGGAGACCCTCCCAATATCAGTTTCTTCATACATGCCACTAGTGGGATTCGAACTTCTAAACCAACTGAGTATTGGTTCAATTTCTATCGGTTTAAACCGGCATTCTAAACATCAGGTTGTGATTTACTTACTATCTTATTTTAACTAAAAATGAATTATTACATTTATTCAACAACTTTCCTTATAAAAAAAACAAACACCTTTTCTTTTTCTTGTTTGATGGCGCGCTACAAGCCCAATTTGTTATTCAACGAACTCTTTCTTTGGATCAAAAAACCTAACTTCTCATTTCATACATACATACATTGACCTACCGGCCACTTGCACGTTCATGACAATGCATAAATATATTTATAGGCTTTTCAACATACCATCATGGAGGCGTACATTTACCTGCAACCACGTTATAATTAATCATCATTTTCCTATATATTATTCCTCTAACCTTTTCAAAGGCCGTATATATATCTCTATACGCGCGCACAGCATCTACAAACACAAGATAATCCTCCATCCACATATATAAAACTTCCAAAGCCCGATCTCTTACCTGTACCATTAAATTGATCGATCAGCTAAACCAAATGTCTAATCATAATACCCTAAACAAACCCCAAAAAATGCAACTAATTGCATCTTCTGCGCCTTATTTCATCCTCTGGATTCTTAGCCTTCTGCTGCAATCTGCTCGGTCCGATCCTCAAATTCCTTGCTATTTTATGTTCGGAGACTCTCTATCCGACAATGGAAACAACAACGACCTACAAACGTCGGCAAAAGTCAACTACCCGCCTTACGGGATCGACTATCCTGGTCAAGTAGCCACCGGAAGGTTTAGTAATGGCAAAAACATAGTTGATGTTATAGGTACGTATATATGTCGATCTAGCTAGTTAGTTTGTGTAATTTTCGCATTTTTTATCATTCTTTATATAGTTACCGATCACATGGTCTCTAATTCCAATGTGGTCGTTAAGTAGTGGCCGCGATATTGAATTTGGCAATCATATTGTCGCCTAATTATACTATGTGTTCTGTTATTGCTAAATTATAGATGTTAAATCGTCTGAATATTAGTGTACTGATAAGTCGTGAAACTATATAGATTTTGATCATGCGATTAATTATAATCATATTCATACCTACGTGCAGCTGGACGCCTGGGATTCGAAGAATCCGTCCCACCATTTGCTTCAACCGCCGCGATGAATCAAGAGATGTTACTCAAAGGTGTCAATTACGCGTCTGGATCGGCTGGTATTCGCCAAGAAACCGGTCAACATTTGGTAATTAACTATGCCTAGATAAACAAATGATGATAAAATAAAAACCATGCATAGATACACAGATTGTGATTAGAAAGCGATCGACCGTACTGGTTGTGATTGCAGGGTGTTCGGATTCCATTAGATGAGCAGCTAGTAAATCACCAAACGGTGGTCTCAAGAATTTCGAGCAGCCTAGGGGATCAAACCCCATCTTACTTGAAAACTTGCTTGTACATGATCAACATCGGCAGCAACGATTACTTGAACAACTATTACCTGCCCAAGGAGTACACAACAAGCAAGCAATATACCGTTGAACAATATGCAGAAGCACTAATCCAACAATACTATCAGCAAATTCAGGTTAGTTAATTAATTCCTCATACACTATATATTACTTTTTTTTTGGTAGTGCAATTAATTAATTAACGCTTGAGAGTTGATTTGATTGACAGACGTTGTATGGGATGGGAGCAAGAAAGGTGGCCTTGTTTGGAGTGGGTCAACTCGGATCCATTCCACAATCACTCGGCAAAGGAATACTCATTTCCACCGAAATGAACATCGCGTCCTTACTTTTCGACGAAAAGCTACGGAAGCTTGTTGACAAGCTCAATTCGGAGCTAACGGACGCGAAATTCACTTGTATAAACATGGATTTCACATCTCCTACTTCGGTTATAGGTACATATACATGACTTCTTCATTCTTCATCGATGACAGCACGTACATTAATTAGTTAATTATTTATTATATGTGTATGTGTTAATATGCCTTGAATCTATCGTTGATTGCGCGTGCAGGGTTTTTGCATTTGACGAAAGGGTGTTGCCAAGTGAGGTCGGATGGGCAGTGCGAAGAGGGAAGGACACCGTGCGATAATAGAGATCATTACGTGTTCTTCGATAACTTCCACCCCACGGAAGCCATGAATGAACGTATAGGAGGCAGAGCTTACTCTGCTTCAACTCCGCTCGACGTGCACCACGTTGATATCAAGACCCTCGTCCAATTAAGGCTAACGTCATGATTGGTTCCCGTATTTTTTCAAGTTATTGCACATGTACATACGTACATGTTTTGTGAAGTTGGAACTTAATTGGAATATATTGTTGATAATAACTAAACTTGTATTAATTTCTTATTTAGATAATATTGTTGCATATCTTTATTGTTATCAAATTATCTTGTACTATATCAGTAATCAGTTTAAACTAAACGGATGTTATCAAATTATCTCCATCATCCTTCAATAAAGATTACTCTGGTGTCATCTCTCTAAACTCCAATTTAATTTCTTTTAAAGAGTTACATGATAAATTGATCATTTGTGAACTCGCCATCAAAACAGAAGCAAAAGAGCCAACCGCCTTCTAATCTCACAAATCACTCTCCTCAAAACACTTCTCAATCTTCTCGGAAGCCTTTCAATGGCCTTTGTCAATTCTCCAAGAACATTGGACATGTGATAACTCACTATTCAGATTCCCACCAACTCTACCCAAAATGTTCAATTCCCACCTTCTGCGGGTTTTCCCATCACTCAACCTCAGGCCAATATGACCGTGAGTGACCTTAATCACAACTCTTGGTTAGTCGACAATGGATCCACAAACCATGTCACTAGCACTATCCGTACAATGGCCATGACAATTTCTATGTTGGTGACAGAACAAGTTTAAAAAATCACGCGCTCTGATTCTTTATCTCTATCTTCACTTCTTCTCATAAATTCTATTTGTCAAATGTTTTGTGTGTTCCATCAATTTCTCAAAATATTTCCTCTGAACTCTCTCTAGAGAGAGTGTCTATTATTACATGTCAAAGAAATTGTAGTGTGATGCTCATCAAAACTCTCTATAGGAAGTGTCTCTATCTTCACTTCTCATAAGTATTAGCAGAGATTGAAAATAATATATTGATATTACAAACACAATACCCATGCCAATAGGTATTGTGGGCTTCACTGAAGCATTAATATATGGGTCGACATTACTATCACTCAGGGTTTGGCCCAACTAAAAAGGCCCACCTTAGGGCTTAAGGCCGTTCACCTCAATCGAGCTAATCTTTTTTATTTTTTTATACAGTAATTTCCGGTTCAAGCTTTCTTAAATGTCATGTGATCCAGAGTACACTCGGCCTCTTCTCAAATCTAGATTAATTTTCAGATATAGAAATTCAATTAGCCGAATCTACGCAGTCTACAATCTTTTTCTTTTCTTTTTTAGGGAACGCTGAGTACAATCTTAAATCAAGACACGCAGAAGTCAGGTAGCTGTTGTTACGAATACTTCTCAATCAAGTTGAGCTGTGGCTGCCAAAGTATATATATACATTTTCAAAGTTAGATCAAAGTATCAAACACGTACAACTGAAAAAGAGGGCTATTGTTTACCACTTCAGCTGCTCACAACTACCATTAATTAATCCCCTTCTTAAATTATTAAGGCTAATGACTTGAAAACCTTCTCACTCAGCACCAGTCAAACTGTTATGGCAACTTATTCAACTAATCAACACCGACTTTCCTACAATCAGTGGCGAATCCAGGATCGACTGGATGGGGGGCGGACGTTGAACATGTTTGATAGTAAAAAATATCGGACAAATTAAACTAGTTTAAGCATCAAAAGTAGTATAAGATAATAACACTAGAGATAATTCGACATTAAAAAACGAATGTACAAATCTTATTACGTGTAATTTTTTGTTACGGGATAATTGACATTTCCGAGTATAAAAATAGTCAATTTGAAAAGAACTTATTTTTTACCGCTTTCCAATACGAATCTACCCTAAAATTTGAAAACGATGTAAAATAGTTTGGTTTTCAATAGTATAAACAGAACAATTTACAACTCTTATCAATTTTAAAATACCTCTTATTTTAATTGAACACATAACTTAGCAATTCTAAAAAATAAGAGCTTACAATTCTTATTAATTTTAAAATTAATCAACAATTATTTATTTTAATTTCAACACTATCAAAATTTTAATTCAACAATTAAACTATTATGACTATTATACAACAATTATCCTATTTAAATTAATTAATAATTAATTATTTGATGAAAAAATCTAGTAAAAATAAATCTTGTTGATTAGTTCTTCGTTTAGAAATTTTACAGTAACAGTTTAAGTGCTTTATATAACATCAACCATATATTTGCCAGCAAATTATTTGGTTAAATTTTACACTTTTTTTTGGTCAAAGTTAAATTTCACACTTTAATTCTAGTAAAAATGAATACTTGCCGGAAGGCCAGGAATTTCAAACGACCCCCAAAGGCCCAAACTACTTGCTGACCTAATTTTTCCCTTTTTTAAAAAATAAATAAAAGAAATTATGTCCAGATGGATTTTAAGTTTTCAACATAACGACGTCGTTCTCGTTTGAGGTTCTCTTCTTCGTTCTGTCTTCTTCTTTAGGTCAGGAATCTCAACCCCGCCGCCGGTGCTGACAAGCCTTTTTCTCCACTTCGCCCAGATACCTCGTCGGCTCGCCCCGCCTCAATCACCATTCGCCGCCCCGCTCTGCCCCCTCAATGGCTCAACCGCCCTTTCCTGCCCCGCATCGCCGCGGCTCCTCTGTACAATCTTACCATTAACTCCGGCGAACGGGGGGGCAGCTGCCCACCCATGCCCCCCCTTGGATCCGCCACTGCCTACAATAAACACCTCTGTATAGAAACAGTAACCAACAAGCTTTTTTAGCTCCTTATTAAACACACAATACAACTAACGCCACGTACTTAATCACTTCCTCACAAGTCACAACTTTAGTATATACAGGGAGGCCCTGCCCTCTACATTCGACCACATTCTCCACCTGCCCTTACTTTTTTTTTTTTTTCCTTACCACATTCTAGTCTATTCTATTAGTATTTGGAGTCAATTTCAATTCTTGCAACAAAAAAAATACCATCATCAGAATGCTGGTGAAGAACAATACCGTGGCCCTTGCAACAGCATTGGTGGTGTTGCTGGCGGCTGCCATCCGCTCACGGGGAGATCCCCAAGTGCCATGTTTCTTCATCTTTGGAGACTCCTTATCGGACAGCGGCAACAACAACGGCCTCTCCTCCCTTGCCAAGGCCAACTTCTTCCCTTACGGGGTCGACTTCCCTGCAGGCCCAACTGGAAGATTCACCAACGGCCGGACCACCGTTGATCTCATTGGCAAGCCTTCATATATCACTTTACAATTTTTTTTCCATATAATTGTATTCCGAAATCTGTATTGCCTCTTAAGAAAATCTGTTCTCCTTCTGCCCGTGAACATAGCCAACACAACGTTGGCTCACCAACGCAAATCTGTGTGTTCTTATTATTGTTTGTTGAATCTTTTCACATCCGTCATAACAACTTGATTATTATGTAATAAATTGATTCTTCGTCGTCTTCTTCCACCTGCCTCTGTTCTAGAAGCTATGTTGAATTCTCTGCTCTGATTTTGTAGGTGATCATCTGGAGTTGGAAGGCTACATACTTCCATTCGCTAGTGCGAGCGGAGACGACATGCTCAAGGGCGTAAACTACGCGTCTGGCTCTTCTGGCATCCTCCAAGCCACTGGTAACGGCGTGGTATAATTCATCGCTTGCTCCATCTCATGATCAAAATTCACTCTGTTAATCAGTCCAACTGATGTAATAATTTTCACTTCTGTGTGTGTGTGTGTGTGTGTTTGCAGGGAGCAAGGATAGCAATGGACAAACAACTTGAGAACCACCAACAAACAATATCAAAAATCTCTGACATTCTAGGCAAGGATAAAGTGGATGGTCACTTGAACTCGTGCTTATATTCGGTCTACGCAGGGAGCAACGATTATATGCTCAACTATTTCATGTCGAAGACGGCAACCTCCATTGTAACAGCCGGTATTGTGCAGCAGAAGTTAACTCCTGAGCAGTTCACTGACTCCTTAATCACCAGCTATTCTCAGCAGCTCAAGGTTAGTTATATTTGCTATTTATTGATCATTTGATTTAATATCTATGCTCTAGCTACTTGTTATGTTGTTAATGTAATGTGATTTAATATCAATTTCATAGACATTGCACGGGTACGGAGCAAGGAAGGTGGTCGTGTTCGGGCTCGGTCCCTTGGGGTGCCTGCCTTTGTTAAATCAGACAGGAAAGTGTTCAGACGACATTAACAACGCCCTTCAGCTGTTCAACACCAAGGTCAGGTCACTTGTAGATGAATTCAATCAGAATCTAACAGGTGCTCAGTTCATCCTTGTGGATACCATGAAGATTGTGTCTCCTGATCTCTCTGCTCTAGGTATGATGGAGACATTTATGTAATATACAGTTTTATACACTTTGACATGTTAATTCATTATTAAATACCAAACCATAGGCCCAGTGAGATCATTCTAACCTAATTTTTAATAGAGTAGTTGGGGTTGGATAAGAAAACTCCTAACCCACATAGTGTATTAGGTAAAGTTATGGATTCTAGGATATTCCATCTAGCATGAAAACCAAACATCAATTTGACCAACAAAATAAAACCAAACACTAGTAAGGTATCAAAATTTTCAAGTGTATGATATGTTTATCTTTTGATCTTGTTTTACAGGATTAAAAGTTACTGATGCTCCATGTTGCGGAGTTCGTCAGATATTCTGCTTGCCATACACAGCTCCATGTTCAGATCGAAATACCTACGCCTTTTGGGATAACGCCCATCCTACTGAGGCTGCTAACAGATTCCTGGCTGACAGAGCTTACAATGCTCAGGATGCAGATGACGTGTACCCTATGGACATTAAACACCTCGTCAACGCTGATTCCACAAGCTATTCCACAAGCTCCAAAGCAGCCAAATCAGATAAATTGATGGTCTACATTTGTCTTGTCTTGTGTACAATTCTTCTCCATGGCTTCAAAAGCTACAACATTTTTCTGTGTGTATAACTAGTATTAATGTGCATTTCATATATGTCAAGGAGATCAGATTGAGTTTCATAGAGCAATTACTCCACCATCCTCCAATATTCACATATGATGGTCAAGTTAACAAAAATTCTATACTTAAGTTACAATGGATAGACCAAAAAAGTTGATCAGTTGTGGAAACTAATTTTCTTCATCAATGAAGTAAGAATATTAGTAACGCAAAGTATTTCAAGAGCTTGAGTTTATGCGTGACTAGAGCCGTTAGTTATTCGAGTGCTTTAAATGAGGCATTGTCAAGGGTGTTTCAATCGACAGTTAGATCGAAATATGAAACACAACTGTTAGTTACTACATACGTACGTACTCCACTTTGCGAACAACAACCATTAATTCCTCGCCCTGCTATTAATTAACTCTCTTATCACAAAATCAATTCGAATTTCTTGCAACCAAAAAACGGTGATCTGCAAAAAAGAAAAATGCTTTTGAAAAACAATAACGTAGCGCTTGCAACGGCATTGACGGTGTTGATCACGGCTGGTGTAGCCGCAGCACAGCCTCAGGTGCCATGCTTATTCATCTTCGGAGACTCGTTATCCGACAGTGGAAACAACAACCCCTTGGTCAGCACGGCCAAGGCCAACTTCCTTCCTTACGGCGTTGACTTCCCTTCAGGGCCCACCGGCCGCTTCACCAACGGCCGCACCACCATTGACTTAATTGGCAAGCCACCCCTTTTCTTGCTTCACAAGTCAACCTCCTCTGTTCTTGAAACTCTGATGACAATTTCTTTGGGGGTTTTTTGTAGGTGATCATTTGGGATTAGAGAGCTACATTTTTCCATTTGCTAGTATAAAAGAAGCAGACATGGTCAAAGGTGTAAACTACGCGTCTGGCTCTGCTGGAATCCTCGATGAGACGGGTACCTTCGTGGTAGGATTCATCTTCTCATTAACAGAACTAGATTGATTTGTAATAACCATCATCATCATCATCATTGCCAAGTCCTGCTCAAGCAGGATTTGAGGAGTCAAGATGAGGGCACCTATAGCCTGAACATGTCAATAGGATGCGCCTGAAAGACCCAAGGACAGCTGAAATTCAACTATGTGACAATAATAACTGAACTTAGTTAAAATACACCGAAATTGATATAGGGGTTATATCCATTTCAAAGGCATTATATGAAGAAAGCCAATGATCATGAGGATGCACCCCATAAAACAATAAAAGCGAAAGGTATAGGTTAGAAAGACCGATTTATTAATCTGGTGGTGTGATTTTCATTTGCAGGGAGGAAGGGTACCAATGTCCCAGCAGCTGCAGAATCACCAAACCATTATATCAAAACTCGCTGGGATCCTAGGCAAGGACAATGTGACTGCTCACTTGAACAAGTGCTTGTATTCGGTCTATGCAGGGAGTAACGACTACATGCTCAACTATTTCATGACAAAAGCAACAACCGTCACGCCTCAGCAGTTCACCGATTCCGTAATCCCGCGCTATTCTCAGCAGATCAAGACATTGTATGATAACGGAGCAAGGAAGATGGTGGTGATGGGACTCAGTCCATTAGGGTGCTTGCCTTTATCACAGGTATTGGGAAGGTGTTCGGATTATGTTAACAACGTCCTTGGTCAGATGTTCAACCCTCGAGTCAAGTCGCTTGTTGATGGGTTCAATAAAGATCTTGCTGGTGCTCAGTTCATCTTTGTGGATAGCATGAAGATTATTTCTCCTGATCTTTCTTCTCTAGGTATGAATTACGAAGAACATACATGCATGTATCTGAGTTTTTGTGGAATAATAATTATATTTTGACATGAATTATTACTTGTTTAGTTGGAATAACAATTCGGAATGTCGCCTGTTGCAACGCTGGTCAAATATGGTGCTATCCTGGCTCACTTCCATGTCTGGATCGAAAAGTCTATGCCTTCTGGGACAATGCCCACACTACTGAGGCGGCTAACAAGGTGCTGGCTGACAGAGCTTACAGTGCGCGAGATGCAGGGGATGCCTATCCTATGGACATTAAACAACTCGTCAGTAAGCCCTAACTCCATGAGCAACCAAGTTAGATTAAGTGGTGCTGAGAAGATTAGAAGAGTGGAAGAGAAAGAGAGAAATGTATTTAAAATAAAAGAATGATGCCTAACTAGTAGAGTTTGCATTATTCTCTTTACAGAAAAGTAGAAGAATTACTAAATCATACAATAAATTTGACACATTCAACAATTGTCATGGTATCTCTTTCTTTTCCCTAAATTCCAGATGAGAGCTGGTATATGATATATCTATTGTATTAAACAAGATAGAAAAGAAAAAGTTCAGTTAATTGACAGTAATTACTAATTACCCTATTTCTTAGCTCTCTTCTCTTGAATCTTCCTAATGGATGTACAAAGGCAACCTAATACATTGTATCTGTTTGTCAACAAGAAATTGAAGCATTGAGAAGAGGTCTTCAAAAAGGAGGACATGCTTGCTATTACCACCCTGAATTGGATAGGACAATTTCTGGTGTCCTACACAGAGCGAAATTTTGTTCTTCCTTGCTTCATAAGCACCATCATGAGACTCCAAAGCAAGACGTTCATGGTGGGATTAGATGCCATTATGAGATGATGAGTCATTTCCGGTTATGAAACTTAAAAAGCATCACTCCGCTAGACAGGTTTTTGGAAATGCTGTATATACGGACCTGCAAATTACCAGCATTTAAAATTGATTATGAAAGCAATTTTGCTACAAGTGATTACCATTTCAGTTTCAATTTAATAAACAGCTCAGCAGGCAAAACATATCACCAAAGTAACCCAAATCCTTAAAATTACTTCAAAAATCCTTTTGATTCCAGACTATATGCAAGGGAAAAACCTTCTTGCCACTGGTTTTTCCACACACTATATGAAGTTGACACAAAATGCTATATGAGAATGAACATCCAGAAAGAGAAAAGGAGGGAACCTTCCAACGCCTCTTGTGCCCAATATGATGGCTTATTCTATCAAGTTTGGCAATTATCTCTCTGAAGGTAGGCCTCTCTACTGGATCCTTAACCCAACATCTTTCAATTAACCTGCTTACAATAACACATGAGTCTACATTTGTTTCCCCTCGAAAAAAGCGTTACTCGTGCAAAATGTCAGCTCAGTGCATATCACGAAAATACAAACTTAGCATTCATACTACATATGTAAGAGTTCATCCTCTTGGAAGTTAAATTTAGCATTAAAAAAGAATTGTTTATAGAAAAGGTTAAGGTGATTCAAGCAGGAAAACCGCATTTACATGATGCAGATGGAATGGAAACATGCCAATTTTGAAAGCGATAAGAACATAGTTGTAAGCCGACTGTACAGAAATTCATATTTCTCAATAAGAAACTGAAAATACAAGAGATATGTTGACATACTCCTTAAGGCCGTGTGGATAAAGCTTTCCCGAAGCTCTAAAGGGAGGGCGTTGGTTGTCAGCATATGCTTCTGCTACTTCCGCTACTTCCTTCTCAGAGATAGGAGGGCATCCCTCAATCATCTGAGACAAGTACACAACAAACAATTCTTAAGTTTACAAACTACGAGTAATCAAGCTGCCAATACCATGACACTGACAGTGAACGTTATATAGTTAAATACAACTGATAGCTTATTTAGAATAAGATAGGGAAAAGGCTAATTGACACTTAAAACCACTGGATTTGATGATATCAAAATTATCCTCCTTGCATGTAAATCAAAATACAAATAGTACTTGAATATAACACGTGAAATTGGGTGAGAAATTAGAGAATGGAGAGATGGCTCGTCGTTGAAGCTTCATCACTGGTGATGATGCATATCCACAGAATAAATCCACCTCCCTAATCGATTCTTAAACCACTAATCAAATTCATGAAAATTGAACGAAAAGCCCCAAACAGTCTTGACCACCCAATTTGATTAACAGTGAGCCTATATATAACTAATGTTTATTAGGTACTTGCTTTCCGATTTTTAATCTGTATGCCGCATCTAAACCAAACATATTATGGCACAAGGAATCTTAAGGAAATATGTGTTCAGATGCCACTCCAGAAGGAACTGCAATTAGAGGATAAAGTTCAAAAAGAATCCAGAATGAAGATGTAGGGAAATTTGTTACCTCTTGAAGAATCAGAGCAAATGAAAATACATCCACTTTGGTGTCAAATCTTTCATTTCTGAACAGCTCAGGAGCCATATATCGACCTATATGCATTGCAAATGGCATTACTGCATAAGCATATGCGATCAAACAAATTTAAACTGGAACTAATATAAGTATGTCTCTCTTTTTATTTTACTTGACTGACATTCGACTGACTTATCAGTCTCGTCTTCTTCAACTTCTTTGGCAGCTTTCAGTAGCTTGCTCATTCCAAAGCCAGCAACTTTAAGGTTTCCAGAGACATCCCGCAATATGTTCCTGACATCTTACAGGTGTGCAATCAATAGAGTTAGATCTATTCAGACCAAGGAGGAACAAATGAATAGCATCAACATGGAAAAGAATACATGATATTTAGCAGGTCATGGACGAAAACTCACAAAGGTTCAAGAGCGCCATGAATAATTGCTTCTGGCTTATTCTCATGCAGGTATCCTATTCCCCTGCAAAGTTATTCAAACATATTTATCTATCATGAGATTGTTAATTTTTCTGCTACATCTTCACCTTTTGCAACCAAGTCTAAGAGATACTTCAACCAATAATCTTTTGACCATATCCACAGAATTGCTAACAGGGGCCTATTATTCTTGAAATGCAGACCGAAGAGCCTAGACCTTCAAATCCACCCAAAGGCCTTTCTAAGCAGTAAGCACTACAATTATGCTAACCTTGCAATGTCAAGTGCAAACTTAATTGCTGTTCTTGGATGTAGCTGTCCTTTTTCATGCAAGTATTGACGAAGATCTCCCTAAAACACATCACAAATTTTACATATTAGCAATTTTGTAAATTATATAGCACAGAGCACATACATTTCTGATTTTTTTTTTCTTTAAGAACAGAATTAAGATTTAAGATGACAAGTAGTCATTGCAAGAAAGAATGAATTAATATTCAAGTTTTCCGGGTTAACCTATTTCAAGTCAAACTTTTATCTTTTTCAATAGGTTTAATGTGACAGTTCAAGTCTGTTGTTAAAGTAGGAATACACCGAATCCGTTGCTTTGCTTTCAGTTCTTGTATCAGAAAATACATCAGCCTTCAAGCATTGTCAGCGAAGCGTATCAGCAACTCACATTAGGAAAATGTTCTGTAACAATCATCTTTTCATCACTTTGAGTTACAGCACCTAAGAATTGGACTACATTTGGATGCCGAACCCGTTGAAGCAAAGCAAGTTCATCTCTGAAGGCCGTCCTGAAATAACATAACTTAACTGAATAACGACCTAGCTAGATAAAAAAGAATAACAGAGAAGCTAGGTTTTGGGACAGAAAACACCCACCTTCTATCCTCATCAATTGATCTATCATCAATCTTTTTCACAAAAACTTCTATTCCTCTCCAAGATGCTAAAGTTCCCTTTTGTATCAACAAAGTGCCAGATCAGAGGACAGGAAATGGGCATTAAAAACAGGACTTGATTAAAACAATGTTAGGCTGAAAGTAGTTAACACTTAACACAAATAGTTATGCTAATAATGTCAGCATATTATTATAATACATCCATATATAAAAAAAAATCCAAATTGTACTCATAATAAGAGTAATGCTAATCAAATTTCGATTATAGAAATATACCATGGTCATATGAACGCTGTTTGTGAAATCAATCTCCTGAGAATCTATCTCATACTCCGGGACATTGAGCTCATTCTTTACAGAACGCTGTTTGTGAAATCATATGAATTAGCACATAAATGTGTAAATCGAATGCAACTTTGAATTAAACCATAAGTCATTTAGCATGGAATACCGGAGGAGTGGCACCATGAGACTCCAGAAGTGTCGCCACCCCGTGGTTCTTATAATGAATGGCATCTGCAAGAGGCTGTTAAAATACGGGATTAAAATTAATTTAATCAACTCAAATTAACCGACACTCCATAAATTGAGCTACATACCGAGCTTCCCCACTTATCAATAGCGTCAACCACAGCCCCATGTTGGATCAAGAGCTCTATAACCTCCTTGTAACCCTGGCACGCCGCCACGTGCATTGGTGTACGATCATCGATATCCCTGTAGTTAACATTGACGCCGGCAGCCAACAGCTCTTCGATCTCCTTCAAATCCCCCTCATGGGCCGCAAACATCAGCTGCACTTCGCCCGGGATTTCGTATGAGTCCCTGTCTTCTTCGAGCCCATCCGACGACACGTCCGTGAAATCAACAAACTCCGCATCTGAATCCGCCTCCGCTGCGTTCAATTCGGCCAAGCTGGCCAACGACGACCACCTCCCTTTTCTAAACCTAATCGACGCGGATTTCTCCATCTCTATCTGCGACGATCTCGACTAATAACTAATCAATGGTATGGTGCACCTTCGACGGTGAAATGTGACAGGAGAAAAGGCAATAGCAGCAACGTCGAAGGGGGATTTTGATTTTGTCGTCTCCGAACCCCTTTGTGGTGCGATCGGTAGTACGGGTGGGAAATCGGATGGTGAGAATCAAAGAATATGATTGGAGAGGGAGGGAAAGAACACCGATCGAACACGCATGAGAATTGATCGCTCTTTCTTTGCCATTTGAGATGGTAGGTACTTTGAAAGAGAGTTTTCTAAAACCAACCGCGAATTTGGCCGCCCCGTTCAAATAACCACGAACGAACTTTGCCCTAAATAAAGAGTATTGACCAAGTCATAAGCATTGACCAATAATTTAAAAAAAAAATTGAAAATGATGATACTGATGTTCCTGAAAAGTCTCATTCAATTCCTAGTTTTGCACCATTAAGCGTTACTCCACAATGTTCGAATTTTCATGGCGGGTGTATGAAGAAACCAAATACAATTAGTTTTTGTAGTACCGAATAAAGATTAGTCTTCTGTATACATAGATATCATAGTTTTATAGTTTGTCAAATATTTGACGGTATTGTTTATATGTTACTTTTCAAATTTTGAAACAAATGAACAGAACAAAGCCTAATTTGTTCTTGGTGATGAGCGAGACCTTAACTGAACGCTTTCATAGTGTGTAATTGCAATCATCTAAGAGACTAGTTGAGAGAACACTACTTGGACAATCATTGTGGTGAAGAAAGAGTTCATCCATTGAATCAATAGAATCAATAGTTGAGAGAACACGACTAACATAGATCGATCCCCACGACTAACATAGATCGATCCCCAATAGAATCAATAGTTGAGAGAACACGACTAACAGCCGCCTATAAAGAAGCAGAAAAAGCAAAACGTGAAAGATGGATTTCAAACAAGACGGTGACTCCGATCAGCCAAAGTTCTTGGAGTCCTCCGGCACCAGGGTGGCTGAAACTTAATATTGATGGGGTGTCCAAGGGCAACCCGGGAAACGCAGGTGGTGGAGGCATTCTAAGGAATGCTGAAGGCAATTTCATTATGGCCTTTGCTGCAAAATTCGGTATTTGTAATGCTCTTCGGGCGGAACTGTTGGCAACTTTACATGGGCTTAGTATTCTGAAACAGAGATCGATCCCCATGGTTATGATAGAATCAGATTCTACTACTGTGGTCAGCCTGCTCACCGAGCCACTTCCAACCAACCACCCAGATTTTTCAATCTTGGTCCAATACCGTAATTTGACTCAACAATCAAGTTGGCAGGTCACTATCAAGCATGTCCCCAGGAAACTTAATAAAGTTGCTGATGCAATGGCTAATTATGCTTTATACTTAGATTCTGATTTTTCTGTTATGGAGGATCCTCCTCAAGTTATTGTACCTCTCCTTTTGGAGGATTTAAGCAATAAATAAATTATGGGCAGTAGCCCTCTTGATGACCAAAAAAAAAACATAGTAACATGTAACAAATTTGCGTATAATTAAAGTGGTGTAGAATGTGTAATCGATGTCATGCATTAAACAAAGGTCACACCAGTTCTTTCCAAAGAGTGATCAACCCACCAAGATGTACTTTATTACATGAAGCTGCAAAAGGAAAATACACATGACGTACATTAGATTTTATTTATTCCAGGAAAGTGAAAGATCAGGTGGGGTTGCTAATGAGCTTGCATTCAGTAATATTTTCCCACGATTTAGTGGATTTATCATCAAGACGTGGAACTTTTTGTAGTGCCAAGCGAGTTATGTTAAATTCCCATTTATTGATGCACTCATCTAAGACGTTTGCCTTCTCTTCAGCAGCCTTCTTTTCTTTGTCAGATAAATCTCCATAGATGAGGCTAATGTGTGGCACGTAAGCTGCAAATTTACAAGAATATGTAAGAAAAACAACAAATTCCCTTCTAACTGACTTTGTGAAATTGCATAGTCAATCATTCTTATTTCCTAGTGATCCATTTGAATTTCTAAGCAAAAGTTGAAAGATAATCAACTCACGAGTAGTGCTCTTGTAGCCAAAATGGGATGAGCAGTGCACACTGGCTTCCACAACCTGCAAACCCAAACCACAATTATGATATATAAAATATTCTTAGGCTACGTTTGGTTGGTCATATATCAATTCAATCTATTCTTACAAATTGCAATTAGGATTTCCTCATTTTTTAAAACCAGAAATGTATGCAATTCAAGGTGCTCCAGAATGAAGCAGAGTATTTTTGTTAGACAAATTAGAATGGTAAACCAAACACGGCCTAATTTTTACCTCAGGTGAAGACTCGAGGAGGAGGTAGACGCACTGGTAGTAAGAAGATCCGGTGGCAACGCGGTCCACCTTAGCAGGGTACGCCTTCATCCCATCAACGGCTGATCTGAACCTCTTGAGCGCATCTTCTTCCGTCAGCATGGTGAGCCCCACCACCGTGAGGTGGGGCTCAATTTCGGGCCCACCGAACTCCGACCTCAGCCCATTCGCCAGCTTCTTCACCCTGTCCATCGCGTCGTCCGATGGAAGCCCCAATATTGCAAACCAGAACTTCTGTGGCTCGGCGGGTTGACCCGGATCCGAGTTCACTTGTTGAGGATCCATGGAGATTGACCACAGGAGGAACGAAGATCCCAAAATTCCTGCAAATCCCAGAAATTTGATGAGAAAGATTGCAAAGCAGGAGGAAGAGAGGCTAACCATTGGGATCAATTGGAGCTCTGGAAGCCATGGTTGTGCCAATATGATGAGACCGATCGACTTACGATTGAGAATTGCAAAGGCTGTAAAAAAAATTGAAATCGCTTGATAGGGAAGGTTGGGGAGTAGTGGGATTCAAACACAAACCACGACTTGTTTATATACGGAGACAAAGTCATTCAAATATTCGATGCTATCCGAGCAAAGCATCTTTACAAAAATCAGAAGCCGACAACTTTTTGCTAGTCTGCGTGCAGCACGTGGCCAATCGATAAGGTTTAATCCACACTGTCAATATAATGATGGTTTCCATTGCAAAATACACTTTACTTGCTTCTCAGTAAAGTCTAGATTTTCTCATGTGTTTAGAAAAAGCAATGCAATGGCCAAATAAAGTTTACACCTTGGCCACACCGTACCTTTCGAGTTCCATTTTGAGTCACCTAGAATTTGATATTTTCATCCACAAAAGTAGTATTCTAAGTCAGCTTTCACTATTTAGGTGATTCTTACCTCATAAAAAACAATTGGACCGGTAAATAATTAAGTCGATATGATCTAAACCATAGATGGGACCCCCAAGTCCCATGCCCCTAGTTGTTACACTTCTGAACAGCAAAAAAGATTAATCACTCTTTTGTGGTGTTATTCCCTAAACCATAATATGGTTCACCAATCACGATACATCCATGTGAAATCAGATTTCTATGTTGTTTACTTCAAATAGAATGTATAACAAAGGTTTACTTGAATGAAAGCAAAATACAGAGAATTCCAAATACATCAGTCCATTCTTTGTTACAAACTTGCAACCATCTTTGTACTTCAAAGTGGAAAAAAACATCGGCATTTTTATAGTAACATACTAACATCACATTGTACAGTCTCCTGCTGAACTTTTCTTCTTCCCGAGTTACAAAAATCAATGATACAGTATAAGAAAGACTGTCTTATGGAGTCATGTATAAGGAGGATTCATCATGAGTGGTATTGTCTTGGTAGATGCTCTGATCCTCCTAATCTCTCTTGGCTAGGAAAATTTCTGTGCACTGCTTCATTGTATCCTCAGGGCTGGTAACTGGAAACATGTATATTCTTAATATTTTAGTCATTTTATAGAAATATGATAAAAACCAAAGTGTGGCTTCCTTGTATAATGAATCTGCAAGGTTAAATTGATCCTGATAAAAGGCATACCCGTGTGGCCAATAGTCCTCTCAGATTCAAATATCTCATGATCGTTTCCTCCCTACATTAAGGTTAAGTGGAGACATTATTAGCGGAGATGTGAAGCAATCATAGATCATAGACTAGTTTATTGCTGAAAACATGGGCGAGAATTTCACCTTATATGTTTTGTCCCCAAAGAAGTGGATTTCATCAAATTCCTTAAGATATCTCAAACAGTATGTCTTGTCCCAACCTTGAGGGAAAACCTGATACCAAAGTATGCCAATAAAAAATACCATGTTAATTACACTCTTATCCATTTCCATGTTAGTTACAACTTAATTACAAGTAACAAGAACATTAGTATATTACTTACGTCAAAGCTTATTTCCATTTCCATGTTAGTTACAACTTAATTACAAGTAACAAGAACATTAGTATATTACTTACGTCAAAGCTTATTTGTCCTCCAACTGAAAATGTCAAATCATATTGTCCAAATTTCTCACGCAGTACAGATACCATCTTTGATCTTATGTTGTGAATCTAAATAACATTCATCAGAAAATCAAAAACATATTGAGTTAGAAATCTACATTGAATGGCAGCGAATAAAGGAATTACCGAGTGAAGGAAATCATAGTTATGTACCTTGTCATACTTTTCAAATTCATCCCTTTCTTCTTGGCTGCAGTTTCTTCCAATAGGAGAAACATTCAGCATTCCACTTCTGAATTCTATGAATGTTCCCCTAGAAAAATAATATGGATAGAAGATGCACCATAAAGATTACAAGTCGAAAAGGATGATTACAGACACTGGCAATGAGCAACTGGTTTCATCAAACATACCTTTTGATAGGAATATCCAGGTCAGCAATATAATGTAGAGTGAAATTAATAAACTCCTGAAAATTCATGACAGAATACATTAGTTATGTGTTTGAACTTTGAAACAAAGGCTACATGGCTTGAATGTAAAAGCAATCTGAAATTACTTCACAAAGTGCAAAAAGAAAATCTTACCTTTAACTTTTCTTCTCCAAGGAATGATTTCAAGCTCTGAATACAACAACAACAACAACAACTAGGCATCAGCGAGTCCAACCATCAAAGTTGAAGTCTTGGAATTATTAATTACATTTGATACATGCGAGTCCAACCATCAAGCCCCGACCAATTCTACGAAAGAGCACGGGCATTATTCACTAGGCATCAGCCAAGTTGAGTTGCAGACTCCTTCCACCTCCATATATTACAATCACATTTCTATAGTATATGTTTTTTGGTTTCATCATTATCCCATCCTCAAAATAAGTTTGAGATCAGTATGCCCCAGCAAAATATCATCATAGAAGCATCTAAAACAATAACCACAATCACAATAAAATCCTTCTTAAACACTAAGTCCAGCCAATTGGCTGATTGAAAAGTGATGATGCTAAATTAGACCTACAAACTTGGGAAGAACAGTACATCAAGGTCGAAGAGTGTGAAACATGATCAGAATAATCATATATATATTATTTAATATTAACAAATGTATCAAACTGATGATGCTCTGCTAGTCAGCTTGACAGCGCAGAAGCAAACTGTTTTAGTAAACCTACTACATCTCAATTCACATTATTTTTTTAATCTCCAAAACTCAAACAAGAAGTTTGTAATATGGCACCTAGTAGAAATATCTAGGCATAGGTAAATAAAATCTAAAATAAAACAATAATAACCAAAAAACCATTAAGCTACATTCACCAAAGTTCATTGACCTAAAACTTCAGATATAGATCTAATTGACCATTGTGATTATGAACTGCTCTATCGCCTATGATGCCTAGATCTAGCCTGCTTTTAGAAAATATAATTCATACTAAATCCAAATAATTCAACTAAAGACAACATTCATGCTTGATCAAGAACTGAGCAACTCCATAGTCTGCATTCAATCTGGAACTCTGCTGCATAAGCCCCCGCAAACTACTAATTTATAATACTTTTTTTTATCTCGAAAGTGATTTATAAGACATTGATTAGCCAAAAAAATAATACAATATTGTTCCAATGACACAAAATTTGCTACATCAAGGCTTGAAACAACATTAACTGTAGTTATTACCTGCTTGCCAATCAACTTCCCATCTTTGTTCGCCACAAGACCATTCTCAGAAAACACGTAATCATAGTCATCAATAACTGCACAGACAAGACAAAAAGTCGAGGAGCCTAAAGACATAACAACAAGGATGCAACTTTAACTAATTGAACACAACTCTTTCTGATACATCTGAAATAAAGCATCTAAAAAGGAGGGAAAGATGGACAGAAGTCCAAGATCATTCATCTCACAAAGAGCTTAATCCAAATTAAGAAAGTATGAAGATATATCAGCTAATTCAGCTAGTCAATATATTTTAGTACTACCCTAAACTGAATTTCACTCAAAAACAAAGGGTCATAATAGCAAACCAGTCTTTCCAAGCTGCTCAGATATCTTCACAAAGTCGGATCCTCCAACAACACCAACTGTTACAACCTACAGTCAAATGCAAACCATTAAATTAACAAACACCAGCAACATCTTACTCAAAATGTAATCTATTTTGATATTCAACCTATTTTTACTCATTACAATTCCAAAGCTGGATAATTTTCTTAAGGGAATTAATCAGCCATATCCTACATCACTCCTACCAAAGCAATTACTATACAATTGTATAATGGTGTACTAGCTGCTTGATGTGGTCAGCACACACAATGACAGAAATTACTGAATGTCTTCCCAACTTATTAAAGGTGAGATGTCAAAAAATTAATTTTCAAAAGTGACTCAAGCTTTACAGGGTGGATATCAAAAAGTATCAATTTAAGATCACGCATACCTTCCTTAATTCTTTCATGAAGGATAACATTTCAGGAGTAACCACCTGTGCACATTAAAAACATATTACTATCAGAAAATTGTATGTAATTTGGCATATCATATAAGAGCTAGTCACAAATTTACTGAAAACTAGATCAATCAACTTCATTGTAAGAATTGTTTCAACTCTTGCTTTACATTTAACAATTGGAAGAGCTAAAAACTTAGCAAAAGGTGAACAAGGAAATAGTAAGAAGAGCAGTAGCTCACATTTCTTGGTTTTGTAAGAGTCCCATCGACATCAAACAAAGCAATCAATCCAGGCTTCCTCACAGACATTATAGTTTGACTAGTCTTTTGCTGCCACAACGGAATATAATCGATCAATTGAGAATTTGGATCTTTCTCAATTGAGAAATAAACATAAAAACATTAACAACAATATTCAATTGAGAAAGACATGTTCAAACCGATCAATTTTGGAGACGAATTTGCAGACTTTGACGAGGCAGAGAAGATATACCGGCAGTGAGGGATTCGGATTCTTTCTCCCCGAGTCAGATGAATCAACTTCCCCGAGTTGAATGAACTTGGGCCTTTTTATGGACAGGCCCGCTGGACAAATTAAAAAAAAAGGACAAGCTTGGAGTCGGCCCGTTAAGACTAAAATCTTGCCATGGTTTAAGGGGAAGGAACATTATAAAATTTATAAACCAGAATTTTGGCCAGAAAAATAAGTGAAAGCTTGATATCTTGGTGAGGTTACCTCCTAATGTAATATAGAGTACAAAGTCTTATATGGGAAGTTAGGTCAACAACATTATTTACATAAATATAATATACGCTATCAACTATGTATCATTTTATTATTTGATTGATTGATTTTTTTTTCAGTTAACATTGAAGGTAAGATCTTCTGCAAGCTTTGGAACTCCTTGATAATAATTTATGGTTTTGTAAATTATTCAAGAAAAAATATTGAAATGATCCAAGAGACCTCTCTGTAGTTAGATGGAGAAATAAGATTTTGAGTTGCTCACACTTCAAGGGACCGAATGGTGAAAGAATCTAGCAAAGATTATTCCACCCATACGTGTAAGCAAGTTCTGATTAATGTAAACGCGACGCAACTAATTAAGATCCGAGTACACGAATCTAGCCTAATTTTGGTGCTTGTGTAACAAGTATCATTGTCCAAAGACTCAAAACACTCCATTTGTACGCTGTCTTCAACCTTAATTTTAACATTTTTTTATATATCAGCAAGTTTCACATACAAGCATCGATCGATCCATATTATTCCTACTAGCTTCATCGATCAATCTAGCTAGCTACAAGTTCAAGGAAACGGAGCCCTGAGCTTCATCTCAACCGGCACGACATCGACCTTAAACCCCTTGCCGTGCTTCTTCCAGTAGTCAGCGTTCGGGTTAATCCACGTCGGACTCGCGATGTGGGCTCTCAGCTCCCGGAGCCTCTCGGTGGAGAACTTACACCTCTCGTCTCGGCTATTGATGAGCTCAGGGTTAAGAAGCCCAATGTTCTCCTCCTGGGGAGACACCATGAGCGCGGGCTCGCCCAGGGGGAGCTTGTCGCCTCTGTCCACCTGCCACGTGCACCAGAACTTCCCGTAAGACTTCGCCAGATCTTCCAGCTCCGTCTTCACCACCGCCTCCGGCACCTTCGGGTTCGCCCAAAGACCCGCTTTGATCTCGTAGGCGTGGGAATGCCAGAGCTTCTGCTCGTCTAGAGGGAGTGCCTCGAAGACCTCGGGTGAAATTATGTATTCCACTCCTGCATGCTGGATAAATTCAGCCACTCAATTTAATTGATCTAGGGAAATAAATAAGATACGTACCGATGAGGCGGCCAGAGCGGTCGTCGGTGTCATAGACGGCGCACTGGAGGACGTCCTGGGTGAGGCGGGTGACGAAGTGGTGGGTCTCGATCTGGCGAGACATGTCGTGGCTGTAGAAGGCGAAGGTGCAGACGTGCTCGGAGATCTCCTTGATGGGCTTGAGAGACTGCATCAACTGGGCGCCCTTGTCCACCACGTGCTGGCCCATCGTCATCGGCTTCCCCGGCGTCTCCGTCGACTTCTTGCTGTCCTTGGAGGCCATCATTCCCATCAATTTGCCTATCCAACACTACACTGATCAATCGATTGTAGGGATCCGGTTTATAAGATGGGGAGAATTAGTTTAGTGGACACCTGGGAAGTGTGCATGCAAGGACGAGTGGACAAGGAGGACACTTGTGTGTGCTTGCGAGTTTAGGATGCACACGTGTCATTAGCATTCAAATCCACTCGTTTCATGCCATAAAGTAGATGAGGCGATCCATGGTCAAACGCCTCATCTATGGTCAAACAGTCCATCCACGTACAACATTATTTGTCATTAACAAAAATGTTCAACATATGGTGATCAATTTCATGAAACTGTATGCATGTACAATCGAAAATTACTTCTTACAAGTACAACAGCAATACATATATTAAATTTTGTATCATTTTATTATTGTTCAAACAACTAAATTAAACCATGGCTTCACCCGAACCAAAAATAATTACACAGAAACAGCTCGAACAGGACGACGACGAAGAAGAACACCATGTATTCCAAATTAACCATCAAAAGAAACAAAAAATTCCCTCCCCGCGCCCGAAACACCTGCATATAATATTTTAATGTACACAAACAATGAACCTTAACGTTCATTTACACAACGCCTAGCTATAGAAATGGGGAGTAAGTAAAGTAAAACACGGCTGTGATGTGAATGTCCACAAGTACAACAGCTTAAGATTTTCACCTTCAAGCATCAGATTGTTGTATCTGGGTTTTTAGTAGTTAAGCAGGGAATACTTAACTCGCAAGACGATCTTGCCTTTGTCAACCCCAAGCTTTGCACCCGTAACGAGCCAGTGCCCGGGAACATCCTGAGCACCCTTCATCATCTCAGTAGAGTCCACAAGCTTAGTTAGCTTAGCAGCCAAGCTATTACTGTCAGATTTCCTATCTTCAGAGCTTTGTTCATTGGCCGATGGCGGCCCCCCATCGGGCCTCTGTGGGGCGGGGAGGTTGGAAGGGCTGTGATCCCACACGGATCGCCTGATTGTACAGCCTGGCACCTTGGAGAAGAGGAGCTTGAGGTACAAGACGCTCTTGGACCCGAAATTCCAGACGCCAAGTTGGGCGCCGGTGACAATGTGGACCCCAGAGAGGTCTCCAATGCAGCTTTCTTTGAGCTCAATGGGAGCAGTGCTGACATGGGAGAAGTGCTTCCACTTGATGGGCTCGAACCAACGGCTATCTTGCTCCTCCGGGCCTTGCCATTTCTGGGCCCCGATTGCCATGTGGGAGTCCCAGTGAGGTTGCAGGATTTTGGGGAGGGAGACTAGATGCTGCAGATGGATGGCGAGACGGTTTTGCTTGCTGCCTTCAAGTCTCAGTCTCAGGCCCGTTACTGGCTTACGCCCAACTGTCACCTGTATAGGGTTGTTAAAGATTAGCAGGGAGATGATGAAAACAACAAAAAAGTATTTGTTATTGTTCATTTGGAAATTTAACAGTTGTATGAAGGCACGTGTATTTCTAGATGTTGGTTCCATAGGAAAACACAAAGCCAAGATAAATCTGTCAACAATGAAGGAATGCTACCTGGTCTGGGCTGATATACAATTTTGGACCCATCAAGCTGAACTGAAGGTATGGACATACTGGCTCTTTCCTCTGAATGTTAGTCTGTTCTGGAGCCCAGACTCGAGGAATTTGAAACTCTAGGAAATATTGAAGATCCTCGATTGGAGGCTTAACTGCAAAGCCAAGAAATTTGATCAATTTATCAATCAACCAAGGATATAAGCAGCCCAGATCATAAGTAGATCAACTGAGTCAAGGACAAAGGTGCTATACACATGGAAGAATTAAGTATACAGGATTTAAAGCCTGCTTTTTGTAAATTTCTTTCTCCAGGACCAGATAGAGTGGGTTATGCTCAAAGGTCCATCTACTATTCTAATCTACCAAAGAAGATCTGCAGATAATGCCTATCAATAAGCATAGCAACGAGTACAAACTCTCAAATGGCAAAATCTAGTACAATTTATTGAAGGAAACCTCTCTGAGTCTCAATATAGCTAACTTCAAAACAGAAGTGTTCCTGATGTTTTTCCAGGCTACTGTTTAACAAAGAGTGGCATATGGGCATTGAGGTTATAACATAGTGAATTAAACAAAGTTTTTTCTAAGGACTTCTTATTTTGCAGTAGGGTCTGCACTTTCCAGAATTTTTATACAGATGTTCAAGCAGTATCCCGCATATCCCACAAAATTCATTGCTCTTGTTCAAAGGAATTCACATCTTCAGGATGACCCAAACTTTTACAAGGAGTTTGTACTTTGTAGGGCTGTGCATTTGCGAGGTGTTTCCCTAATCATTCATGATTTTTTAACTTATAAATGATGAATATTAAAATGCTTGATCATCCAGACAATGTTCCTGCTGTTTGGTAGCTACATATGGGAGACATGGATTAATTGCAGACAGAAACTAGCCTAAGGGAAACAAAGGAAAACTTTGAAAAGGGCAGAGAAACAAAAGGCATAAGGTATTAGTGAAAATGGATGTAATGAAGACCTTACACTCCAAATACAGATCAATGGCGCGGGCTAAATGCTTTAAACCAGCCACTTCTTCAAGGAGAGATACAATAGGAGTAAATGTCATGTTGATTACATCTGGTGCCATTTGTACAGACTCTGCCCACCTTGCCGGACTCTGCTCAAGATCATCACCTCCTCTCCTTCTCAAGATGATGGTGACATCCTGAGGCATGTTCAATGTTCATTCATCAGAAGCTGATTAAACACTCCCCTAAACTAGCAAACCCAATCCCCTTATATTTTAAAGAATATAGGATACTTCATGTGAATACCATCTTAGAGAAGCTGATTCATAAAGCATTGTAACACTAACCTTCTCCTTGTACTTCACAGGGGCAGCACTTGGCTGACTGTCCATAAATCTCTGATCCACTATTTCTTTTACATAGTTCTCAATGTCAATTGTTTGCAAGGGAGAAGATTGGTGTTGCCTAACATAAACTACATCTCTTCCACCAATGGTTGCAGATATAACAACATGGGTGCCATAATTTTCTATAAAACTGAAAAGAATGAACCAACAAAACAGTAAAAGTCTTAGTTTGAAGTTCTTCAAATGAGGAAACATATAATAATTATATTTCCACAATAGCCATGCATGGTCAACACAATGAAAATAATAACTATTGAGACCATTTGAAGTTCTTCAGCCTAGCACATTAAATTTGTACAACATACCCCTATAAAAGCCAAAATGATCCCAAAGGGAAACCAAAATATGTCCAACATCACCAAGTATGAGAATAAGGAAGACCGATATAATACTATTACCATTTAAATCTGAATTTCAATAATCTGCTGATGCAAATATTGGTTCTCAGAATAAAAAAATCAGCAATCAGGGGCCATATTATGAACATGTTTACTCCATAGACTCAGGTCATCCACCTTTTTTTTCTTTCTATAACTAATATTTCAAGTCAAACAAGGAGCATCAGACAGCCAGGCTTTGAAAAGGATAAGAATTTGAAGGCTATGATTTAAGGGTGGCGAGGAAATAGATATACAGAAACTAATCAGCAAGAAGTTATCAAACCTTCCTACATCTTTGACTATGGTTATCAAGAAAATGGGAAAATTTTCGTTATGTTGAAAATAAAATGATGCAGATAACAGAATGCACATGGCAAAGCCTAATTTTTTATAGTGGCTTTTGATTTTTGAAGGGATCTGATAACCAAAAGGAAAGAATTTACATCATGTAAAAGATATCTAAACCCAAAACATACACCAAAGCATAAATACACCAAGTTGGATATAAAGAGTGGTGAACTTGCCTTGCCAAAGATGCTGGATTCCAAGAGTGAGGAACAGCTTGCTTTATCTCCTCATGTAGATCTAAATCTGGTCTTGATAGCATAATCTTATACAACGGTATGAAATATCCAACCATAGCAAGGGACTTTGTACCCGCCGCATCAACTTGCCAACTTCCACTAAAATTGAACATTGCGTTGAAGCTCCCAAGTGGTACATCGCCAGCTATGCCTGACTTCTGATTGAAGTATTTTGACATCTACAGAAAACATATCAAGGGAACTTCATCAGTGTAAGTAATCAAAGACAATAATGAATTCACATAAATTTCTAAGAACTCTATTCCATACATACATGCAACTAGCAAGGAGGACTAAGGCTAGTTTTTTAGTCTGGAAGAATCCAGATCTTAAGGCAATGCTAGTAAAAACAGATTACATCTCCCAAAAAACCATAACAGCTTTCTGTATTTAGGGTTCTAGAAATTTTTCTCCAAATTAGGCTATATAAATTAGCTTCCACGTCCTGAAAACGATTGATAAAGTTATTAGCCGAGAATCAACTCTTTTCCAGCAGTCTACCTACCAGATTTCCCAAATTGGACATGTTACAGATACATTAATACAGAGTCATTAATTGTCTGTGCAGTATAGCACAAGAATGATCTGCTAGCCCTAAATCCATCTAAGATCATCACGAGGCAACTATGCATCAAAGCTAAGTTTTTTTCAGCTTAATTGTTTCAACCCTGTTGAAATAGGGCTCAATTAACAGACTCTCATAATGTAATAGGCAACACGGATATCAACCTAACAACTGCATCAAATTAAGTCTTATCTCACAAACTCTAAGCTCAATCAAGAAGTCTAAACAGAACAATCGAAATCACCTCATGGAAGGAGAGAACCGGGGTGGCTTCCCTGGTCAACTTTCCACGGGAGCACTGAATGTCAACGGAGACGGCGGGAAGAACTAGGTCATCGGAGATCACAAGCTCCCTGGTACGCTCCTCATCGAGCAAAACCAAGCGAGACCCAGGTGCACCTTTGCAGTAGAGAAGCCGAATATCGGAGCTCACATCAAACCCTCTTCCCAGGGCTTGGATTGCATTGCTCAATGTGGTCAACAGAGCTCCGTTGGATGTGGGCGATGTAGGGTTTGCTACGCTGACGCTGGTCGATGCGTCCTCCATTAAAGATTACAAGTCTCTGAACCAGTGATTTGAATGGTTGTGGCACTCGTAATTTACATAATTCGATTTATTGCGAGATGGGTTGAAGGGTGAACTAGTTTTCCAAGTGAGTCAGCTGTGAATATTGATTTGATTTTTGGGAATTTTGGCGTTCAAAAATGTGGGGATGTTTTGGTTTGATTTTTAAGGAGGGGGTGGGGTAGGTTTGGACTTTTGGGGAGGAGGCCGACGAGCGAGCTTGAAGAAGATCGAGGCTTTTTTGACTGCACAGGGATTGGATTGGATTGGAATGGTGGGCTTCTTAAAACGCGCTTTTGTATACGCAAAGGAAGATTCTACGTTGACCACTCCGCTCCATCTTTTACTTTTATTTCTTAGAAAAAATTTAATAGCACAAATCTTCAAATATAAGCTATATTTGTAATTGTGACATAAGATACTACGACTTGATCAACTTTAAAATATAAACTCAAATACTTTTCTTTTGATGCTTAAGGTCGTGTGTAAGGATTTAGATTCCATTAGACTAGTACAAAAGGATTCAGCCGGGTTCGATCGAACTTGACGCGAAAATTTAGTCTATAAACATGAGTTGTCATTGGTTTCGGACTAGACATCAGTAATTTTTGCATATTTTTCTTGTTCAAACCAGGTCAGGTTGGACGGGTCGACTTGCTTTTGTAAATGTCTAAATTCCATATACTTTCATGAAAATTTAGTAAATATTGAAAACTAAATCTAATGGTTAAAAATGATTTCTTTTATGAGAACTTAAATCTAGTAAAAATGGTTGATAAAAATAAATTAGCACAGATTGGTGTTAGATTTAGGACTCAGCTTGATTTTAATATTTATTTTAAAAAAAATTAAACTCCATCATAGAATATAGAGTTTCTTGAAAATTCAAATTTAATTGATTCTAAGAAGAGACAATAATACGGATCATTGATTAAAATGTCACAATAAGTATAAATAGCATATTCAACCTAGAAATATGAGGGGAATAAAATTTTGAAAAAAAATACTGATATACTCCCAAAAGTATTCAAATAAGTGCTGCGTAAGTCAAATATTCTGTTAAAAATTCATTTAATAAAAAGGCCAAAATACCCCTAGTTGATTAGTGACATTTTAAATAAACACATACCAGTATACACAGTATGATCAAATTGACTACATCACATCAGACTCTTACTAGAACCATAAGCATCATTGAACATTTGTACACGGCAGATAAAAGCTAGTCTGAAAGATGATGAATTCAGGTTGATACACATGTAGAGCAAGAGGAAGAAGCAGCATCAGTAAGGATGGTAGTTGAGTTGTGATACATGCAGGTTCTTTTGAAGCTATTGCTTTCATCTCCTTGTCTATTCCGGCATATATCTCTCATTGCCTTAAACCTCAGATCGTCTGAGAAGGCTCCGGCTTCTGGGATTGCTTCCGGAACATCCGTCTCCCCTTCTAGCATCCTAACTACCTCTGACATGGCGGGTCTCATTGAAGGCGACCCATTTGTGCATAGAAGTGCCACCTTCACCATCCTCTCCGCTTCTTCCATGTTCACCTCTGATCCCAGCTTCTCATCTACAATATCTGTGTAGTTTCCTGCTTGCTGCAAATGACAAGCCTGCAAACAATGTCCATTTTGATTCAATTAAGATAAATCTCTCTTAAGAAGATAAAACCAAACAAGATTACATGTAACTAGATAAAGAGAACATACCCAATCCAAAAGACAAAAGAAATCGCCAGGTGGCGAGAAATAGTTGTTACTCTTTCCACTGACGATTTCTAGAGCTAGAATGCCAAAGCTATAGACATCTGCCTTGTTTGTAAGATAGCCCCATAGAGCATATTCTGGTGCCATGTATCCACTACACAACCAAATTATAGGTAATTTAAGTTGATATAGCATTGACTTAGTTTGAATTCTAGTAGGTTGTTTGGAGGAGGACTCACATTGTACCGGCAACACGAGTACTAATGTGGGTCTTCTCTTCATCACCTAGCCTAGCTAATCCGAAGTCAGAAATCTTAGCATTGAAGTCTCTGTCAAGCAGCACATTTGTAGCTTTGATGTCTCTGTGTACAATCTTCAGTCTTGATTCTTCATTAAGGAACGCTAAACCTCGAGCAACCCCCAACATGATCTTGACCCTAGTCAGCCAATTTAGGATGCAACCTTCTGAAGCTACATTTTATCCATATGATATTCTTTTAGTAAGATGCAACCAAGTATTTTCCATCACTCCTTATTAGTAAAAACAAGAGTTTTCTGGCTTTTTAACTTACCAAACAATGAGCAGGCAAGGCTGTTATTCTCCATGTACTCATATACCAACAACAATTGATCCCCTTCAGTACAACATCCATGCAGTTTAACAAGGTTTGGGTGTTGTAAACAAGAAATCATTGCAATCTCATTGAGAAATTGTCGATTTCCTTGCTTTGAGCTAATAGACTGCTTTACGGCAATGATGCTACCATCAGGCAGTAATCCCTGTAGTTTATTTTTCATGTTCAGACTTCAATTGTTAAGAAAGCGAAATGGAAAGAGTAATTTCCATCAAATGTTAGCATACCTTGTAAACAGCTCCAAAACCGCCTTCCCCTAACTTGTTTATAGAATTGAAGTTGTTCGTGGCATCTTTGATTTGCTTTAAAGTGTAACCACCTTTTTGTATGTCTGCTCTTCTATGATCTGCTTAGAGTTACATAAGAGAATCAGTATATTAAACATTGCTCCACTCAGCTACGATACATTTTCGCCTGTTATAATTACAATTTACACATTTCCATTGATCCTATGTCCTCGTGATTTTCAAGATTAAGTCAGCATACATTACTTTTTAAAAACAAATATCTTTAGCCTTTAAATTCTCCATCAAGCAATAACCCTTTAATTTGAAGGGTAAGTAAGCAGACAATTTTATAATACCAGGAAAGAAATTTCAGGTTTCACACTTTCCCTAATAAAGAAGAAAGGGAGCATATAGTTTCACAAAACAGGATGCAGACATGGAAGAATTTGACGTAGATAAATGAGGAATCCGTTTACCAATGTAGAAGAGAATTTCATCCTGAAATTAATGCTTTTTCTCCGGAGAATATTAGACAGCTGTATATCTCAAAGATGGTTCAGCAAGTCATATTTGGTGGGCTTTTCAGATGCTTGTCTTTCCCTTAGTTTTTGGTCAGTTTTTCCCTTTCTCATTCACTTTTACTTTTCACCTATTCAACTCCCGCCTCCCTAAGATGATAATTTTTAAAAAGAATTCACATAAAAAAGAAGAGAGAAGAAAATAGGCAATACACTCTAAAGTTTTTCACCTCTTTCATCTTTTGCCTTGCTCCTCTTAGCCATGTAGCATTTCCACCATAGTATAAATGACGCCAAAATTACAACAGAAAACCCTGCAGCTCCTGAAATGATATATAACATTCTCCTATTTGGTGCATTTGAGCAGTGCTTGAAATCTGCAGAGAAACACAAAGATGTCACGGTAGAAATGTGAAGAGTATAACATACACTTTTGCTTGTTTTCCATGGATTGAGAAAGTTGTCCTAGTCAAACAGTGAAATTTAGAGAATTCAAGTGTGAAAATAAAAAATTACAAGAGACCCTTGTGCTGATTTAGGTAAACTCCACAAGTCACAGCTATATCCATCTTGGGCCAAGTGGTCAAATACCAAATTCTTGATAATATTGTCTATTCACCCGAGAACTCGAAAGAAAATATATAAGCACAGTGGACATACCAGAAGTCACAGATATAGCTGATATGAGAGGGCCATAAACGCCCCTATTAGGAACCCTTGTCGTTCCTTTGCCAGCCCAATAGAACCGAATCTCCATAGTCCCATCCGTCACGCTTGCAGTGTACTTTTTAGTGAGTGGCTTTTGAACACCATGAGCCTCATCTTCTATGTTAAAATCCTTTTCTACTAATTGATCCTGCGGAATGCATGTAGTTAGCTCATTGTACAAGATAACGGTAATATAAATTTAAATTTGTCTCACAAGTCACAACCTGAATGAAGATATCAAAAATGCGCTTCCCAAGGCTGGCATATGTATTGTCATTTGTAAATTGTATCTCGGCAAAATGTAGAGTGACTGTATAGTTCCCGTTCTCCAAACAGTAGCCAAAATAGGATAGAGAAATTGGGGTAAGCCTTGCTGTCTTATATAGTGTGGACAAATTGTTGGATGATAAGCTTGTAATGTGACGGATATTTTGGAAGTTATTATCATCCATGAAGTCCCCAAAACTACTAAATCCCCAATTACTTCCACTGTGCTTGAAGTATATGGCATTTCCAGCTGGAGCTGTTGCATCTCCTTCATAAAGAACCTTTCCTTCATCTCCTTTTATAACTAAATCATCTCCACCGGAGTTAATATGGAAAGAACATCCATCTAACATAAAAAGAGCCTTAGTAAGTTAGTATGACACACACAAGTTTATGCTATGGAGAATTTGAAAGATTAACTTACAACGAGGACAATCAACTCTGTCTAAGCACGGAAGGAGTCTTCTTCTAGCGTGCAATATGAAAAAACAAGAAATTAGCTTAGTGGGTATTGAAAAAAAATCATGTCTTCGTCTTAGGAGAGAGAGAATCTTACAAGTCGCTTGCAGATGATGAGCTCCTGAACAAATTTATGTTTAAATTCCTGCAGAGAAGAATTAAATCATATAGCTACGAAGATTCTCAAGACCGCCTTCTTCAATAAAAAAAAAAAAAAAAGGAAAATCAGTGGTCTCACAGATTCTTCTGACAACTCGGTTGATTTGGATTTTGCCATGTGAAGTTATTGTAGGACAGATCACTGGACCAACACCAACAATACAAAATATCATCTCATGTTATAAACAACATCAATATATAGTATATGTTGGCTTGGTCATGGTTGACCTTCATTTTAGACTTTGGAGTGCAGGAAACACAATAAACCATAAATCCAAATCCCAGTCATATAAGATCTTGAATATTATCTTTTACATGGAACAAAAAATTGGAAACACAAAATGTGAAAGAAGTTGATATATTGAACAGTCAAGAGCATGGATTATAAAGTGAAAGACTATTGCTTACATGTTCCATCCACTGTTCAGCATTGTAGAAGGTATATCTCCACTAAGAGAGTTCCCACCTAAAAATCTGTTTCAGCAAACAGTATTTCAATGAACTTGATCATCCAAAACTACAAGAAATGATTATAGGCTGATTTGCCATCTCTACCCAAAAGGACTACTTACATGACATTCAAACGCTTTGCAGTTATATCAGTGGGAATTTCTCCATCTAACTTGTTAAAACTGAGGTCCCTGTTCGAATAGGCATAAATCAAGCTATGGAACTACAAGATAATAACTTGATGTTCATCAATCAATCTATGCAAAGACAAATTAGAAGTAATAATAGTAGTGACTTACAGCAATCGCAAACTCTCCATTTTCCACAGGTAAGTTGGAATTTCCCCATAAATATTGCAGTTCCTCAAAACTCTGAGAAGCAATGACATGAGGAAAAAGAGCATGAGTAAAATATAATAAGATGAGCTGCAAGCACAAGAGCTTCACATACAGAACATCAAGTCCTGTCATCTTGCTAAGCATTGGAATGCCCTCAGTTGTCCCATTAATATCACTGATTCTCCTGCATAACATTTTGAGTGAGAAATGTAACAGGGAATCAAAGGTACTTTTGTCGACTACATAATAATATGTTTGCTTACAGCAGTGTTAGATTCTCCAAATAAGAAATTTCAGGTGGAATAGGACCTGTCAAGCCACTTGCATGCATCTCTCTTCATAAATGAACACAGAGGAAGTGTGAGAAATTGCACATCTATGATGTGGTAAGTTTAGCGAACTACATTGAAGTTAAGAATCAAGATCTTACAATCTCTGTAGCTGCTTCAAGCTTCCAATGAAGCTGGGAATTGCCCCATTAAAATTATTAGCATTAATCCTACTGCATTGAGAGTAGTTAAAGAGCACACACATGTTACTATAGTGCTAATAGAGCACGTAAAAATAGAAAGACGTACTAGAAAAGGTCATGTAACGGAAAACTCACAAATCTGTTAACTTCTTTAACCTTTTAAGCGTTGTTGGAAGTGTACCCATGAACTGGTTAGAGGAGAGTACTCTAAAGATTCAAATTAAAATGTCAAAACTGGTACAGCTTAGTCGGTGTAGTAGTATTACCGGCAAAACATAAGATCAAAGAAATGACTCACAAAGTCTCCAAGTTGGTTAAGTTTCCAAGTTCAGCAGGGACATTGCCCGTAAACTTGTTGGCCTCAAGGAACCTGATAAGCACAGCAGAATTTGGATATCATAAGGATGCTATATTCCTAATCTTCTTAGAAAGCTTATAGCAAACATATTTGCTATAGCTAGACTTCATTTGAGAATTAGGCTCTACAATATAGATTGAGAAGCGAATAAGACTCACAGGTAAGTAAGACTGGTCATATTTCCAAGAAATTTAGGAATTTCTCCAGATAGTCGATTCACAATTAGGGAGCTGCATATGTCACCTGCATTAATTTGGTGAAAGACGGTACTTTAAATCAATGAACATGATATAAGCCATGAAGGAGCCTTACATCTTTTCAAGCTGCAATGAAGCCCATTCCTTGGGGATTTCTCCACTCAAAAAATTATATGCAAAATCTCTGCAAGATAACACAGCAATGAACTGAGCTAGAGCACCTTGTACACTTTGAACTGTTTCATATACTAAAGAGCAAGTCTCTTACATTTCGCGCAGATAAGGAAACGCAACAAGTTCAGGTGGAAGAGTACCAGGAAGGCTGAAGCCCTTTAACACACTGAAAAATGTAGACTGACATGTGCTTAATTTAGAAAAATTACCAAGGAAAATCTCAGTTATGAGCTTTTCGCTAACCATGAACATAATATACAAAACAAGATAAATTCATACATGCCCACAACATGACATGTATTGTTTTCGAACTTGCAATCACATTGAATGGTACTGTTGGAACCCATTGGTGGATCAGATGAGAGCCCGACCATTTTAACTTGGCAAGAGGTATCATTAAATACCCAGTATCTGGAACCCATTGTATGAGCAATTTGTTGGAGAGCAGAAACTAGAGCACAAAACAAAAAAGGATTCAGGTTGGTTGGATCAGATTACAGCAAATACATGAAATCGGCGCAATTCAAATCCCTAAATTCATTATGTTTGGGGAAGAACAATTCTAATCAACCTACAATTAAATTGCTCTGTTAAAAGAAATTTGATGCCAATGAGATGGTCCAGAATGAGTTACCTTCGTTCTCAACCAGCTTAGACTCGCAATAAGGAGACACAAACCAACCAATTAGAAGAATCAGTGGAACAACGACAGTTCCCGTTTCCATCTTTATGAAAGCAGATTTTTATGTGATCAATTGAAAGAAGATTAAATTTTGCCTGAGCTTGTAGAAAATGAAGCCATAGTTAACGCGTGTTGGAAAGTTTTAACAATGGAGTGTAATCCATTATACTTACATTGTACTTTTTTCCTCCTTAGGTCAAACGACTATACCATGGTTGGTAGGTTTTGCCCTCTGGACTCTGGAATGATAATTGTATCTTTTTTTTTTTTTGTCAAGATACTTGTATCTAAATGGGTTCAATACTTCAATTACTATACACTTCGGCTTTAAATTGGTCAACTTCAATTCGTGTTTAATGTAACGAAACCTTTATGTTAGTTGTTCATACTTATCTCGCTAAGGCCCCACGTGACGTCCACCGACTCAAAATATGTTTCTATTTTTGTTTGTTAATTACTCCGTACATTTCTATTTTTATTTTGGTAATTACATTTTTAAAAAAAAAAAAACAAGGATACACCTAAAACGATGAAATACTAAAATGTTTTTTCCCAAGTCAATGATTCCGCAACGAGCCAGCCAATAAAGTGCAAAGTACGTACTGAATGGAGTATGAAATTAGAGTTGACCTTTTGCACAGAAACTTATAAACTTTTTTTGGTAGGAACAGAAACTTATAAACTTATGTATAGAAACATTTTACTTTACGTAAAGTGTAACCAAAAATTTATTTATTTTTTTTGTCGAAAGTGTAACCAACAATTAAGCATCCCTGAATATACTTTCAAAATAAAGTCATTGTTATATGCCAACTTGTATAGTAGTACTGTAGTATAAAACTGTTCTTAATCTTATAAATTTATTTCCTATTCGATGTTGATATTTCACCACCTCAAACACGATAATGTTTAACAGTAAGGGCAATATCTGCAAATTATCCACACCAGTTGAATTTCATAGCCCGGGGACTGACTGGTTTGGTGTATTTTTCTTTCATTTGAACAACTTTTTTCACTCATTTATGTTGATGGTCCTGAAATTCTTTAGGGTTCCACACATTGTTTCGCTATGAATGAGATGGTCCTCGATCAATATCCTCAATTTTTTTTTTGGCTGATTTCATGAGAATAACTCGTTTTGTCTGTCCTATATATACTTGATTTTTGAGGTACATATGGTCCATTTTCATTATTTGAAGAACTAGCAAAGCTTGTCAAACCTAAAGCATTAGCAGAACTTATCTCAACATTTTGGACATTTCCTTGTATACAACATTGACCAAATTAAAGCTAAATTAACAACTATTTTATCCAGTTAGATAGATGATCATGAAGTTTGTAGCCCCTCTCTTTAATGTACGTGCCCCTTTTATCCTTGTAAGACGGTTGCTTATTTGCATTGAAAGCAATTACATTATCAAAGGATGAACTCTAGATCCAGTAATCAATTTAATTATGTCTTACATTTTCTCTTTTAATATAAAATTAAAATTGTATCCAATAGTCGCCATAACTCCCCACACTATATATACATCCTACACTTGCTAATACGTACACTATCATTATAATCTGCCGTCTCCAAAAAGCAAAGCTAGCATGATTTTAATGGTCAACGTACATGGCACCATCGTTTAAGGGGAAACAGAAGCCAACATTTCCAAATTAATGGACCATTCTAGTGTAAAGAGACTATCCCTTTTGGGGGGGTTAAAAAGGAGGCAAACCCTAATTAAGCCCCTAGCTAAAGAGAAGAGTATACAAATTCGATCAATTTCTTTAATCAACTATGAAGCTATTGACATGAAACCAAGTATATCATCTTCATGTATATTATTGCATTGTCAGCCGATAGTTGAATGTTAGATCTAGTTCAGTTGAATGTGCTTAGATTTTGGTACTTTCATGTGTGACAATTTTTTCATGTATAAACCTAATAAACTGAATGATGATCGATTATCTCTTGTTTTGGTAAAATAAAGCCCAAAGCCAGTTGGCCTAATTACATACTCCGTCCACATCGTGCACGTGCATCCTAAAACATTTGTTTCTACTTTAAGCATGGACAACCATGATTCTCCCACTTGACCTCAAATCCAATTAATAGCACCCATCTCAACTCTAACGCAAGTTATTTTTCAAATGGAGGCCAAGTTCATGTCAAGATCGAAGGAAAAGTTAAACATTATGCATGTTATTTAATATATTTAAAAAATAAAACTAAAAATGTATTGAAATACTAAAGAAAGCTGTACGTATCGAGATCTATTTGTTATATTATATTACACTCGCTTGCATAAACATTCTTAATGGTGTTAGTTCGTTCCAATCTAGAATAATACTCTCGAAACGTGAGTATTATACTCCCTTTGTTGGGAAATACTTGTTATTTTAGCCTGATTTTTTGTTTGATAATATTTATCGATTATTTGACACATTTTACCCTGCTTTTTTATGATAAGTCGCCAATTTAGTTTGGCAAGCAAGGCCGAATTCAAAATTCGCATGGATTTGAGACCCAAGCCGATGACATCCTTAGGCTGAGCAATCTTTTCCCATCCCAACAAATGTAGTTTGTGTTTCTCGGTCGTCGAACCCCATATAAAATTTCTAATCATCTGTTCAACAGAATCACAGACCAATCGAGGCACCAAAATCGATTGCATAGTGTAAATCAGGATGCTCGATAGGATTGAATTGGCGAGAGTAATACGTACCGCCGCCGAGAGATACTTGACTTGCCAATTGCTTACATAGATTATAAAATCTTAGTAGCACTCATCCAAATATTCATCTTTATGTACGTACGTATCATCTTAACCTTAACAACTTTGGTATGGTAGAGAAACTCAAATACTCAATGCGAATGTAGAGCAATCATAAATAATGGAGATTACTAATTGTAAATGTAATCATTATTTATAAAAAAATATTGGAGCTCAATCCTTTTAGTTTTGACCTGAAAAGGTTATTATAAAAATATTTTTTGACAAGAAAAGACTTATCCTTCGTACGTTTCATGTGGAACGTAAAGTATTCTCAAGGTCGGAATATGATCTTCTTTTTTTTTTGAAATTATGTGTACACCTATGTAGAGTGCAATGATATTGATATCGATCATTAGGTTTGCTCCCAAAAAAAGATATTGATGATTAGGGAAAAGCAAATAATACTACATGCATTTAGAATAAAGATAAATTAAATTTTCAATACTAAAATACTAGGCAAGTACATTTTTCTACTCTGTCATTCCACATTTTCCTCCCTCGCTCATCCCTTTATTCCTAAACCTAATATTTTTTGCAATTTGCTCATTATTCAACTTCTTTTGCGTAAACTAATATACACTGATATGTTACAGTAGTGTTATACTGATCATTATGCCACTAAAATAAAGTCGATGAATAAAGAGCTGTCATCTATATTAAACAGTCATCTAAATTGGAGTATATACATTACGGAGTACAGTTTATCAGCAACCCCTGATAAACTAGGGGTATTTCGTTACAAAAACCAACTGGGTCAACAGTAATGTGTCATAGTGACAGTATCTATGATGGCGGGGAAGAATTCCACGTCTCTTGATCACCAATCTCAAAGTTTTAAATCGGAAATTCCCTCGTATCCGCAATTCTGTTGTCCAGTAAAAACAAACAACAATCACGAGAGTTCGAACTATCACGTAATAATAATGTCAAACTCATCGATCCTCTGCATTTTCCAGTTCATCATATCATATCTTAATAATAAATCCAATTCAATCAGACTACCAAGAACCCATCTTTGACCAACCCCGAACACACAGAGCAAATTGACCAAATTACCCTCACCTTGCTCCCCAATCCACACTATAAAACCCCCAGCTCGATCACTCCACTCACCACACTCACTCTCCTCACCACCCAACCATGGCTTCCCGGCGCTCCGCCTTCCTCCTCCTCCTCCTCTCCCTCTGCCACCTCACCTCCGCGGCCAAATACTTCCTTCCCCTCATCAAGGACCTCAACATGACCCAATTCTACACCACCTTCCTCGTCGGAACACCTCCAATCCGAGTCAACCTAGCCGTCGACCTCGGCAACAAGTACTCCTGGTTCACCTGCGACACCGTCGGCTACACCAAATCCGCCACCTACACCCCCATCCCCTGCAACGACACCGACCCCGTCTCATGCGACGGCTGCCTCGGCTGCAACGGCCCCGTCTCCCCATCCTGCAACAACAACACGTGCGGCGCGTCCGCCTACACTCCCTGGAGCGACGGCCTCTACTCCTCCGGCCTCATCTCCGACACCATCTCCCTCAACTCCGCCGCCTCCCTCCCCAAATTCAAATTCGCTTGCTCCATCAGCAACGGCCCGCTCAAGGGCCTCTCCGGCCACACCAAGGGCGTCCTCACACTCGCCAGGACTCCGATCTCAATTAACTCCCAGATTTCGTCTTCTCTCAAGGTCCCCCGGAAATTCGCCATTTGTGCTCCGACGGCGTCATCGCCCAAGGGCGTGATCTACTTCGGAGGCGGGCCCTACATTCTCCGGCCGAGCAAGGCGGATTTGTCGAAATCGCTCGTCACCACCGCTCTTGTAATCAACCCCAATAGCACGTCTCCGATCTACACCGAAGGCGAGGCCTCGATCGAGTACTTCGTCAATTTGAGGTCGATCAAGATCGACGCCGCCCCCTTGAAATTCAACACCACCTTGTTGAGTTTCGACAAGAACGGAAACGGAGGAACCAAGATTAGTACTTTGGATGCTTACACTACTCTGCATTCGCAGATCTACAGGCCCTTCGTGGATCTGTTCGTCGCCAAGGCGGCGGCGCTTAAGATTGTTAAGGTGGCGCCCGTGGCTCCGTTCGGGGCGTGTTTTAGCTCGAAGAGTATTCGTTACAATGCCATAACAGGAAAGGGGCTTCCTTTAATTGATTTGTTGTTCAACGAGAAGAGTGCGTTGCTCCATGGGAAGAACGCCAGGTGGAGGATTTACGGGTCGAATTCCATGGTGACGGTTTCGAAGGAGGTTCAGTGCTTAGGATTTGTTGATGGTGGGGATGCGATGACTCCGATTGCGATTGGAGCGAAGCAATTGGAGGATAATCTTGTTGAGTTTGATTTGGAGGCCAATAAATTAGGGTTTACTTCATCTCTTCTTCGATTGGGAACCAGTTGCTCTCAGCTTTAAGAAACCTGAGTGCAATGGATGGTGTAGAAGGCTAAGCGCCTCGCAAGTAAAATTGAGGCTTTTCCCATTAGATTGATCTGAGTGTTTGTGTTGGGTGATAATAAAGACAAATCGTTTGTAACCAAATTCGTTTCAATTTTCAAGTGTTCGTTTTTATTAGTGCATTATTCAGCTGAACAGAGGCAGAGCTCAAGCTCATCTAAACAGAGTATACAAATCAATCAATAAGTTCAAACTAGGATCACGTTAAAAAAACCCGCCGTTGAGGTAAAAATAATACTGTACGATACAATGGTGATTTTTGTTACTACTAAATGGATTTTTTACCACAGAAAAAACTTAGGATGAATCGAGCAATTAACCAATAAACAAATTACATGATACAGTACTCTTCAAATTACACAAACTAAAATCTAGTTTTATGACATGGCATTGTCATCCAATAATTACGCACACCAAGTAGATAATGTCATAATGGTACTTAATTTCATGCCATTTATTTTATCAATGGGCCCAAGGTCAGTAGGCCCAGTACCATATCAAAAAAAAGTAGGGCTACAAAATGGCCTTTAGACTTTATTACACCTCAAGTGCTCTCCTCTTTTGGTCGAGGGCACAAGTAAGTGGTGTCCTATATAAGTAATGGGCTCCGCTTCGTGCATCAAGAAAACATTTGTTTATTAATTGTTTCTTTTGACTCAAAAAAAAAAATTTAAACAAACTTGGTAATCCGAGAAGACATAATAAAACGGCAGCCGTAAATGGCTAAATAAGTCAAAAGAAAACAGGATTAGCTATGAAAAGTAAAAAAAGAAAACATTTGGCTATACTTTAAGCACGAACAGCTACGAATCCTACAATGATGTTGACCTCAAAATCAAATCCAATTTTTAAAATTATTACTGGAATACCGGGATCTTAAGTCGAATCGTTGAGGGTTTTTTAGATCGGATCGCAAAATCGTAAGATACTACATTATAACTAAAAGTATACAATGATAACCCTAATCGGTTGTATATTTTGTTATATATGAAGTAGGAAAAATGATAAACATTATTAATTTGATTATTAAAAATGTTATAGGATCGACTAGTCAACTATTTTAATGAAAATGATACGTTAATCTTGAAATTATTATAATATATAGTCATAATTGTCATTTTATAAGATCATAAGAATCGTTTATAGGATCGTTAAAATCGTTTGTCTGGTCGGGATCGGATCTAGATTGTATTCTAAATCATTTAAGATCTTACTCCAGGATTGTTGATCGTTTCGCGGGTTATAAATTGTATAGGATCGTTAGAATCGGATCGGAATTCTGATAACCTTGTTCGTATGTAATTACATAATGAGCATTGCTTTTTTGGTCGAAACATAATGAGCATTGCTTGACGGAACATTAATTGAGCACAATTATTTTAATCACTTCATTTTACGTACGGAGTACTCTCTCCGTCCTCGAAAGTTTGCCTTATATCTTTTTCGGGTGTTCCGAAAAGTTTGTCCAATTTTTCAACTTTCCTTTCATATCAAATTTTCCTTACAATATTACCATCATTCTATCTCATCTTTTACCCCCATTATCTAACAAAAAATCTACCCCTTTAAACCCCTTTTTAGTTTTTTCCCTTCTTTTTGTCTTTATTCCCACTTTTACTCATCACAATCACAATCTTTCCCCTCTCCATATCGGCTACTTTTTCTTCTCTATACATTTCTTAATATATGTGAAAGTAGTCCTTTAAGATAAACTTTTCGGGATAGAGGGAGTACATTCTTAAGAGTATAGATCTAACACCTAAATTTGATAGAAAAGTACAAAGCTCAATAACAAAAAAAATCCACCCTTATAGCATATTACACTTAACCATCCAAATGATATAAAATACTGAAAACCACCCTTATTATGAAACCATTGGCAATTCACTACCCCACGTCCCCACCCCAATCTTCCATCAACACATCGTTAAAATTCATATTGTTGAGAGTTGTCCCACATCTGAAATTAGGAACTATAATTGCCTAGTATAGCCTAATGAGCTACTCTACCCATTGCCATATGGTTTTGGGTTTGGAACCTCATTGGACTTGTATGCTAGACCCGTTACTGCACGACCCACATATTATCGGCCCACCAGACTTTAATATGGTATCAGAGTAAGGTCCGATTCTTGGTCCGTTTCCAAGTGTCAACTGGGACATGCCAGTTGCACTTGAGGGGGCGTTGCCTAGTATATAATCTAATGAGCTATTTCACCCATTGTCAGGGGCGGCCAATGGTGTTTTAGGGCCTTGTTCTAAAATTATAAAAGGCCTAACAAAGTGAAAAAAATGATCTAATTCAAAGGTATGCGTACTTTATATAATAAAAGTTCAAAACAGTACTTATCATAACAAACAAACACAATAAAACTTTCCTGAACGTGCCTTAATTCAGTAGTAATTTGGAAATGATGATAATTAATAAGTGGTTGAACATGCTTTATTTTGAAGAGTTCCAAAAAAAAAAACTTCTATTAGGATTTTATTTTATTAAAAGGATATAATTTTTTTTAAATAAATTTATATTTTATTTGGATAATGGGCCAAAAAACCATTTGGGCCCTCCAATTTTGGGGGCCCTGTGCAGGTGCACTGCTTGCACCTGCTTAGGGCCGCCCCTACCCATTGTCATATGGTTTTGGGTTGGAACCTCATTGTTGTCGACGTTCGACAAGGACGGGAAAGGCGGCACCAAGATCAGCACCATGTGTTCGTATAAGCCCTTCGTTGACTTGTTTGTTAGCAAGGGTATGTCGCTTGGACTTGTAAATCCGCCCCTGGCTCCGTTTGGGGTGTGCTTTAGCTCAAGGAGTATTCGATATGATGCCAAGATTGGTAAGGGGCTTCCGGTTATTGATTCAGTGTTGAAGGAGAAGAACGCGAGGTGGAGGGTTTGTGGATCGAATTCCATGGTGAAGGTTTCGAAGGACGTTCAATGCTTAGGGTTTGTTGAAGGAGGGGAGTGGGGTGCGACGACGTCAATTGCAATACGAGCGAAGCAGTTGGAGGATAATCTTGTGGAGTTTGACTTGGAAGGGAATATGGTTCGGTTCACGTCGTCTCTCCTTCCAATGGGAACTAATTGCTCTCAATTTAGAGGATTTTGATTGCTAGAAAAGGGAAACAATTCGAGGTTTCAACCTCAAATGTAAGGGCTTAACCTTTTATTTCTATGTTGTGTTTGGGGCGCATCCTCATGCTCATTGACTTTTATACACTGCCTTTGAGATGGATTAGTCCTATATCAATTTTGGTGCATTCTAACTAAATTCAGCTATGTAATAGCTGAATTTCAGTTTTTCTTGAGTCTATCGGGCGTACGGCGTACCCCTTTTCCTTGGACAGGGGTACCCCATCTTGACCCTTAGATTTCGCTGTAGCGGAGCGCTCCTGGGTCAATGATGATGATGTGTTTGTGAAAGAGTAGTGATCGACTAGATTTATGTGTTCGAGGCACTTTTTGTTTTGACAATAAGTATTGTGTAAGTGGTCATTTTGTTAATGTACATTTAGCTTTGAATTTGATGAGAGGGGTCAAGCTCAACTAAGCAAAATACGGAGTACTAGATAATAAAGCTAGCCTGAAAACAATGGAAGTTAAATTCAATAGCATGAGAGTTAATTTGTTTAGGTGCTAGGTCTCAATATATAGCTTTCTATTTTATCCTATTCCAATTTTTTACCCTTTTATTCGAATTCAAGGATATATTCATACTTGTATTTTTAATATAAGCAAAAATTTAATGGAAAAAGAGGAGTAAAAACATTAACAACCGTATTCCCGATATCCAGTAACCAAACGCCCCCTATCGGATTTGGGAATGGAAACCCCATACCTAGTGTTTGTTATGCTATTTTTTCATTTTTAAACCCATACCCTAAACCCGATAGGTATGGGGTTCTCAAACTCTACCCCTCCCTTGGGTATGAGATTTCATTCCCGCTCATCTATTATTGATTATCTTCAACCTCCCGTACGTAACTCCTTCTTCAACCTCTATGTCCTCACTTCTCCCTATCTTTTCCTTTGGTTCCTTCGATCTGGCGAACAGAGCGAGCCTTCACCACTGTCTCCTCCCGGACAAGGCTCTGACAAGCCTTCGCCGTCTCCTCCCGCAGCCCCTCACCGGTGACGCATCAAATGGCCACCGCGACGTAGCGGACGCGCATTCGTCATCTCCTCCCGGACCCCTCACTTTGTTACGGTTTCGATTTGTATCCAGATCTTTGAAAAGTTCAATTTTTTTTTCCAGCACAGAGCCCCAGATCAAGCCCTATGGTGTCTACTAGACCGGCTTTGAACAACTCATCAGGAATTTTATGAGCTTTGAAAAGTACAATTGAATATAGTGTTAAATTGCCTTCATTTTTTCAAAAAAAAAAGTTTATAATGGTAAAATTACCTTCATTTTTTCACAATTACATCAGTGCCCCAAAAAAATGGCTATATACCCAATTAAATGGCAAACATGCCCAAATTCTTAAATTTTTCAAAAAAAAATTAAAAAATATTTAATTCTTATTTTCATTAAATTTAATTCTATTGGAAAAATAAATATTGTGATTTTCTCTACCGACAGCATTTTGGGCATTACATAGCATCTTCTTCTTTGCAGTACTAGAAATCTTGAGCTTGAAAACATATCGTTAGTAGGGAATTAGACGGCGGCCAGAGGCGATCTCCGCCCACTGATAGCGGTGTAGGCCTCGACGTTCACCGGACCTGAATTTAGGGCGGCATTTTTTTTTTTTTTTGAATTTGGTTTTCTGCTCAAATTTAAGGTTCATGTGAAATCATAGTTTTCAAGGCACATCTTTTCGACAACACCGTTGTCAAACAGCAAGTCAAGATACTACCACATATATATGATTTCTTCCTCGTGAAACTGAAGATTGAAACGTACAATTAGGGCATAATAAATCGATAGATGGTAAGAATTCATGGACGGAAAAACAAAACCCTAGAAACGAATTCTGAAATGAAACATTTGCAGATGAAAACTTAAACGAGTAATTGATAGGTAATTACATTACGAAGAGATAATGAATGAAAATCCTAGCATTTAGATTTTAGGTTTATAATTACATACTTTTACTATTTTTTAGCATTATTTTCTATTTAATATTAAGATTACAATTTGTGAGTTTGGGATATTGTAACAGATTAGATTCGATTAGATCAACTAAACTAAGATTATATATTCTTTTTTCTTTTTTATTATCATTTTATATTTAATATTTTCTATTAACTTTTTTCACAAGCGTATTGCCAAAATTGTGCAACTGTTCACAAGGATTTGAATTTTCATTTTTTAAGTAATTTGTTTTATTTTTTAGTTTAATAGTAAATGGAAAAAAACAAAAAAAAAAATATTGTAAAAACTACCCAAAAGAACACTCCATGTAATTTAACCTAAAGGAGGGTATTTACTATTTTATCAACTTTTTTTGGGCATTTATGCAATTTTGCCTTGAATATAAAGAAAAGTTATGCACGTTTTCGTTACTTGTTGAAAATGAAAATTGGTAGAATTTGTAAATTTGAGATGGAGTATATTTCTTGAATTTGGGGTAAAATTGTAGAATTTAAGATAAAAAATTAAATCCTAATTTTCATTCCTAAATATAAGCCAAACACTAGTAATCAGGAATGACATTCCATCCCCACACCTATTCAACCCGTTACCTTGTCCCATTTCCATATCCGAATTTATACCAAACGGCCCTTAAGGGTTGATTTCAATAACCGCCAAATGAATTTCCTAGAAATGAAAACTTTTTCTACACTTTTCCTATTGATAAGATCAAATAATAATTGGAGATATGCATGATTTACTATCATAAACAGCACTCTTTAAAGATTCTATCAATTTCTGATTGCAAGTTTGCAAATCTGACTGCAACTTTATTAAAATATTAAACATTAATATTAAAAAAATCAGCATTAATATATTATATTTGGAAAATGACTTTCATATAAATATAAAAATAAATATACAGAATAAAAAAAAGAAAACCAAAAGATAATCTGACTGCAATCCACAGCCATATCTGAAAAGTTGGTGGAGAAGCTAGGGAAACAAATCCTATAGAAGATATCCCTTCTGTATAACTAAAAATGATATATCAACTTTCCAATGCATATATAAAATGGTAGATTGATTCAAGGATCGATACCAAATACCCTATAGTAGAACTTGGGGTTTTACAAAATATCAACAATATGGTGAAACAAAATAAGTTAAACAATGTATGTGATTTTGGATTCATCCTTCTCGTTGTGTTACTCACCTCTAACCATTGCCGAGTTTTGGCATGCAATGAGACGGAGTACATATCCGCTATTGGAGATCCCGGAATGAGAAGAGATGAACTAAGGGTTGCGATCGAATCATGGAACCAGTGCAATGAAGTCGGGTTCGAGCCGTCTACCGGAAGCCCTAGAGCTGCCGATTGCTTTGATATTCACCAAACTCCCGGTTAGCCTTTTTTACTATACTCGTTAATTGATTCACAAGTTTTTTTTTGTCCGATTTGACGACCATATAGTCGCTAATATTACGTGATTGTTAAATTATGGACGCGAAATCGTTTGAATGGTATGTACACACAGGAGGACACATGATTGAGCACAAAGTGACTGAGAATGACAATACCTTAAGAGTCCCGAAGGCAATCCCAAGAGGAAACCCTAAATCATTCAACGACGTGGACCTCTACGCACCCGAAAAAGAGCTTTACTTGGCATCCAAGTGTGAAGTGGCAGACGATCCGAGGCCATGGCACTTTTGGATGATCATGCTCAAGAATGGAAACTTGGACACGTGGTCGGGAAAGTGTCCTAGCAACGGCTACAAGGCGCCTCCTTTTGAGCCCGATGGTCGGTTCGATTGCTTTGGTAAAGGGTGCATGAGTCACCCTACAATGTACCATGATTACACTAGCTTGAAAGGGAATAGTACCCTTCGAGGCGGGTTCTATGGGTCTTGGGACTTGGATGCGGATCTTAGCAAGGGACCGGTTGGCAACGTTTCGTACTATAACGTGACTTGGACGAAGGAGATCGGATCGGGGAGTTGGGTTTTCCACCATGTGTTGAGGACTACTAAGAATTACCCGTGGTTGATGCTTTACTTGAGGTCTGATTCTACCCATGGTGTTTCTGGTGGATACCATTATGAAACTAGAGGCATGTCTAAAATTGTAAGTTTCTTCTATCTTCTTCTTCTTTTTTTGGTAGAGCTTCTATCTAGCTATCTTCTTCAAGGGTTGACTTGGTCTATTTTCCATTCTCATCCTATTAAACAAGAAATTGCAAAACAACTATAAAGAGAGAAGTGATGTCTAGCAGTCTAGGGCTAATTTGATACCTTAGATATTAGTACGAGTACAAAAGTTATGAATATAACTAATATCAGGGTATATTATCGGATTTAGATACTAGTATAGTATATTGAACCAATCAACCAAATATGGTTTTGGGCATGACATATTCTGTCGTTAAAACACTCGAATTTTATTGAAGAAGATGAAATGTGTTTTACAAGATCAATACAAGCAAAAGTTTTATCTTTTTTCTTTTGGTAGAAAGCAAAAGTTTTATCTTGGAGAGACTCCATTTACTCTCTTAAACTATATACATAACTCACTTTCTAACTAACATGGAAAGTATTTACATAAAGAACCCATGCTTTCCAGATATGTCCTAAAATACCCTCATACTTCATATATTCATACCATACTTAGATATCATACCAATAATCCTTTAGTATGGGTCATTTATGAGCCTTTTTTATATGAAAATTTTAGCTCTTAACTACATTATAAATCTTGGATTTAAAATTACTGGATCCATAATATATATATGCAGATGCCGGAATCGCCTAATTTCAAGGTAAGACTCACACTCAACATAATAAAGGGCGGGGGTCCAAAAGCACAGTTCTACCTAATGGACATGGGAAGCTGTTGGAAGAACGACGGCCGCCCCTGCGACGGCGACGTCACCACCGACGTCACCCGGTACAGCGAGATGATAATCAACCCACAGACCGACGCGTGGTGCACCCGCGAATCCCCGCAATCCTGCCCGCCACGCCACACCTTCAAGAACGGGACCGTGGTGCACCGAAACGACACGAGCCGGTTCCCGTTCGGGGCGTACCACGTGTACTGCTCCCCGGGCAACGGGCAGCATTTAGAGGAGCCCTACAATCTGTGCGATCCGTTTAGCAATCCGCAGGCGCAGGAGATCGTGCAGATTGTGCCGCATCCGGTGTGGGGCGAGTACGGGTACCCGACCAAGCAAGGGGAGGGTTGGGTGGGCCAGGGCCCGAAGACTTGGGAGCTTGATGTGGGTGGCTTGTCACACAATCTCTACTTTTATCAGGTATATTAATTAATGATTTAATATGTTATTTTTTATATTAGGATTTTTTTTTTGATGTTTTTGAGTTTGATTGAAAATGCAGGATCCGGGGACGAAGCCAGTGAAGAGAGTGTGGCGATCGCTGGATGTGGGAGTGGAGGTTTATAGAGATGGGGGTCAAGAGGCTGAGTGGACCGTTAGTGACTTTAATGTGCTTGTGCCCAAGGGGACTGTTAATACCCCTTAGAAAGTTAGGAAGATATATCGAGTCATTAATTCTGTAAGTAACAGAAAATGTTGATGATTTTGATCAAAGTTGAATAATCCTATAGGACATTTGAGGTTTTTTTGTGTGATGAACATTATCCATTAAGTCGAAAAGGAGATTTAAGACTAATGAGTTGATTCTAAGTGCTTGTTTGCTTAAACATTTTTTTTTTTTTTGAAAATGTAAGGATTAGGAGACCCCCTACGGGCTACGGGGACGTCCTAGGGTATCCTTTCGGATGAGAGCTAGAAGCTCTGGGTTGTCTAACAGGAGACTGGTAGGGATGTTGTGGCCCAGCTTAGAGATTTTGTCGGCCAAAACGTTACAGTCCCTACCCACGTGACGGACTGAGACAGTTATGAACTGTTGCAAGGATAACAGAATGTTGCAAGGATAACAGAATGTCTGCTATTAAAATTTCGATCTCCCATGGGCATCCTCCATTGTTATTAATGGATTTAATGACAATGAGATTATCGCCTTCAATTTCAATATTTTCTATACCTAATCTCCGTGCTTCCTTTTTTCCTTCCCTAAGTGCAAGTGCTTCTGCTTTTAAGACCGAGATATATCCTTGTTTGTTTACTCCTAAACTTATCACTTCTCCTTTGTGATTTCGAATTACAAATCCTGATGTTGCTAGACTAGAATTGAGTTTAGAACCATCAAAATTTAATTTCATGTGGTTATTTGGCGGTTTAGTCCATGTCTCCCTTTTTCTTTTTCTTTTCACTTGTGTTATTCTTGTTTGTTGTTCTTGTTTTTCTTCATCTTCTATCCATTTTTTTGACTTATCCCATTGAGCAATTTGATTTTTTGTGTATTGTTCTAAATTTAGAATGAAGTCATTGGGAGTTTGTTGAAAAATTAACTTGTTTCTTTGATGCCAAATACACCACCAACATACCGCCAGTTCTATGAATTCATTTTTATCCATTACTTTGATTAAATCGTTTAGGATCACTCCAGCAGATTTATTTCTTACATCCCAATTTTTGAAAATTGCCTCTGTTTTAAAGTTGATTCTCTTCACTAATCTCTTCGTGTGTGGGCATTCTATTAGCAAATGTCCTATGTCCTCATATGTGCAGTTGCACATTAGACAACCTGAAGGTGTAGCAATCCCTTTCTCTTGTAGTCTTGCTTTCGTAGGGAGCCCATTTTGAATAACTTTCCATAGAAATTTTTTAACTTTAGGATATATATCTAATTTCCATATCCAACTGTGCAAATGTGGGGATTGCTGGTGCACTCCCGAAATCAATTCTACTGCAGATGCCGTCGAAAACCACCCATTTTTGCTAGGGGCCCAATATAGTCGATCTTGAATCCAGTTCTCTGGTATTGGGATTTCAACAATCTGATTTACTATATGGGTTGGAAGAATGTGTCTTAGAGCATCTTGCCTCCATTTTCTATCATTGGTAATAAATTCTTCAACAAGGGTTGAATCATTCACAAACTCAGCAGATAATGCAAATTTATCTAGTGACTCCGACAAAAGTCATTTGTCCTTCCAAAATCTTATAGTTCGCCCATCACCAACTTGCCAAATAAGTCCTTTAAAGAATTCTTCTCTGAGATTCATTAGTTTTGACCATTGCCAGGATGTGTTTGTCTGTTTTTTATAGGAAATGATTGATGCGCCTGTAAGGTATTTCTCATTCATTAGCTTAACCCATATGTTATCTGGTTCAGCCAGTAATTTCCAAAGCAACTTCATTTGCATTGCTTGGTTTACATGTTCAGTCTTTCTAATTCCTAATCCTCCATACATCTTGGGTTTACAGATTTTGTCCCACCCAATCAGAGGTTTATGATTGATATCTTTATTCTAAAAAAAGGTTCTGTTGATTTGGTCCAATTCTTTGTGAACACTAGATGGAAGCATGAAGCTTTGCATAGTAAAATTAGGTTTCGTAGCCAAATTGGCTCTTATAAGGACCGTGCGCCCTTCTTGAGATAAAGTGTTCGCTTTCCATTTAGCTAGTTGTGTTCTAGTTTTCCTTACCGTGCTTTGAAAGGTAGCTCGATTAACTCTTCCATTAATGATAGGGCATCCCAGGTAAGATTCCAAATCAATCATTCCTGAAATACCAAGGGTTTGTTGGATCCTGTTCTTTTGTGAATTATCCACGTTACGTGAGGTTTGAAATGCTGACTTATGGTAATTTACTCTTTGTCCTGAAATAGCACAATATTCCTCAATAATCTTTTTTGTTTTAAGACAAGCCGCATGATTGGCTCGGGAGAAAATGATAATGTCGTCTGCAAAGGCGAGAAAAGGGATTTTAGTTCCTGAGCGGGTTAATGGGATTCCAATCGTATTCTTGTCTATATTACTCGTCTCTTGAAGCTTTATAGCTAGTATTTCAGTAGCTAGTATAAAAAGGAATGGTGACAGAGGGTCTCCTTGCCTTAATCCGCTTGTTTGCTTAAACATAATTCCTAGGAAGTTGTGATTTAAGAAAAAGTATTTAGTTAAAATTAAATTTATAGTAATTAGATTTCTACAGTTATGGTTTGATTTGAGAAATCCCCTAGTTCAACTGAGCATTATTCTCTCACGGATCACTCGGTGTTAATTAACCTGGATCACTCGGTGTTAACCTTTTAATTGTGTGGGTATCGACTATGGTGTGGGTAACTGGGTATCGACTATGGTGACCTATTAAGCATGTAGGCTCATCTGGAGCTTGTGAATTTTTTTTCTTCAAGACGGTGTAGGTGATCACGAGAGGTGGTTAAGTTGGCTTAATTGTCAATGGTGACATGGTGTCTACAAGCCTAACTAGAAGATCACTCGTCATATTTTTTTATCTTCTCAAGTCATGATCTTGTCATTCGACTATCAAACAACACTTGAATTAATTCTTGTATACCTCTCATAGTCATGGATGGATGGTTGTCATTATTCTTCTCCAATATTTCCTTTCGACGTAGGTTTGAAGGTTTTTATTATTAAAAATCTACTTAAATAGGTATTTGGTAAAACATGATTTTTTAGAAGGCGGAGGTTTTAGGAAATATTTGATGAGGTTTGTTGGTTTTAACAGAGGAAAAAGACACACAAAATCTAAATGATGAACATTAAAGAACTTAAATACTCCATCAATCCACGACTAACATTCAGCCTAAAATAGTGGATAGTTTCAACAAAAATTAATTTAATAGGTAATGCTAAACAATAGCTAATAGCATTGACAATTAAAGTCTCTCCTCAATAATAGTTAACTATTTTAACTTGTGCAACAGAAATATGCTCGAATCACATTTCAATACGGTTTATAACAACAAAATGAAAACCTTGAAATAGATCTCCACCTACCCAAAAACCTTAAAAAAAAATATCAACCCCTTTAAAAACATTGTTTTACCCAACAAAGTCTTAGTTTCAAAAGGTAGTTATTTCATATATTTCTTAGAATTTTTCTAGTTTTATTTCTTAATTTTTCACCATGGATGTCTATACTCCACAGTTTCTTAAATTTTCTTGTAGATTAATGACTAGCATAGAAATCCTAAGTTTAAATTACTTCTAACATGTTTTGAGAGTTGAGGTTAGTTTAGTGTGACCTTAAATTCTAAAAAACTAAGGTATAGACTTTAATTGACAAAATGTAATAATGGATGCAAATTGAATTTAGACGTACTAATACCAATCGAAGGACGGGGAGAGCCAAAATGCAAAGAAGGTGATTCGAAGCTAGAGACCAAAACCATCTCGAAGATCTCGAGCATTCAAGTTTAAGATGGTTTTGAAGAATCTCCTATTTTACATGCAACCCTAGCTTCGAGCATAAATTAAAAATGAAGAACGCTTGCATGCGTTAATTAAATCAACTTATATGCAAGGGTTGTTGCATGTCTATCCTAGCTTAGAATTATGTTAATTTGGTACTGCTATATGTTTGTGTAGAAGGGAATCATATAAACAACCAGCTCATGCACCAAAGAAGAAGAAAAGAGTCAGTAATGCGTCCAATCCAAGTTTATCCCATGGGTCGTAGACCTTGCCTTAGTTTTCCTTTCGGGTCGTACACATAAGCCCCTATTATACTTAAATATTACAATTGGTCTGGTACACTTGGCCCTCGTTTGGTTCACAATCGATTTCCCAGGAAGTTCAACTTTCACATGAAGTACTTTCAATGTTTGTATTTGGTTCATAAAATAAATACTGGAATTTAGTTCTAAGGAATTTATACTTCCCCCAAACCATAAGAAGTGTACTTACCATGATAGGGTAGGTAAGATCTATTTTCTATGAGTTTTAAATACTCCCTCCGTCCCCAAATGTTTGTCCCTTTTCCTTTGTAATTTACAAAGGAAAAGGGACAAACATTTGGGGACGGAGGGAGTAGTAATTTTCCAATTCCTTCATTTACATATTTTAAACAAACATAAATTTCTACTTTCCATGGATTTTAATTCGCGTGAAATTACTTCCTAGGAGGTCAAGTTCCCAAAAATTGAATTTCTATGTTGAACCAAACGAGGACCTTGCAGGTTAATTTTAGCACCATAAAATATTTGGCCTCATTAATGGGAAACATGTAAATAAAAGAATTGGAAGGGGTCTCTTCGTTCACCGGCCAATGCGATCGACCGGATCTTGGTCCACTTACTTCGTTCTCCCTCGTCACTTAGCTGAAGACCTATTCCACCAATTCGTTGTTTGTTTGTCCGCCGCCTTTCATTTCCTCTGATACACTTGGAAGGGATCTACGGGCAATCAATTAGGATCTTATTGAATTTGTTCATATATTAATTTGTTGATTTTTTTAATTGATTTTTAGGGTTCCTTCTATAATTATTGGATTAGTTTCTCGATTTAATTATCTCAAATTTTTATAGTGCATATGAATTCTATGTTTATTTTTTATTTTATGTAAAATCATGTTGTTCAATGTTCATGCAACGTTTTTTTTAATTTACAAATGTAACAGAATTGAAGTTAGGGGCACAGAACAAACAAATTCAAGAGTTCAGGGGTATATTTTAGAATAGTTTTTTTTTCTTCAGGGGTACCAAACGGAATTTCCTTAAAAACTACGAGTAAGTACAAAAAAATTTGGGCTTGCCAAGACGTTAATGTTCAACTAGGCTAATCTTAGTGAACCATTTTCCTCATGGCTCTATTACATTTCCTCCATCTTGCCTTTACGCTATTTCTAATGTGATTAATCATAATCCTAGTGCATTCTTCAGATGCACACATCTTATGTTGGAAGATCTTTCTATTCCTAGCCATCCAAATGTAATACATGACAACACTGTGGCAAGCAATCCACAAATTGAAAGTGAAACTCCTTTTTCGGTCCATGCTACTTATGGTTAATTTTCTAGTCTTTTAGATTATAGCATCATTGGTCTATCTTTGCCCAATCTAAGACTTTGTTCACACCCCCTTATAGTACTTACATTAAACCAGATATGATCCCATGTCACTTGGTGATTACCACTGCAGAGCTCACACCGATCTTCATACAACATCCCCATAGCCTTAAGTCTGTCTTTAGTATGAACTCCTCTATTGGAAATCATCTAGGTGCTGAAGGAAATTCATAAGAGTATTGATCCTACCCCCAAATCAATTTACCCCATTCAATCTATGGGCCCTTGTCTGTTATATTATCGTACACCCTTTTCTAGTTAAATTTCTCTCTACTTGACATGATGATCACTAGGTTGTCCTCTCCTTCTAGAGACTCTTTGATTTCTCCTCTAATTTGAATCAAGCAGTTCCAAATAGCACTCACATTAGTCTTGCCATTTGCCCCATAATGATTCCTCTAAAAATGACAATGTTAGCCCATATATTTCAAATAGAGTCGAACTCAATTAGTAAGTCATAAATCAACTATAAGAAGCTTTCCTTATTTCAGGACAAAATTTTATTGAGTCCAACAAACACCCCCTTCTTTTGGCATGCACGATTTCTTCATACAATTGGTGCTTTTCTGCCTTCTACACTACTTGACCATAGAAATTTTCTAAGGAGTTGTAAAATTTGATTAACAATTGGTTTTGGTAGCACAAAACTTTGCACCAATATTGAATCACATCATACAACACTGATCTAATCAAATTAAGCATTCCTACATAAGTGAGCTTCCTAGCTGCCCATGTACTTGCTTTAGTTGTGATTTTAACTATCAAAGGCATGCAATCTTTGCACTCTAAGAAGAAAGCAAAACATGTGGAATCTAGGGTTTCGAGTAAGATCACCACTCAAGAGGAAAGAAGAAACAGAGAGAATTCATCCTCATTCAGTGAATCTATTACAAGCTCTCAATAGAACGCCTTTTTATACTAAAGCTCCTGTCTTAAGCTATTTATTACAAACAGACCTGACTTCTTAAGTATTTACACTAATACTCCCAACATTTATAAAGCTACACATATGTTCACATCCCCCCCTCAAGTTGGACTTGAGTCATAAGACACAAGACCCAACTTGGAAGCCAAAAAATGATGCTGATACTCCCCAAGAGGCTTGGTTAAGAGATCAGCCAATTGAAGATTTGTGCTCACATGTGTGGTTGTAATAAAGCCTTTTTGCACTTGATCTCGAATGTAATGACAATCGATATTTAAGTGCTTAGTACGTTCATGAAAAATTGGGTTTGCAGCAATGTGTTGAGTTGCCCGGTTATCACAATATAAAGTGATTGGTCGAGGCACAAAAATAGCCAAGTTTTCAAGTAAACCAGCATCCCACACTATCTCACTAGCTGTAGCAGACATAGCTCTATATTCTGATTCTGCTGAGCTCTTAGAAACCGTTTTCTGTTTCTTGGTCTTCCAAGAAACTAACGATTCACCCAACAAAACACAATAACCTGTAAGAGATCGACCACTAAAGACACAACTCCCCCAGTCAGCATCTGAATAAGCTGATAAGTGTAAAGAAGATTGTGAAGAATAGAACAAACCATGATCAACAGTCCCTCTGAGATACCTCACAACATGCATAGCAGCCTCCAAATGAGGAACTCTAGGAGCACTAACAAATTGACTCAAATGTTGTGTAGCATAAGAAAGATCAGGTCTGGTCAGATTTAGATATAACAGACGACCAACAAGTCTCCTAAAGACTTCAGGATCTTCCAAAAAATCTCCATGATCAGTAGACAACTTTAAACCTTTCTGAAGAGGAAACTTAGCAGCTTTGCAATTCATCATCTTAGTATCTTTAAGAATATCAAAGATATACTTTCTCTGATTGAGCAAAGTTCCAGTATCAGATGTAGCAACTTCAATACCAAGGAAATATCGAATAGGTCCTAGATCTTTGATAGTAAAGGCCACATTTAGAGCATCTTTTGTTGCTCGTATTTCAGAATCATTATCACCACAAATCAACATATCATCAACGTACACCAATGCAACAGTTGTAGTACCATTATCAACTTGACAAACATAGAATAGTCATGTTTTGACTGAGTGAAGCCTAATTGAAGAAGAAGCTTTGTAAGTTCTAGGTTCCACTGCCTAGAAGCTTGTTTTAAGCCATATAAGGACCTCTTAAGATGACAAACATGTCCAGATTTCCCTTTAGAATATCCTGGTGGCAAAGACATATAGACCTCTTCATCAAGATACCCATGAAGAAAGGCATTGTTAATATCTAGTTGATGAATTGGCCAGCCCTTTGAAGTAGCTGAAGCAATCAGATTCTCACAGAGGCAAACTTAGCTACGGGAGAAAAAGTATGTTTATAATCTTTTCCCTCCTTTTGATTATAGCCCTTAGCAACTAACCGGGCCTTATACCTCTCAACTGTCCCATCGGGTTTAAATTTGATTTTGTAAACCCATTTACACCCTATAGGACTCTTATTAGGAGGTAATGGAACTAAATCCTAGGTGCCATTAAGTTCTAGAGCATCCAACTCTTTTTGCATAGCATCTACCCATAATTGATCTTTAGCAGCTTGTGAGTAAGAAACAGGTTCGTATAAGGACATGACATTAGCAAGAGAAGCAATATAATCTGCAGAATAGGCTGTCAACTTACAGTGAGTGGCCAAGAAAGAATGTGAGACGGACTCTGGCTGCTTTAAAGTTGGACAAATAAAGTCCTGTAATTTCTTTGGTGGCATATGTTGTCTGGAAGGATAACGAGAGACTCTAGGAGAAGGTTGTAAAGGAGGAAAATCTTCATCATTATGTAAGGAAAAAATAGGAGACACAACAGGAATAGGATCAGCAGATTCCTGGTGGGAATTACTCAAGAGAGATGATGAAGGATCATTATTAAAAGGAAGGAAATCACCCTCATCTGCAGCAGGATTGACTAGTGGTAGAGTGGACTGAACAGAAACTATGTCATTACTAGATGAAGTTGGAACACTGTGTGAAGGATGGAATGGCAAAATTGACTCTTTAAAAATCACATCCCGACTCACTAGTACTTGATGTGTATCAAGATCATAAAGCTTGTAAGCTTTCTGAGCATATGGATACCCAATGAAAATACACCTCCTGGCCTTTGAAGCAAACTTATCCCCAATCTTATGTAAAGCATAACAAAGGCATCCTATAATTCTCAAATCATCATAGGTAGGATTTTTATTTAATAAGGCTTCATAAGGTATTTTCCAGCCTAAAACAGAACTAGGCATCTTATTGATCAAATGTGTGGCTGCTAACACACAATCACCCCAAAACTTAATAGGAAGGTGAGCATGCAATCTCAGAGCCCGAACAGTTTCAATAAGATGTTTATGCTTACGTTCAACCCTCCCATTTTGCTGAGGGTTTCCAGGTACTGACCTTTGATGTACTATCCCTGACTCAGCAAAAAAATTCAAGCATTGATGTTGAACAACTTCAGTTCCATTATCACTCCTTACCACTCTAATAGAAGATTGAAATTGAGTTTTCACATGAGCTGAAAAATTGACTAATATCCTGTAAACCTGCTCCTTATTATTCAAAAGGAAAGTCCAAGTAACCCTAGTGCAATCATCCACTATGGTTAAAAAATATCTTCCTCCTCCAAGACAAGGACTCCTATATGGTCCCCACAGATCAATATGCACCAAATCAAAAGGAGCATTTGCTATTGACTGACTTCTATTATAAGGTAACTTGTGATGCTTGGCTAACACACAAGTTTCACAATCTAAATCATTTACTGCATCCACACCATCAACATGCAAGTGTTTCAGCTTGGATAAAGAAACATGTCCAAGTCTGGTATGTAGAACTGACAATTCAACAGAATTAGAAAGATGTGTTTCTGGCTCACAGTTTGCCTTATTACAAACACTAGTAGAAGCATAGTTGTGATCTTTAACCTGACGATGCTGCACTTCAGATTGTACCTTGTACAAATCAGCTGTTCTTATCCCTCCAGCTTTGATCACTTTAGTTGAAGGGTCCTGAAAAACACATCCCTTGGAATGAAAAATTGCCACAAGATTATCATGATCAATCAATTTCTGAACTGATAATAAATTCTGCTTGAATTCTGGTATATATAAAACATCCTTTAAAAGAATATCCTTATTCAATAACACTTCACCAATCTTGGTAACCTTCACCAAAGATCCATCAGGCAGCCCTACCAACACTGATTTCTGAATATCTCTCATGTTAACAAATAACTCTTTATAGCAGCACATATGATCAGTTGCTCCAGTATCAATTACCCAAGTACATTCATTTTCACCTATTTTTGCATGTAAGACAGTGGAATTAAGAATCTTACCTGCAAAGTTTGCAGCATTGCAATCCATCTGTCCCTTTCCTTTGATAGCCTTTATCAGCTCCTGACAAAGATTTGCAATCACAGCACTATCAACTTGCTCATTCCTGTTGGTAGAAACATTAGCAACTGTCATCTCTTTTCCAGTATTCTCTAAAGGATTGTCCATCTGATTAGACACAGAATTTGCACCAGATTTCTGCCCTTGATAACTAGACTGTCCACCTTTCTGTTTATCATTCCTCGACCCCTTGTACCATTCGGGATAACCATGTAGTTTAAAGCATGCATCCATGGTATACCCCTTGACTTTACAGAAAACATAAAATCGCTCATTCTTCAACTTCTTATACTCTTCCTTAGACAACCTCCCTTGCTGTTTTCCTGCCGCAAGAGCACTCATTTCTTGATTTTGAGGCACATTCATACCAGTAACAACCTTTTCAGTCTCGATTTGTTGAACAAGATAATGTGCCCTATTTAACGATGGCAATGGATCCATTCCTAGAATCTGACTCCTGATGTTATCAAATCCACTATTCAGTCCCATCAAGAACTGCATTAACTTGTTCTTAGAATCAGCTTCCAAAATCCTCCTAGAAAGATTACAAGAACATGTTCTAGCCGCAGCACATTCACACATGGGAAGAACCTCAACATTTTGTAATTCATCCTATAACTGTTTCAGATTTGCAAAATAATCCATAACATATTGATTTTCCTGTTTTAAATTTGCCAGATTCCTCTTCAATTGAAACACCAGTGGAGCATTAGACTGAGCATATCTTTCTTCTAATTCATCCCAAAGACTCTTCGCAGAGACATCAAACATAAAGCATCTAGAAATACTAGCTTTCATAGAGTTCAGAATCCAACACCTGGTCATGTAGTCAGCTCGAATCCACCGATCTTGATTCTCGCCTCCTTCAATAGGTTTTGGACAAGATCCATTTATGAAACCTAACTTGAACTTCGCGCCTAAAGCCATCTTCACCGCCTGGCTCCAAGAAAGGTAATTAGTTCCATCAAACACACTTGATACGAGTTGCGCTCCGGGATGATCGGAATTCGACAGGAAGAGAGGATCGCAATACACATTTTGACTCCCTTCGCTATTCGAATTCTGACCACGCGACTCCTGACTGAACTAACTTTGAGAATTAGATCCTCCCGCCATGAGAGACAGTGTTCCGTAAACAAATCAACACGGAAACCTCACAGAAATTCCAGGACTCAAAAATCATGCTCTGATACCATGAGAAGAAAGCAAAACATGTGGAATCTAGGGTTTCGAGTAAGATCACCACTCAAGAGGAAAGAAGAAACAGAGAGAATTCATCCTCATTCAGTGAATCTGTTACAAGCTCTCAACAGAACGCCTTTTTATACTAAAGCTTCTATCTTAAACTATTTATTACAAACAGACTTGACTTCTTAAGTATTTACACTAATACTCCCAACATTTATAAAGCTACACATATGTTCACACAATCGCAGTAGTCTTGCAAGTTGCATCCTTAATTTTCTTTACTCTTGATATTGAACCATTAAAATCAACTTCTCTATGTCTCTCGTAGTCATCAAGTCATGAAAAACGGACATGAAAATAATTAAAAACAACATTTACTCAAAAAAAAAAACCAATCATCATGAAAAATTATGGAGGTTCGCCGGGTTAGAAAAGGGTGTATTTCGCTTATAAAAGTAACATTTTGATTGCATTGAAAAATATAAAAAGTAGAGAGATTATACGTATTTTAAAAATATTTAAAATATAATTTTGTGATAAAATGTCATTGTCACTTTGGGTTTAAACCAAAACAAGGCCTAAGAGATAAATCCATATTACATACAGTACATTGTAATATGACATCCTATGCAACGTTCTGGTCTAGTAGTCGTGTGGCCCAACACTATTAGGCAGATGGGCCTCAAATTCCAGTAATATCATTCATTCCTCCGAAGCCCGTGACAATAATATCCGAAGCCCACAACCAATAATAATTTAACATGTGAAAAGCTTTTCTTATTACGTCCACGTCAACCGCGTTAGACACTTGTCAAATCTTGATAGGGTTTAAATTATCAATCCACGAAGGCATTTAACCTGCTGGCAGCTGGCTAAAAACTTCTACCAAGTGGAAGATACGTGCTTTTGCATTCAGAAGACAGACGCGTATTTTGTTGACATTTCCGATTTTTTTTTTAAAAGGATATGTTTCCCCAAAAAAAAATTCTCTCAAAAAAAATTTAAAAGCCCAGGGACCCTCTTTTCATTTCACCTTAGTTCAAGCCCTCTTCTATCATCCCCCTCCTCCCGGCGTCGAGATCCCAGATCTGTACGTATTCTCTATTCTTTGCGTACTCGTTGATTTTGTTGTTGTTCTTCTCGAAATTAGAGTTGTTTGATCCGTCTATTTTCTTTTAATTAGGGATATTGTTGATCAGAAAAGTAATGGTAGAATCTTGCTAGAATGTCGAGTTCCAACTAGATCCAGATCTATTATTCTCTATCGATTTCGAGTCGCGAGTTGTGTGTCAACTTTTTGGCTGTTTATTTTTGAATCTGGCCGTAGGCGTTTCTTACGCTTCTGTTGTTTTGTATTTTACGTTGGTTGAGAAAATATCCATGTTTTTTTTAACTTAGTTTGGGAGGCATCTGTTTCCTTTTGTCCAATTCCGAGTAGTTTGCTTGTAATTTTCATCCAATTGACGTCAATTTGCTTATAGGTAGTAAATTATAGCGAAATCTGTTGCATTTGACATTCGAAGATTTGTATACCAAAGGATCGCTTGTCGAGGCTTCCCTTTCATTAGATCCTGTCTCTCTTCTTTTGGGATATGATTATTGATCTAGGTGTGATGTCCTCTCATTGAATCCTGGTTTTGAACGATCAATGGTATGAAAAATTTGCCTTTTCACGTTTTCTCAAGGACAAAGATGCCAATTGCAATACATTTCTTCTGCATGTTGTTCCATTTTCCAATGGTATAAGGAGCGAACTTAGTTTGAATTCGTTACAGTGTAGGAATGTTCAATACGAATTATACTATCCTTTAGGTTCGTTGGAAAAAAAATACATTGAAATAGTACATTTCACTAGTTTTCATCTCATGTAATCAAGTGTTTACGCTCACGGAATCATGAATTACGTTGGGGTCCTTGGGGATCAGGATCATATGGTTTTGAGCATGTGATTCCATAAAACATTATGCATGCTAGTAATTCTGGTGTATTAACAATTTAACATGTTATCTGTTACAGGTGATACCTGGTTCTGACTAATTCAGCATGGGTGGAGGATTCAGAGTGCTCCATTTGGTCAGACCATTCCTTTCATTTCTACCAGAAGTCCAGAGTGCTGACAGGAAGATTCCTTTCAGAGAAAAGGTTATCTACACTGTGATCTCTCTGTTCATCTTCTTAGTGTGCAGTCAGCTTCCGCTCTATGGAATACATTCCACAACTGGTGCTGATCCATTCTACTGGATGCGAGTGATCCTTGCCTCAAACCGAGGAACTGTCATGGAGCTCGGTATCACCCCCATTGTGACATCTGGGCTGGTGATGCAGCTCTTGGCTGGGTCAAAGATCATTGAGGTGGACAACAATGTACGAGAGGACCGTGCACTTTTGTAAGTGGTGCCTTGCTTTCAGTTCTATTGCTATTGCCTCTAAAATTTCAATTATCTCTTGTTCTCTGAGCAGCAGATTGGCTTGAGCTAATTATAATGGAGTTAAGGAATTGCTGTTATATGTTAATCTATTAAGTTGTCAAGTGAGGTCTCATGATATATTTGGTTTGAAATTGACATCAATATGCTGGTTTAAAAGCATTAAATTGAGTCTACTGCAAGATGAATAAGAAACCCTTATCACTATAATAATGCTGATTCTCTTTCTCTGAGATGTTGCTGGGAGTTCTAATAAATGTGTATTCTGTCTTGTGTTTTTCAGGAATGGTGCACAGAAGTTGTTGGGCATACTGATAGCTGTCGGTGAGGCTGTTGCATATGTTCTATCAGGAATGTATGGCAGTGTTGGCCAGCTTGGTGTTGGAAATGCCATCCTTATTATCCTTCAGCTCTGCTTTGCTGGTATCATTGTGATATGTCTTGATGAGCTTCTTCAAAAGGGATATGGTCTCGGCTCTGGCATTTCACTTTTCATTGCTACCAATATTTGGTAAGCTAAAACACATCTGAGCATGATCAAAATTCATCTAATATTAACTTCATAACTTTTTTTAAATCATCATCTCTGGTGTAGTGAAAACATCATCTGGAAAGCATTCAGCCCCACAACTATCAATGCTGGAAGAGGAGCTGAGTTTGAGGGTGCTGTTATTGCGTTGTTCCATCTGTTGATAACTCGGACGGACAAAGTCCGTGCCCTCCGTGAAGCCTTCTACAGGCAGAACCTTCCAAATGTGACAAACCTGCTTGCAACTGTTCTGATCTTCCTTGTTGTGATCTATTTCCAAGGATTCCGTGTGGTTTTACCTGTGAGATCAAAAAATGCACGTGGACAGCAGGGTTCATACCCTATCAAGTTGTTTTACACATCCAACATGCCTATCATTCTTCAGTCTGCTCTTGTGTCCAACCTTTACTTCATCTCACAGGTACCTAGTTTAATTTCTCTGGATTAATTTGCTCTGAAGTTGACTCGTATGAGTATCATGATGTTCTAACAATATCAAATTTTTGTTCAGTTGCTGTACAGGAAGTACGGTGGAAATTTCTTTGTCAACTTGTTGGGTATCTGGAAGGAGTCTGAATACAGTGGCCAATCTATCCCTGTTGGCGGTATCGCATACTTTGTTACTGCACCCGCCAGGTAATTATAAGTGCCCTATTTGTCCATACTGATAAGCTGGAAGATGGAGGAGTACTTAGCTAACATTTTCCCTTGGTGTCATTAAACTTGCAGCTTGGCAGACATGGCAGCACATCCCTTCCATGCTCTATTTTATATAGTTTTCATGCTCTCGGCTTGTGCTCTGTTTTCCAAAACATGGATTGAGGTTTCTGGATCTTCAGCCAGAGATGTAGCTAAGCAGCTCAAGGTACTTACCACTTGCATTATTTGCTTTTCTAGAAATGCTTTGGCATTATGAGCTTAGGACTTGCAATACTTTATATATAGTCTGCAAAGTCTAACTCGTTCAGAGCCTTGATCATGATTTGAACTATCCATCTGAGATACGTTGCATTGATTGGCATGTTAGTCAAGTCATGAAAGGAAACTTAATGTTATTTCTCTTTGAGTGATATTTCAATCCATCAAACTTTATGTTATTTCAGGAGCAAGGCATGGTGATGCCCGGACACCGTGACTCTAACTTACAGAAGGAGCTGAACCGTTACATTCCTACAGCAGCTGCCTTCGGAGGGATGTGCATTGGTGCTTTGACTGTGTTGGCTGACTTCATGGGTGCTATCGGTTCAGGAACTGGTATTTTGCTTGCTGTGACAATCATCTACCAGTACTTTGAGACTTTCGAGAAGGAGAGAGCCAGCGAGCTTGGATTCCTCGGCCTCTAATTTCCTCTAACGCTGTACTTGTAAACCAAATGAATGGTGGTGGCACAGAGCCAGTTTTTGAAGATGCTAAGAGATAGATGCAAGTAGGTCACCATTGTTAGAGTATGGGGATTTTAGGACTATGTTTCACTAGAATTTCCAACTGAGTAATCTTTTAGAACCTGTCCTTTTTACTTCTACTTTTCACTCTAAGCTTATCCTTCTTGAACACGAACATGGATACGGGAAAACCTAAAAGAATTTCCCTCAGGTTTTAATGTTGTGCAAGAAGTTGTTCCCATTTTTTGTTTTATTTAGTAATCAAGACATTTATTTTGTCATTTGTTAGTTAATAAGCCCATAATGCCCAGGAGTGTATTCCATGGCACAGAAACCTCTGGGTTTTCTGGTATCATGCCAATGCTATGCTCATGAAGAATTATTGCAATTCAATATATTTCGGGATACTGTAGCATGCTAAGTTTAAAATAGTACAAATTACTGGGTTGAAACTTGAAACTTCTTGTTAAAGCTCAAGTGTCCATTTGGAGTAGTGTGCTCGAGTACTTGTTGAACTCTGTAAAACACTCCTGTCTAACTTGTATTAGGCTCCACTCTTTGCTTTCTCATTATTATATTCAACCTTCCTTCCAAGGTAAACAGAAGTTTCATCTAAGAAAAGGCAGTGATTACTGATTAGTACCCGGATTTACAGAAGTAGGCAGATGTATGAAAAGAGGAATCAATGATAGAAGAACAAAATTATGTCAAGATTTGCGTAATGAAGTGGCGAGGAATGCATGGTAATGTGTATATCCCCACCACTTGCACAACCAAATAATGAAACCAACTAATACCGGGCGTAGGCCACTCATTTTGCGTAATGTAGCCCAATGATGTAGCAGTTTGGGTCTACCATCATCTCTTCTTTCAAATCTCAAACTCATATGGAATAGCTTTTTTCTATTCAAGTCCAATTTTGTTTAACTTAATAGCGTACAAGCATTATCCAATTGATCTTGTGTTCATACATTTAATCAATCACATGTTTGTCATCATATGGAAACCCTATTCTAAAATTCCTGTCTGGGTGTTGGAATGTCCTAGCCTGTCTAACTTTCCAGTCCGCTTAGGTATCCGTCTAGACTAACCTAGACAATTGTTTAAGTCGCCGGCCTCTCTCCACCTAAGGCCCGCCTAGCGCTTTTTTAAAATATTGTATGGAAATACAGAGTTTCCCAAATTGTTTTTTGCAAGTAATAAGTTTTGACGCATCGTCTATTCAAAACAAACGGAACTTATTAAATTGATTATGCATTAAAATGTTATGTAATGTTATGTAAGTGTGTGCAAGATGAGTTACAAAATTTAACGAGAGTATCTCCATTGTCGAATTGGAGAGTCATTGCAACCCAAAACAAATTATTTGAAACTTGAAAATAAAAAGGGATTAACATTGCTTGTAGTGCTCAAATTTAATAATTGCCAATTTGCCATTATTTTTATGGGGTGTTTGTGATGATTAACCTTTCAACATGCATGAGAAGCTGCCCAAACCAAAGGTATTCTTCTATGATTATCAGGATAATCTTAATTACTAGATAAGTATATTTAAACCATAAAGTCCACAAGGGATGTCAGATTAAGATAGTTTCCTGACTAAGTGGAACTGTGAACTTTATATAAGAACTAACTGAAACAATTCAAAAGCAACGATCTAGGTTTGATAAATTAGGCGAGTAGTATATTATTTACATTAATTTTTCTAGGGTATAAGTTAAGCTTCTTAAAATGACAATATTTTGTTAATTTTTATTCATTTAGAATTAATTAAATTTTTAAAAATGTATTAATTTTCAGTTCTCTTGAATAATACTAGGTATACTTATCATATGTCCTAAGGGCCAAAGATTAACGGAACCTTGGAAAAGGTACATATATTGGAATTTGATTTTTTCTATCTATCATTTAATCACCTGAACAATTTATTTGAATTTGTGAACCAGTTTTCTACGATCGGATAGGGACACATATCACATATGTGAAAGCACTTATTTAGGGATTGGACATTTGAATACCAGCTTGCAAACACAGCATTTAATTGTATCCTACATTTTTTCAACCCAAATCTACATCTACAGAGCTAACAGAAGTCGATCTGTGAAATTCTGGCAAATCAACATGCCACTATATATTTTACAGAAGAAAAAAAGCTCCTCTTTTTTAAGCTTTACATAATGTCACAACTCACAAGCTCTAACATGCAAGAGGGATAAATTCCACATTGCATGTCATTGTCAATAATTGAACAGCAAAACCTTTTTTGAGGAAGAATGTGGACATTAATTGGTAAACTTGAGAAAGCCCACAAGTCAACAAAGTATCCTGCAATGGCGGACCCGTCTAGCCGTTTACAACCTTCAAAAGAAAATAGCCGTTTACATAAATTTAATTCAATTTGTTTGAATATGAGTAGTCATTTTTTGGCTAAGACTAGTAAGACGTACATTAGGCCCTACCATTGTGCATACAATTAGGTTAAAATATAACTAGACTATAATAGCTCTTTACGTATGAGTTATGCCACAACTAAGCCTGAGCCTTGACCTAAGAATTATATTGTAGGAAAATATATTAGAAGTTGATCGATGTGATTTGTGGCTCCATTCGACAACGATGTACTTATATGAGTTGATGTTGATACAGTTCATGTTGATGTAGTTGATGCAGAAATTATGTGTTGAAATTAGTGGTTGAAATGAGATGTTTATATACGGTTTTTCTATCCTATGCCCTAAGGACATAGGTTAAAAGTACTAGTTATAGAAACTAAAATCCTAAAAAGAAATTAATGAACCTTAAGAAAATAATCTCAAATAATAAAATTCAATAAATCATTTTCATTTAAATGTTCTTAATCTATGCCCTTAGAAAAATTATTTTATATAAGCTACATATAGTATTTGGGAAAATAATAGTTTATGAGGGTTAAAAATGACAGAAAAAAAGGTTGAATTTAATTTCAACTATGAAATAAGCGCATTTTAACTTAATAAGGTCCTCCCCCTCACCTTATTTTTTTTTTCTAAAATTTAATTTCAACTACTATCAACTAGTATAAACACATATCAACGAGCACACACCCGAACACCTATGTAGTTGATTTTTTTTCCATTATAACTCCCATTTCAACTCTAACGAACGGACCGTGTACTACTAAAATATAAATTAATTATTTTTTTTTTCTTAGATGTTTTATTTGCTTGTCTTCGTTTATTCTAAGATAATCGTCACAATCAAGAGAAAAACAGATACTGTAATTATAGAAATGATTTTCTACTTCGTGTACTTTAATCCTACTTTTCGTGGAATTGGCTTAATAAGTAACATCCTACTTTTCGTGGAATTGGACAGGTTGATAAGCTACATCTTCAAATTCACGTATCTTATCGATCTGGATATACCATACATATATAATATATAGATCGATATAACCATCATTTAGTTTGGTAGGTATATGTTACATGTATATAGTGAATTTCCACTAAGTTAAGAATAATGAATATGTCTTCAGCTAGCTAGAGACATATATTCTAATTAATCCAGAGATGGATATGTAAGATTTGCAATAAAGGGTGAAAAAATAAAAATCCAATCAATCGGTAAAGGTTGAGATTATAATCTCCTCAGAAAAACTCAACCTAGCTATTTCCAATCTAATTATGAAAATTTTATAATCGCTAAATACAATTAAAACCTAAGTATATTTTTGGAAGTTGTACTTGTTATTCTCGATGTTATATATGACTTTGAAGTGAGTACATGGGGAGACTTCATAAAGAATTTTAGGGTATGCATGAAAGTATGAAACCATGGAGGCTTCAATAGGAAGGCCCCGGCACAAATTAATTAAGTGTACGTATGCCATTCATTCCTAGCTACACCATGCCTAATCATGGTACTAATTAAGATAAATTAGAAGCATGCATGATTACTTGGTTTAAATAATATTTAGCTACCATATAATTATTATGCTTTCATAAAGGAGACTGTAATAAGTAACTTAAACATGAGATAGTAGTAGTATTAATTAATTTAAATCAATTGATCAAGGAGGTTGTCTACTAAAGTTTGAAAATGTTTTTCAATATAAGGGTGCTACTAATTTCCTCTCCCGCATGTGTCTAGTCAGTTCAATTTTACCATTCCATAAATTTATTTTATATTTTCTTCTATTATTTAATTTTAATAATATGTAGTGTCATTATTTATTTTTAAATTTGACATAATTTACAATTTTTCTAAACCTAATAAAATTAGGTGAATTACCTAAAAAATAGATTGGTTAGTTTTTTTTATAAATTCCTAAATATATAGTAATTTTATGTAATTAAGTTAAAATAGGGCTAATGTTTAATTACTTTTTTATATTTTATAATATTATATAGTTATCAAGTAGAATTTGTAGAGACTCGAGATTATCATGCGAAATTTTGAAAAACTTTATATACCATGCATAAGAGGTGAGTTTAGGTAAAACCATTTTTATAGTGAGACTGTGCGTCCAGTTTATATTCATGATTTTGAGTTGCATATTCATTGTATCGTATGATTGTATTTATATTTTTGAGTTGCATATTCATTTTTTCCATATTACACTGTATTCATGTTTATAAGTCGCATATTCATATTCATATTCAAAAAAAAAAAGTCGCATATTCATATTTTTATAATATTGTATTTTTCAAGCTTTCTTAATATTTCATCTCTTTATCATGCTTATAGAGTTACATTATCATATTTTTACGTTGCATATTCATAAAAGTGACTAAATCAACAAAATGAATATGCAACTCAAAAACATGAATACAATCATACAAAATCATGCATATGCAATTCAAAATTATGAATATAAACTGGACACAGAGTCTCACAATAAGAGTGATTTTACTTAAACTTAAATCCCATGCATAATTTACAAAATTCTTGGTTACCAATTATCCTAGGGAATTTCCTAAAAAATAAAATACCACCGATTAATTAAAATCTAATATACAGTCAGTCTGTCCGATTAATGCTATCCCTCACTATTCATTATATAAACTCTTCACACGTGAACATGGTCTAAGATGTTGTTATTGATCAGTTTCGATAGAGTGAAAAAAATATGTTGTGTAAACAAGTGACTTCAAGTGGGGGCTTTTTCGAGGGCATAGCTTATTTATCATATGTAGGGTCTCATTTTCTTTTTGTTAACTGATTTCAGTTTGATTGATCCTAACGTAACATATCAAAATTATCTACATATCAATCTTCAATCTATGAAGAAAAGAGGGATGGTAAGGGTTTGACTGATAAGTGGATTTGTTTAGATGTTGCTTTATTGAAACTTCGCCTATTTAACCAGACAAAATTTCAGTGCGAACATTTACGAAAACGAACTAATAAAGTATAAATCGGTTAGATCCTACGTGTGTAAAAGGTGTTGTGAGATATCTCTCATTAAAATTTTTGCAGTAAAATTATCTAGTATATAACTTAATGAACTACTTCACCTATTGTCATATGATTTTGGGTTGGAATCTTATTGTATCTGTATGCTAGGTTCGTTACCGCACGACCCCCAGATTATCGTTCCATCGGACTTTAATATGGTATCAGAGCAGCTTTCGGTGTGGGTTCATTTCTTGGAGTTTTCGGGCTTGCTGACTATATGGGCCCGTTCAGGCAGTCCACCCGATATAGGAGCGACCAAGTCCCAATAGTGGCGGGTCCCGAGCCTTGAGGGATTTATTCGGACTTGTCGGCCATATGAGCACATTCAAGCAACCCGCCCAATATAGGAGCCCCCAATCCAATTGTGACGGTTCGCAAAAAGCCTTGAGGGATATCCAAGTGTCAACTAGCCTAGACAATTGCTCTTGAGGGAGGCGTGTTGTGATATATCACACATTGAAACTTTGGGAGTAAAATTGTCTGGTATATAACCTAATGAGCTACTCCACCCATTGCCATATGGTTTTGGGTTGGAACCTCATTGGGTTTATATGTTGTTACACGCACGACTCCCAGATTGTCGGCCCACCGAACTTTATTAAAAGGTTGATAATTGTTAATTAAGTGAAGATGAGTCCATGGGTGGAGTTTTGTTCCCGTGAAATTTGTTAAAAATCTATGTGAAGTTTTGAAACTCTATTAAATATTGCTAAATTTATGATAAAAATATAATTTAAAATATTCAAATTAGAAATAAATTTTGAGATAGAAAAATATAATTTAAAATATTGATTTTTTTTCTAGGCTTGATGTGTCTTCAATTATACATAGAAGTTTTTCCAACTCCACTATAACATATCCCAATTTAATCCTAGTAAAGTTTAAAATAACTCTATTTGTAGAGTTACAAGAATTTGAATAGTTAAATATAATATTAACTATTAAGATTAATTTTTTATCTCATCAAATATATTTTTTAAAAATTTATTACTTATTTTAGAATTTTAAAATTGTAGAATTTCTATAAATATAAGACCGAACTTATCCCTATAGGTGGGGCCATGGCCCACCATTTGAGTAATATTTACCTAAATATGTCGGAAACAAATGAATTGAGTCATAAATGGAATGGAAAGAACAAAGAAGTGGGTCGGGTCGGGACATGATATCACCTGGACTGCACTTCACTCCTTCCTTCCCAACGTATACACTTGGGCAGTTGGGCTCTCTCCTTCTCCTTCTAAATTCGCATAAAATTATACAAAATGTATCATTTTAATTTATTATATTTTTGTGTACTTATTATTTATATTTTATGTGAAATTCAACAATTATATATTTTTAGTTTGTAGTCATCTTAATTATTATAAATATTTTGGGTGGGTTTGGTAATCAATTGATACGAGACCTTCCAACTAGCATGCAATCTATTTGCTTTACATATGGCTTATTGTATTTTGGTTGATTGTAGTAAATTAGAGATCGAGCAACAAATGTTACATCAGTTTAATTATTTTGTTTTTTCATTAATAAGTTCAAAATGTTACACCAGTTTAATTGTTTTGTTTTTTTGTTAATAAGTTCAAACTCCACATGTTCTAACTTATAAGTTTGAGCCTTTAATGTAATGTATAGTGGTTTCATCCTTACCTATATTGGTCTCTTTTTTTGTGGTTTTTGATGTGGGAGGGAGTGAGGATATGTCATAAGGCAAGAAACAGGGGAAAAAAAACCTTGGTATTTTAGGTTTTTTTTTAAAGTTATCTATAAAATCTGCATATTTCAAATAAACCCTTTCTTGGAGCAAGATATAGATTCTATATATATATATGTGTGTGTGTTTTTGTTTATTTGATGTCTGGATAGCAGACAATAGTGTAAATATAATTTTGATTGTAAAAGGTGGATTAAATTAGTATATGGATCGTTTATATGATTTAAGTCTTGCGAATTAGCTTGTAAAAGGGGTTTATAAAAGCACAAATAAGCTCTTTAAAGGGTATCAATTCTTGCTTTTACATATGCATTATAAAGTATAAAGTCCTGACCTTAATTACAATTAGCTGTGTATAGCGAATCTGCGGTTTAGATCCGTCTTTAGAATGTACTTTTCAACTATTTTCAAAAAATTCAGTAATCGGGATAAAGTATCTTGAAGAGTGGTTGATGTTTAGGCCTATTTTAGAGCTACTTTATTTTGAAGTAAAGTTTCATAATTTAGGGCTTATAAGCATGGAATTGTGAATCTATGATAGGCCCTAAATAATATGACAAGTAAAAACATTTTGGTAAAATAAGAAATATTTTAGTATAATTTTAGGGTTTTAGTTTTCAAATATAGATTTTTATCCTAAGAACATAAGATAGAAAAATCGAAATATAATTTTGCGTGAAATTTCAATATATTTATCAGACGTTTGGAATAAAGCTAGTCTTCCGTCTATTTATAGATTTAATTTAAAGTATAAATAAATTAGTGCATGCATTTTTTATGATTAATTTCAAGAAGTTGCAATTACTATAAAGTTAAAAAAATTACCTTAATTAGATAGGTAAAATGTACTTCCTATATTTTTAAATAATAAAATCTCTAATTTATATATTATTATAAATAATAATAATTCAGAATCAGACATAATATTTCAATTTCACAAAATATCTCAATTTTTCAGAATATCCAACTTATTGTAATTTAATTTCTTATATTTTTATTTGATATTTTGATTATTTTTATCCCCACTCTGACACACATACCTTTCCCCTAATATTGATACTTTTGCAAAAGAATTCTCATAATTATTGTTATGTGTGGGTGAATATTCGATTCGAACTTAAACAATTGCATTCCAAACTTCTCCTATTTAAAAGACAAACCTCAATAAGTTAATGTCCATACTTTACAATAAACAACAAATAATACATAGTACTATACCTTATACAACTACTTTCCCTAAAATAAAACTAAATATTAAAATAAAAATACAGCTTAGCACCCTCCAATCCCCTTGTCTCCCTCTATATTTTTCCCGCCTTTTCAACCCCCATACCTTCGTCACCGCCTTCATTCTTCAAAATAATTACAAAGAAAAAGAAAAAAAGAAAAACCCGCTTTTGAATTCTAAATCTTTTTCTTCTGCCTCCTTCATGATTCAAACTCTTCTCCTTCCCCCTTTACCTTTCCCCCACTCCCTGAAAATCTCCATCTAAAAAATGGACTGCATCAAGCCCCAATCAGAGCCCACCTCCACCAAATCCAAGTTCTCCTTCGCCTTCTCCAAATGCCTCCATCCTCCTCCAACTCCCGCCTCCAAATTCGGCCCCAAGCCCTCTTTTCTCACCCGATCAAGGTCCCAGAAATCCAACTCCGATGACCTCCTCCGCCAATCTCCGGCCACCAGGTCCCGCGCCGCCAAGGAGGCCCTGCTCGCCAAGCTCTTCGCCAGCGTCTCCACCATCAAGGCCGCCTACGCCGAGCTCCAGAGCGCCCAGCACCCCTACGACGCCATCGCCGTCCAGACCGCCGACAAGCAGCTCGTTTCCGAGCTCGTCGTGCTCTCCGATCTCAAGCACAAGTTCGTCACCAGAGCTCTGAACCTCCCCCCTCCCCACGTCACGAACCTGCTCGCCGAGATTCAGGAGCAGCAGAGCAATATCAAGACCTACGAGATCTCCATCAAGCAACTCGAGACCAAGATCCGACAGCGCGAGGTTCAGATCTCCGCGCTCAAGTCCCGACTTGACGAGACCTCGAAGAGGAACAAATCGATGGAGAAGAGGCTCAATTCGAGCGGTCTGGTTGGGGTCAGCGTTTCAATCTCCGATTTGAACGGCTCCCACTTTATTAGATCGTTGCAACAGCTGATGAGGTCTGTGAGGAATTTCGTCAAACAGTTGGTGCACGAGATGGAGGCCAAAAATTGGGACCTCGATTTGGCCGCTAAGGCGATCGAGAACGTCGCCTTCCCCAATCCCCGGCACAAGGCCTACGCGTTCGAGGCCTACGTCTGTCGCGTCATGTTCGACGGCTTCAATCACCGGGATTTCCTCCTCCCGACGCCGGAATCTTGTCCTGTGAACCCCCAGAACAGGCCGCGCCAGGAGTTCTTCGACGAGTTTCGGCAGTTGCAGGTGGGGACGCCGAGCCAGATTCTGATCCAGAATCCGCAGAGCGATTTCGCGAGGTTTGTGCGGTCCAAGTATCTGAAGCTGGTCCAGCCGAAAATGGAGTGTTCGTTCTTCGGAAATCTGGACCAGAGGAAGCTGATTAGCTCCGGCACTTTTCCGGCGAGCGACTTCTTCTCGGCGTTCGCGGAGATGGCTAAGCGAGTGTGGTTGTTGCACTGCTTGGCGTTCAGTTACGATCCCCCGGCGGTGGCTTTCCAGGTCAAGAAAGGCTGCCGTTTCTCTGAGGTTTATATGGAGAGCGTCGCCTCCGGCGCCGGGACTAGCGGGGAGCTCGGTAGAGGAGGAGGAGGAAGCGCTGAGCTTCAGGCGGCGTTCACGGTGGTGCCGGGATTCAAGATTGGAAAGACGGTGGTCCAATCTCAGGTGTATCTGGTCTCCCCTGCAGCTTCTCGTCCACGTCAAGCAAAACGCTGAGTTTTGGTTCAAACTAGATTCAAAACGATGAGTTTTGTGGTGGTGAGCACGGCGGCGCGTGAAATTAGGGCGGCGAGAGGTGTAGTGAGGCGGATGATGGGTGTTGGAGGAATGCGGAGCAAGGGACCCACGCGTGGCGGTGTGTGTAAACTGGGTTTTCATCATTTGGTTCAAGTCAGAGAGAAGTCGGGATAGTGGGGGCCACAGAGCTTATGTTGTAAGTTAATAAGATAAATAATTACTTTATATAGTTGTAATATTTGAATATGGAAATATTATATAGTCGTTGGAAGGGAAGTTGTACAAGGTGGGGTATACATGTAATATGAAATTATCGTAAGGTGAAAAAAAGCTTTAGGTTTTCGAAAAAAATTAAGTTGAAAAGTTGCAAAAATTATACATTACGATGTACATACATGGTAATAATTAGTTTTTTTTTTTTTGTTTATGTTGAAGCATATAGTAATAATTAGTAAGCTTTGTAGTTTATTGTCTTTGGAAGGTTTCTTGTCCCGAACTTTAATCAATTTACAAGCATAAACTTCATATGATATGACTTTGCGTTCAACTAACCCTTGACCCCATCTTGAATTGTTTCCAATCTTAACTTTAGCATATGCATATGACACGGGGACGCCCGGATCCATATGCCAAGACCATGTTAAAGGCCTTCCGGAGGATTCTAGAGGCATCGGGGACGGTTCCGGAGGCTTCGGGTTAGATCCGGGACGTGGAAATATGGGAAAGGCCATAAAAATGGCTAAGAGGCAAGGCACGCCCCTTCTAGAGGATTCTAGAAGAGGCGCGCCCATTCTAGAGGCGTCTAGCCTCGGCGCGCCTAAGGGAGATGGGCGCTGGCCAGGCGCGCCCCTTCTGGAGACAGGCGCGCCTCTCATGTGCAAGGGCGCAGCACCAGGCGCGCCCCTCCAGCGTGCACCATAAGGTTCTAGATGGTGCGCGATTCATCTTAGGGCAACTTCTATGGACGCTCCACCTTGGGATTGATCTAGATGGATCTAGGAGGCATGTATTCTAGATCTTTCTTAGGATAGGAGGTGGCCACGCCTATAAATATGCCATGACACTCATTTTGTAAGGCATCCACTAAGCACTCAAGTCCTCTAAGGCAACCAAAGCACTAGGCTTACTTAGGCACACTTGTAAAGCTCTTGTAAACCTTTCCTTGTATAATACAAAGCTCATTCCCACAAAACCAACCATCCTTCTTCTCTTGAGCATTCGGGTCAAGGCCTGACTTAGCCATTCGAAGGGGTTCAATCTAGCTAAGGGCCGCACAGGTTCGAAAAGAGTCTCAGCCCGTGTCACATACACGTACAGAATACAAGTGTATAGACTCTTGTGTTGTATATGTGAACGTGTGCATATGCATACTGCAAAGTATATTTATTTTTTTTTTGTCGGAATACTGCAAAGTATATAACAATGGGGAGGAGGGAAATAGGCAAAAATGACCGAAATGTAAACAGTTCAAGGCAGTGAGTCCAAACAGGATTGCATCCAACTTACACTAATTGGGCCGACACTGTTACACCAAATCTCCAAAAGGGCCCATTTCCCTTCCATCCTCGTAATATCCTCACCTCAATCCATTCGCCTACGTCGTCAATAGAACATTGGAATCACTAAGATCCTCTAAACCAAATTATTGAAAGAGAGTTTTAAAGTCTGTTTGGATCACTACAAATAATATATTTAGTTCTATTAAATTCTTACATTTGAGTTATATTAAATTTATAATTTAATACAATTTAATATATTATTTGTGGCGATTCAGAAGGGTTTAGTTCCTTTGAAACCGACAAACAAGTGCTCAGCTATGGGTGGGTTCCAAACCAGCCCAAAAAAAGGATAAAAATTATAGGCGGGTTTTAAACCCGCACAACAAAAATAGCACAAAACATGCGTGGATTTCAAACCCGTACAAAAAAAACCCGTATATTTATGGACGGGTTTAGAATCCGCACAAAGTGGAGTGCGCATCCGAAAAAAAAGAGTGCGCAAAATCTACCCGTTTTTTAATGATTTTTCTATGAACTATACTGTTCCACTATCTTAAAAAATCAATTGCAGTGTTCGGGCACAAAGCCTGAACGTGCGGCACAAGTTCAACAAGCTTAAAAAAGGAACATATATATATACCCGAAGCTTAAGTAATGGTATCTTAGGACTTAACTAACATATCGTGAAACCTGGTAATCTTTTTGTCAAAAAGTGAATGGATCTTATGTTGTTTGGCTCAAGGATAAGCCACTCAAATCTAAAGTCTTATATTACAATTTTACCCTTGTTTAAACAATTTATCCAACCAAAGCAAACCTGATAATTAATCTTTTACACAAGGAAAGAACATATATCACATTTTGCAATAAAAGGGACTTTCGAAGCAAGTTTTTGAGCCACTATTCCTATCTCGATGACGTACATTGTAGACACTAGAGTTGCCAATATATGCTTGATGAACTTCTACAGTATCTTCAAAATTAATAAAATTTCTCCAAAAATTGCCATTTTTCCAAATCATAGTGTTGTAACTGACTTGGTAAGGAACATAATTCTTTGCTAGAAGATCTAGCATGGGAGGAACTTGTGGTGTTTGATGAATAATTTATATCAACTAGGATCATTATTGAGGAGACGATGCACTCATCTTGGAACCACAAGGTACTAGACCGATTCCAACAACCAACCAATGCTCTAAGAAACACTACACATCCCCGTGAGTGGAGAAAGATCGCTTTGCACCTAGGTGGTCTAGACAGCAGCCTAAGTGGTTCAGACGGACACCTAGGTAAGCTGTGACCTTCCAATATCCAACTAGGGCATAGATGAGATTTTTAAAACAGAACCATTAATAGTATGAAAACCTTAAATGGACATCCTCAGCAGAACGTGCTTCCCCTTAGGGGACTATAAAGGGATGTGGATAAGAGGCATGACGTGCCTAGAAAACCATGTTTTTAGCATGGCAAAAGCTCGAGCAATGGTTCAAGACTTACAAGTGGCACTTGCTTATAATCTTTGCAAGATAGCGATAGGAAGTGACAACTAGGAGCTAATTTTTTATCTTAAAGATTTCCTCATATTCCAATGGGGTAGAGAGCTATTCTGTCCAAGGTTTGTCTCACAATTTTTTATTTTTTTTTATGACAAGCAATCCACTTTCAGTGGCAAATCCCGAGAGCGTGGCCCAGACAACAAAGATCACAAATCAAGTAAATCAACTTATGCAACTGGCACAACCAAATGGCAAGGGAAATTGTAAGATTTGATTTTTCACAACTGAAGGGACGGAAGCAATGATTGAACCTTTAACCTCCCAACATTCCCCATGCCTCTTACCACTACCCATGTAGGGCTGAAAATTTCTGGTAGCAAGAAAAACTCAGTCCCTTAGATGTTCATAATCCTGCGATCATATCCGCAAATCATCACAGGTCTGTAATTAGGACTCATCACCGTTTCCCCATCCAGATACAAGAATTGTTGTTAACAGATCCAAAACAGAAAAATCAACAAACGAGAAGAATGATTGTGGCTACACTAACATTTTCCAACACAAATTTTAAAGAAGTGAAGGATGAATTGGAAAGAGCAACCCACTTTGATGTCGCTTCAAGGGAACGAGTCATATGGGAATTGAAAATCCGCATAAACCAGTAAATGAAGCCTCAATCCGATATTAACATCATAAGAAAAACACCGATACAAGCAGAACGGGTATCCGATTATAATTTATAAATAGTAGAGTTAACCATGAAACCAACTAACAAAATGAAAGGCATATAATTTATCCCAAGTTGGAAGATCTGAGCTTAGAGAGAAGAATGGAAAGCAGCAAGTAAAACCCTAATTCTCTCAATTTTGATGTTATAGTTTTTGTCCATGTTAGTAGATTTGCAAAATCTGATGCTCATGAACTTGTCAAGGGTGTGCCGTGGGTTATATAGCTTTGCAAAATTTGTTACTCGAGAACTTGCACGGTTTATGCCTAGGGTTGCCAGGGTTCAATATTGGGTTACATATCTCCCAGGTCGTCTAATGCTATGACACATTGGCACTTTCCTGTTGAGGTAAAAATTCCGCCTCGAAAACCCACAAATAAAATAAGGTCAACAAATTACAACACAATGTGATACATATGATTCTAGTAGACCTGGGCAAACACGGACCCGGGCCGGATATGGGACGGGCTTGATCCTAAAATTGTCCATTTATACGGACCCGGACCCGGGCTTGCGGGCTGGAAGCATTGTCCACGTCCGCCCATTTTGGCGGACCCGGGTAGCCTGCGGGACCCATATATAATTTGTGTCATGTATGTTTTATAAACTTTCATGAAGAGATAAATCTAAATATTAAACATGCCATACAATCTTTTGTTATATAATTATCTTAATACTAGTTAATAGTAGAACCAGAACCATATGTTATTAGATTTGGGGTTTTGGGCCTTTTCATTAATTGGATATCATATTTATCTTGGTTTGTTAATGTAATAAGTAAATATGTAGATATATTTTTCAAAACATATATATAAGCCGGGCCGGGCTTAACGGCCCTTTAGGGCTAGAAATTTTGTCCATATCCTTCCATTTTTCCGGGCAGGGGGGCCGGTCCGCATTTGCCCAGGTCTAGATTCTAGCCTCAGAATTGCAGAATTAACATCAAGGCAGTAAAGCCATTCAGTCCCGAAAGATGGTGTTTTATTCTTTGATTTCCCCATAGGTTAAAATCATACACGAAATGAAAAAACAAATGTGGAGACATGGAGTGTCCAAAGTGGTAATAGCAGCAACGCCGCTACACAAGAACATGGAATATGAAACTGCGCAAGGCCGGAGAAGAAGCCCTAAAGCTTCACCATCGAAGACCAATCGGCTTTATCTATGACGTTTTCATTCTGAGATTTGCAAACATTGATTTTACTAGTCTGCCTCAATTTAAAGGGAAAAGATTTTGGAAAAATCTCCATCACGAAACTCAAATCAAATAATGCGGTCAAATTCGGAAAGAATGAAAGCAAACAGCAGACTAAGAGTTCGTTGAAATTGAAAAGAGAATGTATGCCTCATGGCCTGTCCAAAATGGTAATGGCAGCGACGCCGCTCCACAAGTCAATGGAATATGAGGCCGCTCACCATCGGAGGAAATAAAGCATAAGCTCTTCTCCATCAACGACGATGAGCTTGATCTACGACGTTTTACTTTTGGGATATGCAAGCACTGGGAAGAAATCTTCCGCCTGCCCCAATTAGAGTAAAGGGATTTACGGAGAATCCCCGTCGGATACAAACAGATATGAATTTCAAAACATAGGTGAATTGAACTCGGAAAGAAGTGATGTGAACCCCGGGTAAACCAGTGTGGTTTAGAACCTAGTTGGAGGTAACTTAAATTCATGCACGTTAGAGCTCGGTGATCCCAGATGCAAAGAAAGCCTCACATGGGTGCATCTTGTACGGTCAACGGAGGGCTCCTTTTTGCATACATTCATCCAAGCATCTTGTACTCGTTCCTCCTAAATGTACGCAAGAAAGAAACCATCCATTGGATATTACGACAGGATTAGGATTGAGCTACTTAAAAGCTTGCCCCGCACTTCTCAATTAACTCAAAATCCATATGATCGTTCAAATTGTATCAAATTACTGAGTATGTGAAAACGTTTTCTATCACAAATAAAAGTGGATGATAAATGTGTGGAAAAAACTGAAATATTTTCATAAAGCATATGTTTAAAAATACAATTACACAAGTAATATAAGACACTATAATTAACAAATTATATAATGCGGCACGTATGCATCTAGCACTCTAGCCTCAGAATTGCAGAATTAACATCAAGGCATTAAAGCCATTCAGTCCCGAAAGATGGTGTTTATTCATATATTTCCTCATAGGATAGCCACATTTATAATCTTGTTCATGTTCAAGATAACACATGGAAAATCAAATACTTAGCTGAGAAATATAGAAAAAAAATGTCTAGATATGGATAGTCCAGAACGACGCATAAGGATGGAATATGAAAACGCCGAGGGACGGAGAAGAAGCATAAAGCTTCACCATCAACGACAAATCAGCTTTATCCATAACGTTTTCCTCTGAGATTTGCAAACATGATTTTAATCGTTCATCTCAATAAAAGGTAAAAGATTTTGGAGAAATCTCCGTCACGAAACTCAATCAAAAAATTCGGCCAGCTTCGAAGAGATTAAAAAAAAAAAGCCCAAATCCAAGAATTAATTGTAATTGAAAAGAGAATGTATGCCTCATGGCCTGTCCAAAATGGTAATGGCAGCGACGCCGCTCCACAAGTCAATGGAATATGAGGCCGCCCACCATCGGAGGAAAAAAAAAAGCATAAGCTCTTCTCCATCGACGACGACGGGCTTGATCTGCGACGTTTTACTTCTGGGATCTGCAAGCACTGGGAAGAAATCTTCCGCTTGCCCCAATTGCAAGTAAAGGGATTTACGGAGAATCCCCGTCGATTACGAAATCGAGGTGAATTGAAAAGACAAACTCGAAAAACAAGAAATCGGAAGACATAGAAAGAAGAAGGAAATAGAAATTAGAGCAATTGACAATCGAGAAGGCCGAATTTTGGATTTAAATAGCGGGAGATTGATGGGAGATCGGTAGCCTAGCCGCATAATGGCGGTACTACTGTCGGCTTAGAGAAACCCTAGCTTCGGAGAATCGTGTATAAGAGAGATTGTGACGCGGTTTTTAAACAATATGGGCCGAACACGGCCCATTCTTTCAGAATCCGATTTGTGTGGCCCGGGTTATGTTTTTGATTAAACTAAATGGGCCTAGGATTGTCATAAGCAGGTCCAGTTACAATTGCAGATACTCGATTAAATTTGCAAGTTTGGTTGTTTGTTTTTTTGGTGTGATCAGCACCGCCATGGCGCCAGGTCGAAATAGAGACCTCATGATATTATCCTTGAAATTTAATTATTTGGCTAGATGTTTGAAGGCAGCAAGTTTAATTGTTCATCAAGTTGAATTTGTTGGTGTTGTGTGTATTTCTAGTTAAAGATGTGAAAAGTGCTACAAATATTTGTTTGTTGTCAGAAAAGTTATGCAAATTTTCTTAATATTTTTGTCTAATATTGTAGAACAAGATATGTGCACGACAAAATGAGTAATAAGTTAGACACATCAACTAAGTAGAAAATATTTTTTTTTGAGAGGAACTAAGTAGAAAATATATTGACATTTAGTAAGAATAATGCAATCATAGACAGCCTTGCAAAAGAGGATGCTTCTTCAATATACATCAATAGTTTCGTCTTAATCTAATTACATCATTTGTTGCCCTCAAAAAAGGATGGGACAACCGCACGCACATATGTAATGGTTCAATCAAACAATAATTGTACTTGGCCACCACCAATCAAGACAAATTAATGCAATCTTCAAAATTGATCAACCGTCTATCTAGCGTGAAATTACATACACTGGCTAGCTAGTAACCAACTCGAGGGATAAGAGACTTGGGTACAAGGATCCGGCCCGGATCCAGCTCGACAACGGAGAGGTGGCGGGCGATAGAAGTTGTGGCCATGTGACCCCTCTTGCTTGGGGAAGATGAAACAGGGATGCCCTTCGGAAGGGCAGTCAACAAGGCACTTGGGTTCGTTACGGGCATATTCGACGTTATCGATGAGGACCATGGAGTACTCAGGGTTGTTTTGTGATCTGTCAGAAACTTTCTTGGATGGGCGCCGGAGCTTGTAGCAACGCCGGCAAATGCAATAACAATCAAGGCCATCAATTGTAGCGCGATCGGAGCCAGCCTAATTGCCATTGTATAAACTGCAATTGAGGGGGATTTGGTAGGCTTATTAAGGAGTGTTAAGTATGATTGGATTAGCTTGAAGAGAGAGTTGTCTGAGAATGGGTTTTTTTAAGTGCGTTATGGGATGGTTATATATATAACACATGTGTATAAAGGACCGCGTACGTGACGGCAGAGAAGGTGGTGTGATGGGGTCATGTTGCTAGACAAGTTCAATTTGACCCGGAAATTGGTGTCTTGAGTTTTAATTTGAATCTTCGAATTTGATAAATTATTTATGCCGAGCCGATCGACCAAATTTGTATGGATACTTGTAAAGAGCTTGACATAAATCCTCAAATGTCAACTAAATGAAGCCCCACATCGCGAAATTGGTGCACTACGTGTCTATAAGTGTACTGTGTACATAAGAGATTAACGTAATTTTTCGACCATAAAAAGAGGTTGACGTGATTTGCTCTACATGCTTGAAAGTTGGAACTGGAATTTAGGATGTGCCGAGTTATAACTCTTCTCATATAGGAATTTGAGGTTAAAAAATGTTACGAGTGACTCTACTAATTATCATATGGTTTTTGATTGATACTTTCATCTTATCGGTTTACCATACTTCTTGTCTTTGGTCGAATCGATCGATGCAAACCGATTTACCTAGTTTGTTGTCTTTGTCGGCTGTGCCACGTGCTCGGGGTTAGCTACCTAAAGTGGATTCCTCGTCAGGAAAAAAATATCTTCTCGCTATTATTTTTTTAAGTCCTAAATGTCAAGCCATTACCTATAGCCTATAGGGCGGTGTGCTAACTCATTCGAGGCTCATGAACCATGCATATACAAAGTAGTGATCAGAGCAATCAGTTTGGGCATCTTAATTTGGGGTTGTCCGACAATTGATGTACGTTTATAGTCAACTTTGCTTTTATATATTATCGATCTATAAAGATAAATTATTCAAAGTGTACTCGAGTAATATATGTAGGAGTTGATGAAAGGAAGTGGAGACAAGAACATTTTGTGCTTGTAATTAGAAGTAGGTAGAGACATACGGAGATGGAGCCCTGACGGCAATGTGCTCGTTCGGTGCTTCGCACCCACGTCAAAAAACACGAATACCCTACACGCCACCGGCCATGGCCCATCTCTCATATGGGCCCGCCCATTTTTAATTTCTTCAATTGACGCCCCCGACCATGGCCCATCTCTCATATGGGCCCGCACATTGTTTTTTTTTTTTATGTACAAAACATGCATATGTAGCATAGGTGATCTGACGTATGGTCCATAAGTTTTCACTGCCGGTGTTTTAACACGTGTATTTAATTTCTTAGTTCAACCAGGTTATTAGAATCGACTTCGGACATCTCGTCAAGCGGTTAAGTTTCTAGGAGTAGTACTTAAAAGTCTCCGGTTCGACTCTCATGGTTTGTGTCCTCCACCAAAAAAACCAGGTTATTAGGGTCATGAAAAGTTGGTTTACAAGTTTAAGGAAGAGGGGTCTAGACCTTAAGGAGGTTTTATCTTGAAATAAGGCAAGTTTGTTTTGAACTAATATTTGATCGGCTGACTAAGAAAGACTCTATTTGGAAGAGGTGGGTGCATACTGTCCTCTTGAGAGAGTCAAAGGTGATGTTTTCCGGGAAGCAAACAACAAATCTACTTCAAGTGCCTCGTGTAAAGCGGTGATCTTACCGAGAGAGGAGATTAAAGACTCTTTGGAATCAAATGGAAGCCTTGCGAGCATTATGACTAATAGAAACATATTTGATTGGAAGACGATGTACTACAACTTGAGAAGTAGAGGACAAGGGCTACAATGGAGTAGATGGATTCGGGGCAAAATCAACACTCCAGGAATATTTTTTACTTGTTGAATGATTGCTAGCAAAAGTATGGTCATGAAAAAGAGAGTGAGGGCCATGGGCAGGATTCAAGAAGATGGGTGGTGATGAAACCCGAAACAAACCAGCGTTAGAAGACAAGAAACGAGATTACTTTTATTCGATTGTGCAAACACTTGCTCTTTTATTTATGCGAGATTATAGATCACGAGGTTACAATTAACGAGATTACAACTAGTGATTATGCCCTAGATCTCTCAGAGTGTTCGAGATCCCGATCTAACAAGGTTCGAGATCTCCTAGTTACAACGAGGTTCTATCACCCGCAGGTTGAGTGTCGAGCTCCAGTGGCGAGGTCGAGGGGTTGATTTAGCACGCGGTGTTGTGACCTGCGAGGCGATATAGCGAGATCTTTGATTGAGGCGGGGACTCTTTTGGGTGACTTGAAGTCTTTTTGTAGACTTTCACTTGTCTGTAGGGTGGTCTTTGACGATGTTTCAACACGTCGATCTTCAACGAGCAAGATAGTTCTTGAGTTCAAGAGGTTTTCGACCCCTTGCTACCTACGAGGTTCTCCCCTATTTATAGAGATTTGAGGAGTCGAGTTTTGGTTCTTGCTCGATGTGGGATGCCCGAGATCATGCCTTTTGATTGGTCGAGTGTGAGGCAATTGGTCATTGGTTGGAGGAGCGGTGGCCGCTGAGTGGTTTAGACGGGGCGGGGGTGTCAACTTTTGAGCAACGAGGTTTAGACCTCATTGTCGAGGTTTCGAGGACTCGCAAAGGTAGGGGTTTGTTTGTTTTTTAGAGATGGGTACGACAATGGGCCCCGAGTTTAACATTGGAAATCCCGCCGGATCCGTTAATCCTCGTACCCCAGTCCCACTTCTTATTCTGCCATTTTGAGCACCATCAGGTGAGTGTGTTTTGTGCAATAACGACAACATATATAGAATCAGGTGAACATTTGTAATTTATTTATAAGTACTCTAAGCAAGTGCTAAACAAAGTCCTTTGAAGAATGGTTGGAAGTAATGAGCAGAATGTCAAAGAAGATGAACTTCACATTCAACTTGTGGATTGTCTGATATTGTGCAATAGCATACTATATATGTGTGGCTTGTTAAAAATAAGCTTATTTGTGTTATGGTTATACAAGAGGTGTGTAATGTGGATGAATGTACAATTGCTACAATTAACCATATAAAGAATAACATTAAGGCTAGATGGATAAAACACAAAAGAAAATCGACAACCCTAAACTAGAACTAGTGGAACCTAAAAACTACTAGACTTGCCTAGATTATTTAAGTTATGGTCTAACCATTTCTTTGAAGGAATGAAATAACCCTTCATTTAAAAAAAAACGGCTCCAAGCCTCCAAGTACACTTGGATCAATGTTTATGGGCCGATCCATACCTTCTTCCTTTGAGCTTCTTTATATTGTATAGCCCGCCATATTTAGGAGTGAGCAAATATTTAAGTAGGAGGAATCTTACATATATATATTTATTTTTGAAATTCTACCAAAAAAAAGTATTTATTTTTGAAAATAATTCACAGCTATATTTAGAGAGCTTACATACAGTAGTTCGAAGAATTGGAGTAATTAAAATCAGGTTTTACTTACTATTCAGGGCATTTCCTCCTTAAAATATTCCACGTGGTAATTAAAATATTTAGTAGTAATAAGGACAAATATAGCCTTATAGGAGGACATCAAAAAAAGCTATGATGTACCATTGAAGAATTGCAATAAAAATTATATAAAGGGAGCTGCTAAACTTCACACCATATTGCTAAACATCACACCATCAAATTATAATAATAACCTTAAGTTTAAGTAGAATAATACAGTAAATATTAAGAAAATAATATATCACTAATTAGGATATTTTGTTAAGATTCTTTACTCATTTATGTATAAATTTATTTCTAAAAATCAAAACCTTTTTTCAATATAAAATTACAAAAAAATCTTTTGCGATAAAATCTAATCAAACCTTCCAAACATAAAAATCTACAGTAATATTTCATTTTCTTTTTTTGTTATTTTTTATTAGACATTCTCGTCATTAATTATGATTATGTATACATTGTTCAATCAGAGGTCATAATGTGAAATTAAATGTTGTAAAAAAGTAAAAGGGTATTTTTGTCACTTAATGAAATTGAGTGTGATGTTAAAGTAAAATAAGTGTGAAGAACAACACTTATGTTATATAAATTGTACGGATTTAGTTATAAACTTATAATGTAAAAACAATACTATGCTCTAAGTAAAAAAGATTAGATTCAGGATTTCCTAATATAATTTTACAGCGGTAGTTTAGAGTTTCATTTCTTTCAAAAAAATCTATAACTATATTAAAACTTTATCTTTTTGAGTCACCAGAATGATTCTGACCCTACCTCATATTTAAAAAATATAATATCAATTTTTATTATTATAACTTCATTCTATTATTTTTCTTAACTATTTAAATTTATCTCTAATATCAAACAAATATCTATTTAGTATAACAATATCTTTTGAAAACTTTCTTATACAAGTATTTAAAATTAAAGATAAAATATTTAAAATAATTTAAAATAAATATAAATCTTATAACATATATTTTTTGGAGAATTTATTTATATATATATATTGATTTTCTTTTATAGTAAAAAATTAATGATAAATATTTATGATGTTTAAAATTAATAAAAATAGATAATAAAATATTTAATTGATATATTGAAATATTTTATATTCTCAAAATTTACGTACATGAAAAGTAATAAAATATGAATAATATAATATTTAATTTTCTCTAATCTTTACTTTATCAAACCACAAAATGAATTTGGTCCCATCTTAAATTAAATTTTAAATATTTTATATAATTAAATTATCTTTATCTTTCATACTTTATTATATCTTATTTATTAAGTTAAATATCATTTTTTAAACTCTTATCTCTTCTATATTTGAATATATAATTTTTTTATTGATACTTTATCTTCTTTTTTAGTTAAATATCTACGAAATATCATCAAAGAAAATGAGAAATGTAATTATTTTATCTTAATGATATATCTTCATTCTCAAAATTAAATTTAATTATTTAGATTGATTAAAAAAATTATACGTTCTACGAACAATAAATTACTTATATTATATTTTTATTTATTAATATCCTATTTATAGTATCTATAAAATATCGAATCGTATTAGTCGTACATTGTACGACGGGTACAAGTAAAAATGTAAAATTAAAGTTTAGATTGTTTAGTACTCCCTGCGTTTCACAAAAGATGTCCTTTTGGACAATTACACGATTATTCAGGAAATTTTTTTATACCTAATATGCCCTCATTAAATGACTTTAATTTATTAATGTGGCCAATTACATGGGAAAATGAAAAAAGAAGAACCCACTTTTTAGGGGTATAATTGGAAAAAATTGAAAAAAAATGATAAAAGGACAACTTTTATGAAAAGTGCTAAATGACCTAAAAAAATATCTTTTGCGAAATGGAGGGAGTAGTTTCGTTAATCCGCGCCCATGGGGGACTTGCAAATGTGATGACGTGGGAAAGATAGAATGACATGGCAGAACGTCGGCCAACGGTTGCGTGCAACAGGAGTGGGAATTCCGCGCGCGGGAACGTGGAGAATTCAACACCTTGCCACATCAGATATTCTCTGTTCTTTTGTCCTCTTTTCCGATTTTCTCATCTGCTTTTCCCCAAATTTATTTCCAGAACGTCGAAAATAACGTGGATTAATTCGAATTGGAGGTTGGAGGTTGTGGATGTGAGCTTGGATACGTAGGAACAAGATTTCTTTCGATTTCTCCACTCTCTATTTCTTCCCCGCTCAATTGATCCCTTCTTTCCTCTCTTCGAGTTCCCCATTCGATTTCAATCTCCATCGCTCTATCAATCGGAGTTCTTTTTGGTGTTCGAATCCGTAGCTAGGTTTTGTGGTTGAGCTCTAGGAGCAATGGCGTGTCTAGGGTTGCAGATCGGCTCCTCAGCTGGCCGGCGAGTCTCTGTCTCCGGTAGAACAACGGAGGACATACATTGCCAGTTCCGGCCTAATTTGGTGGAGTTTAGGGACGACCGCCGGAGGCGGTGCCGGAGTACTGGTCTGTGTTTGGCTAAATTGGGGAAATCGGGAAACTCCGGCTGCGCCACGGTGGCGAATTCGCTCCCATTGGCCCTTTCAGAGGTGAATAGTGCAAGCGATAAGAAGAATCCGGTGATTCCTCCTCAACTTGACCACTTGATGAAGCAATCCGTTACCGAGGTCAGTGTTTAGCCCCCTTTTCCATATTCGCATATTTCAATCTGATGAAAGATTGATCAAATGAAACAACATTCTTCTGTAAACGGATATACAAATCATTCGATTTGATTTTCGAAATTGACAAATCCGCTTCTGTAGTGATGATTCGAATCTGAATTCATTTTCACCATTTTCCTAATTTCACAAGACGTGAACTCAAGCGTTCTAGGGTTTCAGGTTCAATTTTGAAGTCTATCAGCTATTCCAGAAATCTCAACCTTTCTGCAACTTGTTATAATTGGCTAAAACATATAGATTCAAACTATGCTTGTTTCATAGATCATTGCCTTAATCATACATTTGCTGATTTGGCTGCTGATGATATGTGCAGATTGTGAAGAACATCAATGAAGCACCATTCTTGGTTCATGTCTACTCAGAAAGCGAGGATGACGATGCAAACAAACATTCACTCAACAATCCCCTAAAATTGGAGATTGAGAAAGCAACATCAGAGAGCTGGCCTTTCATCAGGCAAAGATGGGAAAGGGTAAACTCCACGGCCCCGGACAGCGTCATCCTCGTGGAAGAACTCAGCAGCGAAGAAGCCTTGCTAGACACAACAGACAGGGAAGAGATTGCATCTTCAAATGCACCTGTTTGCGCCAGCAAACCTTCTTCGACAAAGGTGTGGGGATTGCTGGTGCAAGGCCGAGGCGCCAGCTGTCCGTCGTGCTACATTCTCAAGACCTGTCGAGTTCAGTGTTGCTCTGGCTTCTCGACTCATTTTTGCCTGGCCAAGGTTGATTGTTTTGGGAAGAGTATTGACTTTCATCTTAACAGGATGTGGCTGCAAAGATAGGCGGTTTTGATAGTACTTGTTCATTGTGATTCTTATGTGGGAAGTTTGGGGTCTCCCATTCAATTCCTCCATTGTTTCTGAGTTATACTTGTATAAAAATGGTGGTATGAGACTTTCTCAGGTACATATGATCAGAACATTATTGGGTTTCTTTGAAAAATATGAACTTGAAGTGAGCAAATGACATGAATGTGTAATCAAACCTTTCACATCAAGTTATGGTAAAAAATGTCCTAGTTCATAAAATGACTAGAATACAGGTGAAAACCGGAATCATTATTGATGAACATGAACCTTAGTTTCTACAAATTGAAAGGACAATTTTTGGGGGACATTCCAATTGGAATTTTTCTTATTCTAATAATCCAAAAACCAAATCCAGCATACAAGATAAAGAAGAGGTAGAATGCATGTGCATATAGATAAGTAGACAAGGGGGTGTAGGGGAACTCCATGATTAAAGTTTACACCAACCTAACATGACATAGCTTCAAACACAACATCATATTGGGGTGGCAACAAATCAACTTTTCTTTGGACTCATGCTCTTGTTACTAGATAACTATATATGAACTAATGTACAAGCACCTTTCTTCTAACTTTTAAGAAAACCCCACTTAATGAACATAAATTATGCCTATGTTTTATATAACAAAATGCCCATATGTTATTGTTTTTTTTTCTTCCCATTCTACCTCCCAATATTGTCCTTAAAGTACCACATCTCTATATAAAATCCCTACACTCTCTCTTTCCCAAACCCAACATATATTCTCTCTTCCAAACGTACCCTAAACCCCACAACATTTTTTGTACCATCAGACTGATTGAGTTAAGCTCAACAAGCTAAGGGCTTTAATGTCGACGATCTCAAAAGGCTCATCATCGCCATCTTCAGCTGTGTTTTCTTCTTCTCCTATTAAAATACAACTTGTATCCAAATCCAAGAGTGAGAGGATTCTCGAGAAATTCTACGACTCATTCGATTTCGAATTCGAAGACAATAAGGAGAGCGAGAAGTGGCTCCCGCCACCTCCGGTCCCTGAAAGAGCGTACGACGACGCGTGGACGGAGGAAGAGATGGTGGAGAAGCTAAGGAAAGTCATGGTGGCAAGGGGGTCAGAACAGGGCTGCCATGGAGCTTGTTTTCATGTATGGGGTTCATGTATCTCCATTATGTTTGTTGCTATTTTTAAAAAGAGGATTCATAGGCAGATGAAAGAAATCACAAATTTTTGAACTGTACTTTCTTATCTTGTATGTGTATATATTTGTTATTAGCGTTTACTTCTTGTGAAGAGTTGATTGCTAATTTGCTATACATAAACAAGTGGAGTAAGAAAACATGGACAAGTGGCTTACAAGTTGATCATCTCATGCCTGTTTTTGCTAATTTGTCAGCCAATATATCACTAAACTAATAATATCTCTGTTTTAATGAATTTTCTATGTTCCGTTCAAAATCTATTAAATCTGCACGCGATCTGTTTAGAATTTGTGATTTGAGATGATGAAATAATGGCTTTGTCCCACCTCCCATTCTTTGCATGTGTAATGTGTTCTGTCTGACTGTCTTTATCCCCTTCATTTGGTAACCTTTTTACTTGATTGGATCATTATAGTTGAAATTTGAGTGAGTGAAATATCAATCTCATTAATATTGATCTCCATATCCATCAGGAACGAGTTACTCAGCCTTCAATCCGACTCTCACATTTCACAATCGCCTCGCCTAAACAGAGCTATGAGCTAGCCCATTGACGACATAAAATGTTCAAATTTGGGCCTAAACAGAGCTATCCTATCGGCCGCCTGTAAGCCCAATTATTGGCTGGAGAAGGCCCAATTATTAATGGTGCCTGAGAAGTCCAGGTTGATTAAAATTTATGAAAAAGAAACCCTACAACTACTTTTTTTTTTTTACTTTCATTTTTTTTTTAATTTATTGTTACATTTACTCAAATAAATTTTCAAAACTCAAGAAGCATTCATTAGAAACTTACATTTACTTCACTGTAAGAAAATGTACTCTATGATATATTGGTGTCCTTTTAGCGGTTTGAGATCAAGCAATTGATCCACATCCGTAGGAAAATTAACAAGGAGGCGGATTGTGTAATATAGATAGTCTTTTTTTATGTTTAATATGAGGTTAATCGCCCTTACACGTTTGTCGAGTGTTAACTAAATCAGGCTATAGTTTACCTCAGGAAAAAAAATGTGAAATAAAAATGACTAATATATAAGAGAAGTGAAACTTATATTTGAGCCTGTGAGTTGAAAGATGAATCCGAATAATAATAAATATCAGTTTTTAGGTTGAAATATGGATCCGAAATTCCGAATGATAATATATACCTATACGATTCATATCGCCCCGGTTAGTTATGACACACCGGAATTTAAGATATTTCATGATCACATAAAGAAGCATTGTATATTAAATATTTTAATGTTAATTTACCAAAAATAATATTTTGATGATAGAATTGAATACGTTTTTAATTAAAGAAATGTAAGAACACACCATCTAACTACCAATTATTAGTAAGAAGATTCCATGGCTTGGAATTAAACCCTAAAATACACAATAAAATATGCTGCGTTATGTTAAATTATTGACTTGCCGTGAAACAAGCAAGGTCAATTGCTAGTATAATCATATAATACATGGCGAATATCATATTATTTGGTCTAGCTTGGCTGGCTAGCTAGACATCTAAGTGCAAGTATGCATATAAATAATGGATTATTCATTTGTAATTAGCTGACAGTTAATATTTATGGTTCCATACTTGCATCGATCATTACTGACATGCTTAATGATTAAGGGTTTGTGAAGAGAAGTGGTATTTTGGATGCCATATGGTTTGTGGCATTTGTTGTGGGAACAATATTATCCAACTTAAAACTATAATTCCAATATCGATCATGATTATTTATATACCGATCGATTCACCAGCTTAAAACATTTGGGTTTTACGTGTAGTACTTATACCATCTATATATGTGTGTATTTTCCTTGTTTTTATATAATGGAAATTAATTTAGATAATGATGTCACTTTTGTACAAATAAAACTTTAAATTCGTTTACATTTTGTATGGTTCGGCGAGCAATTTTGCCATAACATTGTACTGATATCAGTGCTACGCTTCATATCCAGCTAGTTAATTGAGGGTTGGATCAGTGTTAGGGAACTAACACTGAAATAATAATTTTTTTATTTGAGAAATCAAAGTTTTGATAATGACAAATAAATGGAACTAATTCCCTTTACAAGTGATCTCAGGAAAGATAACAGGTTTACAGGAAAAATAAGGGAAACATTCCCCATGACGCCACCTGAGTACCCGTGGCAAGAGTCTTAAAGGATAATGAAGTCATTTCACTATTGTCTTGGGCGTCAAGCCAAAATCCGAGAAGAGAAAGATACAAAAGGGTACGCTGGTCTTTTGGAATAGTATCGTACTCCCCAAGACAAAAAGGGCAAAGGCGTCAAAGCTAAAAGTGGAAACCTCTATAAATAGTATGCAACACCGCTAGGTCAAGGTGAGCTCTCGAATGCAAAAGTACCAGATCTAAAACGGGAAAGTGAGAAAGCGAGAGCCCGAGCTTATCCAGTGAAGAAGACAATCCAAAATTCGTAGAAGGAAGTTCCGTGACCAAGCGATGGAGACTGCGTGAAGATCGCCATCGACTTGGAGAGTTGATTCCTGTGCTAAAGGGAACTGCACATGAACGAGTAAGGTTGACTATCTATATTCAATTGTGTTTAGATCTAGGAATCACTATGACTTAGTCGTTAGTATTGTTTGTGAGTGGGTTTACGAACAATAGAGAAGTTCGACTTTGTATTGTGTATCTTGAGATCTATCAATAGTAATATAGTATGTGTTCAAAATACTCCAAGGGAGGTAGAGGTTTACTCTCCAGCTAGTTGGCTGTAGAGGTTCCTCTATAAGGAATCGTGTCCTTGTCTCTGTTTTACTCTTTACTGTCTGTGTTACTTTATTCCGCTGCGTAAGGGAACTGTCACTGGAATAGTTCCCGACTTGTCTTACTAACACAGATCTACGATCCTACATTGAGTCATGATCTAACACGACCACGATCTATGTATAGTAAATGATTTTTCTCAATTTGTAAGAAAATGTTTTCGGACATTTAATGAGCCCATGAACAAGGAGGAAAGACAATACTTCCGTTTTGCAATGTAAGTCGTTTTTCAATTTTACATAGGAATTAAGACAAACTTAAAAAGGAAAAAATGATAATTTAATGTTTATTTTTATCGAATGCACTATTAACTCTTTAACCACTAGAATTGCTTGAGTTAATGAATGTTGTTGGAATTTTAAATAAAATAATGATCTATTTTAGAAAGTTTTACATTAAATAGGGGAATGAATGACTTACATTATGAAACGGAAGGAGTATAATCACACGTTGAGGCTTAAAAAGTTGAAATAATGAAAACATAAAAACACAAATTCATCATTTATATTCCTAATTTTGAAAAACCATCCAACATGGAATAGCAATTTAACTGTATCAAATTCACCACTCCATATCATATGATTTTTTCTCTCGATCTCTATGAAAAGGAAAATTTTGTCCCGGCACCACATACAAAAACAAAAGAAAGCCGCGAAACAAATCCACACCACAGTTTTCATTCAACCGGTGGTCCTACACCACGGCGCCGCCGCCATAAAGTCGCACCGCCGTCTACACTCCTCCTCCTGTACATCCCTCGCCCCGAATACCACCGAGCACTCCGGCAGCTCCCCCAGATCGGCGAACAACGACTCGTCCTCCTCCCTCATCGGGAAATAACCGGTCAAATCAGACCCGACATCGGAGCTACTCCTCGAGAAGACGGATCCACCAATAATCCCCGAAGACGTCGTAGCGTCCAAGTCAGGAAACGTCCAGGCGAAGTCATCGGTACTAATCAGCGACTCCACATCTCCGGCCAGATCCGCAAATTTCTCTTCCCGGTTTCCGTTTTGATTGGGGTCCGGAATTTGGGGAGCTTCTTCGATCATCGGAGCGATTTGTGGTTCGACGTTGTGATTCTTATGGTGAGATCGGGAATTGACGGGGAAAGAATGACTGTGATCGTATGAATAAGTGATGAGTAGAATTGATGGATCCGATCGGCTTCTTTCCACTTGCTTTCTCGCAGGACATCCCTTTGAACTGCTACATCTGTAGTATCCCCTGTTTATCAAATTTCAAATCCAATTCAGTTCAATTTTAACTGAATATCGTTACAATAACGAACTCAAGTTGTATGATGGAGTAGTGACGTGGCACGGGTTACCTCGGGAAAGGAGATCCCTTTATGGGCTTCTGGCCGTACTTTCGCCAGGCCCACGAATCCGACGGTGGATTCGTGCAATACTCGCCTTGCTTGTTGAAGTGTGCGCCGTCCATCTCCTTGATCGGAACCTTGACCACTCTTTTCTGTACGGCTCGCCGGCTCCGTTTAGGGGAGGTGGAAGGCGGCGGCGATTCGCCGGAGTTGAAGGACCGTTTCTGTCTCGCTTCGAATGTTGGCTCTGAAACGACGTCGTCGAATGTGGTGATGTCGTTAAGCGTGGCTAATTCTGTGGTTGTGATGTTCATTTGGTCTGCTTTCTTTGTTAATCTTCCGTATTGAAAAAGGTAATTGAGGAGTTTTTTGGCTTTTGTTGGGGAGAGATAAGGGAAGAAGAAGACAGAAGTTCGTTGTATTATATGAGGATAATGCCATGTTCAGAGATGGCCATGGAGACGTTTGTTATCATATTATTTTTTCAGCTTGCTACTTGCATGCTATAGGTTAATAGTATGTATGTATTCTTTTTTTAATGATGGATGATTATTTTTTTTTTTTTTGGGTGGGCTGGACCCTCGCCCAGTTCGACACTTTGTGCCTACGTCTGGACCGGAGTGTGGTTGGACCCCGTAAGGGGTGTTGCTCCTCCCAAGCCTCTCTGCTGCATCCACACCGCCAGAGAGTCTCGAACTCGAGACCTCTGGACAAATGCTTAAGCGACCTAGCGTCAATTACCACTAGACCAAGAGGTACTTGGTAATGATGGATGATTATCGTTGTATCGTTGCATTATCACTTATCAGTACCTAATTATTATATTCTTCTTTAATTTTATTTTTCTTGGGTTATGACAATGTCATGAATTGATTTTATAAGTGCAACTAGTGTGGTACATAGATTGATTTTTGAGTTCCTTTGAAAACGCGTTTCTATTTCCATTTTTTAATTTTCAGTCCTTAACTCGATAAGATTTACAATTATTATAATCAATTTTCAATAAATGTATTATTTTAATCGAAGCTAAATGTATGAAAATTTCAAATATATTGAAAAAAATTTAAAAATAATTAGAACTCACAACGATTATCTCTAAATTAAAACACATTTCAGTAATTATTATATATGCCCATACGCAATAGAATTGATAAACGTTATGTACGTTTTAGTTCAGATCGATATGGTCATGGCTGGATACTGGATAGATATATTACGCATACGTAATTATATTATGTCACGACTTGGTTCCTATTACCAGCAATTTGGATTTAATTATGAGGCTCTAAGTTGTGCTTCGTATTGGAAACTACGTGGAGATATTTACATATTAGTTACAAATTACAAACGGGCTTGACCGACTTGATTATTGTTAATTCGATTTTTCTAACCTAGGTTCTTAGGGTATAGATTAAACTCTTTAAAATAATAAAATTTTATAAATTTATATTTATTTAGGATTAATTAGTTTTTTTGAAAGGGATTATTAATTTTCTACTAAGATTTTCTAACTATGCCTTAGTGTTGAATCCTAGTTTCAATATGCAGAATCACACAAAGGAAGAGAGTGTTAGGATCACAAAGATCAACTAAACAAACTCAAGATCAAAGTCTCCAATGGCCGCTCAAAACCCAAGCTGCATTTTTCACGTAAAAAAAAGATAAAGTTTCTGAAATTACACAGAACCCTAGAAAGGAAAGAACATAATATATATGGTCGGCTGGACTAAACCCATGAGGCCATTTATTACAACTAAACCGAACCGGGTCAAAGTAAAAAAACAATTAAAACAAAACCAATCTCCCACCAATGTCTCTATATGGTTCTTCACTTTGCAAACACCCAAATTCCACGCCTTCTATTTGATTGGCTCCAACTTGGACGTTATGTGAATCATCATACTTCTACATCCTCCCCTAAAGCTGGAACGATTGGTAGATCCAACTTGTTGGAAAGGAAACAGTGTTGGTTTTCTCCCAATGCTTTTGTCATGACATCGACCAGTTGCAGATGGATGGAAATATAGGTCGTCTGAACAAAATCAGACTGAATTGGCTCTCGTATAAAATGACAATCCAAATCCACATGTTTGGTTCTCTCATGAAAATAGGGATTTGCGGCTAACTGCTGAGCTGCTCTGTTATCACAGAATAAGGTAATCGTTTTTTGTCATCATTCAGCCAAAACAAAAAGCCACTCAATCTGAGCAAGTAAAACCGAGCCCGAGCGCACCGAAAAAACAGAATCTCAACAAGTAAAAGAAAATCACTCAATCGGAACAGAATCTAGCAAGGAAGAGCTAATCGAACCCGAATGCACCAAAAAACCAGTCAATCTGAGCAAGGAAGGGATAATTGAGCCCAAACGCACCAGTGTGCGAAAAAACCCCAAAACTGCGACCGAGAACAAAGCTAGGGTTTCAATTGCTCTGATACCATGTTGAATCCTAGCTTCAATATGCAGAATCACTTAAAAGTTTTCTTCAATATGCAGAATCCCAAGCTGCGTTTTTCACTTAAAAGAAAGATAAAGTTTCTGGAATTACACAGAACCCTAGAAAGGAAAGAACGTAATGTATATGGCTAGTTGGACTAAACCCATGAGGCCATTTATTACAACTAAACCGAACCGGGTCAAAGCAAAAAAAAAAAAAAAACAATTAAAACAAAACCAATCTCCCGCCAATGCCTTTGTATGGTTCTTCACTTTGCAAACGCTCAAATTCCACGCCTTCTATTTGATCGGGTCTAACTTGGACGTTCTGTGAATCATCATACTTCTACACTTAGGGCATAGGTTAGAAAAATCGTTGTTGATTTGATGAAGTAGAATCCATTTTTAGCATCTCTGAACTCTAAATATACAACTAATTAGCTCTACATTATAGCTTGCATTACTTATCAGATCGGGATCTTGCAAGTAGACATCTACCTGTATATTTGCATTACTAGATCAAATCATACGTAAGTACATTTGAAATTAAATCTCTATCTAGAACGTTAGTGGTCATAACATGACACAATGCTAACTGATGTAACCAAGTGCTAAAAAAACTTCACTACACTGTCCATAAATAACATAAATGCTGTACTTGACACCTAAAATTCTTTTAACTTCACACCTTTTCAATTTTTTTACCATAAAGGACATGATTTAATTTTAGAAACTCTAAACTTTACACCTCATAAAAAAATTGAAAAGGATAATTTTGCAAGAATATCTCACTAAAAGATTCTAACATAATATACAATGAAACAAAATATTCATTCCGCCACAATCTTCACATAAAATATACTTTGTATAATATTATAATACATAATATAATACCCTGTATAATTTAATAGAGTTTTTTCCTACTTAGTTCAATAGTTTTAAAGTTTCATGAATATTGGTATGAAGTGCTTTTTTTATTTTGGTTTTATGATCAACCTAATTTTGCAACTTCTAAATTCAATATACTAGGATTTTTATTTTATTTTTCTACGCTGATTTTTGTCAATTCAATACTAGTTTTTTTTACATTTGCCCTCTCTTGTGTTAAAAGTCTCTCATTGGTTAGCTTGGCTCAATTACAATTCTTAAAAAAAAAGATGCATACTGATTTAAATTGATTTTGTTAAATAATAATCAAAATAGTGTCGTTTTTTTTATTAACCTAAAAAAAGAATACCATATCTTGTGTAGAAGAAGATATATGTTAAAATGATAGAGAATTTTTTTCAACCAAAATTAATGGTAGAGAATCTAACAAAATATCCTAATATATATATAATTTTTTAATTTTTGTTATTTCACTTTAAAAGAAGGATATTAAATTAATTTTATAGTGTGATATTTAGGAAAAGAGTGTGAAGTATAGCATTTCCCATAAATAATACAACACGTAGGAATTAAATTTAACCACATTACGTACATGTTGATTGTTGAGATCGAGAGATTCCTTTCATAAGCCATCGCTTAAAAATAAATCATTATATATTATTATTTCCGTTGTTTTTCCAATTATGACATTTTTTACATATTTTACAAAAATCAACATGCTTTATAAATTTACATTAAAACGTATAGTGTAGTATTTTTTCTTCTGAAAAAACAGTTATCCATTATAGATTTCTTCATAAATTTCAAGTATATATCTTTTTAAAAAATAACCTATTTTTAAACTACATTATATCTCTACTTCTCTACTTCTCTACTTCTCTACTATCATAAAAGAGAGCGAGATTTTATATAAAATAGTGCAATACCCATAAAACCATGCCCTTTTAAATAAATTTACGGAAATACCATTTTTTATATTATTTTCCAAAAAAACCATGCCCCTTTAAATAAATTTACGGAAATGCCATTTTCATATCCTTTTCCAAGTAAACCATGCCCCTTTAAATAAATTTACGTAAATATCATTTTCATATTCCTTTTCAGTATAAATCCAAAAACAACATGCCCCTTTAAATAAATTTACGGAAATGCCATTTCCATATTTCTTTTCCAAAAAAATCACGACCCTTTAAATAAAATTACGAAAATACCATTTCCATATCCCTTTCCATCATATGCAAATAAATACTCTTCCACGAACATTACACTTCTTAGTTCCAGAAAAACCATGCCCCTTTAAATAAATTTACTCTAAATGCGTGTTGCGCTATCGTGTGGGTGTAATAATCCGTTTTTTTTCGGCCGCTTGATTTACTATCGTGCGACGGTTATTAATTCATTATTTCTCAAGAATAATTTTGATATTTTATTGTTCCTCGAAATTCGTGTCGGTATTGCTTTGCTCCTAACTAATATCGGGGAGACTGTAAAAAATATATCTTCTTTGAAAAGCGTGCTCGACTTAAGTGATATTTGGATGTAAATGGGTAATTTTGAAATGTCTTGAAAAACGTGTCCACGTTACTTCGCTTGTAAGCAAGCTCGGATAAGTTTGTTTCTTAGTTGTGAAGAAAGCTCGTATAGGTAATAAAACAAGGTTTTAAACATTGGATGGCGTGAAGTCAAGTAAATTAATCCAAAAAAAAACATGCCCCTTTAAATAAATTTACGGAAATGCCATTTTCATATTTCTTTTTCAAAAAAAAAGCACGCCCCTTTAAATAAATTTACGTAAATGTCATTTCCATATCTCTACACTTCTTAATGACTGTTAAAATGAAGTCTCCGTCTTATAATCGTCGCGCAACGCGCGGCCTTATTGCTACTATATAAAATGATTGTTATATTTATCTCATGCATGGTTTTGTTAATTTAGAACCGATCCTCTTGGTTTAAGACACGGGAGATTGATAAAAAAAAAATCTCATTATGATTTATGACCACATGTTATTTATACTTGAATAAATTTATTTTAATAACAAAAAATAGGTATTAGATTAATCCTATATGATGTTATCAATTATAAAATTTGTATGCACATTTTCAAACTCTGATGATATCACCTCTATTCTCCTTATATATCATTTATCATATAGTATTATAGTATTCTACTATTATTAGATAGCTTGCATCTACCTTCAAAACATAATATAATCTGAGCAAATGTCATATAATACAACATTCTACAAAATAGATCATAGAAATTGGCCGGAGTTTTTTTAAAAAACAAATTCTTCAAATTTGCGTTTATATATTCTCTATGATTTGTGGTAATTTGTTTGTACTAATGATTTACCTAACTTTATTAAAAACGATTACATTCTTAACGTATTCCGCTATTCAATTTTTTTTGTTGTCTCATTCGATTTAAGACAACCTATCTACAAAACAAGTACTATGTGTGTGATTTAAATGCATACTCCGTATTAAATAATTACAGTAATATATATATGATGGCTTTGACTTATGATGGCTTTGACTTCTATACAAGTTAGTGTGCAATGCATATAGTCTACGTTACATATATGTCATTGTCAATTATCAAACGCGTAGATAATAATTGATAGCTAATAAATGTGTGAATCCTACTCGATAAGTTAAAAGTGATTATTTATATGGAGTAAAAAGTAATTTTGATAAGAAGTTAATGTTTATTGGGATAAGTTCATTTTATAAATTTAGTAGTATGACTGTATGAGATTGGATTACACCGTACCATAATTTTTTTTGTTATCAACACTGTTTTAAAAACTGGCCTAGATCCCTAGATAGGGCGCGAGGTCTAGGCGTTGGAAGGCCTCAGTCCATCTATTTTTTCAGTCTGTTTAGGCACACCCGTGTAGGTCGTTTAAGCTATTTAGATGCTCAACGACCCCCTATCCACCCAAGAATTATCTAATATTCCGATGGTCTAATATAACACGGAGAGTCCACAAGTCTAACAAAAGAGTAACTCAACAAAATTTTATATACTAGGTATTATTTCTGTAAATTTCCGATGCAGAAAAGCTGATCAATTTATCTTCATAATTCATATGTGCTCTAGGCATAACTGCCTAATCACGTAGGCTTTTGGTTAAATATTTTAGCATTGGATTATCCTTCGCCAATTGGTACGTAGAGTTCATATCAAAATGTATATAGATGAACAAGTACAATTGTCCAGTAGAAGTGCTGTTTGGCATAATGTGCTTCTCGAGTTTGCTTATAAATTATTGGTTTTACAACTAACTGCAGCCCAAATTAGAAATTGGGCTTTACGGACTGGGCCAGCAGTGGACATGGGAGCGGCCCATTCAATTTCCACACATCCGTTACCTAACCGTTCCACAAAGGGCGCGGGAAAAAAACCGTTTAATATAACTGCTACCCCCAACTTCCCAACTGTCGCCCTCTATAAATTTCGTCAGCGGTGCCACGTTCAAATTTGTGGAGCCCATTATTTTGTAGTCACACAAAACAATATCGTACACACAACATTTGTGACTACGTTGATCAATCAAACGAACGAGATGGATCGCAATGAGAGCTTTTGTGGGCCGGCCTACGTGATGGCCTTCTTATTGGTGTCCGCCATTGTCGTCTTTGGTCCAACCATGATTGGACCAGTGGGCCCTCCTAGCGTGGCCCTTTTGATGGTCGTTCCTATAGTTCTCATCGTGGTCTTCATGGTTCTCCACAAGAACTCCACAAATTAGTTCTACTTAATAGTCGCTTTATGTAGTTAAGTATACCCTTTTCTTCTCACATGTTCCATTAGGATGTGTGTTTGTAAGGGTTGAGTATATATTACTCACTCAGAATTCTGAAATATTATTATGAAATAATACAGTAAAGCGACGCGTTGATTGATTTAAGATGTGTTCATTTTCTTTCATGTCAACTATTATTTCGAACTTCATTTATACTTGGCATTTTACGGATTGCTAGTTTAGTATGTGCGTAGTTTATATGTTTATGATAGGATGTATATGTACATTTTACTAGAGTGCATGTGTTTAGCACGTGTCATCTAACAAAGTCAGTTAGAAAAGTCACTTGTAAGAGAAGCTAAACACAGAGGAGCGTGAGCTTATATACTCTGCTCTTACATTTGTAGAATTCAGTTACACAGTTTATCAATACAAAAGTTTTCCACCTTTCTCTTTCTTCCCAAATCAACATGGTATCAGAGCGTATGAATTTTCCGATTGTTTCCGCATGATTTTACTTCTGGTTTGATGCCGGACGATTCACCGCTGATTCGTTCTCCTGTTTCTCCGGCGATGGATCCGACGAATCCGTTGTACCTTCATCCGTCCGATCATCCAGGACTAATTCTGGTTTCCAAAGCTTTCGACGGACATAATTTTGGCGATTGGAGCCGATCGATGCGCCGAGCTCTTTCTGCCAAGAACAAATGGAGCTTCGTCACCGGCATAACTGCAAAACCTGCCGCCAATCATGCTGATTTCCCTCACTGGGAACGATGCAATGATATGGTGGTTGCTTGGATCCTAAATTGCCTTTCATCTGAAATTCGAAGTTCCGTCAACTATGTTCTTGCTAAGGATGTATGGACCGAATTGGAGAGTCGGTATGGTCAAATTCACGGCGCGCAATTGTTCTCGCTGAAGAAAGACCTAATTTCGCTCGTCCAGGGTTCTGATTCCATTTCAACCTATTACACGAAGATGAAGACAATTATGGATGAACTTTGTAGCATACGCAGAATTCCATCTTGTTCTTGTGGCGCTGCCAAAGAAATTCTTGAATACGAGGAGAATCAAAAACTTCTCCACTTTCTCATGGGATTAAATGAGGAGTATCTCGTCGCTCGAGGAAATATTTTGATGAGGCGACAACTTCCAGATCTGAGTACTACCTACGAGATTCTTCTTCAAGAAGAGAAACAAAGATCTCTTCATACTACTTCACCAATTCTCACTGAAGCTTCATCAATGCATGTGCATTCTCAGTCTGAAAAGAAAGATTCAGGATCTTCTAAAAGCGAGAAGCGTTTCTGCACCAACTACAAAAAGACGAATCATAACATTGATCGTTGCTACTTTCTCATTGGCTTTCCAGAAAATTACAAGTCCAAATCAAAGAAATCTGATGGTAAAACTGATAAGGGAACCAAGAACTTCGCTGGCCAAGCAGAGGTTGGTTCCTCCTCACAACAGTCTTCTCAAACCATCACTCAGGAACAGTACAATCGTCTGATTAGCTTGATTACAGACAAGTCAAACCAGAAGAGTGTCTTTGATAATCAGGAATTTGCAGCTTTTGCTGGTAAAGTCCTTACCTCCTCTAATACTTCATGGATCTTAGATACTGGTGCCTCTAACCATATGTGTGGAAATTTATCTTTGCTTCATGATATTTCTCTTGTCCAACGTGTCTTGACTGTCACTTTACCAAATGGACATGTGGTAAATGTCAACAAATCAGGCAAAGTTCATTTATCTGGGAATCTGATTCTTCATGATGTTTTGTTTGTCCCGGAATTCACTTGCAATCTTATTTCTATTGCAAAGCTGGTTTCAGATAAGCGCAGTCATGTTCTTTTCTCACATGACAAGTGCGTCTTACAGGATTCAAGCTCCAGGAGGAGTTTGATGATTGGTAAAGCAAGTCAAGGCATCTACATTCTTCAAGATTTGGTGACTTCTAAGTCTGCATTACAGTCTAATTCTGTCATTCCTGTTGATATTGTTGATTCCAGTAAAATTGATCCCATTGTTTCCAATGTTGTTGATGTATCCTATGACATTCTACATGCTCGTTTTGGTCATCTACATTTCTCTAAGCTCAAACATTTGACATGTGTTGGCTTAGAAGATAACAATAAACTTTCTCTATGTATTGGTTGTGCTAAAGCTAGAATGCAACGTTTACCTTTTCCTTCTAGCTCTATCAATACATCTAAGCCTTTTCAATTGATTCACTTAGATGTATGGGATCCTTATCATCATCCCACTTACAATGGCTTCAAATATTTTTTTACCATAGTAGATGATTATTCTAGAAACACTTGGATTCATCTTCTTACCACTAAAGGAAGTGCATTCAGTTTCATCCAAACCTTTATTACTTGGGTAGAGCGACAATTTTCTTATAAAGTACAGTGCATCAGAACAGACAATGCACTAGAGCTTGGATCAGGCAAGACAACAAGGGAGTATTTGGCTTCTTTAGGCATCTCTTTACAAACAAGTTGTGCTGCAACACCACATCAAAATGGAGTTGCTGAACGAAAGCACAAGCATATACTTGAAGTCACACGAGCTCTTCTGTTTCATTCCCATTTGCCATCCAAATTCTGGGGTGATGCAGTTCTCACAGCTGTTCATATTATCAATAGGCTTCCCAGTGTAGCTCTCCATCACAAGACACCTTATGAGGTATTATTTCATAGAAAACCAGATTATTCTCATCTTCGAGTCTTTGGTTCTTTGTGTTTTGTTGCTACACTCAAACAAGGGAGAGACAAACTCCAAGCTCGAGCCAATGTTGCTATCTTTCTAGGCTATCCTCTAGGAAAGAAAGCATACAAAGTCATGCTTCTAGACAACAAAAAGGTGATTGTTTCCAGAGATATTGTTTTTCATGAGTCTATCTTTCCATACTCTCAAAATAAAACAAACTCTCAATATTGGCCTTCTCAACCACCTGTTATTGATGATCATACTTTTCCTTCTATACCTTCTTCACCAGCTCCTATCCAACATTCTCCACCTTCTATTATAAATCCACCTTCTCCTCCTCCCCAACCAGTTTTTGAACCTAGAAGATCTACCAGAATTTCTTATAAACCCCCACATCTTGACAATTACATTTGTCAAGCTCATGTTTCTTCTAGTCCCTCATTCTGTTGTCACACTCTTACATCTACCATTTCTTTTCCTAGCTTATTTTATCCACCAAATCATTCTCCAAAAACAGAACCATTCTCTTACAAAGAAGCTGTCCAATATCCAGAATGGCAAGCAACCATGACAGCAGAATTTCAAGCTTTGGATGTTAATAAAACATGGGAAATTGTTCCTCTTCCTCATGGTAAACGTCCTATTAGTTGCAAATGGGTTTACAAAGTAAAGCTCAAGAGTGATGGATGTATAGAAAGATATAAAGCTCGACTTGTAGTCAGAGGATTCACACAAAAGCAAGGGATTGATTATACTGAGACTTTTTCTCCCGTGGTCAAGATGGCTACTGTTAGAAGTCTCATTTGTGTTGCTATGAAGAAAGCTTGGAAACTCCATCAACTTGATGTGAACAATGCTTTTCTTCATGGAGATCTCCATGAAGAAGTTTATATAAAGTTACCACAAGGACTTCATGTTCCTGGAAAGAATATGTGTGTCAACTTAAGAAAAGTCTTTATGGTCTCAAACAAGCCTCTCGACAATGGTATTCCAAGCTCACTCAAGCTCTTCGTTCCAGAGGTTACAACCAATCCCCAAATGACCATTCTTTATTTCACAAGAAAACTGATTCTTCCTCAGTATTTGTGGCCATTTATGTAGATGATATTCTACTTACTGGTGATAATGAGACAGAAATTGCTTCTTTGAAAGCTCATCTTGATGATGTGTTTAAAATCAAGGACCTTGGAGAGCTTAGCTATTTTCTAGGCTTACAATTTACCAAGGTTCCTGATGGCTTGCTCATGAGCCAACAGAAGTTTATTTTGGAACTTCTTGATGAATATAATTGCTCATCTTTGCCTACAGTTGTTAGTCCTCTTGAGACACAAAGCAAACTTCTTTTGACATCCGGGGAATTGCTTGAAAATCCTACTAAGTACAGAAGGTTAGTTGGCCAACTCAATTTCTTAGTACACAGCAGGCCAGATTTGGCTTTTCCAGTCCAACTACTCAGTCAATTTCTTCAGCATCCTCGAACAACACATTTAGAGGCAGCCTTGCATATTCTAAGATACCTTAAAGGTACCATTCATCAAGCCCTTTTGTTGAGCAACTCTCCAAGCATGAAACTTCAAGCTTTCTGCGATGCTGATTGGGCTTCTTGTCCCAACACTAGAAGATCTGTTAGTGGATTTGTCATCTTTGTTGGCGATACACTTATATCCTGGAAATCCAACAAGCAACAGTCTGTTTCTTTATCATCAGCTGAAGCAGAATACCGTTCGATGAGGAATGCAATGACTGAGATTGCTTGGCTTAGCAGATTACTATCTGAGTTGGGTGTTCCTAATATCCAACCAATTCCTCTCAAATGTGATAATCAATCAGCTATTTACATCGCTCGAAACCCAATATTTCACGAACGTACAAAGCATATCGACTTGGACTGTCATTTTGTACGAGAGAAACTTCTTGAAGGATTGATAAGTGTTAGCCATATTCCAACTGCACATCAACCGGTTGATCTTCTCACTAAGTCTATACCAGGATACAAGATTGTTGAGTTCAAGAACAAATTAGGCATGATCAATTCTTCTCCTGCCAAATTTGAGGGGGGGGGGGGGGGGGGTGATAGGATGTATATGTACATTTTACTAGAGTGCATGTGTTTAGCACGTGTCATCTAACAAAGTCATTAGAAAAGTCACTTGTAAGAGAAGCTAAACACAGAGGAGCGTGAGCTTATATACACTGCTCTTACATTTGTAGAATTCAGTTACACAGTTTATCAATACAAAAGTTTTCCACCTTTCTCTTTCTTCCCAAATCAACAGTTTAATATTCTAATCTATTAGTACCATGAGTCCATAACAAACATATTCTACCGTATATCATTCGTTTCTCTGGTATGTGGTATATAATCAAAGAAATGAAGGCGTTATTCTCTCCAACACACGGACCCGGGTTGTAGACTTGTTACACTTCTAGTAGTTATGATTTATGCATTAAGGATGATTTAATTAGATGGATAAATTTTCTCCCTCCCAACAATTAAGGAAGAGGGGTTAAAGTCAATCAGAAGTCAACTTACCGCGCCGTCACGAAGAGTGGTTACTGGTTGTAATGCTTTTGAAATTTGGGCATATTTTCTTTTTACGAAAGTTAGTATGATAATATTGGTATGGACTGCTACATATAAATATAATCGTTTAGTAGTCAGCACATAAAATTATGTGTTCATATTAATCCAAAAAAACCTATAAATCTCCGTATATAGTTTTCTAATTAAATTTTACTAGTTAAGTGAAAGTTGACAGCATCGGCACCACCATATATATGTACTCAGTGGTCGCGTAACCAGGATCTGCAACCATAGAGCTCTTTATGTTACAAAATATTTTGCATTTTATTACTTACGTATTTTCTTTTTATTAATATTTTTACCTCTTTTTTACTATTATTTTGTTTACCCCACTCTTGAGTTCGCTTAAGCTCACTGATCGATCATTATATTGTATACCTCGCTTGTTTTTTCATGTTCGTTTCTCAAACCAGTTTTTACCCGATATTGGAATGAAAGTGAAAACGGTCTATACGGTATATAGTGGCTAACTTAACTGGCATAAATTTTCTAAGGTCTACTTAATTACTAGCTGCACCCACGAATTCAGGCTCACATTGTGTATTTCCTGTCATGAAGAGAACACAAAAAAATTAGTAAGAATTCCATGTCATGCGAAAAGAAGACTCACAACAGAATGCTTATTCATAAATCAATTACTTCGTATATGAGCTATTTCTTGGAAGATATTTGATATAAACTTTCCGGTACGTGTATTGTGGTTGTGAATAGCAGGGCAATTCTCCTTTGGCATAACATTAACCATATAATTTGTATCTTAATTATTTATGCCAAAGGAGATTAGCCCTCTTATTCACAAACCCATCTCTTAATTAGGACTATACTCTCTTAGCCATTCGCTATGTTAGCTTTGATCAATTCTTATTTATACTACAAAGCTTTACCCTAGAATTGGATATACCAAAAGGTGGCAGCATATGCTACAACGAAGGATATCACTATGATATTATTGGAATTATGGTCCCAAATTTCTACATGAAAGATCATCTACTGCTACTATAAGAAAGAATCTCCATGTACGCTTGCTTGGTTGGATTGCTTGGATATAGCATACTTAAAACAAGGAGATTTTAATTAACAAAGATTGCATAGCTCTAATTATGATAATACACTCTCATATTAGTCTGGGGTAGTTGATAGCCAATTGAAGATAAATGACTTGACAAATCCAAAAGATCAAGAACTTGTAGATCGATATTGGATATTGTTGGATATGCTGAATGCAGATGAAGCATATGCTGGTACAAACTATTGCTTAGAAGCGCTTTTTGTGATTTTAAGATGGTATCGATTCTCCCCATAGCATTTGCATGTACGCTCTAGGATAGATGAACAACAAGTTTAGCTGTCTTACTAAGCTTGTACCTTTATCTTTTGGCTAGTTGAAGATTTCCACCATATTGATCTTTTTGAAAGTCAGAATAACATTTAAACTCAGAATATATCAAGTGCTTAGAAAGATTTGTTGCAAGCCATTACTTGACCACGTACTAACAAGTATAGGATATATTATATACTAATTAAACCAGTGGCCAAAAATTAATACTCCGTATCAAACAATTTCATTTCCGCAAAACTTGTTGTTGGCAGCTGATCATGATGTGACATATATGAAAAGTCAAAAACATTTTTTTCCTTATCAGAAATTCACAGCTTACAACATTAATTTACACAATAGCTTATGTATACAAGCTAGGATGAGTAAAAGCAAAGGGTATAGAGATCGAGGAAGTCCACAGGACCACATGCATTTTCTTGCATTGCATATGCTGATATGCATGCTAAACACTAAACACTGGATGTGCCTTCGAATATCCTGCCTGCGCATGGAAAGTAGTAATCTTTTTTCTTTCTCTTTTATGTTTTGGATCTCTGCAAATGGTACAAGTTGGGCCTTCAATTCTTCTCCTTTACAAGTCCAATGTCAAACATGCGTTTGCTTGGAATATGCTATAAGTTAGTTCCATACAATAAAGTACTAGTTGCTTGATTTTTATCATGTATAAATATTACATCTTACTTCAATCTTGTTCCTCAAAGCAACAAATTAAATGAGGTGCATTGTAGCATTACCGGGCAAGATCTCCATTGGCAGAAGATAGACCACTTGTTATATATGTGCGAATTAGAAGTTAATTACTTCATACTAGCTGGTTCTTCCACGTACAATAATTAATCAAGTGAGCTTTCTGCCAAAGGAGATTTGCCCGGCAATTTATCCATGCAACATGTCCATAAATAACCTTTAATTTGTTCAGCTTATATATAGGGCGAATGTCAATATATTGGAACAGGTGCATGCATTGTGTAATTACTGGGCAACATCTCTATTGGCAGTAGGCAATTAGTCGTACTTCATGCACTTAAATATTCTTAAGTGAGCTTACTGCCAAAGGAGATTTGCCCGGCAATTCAACCGTGCAAGATTTCCTAATTGAGGTACGTACATGAAGCAATCGCATATAATTAAATCTTGTTTCACTAATGAATATATCTATTTTTGTTTCTTTGTCTTGATAGCTCAGTTTCTGTCTCACCATCATGATAATGGGAATAATCTACCGGTATATATATGTTGTTGCAAGTGGTCATACATATATACACACCTATGCCCTACTGTCAATGTTCTAAAAAACACTAGGCCTGACGGTGACCTAGGCGGTTCTAGACAGGTACTTAGGTAGTCTGAACGGCTAAGCAAGCTAGGATCTTCTAGCGCCTAGACGGGGCCTAGAAGAGATTTTTAGAACAAAGGCCCTACGGCATACATAGGGGCGCTTTTTTGTTAGAATATTTTCTTTGTTATGTTGTATGGTCCATGTAATTCAGGTTAATTATAAAGATTAATTTCATGTGATTTCATATGGTTTTAATACTCATATTTGTCAAATCAGCGTAATTCCGTTCAAAGCGGGAGTCCGGGATCCTTACTCCATAAAATTGGAGAGTGTTTTCGAAAGACTCAGAAATGACAAATAATTCAATTAAGCTTTAGGTATCGTTATATTCTATATTATATTATGTTGAAATCGAAAAACTTAAACGTACAATTTGGCAAAAGATGGTTAGTAAGAATGGAGAGGATTCATAACATAATTTAATGATGAGAAATCACTCGAGAACACTCAAAAGGAAAGAAAGGAAGAAGAGAACCGAAACGAGAATTTTATTGCATAGTAAAACAGTTCAAATTCTGTTATGCCTTTATATCCAGGCCTAGCTACAAAGGACACTCCACGTGTCTAATACGTTTAACTAGCCATATATCTCACAGATGACACGTGCTTGTCCATAACTTGCAGAAAAATGTGTCAAAATTAAAGTCAACTTTGATCCCGTATACTATACTCGTATTGATCACAAAAATAATCATCCACTGATTAAAATGATAATTATTATGTTGTCTGTCAGTCTGTGTATATATCCTGACTTGTTATCCGATCCCTTCTCGATCATTAAATTTATACGATCTGATCCATCCAAAAATCCAAACTGAACGTATAGCCACTAGCCAGTCCCAATATATTAATTAATCAGGGATATAAAAAAAGGAATACAAAAATAGCATCTAGCATAGTAGCATATGCTGGTGTAACGAAGATAGATACCAAAATAAGTACTATATTGGGAAGAAATTAATTGGCCGGTTTATAATCGTGACAGCATCTGACTTTGGTTTTATTATATGATTTCCTTAATTGTCATGCGTATAGCCGGTGTTAAAATTAAGTTTTCTTTCCAAGTGATACTTGTTTTTTTTTTCAAAAAAATTGAACGGAACCTCAAGGAGTTGGTCTAGTGGAGCAAGATAGGAATCTGATCTGACAGGTTGCAGGTTCAATTCTCCACTAGTCTTTTTGAAGTGAAGTAAATGTAAATCTCTTTATAAGAGCTCTCTAAGCCCTTGGATCTTTCCTATCCTTGGACTGGGGCACCATCCCCCCACCCTAAATTTTGTTCGACCAAAAAAAAAAAAAAAATTGAACGGAAGGTTAATTCATCAGAGAGTTACTAGCTATAAATATATAAGTAACAAAAATATTTCGCATAACACATATGTTGATATATTAATTTCAAGTTGTACATAGTTAGTTCATGTGTGCTAGTGTACGTGCTACGTACTGTCAGCATTGATATCGATAATTGATGGAAACCACATCTTTTCATGGATTTTTACGCGTACTTAATTTGTAGTGTACGTAAATTAACTTATGTTTGCCCTATTTAATATGCATAGAATTGAACATGCATTCATACATCACACACTCACAACTCACAGTGGCGTAGTCAGGAATTCGTGCCAATAGAGGCTAAATTCCGTTGAGTTATTTTTTTCCTACAGAAATATTCCCGGCGAAGCCATGATTTTTTTTTTATATTTTTTAATAAAATATAAAAAAAATTATATTTTTCTGTATATAAAAAAATTATATATAAAATTTTGTATTTTTTATTTATAAAAAACCATTTCAATATATTTTATATATATATAAAAATTAATCCGCTTTTTTCTGACCAAATAAATTAGTTTTTATCAAATAACCTAGTGTTTTTACTATATTTTTAAAAAAATTTTTTTTTTTTTTTGGAAAATTCCAGTGGGGGCTGCTGGGCATAGCTTCTCTCCGCCCCTGCACACTCACACAGTGTTGGATTTCCCTAACACTGGAACAATGGTTTCTCTATTCGAGAAATCAAAGTTTTGATAATGACAAACAAATATGGAACTAATTCCTTTGACAAGTGATTTCAGGAAAGATAACAGATTCACAGGAAACGGAAGGAAAACGCTTCCTATAAACTTAAGTGTGTACGTGGCAAACGCATCAAGGATATGAGAGTCATTTCACTATTGTCTTGGGCGGCAAGCCAAGTTCCGAAAGAAGAGAAATGCAAAAAGGGTACGCTGGTCTTTTTAAACAGTATCGTACTCCCCAAGACAAGAAGGGCAAAGGCGTCAGGAGCTAAATATGGAAACTCTATAAATAGTATGTGATGTCGCTAGGTCAAATGAGCTCTTGAATGCAAAGCACCAGATCTGAAAAAGGAAAGTGAAAGTGAGAGCTCGAAGCTGATAAAAGGAAGACGACGATCCAGAAGTTCGAAAGGGAAGTCAAGTGACCAGGCGATGGAGCCTGCGTGAAGATCACCATCGGCCTGGAGAGTTGGTTCCTGTGGTAAAGGGAACTGCACAGGAACGAGTCAGGTTCACCTTCTATATTCTATTGTGTTAGATCTAGGAATTATCATGGCTTAGTTGTTAGTATTGTTTGTGAGTGTGTTTGCAAACAATAGAGAAGTTCAACTTTGTATTTTGTATCTTGAGATCTATCAATAGTAATATAGTGTGTGTGTTCAAAATCCTCCAAGGGAGGTAGAGGTTTACTCTCCAGCTAGTTGGTTGTAGAGGTTCCTCTATAAGGAATCGTGTCCTTGTCTTTGTTCTGTATTTTACTGTGTTGCTTTATTCCGCTGCGTAAGGAAACTGTCACTGAAACAATTCCCGATTTGTCTTAACTAAGACAGATCTACGATCCTACACACAGTCACACCATTTTCTGGAATACACTTTCTTACATCGACGAAATTCATTGTCACGGCCTCACGGGTATAAGAATATTACTGAATACCAAACTAGCAGAAATTTGGAAAACATCGTAGCAAGTGTCGTCTAATCAATAGATTGATAGCTAGATCGATTTTAATAGACCGAACAGAGAATATGGAGCTTGCTAACTTCCGTGATCGAATATCAAATGCTGAAATTAATGCATAATCACATGTACATGCAAAGTAACGATGAATGTAATCTGGCAAGTTTAGTGGTAAGATTCGCCCCACATATAGGGTGGGTAGTCTAGTGATAAGAGGTATGAGAGGATGTTGGGGGTCTCAAGTTCCATTCTTTTCTCCGCCCTTTGACTTGGATGAAAAAGGCCTAAGTCTCATCATTCCTCCTAGGCTCCTACCACTAGCTAGATCGAACCGGTCGGTGCAAACCGATTTACCAGGTTTGTAAGCTTTGCGGGCAAATTTGGACCCGAAGTTAACTATCATAGGTTGATCTTTCGTTAAAAGAAGTTCTGCAGATTCGTAAGACAGCCAAATGAATAAGACCCCATACATCGTCTTTTTAACTAGTGCCATTAGTTATATATGCCTTAAGACACGTCCGTATAAAGAAAGCATTGTGCCTCGAATATCCTGTACGTTTTGCATGCATGCACGGAAAAAGACCCTAAATTTGCTAGCTGACTAGCTCGATCTATGTCATCAGTCGATAGATTTGGTTCTCCCTGTAAAAAAGCATTGTGCACCTTGGAGGTATATGCCATGTATATGTATATATTATGTATATATTCACCTACATAGACAAACAAACACCAAGAAGACATTCGAAGCCTATATATATCTTTTGAAGTTTCTTGACGTATAGATCAATCTCTACTGAATGCATATAAATATACATTCTTGTTGATCAAATTGGTTCATCAATCTAGAGAAAGTTTGAGAGTATGCACCGGATGCATTCCCGGGCAGATCATCTTTGGCACTAATTAGGCTGCTATATGCCGGCATATATATGTTGCATTGCTAATTAAGCTAGCTAGCTCGCATTATTGCCAAAGAAGATTTGCCCGGAAATTTGTCAGTGTAGATCCATGGATATCCAATTACATAAGTTGTGCAAGTTATATTGATTGCTCGATTCTGGTAATTAAAACTTCCTTATTTAGATCCGATCATCGCTGAACATGTATTAGAATGAAATTGCCAAGTCTTTTTACATCTAATTAAGTGAATTAAGTCTTTAAAAATCGTACCAGAAGTCTTCGGTTCGATTTTCATACAGTGTCCTCCGCTAGAAAAAAAAAAGAAGAAGAAATTGCCAAAACTAAGCTACAAACTTGATTTTGTAATATAAAAACCCTTAGCTTTCACAATATATGAAACACTATAGTTTTCCTTTTTTCCAAATTCAAACTTTTGAATTATAATAATGAAAATTAAACTAACGATGCTCAAACAATGTGAAAATATGTGTTTTTTTTGGTATTATTATCAATATGTATACTCCCTAGTATATTACGTAGAGTAATAGACTAAATTATTTTTAAATAATTAATAATGAACATAAACCTATTATATATTTCAATTGTGTGAAGATATCTAACCCGTGCCACATCGGAAAATAGAAGAATGATTTGTCTAATTTATATATTCTTGATTTACTTTTTCTATTGTCAATTAGTTTTAGTATACCATGAGCTTATGTGTCTGGTCTGTCACGCATGTGCGTTGGGACAATATCCCCCTCTGTTCGTATGTGGTCCACTGGACTTTGACATGATGTCAGAGCGGTTTGATCTTGGGGGTCGCTGGTTCGGGATGATCCCCACCCATTATATTTGGGCTAATTAATTCGCTATGATAGCGCGATTTAGACTAGTTGTATTATATTATCAAGTGGCAACTAAGTCATGTCAATTACTAACTTGAAGGGGCGTGTGATGAAAAGTTATCCATATATATCTTACGAAATCCTATAAGTTTATGTGCTGAATCTGTGGCACATCTGCGCGGACTTTTACAAATGGTATGGCACAGAGAAGATGGTGCCTCTTTTTTTGATGGAAAAAACCTCATTACTATCAAATAAAATCCTGCTTCAACACATCGTCAAGAAAGATGGAAATTAAAACCTGTCCAACTACTACATAGCTATATACAGAATTCGAATAGATGGTATGACACAAAAGATGGTGCGTCTTCATTTGAATTAAAGGCAAGAAAATATAGAACCGACTTTCTAGTCCAAGCACCACAAATTTCACAATATATCAAGTGTACGTTAACTCGTTAAGGTGTCTTCCCCTTTATTTGGTGCGTTTCATTTAAATCTGTAATTATTTAATTTGATATGATAAGATGGGCACCACAACGTACGTGGAACACATGCTTTATTTATTTTTCTCTATTTTACTCAATCTAATCTAGATTTTTTTTGATGTAGTAGTGTGCACTTTGATATGCACATCCCAAAAACAATGGGAGAGGAGAGTCGATCGAAGAGAGACTGTGACACTTCACGCGGTTTGTAACTTTTGTATAGTCACACGATAGTGTCTACACGTGTAATTCCCTAGCTTAATTGCTTTTCTCCAATCAACATAAGTATCTACATTGTGTAAACTAATCAACCTAAATCTCTAACCTAAGCTTAATATGCTCTTAAGTCAACCAATAGATTATAGTGGTTTTGTATGATAAGGAAATTTGGTTATTTAATAATAGTCTTGAGCTGAACTAATTAATCTTAATTAGCTTTTGTATTGTGGTGTCCCGTGGTTGTGGGTCCGCGGTCGGTCCATACATTGCAAGTGTTTGCATGGGTGGGGTCAAGTCAACGTCCGGAGCGTATTAGTCAGCCTTACCTAAACAATTAGCTAAAACGTTACGTGCTTTCACCTTCAACACAAATCAAATTAATTAATTGAAGAATGTCATTTTTTAAATCAACACCCTCCGACAATATTTGAGAGAGTTCTGGAAATATTTAGATTTTAATACTCCGTAACCAATCATAATATAATATCAAAATTTACCCTCTTCTCTATGAGCTAGACGAAATTGTTTAAGCAAATATCAAAATATTATTCCTTTTGCAAATAAAACTTACTATATATATTACGCATGCTTATATAAGAGTTACTCTTTATATCATAACTCAATATAATTTTACATATATTTTTCACGCTTATTTTAGACGTACATGAATGTTAATTGTTAGTAATTTGTTAAAAATACGTATTCGGAATTCCAATAAAAAAAGTGTACAAAAAAATGACTAAATTAAGGTTGATTGTATTTTTCTTGGGAGTGTTTATTACACTGGTTTACCTATAATTTGTCCAATCTATTATCAACCTCACACAACAAAAGACACAAACCCGGGCCATGCTTATCCCTTCCAGCTTCCATATAAATCCTCTTAAACGCTGTGCACACTATCCACATAAATCACCTCCAAGAGCCCCCCCCTATAGCATCATCTAACATCTGCAAAAATAGCCAAAACCGCCATTGATGGAATCTGAGAACTTGCTAAACCTCTTCGATTCCTACTGGTTCGAGCACGGAATCCTCTACAACCAAGCCCACCCACAAAACTCGGAGCCCGACCCACCTCGTAAAACCCTAGAAACCTCAAATCCAAACACACCCGAAATCTCAACAAGATCCATGGACGAGCTTGTGAGCAGTAGCAGCAACGGTAGTAGCATCAGCTCTTTCTCCCCTAACTCCGTTCTCCTCTCGAGACCGCTCCGGACCATCTTCTCCGGCGAAGAGATGAAAGAATCGTTATCGGAACAAGAAGGGGAGGTTCTAGAAGTTTCCAGAACAGGGAAGAAGAAGGCGGCGGAAACAGAGACGACCAAGAATAATTGTTCAGGAAAACAGAGGAGGAGCAGAAACAGGGAAATCAAGAACAGGAAATTGAAGAGAGGGGTCAGCAAGAGCCTGTCGGATTTGGAATTTGAGGAGATTAAGGGGTTTATGGAATTAGGGTTTGTGTTCTCGGAAGAAGACAAGAGCTCGGAGTTCTTGGCGACCATTCTTCCTGGGTTGCAGAGGCTTGGGGTTGAAGAGGAAGAGGAAGCAGAGAAAGAGGGGCTTATGAGGACAATTGTGGAAGGATCTGGAATTTCGAGGCCTTATTTGTCGGAGGCGTGGGTGAGGAGAAGAGAGAATCCGCCATTGATGAGCTGGGAAGAGCTTCCGTCTGTGAACAGTAAGATTGACATGAAGGATTATCTCAAAGATTGGGCTCACACTGTTGCTTCCTCTGTCAAATAAATTGTATTTGTTTTTTTTGGGTTTTGCTTTTGTTTTGATGTGAATCGAATTCGTTAAGTGTAAGCATAATGATTTTGGTTTTCTTGTTTTCCTTGTTCTGAACATAATGCTCTGGAATGTTGGATGAGGAATGTTACAGATCGAAGAGATGGAGGAGGCAAAAGCAAGTGGGTGGGGGATTTCGATCATTTGGTGTACAGCTAAGAGGTGATTTTGTCACCAATGGCGATTGAAAAGCATGTGATTATGTGACGCATGACCTATTTGTGGGATGTGCTTTTCTGGAATTGCTGGAGCCATGATTGGTGACTTCACTTTATAAAGCTCTATGTATCTAGAGAGCATCAATAGCGTATATACTTGAAAGTTTTTTAAAAAAATCTACAAGAAATTTCAGGAATAGAAAAAAGACGTACGTGCCCGGTTAAGCATACCAAGTGTACTCCCTAGTAAATTAAATCACCGGAATTAAACTTCATAAGAATTACATAAAAGTGTTTGATTATAAATATTTTTGTAGAAACTAAATTTCTGCATTTTATTTGGTTAGATTTGAAAAATCATGAAAATTTATATAAAGTTATTATTTATGAAAGGTGATTGGTTGATGCATGAGTATAATAGAGATTTTATAAATAATTAGTTTTATCAGTCGTACATGATACGACTGATAAAACTAGTGTAATAAGATAATAATTAGTCGTACCATGTCAATTCTGTCACACTAGATATTTTGTACTGTAATAAGATAATAACTAGTGTTATTAAATACAAATTATTTTTTATTATGAATAAAATAATTTTAATTTTATAGTTTAATTTACTCTGAGATACAAATTTAATACAACTCAACATATTTAAAATACAATGTTTTTCAAAAGAAAAAGCATGAAATATAAAGTAAAAGTATAGCTCTAGTAAAATCTACAACAAATAGTGAGTTTTCAAAACTTTTTCATTTAAAGGTTTAATAAAATATACTATGTATAATTCAATAATAAATAAACATAATTTTCAAAGTCCAAAATATTGTAAGAAACTTGTGCTTAAATCAATAAGAAATTAAGCTCTCTAACAACAAAGAGAAATAATGCACACTACATATTTTATCTAACCTATGCTAGGCGGGGACTTCACACAAACTAAATAAAATTACAAAGCCCATTAGCCTTTTATAGATTTTGATGGAGATGGAGAGTTATAGCGATTTTACATGAAGTGGAAAAGTGGGTGCAGTTGTGAAGAATTTGGACACAATTTATTAAAGTTATTAAAAAATTTACATGGAGTGGGGGAAAGTGGGGAGATAATGAGAGAATTTGAATACAATTTATTTAAATAGTTAAAATTTCTTTTTTTTAGATTGTGACACGTGGCTTAATTTTTTCTACATCTTTGGTTTTTGCTTTATATATAGTTATACTAGGGTAGATAAAATTGAAAATAGTGGGCATTAAACGAATGATTTTCCTTTTCTTTTTGGCCTTCCCACGCCCTCCACTAAGTTTTATAAAATTATTATTATTATTTATATTTATTAAATTTGATTATATTTTTTTTTGTTGAAGGAGAGGCAACACTCTCCGTCCCCTCAAGGGAGAGTTTTATTAATAACGTCAAAAGGGGCTAAATAGTCAGCAAACGGGGGATAGTCCAACCCCTAACATTAATCAATCAACGAGTTAATAATCCCTTCCGACGGGGCAGACAATACATGCAAACCAACAGGAAAATGGAACGCTAGGGATGTGATGCGATCCGCAACAACGTTAACCTCGCGATAGATATGTCGGAATTGGATAGTCCAATCCATACTAACTAAGCATTGGCATCGAGATATCAAACTAAAAAGCGGGTGACTACGGGTCACCCTAGCGCCTGAAAGACGAATAACTAATTGAGAGTCCGACTCCAACATCACTTTTCGATAGCCCTTCTCCCATGCCAGCTTGAGCCGGTTGAAGACACCCCACAATTCCGCTATAGGCACCGTGCACACTGATACGATGAGCGAACCCAACAATCCAATCACCTCTATCATTCCTTAGAATTCCTCCCGGCGGTTGCAAATCCGTCATGTCTAACCGCCCCGTCTAGAAAATGAATTATTTTAACAATTTTTTATTTGTATATATATGTTTAAATTAAAAATATATAAATAAATGATAAAAAAAAAGTTTAATTAGCACATATGATTTTTTTGTCATGTGATTTGAATATATAATTAATTCAAAAAATGTGTAATTAATCAAGGAGGGATGAGATAAGAATGAACTCAAGATAAAACAAAATAATTAGATAAGAATAATCAAACACTTAAGAATAAATACAAAATAATTAATCAAGAATAATTAAAATAGAAATGCAAAATCTATATCAGTAAATAGAAATTACGTAAAATAATCCATTTGTTAGTCTAGGTTAGATTGTTAGGTTGGGTAAAATCTTATAAGATACTCCCTCCGTGCGGCAAAACATGAGGCTTCAATAAATGTCCCTGAAATTAAAAAAAGTGTGTACACTGACTTAATTATCCTTGTATTTCTTTTACTTAAATTATAATTATAATGTACATTATTTCTTCAACCTATCCGAGTTAGATACACCGACAAAACAGGGCGGGTGATGGTGGTAGAGACGACGCATTCCGCTACTGCGCTTCTGGCTAGAGCTATTGTAAGCATTCGAAAAATCTTATAATGTGGAGGCAATCGCACAATCATCATAAGCGCAGGGATTGCGGTGGAGACGATTGTCGCCGATTGAGTCAAACAGAGATAAATGGATCTTGATTTGACCAATCATCAATTCAGATTCAAGAAAATTGATAACAAGGTGGAGGAAATAAGGACTGAAAATATGGCTGTGATAATTAAGGAAGGAATATGGCTGCAAGAAGTGAGGCTGAAGTTGGCAAAGGGAGAGGGTCGACAAAGGGAGAGGATGGAGTGAAAGAGATAGTACTCCGTAATTTACAGGGTTGGAGTCTTAGAGATAGGAGAAGATAGTTTATAGTACTGATTATGCGGTAAACCTAAAATTGAAATTAAACAAATGAAAAATATAGCGCTTCTTTGCGTTAATTTTTGAGAATCAAAATCACCACAATTTTTTAGTATTCACCGCTTTTTTTTCAGTGGGTAAAATTGGAAAATAGGGGGGAGGGGAAATATTGCAAACGACATATTATACTTAACAGGGATATTGGGCTAGAACGACCAGTTTTGCCGAACGGAGGGAGTATATATAAAAGATCCAATTAGTTAGAATAAAAGATAAATACAAACTAATTTATTGGATTAAGAGATAAATATTCAATTAGTCAGAATAAAAGATAAATACAAATTAACTTTTTGAATTAAGAGATAAATAGATGTATTAAGTAATTTCTTAAGGCTTGAATATTTGGATAATAGGTGGCGCCACATATGTAAAATTAACCACGAATCGACACATAGGCGAAATAAACCAGAGGATGGCATGCGTCATGACGCGGGCCTTGGGCCTAGTACATATCGACAAAGAATTCTGAATCCGAATACAATAGTTTTAAGTCTAACTACAACATTTCTAGGTAGCTACCTAATCCATTCTCTTTTCCATTTTTGAGCAAGTCCAACATCCATAAAGCCCTTTCTTTTGGTTCTAATCAGTTGCAACTGCTTTTGGTCAGCTTGATAGTATAAGCATGGAGAAGTTCATTAATCATCCTTCAATATCTAACTCAATGGCGTTTGTGGCGTTTGTGACGGTATCTGTGTGTTTGTGTATTAAAATTAAAGTTATTTTTTATTTTTATTAACAGAAGTCCTCTTTTCTTTTTTAGGAAAGTGCCAAGCAATATGGCATATACATATTGGAGTATGTAGAGGTAATTCAGTAAATATTTTAATGCTTTACATTTAAATATTATTGATATTAGCTAACAGAAGTGGTATTTTAATTTTATTTCATTTTTAGGAAAAGTTGTCTGGTTTCAAAGCTACTCTACATGGATTTGAGCTGTCTTGAATTTATCCAGCAGTGGTGTGAACATATTAAATTGATTATATTGATATAGATAAACATATTATCAAAAAAAATTATACATATCTTATTTAAAAAATTATCATGTTTAGAATTAATTGTTGAAAATTGAAATAGGTGTAATACTTTTAAAAAACTATATGTATCTTATCTAAAATACAATTATATCTAAAAATAAAATTAATATAATAATTTATTTAAATTCAATCAATAAGATTAATCTATTTTAATATATAGAAATAATAGTTTATTATAATTATTAAAAAAATTCCTTGCAAAAATATTTCAATTCAGGGTTATAAATTAAACGAAAATGTATGATTACTGTGTTTTTTTGTTAAAAAACCGTATGATTTGAGTCAGTCTTAACTCAAAAGCGATTACTCCTTCTTGTCGAAATCCTTTACCCCTCTTAGGCTCTTAACAATCTGCATTTTGATTTTTGTAATAGTTGTGAACAGTGAAATTTTAGATGTTGTTTCCCATGAAATTCAATCGAGCGGAAGCGGGCTCGTCTCTGACTCTGCCTCCTCTGTCTCTCTTGCAAATATTTGGAGTTGCTCAGTGTACTCCGATTTTTAGACTATACTCCGGTTTTTAAAAAAAAATTAAAACAAAAAAAACTCTTCAATTTACATGCTCCATATTTCACTTATTTTTATACACTCCTACTGGAATATACCCCAAATAGTTTTTTTTTAAAATCTAAAAAGGAAAAAAAAAACTCTTCGGTTTACATGTAGTATAAATTGGAATAAAAAATTGATTCAAAGAAACAATTATTGAGATCAAATAAACTCTTTAGTCTTCTTTCTTATGATAGAAATTGTTCGGATCAAAGAAAAAATTGAAATCATTATTACTATCTTGCACCTCCAACAATAATTTATCTTGTTCTTGTTTTTTCACTCACTTTTAAGATAATCCATTTTCCTTGTCCATAAAAAAAGGAAACGAGTAAACTACAGAAGTAAAGAGAGAGTATAGAGATAGTGCTATAATACCTGTAGGCTTGGAATTGTAAACGTCTAAAGAAGAGGAAAGGAATAAAAAATTGCATGTAATATTATCCTGGAAATTGCACATGTGGGGGCGCATTAACTTTGGGTTCTCGAATAGTACAAACGAAAATTAATTTGCAATTTATTTTTAGCCCAAACGACATGTAAAAAATACGGAGGGAGTATTAATTTGTGAAGATGTAAATAATGATGCCATTAGAGTTAATTCTAGCAAATTGTTTGAGATATCTTCTAAACTGTGAGTAAATTGAAATTTAGATGATATTTATAGTACATATTTTACGGTGGAGTCTTTCTAATAAACATTACAGTATAAAGAGAGACTTGATAAGGCGACCAAGGTACTTGATGGCCTTCGAAATCAGGTAATAAGCCATCACACCCTCAATATATTTCCCGGCTATGAAAGCTCCAACCTTCCACATTCCAATTTCCAATACACTCAACAATATCACTTGTAAAATTTCGATTATTCATAGCCTTAATCTCCCCTCTATAGGTTGTCTAGCCTCTCTAAAACCTCTATTTCAAATTTCAACTGCCTATTCAACATATCTTCCAATTTCGTGGAAGACACCATAAGAGATTTATCCAACCTTCACAACCACTCTAACTTGTCAAATTTCTCAAAAACATTTCTCCCGAAATCGTGGAGTCTCATTAACATTTCTTATATCTCGCCTCCTCACCCTGATACACTTCTGGCCCCTCCCTCACCACTATTTAAAGACTCTCTCAATATCAAAGAAGGAGGGGCTCCCATAAAAGTAAAGATACAATCATAATTTCATTTTCTAATTTTCTTATTATTAATTTACAAATATATTGAATAATTATTTCATTTTTATTTGTTTATATTAGTAAATGTCTTTTTTTTTCAAGTTACTGAAAAAAAAGTAAGAGAGAAGTGATTCATATAATGAAATGACAAAGATAACAGTATGATTATAACTTATAAACATATTGAAAACTATATATCATTTTCTAAATATTATTATTAATTTGAATATGTACTGAGATTATTTAATTTTAATGTGATTGTATTAGTAAATTATTGTTTCGATAATCATTGTGCCACGTGATAGATTTGAAAAAGGGACAAAATAAAGGTATGATTGTAATTTGCAAATACATTAAAATGTATTTCATTATATTCTTAAATTTATTACTAGTTCAATTAAAAAACAAATCACTTCTACCTTTAATTATTGGATTTTTTTTTGATAAATGAGCTACTAGCTCATTACAAGACCAATATTAGGTCTTCCGAAAATTACAAGGCCAACCTAAATCATAACTTCAGATGATCTTTAAGAAATAAAAAATCAGAGGATGATGACTACACGGTAGTCTAATCTGATGAATAGATTAAGGGTCACACAAAGACACCGGAATTATTAGGGGTGCTCAACGGGTCGGGTCACCGGCGACTCGCACTGACCCGACCCACAATTTGCGGGTTTCGGGTCGACCCGCGACTCGTGCAGGTCAGGTTGCGGGTCGCATTTTTTATTTTCCGGGTCGCGGGTCGGGTCGGGTTAAACCCGCGTGGGTTGCGGGTCGACCCGCAACCCGACCAGACTCGCAATGACCCGACCCGAAATTGCGCGTCGGGTCGCGGGTCAAAAGTAAAATTTTTTGCGGGTCGACCCGCAACTCGCAATTTCGGGTCGCGGGTCGACCCGACCCGACCCGTGAGCATCCCTAGAAATTATAGAAGAAATAATTAGACGAAGCTGAGGAATATCAAAATGCCTTTTTGCCAAAACAATCCGCCGCCGAATTACACGCCCTAAAACAATGGAAAAAACCACATGAGGAATAACCATAAAAGCGTGTCTAATATCATTTACAATAGACTGAATTTGACAATTTTGAGGAATAACCACATGAGGAATTAGCTTTCCATTGGGAAAACTGTTTTTTCAATTTTGAGGAATATCCACTTACCCCATGTATTCAATTTAAGTATTGAATACAAAAACATAGCATTCAGAACTCTACCTTTCAAAATAGGAATTATAAGATATTTTTACATAGAAGTTGTAATTTGAACATTTAATACATTTGCACGCATCTGAGTGGATGTTCGAGAAATATTAGTCAAAACCTGAAGTGAGATTTTATGATAATTAATAGACAAACCGTAGACTTTTCATAAATTTATCAAGGAAAGTTTTAATATAGTTCATGTTAGACTGAGTTGCATCTGTAAAAATTAAAGTATCATAAGTGAAGCTAAGAAAATGTAAATATATACCATTTCTAACTAGTAGAATACCAACATACTTAGAATTAAGAGAGGATTGAAATTGAAGAGTTCTTTCTAGATATTCCATTGCAATAACAAAAATAACAAAAGGAGCAATCAGATCCTCATGCCTAATTCCACATTGGGGGAAGAATTCATATTCAGGCTCATTATTGACAAGCACTAAGAGGAAGTTGTAATACAAGTAATTGCTAGGTTAACCCATTTAGAATGGAAACAAACTTAAAATGATGAGTTTAATAAAGTTCTAATCAAGTTTATCATAAGCTTTTTTCCATATCTAATTTTAAAGTCATAAACCTTTTTTCACCTTTCTTTTATTTTTACGAAAGGAATGAAAGATTTCATGGGGTAAGTGGATATTATCCTGAATAAGACGACCTTTTACAAAGGCTTCTTAAAGGGGGTGATCGACTAATCGAAGGGAGGATATCTGATTAACGATTAACTAATAATTTAGTAATAACTTTATAAATAGTATTACAAAGATTAATATGACAAAAGTGATTAATAGTTAACAGAGAATCAATTTTAAGAATAAGAGTTATAAATGATGTATTACTTGAGTATAACATATGATCCGAGTGGAAAAAAGCATTCATTGCAAGAGCTATCGAATCTTCCATAATGGACCAATATTTCTGAAAAAAATCTACAGGAAAGCCATTAGAGCATTGTTGGGCCCTCCAAAATTTGGCCCAAAAAGAATGCTATGAGCCCAGCATCGTCAATCCAATTGAACTACTAGAAAGAGAAGACGATGGAGCAATCAAAGCAAGGCGGAAATCTCGGACTTCATGATCGACACTAACGGCTATGTAATTAACGATGAGGGCGAAATCTCCGGGACATGCTAAACACTCCACCAACGGTCAAAACGGAGGAGAGGATTATAAAACAAGGCTGAGGCGAAAATAAGGGGACGATTAACACTGGCACCTTGAACATAAGCTAGAAGCAAAAACTCATCTCTGTTTAATCATTTCACTTCCATTCGCGTGTTCTAAGACACTTTGGAGAGATTTATTGGCAACTACAATCGCAATATGCGCATATCAACTTGCTTACTATTTGTTTTCCATTGTTTATCTGATTCTACATCTTGTCCATAACTCATAACGCGTTACGAATGCTTTTTCGTTAGGATTTCCCTATTTTAGCAGGTAACGTGTTAGTACGATTATCCTGCCCAAAACAATTGGCGCCCACCGTGGGGCCTAGCCAAAAAAGGAGTCACGCTAAAACAACCGCAAGATCCGTCACATGGAGGGAATCCAAACTACATACAACCACATAGGGGATCTCGACAATCACGAGGTCAATGAAGAGACGAACAATCAAGGCGATGGAAACATGGACGAAACTGGAAACGTAGTCGGTACAGGACACATAGGTGGAACAGGGAATGGTGATGGAGTCGAGCAATGGTAAATGGACGGAACTGGGGACACCAATGGCGATCCTGGTACTTCCGAGCAACGGGGAGCTGGGGGAGGCGACGCCGACGTCATTATGGAGCTCCGATCAACAATGATTGCTCTTCGGAAGGACTTGGAAAGCCAAAAAGAGGCCAATGCCAGATTCACCGAGGTATATGAAAAACAAATTGAAACTTTAACTAATGAATGCAACTTGCTTCGATCACAGGTACAATCGGCTCCAACCCGTCCCCGTGGAACCGATGTGGTGGAAGGAGTCGCCAGGCGGTTAGACATGGATGATCCGAGTCTCGTGACACCCGATGTCATCGGGCCAGTAACCGGGTATCAGGTAAACGGTAATTCTTTAAGGGCGATACGGGAAGATACCGAGGTTTCCCAATTACGGGAACGCCTCCGAGCGTTGGAGGACCGAATTACTCAGGTCCCGGGGGCACCTCAACCGATAGCGATGGAGAGGAGAGACGGTTACACCGACTCCCCCTTCGTACCTGCTATTGCAAGGGTTGATATTTCCCGGAAGTATCACGTCCCCGACGTACCTAAATACGAAGGGGTGACAGATCCCGATCAACACATAGCCGCATTTAAACAGGCTATGAATATTAGTACAGTCCCTTTTGATATGAAAGACATTTGTCATGTGCCGTTGGTTCGGGAACACGTTGTCTGGACCCGCTCTCAATTGGCATTCGCACTTACCTCTTGGAAGTATCTCATCTTTTGCCGAGTTGATTGACAAGTTCAGGGTTAGGTTCGCAAGCAGTCGACACGCCAAAAAGCGATCGAGTGATCTATACCGCTTGGTCCAAAAACCGGGAGAATCTCTGAAAGCTTTCCTCAACCGCTACAATGAAGAACTGGTGACCATTGAAGGATGTGATGCCGCTACGACTGTGGAGGCATTCCGAAGGGGCATATCAATATGTAATCCTGAGTTGTATCGTGAACTAACTAAATATCCTTGTTCAAACTTTGATGAGGTACAGGTAAAAGCTTTAGCCCATGTTCGGTTAGAAGAAGACGACCTCTTCGCCGAGAAAGCAACGAGTCCACATCGACCCGATCGGAGACAGGGAAGACGGGACACAAGATACGTTCCGTATCCAACTGCACCTCATGCTAAGACTACCGTTAATACAACGATGTTTAGACAAGGTGACAGATACGAGAATCCTAGGCTGCCTCCGAAACTCTCCCACTACAATTTTCGCGTGGATGCAACTGAAGTGGTCCGAACCCTCAACACCATGGGGGACACTGTTAAATGGCCTCGAAAAAGTAACATGCCAGCACATCAGAAAGACAAATCCAGATGGTGTGATTTCCATTTTGATCATGGGCACCGGACCGACGAGTGTATCGCGTTGCGAAAAGAAGTAAGCGAATTGTTACGAAGGGGGCATCTCAGAGAATTAATATCGGAGAAAGCAAAAGAGCAGTTGGAGCGCAAAAAAGAAAGAGCCAGTCCACCACCCCCGCCAAAGCACACTGGAGTAATCAATGTCATCACAGGGGGTTGGAAATTTGTGGTATAACCTACTCTGCAGCCAAAAGGATCGCAAAGGATACTAGAAGAGAGTGCCCGAGAGCACCATCACGAACAAGTCTTGCCATGATGCCAATCACCTTCGACGATGTTGAAGAAGAGGAAGTTCACCACGATTGCTTAATAATCTCTTTAACGATAGCTAATTTCCTTATCAAAAGAATTTTAGTTGATAATGGAAGTTCTACTAATTTACTCATGTTGGACGCCTTATACAGCTTAGGTTTCGGAATGGATGATATCGTCAAAAAATCGACGACTTTAGTGGGCTTCAGTGGGGAATCACGCAACACGCTCGGGAAGATATCATTGCCCACCATTGCAGGAGGAGTTAACTACCAGGTAAAATTCCAAGTGCTTGATTGCCCTTCACCTTTTAATGTCATTTTGGGCAGGCCATGGATACACAGGATGAGGGCTATCCCCTCCACTTATCACCAATGCGTGAAGTTCCCGACACCATGGGGGATTCAAGAGATTAAGGGGGAACAAAAACTGGCGAGGGAGTGTTACTCCATAACAATGAAAGCAACGACTTCCAAAAACTTACAGCTTGGAACGAGGAAGAAGGCGTCGGATTAGCAATTAAAGGACTGTAGAACGACCACTTACTATGCAAAGCCGGAGACGCCCGAGCTCCAAGAGGTGGCTCTCGATCCCTTAGAGCCATCTAAGAAAATCAAAATAGGAGCCGATCTGGAACCGACTTTACATGAACAAATAGTGGAATTTCTACGGTCCTACAGTGACTGTTTCGCCTGGTCGAACGAAGATATGGTAGGAATTGATTCCGACGTGATCACCCACGCCTTAAATGTCAACAAAAAGGTGCCACCAGTGAAACAGAAAAGGCGTAAGTTCGCTCCCGAACGAAATCAGGTGCTACTTATCAGAGATTGGTTAATAAGATGTTTCAGGAAAAATTGGGGGATACGATGGAAGTATACATAGACGACATGCTGGTCAAATCACTGAAGGCGGAGGATCACATCAATCACCTGAAAGACGCGTTCGAGATTCTGCGGAGTTACAAGATGAAGTTGAACCCCACCAAATGCTCTTTTGGAGTAACGTCAGGGAAATTCCTCGGCTACATAGTGACGCAGAGGGGAATCGAGGCAAGTCCAGAACAAGTCAGGGCCATAATGGAGTTGCAATCACCAAAGTGCGTCAAGGATGTCCAGAGGCTAACAGGGCGAGTAGCTGCATTAAACCGGTTCATATCGAGATCCTCAGACAGGAACAAATTGTTTTACGACATTCTAAAGAAAAATAAGTCGTCCGAGTGGATAGAACAACATGAAAAAGCTTTTGGAGAATTGAAGAATTATCTGTCCAATCCGCAGGTGTTATCCAAATCCAAGCCAGGCGAGAACTTGTATGTGTACTTGGCCGTGACAGAGGTAGCAGTAAGTGCAGTCCTGATCCGAAAAGAAAATGGAGACCAGTTGCCCATCTATTACGTAAGTAAAACCTTGCTTGATGCAGAAACGAGGTATTCCCCCATGGAAAAATTAGTATTATCTTTGGTAATGGCTTCAATAAAGTTACGTCCTTATTTTGAAAGTCATTCTATAATCGTGAGAACTAATTACCCAATGAAAAGTATCATGTCAAAGCCAGAATTGTCAGGTCGGCTAACGAGATGGTTGATCCACTTAAATGGTTACGACATCACGTACGTGCCCCGAACAACAATGAAGTCTCAGGCGTTGGCAGATTTTGTGGTTGACTTCACTCCTACCACTTCAGAGAATGGAGACCAAGATGTGTTGCACGTAACAGGGAACGACAAATGGTTGATGCATACAGATGGAGCGTCGAACCAGATTGGCGTAGGATTGGGGGTAGTCTTGAAGTCACCACAGGGGGATAGGATAACCCAGGCTGTTCGATGTACATTCAAGGCTACTAATAACGAAGCAGAGTACGAGGCGTTTATTGCAGGGTTACTTGTTGCTAAAGATCTGAATGTACAGGAAATCGAGGTAATCTGTGACTCGTTACTTATTGTGAATCAAGTTACGAACTCGTATGTTGCCAGGGATTCGAAGATGAAGGCGCACTTGGAAAAGGTCCAAGAGATCGTAAAGCACTTCAAACATTTCGAGATAAGGCAGGTTCCTCGAGATGCCAACACGCAAGCAGACGCCTTAGCCAACCTCGGATCGACAATCGACCCAAGGGAGTATGACAAGATACCTTTCTTATATCTTGATGCACCATCTATAACCAAAGAGGCAGACATGTTGGAGATTCGAAGCCCTGATGAAGACAAGTCATGGGTAACCCCTTATCTGAAGTGGTTACGAGATGGAGTTTTTCCAGAAGACAAGGAAGAAGCTCAACGACTTAAGGTAAAAGCTTCCACGTTCACTGTTAAGAATAACATCTTGTTTAAGTGGATGTCAACAGGGGTACATGCACGGTGCGTAAAGGAAGAGGAAGTACAGAAGGTGTTACAAGACATACACGATGGAGAATGCGGAAACCATACAGGGGGTCGCAACTTGGCAAAGAAGGCGAGCAGGATGAGTTACTATTGGCCTACCATGAACAAAGACGCAGTGGAGTTTGCTTGCAAATGTGACGCGTGCCAGCGTCATGGACCTATACCACATCAACCTTCTGAGTTGTTGCATCCTATAACCTCTCCTTGGCCATTCATGAAATGGGGGATGGACATTGTGGGAAAACTTCCTCCAGCTTCAGGGAAACGTGTTTACATCTTGGCAATGACTGACTACTTCTCCAAATGGATTGAAGCCGAAGCCTTCAAAGAAGTTAAAGATACTCAAGTCATCTCCTTCATAAGGAGAAACATTCTGAGCAGATTCGGAATACCACCCACCATAGTCTGCGACAACGGGTCCCATTTCATCAGTGACAAGACGAGATCATTCTGCCAGCAGTACAACATACAGTTGGTGATGTCAACGCCTCGTTACCCTCAGGCTAATGGGAAAGCAGAAGCAAGTAATAAGGTGATTATTAACAACTTAAAGAAGCGACTCAAAGAAGCAAAGGGGAAATGGGCAGACGAGTTACCCCTTATCTTGTGGTCAGATCGAACAACCCCTAAGACAGTTACGGGTCATACACCTTTTTCCTTAGTCTATGGGTGTGAAGCCGTACTACCAGTAGAAGTTACTCTGCCTACGGTCCGATATGGACTCACTACCGAAGAGTCAAACATATCCAACCTGTTACACCATCTGGATACAGTGGACGAGTTACGAGATGAGGCTTCGATTCAGATGGCGGCATACAGACAGGGAGTAGCTCGGAGTTACAACAAACGCGTTAATGTCAAGGTATTCCAAGTAGGAGATTGGGTATTAAGAAGAGTCTTTCAGAATACGCAAGAATTGAACACTGGTAAGTTGGAAGCAAATTGGGAAGGACCATATCAGATCACGGAGATTGTAGGACAAGGGGCCTACAAGTTAATATCACGAGAGGGGAAGGCAATCCCCAGAAGCTGGAATGCGCTGAATTTGAAGTTGTATCACTTTTGAAACACACGAGTTTTAATAAGGTAATTCTTATAAAATTTCTCCTTTTACATTATATAATTACATCTTCGTACATACACAAGAACAACGGTTTCGAAAAAACTAACAAGGGACGCCTTGTGACGTTACAGGCCAAAACATAGGCCCTCGCCTTATGATCAGGCAACGTTGTGCACACAACGACTAGTCAAAAGATGCAAGAGACGAGAACATGTAACAGGAATTCTAGGACAAGTGGAATTTTCATTTGTAATACGATTCACGAATTTATTGCAAAAGTTTACATTCAGACAAGTACATCATTCTCTCTCTCTTTGCATCTAACATAATAAGCGCTATACAACGAAGAGCCTATGGCTAAAATTTCGAGTACGTGTTTCAGACAAGTTGACTTCCCCACAAACGTGTTGATCTTCTTCAGCGTTGAACCTGCTTATCTGCAAAAGAAAATCAAACACAAATCCAAGACCATAGCAACTAGTAAAACATTATCAAAATAAAACATAACCCCATAAACCAACACGGGGTACAAAGTTGTCTACGTCTGGGCCCTAATACAAGCGGCCACACAAAACATAATGTTTTCAAAAAGCCCCAACACACTGGGGGTAGAAAAAGAGTTTGAGAATAGAAGAAAGGAATCATTCTTTGTCTGTGCTCTCGGCTGACTTCTGGTTATCCATCTCGATCTGGGCTACATCCTTGGCGACTTGTGAAATGTCGTCGATGAGAGAGGATTTCTTTGACGCGTTGGCTTCTTCAGGAAACAAGTTCTCAAATTGTTCCCTTTCCTTAGTAGCATCCCAAGAGGAGTGTTTTCCGGCAGCAAATTCCTCAATCGTCTCGACGCGAGCCCTGAGCGACCAGTAGTCGGCTGTATCTTCAACTTCTTGGGCAAGAGAGGCATTCTTCTTTGATACTTCCATGAATTTGTCCTCCCATGCCTTGGAGTCATCCAGAGCTTTCGCCAGAGCACCTTGCAAATCAAGGACCTTCTTCTCCAGAGCTTTCTTCTCCTGTTCTAGAATGACAGACCTATCCTTTTCAAGCTGCATGCTGATTTTACTCTGAGCCAGTTGCTCAGGGTAATCTTTAAAGGTGTCGTAAGCAGCAAGAGTGAGTTGAAGTCCCTGGGCAACAAGTATGGATTAAGTAGACGTCCAGACAATCAATAGCAAGAGCAAAAAAGGACTTGATGAATACCTGCCATTGGGCCGCCAGTATTTCGTCGAGAAATTCAGGAAAAGAAGATCGATGGCTTGAACCATGGAGGCAGTCTACTTGTAGAGGCATCAAAGATTTAAGGCATTTTTCCGCATCCATATCCAAGGACATCATGGTGCTGGGAAGATCCGTCATGCGAGAGGATGTACCTTTCTTTGACAGAGAGGCCTTGGGAGAGTCGCCTATCACTTTGGGAGGCAGTGACACCATCAAAGACGTATCCGCCGTGGAGGTTGTATTCGCTTTCCTCTTCTTCCTGGCCTCGACCCTTTCCAGAGTTGACAAAGCAGCGGTTGATCTGGTAGTCCTTGAACCTGACATCACGAGAAAAACAGGGTTGACAAAAAACAGGAAACATGGGAGCTATAAAGGAGAAGAGAGAGACTTACTCGACATCTCGGTTTCTTCGGGCTCCGCAAAACACGCCTTTACTAGATCGGGGTAGGATCTTTCCTCCAACGAGAGAGCCTCGATATGGGAGAGGACTTGATATGACACTTTGCGGGGTTGAGGAGTAGCAAGACACTCTGCACAAGAAACACTTAGCGGTTAGACTTGAATAGAAACCAGTGAGTACAAAAGGGAAACACTACCTGTTGATTGCCAACGACTTCTCAAGAAAGATGTATCGATCCCTAGAGAAGACAGTCTCACAAAGAAAAACTTATCAGCCCAGCCCCGGTCAGATTTTGATATGTTAAAGACTAAGTCAGATTTGTTGGTAAAGGTTTTCAAAGTTAGACGGCCCGGATCGCCTTTGGAAAGACGATAATTTAGGAAAAAGTCGGCAGCTTTGAAGGGAAGACCCTAGGAAGAGCATAATTGATCAACGGAAAGTAGAAGTCTCCAAACTTGGGGAAGTAATTGCCCCGGAGAAACATTGAGGGTGGACAAGAAATCGACAACTAGAGGAGAAAATGGAAAACGGTGGCCAATACGAAAAGGGTACTCATACAAGCACACCCAATCGTTGGCATAGAAATCCGCATGAACGCCAGGGGGAGGGAGAAACACCTCTGCATGTGAAGGGAAACCCGCAAAAAAGGCGAAAATATGGGGGTCCTCGGAAGTACTATCCCTCCGATGATAGGAGGTGAGAAAACCAGAAGATGTTAGAGAAGAAGGAAGGGTGGATTCAAGGCAGTAGAGGGAAGGAGAGTCAGAGGACGCCATAGTTGGGGGAAGAAAAGAAGACGAAGAAGCGAAAGTAGGGGAAAACGTACCTGGACACCGAGAAGCACAATTGAAGTCTTTGAAAGCCATCATAACCGCTTTAAATAGGGGTTGATTGGACGTGTTATGAATTGCTACAACTTCCAAGACACGAAATCAAAAACCCTAGGAAAGTGGAGGCGGGAATTTTCCCGGGTTTTTGATGGGGGTATTGTTGGGCCCTCCAAAATTCGGCCAAAAAAGAATGCTATGAGCCCAGCATCGTCAATCCAATTGAACTACTAGAAAGAGAAGAAGATGGAGCAATCAAAGCAAGGCGGAAATCTCGGACTTCATGATCGACACTAACGGCTATGTAATTAACGACGAGGGCGAAATCTCCGGGATGTGCTAAGCACTCCACCAACGGTCAAAACGGAGGAGAGGATTATAAAACAAGGCTGAGGTGAAAATAAGGGGACGATTAACACTGGCACCTTGAACATAAGCTAGAAGAAAACTCATCTCTGTTTAATCATTTCACTTCCATTCGAGTGTTCTAAGACACTTTGGAGAGATTTATTGGCAACTACAATCGCAATATACGCATATCAACTTGCTTACTATTTGTTTTCCATTGTTTATCTGATTCTATATCTTGTCCATAATTCATAACGCGTTACGATTGCTTTTTGGTTAGGATTTTCCTATTTTAGCAGGTAACGTGTTAGTACGATTATCCTGTCCAAAACAAGCATGTGCTTTTATTTGGGGCAAGATCAAAAATATCATTTTAAATTTCAGCAAGGGTAGCAATTTTACAAAGAGCAGAGTTATCCACATGCATCAGAGACCAAATGCGTAATGACATTCAAATCCGAATCATACACTAAACATGAACGATTTAATTGAAACCCGTGGCTTAATTTTACAGTAATATGTTTATACATAGTTTCATGATTTTTTGGGCAGATTAACCACGCGAACGTGTTACCTGCTTATGATAAGGGAAACCTAACCAAAAAATAGTCGTAACGCGTTATTGCTAGTAACAAGGTGAAGATTTAGAGAGAAAGAAGTAGAAAACAAACGAAAGCAGGTAACGTGATTGATTTATGATCGTTCTGATGCTAAATTCCTTCAAAGTTTCAAAGTAAACAATAAGATAGAACTCCTGAACAAAAAAGAGTAAATCAATTTGAGAGCTTTTCAGAATGCAACAGTAAATGAGTCGATAATCTCCCCTCTCTTTTCCCTTCTTCGGTTTTATATATCCTCCTTTCTTTCGACCATTGATGTAGTTATGGAGCGTCAAGAGATCCCGGAGATTTCGCCTCCAACCTTAATGCCTTAGCCGTTACCAATATCTTCGCCTTTATACTGTTGTTATGGCGCATCTCGCACGACTTGGATAATGGGCCTTGCCAAGTCATATTTATCGGACCTTCGACTTTGGACTAATTTCAGGGAGGCCCAACAGTGATCATAAAAAACAAGACCATCATAGGTTTGAAACGAAAGAATTTTTAGTTTAAATGATCGAATTTTAGTTATAGATTGGAAATATTTAGTATTTTTATCCATATTGTTTAGATAAGTAACCTTAGTCCACTGTTTCCAAAAGTTATTTTGAAAATTCAGAAGAACATTATATTATTCAAATGTCTTTGTAATTTAGTAATAATTGTAGAATCTAAGAGATCTGCAAGCAAATAAGACAGATGGATTTTTTGTAAAAAATTGGATAGTGGCTTCATTTGGTAATGGAAGTAGAGCCGTGTTTAGCAGTCCGACATTGTGCAACGCAGCAACATGGTGCTAATTTCCGTGTTGATTGCAATAATAATCAATTTAGAAGATGGATCTATGAATCATTTTATAGGTAAAATTTTTACGTATTTGTATTGTATTCGTAAGTATTAGTTCAAATGAGGTGAATTGAGTTGACAAGAGTCACCCCTTGAGTAGAATTATAACTTAAAACTTGGCAATAATACTTTAAACTCCCTATAATACACAATTATAATCTCGGATAAATGAGTTGGGTCCATATAATGGACTAATCGTCTATCAAGTATCGAACACGTCTAAGGAGAGTGCATCATCCTCATAATGTGGAAGATTTAGCACGTCAAGTTGCTATAATTAATTAGATTTGGTGCCAACTACTATATCTTCAAATGGCCAAAAAATGTGAAATGACAAAAGTTTGCACGCTCATTTCCACATCATCACATGCACCATATCCATCCAGTCAGTCATCCACTACATATACTCCCTTAAAACTTGTCCTTTTAGCAATTTACACATTATTTAAAAAAGCTATCAGAAATACTATTATATCTTTGTTACTTTATTAAAAATCACTACTAATAACATATTAATAATTATAAGAGTAAATATGTAAAGCAGATGTCAAATTAGCTAAAAGGACATGTTCTATGAAACGAGACATTAAGACTAAAAGGACAAGTTTCACGAAACGGATGGAGTACAATTTGCCACTAATCAAGCTCGAAAATTTGTCTGTGGAAGGCTAATGAAATGTTTATTTAGCAAAATTAACTATAAATAGTAAAAAGAAAAAGGTTTCGAAAAATTTGAACCGAAATCATCTAAAAATTGTGACTTGTCACTTGATAGCATTGGATCCAAGCAAAAAGGTCCAACCTGGTTGAAGAATTGGGAAAAAGTAACCTCAAAAGTTCAAAAAGTGCACTCCCAAAGTCGCAATGCCAATAAAAATAGTCCACGTGTGATTTTTTTGACCGTTGGGGCAATTTACTTTCCAGTTGTTCCCAAGTCAAAGTCTCTCTGGGTAGCCGAATCCAATACAGATGGATGCCAACAAGCACATACGACTAGTCACAGCTAATTCCACGTGGCCTCCACTCATTGGATCCCATTTTCTAAAAATATACCCTATACCAAACCCCCAAGGGTATATTAGTCATTTAATCCCCAAACAAACCCACATATAAAACCACATAATGCTCATTTGCCGGTAACGCAGATTAATTCTTCAATCCTTCCCCAATATCACTCTCCAATCTCCATGGATGTAATGGAGGTGATTGAAACCCTAGAATCCGCCTGGTTCTTCTCCAATGTGCTCTCCTCCAAGCCCACTAACCATGAATATGCCACGACCAATTCCGAACCCGAACTCGAACCCGAATCCGGTTCAGATGAAACCCTAGAAAACCAGCCGAAACCCTCGGAAATTGGTAGCCCACCAAAGAGTCCTAAAGAGAAACGGTTGACCCACCGTTTAATTGAAGTTCCGGCGACCGAGCCTGTCGTTTCGGAGGTGACAAGGTCGCCCAGAAGAAGAGAAGAAGACGAGAGAAGACGAATGAGGAGGAGGAGGCAGAGGAGTTACAACAACAGGGGAATTTGCAGGGATTTGTTGAATATGGAAGAAGAGATTGAATTCTGCGGAGGCATCGGGGAATTGAAGAGTAAGGATGTGTTGAAGGATGAGAGGGCGATGAAAAGGCATTTGAAGACATGGGCAGTGGTTGTGGCCTCCTCCTCTGTCGCTCATAATAGACCAATGTTGGCTCTTTGCTGTTGATTCATTGTCTAATTTTTGTAAAGTTTGGCGATGGAGAAAAGGTTTGTAAAGTAGTTCTTTAGGTTTTGTTTGGCTTAATGTGTTCTTGAGGGGGCTGATCGAGTCTTTGTTGACCCATTCGGTGTAAAGATCTGCTCTAATTGACATTTGACACACCCCATTAACCATTTGATTCTTTTGTAATAAATAGATACTCCGTATCAATTACAGCATTTTTGTGACAATTGTCAAGATATCAGATATGCCCTATTATTTCTTGCATTTACCAACGGAATTACTGTAATCAATGCCATATGGTGATGGTACCAGATAATTATAAATTGGTTGTATGTGGTGCGTATTACTCTCTCCAATAGTTTTAACTTTTAACACTAACACAAATTTTTACTACACACAATCTTAAAATTTTATAACCAATGTTAAAAGGACACTTGTATCTTCGGAGGAAGTAATAGATTACCATCGGTCCATCACATAGGCCATGTACAAGATTTCCTAATTTTTGGCTATGAAATGGGTTAAGGTTAGTATGAACTATGGACATGAATTTGACCTGCAATATTATTCACCGGTTAATATTTTTCTTATTAAAAAGGCGTAAGTTACTTTTACATAAAAAATCACTGTAGTAATCTTATATACATATAAGATTGGGTTTTGTCACCATTTATTGTTCTCATTAACTATGCTCACAATAATCCCTATATAATTACTATTGGAAAAAACAAGTCAAAAAGTTATATGTAGCTTAGTGGTGAGAGTGATTTCTCATTAACCCATAGCCCATAGGTCATTGGTTCAAATTTTCTTAGTGTACTATTTTTTAGTTCATTTTTATTCTTCAATGACATTTATCTATCTACTTATTAGTTTCTCTATTTGTAAGTTTATTTCTCCACATGTATATTCTATCTTATTATCATCTTAAAAAAATTAGCAATCAAAGCCTTATCATAATTAATAAACATTTTATGTATATATTTTCATTTCATATAAAGCAAAGGTTTTTTTTTTCTAACTCGATGGTTATGGTGATTGTTTACAAATCAAAAAATTACTATTCAAATCGATATGATATCATTTTATAGACATTTTTTCATATAAACATTTGCTACCATAATTTTAAAGTTAAGTATAATTTTTCCATTTGCAAAATAAATTCATTTTATTATATAAGATAAGAAGCTTAAAATGAAGAAAAATTCATGACAATAGAGAAACATTTTTTGTATATATTATGTTTCCATTCATATTAAATCAAAAATATTTCCTTAACTCAATGTTTATGATGTTTGCATTTCATAATAAAGTAAAGAAAGTTAAGATTTGAATAATTAAAATTTCGTACAACACTTACACTCAAATCCAACGCCTATTTTAAAATCCTATAAAAAATTTTAATTCATTCCCCCTCCTCAAACCCTCTTTATGTAGTGAAATTAAAAAAAGGGATCTCGGAGGATCCTTAGAAGAACAAAGAAAAAACTCTAAGTAGCATCATAATTTGAGGTACACAAGATGAACAACAACTCAAAACTCAAACATGTACTACATCCTTTACAATGTCCAACCTCTTTTTCATACTATTCCTAAAGGGTATTGATGATCATATTTAGTTTGAACCAATATCTTTGTTGGCCAATAGACCAAGATAATAACCATATGTATGTTTTATTGCATAAGGTGTGAATTACTTTATCACATATATTTGTTGGAAAATGTTTGATGCTCCATCCTTGGTTGTATGTAATTCATGCGCTATTTTTAGTAATTTGTAAATGGTTTTAGCCTCTAAAATATAATAAAAAAAATAAGGAAGCAATGTGAAAAATAATCAAGTGAAAAATAATATTAGGTTGAAGTTTTTATAAACCAAAGGATTTATGTTGCAAATGTTTATATTAGGTAACTAATGACGATAGCAATTCAAATTTAAGGAAATAATAAGAAAAATGTTACACATTTTCAAATTTATCAAATTCGGGGTAAATTATATTTGTGAAAGGAGAAAATACTTATTTTGGTTTAATTAATTTTTTGTATAATTTTCTCACCAATAAGAAGATATATTATTAGAAATTTTCAGCATACAAAATGCAATGCTACTCTATTGACAATAAGAACCAAAATATATTAATGGGATTATGTTACTCTATTTATCCAAATGAAAAAGAAAAAAAAAACCTTGAAAGTAAAAGAAAAAAACCTAAACTATTTAGAATTTGTTTTTTATATATATTTATGTATGTTTATTGCAATTACATGGTTTATAGTACTTGGGAAGAATTATAAGTGAGATAATTTAATTATTACATGGGACAATAGTTTCAAAAAATTACATTAAGCACATATTATGAATAGCCATATATTCAAACATTAACAATGGAACCATATAATATCGGTTTACATTATTAATTTTAATCTAATAAGAATGTAAGATGGTCAAATGCTTACTTTTTAAATATTTTTGCATCATTAAACGCATTTAAAAATTTTATAAATAAATTAAGATAAATATACAAGCATGAAAATGGTATAATAAAAAATAAAAAATATCATAATATATTTGTAAAAACAATAGCCCCGTCAAAGAAGTCTTGGGCTGGGCCCGGCGGTGTTCTCTGTAGTGCAAGTGTGCAACTTTCTACCAAAAAAAAGAAAAGTGCAAGTGTGCAACTGCGTTGTGCGAGCGCCGAATGCGTTTGTCGGTTGGGTGGAGCGACTGAGCGCCGAAGAAGAAAGCCATGGATGCCGGCGGCGGGGGCGATGCGGCGGCAGCACCTCGACGCCTTCGTGGACACAAGGCTTCAGCTTCCTGCTGTATTGCCTCACGTGAAACTCCTGGCGTTGTCTTCACCGCCGGTGAGGTATATCATTCCCTTCTCTCCTCTTTTTCACTTCAAGATTCCCATTCAATTGATTTGCTGTATTTGGCTGCTGATGATGGAAAGAGAAGGAATTCGAGTTGGAATAATAAATTGTTGGAACATGTCAATTTTTAATTGCCCCAAATGATACCCTTCTAAAACCCTTGAAATTGAGCTCATCTGCTATTATTAGGCTGTCGTCGTTTGTCTGAAATTGAGTTAATGTTCAATTAGGATGGCTGTGTTTGCTTGTTTGACTTGCGTTCCAAAGATTCCCAGACTGTTATGGAGCTTGGCAGTGAGCCTATTTCAACCTTATGTTTCAAACAAGGTAAAAAGTCTCTCTTGATCATATGAATATATAAAGTAAAACTTTACCATATGAATTTTGTGCATTATTGGGCTTTCAGTTATCATTGCTTATATTGAGTATATAACTTTGTGAACGCAATAATAGGATTGCCACTCATCTTCAACAATTGACTATTCTGTTTAATGATTCAGGATATGAAAATATCATTTTTGTTTCCATGGAGACAGAAGTCAGGAGCTATGATGTTCGGCTGGTAATTAGCTTTTGTATGCAATTGATATGTCCAGCCTTGTTATTCATTCCCGTGGAATAATGTCTCTTCTTCCTTTTCCCTCTCGGAGAAAACTGTTGTTACAGTAAATCAACTACATGTGAGATTTTAATTTAGACATTGATAACTGACAGGTAAACCCTTCAAACCCTCTGCTGAAGTTCAACTACAATAAAGATGAGATAAATCAGGTAAGGTGATTGGTTAAACTCAAAACCCACTGCCCAATCATATTTTTAGTTTCCTTCACATACTTTCAGCTTCAATGCATCATGATTTTCCTCATGGAGCTTGATGGACTGGTGTAGTTGCTGAAGCAATTTCATCGACTATAATTGCTAGTTTGTGTTAAACACAAAGAAAAAAAATCACACACTGTCAATACACTTCATTTGACATGTAATTTGAACTTGATTGTGTGAGGAAAGAGATAATGGCTTTTCTGGAAATCCCCTTAAGTATATGCCAAGTTGAATACTTGGTTCTCCAATTAATTTTCCAACTTTGTAGATGTTTCTTGTAAAGACTTTCAATGATGCAGTTCCTATACTGTACGATTATAGTGCATAACACTTCTCGTTTAACTTTTCAATTGTTTTCATTCAAATTTGTATAATAAAATTTGAGGGAATTGTTTTCTACACAAGTCACTTGAAATCTACTGCAGACTGGAGTAACCCTATGAATAATCTATATTCTAACTTTTTTATGCTATAAGTTCATGGTGTTATATTTTGTCTTACAAGTGGTTTTGTTTTTAATGCTTAGGTAGCATGCAACTCTAAGTCATCATTTCTTGCTGCAGCAGATGACAGTGGTGATGTAAAGGTACAGATTTACTTCTATGGCTCTGTATGCATCTATGTATTGGAAATTGTATGCAGTTTGATTAATTGCCTTGATTATGGTATATGTTACAGATTATTGACATTGGACAAAAATGCATGTTCAAAACATTGAGAGCCGGCCATAGTACTGTATCCTTCAGAAGTTCTCCTTCGGGAATTTGAATGTACCACATAGGATATATGTTTCGATCAAATATCTGGTTTATGCTAGCTTTGCAACAAAAGCACTTTCAGTTCTTCATTCCGGTGTTCTACACACATTGTGCATATAATATTCTGCTCTTGGGGGATTTAAATGCTGTTGTATTCTATAATCAATTCTTTATTTAGAAAACACATTTGACAATTTAGCCATTTAAACTTTTTTAGCATTTCCTATTCCAAAATGTATGCAACTTAATTCTATAATTTAGATATGCAGCAGTGTGCAATTTCTTCCTTGGAAGCCTTGGGAAGGTGGGTTTTAGCTATTTGTCAAGTAATTTATCTCCTTGGTCATTGTGTTCCATCATCACTTCAATCATACAGGTAAAATCTTGCCATGCTATTTCTTTCTGCTGGCAACTCTATGGTATACCCGCTTGTAAGGGACAAATAGGTGATTATTGAACAATGTTTATAATATCTTCTGAAAATCCTCATTGATCAAAGAGAGAACAGGGCAGGTTATCATTTATCTGGAAATTAAAATAAAATGTATTTGTTTTGGTGCCAAAGGAGGGACTAACCCATTTTATTCATAAAATATAGAGCTAACGTATTATTGTTCAAATTACATAATGAGCTTACAGATTAGCATTTGAACGTAAATGTAACCTACTTTGTGCTTGTTGCAGTTGTTACTGGTGGTTTGGATTCAAAGCTTATACTGTGGGACTTCTCTAAAGCACGTCCCTTCCATACTATTGATTTTGGTATGCAACTTCACCTCTCTTTCTATTTGTCTATTTTGGTATGGGTCAATATGTCATATGAGGTTTGATTTCACTGGTCCATTTTGGCTGAGCAATCACCTAAACAAAACACTAGCTATCTTCAATACTTAGTGTTAAGAGCATGTTACATTTATATAAATTTGATCTCAGCCTGACCATCTCAATTTTTTTAATTTTTTAACAGGAACTGGAGATGAAAATCAGCAGAGTGAAGCTCGATGTTGTAACCCTGCATTTGTTCATGCTCTAGCAGTTCCAGAAGCCGACATGTATGAAAAAGTAGGCAAGATATGTACAGTTGCCAGAGGAGATGGTGTTGTAAGTGTGATAAATCTTGAGTTGGAACTAGCTTCTCTCAAGAAAAAGAGTGGCCATAAGCCTCAAAAAGGATCCAGTGAAGGTTCAACATCTGCAGATGCCGAGAATCAAAACCCAAGTAGCAGAAACAGGCTGCACTTAGATTACTCCATGGGAGGCCATACCGCTGCTGCATCTTGCGTGTAAGTTATTTTCTTAAATTTAAAATCATGTTTGAATATTATTATCACTTTATTGCCTTGTTACTTGACATTTGATGCCTTGTTACTTGAAATTTTTGCAGGACATTTTCGTCATTTGGAGATAGAGGGAAGTTCATCATTTCTGGGGGAAATGATAAAACAGTGAAAGTGTGGGATTGGTCTAGATATTCTGATGATGCTCAAACCTCCGACGATAAAGTCATGCCTTACAACATCAATTTGCCAAAGAAAGTGAGTGTCCTTGTGCTTGATCTCTACTAGTAGGCCATCTTTTCATGTGCTAATGGTGAGATTTATTTGCTATTTGGCAGGTGAACTGGCTCTGCACCGTTCCGACGGATTCAGAGAACCTTATTATATGTGACACATCTAAAGTAGTCAAGGTGTACTCTATATCCTGAATTTAGCTAGCTATCGAGATCTTTTATGTGTGTTTTTTTTCCCCTGAGAAGTATAGCTTGTTGAGTCCGAAGGAAGGTTTCTATTTGGTCAAGTATAGCTATAGAGCAACAGATGTCATGGGTTGAACAAATTTTGTGAAGCTGTTGTTGGGAGATGAGGAGTAGTTTTCTTATTGATTATAAAACCACAACTGAATTTAAATTATCTCTAGACTTGATTCATACTTCATCTCTCCATACTGTCAAATCTCATTGATAGTAATTTTACAACCATGGTCTAATACTATATGATTTTCTAATCACATTATTTTATGAGTTTTTTTAATCATCATGTGAGTGAATACAATGATACCACTAAACCAGTAAAATAAGATGCTAATCCTCTTTCAGCATACAGTTTGACAACACAATTTCTGACATTTTTTTAAAATAAAATATGGAATTTTAAATTAGAAGCCAAGTCCTTTTTATTAATTTTGAAGAGGGAAATAAAGAGGTAAATCATGTTTAACTCACTAAATCGGAATTTGGTAGAGAAATCTTTTGTTCACTAAAAAGTACATAAAAAATCATAATTGCTTGCATTTAAAGAACAAAGTAACATGGATTCAGTTCCAATATCAGAGTGGCAATGGAGCTAGTTTCGGTCGGTTATAAGCCTAGATGAGTGATATAATTCTGCACGAGAACAACATTTGTGGATCTAAAGAAACGATTAACCTAAAAACAAACACTTCAAGATTTTTCTCCTTCTCTTTCCCTATTTTTGGCAATACAGAGAAGAATACAGAAGATAGGGTCTTTCACAAGATAGGTTAGGTGAAAGATGTGTCCTGCTCAACCATAACCTAAACCTCCCTTGCATCTCCCGCAAAATTTCAAAAGTACACAAAAATAAAATAAAATAAAGTGAAATTCCACCCGATCAAAAAACAAAGGAAAGAGACATTGCTTCTTCTCCATCACCTCTCTCAACAACTCAAACCTCAAACCTTTCTTTGTTTTCCCTCCCACCAAACTCAACCTCCTTTTAAGCATTTGAAATTTCTGGTGTTGCAACAAACACTGTCATTTACATTGCACCTTAAAATGAGTCCAAGTTCCTAGTGGATCTTCATCACTTTCACTTTCTCCCTTCAACTTCTCAAGCAAATCAAGCAAGATGATGGAATCGGGAGCTCCTCCTCCTCCTACTCCTCTATGCAATACTTGTGGGGAGCACGTTGGGTTTGATTCGAATGGGGAGATTTTTGTGGGCTGCCATGAATGCAATTTCCCCATCTGCAAAGCCTGTGTTGATTATGAGATTAAACAAGGCCGAAAAGCGTGCTTGCGTTGTAGCACTCCTTATGAAGGTATATATGCATGAAAATATAACATAATAGTTTAATTAATCTCTTTGGATTTCTTCCTCTTTCTTCAATTGGTTCATGACATTTTGTGTTCTTGATTGATGGACAACAACAGATAACTCAGCATTTGAGGACGTTCCAGTGGAAGCCGAGACCTCTTCTGGTGCTACTCGCCCATCATCAATGGCTGCCTACCTTAACACTAATGATCAGGTTTGAATCTTAACCAACTACTTTTCTAGTGAACTCCTACAAATATGAATAATTTGTGATTAAATCATCTCGGTTTGTCATTTGATAGAATGGAGGCCTTCATGCAAGGAACATAAGCAGCGTGTCAACTGTGGACTCTGGTACTGATAAGCAAACCACTTGCCAAATTCATTAAAAATACCAACTGTCTATAGAATAAAATCATGTTATTTATCAATCCTTTTCTTTTTCTTGTCTTGCATCACTTCAGAAATGACTAATGAATCTGGAAATCCAATATGGAAGAGTAGAGTGGCCAGCTGGAGGGAGAAGAAAGACAAGAAGAAAAAGGCTCCTAAGAAGGCTGTCATTGAAGTTGAAGCTGAAGCTCCATCTGAGCAACAGATGGAGCAGCAAATGTATGTTCTTAAAGAAACCAAAATCACTGATCTTCTTTTCCTTATTGATTAACTATGAATTTGACTCTTTGGTAATTTATATTGCAGACCAATAGAGGCTACACAACCCCTTTCAAGGATGTTCCCAGTTCCAAGAACCAAAATAGCACCATACAGAATGGTTATCATCATGCGACTTGTCATCCTCGCGCTCTTCTTCCACTACAGAATCACAAACCCTGTTGACAGTGCTTTTGGCCTTTGGCTAACTTCTGTGATCTGTGAGATCTGGTTTGCCGTCTCCTGGGTTTTGGATCAGTTCCCTAAATGGTATCCGGTATATCGTGAAGCATACATTGACCAATTATCATTGAGGTACATATAGTAAACTAAAAACACCAAGGGCTCATTTGGTTCAACTTTGAGTTTCCAGTTTTGAAGCATTTTTATTATTGTTTCAAATATGTTATATCTTTTTAGATTTCGGTATGTGATCATTCTTTGTGTTGTTATAATGGTCAGGTATGAAAGGGAAGGTGAGCCCTCACAGTTAGCTGCAGTGGACTTCTTTGTGAGTACGGTGGATCCATTGAAAGAGCCACCATTGATCACAGCAAACACGGTGCTTTCCATCCTTGCTGTGGACTATCCAGTGGATAAGGTGTCTTGCTACGTATCTGATGATGGGGCAGCCATGCTCACCTTTGAGTCCGTTGCTGAGACTGCTGAGTTTGCGCGTATTTGGGTCCCGTTCTGTAAGAAGTACTCGATTGAGCCACGTGCTCCTGAGTTTTACTTCTCCCAGAAGATTGACTATCTTAAGGACAAAGTGCAGCCATCATTTGTCAAGGAGCGCAGGGCAATGAAAGTATGCATGGACTTGTGGATTTCCTTACACTTGGTTTTCTTACTCATCATTTCTTCAATGCTATGAACTAATTTGTGGCTTAACATTTCTCCTTGCAGAGAGACTACGAGGAATTCAAAGTACGTATGAATGCATTGGTTTCTAAGGCTCAGAAGACGCCAGAGGAAGGCTGGACCATGCAAGATGGCACACCTTGGCCGGGAAACAACACCCGTGATCACCCTGGCATGATTCAGGTTTAAGTTCACCACATACTAATGTTACTTCCTTGATGTACTTTACTTGCTCATTTCCCTTGATCAATTTAAGGCGTTTGGCATAGTTCAGGTTTTATGTCATCAGATAATAATGTTTTTTACTCTCTTGCTGTAATTTTGTTACTCAATTACCTTAAATCAATTCAAGGTGTTCCTTGGAAACACGGGCGCCCATGACATAGAAGACAATGAGCTTCCAAGGCTTGTCTATGTATCAAGAGAGAAGAGACCCGGCTACCAACATCACAAAAAAGCCGGTGCAGAGAATGCTCTGGTAAAAAACTATTCCTTCAAAAATAAATTTACCCTTGATTTCCTTGGCATGTATCTTGAATTACCCTTGATTTCCTTGGCATTTATCTTGAATTTTCGATGTAACTCTTCTGTTTATCTTCTTTTTACAGGTCAGAGTGTCTGCAATCCTAACAAACGCTCCCTTCATACTCAATCTTGATTGTGATCACTATGTCAACAATAGCAAGGCAGTTAGGGAGGCCATGTGCTTCCTCATGGACCCAGAAGTCGGTCCAAACCTCTGTTACGTGCAATTCCCTCAAAGATTTGATGGTATTGATAAGAGTGACCGATATGCCAATCGCAACGTTGTCTTCTTTGATGTTAGTCACTACCCTTCATGAACTTAAATTCTGAATAAAGTCTTAAGGGAACATTTTTCTGAAGAATCTGTCTTAAAAACTTTGGAGTGCAGGTTAACATGAGAGGGCTTGATGGATTACAAGGACCAGTGTATGTCGGAACAGGTTGTGTCTTCAACAGACAAGCACTTTACGGCTATAGCCCTCCATCTCTGCCTGGCAAGCGCAAATCGTCATCTTCATCTTGTTGTTGTTTTGGTTCTTCTAAGAAAAAGGCGGTAAAGGACGATTCAGAGATTTACAAGGAATCTATGCGCGAAGATCTTGATGCCGCCATATTTAACCTTAAAGAAATCAACAGTAAGCAAGCTAATCCTTGACAAAATAGCCTTGAATGAAACAACAAAGATATTGAACTTTTTGAATTGTGATTTGCAGATTATGATGAGTATGAAAGGTCAATGCTGATCTCTCAGACAAGCTTTGAGAAGACATTTGGACTCTCCACTGTGTTCATTGAGTCTACATTGATGGAATATGGAGGCCTCCCTGACTCAGCCCATCCTTCAACACTCATCCAAGAAGCCATTCATGTCATCAGCTGTGGGTATGAAGAGAAGACTGCCTGGGGCAAAGAGGTTAATTAATTAATTAATTACACCTTTGATCCCTAAATTAATCATCACTTCACATTATTACCCTCTAATTTCTCCTTCTGTTGTTCAGATTGGGTGGATTTATGGATCAGTGACAGAAGATATCCTAACAGGATTCAAGATGCACTGCAGAGGATGGAGATCACTTTACTGTATGCCACTAAGGCCTGCATTCAAAGGTTCAGCTCCGATCAATCTTTCCGATAGGCTCCACCAAGTGCTCCGGTGGGCTCTCGGATCCGTTGAAATCTTCCTCAGCAGACATTGCCCTCTTTGGTACGGATTCGGCGGCGGTCGTCTAATGTGGCTTCAGAGATTGGCTTACATTAACACCATTGTTTACCCTTTCACTTCCCTCCCTCTCGTCGCCTATTGCACAATCCCCGCAATTTGTCTCCTCACCGGAAAATTCATCATCCCAACGGTAACATTTTCCCGCCTCCTCTTCACATTCACCTTCAATTTCAAATCTAAATACTCAATTTCTAATAAAGATGAATTCTTTTTCCATGTAGCTTTCGAATCTCGCAAGCGCCCTGTTTCTAGGGCTTTTCATCTCAATCATTCTGACGAGCGTGCTCGAGCTCCGATGGAGCGGCGTCGGAATCGAAGATCTGTGGCGTAACGAGCAGTTCTGGGTCATCGGAGGAGTCTCCGCCCACCTCTTCGCCGTCTTCCAAGGCTTCCTCAAGATGCTCGCCGGCCTCGACACGAACTTCACCGTCACGTCGAAGGCGGCCGACGACGGCGAGTTCGCGGAGCTCTACATCTTCAAGTGGACGACCCTGCTGATCCCTCCGACGACGATCATCATCGTGAACATAGTCGGAGTCGTGGCCGGATTCTCTGACGCGTTGAACGCCGGGTACGAGGCGTGGGGCCCGCTCTTCGGGAAGGTGTTCTTCTCGTTCTGGGTGATTCTGCATCTCTACCCGTTCTTGAAGGGTCTCATGGGGAAGCAGAACAGGACGCCCACCATTGTTGTGCTGTGGTCGGTGCTCTTGGCATCTGTTTTCTCGCTTGTGTGGGTAAAGATTGATCCTTTTGTGGCCCAGACTGATGGCAAGACCATTGCTCAGAACTGTATCTCCATCGATTGTTGAAGGAAGTGGAAATATGCGTTTTTCTTCGAAAGAATGAAACAGAGGAGATAGGGGTATAAACGTAAAACGACTCTTCATAAGTTACAGTGTTTCTCCTTGTTTATGTGTGAGGGTGAAAATGTAAAATCACATTCCCATTGTATTTTTGCTTGGATTTTTGGTTGACTTAAATCTTACTTACTCGTAATGTTTATGCATTAGTGCATTACCATATTTTGAATATGTGATCACATTCATAGAAGGCGTTATTGAAAGAGAATGTTAGAAAAAGGCTTCAAATCAAGATCTAAGTTTATATATTCGATCATTTAAATGTGACAATAGGATTATAAGTCAAGGATACAAGAAAAAGGCGGACTAATGTGAACAATAGGACAATGTACTTTGGATAAAGATGAGACAACTTTTATGTTTGCTCAAGAAGATGAAATGACAGAGATGTTAAAGTAGAGTTTCACTTTGGCATTAGAAGTACATTTGCTTTGTCTTGACTCTTCAAACAACCCATATTTGGGATTGCTTCGGAAGGTGACCTTCTACCTAATTCTTGTTAGATGAATTGAGCTCGAGTAGTAAATAATTCTATATGTTCGGTGTTGCTCACTCTACTATTAACTTTGAATCTAAAAGTTGTAATGAGACCACTTTAAATTGCTTCAAATAAAAAACGAGTAACCAATAATGTATATTATAATTTTTAGAGGAAGTTTATGCGAGGATGGAGCTCCAAGAGAAAAATTAGAATGAATTACAACCGATAATTGTACGATCATGGATAGTTTTTTTTACCTTGGATGTGTGTACATTTTAAAAAATGATTATGTATAGGACTCTACATTTTTATCTTACTTATTTGTGTATGATAACACTAATGATTGTGTATGTGTTTTTCATTGAGACTGCATTATATATTTATATTATATTTAATTGTGCATTATCTTATTAGTGATTGTGCATTATTTTGTAAGCAAATATGCGCTATTTTGTAAGTGAATGTGCATAGTATTCTAAACTAAGTGTGTATGACATTTTCACCAAGTGTGCATTGTATTAAAAGGGATTGTGCATTGCTTTTGTAAGTGATTGCGCATTATTTTATTAGCTAATGTGTATACTATTGTAATTGAGTGTGCAAACCATACTCATTATAAGTTTATCATGAAAACTCATTCATTTGAAAAAGAGTAATGCACAATCAATAAAAAAAATATGTATATTCACTTGTACAAATGATGCACAATCGGTAGTAGAAAAATGCACACTCATTTGTATCAGTCGTATAAGATGAAAATGCACAATCGTTAGTAGAAATATGCACTCATATGAAAAATGTCATAAACAGTTAATGTGAAAATGAACAGTCATTCATCAAAATTTATATCCTCGGAGGTGAAAAAAAAAGTACACACATTTTTTTTTTTGGTAGAAAAAAAAAATTACACACATAATATGAGACTTTAATCTACTCAGAATAGATTTGTGAGATTTACTCTCAATAAATATAATTATTAGATGATTCATTCTCTAATTTTAAACTTTGCATTGAAATTTAACCTGCGATTAATTTTTGTAATGTACTGAGTACCCACAACAAATGTATCCTAGTTAAAATTCAATACAGATTTTAAGTTATACTGCTATTAATCCTATTATAAAGCATTTGAAGGCCTTTGAGGCGAGAGGTCACAAGTCTCAGTATTCAATTTGGTTAATTTTTTTTACTGACAGAATATTTCATCTTTAATGTCATCGGCATTGGTAGTGGGTTTTGTGTGCAAACCACGAAAAGCATAAATCTTCATACTATATATAAGTTGTATAACTCCACAATTCTCCCCTTCGATATTACTCTATTTGACATGTACATTTCATATACATTTCCAATAATTAAAACTCAAAAACAATTTTATAGCCAATGCCTTAATATACAGAATACAGATCCTTAACAATATAATAGAATCAGGTGATACACTGATACATGGTATAACACATATCCTCAACAATATAATAGAATCGGCCAATCAGGTAATACACGGTAAAGTAACGCCGAATGAGGGAGTATATAACGACCGATTTTAAAATTCAATAGTTACATGTACAACCGGTGCTTATTTGAAAAACACACCCTAAACAAAGGGTAATTTATTCAATTCCCCCAAAACTTTATAACATTCACTTTCCAGCTACACAAGCCAGTCAAGTCCATTCACTCCTCTGTTTCCTCCCTCCCTTTTTCTACTCCCCAACGCCCACTCCCTCTGTCTTCGTGCAACGAAAATGGACCTCCCCTTCTTCCTCACCGTCTCCCTCCTCCTCCTCTCCGCCACCACAACCGCCACCGTCGCCGCCGGGTCCACCCTCGACCCAAAACAGCTAGCAGCCCTCCGATCCCTAGGCATCTCCACCAAAAACCCCTGTTCACCTCCACCCTCCCTCCCCAACGCCACCGTCTGCGACGCCTCCTCCCCCTTCCGCCACCTCCTCTCCCTCACCCTCTCCAACTGCTCCGCCTCCGTCTCCCTCTCCACCACCGCCCTCAAATCCCTCTCCACCCTCCAAGACCTCACCTTCCTCCACTGCCCCGCCCACCTCGTCCACTTCCCCTCCTCCCTCTCCCTCAACCTCCTCTCCTTCACTTCCATTTCCAGCCTCCGCGGCCTCACCGGCGTCTCCCTCAGCCGCCTCCGAAACCTCACTCATCTCACCGTCTCCGGCACTCCCATCAAAGCCAGCGGCCCCGTCATCATCCTCGGAAACCTCAAGAAGCTCCAATCCGTCGCCATTACAAACTCCAGCCTCACCGGCCACCTCCCCAAATCATGGCACCACAACATCACACACCTCGATCTCTCCATGAACCAGCTCAGGGGCCAAATTCATTCTTCAATTACCGGCCTTGAAAACCTAATTTCCCTGAATCTCTCCTCTAATCAGCTCTCCGGAGAGATCCCCTCTTCAATCGGCGACCTCATTGACCTAAAGAACCTATCTTTATCCTCCAATTCCTTGTCAGGATCTCTTCCTGAATCTTTAGCTGCTATTCCCTCGCTCACTCACCTTGATTTGAGCTCAAATCAGTTCAATGGAAGCGTTCCCAAGTTCTTGGCTGAAATGGACGAGCTCGAGTACTTGAACCTCGAGAACAACAACTTCAATGGAGTCCTGCCTTTCAATGTCTCCTTCATTAAAAGGCTGACGGTGTTCAAGGTTGATGAAAACCCTAATCTTTGCTATAACCACTCCACTATCTCCTCAAAAGTGAAGCTTGGCATTTCGCCTTGTGACAAGTACGGGCTGCCCATGTCGCCGCCGGCCAAAGCATTCGACTCCGGTGGGGACTCCGGCGGAGATTCCGACGAGACGGATTTCAGTGACAGCTCCGATGAGGAGAGTAGTGGCAAGAAGGGTGGGGGCCACCATGGTCCAAACAAGGTTGTTCTTGGTGTGGCAATTGCTCTTGCTTCCATCATCTTTTTGATCATTTTCCTAATCCTTCTGTCTAAGCGGTGCGCATGAATTGAAGAAGAAAATGTTATTAAGATTTTGTAGGCTTGATTAATGTCTTCAATGCCAAGACAGAAGGAGAGGGTTTAATTTTTTTTAACCTTTATTATTATTTTTATTAAGTAGGGATTATTGAGATGCAAATCCAGTTTGGTTGATGGTTGCGTGATCATGCGTGTATGTATAATGACATTGGATGAAGAAAGTGGGAAATGCATCAATGAAGAGAATTCTTTTTTTGCCTTTTGCAATCTTCCTTTGTAAATGGAATATAATTTTCCTTGGGCTACAAGCAGATACTCCTCACAATCACATGCTTTTCATAATTCTATATCTCCCTAGCTATTATGTTGTTCTCTACTCTTTTTCATTTTAAACTCTTCCCCACCTCCTTTTTAACAAAGTTACAAGTCTAGTATAGTTCTTAAAGCTGGAAAGTTTAGCCAGAAGCCTTCTTAAGAATGCCATCTAATACTTTTATTTGAAAAGACATACTTCGAATATCTGGACATGATAAAATAGACTGCTATAAATAATATACTTGGAATGTATATGTGTGATTGGCATTATAGTTATACTGTACATGTAATTTTCTTGCGATACATTTTCGTATATGCATACATTATCACTTTATGAGTGTGTATTCAAAACATCATAGTATTATTTTTATAAAATGCTTTAGTGATGATTCTTATCTCCTGGTTATGAATTCCAATATTTGCAGTATATCACAAATCCGTTGTAGTCTAGGTGGTTAGGATACTCGGCTCTCACCCGAGAGACCCGGGTTCAAGTCCCGGCAACGGAATTTTTTGTTTTTTTGTTCAGTAAAAAAAGTCAACTGAGATTTTTTTTTTTTTTTCAGAAAAGGACATATTCCCGGCAAACGCGGCCTTTTCGTCTAGAAATCAGTTGTCCAAGACAAATTAAACGCCAAGAAGAAAGCCTGCAAAAAAAAAAAACCCTAATCATCCAGTTTCAATTTTTGGGGTGTCAATAACTTGGGTTGAAACTTTGAATCTGGAGACGGGGATTTTTGAACTGGAAAGAAATTTCCTCTGAGTTCGAGTAATTTGGCGTCTAGAAATTTGAATGGGGATTCAACAGTCACCTATAAGTTGGCTTAGGAAACATTTGAGATCAGTTATTTTGGGTGTAGGGATCATGGGTTCACTTTTCTTGTTGGATTCACTCAAGTTTTCTTTTTTTGATTACTCGCGTTTCCATAACTCCATCCTGGAACTAAGATCTGCTAAGGTATCAATCAGACTACACTTGTCAATGTGTTTCATTCAAAAATTGATTTGCCCTCTTTACAATGTTTTATTTGCATCTCTGGAAGCCTGTTCAAGAAGATATCCATGATGGCATAAACAAGGAGAAGAACACTTCTATAGTGATGTATCAACGGCTATTAAGCCTGGCTTCATCAGCTCTAGCAGAGGTTTGGGTTTAGAACCTTGTCGATCCAAACCTTAAAAACTTGTGTCTTTAGAATCTAAAACTTGCATCTACCATTCAGAATGAGTTCAGAGATGAACCTGTAAATCTATGGAAAGAGCCACATGTACAACAAGCATCTCTATGGAAACCCTGTGCCAATAGAACAACTCAAGAAACTTCAGGTATTATGATATTTTGTTATACTCCAATCCGCTGGTTTCAATTAAGCTGTTCAATCATTGTTGCTGTTGATATTTTGAGGTAGACAAGTCCATAGCAAGCAATGGCTTTATATTGGTCAGTGCAAATGGCGGTCTTAATCAACAGCGAGTAGCTGTAAGTATCTAGATTAGCCATTGTGACTTGCTTGTTGTATCTGTTATAAATAAGACCGTTTTATAATAACTGCAGGTTTGCAATGCTTTTGGGCCCCAGCTTTACTTAATGCAACCCTTGTTATCCCCAAATTCCTTTACAGTAGCGTTTGGAAGGATCCGAGGTCTAAAACTATCCTCTTGACAGTAATACAAGGCTACTTCTAAATGAACTTGGACTGTTGAATTAACCTTTTTTGTAGCCAGTTTGGTGATATTTATCAGGAGGACTACTTCATTGACACAATGAATGAAATAAGCATTGTCAAGGAGCTGCCTCCTCATTTGAGATCAGTGGACTTGGAAGCCATTGGTAGTGTGGTTAGTTAATTGCTTGGTTAGTTAATTTATGTCAAATTATTGATCCAAGATTTATTAACTACTCTCATAAATGTCTTTTACATGTGTGTCTCAGATCACTGATTCAGACCTTGTGAAAGAGGCGACGCCAAATGACTACATTAGGCTCGTTCTTCCTCTTCTGTTGCACAATGGTGTTGTTCATCTCCTTGGTTTTGGAAACCGACTTGGATTTGATCCGATGCCTTCTCAACTTCAGGTTCTAAAAACATATGCTATTAGAAATTGTGTACAAATTCTTAACCAGGCCTAATGTAATGCCTTTATTTCCTATCTTAGAAGCTGAGATGCAAATGCAATTTCCACGCCCTGAAGTTTGTCCCGAAGATCCAAAAGCTTGGCTCATTGTTAGTTAGAAGAATAAGGAAATATGATTTCTCAAGGAATATGCTAGATAGGCAGCTCCTTGGAAACTTTCTGCAAAATAGCCATTCAAAAGCAAACTTCTCAGAGAATATTCCTCCTAAATATCTTGCTCTTCACCTGAGATTTGAAGAAGACATGGTAGCTCACTCTCTCTGTGAATTTGGAGGTGGTGAAACTGAGAGAATAGAATTACAAGCCTATAGAGAACAGCACTTTCATTTCCTACTTGCGCGGTTGAAGAATAGTTCTGAGTAAATAACACACACCTATATAATCTAATTTTTGTACTTAATTTCTTAGTACAGAAGCTCATAAAGATTTTGATGGTAACAGAACCATGACTCCATCAGATCTAAGACTATCAGGGCGGTGCCCCTTGATGCCCGAAGAATCAGCTCTTGTTCTTGCTGGCCTCGGCTTCAAGCATGGAACATACGTATACCTCGCTGGATCCCACATCTATGGTGGGCAATCAAGGATGGATCCTTTGGCCAGCCTCTATCCTAATCTGGTGACTAAGGAAGATCTTCTGACTCATGCTGAACTTGAACCCGTGAGGAATTTTTCATCCCAGGTACAACTAGAAGTAATGCTATAATGCTTCAAATTCTTACATTGCAACCAAATTAACCAATTTTAATGATGTTGGTTGTGTTGTTGTTGTTGTTGCAGTTGGCTGCATTAGATTTCATTGCCTGTGCGACAGCTGATACGTTTGCAATAACAGAAACCGGGAGCCAAATGTCGACTTTAGTGTCTGGATTCAGGACTTACTTTGGAGAAGGCCAAGCTCCAACTTTGAGGCCTAACCACAAAAGATTGGCTTTGATGCTGGTGGATAATGGCTCCATAGAATGGAGTGATTTTGAAGACAAGGTGAAGACGATGATTGAAGAAGGGCAGAGAGTTCGCGTTAGAGGGTATGGCAGAAACCTCTATATGCTACCAAGAACTCCAGAATGCATGTGTAAGTCTCACTGATGAAAACAATTAACTTATCATTAAGAAATGTCTTTGCACATAGAGGTTTTCGGATTTGCTTATGCTATATTAAGCCCGAAAATGCAACCTAAAATATAGACCTTGAAAGAACTCTGTATCTTACATAGATGATGATCATGATTCTCAACTCTCTCTATTTAAGATTTTCCATCACCAGGGCTGTGATTGGTTGGCAATAAAATGTCTCTACCATATTTCCCTACAAGGAGACACACACACTCTAGGCTAATTTTCATGGAGAGATTCGATTATGATGGCGGGAAAAAGCGGTTAAGGTTAAAAGGGAGGGTGTAAAACTCCTCACTCCTGGCATCTCCCTTGAAAGTCCTGAACTTGGCCCACCAAGGCATCCCTCTGTCGCTTGCAGCGTCCTTGTAATCCAGCGTGTTGTCAAGTAAGACAGACACGATCATCGCTACTGTTGCTGAGGATGAGAAGATGGTGTTGATGAAGTCATTGAACTGCATTTCACAACAAACATTCATATATGAGCATTGCAAAATAAATAAATAATTTTATCTATTTGAAAGTAATTAAACTAACTAACCCAGCCAGCATTTGTGTGAGCTGGTCCATGATGAGCACCGGTTGTGTACTCCACAAAGTAGTCAGGGATAGACAAACCAAGGAACAAAGAAACACCGACGATGAAGAGGCTCCTCAGTGAGTTCATGTTAGTGAATTGCAAGAATGAGAGTCCAACCGATCCTGTTAAAACATTCATGGTTAAAGACCGAAAGAGCAACGTTGAAGGATTTAAATTGGACATTGCAACAACAACTGATTCACACTCACCAACAAGGCCGAAGAGAATGCAATAAACTGCAGCAAAGATAGGGAAGGGTATTGAAGCAAACAAAGCTCCAAATTTTCCTGCACCAAAAGAAAATAAATGAGCACATTTTTGTTTCTTTTGTTAATGGGAAGAAATTTGAAGGTTTAGAAGCATTTCTGTACCTAAGATTGAAAAGAAAATCATAAAACCAGCAGAAATTTGGATGACCCGCCGACTCCCAACACGAGTACTTCCAATTAGGCCAATGTTCTCTCTGATAATAAGCATCACTTTATTAGAATCCAGCCAAACACAAGAGCAACAAATTTGACAAAAAAGGGGAGACAAGGGTGTGATGCTCTTCTTACACAGACACTGAAGAGCCACTTAATGTTCCAAACAATCCACTCAGCAAGATCCCAATACCCTGTCAAAAAAGAACATTTAGATTATTATGTCTTCCTCGTCTTTACTACAACAATAGCCTTTCAGCCAGAAGCACGAACCTGCCATCCTATACCGCGGCTCAAAACATAAGCAGGAGGAGGGGTGGCACTTGCCACTCTGGCTGCCGCTTTGTAAGCTCCTGTTGACTGCATCAAAATTACAATGTCCAAAAATAAGTCACCTTAAAGATTTTAAAAGAATGAATTTTGATCTTGATACCTCAATCATTGAGACCATAACAGCTGCCATCATGCCAAAGGCATGGCCTGCATTGAATGTAGGAGCGCCCCATTGTAAAGGGTATGGAATCCTTATCCTATATTTCCAGGATAAAAGGAACAAAAGAAAGAGCAGATTAGTATTTGATAAATCTAAATTTGAGAATCGGAATCATTTGGAGATGGAAACATGGTTTTACCATTGGGCTGATGAAATGAGGTGAGACTTGTCAGTCCGGCAGTTGAACTGTGTTAGCTCTGGACGGTGCTTGTAGGCTCCGCCGGTTGTCAAAAGTTGTGCATATGTCCATATGATTATAACAGATATAAGTAGCGCAAAACGCTCGAGAACTGGTAGCTGCCTCAGCTGAATATGTTTCAGGTACTGCACAAAACAAAAACAAGTTTGATGGTCACATTGAATCTATCTAGATTCTTATCTACTCTAGTACTATAATTCAACTTCTCCTTATAAATCAGCTTCATAAAGTGTAAGTGATTTTATGGATGTTGAGATGGTAATGTATTTCAGCATACCTGAGAAAGACCGACAAATAGGATGATCATTGGAACGCCTATCTCAACGCATCGTCCCACCTGATGAAATACAAATTCCAGAGAGATTTGAAGCTAAAATACAATACCCAATTGGAGAAAAAGGTTTCATAGAGTTCAACTGTTATTCATTCTTACCACAGGGAAGCCTCTGTCAAACATCCCAAAGCCAGCAAGTGCCACCACAGGCACCATTCCCAGTGGACTGAAAAACCTGTTTTTTTCCAAATGAAACATGACATGTCATCCAATTAATTTAAAATATAAAGCTACAATTTTGTTGATGTAAAAGCTGTCCAGTTTCATGCTAATTTTTTTGAACCTGGAGCAAAATGCCCAAATCTGGCTGTAGCCCAGTATGATCTGCACACTGGAAGCCACAATCAAAGCACCTTGGACTTCCCTCATTATACTATGAAATCTCTGCAAAAGAACACACACCAAATGTTTCAATTAGCATTCAGTTACATTACACTAATTGGGTCTCTCCAATGGCAAATTGGTAATTGCTTGCACTTTGTTAAAGCTACGTTTGATTCAAAAAGAGTCACCACACACGCACAAACATCCATACTCACTTTTTCATAAAGCGAAAAAATGAAGACAATTCATTATTTTATTACTTACAGATAAGCATCAAGGAATCAAGTAAAGAGAATTAGAGATTCACAGACTTTCACACACATATCAAAGCCCTTATTCTTCCATATGATTAGCATGATAAGCATTAAGAGAGCAAAGCAAGTTTTTGAGCCACTTTTTTTGTAAGGATTAATCCTTTTATCGCTCCAATAAAATAAGATATCTAAAACATCATATGAAAGTGCATAGCTTTTAGTGAAGCAAATGGGAGATCAGCTTTAATTTTTATTAAAAGAGCTGAAAGAATACTTGCTTGATAAAAGAGGGAAAAGAGCTGACCTCGTCCGGATCTTGAATTCTTGCAAAAGAAGATTCATGGATGATGGACATGATGGGGACCATGTAAGCATAAGAGGCTCCAATTACAGTAGGCAACCGAGTTCCGAATAGCGTTTGGAGGAGGGTATTGATTCCTTGTACAAACAACAGAGTTTGCACTACTCTTGCTTTGTCATCCTACTCACATCCAAATCATGGCAATCAAATTCAAGGAAACCAATTTTTGCTAGTCATTGTCAAAATCATTTCATTCATCAAAACACACACAACGGGACAAAAATCTGTTCTGTGCAAAGCCTGAAACAAGTCTTATTAAATCTTGAAGATAGTCAAAATATACATAATTGGGAAAAAAGATCCGTTCTTTGTAAATTGTAACTCCCGTTGATTAAGGGACTCACATTTGTTCCTTCCATTGCATTAATTAGGATTGTGGGGATCATCACAACAGTTCCCAATGACAAGATGTAGTGCTGAAAGCCCAGAGCAACTGCTTCCCCTGTTTTCCCCCAACACTTGCATGTTCAGCAAACGTAACACAAAATTGACAGAAATTTGAAGAAGTAAGCCAAGGAGAATTCAATTTACCCCAAGGAGGGTTAGAGTCAATACAGTACTCTAAGCCCTGAAGTTGGTCCACTGCTGAATGGGTAATCTCTTCTTGCTTTGGAGCCGCCATTGATGATCTTCACACCCACCTGCTAAAAATTTCTCTTCGGAATTCAATCAATTGATCACCAGAGAAGGACTGATAGAAATGATGATTTCAGGGCTTTTGAGCTACAAGTGAAGAAAAAGCAGGGCGGAAAAAGAGGAAATTCTGGCTGAAATCGGTGAATTTCAAAGAGAGAATAATAATAAGAGAGCAGAAAGTAAGCAGATGAAACGGAAGAAGGAAGAGAGGGAGGAAGCTGATGCCAATTTGCTGCCGCTTACTGTTTGACAGACTTTTCCCTAAAATCCTAATTCTGGTACAACATTGCGAAAGTATCCGTTGGATTTTTTGAAATTCCTATATTACCCCTTCAGTCAATGCGAACTTCTATGCTCTTACAGCTGAAAGTTGGAAAACCATTGATTTTATTTCCTATTTAGAAACTCACATTTAATACAGTGCTAATTAACGTGGTATTTTAGAGAGAGTATAGCCCACCGGAAAATGGCAATATTCATATTTATAAACATTAAAATAGAAATTCGTACTTTCAAAGGTATGGGCAATGACGCATGAGGATGAGGCTCACCGTTTACCAGCTTTTGCATGCCAATTTTAGTCTTAAAAGTAGAGAAAAAGAGATAGAACATAATTTCACTCTTCTTATTGTTGTTTAAGGAATAATGTATAAAATTAATTAGTCTTTAATAATTAGGTACGAAAAAAGTCATAAAATATACGGAATAATCAATAATGTATACAATTACAAGTTAACAAGCAATGATTAGAATTTATTAGTAAAAGAAAATTGATAATTTATTTGCTTACAAATAATTTTTTTTACCTATTCAATTCACACGTTTCACAAATAGTTATTCGGTTAGAAAGTAGAAAATACCACATTGTTTTCTAACAATATTTCAATGGGAGGAAAACGGAAAACGGAAAACGGAAAACGGAAAACAGAAATTGGAAATGAAAGTTCGTTTTTACTTTGTTTTTGTTTTTACATATAACTAGTTTTGCTTATTCAATTCACAAGTTTTATAGATAGTTATTCAGTCGGTAATTACAAAATAACAAAGTGTTTTCTAGCATTATATTAACGAGAAAAAAAAAAGAAGAAAACAACAGTTAGTTTATACATTGTTTGTTTTGAATTTCGACATATAACTATTTTTACATATTCAATTCACAGGTTTTTACGATAGTTATCTTGTTGGAAAGTAGAAAATAACAAAGTGTTTTCTAACAATACTTCAACACGAGAAAACGGGATAGTGAAATAAGCTAGAGTTTGTTTACACTTTATTTGTTTTTACAAAACTATTTTTACCTAATCAAAATTCACAGGTTTTTAAAACTAGTTATTCTGTTAGAAAGTAGAAAATAATAGTGTTTTAAACAATATTTTAACGAGAGAAAACACAAAACAAAATATGGAAATCATAGTTTGTTTATACTTTATTTGTTTTTACATATAACTATTTTTACTTATTCAATTCACAGATTTACGACTAGTTATTCTATTAGAAAGCAGAGAATAATAAAGTGTTTTCTAACAATATTTTAACAACAGAGGAAAATGGAAGTTCATTTATAATTAATTTGTTTTTACCCGGTACTATTTTTACTAATTCAATTCACATTATTAACTTATAGTTATTCTTTAAGAAAGTAGAAATCGATAAAGTGTTTTCTAACAATATTTTGACGAGAGAAAACGAAAAAGGAAATTGAGAGTTCGTTTGTAATTTTTTTTTTTTTTATCGATAACCGTTTTTACTTATTCAATTCACAAGTTTTATAGATAGTTATTGCTAGTTATTACATCGACTCAATTCTCATTCTTTTCCAGTGCGTTTATTTAACGGATTTTATAGGTAGTTATTTTACTTATTCGTTAAATGATTAATTGTCTTCTATACAAGTAGTAGTATTGAAGGAGTGTTTTCATAACCTACCATCATTTTCACAATCTTCATTGCCCCTTGAAGATGAATCTTCATTGCCCATTTCCCTCTTATTTGTATTTAAAAACACATCTTTTAAATTTTGTTACAATGTGTAGTTTAAATTAATAAAAAACTTTATGGGCCCGTTTGATTATTGAAATTTATGACTTGCAAACGGAATCTTAGAGCCCATCAATGTTTGACCGTAATTTTTTTGGTGATTCACTCCCGTCCTCGATAGAATGAAATACCCGATTTGTTTCCCTTAAAAAATGGTGAAGAAACATATTTGGGGAATTAAAAGCTCGTCTTCCTCATTTCATCCTTTGTACCGCTCCACCGTCCTTACATCGCTTCCAACTTCGACTTCAAGAGCTCGACGTCGGTGTCCCGCCAATCCACCCCAAAGTCATTCCCTTGTATTCCCATCGTCAGATCGACGTCATTTCCGCAGTTCCGCCATGGAACGAGATTCCTCGACAAGCGGTGAAGAAGGAGCGGCCTGTCACACCGTCGTCGAGTGGCTTGTTCGTTCATACCATCGTCGAGCAGCGGTAATGGAGGGCTAGATCTACTGGAAATTTGGAGTAGAGATGACGAGCCAAACTTGTAATTAGAAGATGTGTTAGAACAATCGACACATACATCGACCAGAGATGGGACAAATAACCACTACCTGGTGACATCAATTTGGGGAAGACAAGATCCGAATTTGAAGGATGAGGGTGGAAATATTGATTTGCAAATTAACGATAAAACCCTAGAAAATTGGGAAATTTTTGGGGTCTTTCCAATACCTTTCTCTTAAATTAAAACCAAACATTATTGAGATGTAACGGTATCACATACCTTTTCCTTTATTTTTCAAACGGTTTACGTTTACGTTTACCCTTCTCAAACCAAACGGGCCCTATATATGAATTGATATTATTACATTTCGTCCAATTCCTTTCCGAAATCTCATCATTAGTTCTTGTATTTTGTTAGCATTATAATCTCACAATCCGGGCAGATCCCATTTTCCCCGGGCCCCACCCTCAACCCTCAATCCCTCATAAAAAATACTTTACAACACTAGGACCTTAGGTGCATCATTTTATTACAAAATGATTATTTTTTTAATTTGTATAATTTTGTGATGCAAAAATATTGTAAATATATATATACAATTAAGAGTTTGGTTCAAATAAAACAATTCCTTATCCTATAATATAAGGATCGTTTAATGAGATCCAATGACTCATGTTCTATCCCCTTTTAAGGACGCGGTTGCATTTTCGTAATTTCTCAAAAATTATAAAAGTTCATCGTTATGGGGAAAAAGTGCATTATGATATACCGAAAAGTGTATTACAAATGTACTTTTACTATGAACTACTGGCTTCATTTTTGTTAGCACATTTTTGATTTAGTAATGCACTTTTTGGTATTTTGCAATGCATTTTTTTCACGATAACGATGCACTTTTGTAATTTTTGAAAAATTAAAAAAATGCCATCGCGTCCCTAAAAGGATTACAACACATCAACCATTGCCCATTGGATCAGGAGATCTAATGGTTCTAAATGCTCCTTATTTTTTAGGATAAGTAGTTGTTTGATTTGAACCTTACTCATATAACTAAATGGTCTATTAAATGAAAATATATAATTTTTAAATGTGGTAAAAGTTCATAAATATATGAAAGTAATTATGTATAATAAATAATTAGCTATACAAGTAAAAAAAATTAATATCGGTTTGTGGTCTACTTAGGCCATGATTGTCATATCAAAATTAACTAGTTAAAAAATAGTAAATCATGTTTGTCTTGTGTTAATTAACCATTTTTTTATCAGCTTTAATTAACTAGTTAGTAGTTGGTAGTTAATAAAATAGTTAAAATGATAAACTTTAATAATCTAGTTTATCTATTGATTTATACTAGTTTTTTTTAATAATAAAAAAAGAAATAAAAATTCTACCGAAAAGAAAAGAGAGAAAAGATAGTGGGAAAGAGAGGGGAGATGGTGGAGGGGGTAGTTTTAAAAATTTTATGTGACAAGAGCAAACTAATTTATGATGACAAACTTTGGCTGTGTTTGTCAAACTTAGGTTGTGTTTGTCATGACCAATAAACTAATTGATAAACTCAAACTAGTTGAAATAAATCTTAAAATTGTGTTTGTTATGCACTAATAAATTAGCTACTAGTTAATCAACTAGTTGAAATGATAAACTCAAAAAAATAGCTTATTTATTAGTTTATGGTAGTTTATTAGTAGTGGGAATGTGGGAAGAGGAGAGAGAGAAAAAGGTTGAGAGATAGTTTTCAAAAACTTACGTAAAATTTATCCAAAAAACTAGTTTATAAGCACAAACAGAGTTTATTAATTTAACTAATTTTTTATCTACTAAGTTAACTAGTTTTTCAATATTAACTAGTTTCTTAACTCTAATTAATTTATCAATTACATTGACAAACACAGCCTTAATAAACTAGTTAATAAACCTGAACTAGTTTAAAAAAATTCATAAACTGTGTTTGTCTTGCATAAATAAACTAGTAATTGGTTAATAAACTAGTTTAAATGATAATCTAAAAAAATTAGCTTATTGCCTAGTTTATGCTAATTTATTTGGATAAAGAAAAAAGAAAAAAGAAATTTCTACCTAAAAAGACGAGAAAGAAAGTAGTGGAGAGGAGAGAGAAGGTAGTGGGGGATAATTTTTTTTTAAATCAACCGCAGTTTAAAAACAAAAAAACTAGATTATGCTAACAAACACAGTTTATTGTTTAAATTAATTTTTCATCCAAAATTTTAACTAGTTTTTTTCACTTAAACTACATAATAAACTTTAACTAGTTTTTAAATCAAATGACAAACACAGCCAAAGTTTATTAATTTAGCTAGTTATTTATCTAATATTTTAATTTTAACTAGTTTATTAACTTTAACTAATTTTTTAACCTCTTGACAAACATATCCTAAATCATATAATTCATCAGAGGTTACACCGTAGTAGACTAGTAGTGTACAAGATCTCCCGTGTGCAACATGATCACTTCTATGCACGGGCCCATTAAGTCGGGCCCATTGAGTTGACTGGGCTTAAATGGCCCAAGTCTTTGATGAAAAAAAACTAGTGTTCGACCTGGCATAAAAGCAAAAACTTGTAGCATGTTTGGGAAAATATTATTGAAAAAGATTTGTTTAGATTTGATTTTGGAAAAGTATATATAATTTTTTTATTGAGTTTATTTTTTTTCTTATTATTTAATATTTAAAATATGCAATAAATATATTTGGAATATTTGGTAACTTGATAGGAAAGGATATATTTATAATTTAATATAAAATAGAGAGGTTATTTGTAATTTGATATGAAGGAAAAAAAAAAGTAGTTTTTAAAAATATTTAAGAATTTATTGATAAAATGGTAAAATGAGTATGGAATGTTTAAATAATGCGGAATGAGAAAGTGAAAAAATAGGTTTAATGAAGGTTTGATGAAATATTTTTAATTGAAGATCTTTATTATGTATTCCTAGAACATATTATAGAAAAGTTGTTCATGAAAAGTTGTTTCTTTCGGTTATGTGAACTTGGGCATACCGCGTATGCATTAATGGAAGTTTATGGCTAGTGTAGTGATTCCTTTTTTTTGGTTTCCCAAGGTATATTCCTCAATTCATACGGATTGAAGACTAATCCCTTTCCGCATACTGTAAAGGCCTATTGTTAACATCGTATTGTTAAATCTATTGTCAAATCCCTTCCCCAAGGTTTCCCAAGATATTTACATCATATTGTTAAGGGTAACCCTCCCAATTCACTTTCTCAATACACGCAGTCAGGATTCAGGAAATTCAAACCTGTTGGACAAATGCTTAAATGACTTAGCACCTCATCCAATTAGACCAAGTGGTTATTGGTTGACTCCTCCTTACCTAAACCATAAAAACAGCGATCTCTAAATTTCTTATGGGATTTTAGATTCACGGAGAAGATAGTGAAAGAGAAAAGTATGAAACATACAAAACCTAAAATTTAAGAACAAACAAACATTATTAAAAGTCATAGAAGAATAGAGAGAAATAATAAGAATGAGAGATTTTACCCAAAACAAAATGAGAGTGGAAGGGTGACAGGTTGAGTAGAGTAGGTACGGTCCGATTTTTCTACTCCTTAATCATACTCCCTCTTATACTCCCTTGTTTTAATTGGTTAGAAGATATTTTTTAACATTTTACCAATATTTAAGTTTCTTTTTTAATGTAATTTAGAAATTCATCACCCAATCACGTTATAGGGGAGTATAGAAGGGAGTATATTTAGGGAGTAGAAGATTTGATTTGGAGTAGATAAGCAGGACCGTTCAATAATTTTTGGGGACCTGTGTAAAACATTGATGAGTTTTCAAAATCGATTAAATGTAAATTTAAGGGAAAATTGCATTTAACCACCCTTTATTTTACACTTGTTGCAATTAACCACCCTTTATATTTTTTTCTACACTTAATCACCCCTTATTTCTAAATATGTGCATTTAACCACCCATTTTGATGAAAAACGTTATTTTCTTCGTTAAATAAAATAAATTACGTTTTTCTTTTTTTTTTTTAATTTTATTTACAATAAATAAAAGAATTTAGGAATAAATTGAGCTTGGAATGTCATTATCATTGGATTTCGGCTTACATCTCAACCTTTTGAGTCTCGAGTCGTCGTCCATCAAGTTAGACACGATCAACTCAAAAGGACGCTCAAAGTCGTCAAAATCAGATCCAAAACCCATGGTCTTTGCATCGGTGAAGTCGTGGTTTTTCTCCGCCATTGGATGGATGAAAGGAATTATTATGGAGGAAATTAGGTCAGGGTTGCAAAAATCGGCATATTGGAACTTGAAAGTGTCAATTATGGTTTTTCCATTATTTATTTATTGTAGATGTAATTTTTTTAAAAAAGGAAAAAACGTAATTTACTTTACTTAACGGAGAAAATGACTTTTTTAGTTAAAATGGGTGGTTAAATGCACATAATTGCAAATAAGGGGTGATTAAGTGTAGAAAAAAATATAAAGGGTGGTTAATTGCAATAAGTGTAAAATAAAGGGTGGTTAAATGTAATTTTCCCTAAATTTAATTACTAGTTTTTGGTTAACTAAGTTTTATAAATAGTATTACCTCAAAGGAAAAAAGTTTTATAGATAGTAAACCTGTAGAACGAAAGCAAAAAAAACCCAAATATCAACTATTCTATAAATTAGTTATAAATTTGTTTAATTAAAATAAATTAATATTTTTATTGATAATGAGGTATAGTTATAAAAAAGCAAAAAAATTAAAAACAACTATTATATAATAAAAAAATAAATTATATACATATTTTACCCGTACAAATGAGAGAAAACCAAAAGGCTCCAAAAATATCAAAATCACTAATTAAACTAACAATAATTCAATCTAACATCTAATTATATATTTTTATTATTTGATAAATCAAACAACTATAAAATTTGAAATATAAAATAAATCAGTTTATAAGATAAAGATCATAAGAACCTTCCCCGATTCAATCACAGAATGCTACGGCTTAAACCCTTGTATTTGGACGGAAATCAGATGGAGGATTAGCAGGTGCATTTAATGGGGTCAAATAAGTAAGGGTTTAAAATCTCTATAAAGATATTAGTAACAACAAAGGGTCCATAGCTCAGTGGTAGAGCATTTGACTGCAGATCAAGAGGTCACCGGTTCGAACCCGGTTGGGCCCTTTTTGTCAGTTTTTTTTTAACTTTCATTTGTCTAATGTTCTACCTTTTTCACTATCTTCTCTTTCATTTTTCCAATATCAAACAATATATTTTACCTTTCACTACTTGACTTTTTTTATCTTTAATTTCTTCAATATCATATTATACATATTTCTTCAATATCATATTATAATTATTATTTCTTCTTCTTAATTTCTACTTCATTTGTCCAATATTATACAATATATTCTAGGCATATTATAATGAACTTTGCACAATGTTTGAAAATCATACTTCTATTAGCTGTTTCTTAAGTGGTTTGGTAATATATTCTAGCCGTTTTATAGTGAATATTGCACTTTTTTTTCTCATACTTTAGTTCCATAGTTAGTGATCTTGGCCGTCTTCAATGGTTTGTTCGCCCGTAGCTATAACACCAAATCGTGAATTACCAGTGGCCAACATATATTAGTGGCCTCAACTCTAATATGATAGCATGTCATTATCCGTTTTCATTGCTACCATTAGTGTTCAATAACCCCATGTTTACGTAATTACGTTTGACTTTCTTCACTCTTGAGCAGTTGTGGTTGATTCTTTAATTGCATTACACCTAAATCTTACATAGATCCAAAATAAACCAATCATGATGCATCGACTATCTCAGACACAATTGCTAATTTAATTGCTTAAGATGAAACAACTAGACAGGTGGCCGGAATATAGATGAAACAATCATTGTATAAGAAGAATGAAAAATAATTGTACTAATATGATGATCTGTTGCTACCAACAATTCCATCTTCCATTCAATTATATGATTTGAAATTATATATGATGATTCCTATCTCTTTCATGGATGATGCCATTGAATGGGCATAAATTCCACCAGTTATTAGACAATATTATAACTGAATGTCAATCAGAATCATTGAAATAATATATCAAGTTTCATCATACCTTATCCATGGATGCCATTGGCTGGAAAGATGCTTAGAGGAATGGGCATAAACTCAATCACTTATCCGATTATATTAGATATTTAGATCTGAATGAATGTTCCTTACTGGGTCAATTCAGAATCCAATCCTCCCCCTAAAGATGGAGACATTGTTGGATATGTTGGTCGACATGTATCCAATAAATTGCCATCACACTATTTCACGGTCAGATGAATGAGTAAAATCCGCTAAGAGTCTCCATTCGACAATAATATACTTATATGAGTTGGTACTGCCGTTGTTGATGTTGATGTAGTTTTTTTGATCGAGAATAATGTTGATGTAGTTGATGCTGAAATTAGTTAGATTTTTTTCTCCAAATAACCTAATATATGATCGGTAAAGGATAATTGATGGGAGTAGAATTTAATGTGAAAGTTGTAGAAAAAAAAATAGCAAATTCAATTAGGGTAATTATTTCTGTGCAAAATATCAATTATATAAATGTGTTTAACTCCAACTATGAAACTCACACTAGTTGAATTTTTTAGATCAACCACGTACATAAACGTATGTCAACTAACATATCAATACCATTCAACAGATCCAATAATATTCCTTGAAATGAACATGTGTTGTTTTTTAAGGCATTGAAATGAACTTGTTTAATTTGAAAAAGCTGTGTATATATTGAAAGTTATCCTGTGCTGATCTTGGAAAATAAGATACAAAACTTTCAAAGCATATATGAAATTGAGAACATAGTCATCCTAATTGGAACTTTACAAGAATCAGTTCCTCTGTAGTAAAAAAAAATTAGCCCTTAAATTGGATTGATCATCATCATCAAGCTGCTGTTGGCTGATGCTTCTGAGAATCACCTCCTTCCCATGACCAAACTATGTCCTTGAGAGCAGGCTTCAAATCCTGATCACAGAACTTATTATACTCCAAAGTATCCCCAGAAGCTTTCTTCAGCTCCACCATGTGCAACGATGGCGCAATCTCGAAAATCTCCGCATCAATCGCCAACAATCCCTTCCTCCCTTCTTTATTGCTCTGCAATTTCACCATCCCGTCCTTCTTCCTGATGTTAAACCTCTCCGTCTCCGCTATCTCCTCGAATTTCGACACGATCGTCGATGTCGAATTATTGCTTGCGAATCTCGACTCCGGAACATAGTTCGCATCGTTGTCAAACAAGTTCGATAAATTGAATCCAGGAGAGAGCGAAATGATCTCGAACGCGTTCATACAAGTGGCTTTCATGCCGGAACTCGACTCATCCGGATTGAACAGCACTTCGCGAACCTCGCGAGGCGTCGAAGCGGCGGAACTCGAAGGACTATCGTTCTCCTGATCTTGATCGTTGATTAAGAGTCTCGGATCGACGATCGTGAGCTTTTGCCCCTTTTTGAACCACGAATTGTCCATGATTTTGAGCGAGGCGATTCTCGATCTAGGGTTAGGGTCTAGAATCTTCGAGAGAAGCTTCCGGACTTCAGGAGGAAACCACTGAGGGCACCGGAATTCCCCCTTGCTTATCTTCTTATACATCTCCATTATATTCTGGTCCTGGAAGGGGAGAAATCCGGCGAGGAGAACATAGAGAACCACTCCGCAAGCCCAGATATCCACCTTAGCGCCGTCGTAGCCTCGCTTACTGATCACCTCCGGCGCCACGTAGGCGGGGGTCCCACACGTGGTGTGGAGGAGTCCGTCGGGCCTCCTCGACTCGTGAAGCGCGCTGAGACCGAAGTCGGAGATCTTGAGATCGCCGTTCTCGTCGAGGAGGAGATTCTCCGGCTTCAGATCGCGGTGGTAGACGCCTCGGCTGTGGCAGAACTCGACGGCGCTGATGAGCTGCTGGAAGTACTTGCGCGCGGAGTCTTCCTTGAGGCGGCCTCTGGAGACCTTGTTGAAGAGCTCGCCTCCCTTGACGTACTCCATCGCGAAGAAGATCTTCGTCTTGGTCGCCATGACTTCGTAGAGCTGGACGACGTTGGGGTGACGAACGAGCCTCATTACGGAGATCTCTCGCTTGATTTGATCGATTAGCCCCACTTTCAGGACCTTCTCCTTGTTGATTACTTTGATCGCCACGCTCTGCCCCGTTTCGACGCTTCTAGCGTAGTAGACCTTCGCGAAGGTTCCTTGACCTAGCAATCGCCCGAGCTCGTACTTCTGCATCAGAACGGCTCCCTTCTTCTCCATTTTTTCCTGTTCTGAAGATCAATTGGGATGATATGTAAGAGAAATTGTACACAGAAGGCCTGTGGAATTATTAACTACTCGGAGAAGAAGAGCTAATTGAAAGCCATGGCGGATAAATTGGTGTGTTTGATAGAAAGAAAGAGACAAAAGAAGAAAGAAATCAAATAGGTGAGAAGGCCGCGTTTGGTTGCAGTGTAGCCACCAACATAATGTATTTGTCAAGTGTAACCTCCTCCATATATAGGAATTGAAGCCATTGACATTAACATTCTTTAAATAATTTTATTATTTTTGATTACATTCTTTTTATTGAATTTTGGATACTTGGAATATCCTGTCCCTTTACTGAGAGAGACAGTCGAGCATTAAAAAATCCTGTTTTTGTGGAGAGTTTGAATGGTAAAACATATTTGCCTTGATGTTGAAGTGGTGATAATACTGGTAGGAATCAGTTGTGGTCACCCATTATCAAATCCTAAGTTATTAAATTAGTTAACCCAAAGTTTGTGTGGCACATATATGTATGATTGATGCTCTATAATTAATCAGTTTTCTTTTATATGTGTGATCAGAAAATAGTTCTTTCTTTATAATTCATGTATTTTTCCACTTTCCTGACAAAAGAAGTTCTCGTGGTACTCTAAGGGGCTATTCAATGATTAGGGAATTTTGGACGGTGATTTAAGAATAATATACTTGTAAATATCTAGTTTGGTATGTTGAGTGTGTGAAGAGGGTTCAAGTTCCTTTTAATTATACCATGTGCTCAAGCATTCAAGCAAGGCCTGGTAGTCTGCTTCTCATGTGCTTTGATCCATAGATTTGGGATCCACAGACCACAAACATGCATATATAACTCTCTGAATCTAGATTCTGGGACTTATTGTGAGGCTTATCCTGAATAATAATGCCCTTGCAGACTAGTAGTTTGATGAGGTTGATTGATTTATAACACGAAAATGTAACCATTCAGTTTCCTTTTTAATTATTGGTGGGGGACTTGAGTTTCAGAGATTTCATTTTCTTTCCTATGAATTAATTACTGATGATGTTCAGCTAACTTGATGACAAAGTCTGAAAGTCATGCTAGAATGCTAGATGATATCATACACTTTTTTTTTCTTCCATTGAGCACTTGAGCACATATAGACTTTTTGATATGTTAATGTGCACATAATAAACTGCAAACTCAAGAGAGTTGGGTTACGTTTGTGGAAATTAGCTCCTATATTCTCAAGATCGGGATTTCAAATTAAAATCATGATATAGCTAGAAAATTCGAGGGATTTTTTTAAAACGATAAGGAACTAACCTTTAATTTGGTGAGAAATCTTGGACTCGTAACCCAATCGACAAGAACAATAAAAAATTAAACAGTGAGACTTGAATACTTGATTTTTAACCTAAGTGATCGAATGAGCAGCCAGACAGATGCAATAATCGAACTTGGAAGCTCTCAACATTCTCTCATGACTCCTATCACTAGGTCACCAAATGTTAGGCGAGGGAATACTTACAATGGGAATATATAACATGAACTTTAGATAAATAAATTATTTAAAGAAAAGAAACGGAATGACGTGGTGTGCTTGGGTTGGTGTCTTGGTGATGGACCCGATTTTTGCCAAACCGTTTGATTGTGCTGCTGGGCTCTTATTGGGTTTCTTGCCAACTTTGGAGGAAAGATATGGGAAGATTTTGGTGATAGATCGCGATCATCGATGGATTCACATTCACTCACTCACTCATTTGGAGTTAGACAAACAGGCTTAATTGATAAACCATTTTCACGCCATGTACTGAATTTGCAGGGTCCAGACTTATCTGTCATGAAAGAACCAGCTAGCCAACCATTCTCCTTCCACTTGGCTGTCTACTAGCCATGCCATCTGGCATCGACATTGGGTAAGTACTAGTACATATCTGGATTATATATGAAGAATCATATATCAAATTATATTCAATTCCTACCAAATAACTAATGTATGATTCTTTGTGGTCGTTAGGTTTGAGATGTTCACAAATCACAATGCATTGATTATTATCACACATACTAAGTTTCGACCACAAAAGAAAGCACACGTATATAATTAGTTGTATGTTTGTCATAATCCTACTCCTACATCATTGTTCCATATACCCTAGAAATGATATCATTATCATTGACCCAGTGAGGCTCCACTAGGGGGTCAAGATGGGGGTACCCTTGCCCAAGAAAAAGGAGGTACGCTCGATAGACCCAAAAAAACTCAAATTCAGCTATATGACAATAATAACTGAATTTAGTTAGAATGCACCAAAATTGATATAGGGACTAAATCCATCTCAAAGGCAGTGTATAAAAGCCAATGAGCATGAAGATACCCTAGAAATGATAAAAAAAAATATATATTTTGGTATACAAGTAGTTTTGCTAGTTCCAAATAATGTAAGGATTCTCAATATTTGTTAGGAATTAAGTCATGTATATAGGTACAAGTGACATAGAGATTGGTATAGCAATGTATACATAGTTAATTGGTAGAGAAAATATAGGATAAGGAACCGGGTTCAGTTCATGGTTTCAAGGATTGCTTAAGACCGAACCGGATCGATCAATCCACCCCGGTTTGGCGGTAGATCGAAATCGAGCTCGAGCTCGGGCTTCTTATTTTTGGACTTGGACTTCTCCCCAAATACTTGAAGTGGCCCAACTTGTTGATGGCCCAAATTGAAGGAAGCTCGCTACTGCTTTAAGTGAAACGCAACGTTTGGAGTTTGACCCTCTATATATACTCGCTAGCTCGTCTTGTGAGCTCATTCGCAACCCTAGTGAGCTAGCGTCGCTTCGAGAGAGTTCTCAGGAAAAGAGAGAGAGAAAGAAAGAGAGAGAGAGAGAGAGCGAAGTCGGAGAAGGAGATCTCCGGTGAAGGCCAAGCGGTGGAGTTCAAGGTCGGAGTTGAAGGCGACGATCCTTGCTCGTTGAGATCTGTGGTGGCATCTTCCTAAAGCTTCATCCAGAAGCTTTGTGTAGCCTTTCAGGGGGCCGAAACCCTAAATCTTCTCTTCTTCTCTAGATCTCCTTGTAGTTCCTTGTTTCTGAGTTTCTTTGCCTTGTTGTGTGTACGATTGTAACCTCTCTTGAACTTGATTTTTGGATAGTGAATTTGAGACGATTCTCCTCACTGAGGCTCCACGGATATAGAGCTTGCTCAAACCGTGTAAACAAGATCATGTGTCCTTTACTGTTTTCTGCTATTTCTGTTTTTTTTTTTGTGTTCTTGAGTTGCTTGAGGGTTCAAATCATTACAATATTGTTAAGCGAAAGTAGTCGAGTGATAGCTAGAAAGTGGAAACAATAAATTAAAATTTATGGAAAAGAGTTTCATATAACTCTTGATCGAAGACAATAAAGTGCTTTCAATGCTTTACACATATGTTACTCTAAGTTTGCTTTGATATTATTAAAGTTCATGAGCCAATATTGATAGAGGGGTACCCTTATATCTAAATGATTAATAATTCGTTTCGATACCGGTTTAAACACGGTCTATGAGAACTTAACACGGCCTATGTCATTATCAGCATTTGTGAAAGAAACCGTACGATCGACATTCGGGCATCTAGTAAACAGTTAAGCCTCAAAAGTGATACCTAAAGGTCTCTGATTCGACTCTGACAATGTTCTCACAAAAAAAAAAGAAACCGTACGATCGAGATAACCGCCACCAATTCCCATGACGCAGGCGGACCACATTAGTAGAGGTCGACCAGGTGTCGAATCTACACAGGCCATTTTGATTTCACGTGAACCAATCAACCTTCATCTACGTGTCACCGATACCGTGTCCCACAACCCACAAGTGGGTCATACTTGCTCGATCAATCTGATCGACTGATCTGGTGTGGGGCCTTTGTACAGTGAACCGATAGAAAAGATTGGTGATTGGTCATGTTGCCATGTTGGTAGTTATAAGAGAAAGCAACACGAGCCTTTGGAAGTGAGAGCCACGCAATCAAGTCCACATGGTCATGGCCATTGGCCACTCACAAGCTAGTGGTGTTGTCCATCTTAGATTGGTGGACTCCCAAAGATCTTTGGCTTTTGAGGTTGATGTAATTTGGGGGCCCATTTATTGTCTAAGATTTGTCAAAATGTTTGCCGTGTATGGTTTATATAGTTTATAATTAAGATGTTGGCGGTTTATTAGATTTAGTTGTGTATTTAATTATTATTGGGTGAATGATGTGATGGTTCATTGCTTATGTTAGGGCAAATATTTGGTACATTTATTTATCGCTTTTTTATTGGTTGAGATTTGATTCGGAGTAAATCATCCAAGCTAAATCATCCTTAATTAAAATTAATTGTACAAAACTCCTTCACAAGAGAAAAAGGGTCCAGTCTCAAGAAATCTGGGTGAGCGCGTTAACATTGGATATATGTCGTGTACATTCAAGGTATTGTTGAAGCGGACATACAATTCTTCAAAAGAGTCCGGTATCACATGATTAGCCAAACAATCTGCTACTTGATAACATTCTCGAAAACAATGACCAGAATTTGATCTTTGAAGTAGCGTAGGAGGCTGCAAATATCTTAGATAATGGGTGCAATTTCCTACGGAACAGTCTAAATTCATCTTGAATAATGATGATTTTGTCCAATTGGAGTTCACTGTTTCAAAGAGGGTCAAGCGATGCGCCGTCAATAACTTATATGGTGGCTAGCTATGCCTATTTTGCAAGCAAACTCAGCTGGAACATGACGTATTCATTTTAATCCATCAGCAAGATCACTACATATTAGCCCAACGGGGTTCCATCCTAAAACCAATTGACAATAGGAGGAGTAATCCGCTGAGTTATATATTAGTCCAATTTACTCCCAACTTTCAGATGTGGGATGGACATATTCTAACATGTACTACATAAAAATGAACTTGATAAAGGAAAGACCAATCTAAACCAGAGGGGTCGGTCACTGATGTCATTCTCGGACACAACTGTTTAGCTTTCTAGGAAATTAAATACTCTTTTAAGATTGATTTGGATTCATAAGTTCATTTGCATGTCCTTGGGTTAAGAATTTGTTGTTTCTGCATATGGGGTGTTTTGGGTGGCCCACGGATATTTATTTGGGCTGGGCCTCGTACTCTTCTAGTTGGTCCATATGATTACATTGCCATCCATTCATATATTTTTGTAGGTGACAATACGTTTTAGACATAGGTTTTCTCCCATGGGCACATTTTTAAAATGCATATGAGAACACATATTATGCATGCTTGTAAATTTATAAACATTAATAACGTAAAGTAGGCGTTTTAATAAATCTTATTATTCCATTTAGAAAAACCTTTTTTTAACCCTTTTTAAAAATAACCTAAAATAATTAAAAAGCATGAGGTGTCATATTTTTTTCGGATGTTCGTGGATTTATGGGGCTCGAACCTGCTTTGCAAGAAACAGTCCTGACTATTTTCGTGTCTTCACGGACCCTGCTCTAGGTCACAAGGTGGTGGTAAATCGTGGAATGTACAACTCCAATTACGAGAGAACCCAAGGTACATGTTTGCACTCAAAGAGTATTCCCTATCCATTGTCTATGCTCCGGAGACAGTATGAGCCATGAGGTGGCATGTTGATACAAATAAAATAACATCATTTAATTAGAGTATATATATTCGAATCAAATACTGGTCCAAGGTGGCCGGCAAGTACCATATGTGGACTAGCTTGTATTATCAGATCATTACGTGTCGCTTGTTGACACACTCCACCTGCTTCTCTAATTCCTCCTCATGTATGACTCATCACATTGCTGATGTACCCTTGCCTGACAAATATACGCATTACATTCAAAATATTATCATACTATATATGTACGTATAGTGGGCTCCGGTCTTTTTTCAATTAATATTATATACTATGCATACCAACATGAATAAAATTTTAATATTCCATCTTATATAAACATATACATTTTGCAGAATTTATACGTACATTATATTATACTTCACGGATTGAAAAAGAAAATAACATCAACTTGCATTAAGCATTTAGCACATAGATGATAGAGAATGGACTAAACAAAACACAATTCACACGATATTCAACACAAGTAAATTTCTGAAAACTGTCACAGACTTCTTTTCTATTGAGTATGTGAAGATAACAGAGACGAGTGATTATATCTGATCACCCTATTACATATATATACTACATAATCATAACTGCCACTAACTGCATATACTTGACAGTTAATTAACTACTTCTGACAGCAATTACAGACTTCATTTGACGCCATATAACATACTATATTACATGCTTATATAAACCATACTTATACTTTCATTCACTCCCTTAAGTGTGGTTTATAAATTTCATTCCAAGCTTCTGTCTAGCAAGAGGCTTTGTCAATATGTTTGCCAACTGGTCATTCGTGTGGACATTTTCAACCTTAATCTTCTCTTGTTCCACACAGTCTCTAATGAAGTGAAACTTTGTGTCAATATGTTTACTTCTATCATGAAAAACTGGATTCTTTGAGAGAGCAATAGCAAAGACATTGTCTATCTTCAACAGAACATTGCTCACTTTCTTGTCTTCAACTTTTCCACCAAAGTTTTCAGCCAAATCCCCTGACATGCGCGTGCTGTGGCTGCCATGTACTCTGCTTCACATGAAGATAAAGCCACAACTCGTTGCTTCTTTGATGTCCAGGAGATAGCTTTGTTTCCATAGAAGTAAATCACACCGCTGGTGCTTTTTCTATCATCAATATCACCAGTAAGATCACTATCACAATACCCTATCAAACTTGCCTCCTCGGTACTCTTCTTGTATGAACATCCAAGTTTTAAAGTGCCCTTCACATACCTGAGAACTTTCTTGAGGGCCTCCATATGTGACTCTCTTGGTTCTTCCATAAATCGGCTCAAGACTCCAACACTGTAACACAAGTCTGGCCTGGTGTTCACAAGATACCTGAGACTCCCAATGATGCTTCTATATAGCGTTGCATCAACTAACTTCTCCCCTGGATCATGCTTACTTAGTTTGACCCTAGGCTCCATTGGAATGACACACGGATTGCAATAATTCATACTCACCATTTGTAGGATTTTCTTGGCAAAGCTCTCCTGGCACAACTGAATTTCTGCCTCAGTTTGTACAACTTCTATGCCAAGATAATAACTTAGTAGCCCCAAATCACTCATGTCAAATTCTTTCTTCATCTCACTTTTGAAGGACATGATTGCTTCTAAACTCGATCCAGTTATTACTAAGTCATCAACATACACCCCTACAATCATGGTTTCTTTGCTGCCCTTCCTTGTGTACAAAGCATGTTCACACTTGCATCTTTCAAATCCCATAGACTTTAAACTGTTGTCTAACTTGGAATTCCAGGCACATGGGGCCTGTTTCAGGCTATACAAGGCCTTATTCAGTTTTAACACTTTGTCAGGATGCTTCTTGTCAATAAAACCTTCTGGTTGTTTGACATACACTTCTTCTTTTATCTCTCCATTCAAGAACGCAGTCTTCACGTCCATATGATGAACTTCATACCTCTTTGTTGCAGCAAACGCTAGGAGTGTCCTTACAGTTTCAAGTCTGGCCACTGGTGCATACACCTCTTCATAATCAACACCAAACTTTTGTACATATCCCTTTGCAACCAACCGAGCCTTGTGTTTCAGAACTTCTCCCTCAAGACTCTTCTTCACCTTAAAGATCCATCTTAATCCTATGGCCTTATGCTGTTTAGGGAGATCAACTAGTTCCCAGGTGTTGTTCTTGTTTATGGATGCTAATTCAGCTTCCATGGCCTTCTTCCACTCAACTTCAGTTGCTGCATCTTCATACTTTGTAGGCTCTTCACTGGACAGAAAGCATAAACCTACTTCCTCTTCCATCTCATGTGTCTCATCATAGATTTCTTGAATGGATCTAAAACTTTTAGGAGTATGATCATAAGCCACGACATAGTTCCCACTGTCAACTGAACTAGGAGACTCATCTACACTTTGATCATTGGAGTTATGAAAGCCACGAGGTGAAGAAGATGGAGTTTGGACAAAACCTGTAATATCAGAGTTGACATCTTCTTCCTGATGTGTTTCTTCTCTGTCTGTTCTTTCTTCTAGGACACTAAAACTCTGAAAGTCTCTCATCTCCTGATCATCAGCTGTGTCTACAATCCAATTCACATTCTCAGATTCATCAAACTTCACATCTCTACTTATTATGATCTTGCCACTCTTGTGATCATAGAATCTACATGCCTTGGAACCATCCTCATAGCCAATGAACATGACTTTCTTACTTCTGTCTTCTAGTTTAGACAAGTGTGGAGTAACATCCTTCACATAAGCCACACTCCCGAACACCTTAAGATGGTGTATAACAGGTGGTTTCCCATACCATTCTTCATAGGGAGTACTAGACTCATTTCCTTTCATAGGAGATCTGTTCAGCAAGTATACTACAATGTGTACAGCCTCGCCCCAAAATTCTCTAGGCACTCCCTTAGACTTCATCATGCACCTAGCAGTTTCAACCACCATTTGATTCCTCCTTTCTACCACACCATTCTGTTGTGGCGTGTAGGGTGCTGTCAAAAACCTTCTCAACCCTTCCTTCTTAGCATACTCCTTGAATGCATTTGAGGTAAATTCCCCTCCTCTGTCTTTTCTAAGTGCCTTAAGTTTCATTTCTTTTTCAATTTCAATGGCAGACTTAAAACTCATAAATTTAGACAGTGCATCATCTTTGCTTTTAAGGAATTTCACCCACATATATCTAGAGAAATCATCTACTAGGAGCAGAAAATATCTGTTACCTCCAATAGATGGAGGAGAAATAGGGCCACAAAGGTCTGCGTGCACTAGTTCCATGGGCTTCTCGGCTCTGTATGTTGCTGAATGTGGGAATGGTGATCTATGATGCTTTCCCACAACACATCCATCACACAATTGGTTGACCTGCTCAATCTCTGGTAGACCATCCACCATATTCTTCTTTGCCAACTTACTCAGTGCTTTGAAGTGTAAGTGGCCATATCTTGCATGCCACAACCAACTCTGATTTTGCAACTTGGACAACAAGCAAGTTTTCTTGGTGACTTGAAGGTCTAGAGCGTACAGTTTGTTGGATTGCATCGTTACTTTTGCAACCAACTTTCCTGACTTTGAGTACAACTTCAGTAATCCTTCATTAATTACTGTCTTGCTTCCATTTTGATCTAACTGTCCTAAACTAATTATGTTTGACTTGAGTTGAGGAATGTAGTAGACGTCTGTCAGGGGTATGTGTTCTCCTCCTTTGCTTGAGAAAATAACAGACCCTCTGCCTGAAATTGTTGTGACAGACCCATCTCCAAATCTGACTCTTCCTCCTACACTCTTGTCTAAATCAGTGAAGAAATCTTCATTCCTTGTCATGTGGTTACTAGCCCCTGTGTCTAGATACCATTTACTGAAGTCTCCTTCATTCAATCCTTCTGAACTCATCAGATTATACTGCAACTGTCTCTTCTGAAACTCTTCTTCCAAGACAAGTAAGGTTGGCTCTTCTTCATCACTTTGCTTCATGATCAGATTTGCCTTCTCCTCTTTTGCTTTGGAGTCACACTCGTTTGAGAAGTGTCCCATTTCACCACACGAGTAGCACTTCACTTTGGACTTATCAAACTTTCTCTTTTGCCTTTGATTTCCATCCTCTTTCTTGTGTGCATCTCCCTTGCTTTTGCCTTGGTTTGCTTCAAATTTCTTGCTGCAGTCACCCTGATATTTCTTCTCCTTTCCCTTTCTTTTCTCTTTGGCCTTCCACTCAGCCCGGGTCAGGAGTGCATTATCTAGTGTTTTATCACCAAATTCTTGAATCCTTTCTTCATGTGCTTTCATGGATCCAATTATCTCATCAACTGTTTTGGTCTTAAGGTCACAGAATTCTTCTATGGTACGGTGGATGCAATTTGTATGAATTTGGACAAGTAGATCTTAAGAACTTCTTCACTACACGTTCTTCATCAAGATTGTTACCTAATCCTCTCAATTTACTCACAACAGTATTGATTTTGAAGAAAAATCATCTATACTTTCACTTTCCTTCATTCTTAGGCCTTCAAATTCTTTTAGAAGAGTTTGTGTACGTACCTCTTTGATCCTATCTGCGCCTTCATTCATCATTTTTATCATGTGCCATACTTCCTTGGCGGTTCTGTCCCCTAATTACACCATCATATCTTCACTGATTGCTTGATATATGGCTGCAAGTGCAAGTTTGTCTTTCTTGCTATCGGTTATCTCATCTTCTTCAACAGCCTCGAAGACTCCTTGTGCAGACATGAGGATTTTCATTTTTATAGCCCATGCTGCATAGTTTGTTTTTGTGAGCGTAGGATATTGAAACGAGATATGTCTTTCACCATAGATTTTCATTCCTTCATTATGTGACTCCTTACTCGTGTTTGAATCTTCTGCATCTTTATCTTTTGCCATAATCTTCATACACGCTCTGATACCAAATGATAGAGAATGGACTAAACAAAACACAATTCACACGATATTCAACACAAGTAAATTTCTGAAAACTGTCACAGACTTCTTTTCTATTGAGTATGTGAAGATAACAGAGACGAGTGATTGTATCTGATCACCCTATTACATATATATACTACATAATCATAACTGCCACTAACTGCATATACTTGACAGTTAATTAACTACTTCTGACAGCAATTACAGACTTCATTTAACGTCATATAACATACTATATTACATGCTTATGTAAATCATACTTATACTTTCAATAGATACTCCGTATATATTTTCTTTTTGGGAGAGTTTAATGAAAAGTTGGAAAATAATAAATAGCACCTCGAGGGCAAGGGTCAAGGGATGACTGGATGGCAGGATGAGTATGCACAAGATCCGATTAGAAGGGAGAAGGCGGTTTACAGGTTTCTCTCGGCGCTCTGAACGTGTCTACAGAATATGCAGGCATTTGCACACGCTGCCCATATGCAACTTACGTGTTCTCTCTGACTTTGCATGGTCAACTCCAACTATACCTGGAGTATTATACAGGTGTAGCTAGGGCTAAATATCAGTTTAAAATCGAATTGAAAATAAAAATTTAGTTTAAAGTAAACTAAAAATGAAAGTGAATTGGTTCACTTTGATTAGATCGTGAATTATAAATGTCTGGGAAAGAGTTTTGATTTTATCAGTTTGTTATAAATAGAGGATTATTTTTGTAAAATTTAAACCGAACTAAAATTTTACAAAAAGTGAACCAAAATTGTAATTCGGAAAATTTCTAAAGCAAACCAAATAATAACATCTTTACGTACGAGCACACAAAATTAATGTTATGTATATATGGCGCAGTCTTTTACTAAAAATTAATGTTATGTATATACGCCGTCAAGCCAGCTGGCATGTACATCTGCCGCCAAGCCAGCTGGCTTAGCTTTATACACCACGATGATCGATGATTTCGAGTCGGTTTCTACCAAAAACAAAGAAGTACGAGTCGGTTTAGAATTTTAGAACCAGCCTATATAGACAGTCTTTCAAAATACATATAACTTGTGTGGCGTTATTTCCTCTTCCAATACTCTCTTCTTCTCATGCAACCTCATCAATATATAACTCCCACCGTAATTTACCTCCGCCCTACTCCCGACTGCCGCCACGTGGTACCCACGCACCATGAGCTCAGAGCCCCAGCCGGAGACAGAACAAGAGCCATTCCCGGCGTTCTACGAGCGGTGGATCAAGCAACTCCAGGACCACCTCCAACGCCTCGTCGTCGGCACCTCCAACCAGCACCAGCAGCCAGAATTACTCCACTCTAAAACCATCGCCGCCGACCTCACCGCGCACCACAGGGCCTACTACACGGCCAAATGGGCCGCCGCGGGCCGCAAGGTCGACGTGCTGGCCTTCTTCAGCCCGCCCTGGCTGAGCCCACTAGAGACTGCCCATCTCTGGATAACGGGCTGGAAGCCGTCGATGGCGTTCCGGATGGTGGAGTCGTTGGGCCGGACGCGGGCCCCTTTGACGAGCCTGGCCCAGTTGAACGAGGAGCAGCTCAAGAAGGTGGAGCGGCTCAGGCTCAAGGTCAAGTTGGAGGAGGATAAGGCCGAGGGAGATATGGAGAGGCTACACGTGTCCCTTGCCGGTAAGAGGATGCTGGAGCTGGCTAGGGTGGCCGACCGGAGTGGTGGAGGAGGAGAGGCGGAGGTGGAGGGGCTGGTGGCGGGGGTGGGGAGGGTGGTGAAGGCGGCGGATATGGCGAGGCTCGCGACTCTCATGGGGTTGCTTGAGGTGTTGACTCCTAAGCAGGGTTTGGACTTTTTGGCGGTTTTGTCGATGTTGTTGCTTCAGCAGAGGAAGTGGGGCCGCCAGAGGAGGATGGCCCATGATGGAGTTAACTAGCGGCCCAGTGGGCCACGGCCCATCTCTTTCTTTGGGCCTACGACTTTTGGTCTCCATACGTGTATAGTGGTTGACATGAGTACCATGACTTGGAGTCATGATAATGGACAATGTGAGTTCTGTAGTATCACATTATGAGGCTATAACAGAAGTTTGTACATTACTTTCTTAAGATTTCATGCTTTACGTACTATATTAGTTTTAATAGCAACTCTTGGGATTTTCGTAACCTGGTCTTTTCTCGCCTAGTCGCCTAATGGGCAAAACCCATGCGAAGAAGAGTATCGGTGGCTTAGTTTTGTGATGAGCTTAGAAACTTTATTGATAAGTGACAGCGCCACCAATTGTATAAAAAATAACTTAATAATAAACTGGGCATACAATACAAGGATTACAAGCTCACATTATTGTAGTGGTGAGAAATTATTGCTAGACATGGACACGTGGAGTTGGCTAGTGCGCGCAACAAGATCAAAGAGAAGTGAACCATATGTCAAAGTCGGTGTGCTAATACAGACGAAGGTAGAAGATTTTGCCATAACAAGCTCCATACTTGATTACCATAGCAAACAATTCTTCAGGACAACACAGTGATCTTCAAACTCAGAATTCAAGAACCTCGCCAAATCAGAACTTGTTTTTTAAAACATGGCATGTTTTGCACACACGCACACACACAAAAATATATATATATATATAAATGTTACTTCGTAGATTATTTTCGTACGAATCATTGTTCCCCGCCAAACAAAATCCCTCGTGGGTGTATAATTATTAGGATATAATATCTTCTTTTATAATATTTTCCATATGTATAGAATATTCTGTATATCTTTAGCTTGGGCTCCAAGGATTAGTTTGTATATAAACCCTTTCAGGGTATTCTATTGAATACAAGATAACATTTACACAAATATCGTATCTTCACATGGTATCAGAGCATAATACGATCCTTTATTTTTTTCAAACCCTAAAATTCTTTCACGATGACCGACGGTGATCCATTGGCTGCCACCACGGGCGTTGCAACTCCAGCCATCTCTTCCGAACTTACGGGCGTCACCACCGGGCTAGTCACGTCGACGATCCCGCCAGCCATCACAACCGTTGTTCGCGAAGAGGCATCACAACACAAATCCGACGGTGCCCTCCTCGCTACGGCATCGGGTGCATCGGTCCCATCGCTTGCTTTTCCGACTCTCAATATCAAGTTGGAACACACAAATTATGTTCTTTGGCGTCATACGATCAAGTCATCGCTTGAGGCTTACAATGTTGATAGCTTCCTTCTACTCAACAATGCACCGTCTGAATTTCTTCCTGTTGCATCGGGATCTACAACACCTCTTATTCTCAATCCATTGTTTGCTGATTGGACTCAAAAAGACAGGTTCATTCTTTTATGGATTCGTTCTATTTTATCTACACCTTTATTAGCGCATGTTGCTCGCGCCAAGACCACTCTTGAGGCCTGGGCTATTCTCGAGCGCATGTTTTTTGCCCAAACTAGGGCTCGTTCTATGTTTCTCAAACATCAGATGCAAAACTTGGCGAAAGGCAATTTGTCTATTCTTGAATATGTGGAAAAAAAGCGGAGCTTTTCTGATGCTCTTGCTGAATGTGGCTACACTGTTTCTGATCATGACTTTATTGAATATATTCTTAACGGGTTAGATTCGTCATACTCTGCGTTTCTAACTGCGTATAATATGCAACGACATCCTATTTCTTCCGATGAATTATTTGGTCTCTTGTTACAAGAAGAAGAGCGTATTAATGCAGCCAATCAGCCTGCTCTTTCGGATTCATCTCTCTCGGCCAATGTGGCCAATCGAGGCTCTCGTTCTCGCACCAACTCGTCCCGATCTGATCAGGGGTCCGACACCGGCTCCTCTTCGAACCGCTTTACGTGTCAACTTTGCTCCATACCTGGCCATGAGGCGATAAATTGTTGGCAGCGTCAAAATTTCACGGATTATCCTCCCACGAACCCCAATTACAGCACTCGGGGCGTTCGTGGCGGGCGCAATGGCCGAGGTGGACGAGGCGGTCGAGGCCGTGGAGATTCCCGTTCCTCTACTGCTGGACGAGAGGATTACAATCAACAACATCACACTGTTGCTCCGCAATCCAACTACATACAACAACAGCCTCGGTATTCATTTCAAATGGGCAATTCGCCCTCTACTCTTGTTGATCCCAATTGGTGCTTTGATACGGGGTCCAACGCTCATGTCACCGCTGACTTTGGTAATCTTTCTGTGCATTCTGATTACACTGGCAATGATGGTTTACAAGTAGGCAACGGTATGTCTCTTCCTATTACGCATTTGGGTCATCAAACTTTACCTGCCTACCTTAAACCCATTCAATACATAATATACTTTTTGTTCCTCAAATAAAGAAAAACCTAATTAGTGTTTCTCAATTAACCAAGGATAATAATGCTTACATGGTTTTTTACCCTACTTGTTGTTTTGTGAAGGACAAACAGGGGCGAACACTCCTCAAAGGAACCGTTGACAACGGGCTTTATCACTTGGCACCCCCTCGGTCGACTACACCATCTCCTAAAGCCTTCCTTGGTGAAAGAACCACTCTTCAAACTTGGCATGAGCGTCTTGGTCATCCCCATGAGTCTATTTTTCGTCGTTTAGTCTCTAAATTTCAGTTACCTGTGTCATTGAACAATTTGAATTCCGTTTGTGAGTCTTGTCAACTTGGGAAGAGTCGTCGTCTCTCTCTCCCTAGTACTCATATTTCTAGTTCTTCACCTTTTGATTTAGTATACTCGGATGTTTGGGGGCCTTCCCCAGTTACTTCATTTAATGGCAATTCATATTTTCTTATTTTTGTGGATGATTACACTAAGTTTGTATGGATTTATTTTCTCTCCCAGAAATCTCAAGTCTTGTCTCACTTTCAACTATTTCAAAAGATGGTTGAAACTCAATTCTCTACAAAAATCAAGCAATTCCAATCGGATTGGGGGGGGGGGGAGAATATCGTCCTGTTTCTCATTATCTCCAAACACAGGGTATCCTTCATCGTGTGTCATGTCCTCATACTCAGTCTCAAAATGGGGCAGCCGAGCGTCGTCATCGCACTATTGTTGAAAAGGGTTTGGCTCTCTTATCTCATTCTAACTTACCATCTTTGTTTTGGGAGCATGCCTTTCATACATCGGTTTATTTTCATAATAGAACTATTACTCCAATCTTAGACTACAAGTCACCATTTGAGGTTCTGTATCGCAAAATTCCCGATTACTCTTTTCTTAAGAGCTTTGGTTGCTTATGCTACCCCTTTTTTAAGGCCTTAATTATATGGCTAACAAGCTTGAATTTAGATCTTCCCCTTGTGTATTCATCGGTTATAGTTCTAAACACAAGGGTTATTTGTGTCTTCATGTTCCTACACGTCGGGTCTATGTTGCACGCCATGTCATTTTTGATGAAACAACCTTTCCTTATCCCCTCCATGCTCAAACTCATGACATTCAACCTCCACAAACTCAGCCACAATGCCCTTCTCCTTCGCTCCTTAAACTAGCCGCGTCACCGTTGCATCCAGTACAAAACTCGGTCCAAGTCTCGGCCGAGACTCAGACCGAGTTTCTCCCTGCATTGCCAAATCAGTGGCTTTTATGGACCAAATAACCATTTAAAGCCTCTGGCCGGTTACGGATGAATTGAATTGAGCAAATCGGCCAGTTTTGGTAGTGAATTCAACTCAATCTGCAGAGTAAAAAATCATTTCTGGAGGTGTCATGACATGATGACAAGAGCTAAGCTGAAAGATCTAGGCAATGGGCATTAGCAATGAAGACACATGTGTGCTTTGCAATAGAGGGTGCCAAGAAACTAGTGAGCATCTTTGGTTCACTTGTGAGTTCTTCACGAAAGTGCTCCAAAAGGTACTACAGTGGGCTAACATTTGGAGAATATCAACAAATATAGATAATTGGCTCAGTCAAACGAGGCGGTTTTTGGAGAATATCAACAAATATAGATAATTGGCTCAGTCAAACGAGGCAGTTTGGAAGGAAAAGCTCAGTGATGTTCAATGCCTGGAATGCTGCCCACTGCGTGGTCATGTACTACACATGGGCTGCGAGAAATAAAGTGATTTTTGTTGGAGAAAATTGTATCAGATGAATGTGCAATTATTTGTATTAATCATCTGCGAAATTGTGTTCTTGCAAGATGGAAAAATAGAAACAGGGAGAGTAGGAGATAGATGCAGCGTATAAGACTTATTTGAGTATGTACTTTCTAGGTTAACCTAGATTTTGTAATTATTTTCTTAAAATGAATGAATCACCCCTTTTCATTAAAAAAAATCCCTTTTCCAACCATCTCCATCATTGGATTAGCACTTATACATTTATTGGAAATTGAAAGATACATTAATAGAGATTACAATTTTACATACAAACCCAATACACATTGTATGATGGAGTATATACCAAAAGTTATTAAGCACATGTCAAACGTTGTGCATACTGATACACTTTTTTCCCGAATTATACTTTCAGCAACCACGATGTTCGAAGCAAGATCTTGTCACTCATCAACATAGAGTTATAAAACTGTCAATTGTTCATGGAGAACAAGCCCTTGGAGTTACAACAGCAAGAAGAGGAGTCCTCCTCCTTGTTGTAATGCCCGGTAGTTCTTCCATCTCCACAATCTCCCTTTCCACTCCAAATTGCAATTTCCAATCAAATCGCAGCAGAAGATTCGCCATAGCAAGCTCCATGTTTTCAATGGCGAAAGATTCCCCTGGACATCCCCGCCTTCCAGACCCAAAGGGTATCATCGCAAAGTCTGATCTTGATGCGTTTGTCGACGAATTCAAGAATCTCTCAGGGCAAAACTTCTCAGGCTCATCCCAATGTCTAGGATCTCGCCCGATTGCCCAACCATTGACGAATAACAAGGTTCCAACTGCAATATCATAGCCATTGATTTGTGCATCTTTGTATGATTCTCTAGGAGATAGTAATGAAGCCGGAGGATGTAATCTAAGAGTCTCTTGTAAGACTGCTTTTAGGTACACCATGTTCTTCAAATCTTCCTCCGTTATGACTTGTTTGCCCTTTGAGGCTTCCTTGATCTCTTGTTGTAGCTTCTCTAACACTCCATGGTTCACCAAAATCTCTGACATCATCCATTCTAGTGTAGTTGAGCTTGTTTCGGTTCCTGCCGAAAACATATCCTATAGGAAAAATGAAGAAGAATAGTGATTTGAGATTTGTATATTAGAGATTGACAAGCTCTAAAGACTAGAATGGTACTTACAAGTAGGATAGCTTTGATGCTTTCTCTATCAATGGACATTTTCCCACTTACATCACCACTTTTTTGAAGGTCAAGCAAAACTTCAACAAAATCACTCTTTTCTTTCCCATTATGATCTATAGAATGTTTTGCAAGTACTCTCTCAAAAAAATCATCAAGGGTCTTAATCACCTTTTCCACCTTATCACTATCACCGGTAAACCTATCAATCCAAGCCAACCAAGGTATAAAATCACCAACCGAAAACCTACCCATCAACCTTACAATATCCGTCATTAGCTCCCCAACATTAATCTCAAATCCCTCATCATCATTACCGTGGTGATCCCTTTTATTCTTCATCCCTATGGCCACTCTACAAATCACGTCATTGGTAAACAACAAGAACATCTCCCTCATATCGATAACAACAGACGATGTGGAAGAGTCCAATATCTTCCTTCTGATATCGTCCACCAAAGAAGCCACCTCCTCCTGCCTGACCCGAGTAAACGATTGAACCCTAGTGTTACTAAGGAGCTCATGAACACATATGCTTCTCATGTTCCTCCAATAGTCTCCATAAGGGGCGGCCACCACTCCCTTTCCATTGTAAAGGATCTTTGTGAAATTGCTCCACCGAGGCTTGGAGGAAAAGGCGACATCATGGGTTTTCATGACTTGTGAAGCTGCCTCCGCCGAGCTCACAACTAAGGTTGGCCTAGATCCAAAGTGAAGCAACATGACGTCGCCATACTTTTGAGAAAGAGATTGGAGGCTTTGGTGTGGTAATTTGCCAAGTTGGTGGAGGTTTCCGATTAGGGGAAGCCTTGGGGGCGAAGGTGGCAAGTTCCTCTTCGTCTTGGAGGAAAAGAGTTTGTATCTATGGATCAAGAGGAAGATGATCGAGGGGAGGAGGATTGGAATGGCATATTGCAAAAGGAGGATAAAATCAATTCTTGGCATTTTGCTTGTTTACCTCTTCTTCGCCTAGATGAGGTGCATTATGGGTTCACAATGCCTATCAATTTATAGAGTATACGCAATGTGTAAATTTGTAATAATAATACTTAAAAGAGAGAGTTTCTAACAAAAGAATACATAAAAACAAAATTTGGCCGGCTTACCTTGCATTAATTGCGTGCACAAGTAGCATAAAAGGACATGTATGAAAAAAGATATATATGGATCCGTGAAGGATATCCTTTAGAAAAGGTCAAATTCTGTACTGTACTTGAGAAGCATGAGAAGTCAATATTTGTCATGTATGGGCAAACATGCCATCGATCATTTGAAACTCTTGACCGTTTAATTGAGCCTAAATTAAATTTAATTTGCCCGATGATCGATCATGTAATTGTGAACCAAAAAAATGGACGATTCATTGTTGTACCAGGCAGTGGTGAGCATTACAGATTTTCTTATGCGTTTATTATCGAAAAAGATCTTATCATAAACTTTAGTTGGACCCAAATAAAGTTTTAAGAATTTTTAATGACAAGTTAATATGTCAAAGATATTCCGATTACGTACACAAAATTAATTATTGCTGATTAATAAAATAATAGTAAGCATATGGTGACAGATACTGGATTTCTCTATCATGACAGGCAAACACGTACTCACAAGATAAATTAAAATAACATGAATGATTGCAACATTTTAAATTACTATTAAAACTAGATCTCCATCAAAACATAGAATAAAGTATGATTTTAATGAACATTTTAAACTTGCAAGTTTCAACCACATATGGACATATATATATTGAAGTATACACATTGAGGATCAATCAGGAAAAAAAAACTAAGGTATCCCTAAATGTTAATAAACCTCATGTTTACTATTTAGGGTTGTAAATGAATAGAACAAAGTGTTCGGTTTGGTTAAATTATGTTCATGTTTGACTCAATTTGTAAATTAACGAGCTTGAGCATAGTTTTAACTTTTAAGACTCGAGAGATTAATGAATTGAGCTTGATTGCAAGAAAATTCAACTCTTTTGTTTATGAATAAACTTGATTATATGCTCATGAGTAAGATCGCTTATATATTCATAACAAAATAGATGTCTAGATTATATATTTATGAATAAGCTCCATTATAGATATATAATATATGGCTTTAAAGCTACATAGTTTTTGTACGTGGTGTCTCAAATTATGTAGTTAATTTTTAGTTTCATACTTTGCTTGAATAGATGATTAGGGAAACGAGTTGTTCGTGAGTTTGTTTCACGAAGAAACTAAATGAGAGGCTCGCGAGTTAAGCTCAAGCTCGATGAGTATTTAAATGAACAAGTTAATTCAAATAAAATTTTAAGCTCGAACAAAACTCGCATTTGAGCTCGCCTATTTTTAATCGAACCGAGCTTGAACAATTATAAATTTGACTCGGTTCGATCAGTTAGATTACAGCCCCACCCGTATTGAGTTCAGCTTGACTCAATAGTAGTACTTTATACGTACCTACGCTTAGGTACATGTATTATGTACTATGAACATCTACGAAACTAACAAGGCAACAAGCTAGAGCTAGAGCTAGAAGGAGGTTAAAAAAAATATTTTTTATTTTTTTTAATATTTCCGGTTCCATGGTTCCGAGGAACCGGAACCGCCGGTTTACAAACCGGACCCAGGTCTATTCGAAGCGCTTATAATCCGCTCTTTGCCAAGGTTGCAAGTGTGGCAGACATGGACAACTAGTTTGACGCAACGAGGGTGGCATACTGATTTGATGCGTGTCGATCTTCCGTAAAATATTTGTGAGCTAATAGATAGGTAGAAAGACGTAAGTACATAAGTCAAGTATGAGATTTTATTCTAAACAGGGCTAAAATTGTCTACACCTAATGAGTTAATCCACATATTGTATATGATTTGGGTTGAACCTGAGATAGTTGCACTTAGGGGCGTGTTGAGACGTGTTGAGAGTATCACACATGGAAAAATACAACTAAAATTGCATATTGTTGGAGAACAAAAGGCAATCATCCCACATTGGAAAATAATACCAAATACCACTATATAAAGGAATTTGAAACCCAACCCAATGACTTAAGCTTTTAGGTAAAAAAAGGTGAATCCTAACTTTATATGCTAAGTGGTTAAAATTTCCCGACATGTCACCCGTTTCCCTAGAATTTAACACATACTATCTAATGAGTTACTCCACTTAGTCGGGTCACGGGTCGACCAGCTTGACCCATTTTACTAAGTCAATCGGGTCAACAATGATTTTTTTCACCTAAAAAATTGAATTTTTAACCTAATAACATACTTTTTTTAAAAACTCGTCGGATTTGCGGGTCTACCCGTAAATCCAACAATTTTTTATAAAAAAATAGTTTATACATTAATAAAATTATAAATATTTATATTTTTTAAAAAATATTGTCCTGCGCGGGTTTGACCCGACCCGCGACCCGCAAAATAAAAAAATTCAACCCACAACCCAACCTACACGAGTCACGGGTCGACCCGCATTCCACAAATTACGATTCGGGACAGTGTAAGTCGCGGACAACCCGACCCGTTGAACACCCCTACTTATAAAGCTCGTTACCACACAATCGCAAATAAATATGCGCACTGGACTTTCCCAAAAATTACATAACAAATTGTGAATCAATCTCTTGTACAACATCCAATATGTGCAGAACTCCACCAATCCATCGCGAATTACTCCCGCCGTGGCCGCCAGACTCTCCTACCATCAGTATTAAGTTTGACTCAGTCCTCAAATGGCCGGCTCCAAGAAAGTGGTACTTATACCAGTTTAATTTCCGATTTTAACTTCAGTTGTTCTTTTTAGTTTCTAGGGTTTCTTATACCAGATCACTGTCATGCTTCGCTGCTCCTTATACTGAGATTCCTAAAGGCTAAAGCCATTTGAATCGCTTGTCTTCAAACTTTCATCTTCAATCTCCTACTCTGTTCCTAAAAATCTCCAAAAGCCTTTGTTACCTTAAAATAATCCTCGTCAAAGTGTTGGTGAAAACTGATAACTTGAGGAATATTTCTATTCCCATTTTTGTTTATTTACTAGATCACAAAAGAAAACTTTGATTGACACTACAATGCCAAATCCCCAAATCCATAATCTCAACAAAAACATTGAAACAAATGTCCCCTTGTTTCCTTTTGGTTTTTACTTCTTTCACACAATAAATACCTGAATTCCACAACTGTGTTCAATTCAAAATACCAAAATAGAATGACCGACCAGAGAGACTTGTACTGAATCAAATGCTGAACAATAATAAACATCAAACATACAAGAGAAGGTCTATTAACCATCCCTTCCCTTCTCCAATCCCAGTCTTTAATTATGTATTTCCTCAACGTACAGCTGCAAACGGATTCCTCCTCCACTCAAGCGATTGGTACGAAGCCTTCTCTGATGATCTATCTGGCTTAATCCATGGCATCTTGTGCTTTGCCCACTTCTTCTTCTTTGCAACTACTCCCAGGTAGTCTCCTGAGTTCTGCAATCAAGAAATGAAAGTTATTTAGACATACAATACTATGTTTTAAGTTTTAGGGAAAAAAAAAATCACGGTTAAGTTTAATTTTAAGACCTTGAGGCATAGTCCATCTTCGACGTCGCAAATCGGATAGTCACTTGGGCAACAATATTCAGTTCCAGTGCAACAGACGGCGTTTGAGTACTCACAACATCCATAGATAAGACAGTAGCCATAAAATTCATAAATGCAACAACAGGTCTGATCAGCAGGGCAGTAAGAGAAGTCGCCACATTCGCTAGGTGAAGGAGAAGGAGGAGGAGGTGGTGGTGGTGGTGGTGGAGTAACTGGTGTTGGAGGTGGTAGAGATGGTGGTGGTGGTGGAGGAGGAGGGACTGATGGGGAAGGAAAAGGAGACGGCGAAGCAGCTGTCTTTGTTGGGTATGAAGCCATTGCATTGATTCCACAAACTCCATTTTCTGTTTCAGTGTTTCTTCTAATGTAAATGTAACCGTCCGCTCCCCAGCTCGTACCCCATGAGTTCTTTACTATCCAATAATCCTCGTCGCCTTCTGAGCCATAGCCAACTACTAAGACGGCGTGATCAATGTCATCTGGGTCGCTTGAGCAATCACCATCATATACACCCTGAATAAATCATCAGCTTTAGTATATATTGTTATAGAATAACCTTCTCACATGAGAAGTTGGGAGATAAAATAGACTAGTATATAAAGTCTATAGACTATCCACCAATTGATTTTAGAATGGAATCCACTGGACGACCCTCAGTTCATTAGCCCATGGAATTTTTATATATATGCATAGGTTGAAATAGTTACCCCAGTGTATAACTGAAAGTCCATGGTGGATGCATCTATACCAACACTAATGGGTTGGTTGACCGAAGCACAGAGGAGAGCGCTGTCTGAATCGTCGACATCTTCATACCCATCAATGCTCACAACTTTGTTTGCCTCCTAAAAGGATTTTTACAAATATAGAGGAATCATGTTAGAAAAAAGTGGTGAGATTGGATTTTGGGCAATTTTGAGATTTTAGTGGCCAAACCTTGGTTGAGTTACATGTGCCACCAAATCCTGAGGTACTTGTGTAAGGGTAATCGGATTCTGAATCGATTCCTCCGTTGTTGATGACCCATTCGAAAGCATAGTCCATGTAACCGCCTTCACATCCGTAGTTGGTTGAGTCACAATCGACGAGTTCTTGTTCTGATAAACTGATAAGCTCTCCTGTGCTGATGGCATTGATTCCTTCCATGGCTCCAGTTGATGAGAATGCCCAACAACTACCTGTTTCACAAGCCAACAGTGTGGATTTTATTGGACTGATTTTGCATCATCTTTACTGAATAAGCTCTCTCTAGCTCTGTATCTGTATGTTTGAGTTTGAACTGTGATTATTTCATTTATGCTTATGTGAAGTTTGCAGGGTTTGACTTTGTATCTTAAACAGAAATAGAGATTCAGGATCCTGATAATTGAATTTTTTTAAACTAATAGGCTGATTATCTGATAATCTAAGACATTAATAGAAAACGATTTATCTTCCAAATCTTGATGATCAGACTCATAGTGAGATCAAATCATTCCCCTATTTACATTCTCTTGACAAATTTTACTAGTCTTTCTTCAGTCTATAAGAACCACAAAATGCTGTTGTCAATTGATGTTTATAATCAAAGTAATGAGACTCTCAAAGACTCAAATCCAACCCTATGAATGTCCTTTGACCTTCATTCATATTCCAGATCTCATAGTCTCCATTTATTGCAAATTTTTGCATCCCAAAATACTCATTAAACCACATTTCTAATTTAAAATCAGATTTGATCTCATCAGCCAATAAAAAGAGGATAATATGATAGTAAATCGACTTACCACAACTGCCTTGATCCTTAATCCCAGTGACAGCACCTTTCTTCCTCCAATCCAAAGAAGAAGGCGCGTCACAAGACTCGACTCTGTTACGCCCCATTAGCCTATGTTGCTGCTTTACATTCTTATGCCTCGGCTTCTTCACCTTCGAAAGGTAAGTCGCCTTAAACTCCTCATTGCTCATGTCAGCAAACTTATTAAGCCCAACAGTGTGTCCACCTGCTGAGCTTTTCTTGGAGTTCTTCTCAATCACATACTTCAAATTCCTCTTGAAATGCTCGAACCGCTTTGCCATCTCCTCTGCGTGCTTGTAAGTCTTCCCATGATTCTCCCTCCATTGCTGGAAGATCTGTGCAAGCCTCTCCTCTGAGCCCAAGTCCTTGGGATCGTAGCCTGTGATCGAGTATCCGCTTGGAAGGGCCTGACTAAGGTATAAGAATGAGGAGAGCACTAGAAGGGAGAGGAACAGATTGGTTTTCTTGTTATCCATGTTTGGTGAGTTTTTTGTACAACTGGGTTGACCAGTTTTGGTTGTTTTGATCAATGTTCAAGGCTAGGGAGATTGTATATATTGTGTACCATTTGCTGTCTTGATTTGTTATGACCTACCAGTCTTGGTGAAGGACTTTGTCTACTCCTTCACTTTCATGAGATGATTTTTTTTTGTAAGTTTTAAATTTTGGTATGGGCAATCTTGCTTTCAAAAGTGATGGCAATTGGGTAATTTTGGATCTTTAAAAAATTGATAGTTTAATGGTTAATCTGCAATTCAAAAGAGTGGTTGAGTTGTGGGTCTGCGTTATTTTGTTGGCAATAGGACTCAGATGCAGCTACCAGTCAACTCCAGTGAGGTTTCTTCACCTAAATGGGCCGGTAATAATGGGCCTGGAAATGGGTTAGGTGAGTGGCCCATGGGATCGTTGACTAGCCCACCTTGAAAACATTAGAATATGAATTAATACAAATACGTCCAAATTTATCTGACTGCGATATCTGGCATGAATTTGTATGATTTTCAGAATTTCACTCCATAGAAGGAAAACACGAAGGATTTTGAATGAGTACTATATACTCTACGATTGGTTATACACTGAAATTTAATGGTGGCAGATTTTTATTTGCAACCAATATAAAAGAATCCATTCTTCAGCCAGTTTGATTTGAGACTTTTGGGTATTGGTTCCTTTCAGTCCGCTCAATAAAAAACAAATTGTGATATTTTAAAATTTTATGTCGGCGCAGGCCCATTATTAAAGTCTGAATTTATTTCAGCTTGAAAAATCCATTTATTTATAGATTTTCATTTTTCAAATCCGCAAATAATTATAAATAAATTAATATAAAAAATTAAAAAAATAGAAATAGTTTGGATGGGAGATCAGAAAAAAATCTTTAAAAATTTAACCAAAGAATATTACCGGATCATGTACTTTACTTAGCAAAAAAAATACGAAAACACTATTAGCACCTAAATCTCCAATTAACAATGGAAATTAGGTATTCGTTGATTAAAAAATTATTCACAAATTAATTAAAAACTCTTCACAAATCACACTTCCAATTGTTTTTTGTCCCTTACAAAATGTCTTATACTTTTTGACTTCCTCGCCCAAGGTTATAAAAAAAAAAGGAGTAACAAAATGGACGGCTTTGGATATAATAGATGGGCACGTTTAAATATCTGTACATAAATAATTGAAGCCAGGTAAGCTCAAATCTAGCTACCATTCTTCTATTGAAATGCAAAACTGTTAGTTCGAGTTTCGTCTGGAAACTTTATCTTTGATAGTTAATTCGACAAATTCGATTTTTACGTACTTCATTCAGTTCAATATCTTGGCGAGCGAGTTAGTTCCGTGTGACAACTATATTGTAACACTCTAGTTGCCTGAACTTTTAAAAAATACACATCATTGTATTGTATGGTGTGAAGAAGTCATATCTAAGGCTATTAAGGATCGTATGTGTCACTTAAGCAGATGTATATTGTTTATTTGTTTTTAATAAAGTTAAAATATGGAATATACGGTTGTACGTCTTGTTATAACAATGACGACCTAATTACCAATTGTCATCGGTAGCAAAGTAGAAGAGTTTGACCTCCGTTTCGATTCTTATAGACAATGTCCTCGACAAAAAAAAAAGTAGAAGTGCTTGGATGACAACTGATAAATAATACCTATATCCTTGTGATAAATCAATAATGTATGCATTTAGTACAGAAGCAAATAACATGCTTTACCACGATGATACGCTACAATCTGGATATGGATTTATTATTAGTATTTCATTAATGTAATTGTTCCAGTGAGTAACGCCAGGTTACAATTGGGTAATCGGGTTTTCGACCCCGAAGGATTATGCTCAAATGAAACGAGTCCTGATCGAGTCTTTCCCGAATTTCCGACTTAAAGACAAGTCGATTGTCAACGAGGCAGAATTGATGCGCTACAATCTGGATATGTATTTATTATTAGTATTTCATTAATGTAATTTTTAAAATAGAGTTTTATAAACTCATTCTCGGGTTTTCTTTACGGTTCTTTTCCGGGACGCTTTATTTAAACCGTTAGGGCTTAGTATAAATATCATATATTGTATTCCAGGAAGCAGTCAATCAATGAGAAATTAATTATCCAAAATCCTAGTTCTCTCTAGTCTCCCTCTGTAGTCTCGTCTCTCTTTCCCCTAGCCTTTGGCCCTTCTTCCCTTCACCTTTATTTGTTCTTTGATCCTGCTTTACAGTATTTTGGTACGGTAATACTAATATTATCGTATCCCACGAGGTTTCAAGTAATACAATAAGGTCTCCGTTTCAACTTCCATAAATACAAACCCAAAAAAATAAAATAATGTGCTTTACTGTTAGAATATGTTCATCCCACATCGGAAATTTAGGAGTAAATTGGACTAATATATAACACAGCGGATTACTCCTCCTATTTCCAATGGATTTTAGGATGGAACCCCGCTAGGCTAATATGGTATCAGAGTCATCTAGCCTAACGGCCTCTCGATCCTAGGTCCGTCCCGTTGTGTTGTCAAGTGTCAACTGGGCCAGTTCCCCAATTACACTTGCAGGGGCGTGTTAGAATATGTTCATCCCACATCGGAAAGTTGCGAGTAAATTGGACTAATATATAACTCAGTGGATTACTCCTCCTATCGCCAATTGGTTTTAGCATGGAACCCCGCTGGACTAATATTTACCGACATACTAGCTCTATTTTAATAAATGAAACTTATAACGACTATCCTATGCTTTGACCTTGATCTTGGGCCTCCAAAAAAAAGTCCCTCCAAAAAAATGATTTACGATGTTTGTAAGGATTTAAGAAAATGAGCGTGGTCTTGAACTTGGGCCTATACAATACATGGGTTCAGCGATTTGTGATTTAAAACCTCCTCAAAAATCTCCTAAAATCTAAACCTTCTAAAAAAAAACTTTTTTTTTTAAAATAAAGGGGTGATTTTTATTTTTAAGAAAGTTGGTTATAAAAATAAAGTTTTAGGCGAGCTTGGAATTACATAAGCTCATCCAAGCCAATTCTAGTGAGCCCTTTTCTCGGGTCCCTATTTCGTTTCCTCCACCTACCCTTAATGATATTTCTAACATGAATCATGGTAGCCATTGCACATTCATATATTGTGCACACCTCTCGTTGAAAAATGAATCTATTCCTTGCCCACCAAACGAAGTACACCACTGCGCAGTAGAAAGCAACCCACAAATTATACGTAAAACTACTCTTCTTTGCCATTCTACTCAATGCCTCCATCCAATCTTCGAAAGAAAAGTGTCTTCTACTAATCATTGCCCAATTTAGAACTCTATCAAGCACTTGTTTAGAGAACTTGCACTTGAACCACAGATAATTTCCTGACTCTGCATTGTCTGCCTAATTTATGACTATTTTATTCAATAAAATTTACGAGTTTGTATGATATCATTAACATTCTTATTACGAAAATAAATCTTAAATAATTTATATGAAATAATATTCAAAATTATTTTAATAAATTTTTTGTAGAAATAGGTGAGTTTACAGATAAAATATATATTTTTATCTTACTAATGTTACTAGCAAATTTATTGTTCCCGAGCCAAGGCGTTTTCTGGCCAATGAGCCTTTAATTTTGGCGATTGGGTAATTTTATATTTTAGTTGCATTTTCTAAAATTACCCGAATCAGCATCCATCACAACCGATTTAACATCATTGGCCAACCATATCTAAAAATACCCAAACCTAGCGTTTAATCAAAGGCTCATGAGCCATGAACCGTGCCCAACCCCATTATCCATCCCATAGCAAACCAAATCAAAGCACTAGAATTGAACTATAAGAATAAGAATGTTGAAGAGAATTTATGCTAACAACTAATTCGGTTTAAGAACAATACTCCAATATTTGTAGATTTAGGTCCATCCCTGATAGACCACTCAATGCCAGAATCTAGCAAGGAGGAACGATTTGTAGGAAGACAGTCCTACGACTCTTTCTTTGATTAATAATGAATTCAGATGCTTACAACTGAGAACAAGACCAGCGTTAAATAGTAAATACTAGCCTAGGAAACCACCCACTAATCCACTATGTTAGTTCGAGAAGTGTCAGGAACTAACTACTGAAATTTAGCAAAGACTAATTGACTCAATTCCCAAGGCTAATAAAAGAAAATAAAGTAATTAAAAAGCTGACCCACTAACTTCACCTAAACTAACAGTAATCAATGACTTAAATTAATTAAACTTAATTAAACTGAATTAACTATCTACTTATAGCCTATTCCTGGGATCCTATCAATGCACCCCCCTTGAAAATCCAACTTGTCCTCAAGTCGGAAGAATTTCGCAGCTAGGCTCCTCTTGGGGAGGCGGCTTGACACCTTTGAGTATATATTGTTTCCCATTGCACTTGAAACTTATGAACATGTCATTCCAATTGACTAAGACTGTGTGCAAGGAGGCGAGCCATTTAATGCCCAAAACTACTTCGGTGTCACCTAATGAGAACGGATAATAGTCCTGAGTAATGACAAGGCCCGGAAATTGGATAGCGACATTAGAACAGATCTTGTTGCAGCGGATGGCTTCGCCATTGCCAATGGTGACTCTAAAGCCTGGAACCTCTTGTGTAGGCAACTTAAGTTCTTGGGCGAGCTTGTCGGAAATAAAGTTGTGAGTGGAGCCACTATCCACCAGGACCAAGACTGGTCGGTTGTTCAGTGTCCCACTAAGCTTCATAGTCATCGTACCTGTCTTGCCCGAGATTTGATGGAACGAAATCTCAAATTCGCCCTCCACACTTGCGACACCAGAATTGTAGAATTGGTCTTCATCTGTAGCTTCCTCGAGGGCATCTTCAGTTACGCCACCGTACTCCATGATAGACAAGGTGGGTTTGCATTGGTGGCCCGGGGTGAACTTTTCTCCATAACGGAAACAAAGTCCCTTCTCCCGTCGTGATTGTCGTTCGGCGTCAGAAAGCCGATTGGTTGGAATGGTGGTATGATTTGGGTTTGTAGATGGACGTGGAAAAGATGGTGGAGGATTGCTATAGTTGGGCCTGTAATTGGGCTGGGTAGGTTTGGTATTTTTGACTGAGCCCAACTTTGACTCAAACTCTAGGGCTAAGGATGCAGCCTTAAAAACCGAACGGGGTGAGTGAATTCTGACCTCAGCCTTCAACTCGTCCTTCAATCCGGCTACAAAAGCCCCCAGGAGTGCGGACTCTGGGCAGTCCTTCACCCTAGCTGCCCGCCTGGAGAATTCTGCCCGGTATTCGGCCACCGTCCCGGTTTGTTTGATGGAGCATAAAGATTCGTCGAGAATCTGGAAATCTGGAGGACCATAGTGCTCTTGCAACACATGGATCAAATCTTCCCACACTAGGATCTCCCTCTTGTCGTTGACCCAAGCGTAGAGATCCAGGGCGTCGCCTTCTAAGTACACCGCGACGATTTCGACCTTCATGTCGTCCGCCACATCGTAGTAGCGAAAGTATTTTTCCGCTCTGAGTATCCAGCCTCGGGGATCACCACCGTCAAACTTCGGAAAGTCGATGCGCGCCCGGGGACGTTGGACAGCGTAATAACTCCGGCGACCCTCATCGTCGTCATCGTAGTCGTCCCGAAAACGGTAAGGAGTGCGCTCAGTCCTGGGCGTATGAGGCGACCGAGTAGGGTCCCGATGCATGCCCTCGAACTGATTGAAAGCGGACCTCACCCTCTGCCCTCTTTGATTTGAGCTCTCGGGGTTACCATCGTGGTGGTAATTGGATCCTTGGGGCTGAGAATTCGCCTCCAAGGTGGCTACTTTGGCGACAACCGAATCCAAGACCTCCAGTTTAGAGGCAAGGAAAGCCAGTTGCTGCACAATTTCGAGATTGGATGGGGGCTGCGGTGGAGGAGGAGGTGGGGGCGGAGGATTTGAATCTCGTAGATTGGAGGAATTGCGAGTTTGCACCATAATGGATCGAAATGCTCTAATACCAAAATGATAAACCACTCAATGCCAGAATCTAGCAAGGAGGAACGATTTGTAGGAAGACAGTCCTACGACTCTTTCTTTGATTAATAATGAATTCAGATGCTTACAACTGAGAACAAGACCAACGTTAAATAGTAAATACTAGCCTAAGAAACCACCCACTAATCCACTATGTTAGCTGGAGAAGTGTCAGGAACTAACTACTGAAATTTAGCAAAGACTAATTGACTCAATTCCTAAGGCTAATAAAAGAAAATACAGTAATTAAAAAGTTGACCCACTAACTTCACCTAAAGTAACAGTAATCAACGACTTAAATTAATTAAACTGAATTAACTATCTACTTATAGCCTATTCTTGGGATCCTATCAATCCCACAGCAAACCAAATCAAGCATTAGAATTGAACTATAAGAATAAGAATGTTGAATATTGTAACACCCCCTTCCTACCCTGGAGGTATTACCGCCAGTAACCTCGATTAAGACTAAACCGAAGCTACCCAAGGCTTTAAACTGACTGAACAAACTAAAACAAACATTACAGCGGAATAAAAACAATTGGTCTTATACAAATCTTAACCCAAAAAGAACGATTAAGACTAAACCGAAGCTACCCAAGGCTTTAAACTATCTGAACAAACTAAAAACATTACAGCGGAATAAATACAGTTGGTCTTATACAAACCTTAACTTAAAAGAATAAATAAATAGAACAACCTTCTATTCAAACAAAATCTTCATCAAGTCTTCCTTGAGTACTTATTTCCTGAAACTCAGCTTCGCTTTGAAGTAGTTCAATCCCGATCTTCACTCAAAGTATAGCCATTGGAAACCTTTCTTCAACTTCTGGAGCTTCAAACCTCGAAATCCGCCTCTTGAATCAACTTCCAAGAAGAACCTGATGTATCGTATACAACGGTGGACACCAGCCAACCATATAAAAGAAAAGAAAATGGACGGGTTAGTCTAATGAAAGACTAGCAAGCGGAGAATCTAACTTGGTTCTTATGGTTGTAACTAAACATATTGGCCTCCAAATCCGGATAGACTCGGATTATGATCCAACAGTTAGCAGTCTTATAGAGAATAAGAATGAGATTCGCATAATCAAGAGAGAATACCACCGCTTGTGGTTTCCTTTACAGAACATGAACAATTGTTGGGAATTCATATTAATCACATCACATTTTGAAAAGCCTCCATCGACTATTTAGATTAACTTAATCAAAGTTTGATTAAGAATCATTCATAACCAGAAGCAAGAATGGCTTTCCGACTGGACGAACCATTCAGGTATATTAATGTGCCTAACGCACTTATCTTATATTACTTTCAAAACTTTTCACAACAAGTTGGTGGCTTTTAATCGGCCCGAACTACTGCCGAAATCAAATCGCTAATTAATTTCGATCGTATATACCTTCACTCGAGCCCATGGCTCGTGTGGCTCGATCATGGCTCGATCTTCGAGCCCGAGGGTGGCTGGGCATTGCCCGACAGTAGGCCTTGCGGTGGGTGGTGGTCGGAGTAGCTAGCGGACGCCGGTGACGATGTACGGCGAGGCGAGAAGCTAGCCGGCAGTGAGATGTCCTTCTCCCCGAGTCCGGCGTTCCGCCATGGTTCCTTTCCTTCCATGAACATGGCTGCAGCAGCCCAAAGATGAAGAAGAAGAGGAGGCGGTGGAGTGGTGATGGAGGTGGACGAAGAAGGCGGAAGAAATCAGCCGGCGATGAGGAGGAGTCAGTCGTCGTCCTTATCTTTCTATCTCTCTCGGCCTTTGTTTGAAAATGGAAGAAGATCACCTTTGAAAAGTCAAAAAATTGGCTTTGTACAATCCTATCTTCCAAATGCTTATACGTTAAGCAAGAGCCGTCAAATACAATTTCCCGTCCCGGAACGGGACTCGCGTTAAAGCGGTAAAATTATGTACCTCGGGTGGAAAAACTCACTAAACGAAAAACATCCCGTAAATTATGTAGACCAATAAAATCAATTTTCCATGATTTTATCTTGCTACTTTCAATTTTTAAGGCTTCCGTTTCGTATTTTAAATCCTTTCCGGTACATAATTAAAAAGACGGCTTATCCAATAAATATTCTTTTTCCACCGAAAAATCCTAGGATGCACACCGATCCATAAAATCATTTCTTTGCGATTTTAGGATATCACGAAGAATTTTGTAGGATTTAATCTCCAACAAAAATATTGGATTAAGCGTTAAAACGGACCAAAAAGGTTAAAAGGTTATTCGAGAAAAATTCAAAAATATCCTCAAAAGCCGCAGTTATTACATTAGTACCCCCTTAAAAATGGTTTCGTCCTCGAAACCAAGGAGAACTCGGATCACAAAGAAAAATAGCACAAGCATACACACACAACTACTACAAACCTATACAAAAGTTTGTAGTACCCCCTTACAAAAACATGTTGTAACTTCTGCACGAAGCACAAAACAATTACTGCTTAGTTACCAAGCTTCTTCTTTATCACGTTCATTAACTTTGGAAAATGGCTCAGCATTTCATGTCTATTTTCTCAAGTCTTTTCTTCACTTCCATTTTTAGGTCAAGATAACCTAATCAAAGGAAGACATTATGGATAGAATGCACTAAAGGTGGCAATGCCAATCGATAAACAAGCTTACCAGTTCTTTCCAGTATCTCAACAGGTCCAACATAGCGAGCATTTACGTTGTCTCGCATTCCCCAGTGGAATATGCCTTTCAAGGCGGATACCAGAATAAAAACGTTGTTCTCTACAGTAAACTCAACATGCTCTCGCTTAAAACAACACATGACTGTTGTCAATTTTGAGCAGTTAGCACCCTTGAACGTGTTAGTGCGATATCAGTTGTTGTTCTCTTGGCCAAGTCTGGCCCATGAAAAACCTTGTCACCATTGTCATTCCAACAAATTGACAATCAACACTCCCGGCCTTACAAACCTCAAAAAAGAGTCATTTTCTTTATCGTGTAATCAAAATTCTTGAATGTGAATTCACTCAAACTCAAACTACCATTCCAACTCATGTGGAATCCAGAATACATGTCCTCGGGAGTTTGAATTTGTTTCTTTGCATTGTTCATCACTTTGATGAGGGAAGTCAACGCTAAAATTCAATTCACTCCACAAAGCTTGATGTCACTCCTTTCCAAACTTTGACATGAACCACCTATCTCAATCAGAGATAGAAGTCTTTGGAGTTTTATGAAGATCAAAAACTTCATGCATGAACACCTCATCTAACTTCTATATTCTTTAAGTTATCTTAAATGCATTAGAAAGAACACTCTAGATGAGTTTCTTAACAACCTCCATATTGAATCCTTCTTTCATTAAGTTTTGAACGACTAATGGCAAGAATCCATTGTAACATCTTCTCACTTTCATTCTGAAACAGGAAGAGACCATAACATTTCATCTGGTATTCTATGCTCAATCCGGACTTCCAGACAAACCAAACATATCAAAATCAACTCGGTGACATTCCATTTCATGTCAGTCCATCAAAAGTTTTATCTTAAATCCTTATACATTTACTTGTTCCAAGATGAACTAACTAAGCAAATAAATATGCTTCCTTTGAAATCAGCTTTCAAAGTTCATCAATAATAGACACACATGAACAGTCTTGAAACCAAGCAATCCATAAGCTTGAACAACAAATCTTGGTGTCTTACCTTCTTGATCTTGCCCAATGATCTTAAACAATATTACTTTCCCATACTACTTTTCCTTGATCTGATCAACAGATTTTGAATAACATCCTAGGGGATTCACACAAATTTGTTGTCATCCAAACTAAACCTTTAGTCCTTCTCAAATTATTTTCTTTACAAGGATTACTTAGACTCCTTACTCAATTTCCTTTCTTGGGATAAAATCTCAGTATTACCTTAACCAAGGATATGAGATTTATCCAACACATGACAAGAGATTAACCTATCTTGTCAATCCTTTACATTCTTTTCTCAACCAAAACTCAGCTTGGGCATACTGACATTCAAAAGTAGTTATCTCTCTTTCAACTACTTTAAACTACACATTATGCATTACTATACCAACATATTGGACAATAGTACCTTTAATCCAATAATTTCCAACAAAATTGTCTCCATTGACAATTTCCGGTCTTTTTCATCAAAGAACTGTTTAAACTTCACTTAACATTTTGACTTGTTGAGCAGCCTAACTCTTAGGATTAAAAACATATCCTCACGTGTCCACTCTATATATCCAACAACTTATCAGGCTGAGATTGAATATCAATACTAATTTACATATCCAAACTCCAGACCCATTGGAGTTCTGCTTAAAGTCCTCACTTGACTATCTTATCTCAAAGAGATTTAAATCTTCAAAGCAACATGAAAACAATAGCAACTGATGGAGAAATATACTAGTATATCCTTTATTCCAAAGAAAGGATTACTAGAGTATCATTTCTTAGAGAGGGCTCCATTCCATGAGTTCATATCAACTTACTTTCGATAAACATTCTGCTTAAAAGGACAATAACTTTCTTAGATCCTGATGTCAAACAAGATGAACCATTAGCAATCTGCTTAGAGAATTCCACTAGTCGTCGACTGAAAACAATCCCAAACTTTTAGAGAAGTACAGAGTTACTCCATGCTCTTCAGAGACCTATACAGATTTGTAAAGAATCTTACCAAATTTCTTTACTTATAATGGAACTGTTTTGGGGAATTTTGACCATAGTCCTTAAATGGTATAATGCAAAAGAAAGCTTGCATCTTTTCCTCTCAACTACTACACTTGCAAAAAAATCATATAATTGTAAAACTTATATGATTGTCAACTCATACTAGAAACTATTCTTTAAAACCCAAGGAATTATGTGATCTTATTCCACCATCTGATCAGGATGGGAAACAAAATTAAACATAATCCTTTACTGCATTTTCATAGGAATAAGACATGTAATCTTGCCTTACCATGTGATCAAGATGGAAGACAGATCACATTCTTACTCACCACCATGAAAACCGTAGAAAAATTTATTCATGAATCCTATATAACAAACTACCATTACTTTTAGAAATTCATACTTGAATTCTACAAAGTCGTAAGATTTTTCTCAAAAGAGAAAATCACAAAACAATTTCAACTATTCCTTAAATCATAACAGCTTGACAGGAACTCGACATAGTCTACAAGCATACAGGCTTTAACTTTGAATGTCGCTGAAACAAAGATTAGTTACTCTCTTGAAGAATTTGGCGCGTCAAGCCAATGCATCAATTAAAATTACTGACCTTATCTTAATGATGCTACTAACGCTTTGCCCTAGTTCTGTGCTGACACTTGCACATTAGCTGACTTTACCAACTTGACAAATGTTTTGAATCAAAACCGAGTCTCAAAGAAGCTAAGATACTCCAATTCACTTCTGAGCCCCACATTTTCCCTCGAATGTGACACTTCATTCTCTTCTCAAGGTAGAACTTGATGACATACCTTACATGCTAGACTTTTCTATAATCCATAGTATTGAGTAATCTCTGCCTGATTTAACTCAATCTTAACCCATATTAACTTCACAAGTTCAATAAAAGGGTTGATCACTCCAATCCACTTACTTGCAAACCTTAGGAAAAATGTGATTCCGACATCTTCATACTCATAGCGAAGATTCTTCTTCGATCATTCTCAACTTGTATGCCTCCTTGACATACTACTTTAAAGTTATGCAAATATGATCCATTGACAAAATTTCAATACTTGAGTTCATCCATTCACAAAACAACAAGCCTTCTGCAGGTTAATAGTCATTTAAATTCCGATATCCAAGAGTGACTATTAAACTCTTTTGACGGTTTTAAGGACTTTCCATCCTTTTACAACTTAATCTTCTCAATATAAAAAAAAATGAACCTTCAAACTTTGCATCTAGTTCAAAACATCCAATCCTTATATCTCTCTACATATAAAGAAATTCCTTTAATTTCCAATCTCTTTAACAACATAATGCACATGGCCAAACAAGGTATTCTTAAACCTTTCTCAATTCAACATTGGTAATCAAACCAAATGTCCTCATCATTTACTATGCAAATCATATTCCTTAATGAATTGTTCACTCCGAGAAAACTTAAAATAATCCAACAGTTTCTCTTTTACCATTACAAGCATCAAATCTGCTTGCAATAGCTATCTTCAAAATCAGACCCACCTGGAATTATTTTTCCAAGGATAAGGTCTAAGCTTTATTGACCATAGTATTGAATGATTGATATTTTTATTCCGACCGATTAAAATATCAAAGACAAATATACTAAGATCATTCCTTGATTGATCTTCTCAAAACTGAACTTTATCATTTCCATCCTTGAAGAAACATAAGCCAATACCATTGGCAATTTAGAACATCTTACTACTGATTCCATTACTAGTCAATTATAGACCTCAAGTCTTTTCTCATTATCCCGAGTTGGGTATCATGCAACGAAACTCCCATTACGTGTCACATAGGTTAATCATTCGGATATCAACAACTCATGTAATCAATTAATACTTGTGCTAAGTAGTCACTTGAGCATAAACACATTACTGATGAACTTTTACCTGTTCAATCCTTTCTGACCAATCAACCTTATTCACAATAACCTTGATGATTAACCACTTGTTCACAACTCAAACTGAACCAACATTCTTCCTTTTTTTCTTACTATAATCATAAGAAATTCCCATTCCATTTAGGATTCTCAATCCTCTTAACTCAAAGGATAACATCATATATGAAAATCTGAGTTTGAACACTATCAGGTTAAAAATTGAATTGCATTTTCCAATAGATTAACAATTCAATCGATCCAACACTTGAGCACTTCAAAGCTCTTTAACTTCCAACTGAGCAAAGAAAAGTACAGAATATCCATGATTCTATACTATAGAGTCACAAACATAGTTGTTGAAGAAAGTTTCCAAAGACAATCCTTTTCTTTTCAGGATTCTTTTACATCCCTTCATGATCCATACTAATCTCTTAGAATCACTCAAGAATCATAAGATTTTCCAAATCCTAATACTTAAAAGTAGATGTTCCAATCCAAAGTTCTCTTGATACTCGAATTTCAAAATTCAGAAATTCCTATAAGAATATACTCGTGAAAACTCTTAATCTTATGACTTCAAGACGACACTTGAAGCTTCACATAACATTTTGAATCATGAACTTTCTGACAAAAAATTCTTAACTTGAAATCTTCCATCATACGATCTTAAAATAGGAAACCTTCAACTAGAATGTCTTTATGAAGTACAATACTTAACTTCAAAATCTCACAAGAAGTTTCCTAATATGGAAGAAGCGACGAGGGTACACCCAATTCAGACTCTCAAGAGAGAATAGGAATTCATTGAGAACTTGGTCAAGAACCGGTTCAACTTCAGGAATCTTCACCTGATCTTACTCTGGATCCTTCTTGGAATCCATTCCAATCTCAAGGGAATCAAATGTCCACCACAAGACCTTCAAAGAAGTCATTACAAACTTATTACCTCATGTTCTCCAATTCCCTTTCCTCTTTCTATCCCTTCACGAGTCTGACCTCCAATCTTAACCACTTTCCGTAAATGGTTCTAAGACAACACCAATATAGAATTCTCCATAATTCTATATGGAAGATGAAAGTCTTAAGCAAGACTTAGGAACTTTTAGCTCTGATACCACTTCTGTAACACCCCCTTCCTACCCTGGAGGTATTACCGCCAGTAACCTCGATTAAGACTAAACCGAAGCTACCCAAGGCTTTAAACTGACTGAACAAACTAAAACAAACATTACAGCGGAATAAAAACAATTGGTCTTATACAAATCTTAACCCAAAAAGAACGATTAAGACTAAACCGAAGCTACCCAAGGCTTTAAACTGACTGAACAAACTAAAAACATTACAGCGGAATAAATACAATTGGTCTTATACAAACCTTAACTTAAAAGAATAAATAAATAGAACAGCCTTCTATTCAAACAAAATCTTCATCAAGTCTTCCTTGAGTACTTATTTCCTGAAACTCAGCTTCGCTTTGAAGTAGTTCAATCCCGATCTTCACTCAAAGTATAGCCATTGGAAACCTTTCTTCAACTTCTGGAGCTTCAAACCTCGAAATCCGCCTCTTGAATCAACTTCCAAGAAGAACCTGATGTATCGTATACAATGGTGGACACCAGCCAACCATATAAAAGAAAAGAAAATGGACGGGTTAGTCTAATGAAAGACTAGCAAGCGGAGAATCTAACTTGGTTCTTATGGTTGTAACTAAACATATTGGCCTCCAAATCCGGATAGACTCGGATTATGATCCAACAGTTAGCAGTCTTATAGAGAATAAGAATGAGATTCGCATAATCAAGAGAGAATACCACCGCTTGTGGTTTCCTTTACAGAATATGAACAATTGTTGGGAATTCATATTAATCACATCACATTTTGAAAAGCCTCCATCGACTATTTAGATTAACTTAATCAAAGTTTGATTAAGAATCATTCATAACCAGAAGCAAGAATGGCTTTCCGACTGGACGAACCATTCAGGTATATTAATGTGCCTAACGCACTTATCTTATATTACTTTCAAAACTTTTCACAACAAGTTGGTGGCTTTTAATCGGCCCGAACTACTGCCGAAGGAACACAATGCTACCGAGGTCAGAGGGCTTATTTCATCCTTGAACAACCCGAATAGCACGAGTCCCGATGTTGTAGAGATTAGAGGGCCTGTTTCATCCATAATCATCTCAACACCAAGATCATAAGACTTAAGTTATCCTTGATCTTTCATTTTGCATATGGTGAGGTAGAGATCCCAGAGGCCTATTACCAGGTCGTCTACACTACACCGTGCTGAACCTGCACTTAGCTAGAGTGCCTATCAACCCTCTCACACGAAGAGTAGGGGAAGAGAGTCATGACTCACCATTAGGATTAGGCCCCTCCTAATGTAATATTGTTATAAAGAGAGGATATAAAACCACTCCCTGAACTATCTGAATCACAACAATGTCTCAACGTGAGACAGCATACAAGGTCACCCACAACGGACCTAAATCCAGTTCTACCGCAAAACTGAATAAACAACATGGTCATTATTTCTAACAAATATAACAACCTATCATATTTTATTAATCATACAAGTTGTTCCCAACGCAAATATTAAATGGGATCCAATTCCTCATTTAATAACAATAACGCAAGAGAGAATCGTCCACTTGCCTTATAAGGCGTGCTCGACGTCTTTAGCAATTCCAATAGTAATATGTATCATCCTTCTGACAAATATAACAAAAGGATTTTCAGCAATGAGCTCACAGAAACACCTCTTAGTTGTATTCTTAACTCCTACAACTTCCTAATCGATAAACGATTTAATTTCCGAATATCGATATATAGTGAATCCTTAGTTATCATGCTTCAAGGAGCCATCTTGGCGGAATTATAACTAATTATCCGCTTCACTTTTGAAACAATTTTCTAAATAAAAATTGTTCATCAGCAACAATTCTAAAAGATTACCAAATTTCAGCTCAAACGGATTAACGACGAATCCCAAGTAATTATCCGAAGTCCTTTACCTGACAATCGGTATCCAAAACTTGTCTTCGCTATAACGGAAGATCCGGACGTCCGTTTCACGAGCGGTTCGAACCTGTAGAACCGTATTAACGTCAAGATCATAAAAATCATAAGTTTAATTAGCAAAGCGGCACCGAAAGGCCCTTGCGGTGGCTCCGCAATCAAATCGCTAATTAATTTCGATCGTATATACCTTCACTCGAGCCCATGGCTCGTGTGGCTCGATCATGGCTCGATCTTCGAGCCCGAGGGTGGCTGGGCATTGCCCGACAGTAGGCCTTGCGGTGGGTGGTGGTCGGAGTAGCTAGCGGACGCCGGTGACGATGTACGGCGAGGCGAGAAGCTAGCCGGCAGTGAGATGTCCTTCTCCCCGAGTCCGGCGTTCCGCCATGGTTCCTTTCCTTCCATGAACATGGCTGCAGCAGCCCAAAGATGAAGAAGAAGAGGAGGCGGTGGAGTGGTGATGGAGGTGGACGAAGAAGGCGGAAGAAATCAGCCGGCGATGAGGAGGAGTCAGTCGTCGTCCTTATCTTTCTATCTCTCTCGGCCTTTGTTTGAAAATGGAAGAAGATCACCTTTGAAAAGTCAAAAAATTGGCTTTGTACAATCCTATCTTCCAAATGCTTATACGTTAAGCAAGAGCCGTCAAATACAATTTCCCGTCCCGGAACGGGACTCGCGTTAAAGCGGTAAAATTATGTACCTCGGGTGGAAAAACTCACTAAACGAAAAACATCCCGTAAATTATGTAGACCAATAAAATCAATTTTCCATGATTTTATCTTGCTACTTTCAATTTTTAAGGCTTCCGTTTCGTATTTTAAATCCTTTCCGGTACATAATTAAAAAGACGGCTTATCCAATAAATATTCTTTTTCCACCGAAAAATCCTAGGATGCACACCGATCCATAAAATCATTTCTTTGCGATTTTAGGATATCACGAAGAATTTTGTAGGATTTAATCTCCAACAAAAATATTGGATTAAGCGTTAAAACGGACCAAAAAGGTTAAAAGGTTATTCGAGAAAAATTCAAAAATATCCTCAAAAGCCGCAGTTATTACAAATATAATTTATGCTTACAATTAATTCTGTTTAAGAACAATACTCCAATGTTTGCAAATTTATGTAAAAATATCAAATATAAACAACTATATGAAAATAGTGTAGAATTGAACTATATGTAGAAATATACAACTACTACTCTCAGGTAATCAAGTACAACAATATCCTTGCAAGGAATCCTTTTTTTGCCAACTTTTCCTTCCCAATTGCAAGGAAGTCTTCAATCAACTTTTCTTTCCCATTTGCAATGAAGTCTTCAATCATTTGAGACTTTTGATCCACTTTCCTTTTTATGAAAAGTCTCATTGTAATGTCGCCAATGATCCAAATGCCCACAACTCCGAAGCCCACGATTTAGAGACTTTTCCAAAAGTAGTTCTCAGCTCTACTATTCTCCAAGTCCCGACTAATATTTACAATTTCAGCCCTTAGCCTAGCGTTGTCTTCCATGAGCATTTGATTTTCTTCCCTCGGAGTCAAATGTTTAGCTTTCCATCCTTCATCAAGCCCCTTATCCAACTCCCGTTTAGAAGATAAAAGTTGAGCCTTCAACTTATTGTTTAGTGCCTTGAGCATTTGATTTTCTTTTATCAAAAGAGCCAAAATGTCAGCTTCCTGATCTTTAATAGCGAATCGAAGCCCTTGATCTGTTCCATGCAATACATACCGACTGACATGGCCAATGATAACATTAAATATGTTCAACATATCCATATGTTAAACTAGACTTTCAACTGACAATCACTCCAAAAAAAAGTATGAAAGTGTATAAGACAAGTTGTACTCTTTTTCCCTGTGCTATGGTTTTTATCCAACTGGGTTTTTCCTAGCTAGGTTTTTAACGAGGCATCATATAGATAACCCCAAATAAAAGGATGAATATTCAAGGGGGTGTTAAGAGATAAGATGAATATTCATCATTGTGCACACCTTTACACAATTTTGTTTTATTAGGCAGTTTTGTTTTATTAGGCTGACAAATATTACGACAATTAATGCCTTCAATTTCTTTCAGCTTTATACGGTTGAACTTGTCATGTAAGCCAAACTGTGGCTATAAATAGGATGTACTATTCATTGTAAAGAATCAAGGAAATCAGTTCAGATTTCTCAAGTTTCTCTCCAAAACATTTTACAACAAAAATAACGTGCTTTACCGACATACTCTATTTTAATAAATGAAACTTATAACGACTATCCCAGGCTTTGACCTTGATCTTGGGCCTCCGAAAAAAATTCACTCCAAAAACATGATTTACGATGTTTGTAAGGATTTAAGAAAATGAGCGTGGTCTTGAACTTGGGCCTATACAATACATGAGTTCAGCGACTATCCCAAGCTCCCAACCCAATTTGATTCTCGTAAAGAGGTTAAGGTATTTAGGGAGGTTTTTTAATAGGTGTAGGTTTTTAGAGAGGTGTTTGAAATCTTGTTTTTAACTTCTAAAAACCTAATTGAGTGTTTGGCGGTATAAGATTTTAAGAGGTTACAATTAAAATTATTATAAAAATATTAATTAAAATAAAATGCCTAATTTATTTGTTAAAAGTTTTCAATAACCTCTTGAACGGTTCAAATCGTCTGTCTCGCAACCGTGTCCCAAGTCTGTGTCCCATAGTGTTTTATTGAACCACGTATACAAGTAACACCTTGGTATTAAATATATTCTTTTTATTTGGTAAAATATTAATATTCTGTCAAAATGAAAGTTGATTATAATTTGAAAAAAAACCGATCAACCCCAAACAAATTAATCTACTACTTCACCCCTCTCCCTTCATACATTTACAGAGAAAGAATATGAATTTACTCAGTGCAAACATGGAAAATTTTCAATCAAATAAGAGCTAACAAAGTGCAAATGTGAATTATTAAGTAGCAACTGCCTTATTTACTAAAGAGAATCGATCAATTACTGAGATGAGACTCAAAACCAAAAATTTTGAGTCAAATTGTACAATCCTTGCCAACAGAGAAAGAATTTGGAAATTAGTGATAGATTTACAAGTGATTACTGCCAATTAAAGGTTCCTGGTGCTAGATTTATAAGTGACCATTGCCAATTAAAGAATTAAAGAATTGGGGGAATTAGAAACCCTAAACCTAAATCCTAACTCTATATAAGGAGAAGAACATGGATATAGTATATAAAGGTACTAGCTTCGCGGTGGACCGGTGGTGCTAATAAGGGGTGGCGCTGGCGGCCGGCGTGACGTGGGAACAAGCTACATCGTCCTGAGATGGAGAAAGAATTGATGAACTTGATGGTGAGGAAGACAGAGACGGAGAGAAAGATCAAAGAGATGGGGTTAATTAATTAATTGATTTTTCCAATCAGATTTAGCAAAGGATATCTATATTTCCGGAAAAAAAAATTGATAATCACTTTTACACGTGGTCCAATAAAACACAATGGGACACGGGCTTGGGACACAGCTGCGGGACAGACGATTCGAACCGCCTCTTGAAACCTCCAAAAACCTATCTATATGAAGGTTTTCAATTTGTGGTTTAAAACCTACTAAAAAATCTCCTAAAACCTAAACCTTCTAAAAAAAACCTTGTTTTTTTTTTTTGAATGAAGGGGTGATTTTCATTTTTAAGAAAGGTAGTTATAAAAATAAAGTTTTAAGCAAGCCTAGAATTACAGAAGCTCATTCAAGCCAATTCTAGTGAGCCCTTTTCTCGGGTCCCTATTTCGTTTTCTCGTAGCCTTATGCTATTCCTAACATGAATCATGGTAGCCATTACACATTCATATATTGTGCACACCTCTCGTTGAAAAACGAATCTATTCCTTGCCAACCAAACGAAGTACGCCACTACGCAGTAGTAAGCAACCCACAAATTATACGTAAAACTACTCTTCTTTGCCATTCTACTCATTGCCTCCATCCAATCTTCGAAAGAAAAGTGTCTTCTACCAATCTTTGCCTAGTTTAGAACTCTATCAAGCACTTGTTTAGAGAACTTACACTTGAACCACAAATGATTTCTTGACTCTGCATGACCTGCCTAATTTATGACTCCATTTTATTCAATAAAATTTAAGAGTTTGTATGATACTATTAACACTCTTAGTACGAAAATAAATCTTAAATAAGTTATATGAAATGATATTCAAAATTATTTCAATAAAGTTTTTGTAGAAATAGGTGAGTTTATAGATAAAATATATATTTTTATCTTACTAATGTTACTAGCAAATTTATTGTTCTAATTTAGTATATAGTTTGGTTTAAATTTTATGTATAACATGAAATATTGTGAATTATACAAACGTCACCCTTCATAGTAAGAGTCTTAAATTAATAGGATTTTCCTTTTGGTACGTCCGAGGTTTTGACTTTTCCTTTTGGTGCCCAAAAAAAATAAAAAAATGCTAATTTCATCCAAAAAAAAAAACCCACAAACTTAATTTTACATTTTTACCCACAATCAATTAACTTTTCGAGTGCATATGATATCGTGATACCTACAAATTTAAACTTAATTAGTGAAAGTGCATGAGGGGATTCAAGTAGCATGGAACCTGCAGGTTAAGCTCAATGACTTCCTCCAAAGATCTGAAGATCTTGAGAGGCTTTATATTGTTTATAATGAAATTCATCTGCTCAGGACGCTGAAACACATCAATATCATGAAGTTTTATGCTTCATGGGTTGATCTTGCTAAACGGAACATCAATTTTATCACTGGGATGTTCACGTCTGGCACACTCAGACAATAAGAAATCGCCATTGCACAGCACATGGTTGATTAATTATTTGCCTACGTGGTTTGAAATCCCAAATGTTTTGTAAATATCTCTCGTCTTGATTTGTATTTTGTGGGTTAGCTTGTTTAATCCCCTTCATATATTAGATATCATATATTAATTATTGATCCTCGACTTTAAGGCCCACCCGCACTTGAAAAGTTAATTGATTGTGGGTAAAATTAAGTTTGTGGGTTTTTTTTTTTTAAATTTTTTTGGATGAGATTAGCATTTTTACTAAGTTTAGTCTACGGGAAGGAATTTGTCAAAACTACGAGGGTATCAAAAGGAATAAGAATTGTTTTTGAGCACCAAAAGAAAAAGTCGAAACCTCGAGGGTACCAAAAGGAAAATCCCTAAATTAATTAAGTCATTTATAATGTATACAAAAAATATTTAGGTATAAGTTCATTCAACTGTGTTTTTCTTTTTGTCCAGCGGGCCGATTACAGGCTTGTCCTTTTTCTATTTTATTTGTCCAGCGGGCCTCTGTAAATAGGCCCAAGTTCATTCAACTGGTTTGTTTATTTGTTTTAAGAAAGTTCATTGACGGAACGAACGACGGACTCGGGAGAAATTAACCGAATTTTTCTCCGCCGGCATCATATCTTCTGTCATTCTCTGCCTCGTCAAAGTCTACAAAATCATCTCCAAAATTGATCGGTTTGAACTTGTCCTTCTCAATTGAATTTTGTTTATAACGTTCTGATGTCAACTGTGGCTCTTAGTTCTCAATTGAGAAAGATCCAAATTTTCATTGTTTTTATGACGCTTGCTGAGAACTCCCGGCCGCTGATGGGGGCGGCGGCCACTGTCTATAGTAATTAGTGATTACAGCTACATACAAGATCTCTGATCTCTTGACACTTTGCGGTAAAGATGCAAATATCGGGCCTTCTTACATCACTTGGGATCAATATGTGCATATGTGCCCTTTTCTTTTCTATATATTCAGTGCTGAGAAAGCAGCCAAGCAATAAGCGTGTATACTTTGCACGAAATCTAGCTCAAATGCGAACAAAACGCCATGATCCTCACTGGTTTGACAGATTTGTTCCCTCACCCAGATGGATTCTGCAGGCCTGGGAATTGACAGAGGCCGAGATAATGAAAATTGGGGGTTTGGATGCCGTTGTATTTGTCAAGGCCCTTGTTTTCAGGTGATTGAATGGATAATTGCTGATAGTCTTATAAATCAACTTTCATCCTGATATATGAATCACAGCTAACAGAAGGCTATACATAAAATATATCAAGAGTTTCAATGTAATGTATCCTTAAGGTTTCCAGGTTGGCTGACAGAAGGCTATACATATTTATTTGTTTTTTTGCAGCATACGGATTTTCTCCATTGCTTCCATCATTTGCTTGTTCCTTGTGCTTCCTCTGAATTACTATGGGAAAGATATACAACACAAACTTATTAACTTAGAGTCACTGGAAGTATTCACTATTCAAAATGTCAAAGAAGGATCAAGATGGTAAAGCCATTCCTTTTTTCTTTTTTTTTTTTTAAATTTCATGTCCATGTTGATGGTCCTTGCTTCCTTTAAAAATGCAACTTTTTAGTGAGTAACCTTGATTGTGTTTGCTTCTTTTCTTATTATTCTTTGTTTCCACCAGGCTTTGGGTGCATTGTCTCGCTTTATATATCATTAGCTGCTCTGCTTGCATTCTTCTTTACTTTGTAAGGATAATGAACCATCCTAGCTATGAATTATGGTGTTTATTCATGATTTTATCACGACTTATTACTATCTACTTCTCTACTTGCAGGAGTATAAGAGTGTATCCAAATTGAGGTTGATACATCTTCGTGAATCCATCCAGAAATCAAGCCATTTTACAGTGCTTGTTCGTGGTATCCCATTGTCTTCTGAAGAGAATTACAGTTCTTCAGTAGAACAGTTTTTTACAAAATATTATTCAAATAGTTACTTATCACATGAAATGGTGCTTCGATGTGGTAAAATTGTGAAGTTGATGGTACGTAATTAGCTTACACAGAACTTGACAACTGTTATTTTTCATGCTTATACTGAAACACTATAGTCCTTACTCCTTATTCTCTTGCATGCACTGTTGTACTCCCTACAACTTTATGCATAATATCCTGTACAACTTTCTAGAGTGAGCTTCTTGGATACTTTATACAATTTGCTACACCTGAATGCAGAAAAAGGCTGAAAAGATGTATGATCTCTTCGTAATCAACAACCATTCAACACACTGTGCTCCTTGCAAACACTGTGTTACGCGGCAAGATTCCAATCAACCAGAAGTGGCAAACGAGAAAAATGAGTTTAATCGTGATAATCAGGAAACACCTGTAACAGGAAAGGTAAGAACTAAGTTGGATGCATTTCAAGTTTTTATTTTTGGTTTTAGGCTGGTCTGATACTTGATGCATAAACTTTGCAACCTGCCCCCTTTTTAGTAATCTGACATTGATTATTCTCTGGCTCAATGAACTGAAAATTGAATCATCTGAAGAACTGATGGAGGTTGAGAGATGTACCGTAAATTCCAATTTTGTACTGAGCATTTCAGCTCATCAAGCAAGGGCACCTATTATGCAAACTAATTGCTACCTTTTTGCTAATGAAGTGATCCAGTGACATCAAAATTTGTGTATTATTATTCATGTAATAGTATACCGGTTTAAGCTTATATTGATGTTTTGTTAAAACATTTTCCATTGACTTGGTTAACTTACTATTTATGACAATTAAAAATTATAAAGTTGTAGCTTATTTTTCTCGCAGGAGTGCGGAGCTGCTTTTGTATTTTTTAAAAGTCGGTATGATGCTGCTACTATTGCACAGGCTCGTCAGTCATCAAATCCTACGTTGTGGGTCACTGATTTAGCTCCAGAACCGTCTGATGTGTACTGGTCAAACCTATGTGTGCCGTATAAACAGTTCTGGATGCGGAAGATAGGTACACTTATGGCAACTACAGCATTCATGATTTTTTTTCTTGCTCCTGTAACCCTCGTGCAAAGTTTGGCAAATTTAGAAGAGTTCAGACGAGCATTTCCCTTCTTGAAAGGACTGTTAAAAAAGTAAGTACTTTTGAATGCAATATTGCTCTGTAACAATGTAATCATTTCGCGTCTATTTGGAACATAATTATAAAATTGCCAGTTTTGCTTTATCTAACTTGTAATTTATATTGAATTAAAATTTATGTATTGCTCTTTTGCAGACCAGCGATGAATCAAGTGGTTACCGGTTACTTACCAAGTGTGATATTGATATTGTTCCTCCTAATTGTTCCACCACTAATGATACTATTTTCAACTATTGAGGGGTCAATCTCCCGCAGTGGAAGGAAAAAGGCTGCTACCTTGAAAGTCTTGTATTTTACTATCTGGAATGTCTTCTTTGTTAATCTTGTTTCTGGAACGATTGCTAACCAATTGTCCATCCTATCAAATCCAAGGGATATACCGAGGGAACTGGCCACCAGAGCAGTACCAGCATTGGTAATCCTTGTTAAACGTCCTATTTCTTTCATTTAGAATTCTGTTTCTGTTACATATGCTTATTGTCCTATTCCTGTCTACGACGTACTATAAAGGCGTCTATGTCGCTAACCACTTGCTGCTTTCCTTTAACTCTCTGTCTGTTGCTTTCCATATAATTTGAGGGAATCCATTGTCTGAAATTCCTGTATGTTTTTTTTCTCAAATGTGTTGCTCCATTTTCAGGTTAAGTTCTTCATGACTTATGTCCTGACATCTGGATGGGCGAGTTTAGCAATTGAGCTTGTACAACTTTATCCTCTTCTAGTCAACAGCATATACAAGTACATGTTAAGGAAAAACACTGACCCATTTGGTGTAGGTTTCACTTTTCCCTTCCACACTGAAGTCCCACGCGTCCTATTATTTGGCCTCCTCGGCTTCAGTTTTGCTATATTAGCACCCCTGATACTGCCATTGCTGCTGATTTACTTCTGTCTAGCATTCGTCATATACCGTAACCAGGTTACTTCCTTTTCCAAGTCACTCACTATAGTACAGACTGTTTTGCATGATGATTGCTATAGACTTTTGTGTTCCTGAATTTGTTAGGGACCTTACAATGAAAACATCCTTTTTAACATTTCCTGCAGATTTTGAACGTTTATATTTTCGAGTACGACACAGGGGGACAATATTGGCCGATTGTCCATAACACGACGATGTTCTCAATGGTGCTGGCACAAATTATGGCCCTGGGTGTTTTTGTAACAAAATCGTCGCCAGTCTGTGTGGGGTTCACTGTTGTATTGATCATATGCACCCTTCTCTTCAATGAGTACTGCAGGCATAGGTTTCTGCCCATTTTCAAGGATATTGCTGCCCAGGTGCGAAACAATCCAATACAATCTCAACTCCCTCAGATTCAGGGACCTGAGTTTGAGATTATTATTGCTTGCAGGATCTTATAGAAATGGACCAGCAGGATGAAGCAACCGGAAGGGAGGAGATTTATGAAAGAGTTAAATCGGCCTACTCTCAACATGATTGGGTTTCTTATGGAAACTCAACAAGTTGTGGGCACTTGGAACCCGATGACGACGAGCCAGGTATTATTTCATAGCTAGATAACACTTGTGTACTCTTTTGAGTTGTAATTTGCTAAGTAAGCAGAATTTATAGCAGGACAACAACAATCACCAGTGGCTGATGGGTCAGGGGAAAAGCCTATACAAGTAAATATTGAGCTGAGTGATCAACCGCGATCACCGATGATTCACAGGAAGGAACAAGTAAAATGTTCAGAGGAAAACGGGAAATAATCACCTGGTAAGGAAGGAGGAAATCGATCATAGCTCGGGCGGGATGAACATTTGAGCCAAGTTTTTAAAGTTGTGGGTTTTATACGGTATAGATACGTGTATAGATAAAAAATATGTATGTTTTTTTACGAGGAAAATATGCCTGGACAGTAAATCTTAGATTCGTGTCAAAGTTTTTTTATTTTGGTATGGATAGTGAAAACATAAACCTTATTGTACCATCATGAAGTCTTTATCCCTTGATTTGATTAGACGTCCGAATACAGATTTGTGTCAAATTTACAAATTAGGTAGAACGACTTGATCCAATAAAAAAATAATTTTTTTGATTTTTTTTATCTAAATAAATAGTACTCCCTCTGTCCCTTAATGTTTGTCCCTTTTCCTTTATTTACAAAAGAAAAGGGATAAACATTAAGGGACGGAGGGAGTATACCCTAATGTACGCAAGTAAGGCGGCTCATATATGCTCACTTCCAAATGTAATACTACTATGAATCGGATTACGTTAAATTCACGAAAAAGTTGCAGCATTCAAAAAGAAAAGGCGGTTCGTGCAAATCCCAAATTAATGTAATAACCATTAATTTGAGCTATTATGAATCAAATGGTGTACGGAAAATTACTTCAAAATTGTAAGGTAAGTAATTCCAACTCATCAAAATCCAATATCATCGTACAATAGCAAAAAAAAAAAAAAATACCAATATAAGTTGGACAACTACATAGTACTAGCCACCAATTTAGCCAAAGCCTTGAGATCAAACCGAATAATAGTATCAGCGAACACACACGTATCCTCCCCGTTGCTATCCATCGGAACATCCACCTCATACGACTCCACAACCTCGGTGTTTCCGCCGCGCCCGACTTCTCGGAGCACGACCGTCGATCTATAGTTCTTGAGCCTATTATCTCCTCCGACAATAGTGAATTGCATGAGATGCAACTCATCGTCAAGCTCGTCGAGCCTCTCGATCGAGGTCGCGTACGATAAGCCCGACGACATTGTAAGCTTACGTACACTACCGACGCCGCCACAGCCTTGTTGCATGATGCAACTCCGCACGTATTGCTTGTAGGCGTGTGGACTGTCAAAGCGTCGGACGAAGGGCCAGACTCGATGGAGCGGCGCCTTGATGAGTTGAGCCACGCTCGAGCTGCACTGAAGCTTTAGAGAAGTGGCGGAGCCAGCTTGTGTTGGGTTTCCCATACCAAGTTACGTTTGAGGTTTATGTTTTTTGTGTACGTATGTTATAATGATTATATATATATATATGAGGTAGTCTTTATATAAGAACAATTTCTCAAAGTTAATTTCATGGGTTCAATTAGGGCGGGATTTTATTTGCGAATGACCGACCTGCCTGTTTCACCCGACCTAAATACGAGTAAAAAATCGAAAAAAGTGGCGGGTGACAGATGTATAGTAAATCTAGATGAAACCTTCAAATGACACTTGGAGAGATTTGGGTAAGCTAGCTACTAAGCTAGTGGAGCAAAATGTATAACTTACGTAGTACTACGTACGTTGTTAATTACTCGTATAGCCTGTCGATCCCTGGATACATATGTATGCAGTAGACAGTCAGTAGTAATTTGCAGAGAAGGTAGTGGGCATGGCACAAAAATAAGAGCAGCCATTTAAATACGCCAACAGTCTTAACCATTCTGTGGGTGTGGCATATCCACATAGCACAACGTGTCAATCACTTAGAGCATACTTAATGGTTGTCTAAATCTATTTGGTCATCAATTAAATTATTATTATTTTTTTAATACTCAAATTCACATTCACAATAATTTGTGTTTCAAATACCACTTGTCATCATGTGAAAGCATTGTCCAAAACTAACTTTGGTCATCACTATATATGCCCAATTTTCATTTGATCATCACTCTCTTTCTTTCATATATTATTTTTTTATTGCCTCTCTCTTTGATGTTCGAGATTTTGGGCAACCATTGAGAGCATTCTTAATTGTATGTTCAGATAAAGATACACGTACAAGTGCTAGCCAAACTTTAGCTTGTAATCATCTTATTTATTTTTATTTCTTATACATATATTCTTGTCACTTCCATCCTAAACTAAGGAAGGATGTTTTGTCACTAGTAAAAAAAAAAATTAAATGTGCCACCATTTTCACCAAGGAATACACACTTCAATTTTACTACATTAACATATGGATTGTGGGCCCTTGGAAGATTAGTTGGGCCTAAGGCCCAAGCCCCAATGCATATCAAACTCTTGGCTTGTTAACTTTGTTTATTTTTTATTTTTTTTTGAGATAGGTAAGAATTAGGGGATCCTCCTTATGGAGAACGCCCTAGAGCATCCTTTCGGATGAGAACTAAAAGTTCTTGGTGATTCAAAATAGAGACCAGCGAGAGGCTGTGGCCCAGCCTAGCAATTTTATCGGCCACAGCGTTACAATTCCGATTAATGTGGTTGATACGCAAAGAATCAAACCACGCAAGCGAAATCGAGATATCCGAAACCACCATGTCGAAATCCCAAGGGCATTGACCCTGTTTACGAATGGCGTTTGTTAACTTTGTTTGTTGACTTAATTCTATGATATGCTTTCTAATTTGTAAATGTAAATTTTAATTATTATTTTAATTTACGTAAATAACTAACCATTTATACATTATAAAATATAAAAATAGATGAAGAGGTATATTCCATATAAAAGTAACATCTTTATCTATTCTAAATTCATTATGTGTATAGATAATAAATTTTATATTTATTTAATGTTGAATATACATATCTATCTATTTCATATTCTTGAAATGTACAAATAGTGAATTATTAATAAAAATTAAAAGAATAATTAAATGATTTTTGTATTAAGTTATACTTTATTAAAATATTAAAATATTGTTTTACCTTAATCAAAAACAAAAAAAAAAACTTATGCTTTTCTTTTACTACAAAAATAAAAACTATATGTCAAGAAAAATCATAAGAAATGGTATAAGGCGAATTATTTTAAGAGTTCGAATACCAACGGAAATAATTTTTTTCTTCAGGGTATTATTGAAAAAAGTCAAAACTTCAGGAGTAGCAGATGAAATTTCTCTAAAAATAATGTGTGATATTTTATTTTTAATAAATCGTCTTGAACTAAATCAAACATAATTTAGAGCCGCCGGGTCAAAAAATCCCAAATATCCTGATGAAGAATCACTCGATCCGGTCCAAACAGACCGGTCTAGATCCGACCAGAAATATGGCCTGCCCTACTTTGGTGATGGCTTTGTATCAGTAGGAGATAATAAGAGGAATGAGTTAGGCCAAATGTGTGATAGAGCTCCATTTTTCAGCAATTCGTAACCCCTCACATGTTCCACTAGTGCTTCTAATTGAACCATTGAATGAGCCTGGGACCTATTAATATATTTCTTGATAACGACTTCCAACCAAAATAATAATTATAAGAGAATGAAAGTTATTAACCTTATAACTTATATTTTCTTGATCGAGACTTACAACCAAAATAACAAACTACTAGAATTTTTTTTTGAAAGGTTTAATGGATTCTAGTAGTCTAGTAGATAGTGATGAAATTACAACAAATAGCATTTTTGTTGCTTAAGAAATCTGTTTGTAAAATAAATTTTATTTATTAATGTATACATATTTATAAAGATGGATTCAAATAAAATTTTCAAGTTCTTGAAAATTAAAAACTTATTTCAAAGATAATGGGTGGCTTAAAGACAATTTTTAGCCATCACTCCACTCGTTTCTTTGAAAATATGTTCAATCTAAAATGTTCGAAAAGTATTAATGTAAAAGAGCAAAGTTTAGAATATTCAAATAAGGAAATAAATATACATAAATTTAAAATTATAATATCTGAAAGATATATTGATTTTTTTTTGTTAATTATTTGTTTTTTGCGATATTTTTGTAAGCATAAATCCATAGATTTGTTGGTGTACTAGGTCCCACGCCCAGCGGGCAACAGAGGATAATGGCGATTTGTAAGCATATAAATGTAAGTATATGACAATTAAATAGTAATTTGCCATTGCATCAATCATAGAACTTGAACAATGAAAGTACTCAAGATATCAGAATCACCAAATAATTTCTTAAGTTGTCATTATATGTCTTGTTGAATTCCCATTTCCCTTCTAGTTTATGTCAACTACATACAGATCGATAAACACCACAAACCAACGGCTCCAATTATTTTCATGTTAGTCAAGTCTTGTTGATTAGTTAGACGCCCGGCCTACAGAAATATTTGAATATTTTTCATATTTATTTACTGCCTTTTTATAATGTGTCTTAAGGTTATAACTTAATTTAGAGACTAAAATTTTAAATTAAAATTAGTAAATTCTAAAAAATTAAACATATGTTAATTTTTTTTTTTAAAAGTATGCAATCAAAATCAAATTATGATAGCCTTGAACTATTTTACTGTATCTTTTAACTTCTTTTTTCATATTTTTACTCTTTTTTTTACCCCTTTGAGGGGAGTATTTGTTTAGTTTAGTGATTGCCAATAAATGATGTACGTGTAAGGTGATTTGGTTTGATTTGTAAAAGAAAAACGCTCGTGGGGAGCTCCGGTGGGAACACGTGGTGCAGATCAGCCCTCTGACACTCTGACTAGAGGGAGCGTGTCCCAAATCCCAATCATGTATACATATCTGTTTTTTTTATAAAACATACATTTGATATGTTGACATGCTAATAAGACCTGTCGATCGGGTCGGGTCGATCGGGTTTGGATTCGATCATTTCGGGTTCGGGTTTAAACGGGTTTGGGTCAATTGGGTTACTGGTTAAGTCGGGTCAAGTCATGACAGGTTATCGGGCGGGTTCGGGTTGACCAGTGGGTCAATAATATAATTTTTATTTTTCAATTATTATTAAAATAAGTTTAAATAATAATATAAAAATAAAAAATTATATTAATTGATATTTTAAAATATAATTTAGAATAATTTTCCTAAACCAATATTTAAAATATATTAAAATATAAGTTCTAGGGTGTTTTTAGCGGGATTAAGTTTTCATTTCCCGTTATTGTACACTATAGGGAATTAGAGCAATGAAATATGCAATAATAATAGTTACATAATATGACACATGATGACATCATCGAAATAAAATTTGACCCAGCGGGTTCGGTTTATTTTGAATTTCGGGTTTAAATTTTCGGATCTTAACCCAGAAAAAATCGAATAGTTCGGATCAAATTGTCGAGGCGAGTCATATTTTGACAGGTCTACATACTATACATTACTCAAAATAAAATCGCTATGGAGTACTATTAAATTTAAATTGGTGGCATAAATGTTGTTTTGTTTGAAAGTAAATTATACGTGGAAGTGAAACCGTGGTTTTGGGATAGAGACCTATCCTCTCAAACAGAATGTAAAATCGTGGTCGCGGTTTAGTCGTTTGGTTAGTTTTGTCCATTGAAAACAGATGGTTTTGGAATTATTGTTTCTCCGGTTCTTGGGAACGTGAAAACCGGAAGCGATCGTCACCTCCGATTCCGGAACAACCAGTTTTTTCTGATTCGGTTTCATTAAAACCAACCCATGTCCAGTTTAATATATACAACAATAATTATCCAGTTGAACTCCCCTTACGGGAAATTTGGGGGTCAAGATAGGGCCCCCTAGTGTAACGACGAGGAGGAGCGCCCAACAAAAGAGCACAGGGAACAAACAAGAGACCCAAAAGCAACTACAAGGATGAGACAAAAACAAAAGCAAAAACGAGACATGAAACAAGGACACAAAACATAAAACTGAAACATATCACTGCAACCTTGAGGCTTCCTTGGGCCGGTCTGTTCGGGTAACTAGCTGTCCACCAGTCGAATCTTCTCCCTCCAACTATCTCTGCATATATATCGTCATATCTGCCAAAATCCCCAATTGCCCGACATCTTGCCTGATACTATCATTCCAACATTTCTTTGGTCATCCCCTCCATATGCGTACTTCTCCAAAAACCAGTATCTCACACCTATGAACTGGTTCCTCAGGACCCCGCCTCTGAACATGGCCAAACGAGCGCAATCTAGATTCTCTCATCTTACTTCTATATTGACTACGTACCCTTACCCTACTTTTGATTACTTCATTTCTGATTTTGTCTAGAATTATCTGTCCGTTTATGTATATTAACATTCTCACCTTAGCATTTTCATCTTAAAATTATATTTCCAATCTAATATATAAATACTTAAATTATTTATCTTATTATCAATTAATTTTAAAATGAAAGTACGTAATTTAGTCGTGCATTCAGGAGGAGAAATTAATTGGCCGAGCCAGCTGTCCAGTCCTCATTTGTACCTTAATACAAGCAGTTTAACATGGGGCTGTTCTTATAAAATTGACCACACCCACTTGAGATAAGCTTTTTGATGGTCATGCTCAAGTCCTTCTTTTATGTTTGTTGAAATTGCTAATGTAGTAATGTTATAATTATAAAACCATGTACATTTGTGAGCAACTAATTGGATTTAATGAACTTATATTCATCTTAATTCCTTGTTTAAATTTGGTCATGAGTTGTTTTTGGTGTAAAGAAGTTTATACCAAACTTGGTATAATAACATAGATAAGTTTGAGACTTTGAGTCAACAGTATTTTTTTCAGTACATTCACAACACCACCCACAGAATAAAGGTTTGTGTACAAAATCGTCCGTAAATTTCAAATTTGCGTTAAACTATCCGTAAAATTAATCTGTTAACATATGATCATTCAATGTTATGGGTAGTCTTGGCCATTCAATGTTCCAATCAGGTTCAAGTATCACACATTCATCACACTAAGGTTTTTTTGGGAGCAATTCTCCAAAATCCCAATCTGATTTATTCTTCAAATCCTCTATCTCATCTCCATGTCCCTTATCATGTCTCATTTATGATGATTAGTCGAATTTTCTTTTTTATTCTTTTATTGAACAAATGATAGTATGACTTGATGATTTTCAAATATTTTTCAATCAATCACTATAAATGAGACACGAGAGAAGAGGTGGAGATAAGGGTGGATCCATGATTGTCTGAAGAGGGCAAACTTTGTACAAATTTAATGCTATTATTGGCTCTTTCTTGATTCCTCCCCCACTCTTCCACACCTTCCGCCTTGTCCAGTCTCGGGCTAGATATGGGGGCGAAAGCTCTTTTTTTTTTATCTTCCGGACTGGTTTTTAGGTAAAACGTATTGCTCCTCCAACCCGACTTCGGGGTGACCGCCTCCGACGCACCTCCCTAAATCCACCCCTGCGTAGAGATGAGACAGAGGATTTCATTGGTCAAACTAACCCGATCCGATCGACCCATGAATTTGAGCAAGCTAACAAACTAAGTTTACTTTTAACCCGAGCCCAATCAACCCAAATCCTAACTCGATCCAATCAGTATATTTATAAACTAGTTTGTGATCTATTTATGGACGATTTTGATACGTCACACAAAGTCATGTGCAGAGAAAATGGCAAAGGCCACTTCCAACTTTATAAACCCAATTTCACCGAAAAACTCTATTCAGCTTTGTGAGGCCAAGGAGGAGGATCAAGGGGCCCCTGAAATGAATGATGCATCCTTTCCTTTGGTCCATAAACACCCAAGTACACTTGGAAAGACAAGCCAGTGAGGCTTGCAATTATTCCTCTCATATGCCTTGCCCTCTTTCAATCTACACACACACACATTTCACTCCAAGCAACTCAGTAATTAAACATCGAATTATTAGCCCAAAAGAAAAAAAAAAAAGGCACACCCCTATCTATCTACTCACATCTAATCAAACCCCCTCTATATGCCCTCCTTGCACATTACATAAAACATTCTTTTTATATATAGGGTCATTATATTCCATTATTCCAACTTTATTTATTTATTAATCCCCATTTTCCCATCAATTTGATTCCCTAAATCCCTCTCTCTCTCACAAATCTCCAAAATCTCACACACAAACACTCTCTCCAAAAGAGGAGAGCTAGCTCGGATATGGGCAACACCATCCGGTGTTGCATCGCGTGCATCCTGCCGTGCGGCGCGCTCGACGTCGTCCGCATCGTCCACTCCAACGGGCGCGTCGAGGAGCTCTCGGGCACCGTCCACGCCGCCGATATCATCAAGGCCCACCCCAAACACGTCCTCAAGAAGCCCTCCTCCCGCTCCTCCGACGCCACCGGCGCGCCCCGGATCGTCGTCGTGCCCCCCGACGCCCTCCTTCAGCGCGGCAAGATCTACTTCCTCATCCCCGCCGCCACCTCCTCCGGCAAGCACGCCACCAAGAGATCAAAGAAAAGAGACGTGACCTCCCCCAGAACGACGTCGTTTCGGACAAGCGATACTACTATTAGTACTACAACTAGTACTAAGAGTGTGGATTCGGATCGGTACTTGAGCGAGTTGTTGAGTGAGAAGGTGTCGACGCAGCGGGATCGGCGGCGGGGGAGGGTGGCGGTGTGGCGGCCACACCTTGAGAGCATCACCGAGACCGCGTCCGCCGGTGAGAATTCCGGTGATCTGTAGTATTATTATATATATAATATATGTTCCTCAAAATTAAACTCCAAATTAATTAAGTGTCCTTAATTTCTGGGATTTTGAGGGTTTTCTTCGTACGCTATGATGTGTTTCTGGTGTTGCCACGCTTGTGATGAGAGATCGGAATTATAGCGTTTGAAGAAATGAAATTTGTAAAGGATTATGTATCATTGCTTCTTTAGCCTCTCTTTTATTTTTTTTCCTTTGAATCTTCTGATTGCAATTTTCCGCCAGTACAGCAGTGTAATTTTATTGTCTGTCTTTCAAAAGTGAAAATATAAAGAGATCAAATAATTATGAGCAGGTTTCTATATATATACTTTAGGAAAAGTAAATTAATTGGAGTATAACATATCAATGGATCACTAGCTTATTGTGGCCAGATTCGATTGAGAACATGCAAAATTCTTTTCGGAGAATTTCATGTAAAAGTCCTGCTGTTGGTTTAACCTTAGTATTATGTGCACAGTACTTTGGATTGAGTTTCATGTCTAGAACTAGAAGCCATTTTCTGTTGAATACTGTTCTTTTTCTTAGCAAGTACAGTCTTGTCGATTTCTGAATTTTTGTTACAGGCCTAAAAATGTACTCCAGTACGTGTATTTTTTTAACGGGAGAATTAGAGTTATTATATTGCTATTTTAGAGACTGAGAATTTCGTTAAACCTTGGGATTGTAAATTATATTAGTACTAATTAAATTATCACGAGGTGGATGGTTATTGGTTAGCAATTAGTTTTCAGAAATCTAGAAATAAATAAATAAATAAAGTAGTGGTGTTGTTGAATGAGATTTTTCAATACAGCTGTACGTATATAAATTAAAATTAAAAAAAGGGGTTGTGGGAATATAAAAATCATACTTTTGGTGTAATGCGCCATTTGGTAAGTCCCCCTTGTGTTATGGGGATGGTGATTGGCGACATCTAATTGTGCAAATCCGGGGAACTGCTCCCCTCTTTCATTTAAACACCTTACAATCGCCTCGTCTTACAAATTAATTTAAGAAAATATAGACATGGATGAGTAATAGACCTGTCAAAAGCTGATCGAATCCGTTAATCCAACCTGATCCGTCCGATAATTTTAGGGTTAAGATTCGAAAATTTGAACCCGAAACTCGAAATCAACCAAACTCGATAAAACCCGAAACTCGTTGGGTTGACCGATTTAGTATATTTATAAAATGTATAAAATTAATTATAAAAAATATAATATATTTTATTATTAAAATACATAAAAATAATATATTATAATTAAATATTATTATTTAATTAAAAATCTATTTTAATAATCATACAAAATTCTATGTTTTTGACCCGCTGATCAACCCGACCCGCCCGAAAACTCGCATCGACCCGACCCAGTTTAACCCGTGACCCGTAACGATCCGAACCCGACTCAACCCGAACCCGTACGACCCGACCCGATTGACAGGTCTAATGAGTAAGGACTAAAGATATTGTAGTCAAAATCAAAGAATTAACCGGGTCTATGAAAATTCGAGTTCGAATCCTTCTTAAGAAATAACGGAAGCACGAAGAACTTGATTTGACGTAGAATAGCATCGAACGATCAAACTGGAAGAGTCATAAGACTTGTCAACAAAGGATTTAAGTTGATTTCGTAACATTAAAATTAATGAAATCATGAAATTTCTATTTCGACTCTGATAAATAATACCCTCTAATAATCAAAAAAACGAAGGGTTTAAGATTGTATTTTTAGGGATTAATAGCTAACAACGTGTTACAAGTTTTCATGTATTACTTCTTTCAATAATTGTGTTTTTGCCAACTAATGAACGGATGGGCGCCCTATCAAAGATCATCAACATGCCTACTCTCTCCTTTATGGAATAATGATAATGATTTATCCTTTGTTAATGTAAACATCTTATTTTGTTCTTTTTATTTAATACTGGTTGTGATCTCCAACGGTACGAAATTATTAGATACATGAACTACTTATTGACATTATCTCGTACAGAAATCAAGAAAAATCATTCATTAACAAAACAAATTGCATTTATATTTCGTAGATTTTTTTTTTATCATCTAAGCATCATCATCATTGGTATTGATGTTAATTTATTTCCGTTCGTGTTTATTTTTAGACTGTCGTTCATTAGTAAACTATATACTACATACTTTTTTAATTTGGAATAATGCTTCCCATATTTTCATCAATACTAAATAAAATTGTCCTTGTAAATAATGGGATCCACTCACATGAGTGCTTGATATTATTTTATATTGTGTGTATATATTAAGAAAACTCAATCGACTTAAAAAAAGAGTAAAATATGTCCCGATCAAAGTGTATCTTTTTAGGCAAAATATTCTATTTTTCTTTTTCCAAACTATCACTTTAGCACGATAAGGAACTTTTAAAGTCTAAAACTAATTATATTTTTGTAGAAAGGACAAAACAAATTACAATGTACTTCTTACGGGTACAAATATACATACAAAAATAGGCATGAGTGACTCGTTTGTAATCTAACATATTAGATATTTTTCTCAACAAAAAAAACATTTGATCCAGATATTATTTATTTTAATTTTTTAATAGGATTTCTCTATTTTCCATCGGGATAATTATAACTATATAAATTCTAAACCCAGATAAAAAAAAGTACAAGATTAAGAAATCCATCAAAAAGTAATTTGAATTTATGAATATAAAAATAAAAAAGCCAATAAAAAAATAATTTTGAACGTTTAAACTAGCTTTAGGAAATTCGTGAGAAATGATTCAATATCTAACATATGAAGAAGTAATTTAAACGATCAAAATAAAGGTTATGATGTTTTCCTTAGGAAAATTGTGAGAAATGAATCAAATGATTAAGCATCTTCGTATGTAAAAATAATTCAAACAAAAGAAGTCACAAAATAATCCGAAATGAAAATTACACTTATTATTACTAATTAGTTGTTAATAGAAAATTAAAAAATTATTGCTTTGTTCTTATTTTTTTATACATAGGTGAGAAATAGATCAACCCTCATATTTGTGTAGTTAATCAATTAAATAACTTAACGGTTTTTCTAGGTTAAGAATACCGAATGTGGAAACTAAACCTTAAGAAGGAAAGCATAAATCCTTAGGAAATAATTTTAAAAATGTTAAACAATCAAAATACACTTGAAAATTTCTAAATAAAGCTTGGTTAGAAAAATCGATAACTTAATTCAACGGTGCAAAATTTTCATCAATGCAAATATGCAATAATCATTGAAACTAGTTTTAATCTTTTTAAAAATCCTTCATAATTTCCCTTTTCACATATTTTTTAGTATATTTTATTTTACAAGCGTGCTATTTGTACATTTGTAATCAAAATTTTAGGGTGACATTAGTGATAGCTAGGCATCTTTGCATGTAGATTCATTGATTTGTCACAAGATTAAAGTTGAATACTTTTTTTTAGGCTCGACTCAAATCTGATAGTGAGACATATCCAATTTAACAAATAGAGGTTTTTGGACCACCTATCTTGTTCTACCAGACAAGTCCTTTGTATTCTAATCTAAATGTGAGGAAGGTTTGCATCTTAACTTAAAAAGAGATTATAGTTGGGTACATGCAACATTGCGTAGGGTTTTGAAAAAAGGTGATTGTCTGCCATGTACAAGTCATTCTCTCCATTATATATTATGTTTCGGGTCCAGCCAGTTTGGTGACCGAGTCAACTTTTTTGAGTTTTGAGGTCGAGAAATCTCTTAATTCGAATCTCCCAAAATATCGAGCGTAGAGTGTAGAAAGGCTTAAAACTTTCGACCAAAAAAAAAAGAAAGGCTTAAAACTTAATTTGAGCAATCTTAGTTTTGGCAAGTGAGTGTAACTTAGGAAGTTTGATCAGGTGGTTGTCGAGTACAACATTACTAGTTAACTACTTGAAGAATAACATCATTGTTGGACCCTCTTCTTAAGTGGGCCGAAGTTCGCTAGAAGAAGGTCCATTAGGAAGAGTTTTTTGTCCGAAATTCGCGACCCAAATCGTGATAAGCGGGGCTGTCAAAGTCACGGAGGGGGAGATCGTCCCAACGCACATGTGTGACAGACCCATCATATAAGTCACGAAGTTTCATCCTAAAACCAATTGGTGACAGGATGAGCAATCCAGAGTTTATATATTAGGCAATTCATTACTTAATTTCCCGATGTGGGATAGACTTTTCACACGGGTTGATGACAAATAGAAAGACGGAGGTATGAGATTAGAGATGGTCAACAAAGACATCGTTGAAAGCATGACCATGACAGTCTTCTTAAGTGACTTGCGAACGTGGGCTAGGATAGTCGGTTACTCAAAGTCGGCCCAAGGTCGGAGTGGGTTTCAACTCACCCTACTCACCCTCTCAAGTAACGAGTGGGTTGCATATGGCAATTTTTTTTTTACAAATAACGAGTTATCAGGTGAATCATTTTTATTTACCATTCATATGGTAAGAGAATGCCACCCATACATAACCCGAACCATAACGATCCCTAGTTCCATTTCCATACCCCTAATTCTTGTCCTTGATAAATAAAAAATACTCCGTATTAGAGATTAGACGATTTATTTGGTGGGTAATATATGTAGCAAGGCAACTAAGATAAAAAAGTTGAAAGGAGCACACAAATACAATATCGTAAAAAGAAAAAAATAAAGAGAGAAAACCTAATTTCCGTTTCTCACCGGAAACGACAGAATGACGTTAGCTAGCCCCCGAAAGCACCCAAACCGAAAACCCACGGAACTTGCATTCGCCCAACCCTTGCTAGCCTATCCGCGTGAACGTCGGCCCACGCGCCTCTCTCTATTTCCGGCGACCTCACCTCACCCTTATCATGCGCCTCTCACGCTCTTCCTCTTTCTCCCCAGCCGGCGCTTTCTCATCGCCGCTTATTCTCTCTATCTCTCCCCCTCTCTCCTCAACCCCCCTTCTCTCTCTCCCCTCTCTCCTTCCTCCCCTCTCAGATAGTCAGATCGGATCCCCATTCGCCGTCCCTGACCAGATCTGAGCCTCCTCCATGGAAGATCTCACCGATTCGATGTCCCCTCCCCCGCCGGCGAGCCACCACCAGCCCCGCGTCATGCCGGTGAGGGAGGATTGCTGGAGCGAGGACGCGACCTTCACCCTCATCGAAGCCTGGGGCCAGCGCTATCTCGATCTCAACCGCGGAAACCTCCGGCAGAAGCACTGGCAGGAGGTCGCCGACGTCGTCAACAACCGCCACGCGCATCTCAACAAGAAGGCCCATCGCACGGACGTCCAGTGCAAGAACCGAATCGACACCTTGAAGAAGAAGTACAAGACGGAAAAGGCTAGGGTTTTGGACTCCCACGGCTCGTTCCAGAGCCAGTGGCCGTTCTTCGCCCCTCTCGACTCGCTCATCGGATCTTCTCCCTCCGCTCTCAAAAAGCCCTCGCCTTCCTCGTCGATGTCGCCGTTGATGTTCTCTTCGCCTCCTCCTCCGGTGGTCATGGCTTCGGTTGCCGCTCAGCAGCAGACTTTGGGCGGGCCGCCTATGGCGGTTCCGTTGTTGCCTTACAGGAGGTCGATGACGCCAGTTGTTCCGCAGAAGCGGCCTTCTCCGGTGGCCGCGCCTTTGGGTGTCGGTTACTCCAATATCAGGAAGAATTACTCGGCGGTTGCTGCCGCGGCTGCAGCGGCCGAGACGGATGACGAAGAAGAAGAGGAGGAGGAGGAGGAAGTGAAGGAGCTGGACGACTTCAAACGGAACGGACAGGTGGGAGAATCGGATGGATTGAGGAAGTTGGCTAGAGCAATTGAGATGTTTGGCGAGGTCTATGCGAGAGTGGAATCAGAGAAGCAGAGACAGATTGTGGAATTGGAAAAGCAGAGGATGCAATTTGCCAAGGAGTTGGAGTGCCAGAGGATGCAAATGCTTGTGGAGATGCAGGTTCAGATGGAGAAGGTTAAGAGGGTAAAGAGGTCGAATTCAAACTCAAATGGTATGATTAGGCTTGGATTTCTCTCTGCCTATCTTGATTTGATTGTCTGTTTTAATCATGTGAAGAATATGAATGGGAGTTCTGTATCATTGTTGTTAGTTGTTACTGGGCTGGGCATATTAGTTTATGCTAGTGTGAGATGTTCATCATGCAAATAGTTTTGAGCAAAGTGCAACCATTGTTTTCTGAATGGGTATGAAGTATATAAAGTATCCTCTAGTTGGCTGCTTGTATGCTATGTGCTATGTTGGTAATTTTATATTGCTTCTATCTTGTTTAGAATTCCTGATTTAAATAAGCCCTGTGACTGGATACAGATGAATGGTCCGATAATGTGCTGTTAATCATGATTGCTTGCCAGTCTCTGTTCAGTGTATTTCTGTGCTTGTTTAGACTGCTAAAGTGAAATTAAGTTGATATTCCCTTAGCTATACTCATTGCACTTGTGTTTGAAACTGGCTGTGAAGTGATGATATAGATTAACGTTTGTTTGATTATTGCATTACAACCTAAAGAACGCTCCTTTCTTCTATCATTTAAATATCTGTAAATACGAGAATGTTTATCAGTTTGCAAGTGCTGAGATGAACACTTCATATTATTCATTGGGATTCTAACATTTGTTTCAAATAGCTTTCATGTCCTTATATTTACCCTCTCAATGCAACCCACAATATATTATTGGAGATAGCAATTGGGAAGTATATTATATATTAGCATTTTTCCTCTTTTTCTGCTATTATAGCTGGTTATGTTTGGACTTGTCTTTTACTATGCTGTTATTTACAAGAAATTTCAGAGTTAGTTACCATGTCCATAGTTTCAATTGTTTGTGTGGTTGGTACTTAGTCTTTAGTTGTCTACCATTTTGGCTTTCATTGATTGTCTATTTCATGCTGTTTTATTCCCGATTTCTGATGTAGAAAGGTTACCAATCAACCAATCATAACCCAACAGATGCCATGTTAATGACTCAGACAAGGTTGTTTTGAAAAGCTATTATCTCTTTCATTGATCTTCTATTTGATGCTTGTTGACTGTGATTGTTTCGGGGATTTTGAATCAATTGCCATCTTTCTTCTTGGTGGTATAGTTAACTGTACGAGATATAGTACTGCAACACTTTAGATTTCTGATTTGAGATGATTATGAAAGTGGAGTTAGTTCAGCTAAATTGTGTATGGACAAATGACAATATGTTCATAGCCTTTATGTGAAATGAATATGGCTCCCTGATTTAAGGGGATTATACATGAAAGTTATCTTTCTGTCCTTTTATCTTTCTAAACAGGATTTTTCACTATTATGGTTGTGATTCCACAGTGGCAGGACCCCAAGATTTTTCCCTGCCTTCTTGACATTGATGCATTTGCTTTCTGATTCTATAATTGTGTTTTACTGTTGTTTCAGCCAATGGGGCCGATTGTTCTATTTCTTTAGTTTTGGGTTCCATTTGATGCTAAATAATGGAGGGCCTTTTTAATGATATGCTAGTGTTTAGCTTTGATGCCCCTAAAGCTGGGGATGGCCCATTATGAGCTCTAAAGTAGCTTTCACATTTTCCTTTATCCAGTCTGAAAATTTGCATGTTTCCTTGTCAAATTTTGAGTTCCAAATATTGTTTTCCAGACTGTTCATTTTAAGTATAGACTTACAAAAGTTTCCTCTCTGGGTTCCTTGCCTAAATTTCACTACTTTATCCTTCCATGATTCAAGTAGAAATCTGTACCTTATCCCTAAGACTTAGTTCCTTTGTGCAAACAAAAAGGAGGTGATTCCATCTCCTGAAGACCAGTTTTTATTCTTACATCGTTGTTTCTGTTGACTAGCATCCTCCATGGTCCCGTGCTTTTTATCTTTCGCCAATTTTGTCTTTGTGCTTTTGTTTAGAAAGTGACTTACATTTCTTTTGTCTTGCAGAATACTGCTAGCTAGCAGTAGCAGGCTAGCAGCCCTTGCTCATCCAACAGGTTTGCTTAGCCAAGAGAAGAAGAGTTAGTTATATTCTTAACAATGAAATTGGACATAAAGAGGTCATTTGCAGAGCTACTGTAGAAGAAGAAAGCAAATTCTTAGTTATCCTAGTTTATATATATATATATATTTATTACTTTTGAGATTTGTACCAAGCTTGTGCTCCGATTGTTTGGGATACCTTAAATTCTAAGGATGATGCCCAGAAGAACAAATTGGGTTAGGAAGATCAAATTGCCTTCACTATATATATATATATAATCTATTTTGTGACGAGTAGACGAATTGTGTTGTAATGCAGCCAGCCCCTATGCTTCAGATTTGTGATGATGTTTGTGTCTCCTAACTTGCTGTAATTACAAACCAAGTTTGTTAACAATTTTTTTTCTTGTTTAATTATGGTGTAGTATGTGTTAAGATTGAGTGTGTAATTGTGCTCTTGTGATGCATGTTATGTAACTTAAATGTCTGCTCATAGTTGGACAAACAAAATCCAATTAAGCAGCTTCATTGTTTGCTGAATTAACTAGAAGCTCACGTGTACCTTTTTAGCTACAGGTCACAACATGAACATTATATTATATAGGACTTACTATATTGATAAATATTAACTTTGTAAACTCTTGAGATTAAACTATAGTACCAGTGTACTGTGTACTCGATCTCTAACAATGATTATGCATGCTCTAAATGATAATCTGTAGCTTGCATTTCCGCATCGATCGTTTCTTTTCTGAACTAGATTAATTCCAATGCAAATTTTCATCTGTCACATGCAAACAATTGAGGTACATGCGGACAATATCCCAAGTTGTACACCACAAATCGAATGCATAGCGCAGGTACACATATGATATGAACTTTTATGTATATAGTATATCGGTCGATCGAAGGCCGCAACTATTGATATGCTAGTTCAAATGATGGCATGATCGATCATTGGCCGGAAGTTATTAGAGATTTTGAGCATTGGCTTCACGCGGCATTGCTTGACCAAGGCTTTTCTTCGTACTGCCCGATCCCTTCAAGATATCTACACATAATATAAACAAGTAATCAATTCTACAAAATAGAATCACACTCCTAGCATTGGAGGCTAGCTAACAAACGCGTACAAGGAAAAGCAAAACAAATTAGGTCAACCTCCTACGAGGTCTGGGGTCAACCTAATATGATATGTCTCACCAGAAGAGGTCTGGGGTCAAGATGTAAGCATCGTTCCTCAACGAGTCGACGGGTGATTCTAATAGACCCAAAGGCAGAAAGAAATGAACAAACACACGGCTAAATCGATAGGGACTAAAGGAAAACGTACAAGGAAAAGCAAAACAAAAACGTGCCAAAACAAATTAAGACAACCTCCTACGCCCCTATACACTAGGGGAAGCCCCCAAATTCCACCCATCCTCATGGAGCCCTACTCTCCCATACTCAAATACTGTCCCTTCACAAGATCCTATCTTGGGCCATATTACACACTTACTATTCATAACATGATATGAATCGTAAGTGTACTAAGTACTTAATAGTAGAAAAACAAAACTAACACCTTCGATCACAAAGCATTCTTCACAATTCTTTTTTTGTAAAAAAGCATTATTCATAATATAATCAAAATGTTATGATATTAGTGAGTTTTAACCTCAATATAAAATAATAGAAATGAAAGAGAGTTTAGAGGGAAAAATATGTGTTCTTGTTTTTCTTCTTGTTTTTCTTCTTTATACAAAACTCAATTTATAGTCGATGTTGTTACAAACTTGCTCTTGAATGAAAGAGTTAAATTCAAAGGTTGTTTTATGTGCTCTAAATGAGAAATAAAACCTAAGAATCATATACATCCAACTACAAACACAAGACATTTACAACACAAAACCAAATTATACACCATTACTGAATATTTAGATTGGACAAAGCAATCTTGTCCATTTCTTTTTAATAATCATAAATATTTAATTCTTTTTAAAAAGTAGATTACAGTAAATCTCGAGAATCCGGAGCCGTTTGAATAGCCTCTAAACTTTAATTAATTTGATTTGTCCTTAACTTTTGTTTAAAACAACTTTACATACTTTTAGTGATTTCTAGTCTTTGAAGTGTTTTGTAATTCTAGTTCCTGACTTTATTCTTTTCATGATTAATTAAGTATGTTATAATGCCTACATTGTCTTAGAAACACTGAAACTATATATATATATACACTACAATACAAATATTATACAAGACAGATAGAAAAAAGATGATATGTGGGTTAAGAATTAATGTTTGTTTTTTTAGGATACAAGATAAGAACTTTAAGCCCTAAAAAAGTAATAATTTTTTTTAAAAATTTCTTTCATTATAAATTACATATAAATTGTAAGGCTAATACTTGTTTGAATTCCTTTGATTTCCCCATTGTAGAAAAATATAGTAATATAGTAATATTTGAACTCAATATATAATAAGCTTACAATATTCGATCTCCTGAGGTTTGAAAGCATCTATGTGTCCTGAGCTCAGGCAACATATACGTACTTGTGACTTGTGAGCACTGAACATCATCAGTACTTAATTCACACCCACTGAACGTTCATTAGCATATATATCTTGTTTTTTTTATTTTATTTTTGTTTCACTTTGAATATACTTGAAACAATGAAGTCAGGGGGCATAGTGCATAATAGATATATGAAAAACAGTCTACAACAGGGTTACTTCCAAGATGCGAGTGCAAACGAAGATATATGAGTGTCTTTGGTTGGCTTAATTAGGTTCTCATAATTAAGTTAGGGGGCATGTTTTAGTTTGACTTGGTGTTAATTTAATTTCTTGTGGTAAGAAAGTTTAAGCTATTTAACAACTTTATATGTACATTTATAGTCGTCTAGGGCTGATGTACATAATTAAATAATTAAGTACATACAATGTCTAGACTATCTTATGTATAACTGATCTTTTCTGTTATAGTAAGTACTAGTAAAGTAGTAAAGAATTGTTGATTAACTTTCGACCAAAAAAGAATTGTTAATTAACTATATTAGATAGATTTACCAGAAAAAAAGTCAATAGATAATTAAATAGATTTAGTCCGTATCTTGTTAATAGACCTGAGGATTTACGAGGTCGATCTATTTAAGCAATCATGTCATTTACCAATCTATATCATTTTCTTTTTAGGAAAACTTAATTAAGGTTGTAATTGATTAATTAAATAACGATTTTTTGAACCTATGCCCCAAGGGACTAAAAATGGTAATATATTTGAAATTTGTATTTATTTAGATTTAATTATTCTTTCAATAGGGTTTATTAGTTTCCTATTAGGGTTTTAGTTTCTTAAATTAGTACTCTTAACCTATGCCCTTAGGGCATAGGATAAAAAAACCGATTAAATAAATATGATACTTGTCACTTCTACCCGATATATATGGTGGGGACGATGAGCTTATTAGAATATTGTGCATTCTGTCACTTCTTAATCAATTGCCAGAAATTATTGGTAACTAGAGTATTTTTCTTTCATCCCAAATTAGTCCATTAAATCAAATCAAACAATAAAGATAAATGCTGAAGTCGATCAGAGAATTGTATTACGAAGTAGCTAGTTAATATATATCTATAAGATCAATCTTTTTTTAGAGAAATCTATAATATCAATGTTACATCTTTTTTAAGGATATTAATTGTCCATAAGAGTCAATCCAAAAACCTCTAAATACATTTTAAAAAGTTTAATCGCTTGACTAAATACCCGAAATCTATCAATCTTACATTCTTGATTGTAGTACAGTTTGCCCTACTTGTATATGTATGTAAAACAATCGATAATATATATTATAAGGAGACGAATCTAACTGTAAAATCAACATATAATTTCAACGAAGTTTTATCTCAAAACTTATTGACAATAAAAGAATAAGCAATAACTTCAAATACTAGAGTTGTATCTTTTAAATTTCTTATGTAAGCTTCACAATTAAACCCAGACCCAACACGTAATTTACTAGACACAAGGATGTCAAAATAACTTTTAACCCTATTCAATATTTAGGGCTTTTCATATACACATCACACATCTATCTAGCTAGGGTTTCCCGTGAAACTAAGATTAGTTCAAGTTATTGTATATATATGCTATAAGCTAAGATTATAATTTTCACAATCATACATAATATATCCATAGCTATTCCGCATATTATATATATAAGTTTTCTACAAAATGATTAAAACATACCTTAAGGTGCCTGAATTTGGTCCCTAACTTGGACCCTCCTCTTCCTCTTCTTCTTATAATGGACTCCCCTAGCCTTGGCCTGGCTCTCCTTCACCTCCCTCAAGTAAACCCGAATCGACCCGTCCCCGAACGGGTTCCTCTCGGGAAGCTCGCCGTTCTCCTCGTAGGCCGCCCGGAGGCGGCCCACAATAGAGTCCAGGCTGCCCCATGCCTGCCTGAGCGGGCAGATGCACGGGGCAGGCGGGTCGGGCTGCCCGAAGAACACGCACTCCTTCAAGTGCACCTTAGTCTTCCCAAACTGGTCAAGGTACTTAAGGAACTCTATCACGTGACCGCACGTGCACTGGGAGATGCTCACCGGCGGCCTCTGGCTCTTCAAATACTGACCGAACGTGTTCCAGTCTCGCCTCTTCTGGGACTCGTACCGGCTCGGTGGTGGGGCGGCGGGGCACGGAGGCGGCGCTGGAGGAGTCGATGAGGACGACGGTGCCGGGTCCGTGGACATGATCGGAGGGCTTGGTGGTTGGAGGGATTGAGGTTTTTTTGCTTAGTATAGTAAGGGAAGAAGGTTTGATATAGTGTAAATTTGGGAAAGGGGAAAACGAAGAAATTGTTGAGAAAAAGGAGTATACACAAAAGTGGAGAGATGAGTAGGAGAGAGATGAAGGTGGTCATTTCATTGTATTGGAGGTGGGTCCTACTCAGGAGACATGAGTGGGCCCTCTTCTTTGAATATTAATTTCTTGAAATTATTCACAACTCCACATAAGTCTATATATGATAAATTCTCTTATTATAATGTTATTCAAGCTCGAGGCAAAAGAAATGTATGAGTTAGTTTGTGAAGCTGAAAAAAAAGGAGTATTTCGAAGATCAAAATTAAAGGGAATAGTATCATTGTGATTAATTTTTAAAAGAAAACAAGTCTTGTTTATGACGAATTGAAATGATAATAGCAGATATTTTGGCTATTTTACTTTTGAAGTTGTCCGATTTTTTTATGTACCTCGTGACTGCAATAAAGTGGCTGATTTAATTAATGGCATGCACCATTCGTGTACTACCATTCAGAGTTGTGTGTCCTCATCCATAAGAATGCGCTAGGTTGAACAATCAGCCTGAGTTTTTCCTACTAAAAAAACTAGGGATTCACTTTTGATGATAAATCCCGAACTCAGTAATTTAGTCGGTAAGTACCAGCTTCTTGAGAAGACGGACCAAAAAAAAAATCAACCGATAAGTATCATATATAAATCAGATAAATCGGCTTAAGCTGACTGGTTCGACCTAATTGAAAGAAGGATTGTGAGATTTTTTATCCGAGTAAAAAAACAAAGAAAAGAATCGAATTTGAGACCTGTCAACATTCTCATACACGCATCCTATCACTTCATGTAGGACTTTTATCACACTAGTTACGTACATAAAATGAGTCATGGAAGTTTGTTAAATTGTCACTTTGTTAAGTATGCTATAAAGTGTTTATCAAACTTCATCCCGACCGAGATCTTAAGTACAAGATATCTCGTTATAAAAAAAGTTATTCAGAATTACTGTGAAAGGAATTCTATATGATGATTTGAAAAAAACAGTTTGGCCTCTAGATTAAGCATGTCATACTTCGTACAATCATTGCGATTCTCAACCTTGGCTAACACTCTAATATAGATGGCATCTTATTATGGTACGAGCCAAATTGACAGGATCTAGTCTTAGGATACTATTATTAATAATTTGTCATAGGCTCCTCAAGAAGCTATAATTCCATGACCCCAAAAAAAGCCATATTGCCACTTTTTCTTTCTTTTTGGGTACGTTAATTTATATAAATATCCTATATATGGAGGGCAGTACGTAGGAGTAGGTATTTTGAAAAACATTACAATTATATTACTAGATTTCATTTTTTTTAAGAGTAGGAAAAGATTAGGCTGATCAAAGTCAACCTATAGCATCTTTTCGGATGAGGACATGAAGACCTGAGTGTGTCTGAATTTGTATGTGGCGCCGGAAGAGGTTTGATTGCTTACATTGATTTGTCAAGAGGCTGCGCATTTTCAAGTATAGGGCTCGATATCATTCGCGGGTGATCAACCCATTTGAATAAACTGATCAAAATATATGGGCCAAGATTTGAATAAAAGCAGGTGGCAGGCGGTTCGTACCCATTTGATTTTGTCACATGCTAAATGGATATTTTATGAGTCGGATATAAGTGAGATTTAGCATTTGTATAACCAACCCTCATGTTTAGAACCCATATAATTTAAACCTATGATTTCTATTTTTGCTCATTTTTTTGGTGTATTGATAATATAAACTATCTGGATTTGATAATTGATTGTTGAATTTATATATGTGTGTTTGTGAACTGTGATATACTATTGAATCTTATAGTAGAAATTATCCCTTGTTCCATGAAACAAATATTAGTTTTGAGGGTTACGAATCATACGAATAACGCCTCGGATAATAGTGGATCGGATAAGGGTGAAATGCTCCACGAGTGACAAGTTAACCCTATCGACTATTTTTATTTGCAGATCAGGTGATGAAATGACTCTACCCACCTACCCATAGTCATCCATATTCACGTGAGCTAGTGGAGTTATATAGACGTAGAGAGAATATGGTGGCTCATCAAAAGTTATTGCCGGTTTTCGTTTTCAGTTGATTTGAAGTCTCTTTTTTGTGTGAGGATTTGATTGCTCAATAGTTATGATATGGATCTTTTTCTTACAAAAAAAAAAAACAGCTAATGACATGTATTAGAGAAAAATAAAAAGACCAACGCAGATAAAGTATTTCATCTGATTGATTAGTAAGAAATTCCTTACATTCCTTGTTTTAGAAAGTTTGCTATCCATGAACTTGATCCACAAAAATAATTTCATTGAAACCCTTGTATAAATATACAATTTTTTCATGTATGGAAAAAACTGTCAAGTGTCAATTGGGTATGACATTGACATTAGTGTTATGGCCCAGAAATCTACCACAAAATCTAAATAGTAGTTTTATGGCCCAGTTCAAGTGCAACGGGTCATTATTGGGCTGCTTTTACAAAAGCCCATGCTGTATCCCAGTCGCAACACCGGAAAAAACAAAATGTTTATTTCGCTTTTCGATTGATAACAACTGAGAAGCTAGGTCCCAAATGGTCAATTTCTAATATTTCCCATAGCTTAAGTGTCCGTTCGGATGTAGCGGAAATAGGAGTGTTTTTCGCTAGCTGGAGCGGAATTTTGAGCTTTTTCAAGAAGCTCCTACACCTAAGGGTCTTCAATTTCCGCTAGCTGAATGGGCTATTAAGCTCTAGCTACCTTGCATCCGAACGGACGCTAAATATTCCTAGTATGAGATTAATTTAATGTTGAAGGAATATCTATCTAATATGTCTAATATACATTTAACTACGTATAGAGTGTAGACTTATAGATTATGATATTGACTGCTTGATTCTTACTCGTTAAGTATGACTTGTGTCCTGATCGTGTATTCAAAGTTCCATTGAGATTGATTTAGAATGAAGAAGATTGAAGAACGACTGCAAACAAACCGAATTGAATTGAATTTCAAAACAAAAGAATACAACTAATGTTTGAGTTGAAATTGTGGAGCGTTTTAGTCAAAGCACTCACAATTATATTCAACGTGAGTCTACAAAAGAAGTCTAACAAGTATTTATAAAAGAGGCTAAACAAAAACTAGGTCAAAATAGGGTAAAGAAAGAAGGAAAAACGAAAGTTGGCCCATCGACACCAGAGTTAGGACCGTGACTCCTCCTAGGCTTGCCTCGGAGCTAGCTCACGACCGTGAAAGGTGGACTCCCGACCACGAGTCCCTTTGACGACCTTGAACGTGCTCAAGAGTCTTTCTTACGACCATTTTCATTCTTTCGACACTTCGTTAATATCCTAGACATGAAAAATTACTAAAGGGAATAATTGGATAAACATGCAACAACCCTTGGATGCTTTTTTATTATTTTATCAAACAAATAATAGTATTATTTGTTATTTTTAATCAATTTACCATCGATCACTATAAAGAGGATACCGAAACAAGATGTAAGATTTAGACTAGTAACTAGTTGATGACCCGGGCCATGTCCGGGGACTTTTTTAAATAAAAAAGGCGATTTTGCAGAAATACACCAACTAAAAGTGTTTATTGCAAAAATGACCATGTTATACTTAAATAACATTTGAATACCCACGTGGGCATCTTTGCTATAAAATGAACATTAATAAATCTTTTTTTAAATAAATAAAAATTCTTTTTTTGATTTATGAGTTTTAAAAGAAATATGAAAATTCTATCATGTCTTTCTATATAGTACATCTTGTCATTATATATGCTTTATCCTGTCGCCGGATTTTTTTTTACTGGGAGTAACCGCCGAGCAGGGGGCACCGGGGCGGGGCGGGACAGTGGGCCAAGGGGCATCGGGGCGGGCTGCGCGAGGCACTGGAGGTTTCGGATTCAAGTTGCAGACTTGCAGGGGGAGGCGTCGGATTCGAGTTTGTAATGGGGGAGGCGTAGATCTGAAAAAGAAAGAAGGGTTGAAGATGAAGGGAGTAGCCGCCGAACAGGGGGCACCGGGGCGAGAAGGGGCATTGGGCCGAGGGGCATCGGGGAGGGTTGCGCGAGGCACTGGAGGCTTCGGATTCCTCCTCGAGTAATGTGAATGAACAACAACAACATCAACATCATCCACCCAGTAACATAGATTCAAGTATTTTGAATGAATTGGATTTCGGTTTTGGATTTTAGGGTTTAGGGTTCGCTCCCCTGCGCTCGACTTTCGCTTTCTCTCGCCCCGTTGTGCTTAACCCCGACGACCGCCCGTCGCCCTGTGCTCCCCCACCCTGTCCGGACCAGACACCCACCCCCCCTCACCCCCTCACCTTGCTCGCCCCTGTTCGCACTCCCCTACGCTCGCCTCAACGCCCGGACTCTAAAACCCTAACAACGCTAGATCCGAGTCCGGCTCCCCCAGGCGGCAGATCCGGCGACCCCTCCCTCCCCGCAAGCCCGGCAGCCACTGCACCACCGCAAGATCGGCGTCCTGCCCCAGTGTGCCGCTCGGCCCCTTGACGCCCCTGCGCAAGCTGTACAGTGAGTAGGAGCGGACGTCCCACAGCCCGACGACCCAAGGTCGGCAAAGCCCGTGCCGCTGACAGCTCGACCCCGTCCCAGTGTGCAGCTCGGATGTAGGCCTGCGTGAGGACGATTGGGACGTCGGCGCCAGCGAAGACGGAAATTTCGGATTCGAGTTTGTAATGGGGGAGGCGTTGATCTGAAAAAGAAAGAAGAATTCAATTTTCGTATTAAACAAAATTAAACATAAATATTTATTTTAACTTTTTCTTTAATTAAAAAAAATTGCATTTGGGGGATGAGTGGGTATTTTTGCAATAAAAATGGGTACCCACTTAATTAATTTTGGTAAAGTTGCAATTTTGAAAAAAGGTATACATTTTTCGCAATATTGACTTTTTTGGTATATTTACTACTAATTTGTCAATAAAAAATATAATATATTATTTAAATATGATATATGTATTATAATTTATATAATAAAACAATATTATAAATATTTAAGTTAAATATAATAATATCTTTTAATATTAAAATGAATACTAATATTATCTTATTCTTAAGAAATAATATTATAATATTTATGTAATAATCATATAAAAGTTGACTTTCTTAACTCATTGGATTAACTGGTTTAACATTAAGGGATCAATAATTTATTTATTTATTTATTAAGGGATCCGTAATATAAAAAAATCAACATACTTATGAATAGAAAATTAATATATTGTAAAACATAACATATCTATACCGATATTAATATTAGAATATAATTTTAAATACAATTTTCAAATTGATAATCATACCAAATTGATAATTACATATTAGAATATAATGAAATAATTTTCAAGATAAAGTTAATATCCATACGACAAATCGTAATCGTTAAAATTGATCAATTTTAACTATACTTTTTGCAAATTTCATTATCCATATAGTATAATTTTTATAAATATTGTACATACAAACCATAATCGTGAAAAAATAACCAATATTTTATCTATATTATATGGATAGAAGAAGGTTAAATATTACAATATAATGAACATGAAAAAAGATAAAAAGAATGGTAGAGATAAAAAGTTATCCAATCTCATAGTAAATTGAAAAAATATATAAATGCTTATATAGTATATTTTATTTATACTATATAGATATAATGTAATTAAATATTATAATATAATGAACATGAACAAAGATAAAAATAATGGGTAGAGTTAAAAATTTATCTAATCTCATATAAAATTGATAAAAAAAATTATTAAGTGAGGTGAGTGGATAAAATTGGAAATTCTATAAGGTGATTGAATTGCATAATATATAATTTATTAAAAAATCATTATTAAAAATAGGTTTGGCTGGGATATAAATTCATAATGACAAATTTGCCCAAAAGTGCTTCAGGTTTAGAAGATACTAGCATTTATTCACGTACCTTGTACGGGTTTTAATTAAAAAATGTTATATAATGAAAATTATGTTAATAAATTTGTCAAATTTTAAGATCTCTAAATATAATTATATATTGATAATATTATTAGAATAAAAAAATATTTTATAATGAAGATTATGTTTCTATCACTTGCCAAATTTCAAGATCTTTAAATATAATCGTATATTAGTAATATTAGTAACATTATATTTAATAAAATTATTCCATAATGGATTATACTCCATACACAACTTGACAAAATTTAAGATCTCTAAATATAATTGTATATTATTAATATAAGGAATATTGTTATATTATAAGGATTATAAATACTTAAATAAATGAAGGGCAAAGAGGTAAATGGAAAAATTAAAACGCTTATGTGGCATAGTTAAGACGACGACACGTAGGATAGAATGATTCGACTTTAGTTATAGTATATTGATATATTGATTAGGACATTAAATGTTGAGAATACTTCTTATATCTAAAAGTTGGGACTAAATATATTTACTATATTAGTAATTGGGTTACTCTTCTTATTGTTTTCTTAAGTACGGCTCTTTGTATAGCCCACAAACTTTCCCATTAAAGTATGATATATTATTCGCACTTTTAAGTAAAATAGGGAATTTTCACCGATCAAAAACTATTTTTTTTATTGTAATTAATTTAAAAGGCATTTTTAGCGAACTTATCAAACAAATATTGTAGCTTAAGTAGGCTGGTAAATCAACAGAGTTGTTGACTCAATTAAGTCTTGTTTGTGTTCATATTGATTTGCAAACTAGCCGAGCTTGAGCACAGTTTTAAGGCTTGAAAGATATGATAAGTATGTGTCCAACATTTGGGTTGTTGCTCCTATGGTCAATTGGTTTTAGGATGGAACCTGATGGGCTTATGTGCTAGGCCCATAGCGCGTAGTGCCCACATACCCGACACGTCTCCAATTTACCTATCTACCGAGCCCATGAACTTTCTTCATGGTATCAGAGTCGATTTGGTCATGGGCCCAATTTCTAGTTGTTTGGGTTGGGCTAGCGGTTTGCTTACCCGTCCATTATTGCAGCTTGCCGTCCTTAAGGCATAGTATGTATCAAGTGATAATTGAGCTAGGTCAGTTGCCACTTGAGGGAGCGTGTGAAAAGTATGTATCCCACATCAGGATTTCAAACTAAAGCAAGCCTAGTATATATACCCTTAGGTTACTCCTCCTATGACCAATTGGTTTTAGGATGGAATTAACCTCATGGGCTTATGTGCTAGGCCCATAACGCGCAGTGCACACGTACACGATACGTCTCCAGTTTACATACCTACCAGGCCCATGTACTTTCTTCAAAAGATAAATGAACTAAGCTTAATAAGCACAAGATAACTCGGCTCGTTTGTTCATAAACAAACTCGATTATATGCTCATGAGCAAACTCGATTATATGTTCATAACAAACTAAATTATACGTTCATTAATAAGCTCTACTATATATATTATATAAAATATATAGTTTATGTTAAATTACATAGTTTTGGTCGTCCCTCTCAAACTACGTAGTTTAAATTTTAGTTTCATTTGCTTGTATAAATGATTAAGTAAATCGGTTGTTCACGAATTTGTCTTACAAAAAAACTAAATAAGATGCTCGCGAACTAAGCTCAAACTTGGTGAGCATTTAAATGAAACAAACTCAAATAAGAATTTGAGCTCAAACCAAGCTTGCATTCGAGCTCGCGTTCGCTTATTTTTAACCGAGCCGAGCTTGAGCAACTCAAAGCTCGACTCATCTCGATTCAATTGCAAATTTACAACCCTAAACTTAAGGTCCTAGACAGGAGGTCATAATCAATTACGGTAACAACCTACTATGCCTATATTCTTTGATATCAAAAAGCATGTCCAATGAAATCTGACAAATAATAATCTTAGTACTGACTTCTCTCTTTTGGGTAGGGCGCAGAGACTAGAGAAGAATGAACCAATTAGACCGACGCAAGCCTACACAAAGAAAGAGTACAAAAATCATTAAGTTACACTTTGCAAGAAACAGGATTAGGTATGAAAAATGGGCCTTTTTTTGTATTTACACACAAATTCGGGCAAAATATTATAATAGAAGCGTTTAGAAAAGAAATATTTTTATTACTTTTCTTTTGTAGACAAGGATTTGAGATCTACATCTAATCTAATCCCCTTTCATCACAATCATGTGAGAATCCCTGTTGATGGATCCCATTTCTACATTAAATTAATCGAAACCATTTATTTAATACTAGTGACTTGAGTTAGTAAATGAGAAAACATTACGGTATATATTACAACTTATTAAATTCTATAATGTGTCTGGGCTTAAATTTAGGGATTTTATAAAACGGGACCACGATGACAGCTGCTTCAATTAATTATAAATATCGTTTGGGCCCCTAATATTTTAATTTTGTTTGTGCAATGGCCCCGTTGTCCGAACTGTCGAATTTAATCATTACAGTTTTTGGGCAAAAGAGTTTCATCCTGTACTAATATCCCACTGTTCCATTAATGCTACATTTGTATAACATTTATTTCATTTAATTAATTTGGCCCGAATGATGCTCCAAGTTATGTTAAACATGGTAGTTTTTTCCGTCGTTTTAACATTTTTAATCTTACATCAATTAGTGTACAATTCTATATTACTATATATAGAGTATAATATTTCTCTTTATATTAGACATTTTTAAATACATCTGTATTTCATGATCTCTCTTTCATTAACAATTTTGAAATACTCACTAAAAAATTTGTGCATAATCATTTCTTATAGTAAATTTTAACTAGATTTTTAGATAAAAATGATTTTCTTATAATAAAAATACAATATAAATTAGTGTAATTACGCTCTATCAAATTTTGTTGGACGGATAATAAATAGAATGACATATCAAAATTTAATTATCTAGACATATAAGATCGGAATATTTACGCCAATATGTAAAGTTTTATCCACCATACTTTTGATGTAAAAAAATATAGTTTCAATACTCGAAACGTTTTACTAGCTCGAAACGTAAAAATAGTTTCAATACTCTCCACCCATAAAATAAAGGGTTTTTCTAGTGTGTGCCCGTGAACACATCCTAACAATGATTAAACAATAGTTGATTTAAGCATCATACTTTGACCGGAAATACTTGACGTTTTAACTTTTGACACAATTTTTAAGAAAAATATTAATTAAACAAAAAATCTTATTTTTTTCCACGTTATTATTTTTAAATATCTATCATTTTTAGATTAATAAATAAAAAATATTGTTCAAATAAAATAAATTCCAATAACAATTCTCATATCACATTCTTAATTAATTACTTAAAAAATCTAAAAAAACCCTCTAAATTTGATCAAAATTCAAGTATTAAAACGACCCTCATTTCCAATCGGAGGAGATATTACCGTAGAATTTATAGCATGTTTTTCCCAACTGTAATTAATAGTTGCCGGAACTTTAAAAATGAAATTTGAAGGACGACAAGGCCTTACTGCTGCAAGGACAAAAATATTCTCAATTTCTGTGATGGAGAATTGACTTCCTTTATCTATCGAGTCCTTATTCAAACAGGTAGCATCAATCCAGCAGCTAAAGACGATCATAACGTTCTTACAAAAACTCATTAACTCGCAACAAAAATACAAGTGCAAACCAACGTAAGAGAAGAGTACAAAGACAATCCACTCCCTCAAACGCGGGGAAATAACGCCAGTTGAAAACGCGAGGAAGGGCAAAATCGTAACTTTCTTTATGTTTTATACTGCTACTAGTACTAGTCTGGTTTATAGCGCAAAATACTACGATGTGTTCAGAAAGAATACCTTGTAGAGTTGGCAAATGGAAAATGCCCTCCGATCAGCTTCTCCAAAACAGTTTCTTTAAGCTCCGTGGCCATGGCGGTTGGTTAAGTTGGCCCTATCACTTCACCTAACCTATCCCTTTCGAGCTCAGAACAAACTCCCAAAATTTCCCTTTCATTTATTGTTGCTGCACCCGAAAACACGCAAGTGAAAAAAAATTCACCTTGTTTCTCCATTTCTTTCGTTGAATCCGTTTCATCTTGCCTCTCATTTGTTGTTTTCCAGCGCAATCAGTTCTCCAATTTTCTTCTTCCTCCCCGATTTGGCTCTCGAATTCGTTTGATTTGTGCTAGGAGGGCCGATTTCGAAGATGCCTCTTTCGAGGTTTCAGTTGAGGAACGAGTATGGATTGGGAGTGCGAGAGCTCTATAGTGAGGCTTCGAGGAAAGAAGATCCCAAGGCTGTTCTTGATGGAGTAGCCGTTGCTGGTCTCGTTGGTCTTCTCCGTCAATTGGGGGATCTTGCTGAGTGTGTCTCTCTCACTCTTTCTCCCCTTCTTCACTTACTTCTTTTTTCTGTTTTGCTTAATTTGGGGGTTTGTGGTTCAATTTTCGATGGATTTGTGGTTTAGACGATTTTTTTTTGTATTTCTGGGTTTTGCTTATTCTTTGATTGAGACCTGCGATTGGGGTGACTGGAAAGTGAAACTGTTCATATTTGCTTGCTTTATCTGGTAAGAATATTATTGTTGTGGTGATGGAAATGTTGGTAATTTGTGAATGTTTTAGCGTTGTTTAACAGTTGAAGGTTTAGTACTAGTTATTGGAACACAAAGGGGTTTAGAATTTTGAAGATTCTTCAAGTTGGTTCATTAGAAAGAGTTTAATAGGTCACTATAAGCCTGTAGGGTTCTGAAGGAGAAAGCTTGGTAGTTGCATGTATTTTTCAAGGGATTTGGATAAGTTGAAGAACTGAAGTTGTTTCCATGTTTTCATGAAATTTCTGATGCTTTTAGTACTGTGTTGGAACTATATATCTTTTTACTGCCAAAGACTTAGTACAAGCATATATCAAGCTTCTAGAGAAAGTTCTACTGCCTAGGGGGAAGGAGCATGATAACATGATTTAAGTGTTAGCTATAATCAGTGCCTCTATGGGTATGACTATAAACATATGAGATGAGTAGATTATTGGTAAAGGTATGTCCAGGACATAATAATTATTGCTATATAGACTGCTACAACATGAATTTGATTTAGATCCTACAAATATGAATTTGCCAGGAAAAGAAGATGTCAAAATTGCCACTCTATTTTCTATAGCTTTTTTTGTCATATTGTATACTTACTTTTTAGGAGTCATATTAAACAATCACTTCCCCTTTCTAATGATGCATACAGATATGCACATTTCTATTCAGCCCATTGCTTTAACATTGTATTTTGGATGTGTAGATTTGCAGCAGATGTTTTCCACGGATTGCAGGAGGACATCATGACGACTTCTTCTAGAAGCCGCAAGCTGATGACTCGTGTGAAGCATATTGAAGCTGTACTTCCTCCCCTCGAGAAGGCTATGTTATCCCAGACCAGCCATATACATTTTGCTTACACCCCTGGTAAATTCTTGCACAATTAATGCCTGATTGTACAATGCGTTTTGATTTACATCTTCAATTTCCGTTTCTTTTTTGCTTTTGCTGGAATCTTGGCCAACTTGTATTGGTTCTTCCAAATTTTGAATGTAAGTCTTTTGCAGGTACTGAGTGGCATCCTCGTATCAGAACTGAACAAAATCATTTTATCTACACTGATTTGCCACGCTGCATTGTCGATTCCTATGAGGAGTGCAAGGAACCTCCACGTCTGCAGTTGCTTGATAAGTACGACCAATTCATAGAAGTCCCAGTTCTGAATTATAGCTGTCTATATCTTAACCAATTAAAGTGCCCATAGTCTTTTTCTAAATCAGATTTTTCTCTCTCCCAGATTTGATATTGGTGGCCCTGGCTCCTGCTTAAAAAGGTACTCAGACCCGGCTTTCTTCAGGAGGGTATCAGGAAACTCTAGTAAGAATGATGAGAAATCCAAGAAAGAGAGGAAGGCTCGTAAAGCTAAGGTATTCTGTCATATGGTAACTCTAGCTATGAAATCACGGTATTGATTGTGAGAAAATTAATCAGTCTCCATTTATACATTTTTGAATAACTTTATTAACTTGTACAAATTTCTGGGTTTTTTGGGAAATTCTGGAAATTTAGTTAATGTATCTCTCAATATAAGTTAGTAGATATGCCATGCTTGTTACTTCATGCACCTGTTCAATTTATGCCTGCTGTTGTCAGACCACTTGAGGTTTTGAAGAATTCTTCTGCCACTTCATTCAGCTGGGCGGAAAATGTTGTGATGACTTATATGGTATTAAAATGATATTGCAGAAAAAAAGATCATGGAAGCGGAGTAGCCAGTTATCTTTTGATTCTTCAAACATCAGTTACAATGGAAGGTATTCTCGTCTGCCTACTCTGTTGTAGTTATGGAGAGTCATTGCACTTTGCCTCCTTTGTTGTGTTAATGGAGAATATGGCCGCTCAACTCTACTATTTCACCATGTTTTTATCATACTATGCATATTGTTCTAATATCAAAAAAAAACTCTGATGTGGTAATTTGCAGAGTACAAATTTCTTCTCCACCACGACAACGTCAACCATCTCCTACTCAAACTGTATCAACCTTTGATATGACATTCAAATCTGATTTAATAGACCGATCAGATTCCCCTTGTTCAGGAGATGGGATGGGTTTTATCGAATGTGTTTTTCATCCAAGTGGATCAGTGCAAACTGATGAAACTAAGAGTAAGCAGTCCCCTTCTGTATCAGGTGATAAGCTGGTGAATAATATTAAATCGAAGGACCCAGGAAAACAGACTGTAGTTATGAATGATGATAGTCCTAGAAGCTCAATAGTGGAGAAGAATGGCCACAGTTCATCTACTGATACATGGGATGAAAAAGCTGAACTACATGAACCTATAGTTCAACATTCCGGAAGCTTGGATGAAACTGGCTTTGAATTTGACAGGCAAGAAATAGAGCCCACAGTTTGGAAGTCTGGGAATGACGAGGTTCAGGAATTGCATGAGCCAACCTTTCAATTTGATGAGCCAAATATAGAGGCCACAGTTTGGAAGTCTGGGAATGATGAGGTTCAAGAGTTGCATGAGCCAACCTTTCAATTTGATGAGCCAGATATAGAGCCTATGAGGTGGAATTTTAGGAACTATGAAGTTCCTGAATTGCCGGAGACGAATTTCGAACCTTGTGATCTGGACACAGAAGCTGTGGGCCAGGTTTCTTCTGAGAGTAATGAAATGGCAGAAGTGCATGAAAATAATTTTCAAATTAATGACCAAGAAATGAAACCTTTATATGAAAATGATGGGGGCAATGAAAAATTGGAGCTGTATGAGACAAACCTACAACATGATGAGCAAGAGATTGAAGAAAGTCTTAATTTAGTTCGTCCATCATTTGAAAGTGTGGACTCTCCAAATTTGATGCTTGACAGGAATCAGCCTGATGAAGTTGAAAGTGAAACTGACAACTTTGTGGATGCACTTAACACCATTGAATCAGAATCTGAAAGTGAACTAGATTACCAAACAAAAGGGGAACCTGGGTTATGCCTGCATCCTAAAGATGATTTCCGGGATGATGTGGACGATGAACGAATTGCTGATAACATCCATGATGAGCCACCATCTGTGTCCTGTAATAATTTGGATCTGCGTGCAACAACTTCTTCATTGCTTCCAGCTTATCAAGAAACTTTGCAGCATACTCCTGCATCCCATGATATCATAGGCAGAGAACTATGTGAGGATCCTAAAAGTTTTGCCCCTTCCGTGCACTCTGATATAGATGCTCCATTGCAAAGTATGCAGTCATCTTCAGTCCAAGATGTCTCTTCAGGATTTTGTTTCACCAAAGATGATGGAAATGCTGATGGTTTACAAGAAAAATCTGTTGGTGAATTTCTATCATCTGAGTTTGAGTCAACCAGTATAATGGCTGGGAGAGATGAAGGAATTATTCACTCCCCTCGTGTGTCTGAACAAGAACAACTCTCTATCAAATCTGCTAGTGTTGATCCAGTTGCAATCTGGACAAATGGGGGTCTGCTAGGCCTTCAACCATCAAAACCTCCAGATTTTAGCACCTCAGGCAATGTAAATATTAATAACAGCATTTCAGTTGGCCATTTGAATCAGCATCTGAAGCCCGAGGATGATAATCTTCAAGAGAAACTTGATTCATCAGCCAATGACTCCAGATGTGATTATGGAAATGCTAAAATGGAACAATCAACTTCAGTATCTGATAATTGTAAAACAGACTCCTTCAAGAAACTGCCACTTCAACTACCAAATTCTGGCTTGGACAAGAAACTGAACACCCCTGTTGATGCTGATATCAGCAGGACACCTGCTCATTCTCATAGTCAGCTTTTGCCTACTATAATACATCCTCAAACCAAAGCTCATGGTAATGATGATGTCAGAGATACATCAAATGAAGCCATTCATGCAAATGAGGGTAGATCGTCATTTTTCACCGGGCTTGGTCATGGTCTACTAAGAAACGGTTTTCGAAGGACTAGATCAATGGAGTATAATGAAATTCCAAAAGCAGTTGGCTTTGAGAAAACTCATGGTTTTGAAAATAGTCCACATACTTTGCATCGGTCTTCATCTGGAACTAAGTTGAGACAGGAGACTCCTTCGCCTTTGAATTCTGCTCCACCTTCTCCACCTCTTGAGCATATGAAGATGTCTTTCCAGCCTATTAATAGTTTTGGAGCATCAAAACTGAAGCTCCAGTACCCAGAAGGAATTAATCATCTTGATGAAATTTCAGATTCATTCCCTTCTTTTCAGTTGGTTCCGGAGCCCACTTTAAAGCATGGTATTGACTCAGATTCTGATGATGACACCTTCTGCAGATCAAACCCTTACATTTCAGACGATGACCTCAGCCATCTTTCTGACTCAAATTCTGAACTGTGGGAATCTGGTAGTTCTGAAAGCAGGGATCAAACCTCTCACAACAGGTTGTGCAGGATCTCATCCGGAGAATCCCTTTCAAGTTTAGCTGAACATGAAGAAATGAAAAATAGAAGCATAAATGATAGTTTTGGATCCAGCCATGCACCTGATATTCCTGTATTGCAGACCATGAATCCGTTTGGTTTCCAAGAAACTGAAATCAGTTATAATCCAAAAGCTCCGAATGAGTCTCCTTTTAATTTAGGGGAATTAAATCTTGAGCCACCTCCCCTTCCACCACTACAGTGGAGGGTTTCAAGATCTCAGTCGGATCTGTTGCAGGGCAATGAAAGTAATTCAGGTTTTATGAGTTTGTTTTCTGGTCTAAAAGACCCAGGATCTTCATTTCCTCATCCAGTAAAGCCTGCATCAGATGATCTATTTCATACTGGCGTTGAACATGTAAATGTGACTCCAAAGAACAAGGTAAGATTAATAGTTAGTGTGTCTTGCATTGAATATCTTGCACTGGTTATATTTTCATGTAACTAATTAGCAACCTTTCCTGTGTTGGCATTGTATTTGCAGCACTCGGGTGAACAGAATTTGAAAGCTAATGCTCAGGAGAAAATTAATGGAGTAGGAAATGAGGGAAAGGTGGATGAACGGGATGATTTTCTGCATCAAATCCGGACAAAAGTATGTTGTTAATGTTATTGTTGAAATTATACTTTGGCTGCAGCCTCTGTTGATTCTTCAGTTCATTGTATTGCAATTTTCAAGGCACTTGATCAATTTTTTAAAATTGGAAAAATATTTCTAAGAGTTTGATTTTGATGTCATATTTTGAATCGTTTACTGCATTTACTTCATTTTGGCTCAAAGCACGAGGGAAAATTATTTATTCCATGTCAGTGAGGTGACTTTGACTTCCTGTTAGTCAATTAGATTTGATCTTTACTGTTGGTTCATATGGGAGTATTTAATTGTCCTTGCGATGCTGTAAACATTTTGCACAAATCCTAATTGCACATTTACAAGAGGAATTGCTTATTCCTGCAATATTAAAAAAAATATGATATCTGAGCAATCTATGAAGTGTTTTTCTTATCATGCTTTTGTTGTATGAATTATTGCAGTCTTTCAACCTGAGGAAAACCGGTTTGTTGAAGCCGGCTCCTATTCCGGTTGCTCCACCTCCCAATGTTAAAGTCACCGCAATCCTGGAGAAGGCGAATGCAATCCGACAGGTATTGTAATGTTACACTAATTTCTACTTTCCATGTCTTCCTCGTATCAACAAACCCTTCAACATATAACTTGAGGAAAATGAAAATCACAATCTCAAGAACCTAGAAAATTTAAATCATGTGATGATTGGTATCAATTGTTGAAGGATGAACTAGGCATTGGTAGATCAATCATTCATTTTTGTACATGAAAATGCACCATCTAATTTCTTTCATACTGTGCCAAAAATTTACCGTCTCCAACTAATGGTTTCTTAGGCTGTGGGGAGTGACGATGGTGACGAAGACGACCCTTGGAGCGATACCTGATCTTTTAAAACTCAAGGTTAGACATGAAGGCCTTGAGATTTTGATGGTGATCGTCTGCTTCAAGATCTCCACTAGCTGGTGAAAGTTGGATAGATATGATCTAATTATACACGATTAGCCATTTTAGCTCTCTGTGCATGTAATAATTTTGTAGCTCTCTTGTTTGCTTTTAAGATGTCTTTTGATTCTTTGTAGATTTTGCTTTGATAGTGTGCTTCTTAGCTTGCTAATATACTTTCGATACAACCATTTTCAAAATTAAAACAATTCATCCACAGATAAATAAAAATGTAAAATGTTAAAATCTCTCCTGAACCCTATAGACAATTTAGTAGGATCAATTCATGAGCGTATAATTTGTAATATAGAAGTATATTATACAAAATATTGTATTACAAATCAGCACAAAATCACACAGGCATTCGCACTCGGAACATATTAGCAACATAGATGAAGCCTTACATGAAACATCAGCAAATCAAGCCAATATATATCATTGAACGAGATCTGAAGGTTAATTTCATGGGCCATTTTATTCATCACACTCAATCTTGAAGCACAACACCACCTTCAAATGATGCTGATCGGTTTTAACAAGAGCAATTGTCGCCGCAGCTGCAGTTGTCTCCGCAGCCGCATCCATCTCCCTCCACATTCTTCTCCACAGACCTCTCAAACACCCTGCACAATTCAGCTCATAATCACATAAGATAGAACAATCAAATTTCATGTTTGATCAGATTATATGGCTGATTCATGTCTTGTAGACATCTGAGATGAATTAATAGTGTATGAATTGAAAGAAGGGCTTGATTGATATTCAAGTCTGTCTTACATTTTTACAGGTGCAGCACCAGAGATGATCAGTGCTCCACTTGAAGCCATCTCGACATTGGAAGAATTGCAGTTGCACCTGCATAAAATTACAATTCCAAAGGCAAAAATTAAACCAAATCAAAGCTATAACACCAATCCAACATGATAAGCATAAGCAATGCTCTAAAAAACGCTAGGCGGCCTATACAGCTTTCTAGGTGAGCCAGACAGGTGTCGAGGCATGCTGGGCCTAGACAGGGCTTAGGCAGGATTTGTATCATTAGTGTGCATAAGTAGCAGATTTGTGTAAAAGGAGGAAAAACTCACCCGTTGCCGCAGCTACAGTTGTCACCACAGTTGCAGTTAGAAGACATCTTTGGTTTAGGAAAGAAAAGGAAGTGTTTGATTGATTTGGAGATTGAGATGAGAGCAAGGAAAATGTAATTTGTTGGATGATGATATTAGCAAAGGGAAAGCCAAGGGCTTTATATAGATGCAACAACCAAAAAGAGTCTCTATCAAGTACACGTGTGAATGCTGACATGTTCTTGCCAAATTGATCAGAATAGATTGGGATGATCTATGAATCAGTTAATTATTGGCCTGTTGTTTTTTTAATCAACACAATATCATCAGTGCAGGTGACTTTAGGTTATGTACTAGTCCAAATAATATTAATAAAAGCAATATAACAAATGGGGTCAATAGTGCAAAAATCAGTTTAAAAACTATCAATAATTCCTTGAATAGTAAGAGATGAGAATGACATAAACAAGTAGCAGCATGAAGCAGGCCGGAATTATAAAAAACCAAGTCATAGTAATATTACTAATATATGAATGCTTAACAGGAGTTTTTGCACAGTAAGTTTTTGCAGTTCTACTTCTACTACTACACTCAACGAATCAAACAGGCCCAGTATATAATAAATGGGCCAAGGAAATTTATCAGCTGTATTCAGGATTCCGATTCAAATCAATATTGGGCTCTCACTTGGCCCATTTTTCTTGAATAGCAGAAATTTGCAACTACTACTACTATTTTTTTCAGTCCATTTTTGGTCATTGCGAGAATTTTAACCTCAATATTATATGATTTAATATCAAGTTTGCCTCTGGTAATATACCCTATTATATATATACTAGGGTTGTTCATCAAACCTGACCCGACCCACCCGTAAATTTATGGGTCGGGTGCCTTTTACAAGTGCTTTTATAAGCTCAAATTTCCTTCTCCATCCTCCAAATTTTCAATGTGGCCTCTAACATGACGGGTCGACCGGTAACCCGTAAATGTAAATTTTTCAACCCGTCAACCTGTAACCCGTAAGTGTAAATTTTTATTTTTTAACCTGTTATCCGATCTGTAAATTACTGGTCGAGTGTGCCCGACCCGTAATTTACAAGCAATGATCTCCAGCTCCTTTAATAAAGCATAGGCTTGATATTTGACTTCTTGCCGCTTATAGGGGAAATATTAATAAAAAAATCTTAACCAATCACAATTAATGGAATATGATAAGGGACATAGAAATGGGTCAAAGGATTTACACCGTTAGAACAAGCCCAATAGATTTCCCATAACTTTCTCTAAAAAAAATTCAGTCCAACACCAACAAATTCTCTATTTTGGAGAATAGTGCCTTTAATAATTTCGTTTTTACCATATAAATACAAAAGCTAATTATATATTATCTTACATAAGAAAATAAAATATTATAGAATCTTAACATAATAAATGATAAATTATTTATTATTCGACTTTTAAGGAAATAAAAAGATAATCTTAATTTAATAAATGATAAATTATTTGCTATTCAACTTATAAGGAATAAAATATTCTAGAATCTTAACTTATAAGGAATAAATTATTTGCTATTTTATTTACTTATTCCTTATAAGTCAAATAACAAATAATTTATCATTTATTAAATTAAGATTTTATAATATTTTTATTCCTTATAAGTCAAACAAAAAATAATTTATCATGTATTAAATTAAGATTCTAAAATATTTTATTTCCTTAAAATTCAAATAACTAATAATTTATCATTTATTAGGTTAAGATTCTATAATATTTTATTTTCTTATGTAATATAATATATAATTAGCTATTGTAATTTATATGGTAAAAATTGAAAGTATTAAGTGCACTGTTCTGCAAAATAGAGAATCTGTTAGAGTTGAACTTAATTTTTTTTAAGAGAAAGTTATGAGAAATCTATTGAGCTTGTTCTAACAGTGTAAATCCCCTGTCCCATTTCTATGTCCCTTATCATAACCCATTAATTGTGATTGGTTAAGATTTTTTTTAATTAATATTTCCCCTATAAGCTGCAAGAAGTCAAATATCAAGCCTACACAAGTCTCTATAAAAGGAGTTTGGAGATCATTGCCCATAAAGCATCCATCTATCCATCCAAAGCTAACAAAGCTAACAAGCCATGATGAAAGTCACAGCCGTACACTTGTCCGCCTTTGTGATCTCTGTCCTCCTCTCCTCTTCTCCCACCATCACAAATGCACAAGAATTCTGCGTGGGGGACCCTAGTGGCCCCTCCGGCCCAGCGGGCTTCTCCTGCAAGAAACCCGACACCCTAACCGTCAACGACTTTGTCTTCTCTGGCCTGAACACTCCCGGAAATACTTCCAACGCCTTCAAAGTCGCGATAACCCCAGCCACCTCCGCCCATTTCCCGGGTCTCAACGGGCTCGGGGTCTCGTTGGGGAGGGTCGACTATGCGCCCGGTGGTGTCGTGCCGATGCACACTCACCCCGGAGCGACTGAAGTCCTGCTGGTGACCCAAGGAAGCATACTGGGCGGCTTCATCAGCTCCTCCAACGCAGTCTACTACAAGACGCTGTCCCCCGGGGACGTTATAATCTTTCCGAGAGGTGTGCTTCACTTCCACTTCAATGTTGGCAAAGGCGCGGCTGTGGCCTATGCGAGCTTCAACAGTCCTCTTCCAGGACTCCAAGTCCTCGACTACGCGCTCTTTGCCAATAACTTGCCCTCCGAGATTATCGAGAAGGTCACTTTTCTAGATGCTGTGCAGGTTGGGAAGCTTAAGAAGATCTTTGGTGGAACTGGATGATTCTTCTATTTCATTTCATTTCATTTTAAAGTGACCGAGTGATTTAATTTGTTGGGCTAGAATTGTGCCCGCTGCCTAATAAATAATAATGTTGTTTTCTTTCGCTTAGTTAAGTTTTATCTGCTGCTGGTTTAGTGTCAAATAAATCTTGGTGTTTCTGCTCGCGTTGGATAAAGTTGTATGTCACAAAATTAATGGAAAATCAAGTGCGTACGTTCATACATAATCTGCTGCTGAATGATGATTCTCATCTTGCAAACACACACGTGCTTCGGTTTATGCAATTTTGCGATTTACTACGTGTGATCTCAAATTTGGATGCCTTTATTTGTTTTTTCCCTACTAATATGCAACATACTATAATAGCTCATTATGTACCATTAATTCATATGGTGTTTGCCTTGTCCTCTCTGCTTTGATATCTCTAGTTAGCTAGTGAGCACATATGCTGACGCTTTTAACAGGAGTATTTTTTACTTTTTAGAAAAAATTAGCCGAAGTAGTCGTACCTTATATGGATTTTGTTAAATATAATAATTTATTTTAAGATAAATTAATTTATTTTATTTTTTGTTTGAATATGAACAAAAATTATTGATTGTTTTAATGTGTAATTTAATGTTTTATTTTTCCTTTATAAAAAAAAATGAATAAGTTTATCAATTTTTTAATTTGTAAGTATATGTTTAAATTAAAAATCTATACATATATGATTAAAAAAAATTGATATTGCTTACATAATTTTTTGTCTTGATAATATGGGATTTGAATATATAATCAATTAAGAAAATGTGTAAATAATCAAGGAGGAATGGGATAAGAATGAATACAAGATTTACTTATTATTTTTTTTTATCAAACTTATATAAGAAAATAAATTAGTCATAAATATCTTTTATTAAAATATTTGTTGAATAATTTTTCTAGAGTGTTGATGATGTGACAGTGTGACACCATGTAAACAAATTGAATATGGAGGTGACACATATGCTAAATGAACGTGAGGCCAACACGTGGTAGATATTTAATATCTATATGCAAAAATGTAAATATTTTATTTCCGTATTAATCAAATAATAAATAATTTATGGTTTATTAAATTAATATTCTGGAATATTTTTATTTCCGAATAAGTCGAATAAAAAATAACTTATCATTTATTAGGTTAAGATTCTAGAATATTTTTATTCCTTATAATTCAAATAACAAATAATTTATCATTTATTAAATTAAGATTCTAAAATATAATTATTTCCTTAAAAGTCGAATAACAAATAATTTATTATTTATTTGGTTAAAATTCTATAATATTTTATTTTCTTATGTAAGATAATATATAATTAGCTATTTTAATTTATATGGTCAAAAATAAAAGTATTAAATGCATTGTTCTCTAAAATAGAAAATTTATTGGAATTGGGTTGAATTTCTTATCACAAATATGGTATTTGATTTTCCATTTTAGTTGGGCGAGAACTAAGAACCAATCAACCAACAGATTTTGGGGAAAATGCCGCAATCATTGTTGCATACAAAATCACACAGGCATTCACACTCGGAACATAGTAGTAACATAGATGAAGCCTTACGTGAAACATCAGCAAATCAAGCCAATATATATCATTGAACGAGATCTGAAGGTTAATTTCATGGGCCATTTTATTCATCACACTCAATCTTGAAGCACAACACCACCTTCAAATGATGCTGATCGGTTTTAACAGGAGCAATTGTCGCCGCAGCTGCAGTTGTCTCCGCAGCCGCATCCATCTCCCTCCACATTCTTCTCCACAGACCTCTCAAACACCCTGCAAAATTCAGCTCAGAATCACATAAGATAGAACAATCAAATTTCATGTTTGATCAGATTATATGGCTTGATTGATATTCAAGTCTGTCTCACATTTTTACAGGTGCAACACCAGAAATGATCAGTGCTCCACTTGAAGCCATCTCGACATTGGAAGAATTGCAGTTGCACCTGCATAAAATTACAATTCAAAGGCAAAAATAACATCAATCCAACTTGATAAGCATAAGCAATGCTCTAAAAAAAACGCTAGGCGGCTCCTGGGCGGAGAGGGTTTCCTTAGCGCCTTGGTGGCCTAGACAGCTTTCTAGGTGAGCCAGACAGGCGCCTAGGCGTGCTAGGTCTAGGCGGGGTTTAGACAGGATTTGTCGCATAGTGTTAGTAGAAGATTCTGTAAAAGGGGGGAAAAACTCACCCATCACCACAGCTACAGTTGTCACCACAGTTGCAGTTAGAAGACATCTTTGGTTTAGGAAAAAAGGAAGTGTTTGGCTGATTTGGAGATTAAGATGAGAGCAAGTAAAATGTAATTTGTTGTATGATGATATTAGCAAAGGGAAATCTAAGGGCTATATATAATAGATGCAACAAGCCAACAACTAAAAAGAGTTTCTATCAAGTACACGTGTGAATTGAATGCTGACATGGTCTTGCCAAATTGATCAGAATAGATTGGGATGATCTATGAATCAGTTAATTATTGGCCTGTTGTTTTTTTAATCAACACAATATAATCAGTGCAGGTGACTTTAGCTATGTCCACATAATATTAATAAAAGCAATTATTCAAAAAAAATCAGTATATATAAAAACTATCAATAATTCCTTGAATGGTAAGAGATGAGAATGACATAAACAAGTAGCATGATAGCTATGTAGTATGTACTTTCAATAATTCAAAAAAAAAAAAAAAAAAGTAGCATGAAGCAGGCCGGAATTGATATTTATAAAAAAAAAACAAGTTATGAATGGTTAACAGGAGGAGTTTTTGCACAGTAAGTTTTTGCAGTTCTACTGAACGAATCAAAGAGGCCTAGTAGTATATAATAAATGGGCCAAGGAAGTTTATCAGCTGTGTTCAGGACTCCGATTCAAATCATTATTGGGCTCACTTGGCCCATTTTTCTTGAATAGCAGAAATTTGCAACTAATTTTTTTTTCCTTTTCCAGTCCATTTTAGATTTAGTATCAAAGTCTGGCAATACCCTGTATCTATCTACACTTCTACATCTACATCTATATACACTACTAAAAAAGCACGGGAAGCTAATGGTTGGGATTTGTCTAATTTTACTGAATTCGGGCTTTTTGGACTTGACTTATATCGGACGCCTGTAATTCATCCTCCTCCTCCGTTTGCATACGTTTCTTCTTCTTCCACCTCTTGCTATTCTCTGAAAGCCTTGTTCTCCACCTCCTGCTCTCTGATTTCTCCGCCTCATGCTTCCTTTCTCACATATCTCCCCTCTGTTCCTCCTTGCCAGAGTTTTTTTCTTTTGGTTTTTTGTCAATTTATTTCTGTTCCCTGATATCTTTAGGTCAAGTTCCCTATAAACAACCCTAGCAACGAATTGGGAGATTCAGGACAGAACGAAGGACTCGGGTTAAATAATCCGTCACCGCCGGCGTATCTTCTTCTCTGCCTCATCAAATTTCGTCTCCAAAAAATTGATCGGTTTGCAGTTGTCCTTCTCAATTTTTTTGATAAACAACCCTAGCAAGGAGCAGCGAGAATAAGGCCGGAACGACGGACTCGGGTGAAAGAATCCTTCACCGCTGGCATGTCTTCTCTGCTCGGCTGAAAGAATTCTCCACCGCCGACATATCTTCTCTGCCTCATCAAATTCGTCGCGAAAAATTGAGAGGTTTTAACTTGTCCTTCTCAATTTAATTTTGTTTTTGTTTCTAGGAAGGAACATCGAGAATCAGGACGGAACGACGGATTCGGGTGAAAGAATCATTCATCGCCGGCATATCTTATCTGCCTCGCCAAATTCGTCTCCAAAAATTGATCGGTTTGAACTTGTCCTTCTCAATTTTCTGATAAACATCCCTAGGAAGGAACAACGAGAATCAGGACGGAACGATTGACTCGGGTGGAAGGAATCGAATTCTTCACTCGGGAGAAAGTCCACATGATTCATCTCCAACAATTAACGGTTTGAACTTCTCGCTCTCAATTGAATTTTGTTTCCTATTGTGTTTATGTGAACAATGGTGTGAAAGATGTTTTCCCCATTGTCAATTTGTATCTTTCGATGGGCAAGGGACTATAAGAAAAACTGAACATCTATAACATGGTTTTGTTTTGCTTATTTGGCCAGTTGCTGAATTTAGTTCAAAATTTCCTGCACAAGTGATCAGAGGCATTCAGATTGAATGCAAACTGATTTCCCAAATCAATCCATTTTGAATGTCTTAGTCCACAAAAACAAAAAAAAGAATGATTTTTTTTTTGCTCCAGGTCAATATATCTATACAACTACATTTATGAGACTTAATCCAAGAGACGACAACTGTTAATCTTATTTACAAATCCATATTAGATCAATTATTGTTGTTTTCAAATATTTTAATGATTTACTGGACCAGTAATATCAAGTTGCCCAAGAAATAGTTGCATTTTTTTATATGTTGATAGGCTTGCTTGATCAAAAGAGTATGAAGCTGGCAATCCATCTTGATTCAAATTTAAGAGCATTCACCTTTCAATCTTAAAAGCAATCTATAAATGCACATATCTAAGATTCATCATTCAGTAATTAAACCATCTTAAAGTATGCCTTCCTCTATCAAACTCATCACATTTCTTCTTCTTCTTCTTTTTTTATTATCAAGTTCATGTTTTTATTCTAACTCTTATCATTCTTGTGTGCAGTTTTTTTTGCGAAAATGGGGCATCCGAACGATGGAGATGACACGAGTGGCTCAGGACATGTTCGCCACAAGGTAGAGCGTCAACCAAAGCAGAAGATGCTTACAGAGCTCAAGAATGGTGTGAAAGCTGTGTTCTTTGCTGATGATCCTCTAAGAGAATTCAAAGGTCAGTCAGTAACGAAGAGGATTGTGCTCGGTCTTGAGGCTGTTTTCCCCATTCTTCAATGGGCATATTTTCACTTGAGAGCAAAATTGAGATTGGCAAATGCTCAGTTCTTATTTCTGAATTGAGAAAGATACAAATTTCACTTGTTTTGTGTGAAATGGCTACATAAATTTGGTTTGAAAACTATGTTGTAAGCTTATAACTAATCCATCTAATTTTCTGTTGGAAATGTTGCCATTGTCAAGATAATGATGGATACCCAGAGATTCTACTACGGTTGCTTCCAAATGTTGTTCTCCTGCTCTGTTCTCGCTTGTAGTTTGCGTGACCCTTTATATCCACAAGAGGGGAGGGCCTATTCTTGGTACCTCAAGAGGTGGCCACATAAACTCGTGGATTGTTGATAGCATTCAAGATCTCGAAATTAATTAGGTAATTTGAACACTATGGGGTTTTGTAACATTTATTGTCATGAGAACGCTTGATACAAGTATAAGCTAATCATGATTGGTTTTACATCTTAGCCACAATAGTCGTTTGATGGAATGTGTTAACATCCATAAACATGAATACTTTATTTCTGAATGAATACCATTTGAGCACCTTTTCCCTTTGATATACGATTCCTTGTTTTTCCAGCTTTGATGGACTTTTATATTGCATCTCGTTTATCTGTTGTGAAGATCTCATTTTTTTTATTGTGAAAGAAGCTATAATACAATGGTATTTTTTTATAGGGAGGACGAGAGGTATAGAAATTTATGGCTTATGATTACCGCTTGTTTTCTGTGCTCCACCGTCTCTTTGATTTTGTGTTCAAGGTGATAATTAGGTGGGCTTAAATAAATAGATTTCTTCCGTTGCATTCACTTGCTGTGCAAGACTATGGAACTCATTATATGGAAGAGTTTCTTTGTCATTAATTTATGATATGCCTGAAAATTTGATGGAGAATTTATTCTGTGTCTTTTAGCTAGGTGCTGGAGACACTCTCTTCATGAAAGAACTACCTTTACTCTAGCAAAAGCTTTTGATGACTTGAAAATTGAGCAGCTTGCTCATTCAGTTGAATCCAGAGGAAAGTTGTAGTGTGTAAAAGCTGCAATACAAGCTGAATGCATAAAAGGAATGTTCTGATCTTATGGAGGATTTGAAAGTTGAAAGTATATCTTAGTTGGCAAAATATTCGTGGAGGCTAAGGTCAAGCATCCAAAGATAGATGTAGTATTTACTTCACCATGCACTGATGGTCAAAATCCTTGCTGGTGTATTCTTTGCTTTTGTAATTATTATGTCACAGGTCATTGCTGGTGTAATCTCGTGATGTGAACAAGTCTTTTTTTAGGATCCTTTTTTTGTTAATGAGATTTGGTGTTTTTGAAATGACCCACTTCTGCTTTGTTTAAATTCAGTTATTGCTTACTCCAAATTTAGCTTTTGTCTAAACATGGGTATAATTACTTCATGCTCTTTGCTACCAAAAAAATAGTACGATCCCTTTCAAAACAAATGAGAGACCACATTTCAGAATTTTCAAATTGATCAATAGAGTATAGTTAATTATTCAGTAGGAATCAATATTCAAATACAGATTCAATTATGCCTAGCATCGTCCTCAACTTCTATCTATAAACTTCTTCTAATTATACACACACCACCTCATAAAACACAAACTCAAACCAGTCCCCCGTGCATCACACGGGGTCTCTTGCTAGTATACAAAACAAATCTTCATATAAGAGTCGAAACAAAAAACGTCAAAATACTACCATGGAATCCTAGCCGCTCCGCTTGACGTCATATACCATCCTTACTAATGGAGCTATCAAATAACTAAGATAAATTAGTACAAAATGTGTACTTCTTGGGTTTCTCATTAGATCTCCTTTTAGGCTTATGCGCATTTTGGGATGCTTTTGAAAATAAAAATAACGCTCATTTATTATTCAACTTTTTTATTTCTTGAAAATTACTATTCAAAGTTTCATCTTACTTTTTAATTAATTCTAATAACTATAGGAAATGTATGAGTGCAAATGAGCTTCTATGCAAAATGCAAATGATGCACATACATTATAAAATAAATGTAAATTTAGGGAAAAATTTATGCACTTCAATGAATCAAACACGTATAATATAAAACTAGTTTTACCCGTCGTACCATGTACGACTACGATTCCATATTTTATAAACATTATAAATAGGATATTAATAAATAAATAAATAAATATATATAATATAATCTTTAATATAAGTAATTTATTGCTCGTAGAATGTATATAATTTTTTAATCAAATATTATATACTTCATATTTTATTAGTTTTCATGTACCTAAATTTAGAGTTTATCAAATATTTCAATATGTCTATTAAATATTTTATTATCCATGTTTATTAATTTTAAAAATTATAAATATTTATCATTATTTTTTTATATAATAAAATCACTATATATATAAATAAATTCGTCAAAAGATATTACCCTCCGTCCCCGAAAGTTTGTCTTGTATTCCTCTTTGGGTGTCCCGTAAAGTTTGTCCACCTTTTTAACTTTCCTTTTATATCAATTTTTCTTACAATATTACCCTCATTTTATCTTATTTTTTACCCCCATTATCTAACAAAAATTTACCCCTTCAAACCCATTTTAGTCTTTTCCTTTCTTTTTCTCTTTCTTCCCACTTTTACCCATCACAATCACAATCTCTCCCTTCACAATCTCTCCCTTCACCCTATTGGCTACTTCATTTTTTCTACCCATTTCTTAATATATGTGAAAGTTGTACTTTAGGACAAACTTTCGGGGCGGAGTAAAATATTTATATTTACTTTAAACATCATAAGTATTTATCATTAATTTTTTTATTATAAAAGAAAAAATGTATCTATAAATAAATTCGTTCAAAGACATTATGCTAAAAGATAAAAGATATTTATACTTATTTAAAAATATTTTAAATTTGTTATCTTTAATTTTAAATATTTATATAAGGAAGTTTTCAAAAGATATTGTTATACTAAATAGATATTTGTTTGATTTTAAAGATAGATTTAAATAGTTAAAGAAAAATTTAATGGGAAAAAGTTAAAATATTAGAAATAAAAATTAATTTTGTAAATATGAGGTGGAGCCAGAATCGTTCCGGTGGCTCGAAAAGGGACAACTTTAATATATAGTTATAGATAGATTATCTATTTTTATTGATTTTAAACATTATAAATATTTATCATTATTTTTTTTATTATATATCTATAAATAAATTCGTCAAAAGATATACGATAAAAGATTTATATTTATTTTAAAATATTTTATCTTTAATTTGAACTGTTTGTATAAAGAAGCTTTCAAAAGATATTGTTATACTATATAGATATTTGTTTGATGTTAGAGATAAATTTTAATAGTTAATAATGGAAATAAAAATTAACTTTTTAAATATGAGGTGGGGCCAGAATCATTCTGGTGGCTCGAAAAGGGACAACTTTAATATATAGTTATAGATTTTGTTTTTATTTTATAATAAATTAGCGTAAATATAGATAGAAATTTATATCGTTAATTTTTTTTTCAACAATCCGATAAAAATATTTTAGCATAATCTTAAGATAACATATATAATATTTCTTATCAATCAATATCAATAAACATAGATGGGAAATTATGTAGATAAAAACTTATTTTGATACATTACTTATTTTATAAAATTTAAAATAGCCATTTTTTATATTTAGGATTTTTTAAAGAATAAAATCATTATTTATATATACATTATATATTTTATAGGATCTAAAATCTTACCCTAAAAAGCCTTCAATCTTTATAAATTCATTTTTTATTTAGTAATGTTTATTATTTAAATAATATTTTAAAAAATATGTGTATATTAATTAAATTTTATTTTTTTAGTATGTGATACTATATGAAACAATCTCTACTCATATAATATGGTATCTATCCATTTTGTGTTTTATAAAGTGGTTAAGATAAATCGTGATTTCTAGAATTATTATTAGAGTATAATACGAAGGGGACTTTCTAGAATTATTATTTAGTTTTTTAAGTTGAATTTTTTTTTTCCATTATTTTATTCAAGGTATGCCACGTGGCGTAAAATTTTTACACAGACTTGGTTTCTGCTTTATAATGTATTAGGGTAGATATGTATTTTTTATGTATAATTCTTTTTTTGTTAAAATGTACATATATATGAATAGGCTTAAATGTACATCAATTTTATATTAGCTGTGTATTTATTTATTTATTTTTATTAAAAAGGGACAAGTTTTACTGTACATGCAATTTATTTCACGTGCATATATACTATATGTATATTATTTGCATTTCTGATTTCTCATGCATGAAATGAAAACGGATATTCACACCTAATTCGGACCTATAATTATATAAAAAAAAATGTGTAAAGGCGTTATTTTTACTAATCAAGAGTGGGTGAGACGTCACTTTGCATCTAATGTTCTTTGCTCAATATACATAATTGAGGAGGAGTCGTTGATTCATTTCTTACGTAATTGTGGTGACACAAAGCGTCTTTGGGAGAATTTTCATCCTCTTCTTGTTAGGAAAGTCTTTTTCGAGCCCTTGCTATCCAAAAAAAAAAAAAAAAAGTGCGAGCGAGAGTTAGGGTTCAAACACCAGGAGTGGGAGGCCGCCGCCGCCACCTGAGTCTTTCCATGGCCAGGAGCAAGGCGGCGGGAAGGAGGAGGAATGCAAAGAGCAAGAAGGTCTCACAGCTTGAAGATCCCGCCACGACCAGCCATGATTCGCCCGAGGAGGTCTCCTCCGAAACGATCCGTACGGTGAACAAGAGGATACTTAGGAGAGGAGAATCAGAAGGAGAATTTGAGGGGAGAAGGTTGGAGATGGAAGGAAGTTCCAAAGAGTTAACAGTGGTGGCGGACTCAATTGAACAAGAGAACGAGAAGGCAATGGAGAAGGCCGGGAACCGTAACCTAGAAATTCCCCAATTGGAAAAGGGCGGAGTCAACAAGGAAAATCTAGAAGAAAATGGAAGCACCTGTCAGGCACCTGGAAGAGGTGGCGATTGGGTCGAGAACAGAGGCAGACGAACATTCAAAGACGCTTTGGCTGGTAACAGAGCAAATGTCAACGGTAAGCGCCTCTCATATGTGGAAGGTTATGAAGATGGAATCATAAGATTCACAAGAAAAGATGTGGAGAAGACTACCTCTAAATGGAAGCTCAGTTTGTTGGGTATGGTGGCTGGGGCCAGAATAAATTTCACAACGATGCAAGGATTTGTAGCATCAAAATGGCATGGCATCAACCTTCCCAAAATCATACTCACTGAAACAGGCATTTTCATCTTTAAATTTGAGTGTGAGAAGGATCTAGAATGGGTTCTTCTGCAAGGACCATGGATGATCGGAGGGGTCAAGCTTTTGGTGCTCAGGAGGTGGAGCGAAGTCGCCAAACTCGATCCATCATGCTTTGACACTACTCAAATTTGGGCAACTCTACCAAATCTAGATGTACGGTTCTGGGACTTCGATTTCTATGAGAGGATTGGAAGTGCACTGGGCAAGCCAATATTCACAGACAAGGTCACTGAAAATCAAGAACGTCTCTCCTTCGCTAGAATCTTGGTGGAGGTAACTGCTTCTAAACCTCTAAAAACTGAACTCTCTTTTGTTGGGGAGGATGGGGAAATTGTGGTGCAACCGGTGAGATACGAGTGGGTCCCAAGTAAGTGCGAGGAATGCAAGGTGTTTGGTCACTCTACCGGAGAATGCCACAAAAAGGCAAGCTTCGACTTCACTAGGAAATTTAGGCCTAAACCGTTTGTGAGACAACCAATGAGGAGAATGTGGATAAGAAGGGAAACTCACCAGAATTTAAGGCATGATGCAGCTGGTCTTGGAGATGCAGCTCAGGGAAACAGTGTGGAGAAAAATCAAAAATCTGACAATGTTTGTGAGGAAGCTGGAAATGGGCTGAATGAAAAGCAAACTGATGTGAATCCACAGCGTGATGAGAGGGGAAAAAGAGTGGTGCTCCCTGATCTGAACGCTCAGAATGATGGCTGGATCAAAGTGCAGAAAGTAAAGAAGCATAGGGACAAGGAACAGAAAACAAGTGACCCTAGCCAAGGAGTGTCAGGGACAAGATATCAAGCTCTTAGTGTTCCAGAGGAAGGTGGAGGCAGATTGCAGGGAGTGGATTTGGAAGCAATCGTGCCTAATGAATAAGCTCACAATAGCTAGTTGGAACATTAGGGGGCTCAATGAGCTCACCAAATGTGATTTTGTTAATATTTTTGCAAAGAATCATTTTGTGGATATACTAGCAGTGTTGGAAACTAGAGTTAGAACTAGCAAAGTAGATTTTGTTTCTAGGCACATTTTGAAGGGGTGGCATAGAAACACTAAATGTTTAGGTGCCAATGGACGTATATGGATTTTTTGGAACCCTCACACCATATCTGATGTCAACTTCTTATTCGAAGATTTCCAAATGATTCACTGCTCAATCTCCACTCCTACCTCACAACTATAGTTTGAGACTTCGTTCATCTATGCTTCAAACCATGCACAAGAGAGAATGCAACTATGGCAGGTGCTTGATCAGCTGGCTAATGGTATAAATAACAAGCAGGTTCCTTGGCTCCTAATGGGAGATTTCAATGCAATCAGAGATGCTAGCGAAAAATTTGTGGAGAATAACACCCCGAGTTTGTTCAACACTGAGTTTAGAGAATGCCTCGACAGGAATGGGTTGCTCGATCTTAACTTCACAGGAGCTTTTTTCACATGGTCTAATAAGCACACTGATGGAACGAGAATTTTGTGCAAGCTAGACAGGATCCTAGCAAATCAAAAGTGGATCGATGAATTTCCAGACTATGTTGCAAGCTTCGAGGCCCCAGAATGCTCAGACCACTCCCCGACTTTACTACACATTAGAGGAGGGTTTCCCAGGAAAAGACAAACATTTAGATTCAAGAACACTTGGTGTGAACATCCTGATTTTGAACAGACAGTGGGAGGTGTTTGGAGAAATAAGAAAGTAAATGGTATCAAGATGTTTTCCTTGTTGATGAAGCTTAAAGCCTTAAAGACACCACTTAGGAAACTGAGAGGTGGCAACTTAGAGAATGAGGAGAAAGCTGTGAGAGCCCTTCATGAGAAACTGCAGAGTATCCAAACTGAAATCATCGGCAAGCCTTGTGACAATGGACTCTTGAGCCATGAAAGAGAAGTTTTAGCTGAACTCAAGACGACAATAAAGAACAGGAACATGCTGCTCCAACAAAATGCAAAGATCCATTGGCTCAAATTCCAAGATAATTGTAGTAGTTACTTCTACAACACCATAAAATTGAGAAAAGCAAGAAACACTTTAAATGCTTTACAAGATGGCCAAGGCAACCTGGTGACTAGGGAGAGGGAAATCAAGGCAATGGTTCTGGATCATTTCAAAGACATGCTTGGTAGTTCTGATGATGTAGCACAGTGTGATATGTCTGTATTTCAGGAAGGGCCTGTGTTGAATGAGGAAGCTAGACAAAACATGATTGTACCTTTTGGGAAAGAGGAAGTCAAACAAGCAGTGTGGGACATTGGAGTGAACAAGGCACCAGGGCCAGATGGGTTCAATGCAAAATTCTTCCAGAAAACGTGGCATATTTTAGGAGAGGAACTCACTGAAGCAATCTTGGATTTTTTCAAGACTGGAAGGATGCTCAAAGAAGTGGAAAGCACAACCATCTCACTCATCCCTAAAAAGGACAACCCATCTTCCATACATGATTACAGGCCTATCTCCTGTTGTTCTGTGATTAGCAAGGTAATCTCCAAGCTGTTAGTTAAGAGACTTCAAGAGGTTTTGCCTATCATTGTGGGGAATAATCAGGGAGCATTCATCAAGGGCAGGAGTATCAAGCACAACATTGCAGTTTGCCAAGAGTTAGTGAAGAGTTATTCTAGGAAATACATTAGTCCCAGATGTGCCATAAAAATTGACTTGAAAAAGGCATACGACACACTTGATTGGGGATTCCTGTTGCAACTGCTAGCTGGTTTTGGTCTTCACCGTTTGATGATTAAGTGGATCAGGGAATGTGTTACCAACTGTCATTTCTCAATCAACTTTAGTGGTGAATTATGGGGATATTTTAAGGGTGAAAGAGGGGTGCGCCAAGAAGACCCCCTTTCCCCTTATTTGTTTGTCTTGGCAATGGAATATCTGAGCAGAATGTGCAGGAGGATGTGTAAGAGAAGAGAGTTCAAGTACCACCCAAATTGCGCCAGATTGGAACTTAGTTGCTTGTGTTTTGCTGATGATCTTTTCATGTTTTGCCATGGGGATAGAGATTCATTATTAGAAGTTAAGCACACTCTAGAGAACTTTAGTGCTATGTCAGGCCTGAGTATCAATGCTGAAAAATCAAAGATTTTCTGTGCTGGAATCAAAGAGCATGAAGCCATGGAGTTTGCTCACCTGCTGAACATGGATATTGGAACCTTGCTTGTCACTTATCTGGGAGTACCACTATGCAGCACAAAGGCTAGGAGCAATGACTATATGCCTCTGATTTCCAAAATATCGGCTAAGGTTAATGGATGGACATCCAGGAACTTATCATACGCAGGAAGATTTGAACTGGTGAGAGCTGTGCTTTACGGTGTGTTACAATACTGGTGCAGGATTTTCGTTCTTCCCAAAGGCATAATCAATCACATTACCAAACTCATGAGGAACTTCCTATGGTCTGGTTGTGGAGAAGGTAAAAGAGCACCAATTTCATGGAAAAGGGTGTGCAGACCAAAAAGTGAAGGAGGACTGGGAATCAAGGAGATACTGGCATGGAATCGAGCAAGTTTCACTGAACTGATCTACGACATACTCAGTGGCTCCAGCTCTATCTGGTGTACTTGGGTGACCACTGTCATCCTCAAGGGTGCACCTTTCTGGGAGGCTGAGAGCAAATCCACTTCCAGTTCTCTCTGGAGGAGTATTATTCATGTAAGAGAGCAGCTCAAGGAGACCATGGAACAAGATGCAAGGCAGGCTGTTATTTTGACCAGAGGAGGCAAGTTTGATTGGAAAGGCATCTACGAGAATATAAGAGAAAAGGGGCCTGCGATGGAGTAGAATAGATGGATTTGGGGCAAGATTAACACACCCAGAATCTCCTTTATAACCTGGATGGCCGCTAATTATGGCATGCTGACAAAGGACAAGCTTAAGGCCATGGGAAAGATTCAAGAAGACTGTTGCATGCTATGCAATGATGGGGAACAAGAGACTAGTGAGCACATATGGTTCAAGTGTAACTTCTCAAAAGACGTCCTCAACAAAGTGATGACATGGGCCAAGCTGAGCAGAAGGTATAATACTTTGGCAGAGTGGCTTGAAGCCGTTGGAAGACTGAAGCGAAAGAAGTCCTTCTTGTTTAATGTTTGGATAGCGTGCATTAGTGTAGTGGTGTATTTTGTTTGGAGAGCTAGAAATTGTAAGATTTTTCAGTCTGAGTTGACATCGAGTGATGAGTGTGCTAGAATAGCAATTATCCATGTACGAAATAGTGTCCAATCGAGATGGAGGAAGAGAAATAGAGAATCAAGAAGATGGTTCTCTAGAATAGGCTTAGAAAAGCCAAACCACACCTAGGCTTGCCTAGGATTTTTTTTGTAACTATCTTACCTTGAATGAATTACCCCTTTTCATTCAAAAAAAAAAAAAAAAGTCTTTTTCGAGCCTAATTATGCATTTTGGATTCGAATTAATATTTCTTACAAATAGGAGCATACTAGTGGGCTTATGTGGTCGAGCATTTTTACTACAACTATTTGGTGGAATTGGAAGTAGCTTAAAAAGTTTATTTTTAATCATACTACGTTTGCAAGCAATTGGTTAACATGACTCGGGCAAGAGAAGAGGTGTACGCTCATTGGATGGGAGGCCAGCCAAAAGATGGTTTACAATTAACATTGATGGCTCCGTGACAAGGGACGATAGAGTTGCTGCTGGTAGAGTGATTAGAGATATTGATGGGCAATTCAATGACAAGGAAGTTTCGTTTATAATATTGATGTTTACTTTTCCTATGGCCGAGTGGTGGGGTGTTTTATAAGGTCTACGATTAGCATGGAATCGGGGATGCATGAGGGTTTGCTTGGAAATTGATTCACATTTGGTGATTCTTCTTTTAAGTAAATCTGTGGATCATTGTCACCCCCTTTTAGCCTGGTTGCTTAATGCCAAAGCTTAATTAGAGGGGACTGAGTCATCCAATTTTGCCATATTTATCGAGAAGCGAACATTGTTGTTGACTTTCTTACTTTATATATGTTTTTTCGTTTAATCTATAATTTTATGTATTGTTTGACCTGCTGAAAGTTTTTTTTTCCTTTTTGTCTCTTGATATTAGGATCGAAGTTGGGCTATTCCCCGTTAATTTGATTACTTCTTAGGCCTCTTTTTCGGTAATAAAACCTCCCCATAAAGCCAACGATTTTCATGTTAATACTGCCTCTCCTTCAATACAAAAAATATACCGAACATTAAATATCTTGTTAATTAAGAGTCATCCTTAGGATGCGCTGGGCACTTTACCAAAAGACAAACATCTTGACTTGACTTGGTTAGTTGGGTGAGAACTAATAACCAATCAACCAACAGATTTTGGGGAAAATGCCGCAATCATTGTTGCATACTTGCAAGCTTCTTTTTTTTTTTTCACATAGGGCAAAAATTGGCATACCTACGTACTAGAAACTTGGAATAATCTACCGTCAATCTATGCTTAATTTAATACGTTGACTCTAACCCCAAATTTACTCAACACAGACTTGTAAAACCGTGTCAAAGTAAGCCCTATTCAATCAACAAAATCCACATGCAAATTCGTCACCTATAAACACTATAAAAGCCCTTACCAATCAAGCATCCATATCACACAAAACCAAATCAAACCACTAGCTAGCAACAACATCTCTTATCAACTAAGATGGCCTTCGAAAACCACTTCAACAAGCTCCTATGTGCTACATTGTTCCTAGTTAGCACCGCTCTCTTGCTTGCTTCTCAAGCAACCTCCCGCCCCATCGATCACGAGCTATCCTTGCTCAAGAAACACGAGCAATGGATAGCTCGACATGGGCGCGTCTACAAGGATGAGGTCGAGAAGGCTACGCGGTTTAAGATATTCAAGGAGAATATCAAGCGCATAGAGGCTTTCAATAGCAATGAAAACAACAAATACACTCTCAAACTTAACCAATTCAGTGATCTCAAAGACGAGGAGTTTCGGGCCACGTACACGGGCTATACCATGACCCGCCCGACGCCCGAGCTCTCGAGCTCGTTCCCACCGGAATCTGCACCACCGCCTGCTGATGGAAACGGCACCGAACACGGTTCGTTTGATTGGAGGGAGAAAGGCGCGGTTACTGACGTCAAGGACCAAGGCAAATGTGGTATGTTTCGATTTATAATTAAAAGCTGCAATTTTTTGTTAAATGGCCGGACATTTCTAGCTATTTTTTTTACTTTGGTTTAAATTTATATACGTATACAATAGTTAACGTATGATAACCGTACGTGTAAATACTTTCTATGGATACATACTTGAGAAATATCGGGGATGTGTTGGGTTGAGCGCATGTAAGCGTGGACGGGACAAGCCCATGAGGTTCCATCCTAAAACCAATTGACAATAGGAAGAGTAAGCCAAGGGTATAAGGATATATATGCTAGACAGTTTCTCTTTATATTTGTGGAAGAAAGAATTTCATGCAGATTGTATTCTCAACAATACTCCATGCATTTTTATGCATTTTAGGATGCTGCTGGGCATTCTCAACGGTGGCGGCAATAGAAGGCATGAACCAGCTGGTCACCGGCGACCTCGTCTCCCTCTCCGAGCAACAACTCCTCGACTGCGTCACCTCCAGTCACGGCTGCAACGGCGGAAACATGGACTCGGCTTTCGAGTACGTTCAACAGAGCGGAGGCATCACCACCGAGTCCAACTACCCCTACATGGGAACCCAAGGCACATGCCAGGCCCAATCCGGCACAAACGCCGTCCAAATCAACGGCTTCCAGGACGTGACTCCCAACGACGAAAACGCCCTTCTCCAGGCCGTCAATGAACGGCCCATCTCCATTGGAATTGACGGCAGCGGCTTCAACTTCCAGAGTTATGGCTCCGGCGTCTTCATGGGCCCATGTGACAGTGACATGACGCATGCGGTGATGCTGGTGGGGTACGGGACCACAGACGACGGGACCGATTATTGGCTGATCAAGAACTCGTGGGGGACCACATGGGGAGAGGAGGGTTACATGAAGATTCAGAGGAATGCTGGGGTTGATGGTGGATTGTGTGGCCTTGCCAAGATGCCTTCTTACCCTGTGGCTTCAAACTAGATATTTATACTTTTATTATATGGTTTCGCATTTTCCCGAGTAACAGAATTTACAAGTGAGACGTACACGTACGTACTCAAATTAAGCGATTAATTTGAGCCATTATAGTTGATGAGTGATTTTGTGTGATCGATAACCATTGAGGTACGAGCAACTTTTGTTACACTATGTAATGTTTTAATTCATATCAAACATGCATATTTGTTATACTTTTATGCGTAATTTGGCATCCTAGCTAGTAACACAATTTCCAAGTAAGGTTGTGACAAGGTGACCCTTTTTGCTCTACTTGCAGTTTGTCCTGTTAATGGAATACCTGAAAAGATATTTGAGGAGAGTCAACAAATATATAATTAAGGGGTTTTAAATTTCACCCTAAATGTGCAAGAATAGAACTGACAAACCTCTACTTTGATGATGACTTGTTTATTTTCTCACATGGAAGTGAGAGCTATGTACAGATCATCAATGATACTCTAAATGGTTTTTGTGCAATGTTAGAGCTCAATATCAACAGAGGAAAATCCAAGCTTATTGTGCAGGATTGGATGAAAACTCAAAGGACATAATGGCAGGGATTTTGCAAATGGAAAAATGGGATTTGCCAGTAAATTAATTACCTTGGGGTGCATTTGTCTAGTTCAATAGCTACTTGTAACAACTATGGGACTTTGGTTAGAAAAATCACATCCAAACCAATTTTAATGCATGGGCAGCTAGGAACATGTCCTATACTGGTAGACTGGAATTGGTTTAGGCAGTGTTGTATTGAGTACTAAACTACTGGTGCAAAATTTTTCCTTATACCCAAGAAAATCATCTAGACTGTGACAAGTAAGCTCAACTTTTTCTTATGGTCTAGAAGTAGGGATGGATACATATCACCAATTGATTGGAAGATAGTTTGTAGACCCAAAGAAGAGTATGCCTTGGACTTAATTAAAGAAGTCCTCTCTTGGAACAAAGCTAGTTTTGTAGAGCTAACCCATGAGGTACTACATGAATCTAATACAATCTGGCACAAATGGGCCGATGTTGTCTTGCTTAAGAGTGAAGCTTTTTGGAGCATCGAATGTAAGTGCACATCTAGTGCCATTTGGAGGGGAATTTTGAGGAATATTAGAGATGAGTTGGTGGAGTCCTTGAATGAAAATGCACACCCTGTAATTCTGGTGTCTAGATATGAGAAGCTAGATACTAGAGGAGTCTATGATAGCCTAAGACCAAGAGGAGAGAATGTGGAGTGGGGGCAATTGAATGTGGTGCAAACTAAATACTCCCAGAAATGCTTTCACAGGGTGGTTGATCTTGAACAAAGGAGCCAATACAAAGGACAAGTTGAAGCAGATGAACATTCTGCAAGATGAGAGTTGTGTCCTCTGTCACATTAACTGTCAAGAATCATGTGAGCATGTTTGATTCAGATTCGACTTCTCACAAAAGGTGCTTAGGAATGTTTTACAACGGGCTAAGATTGGAAGAAAGTCTTCAAGCATTGAAGAATTAATGAATTGGTAGCTCAAGAATTAATGTTTAAAGGTGAGAGTTCCTGATGTTTAATTTGTGGAATGTTGTCCACTGTGTAGTCATGTACGGGTTGCAAGGAATAGGAAAGTCATCAAGAATGAGGACAACTTTGCAGAAGTTATAGTTAGAGAATGTGCATTTTGCATATTAGGAATTGTGTAAATGGAAAAATGGAAGAAAATGAATAGAAAGAAATAAGAAGATGGATGGCAAGAGTTGAATCAGGTGAGATGTAAATGCCTAGGCAACCCTAGGATTTTGCTACTTTTTAACACATATGAATGAATTATCCCCTTTTCATTCAAAAAAAAAAAACAAATACGATAAATTAGTACATAACTTATACTCCATTATAAAATAAGGTAGCTATACTATAAGGCAAAATAGCTATTTATCACCTAATCAAGTTTTTTTAGTGAAATATCACCTAATTAAGTACACGGAACGTAAAATGTACTCCCATCAAAAGAACCTTCCCATAAAGGCAACAAAGTTCTTGTTAATTAGGTTCATCTTGACTTGACTTGGCCTTGGGCAGTCGGATATACGAGTGCATACATTCATGCTTTTTCTTTTTATACCATAAGGCAAAGATTGGCATGTCTACTAGAAACTTGAATAATCTACCGTCAATCTGCGCCTAATTTAATACGTTGACTAGCTATAACCCAAAATTTACTCAACATGGACTTAAAACCGTGTCAAGGTATATACGCTATTCAATCAAAAAAGTAAGGATTCACATGCAAATTCGTTACCTAATTAAACACTATAAAAGCCCTAACCAACCAAGCACCATATCACACACAAACCATATTAATTAAAGCACTAGCAACACCTCTTTCACCATCATTAACCCTTCTTATCAATTAAGATGGCCTTCGAAACCCATTTCAACAAGTTCCTATGTGCTACATTGTTCCTAGTTAGCACCACTCTCTTGCTTGCTTCTCAAGCAACCTCCCGCCCCATCGATCACGAGCTATCCTTGCTCAAGAAATACGAGCAATGGATCGCTCGACATGGGCGCGTCTACAAAGATGAGGTCGAGAAGGCTATGCGGTTTAAGATATTTAAGGAGAATGTCAAGCGCATAGAGGCTTTCAATAGCAATGAAAACAACAAATACACTCTCAAACTTAACCAATTTAGTGATCTCAAAGACGAGGAGTTTCGGGCCACGTACACGGGCTATACCATGACCCGCCCGACGTCGGAGCTCTCGAGCTCGTTCCCACCGGAATCTGCGCCGCTGCCTGCGGATGGAAACGGCACCGAACACAGTTCGTTTGATTGGAGGGAGAAAGGCGCGGTTACTGATGTCAAAGACCAAGGCCAATGTGGTAAGTTTCGATTTATTTATACATTACTCCGTAATAATTATCTAAATTAATTAGACAAGGAATTTAATTAAAAGCTGCAATTTTTTGATAAATGGCCGGACATTTCTAGCTATTTTTTTTTACTTTGGCTTAAATTTATATACATGTACAATAGTTAACATATGATAACCGTACGTGTGTAAATACTGTCTATGGATACGTACGTACATACTCCATATATACTTTGACTTAATATATTAATCATTTTTGTAAATAATTTAAATTAAAATATTTTACTAAGTGAAGTTGGTAAGAAAGATTTTGAGTTTGAGCCATGGAAATAAATTAGCTTAAAAACTTATGAGGAAAATTTTAACTTATAACAAAGTGCTTTAAGTCTATCTGACCGAAATATCCCACTACTAGATTGACAAAAAAAAATGTTTTATTGAATTGTATTTATTGAATTTTTTAATCAGCTTCATTCTTTTTATTTTAATGTTTTACTTTCAAAATTAATATGTTAGAGAAACCATAAATTAATCTATATATGCATTTTAGGATGTTGTTGGGCATTCTCAACGGTGGCGGCAATAGAAGGCATGAACCAGCTCTCGACCGGCGACCTCGTCTCCCTCTCCGAGCAACAACTCCTCGACTGCGTCACCGACAACCACGGCTGCCACGGCGGATTAATGGACACGGCGTTCGAGTACGCTCAGCAGAGCGGAGGCATCACCACCGAGTCCTCCTACCCCTACACCGGCACGGACGGCAACACGTGCCAGGCCCAATCCGGCACAAACGCCGTCCAAATCAACGGCTACCAGGACGTGACTCCCAACGACGAAAACGCCCTTCTCCAGGCCGTTAACGAACGGCCCATCTCCATCGGAATTGACGGCAGCGGCTTCAACTTCAAGAGTTATGGCTCCGGCGTCTTCATGGGCCCATGTGACAGCGACATAACGCATGCCGTGACGCTGGTGGGGTATATAGAAAGTGGATCGAGATTGAAAAGAGAAAGTGAAGAATTTGGTAGCTCGCTTTCTGTTGTATTTTATCCAGATATATCGATCAAGTTATTACAGACGCTTATATGCTTCTATTTATATGCCACTCAGTACAGACTCATAAAACTTGTAACTAACTGTTACACGTGGACAAACGTGGACCATCAATACATCTTATTACTCCCTCCTCAAGTTGGAATGGTAGTTAATCCCAACTTGACACTAAGATGAAGATGCTGAGCCTGTCCTAAAGCCTTTGTCATGATATCTGCCAATTGTAAAGAAGACTGTATGTAAGCCGTCTGTAAGAAACCTGCTTGGACCTTTTCCCTTGTAAAATGGAGATCGATCTCCAAGTGCTTCGTTCTTTCATGATAACAAGGATTGGCTGCAATTTGTTGTGCCGCCTTGTTGTCACAGAACAATGTAATAGGTAATTCAACATCAATCTTCAAATCCTTGTACAGAAAACTGGTCCATACCAATTCTGATGTTGTCGCAGCCATACTTCGATATTCAGCTTCTGCTGAACTTCTTGACACTGTATTTTGTTTTTTTGTCTTCCATGATACCAAAGAATGCCCCATAAAAACACACCATCCAGTCAATGATCTTCTTGTGTTTAAACAGGATCCCAATCAGCATCACTGAAACCTGTAATTTTCATATCATTTTGGACAAGATAAAACAATCCCTTGTACATACTTCCTTTCAAATATCTCAACACATGTTTGGCTGCCTTCATGTGTGGTTCCTTGGGTGCTGAAACAAACTGAGACAAATGTTGTACATCATAACTCAAATCTGGTCTTGTTAATGCCAAATATAGTAATCTGCCAATCAGCTTCCTGTATTCTTCTGGTTCCGGAATCAACTCACCCACATCTGGATGCAATTGTAAACCAGTAGGAAGAGGGAATTGAGCTTCATGACACTCTAACATCTTATTATCCTGGAGAATGTCATGAATGTATTTTTGTTGGCCTAAATAAGCACCAGTTTTTGTTCTAAGTATTTCCATGCCTAGGAAATACCTTGCTTTTCCCAAATCCTTAATGGTAAATTTTCCATTCAAAGCTGCTTTCACCCTATCCATCTCCTTCTGATCATTCCCTGTAATCAGAATGTCATCTACATACACCAATAATGATGTGAAAGATTCTTCTACTGATCGGACAAACAAAGAATAATCATTTGTAGACTGCTCATATCCCAATTGCACAACAAACTGAGTCAACTCTTGGTTCCACTGCCTTGAAGCTTGTTTTAAACCATAAAGTGACCTCTTCAGCTTACACACTTGTCCTTTACCAGCTTTCTCATAACCCTCTGGAGGTTTCATGTATATTTCTTCATGAAGAAAACCATGAAGAAACGCATTATTTACGTCCATTTGATAGATAGGCCACTCCTTTCCCACAACCATTGCAATGAAGACTCTTACTGTGGGAAGCTTTGCTACAGGACTAAACGTGTGCTTGTAATCCTTTCCAAGCTTTTGATCATATCCCTTCACTACCAACCTGGCCTTATACCTCTCAATGCTCCCATCTGGTTTGTATTTAACTTTGTATACCCATTTGGACCCTATAGCTTGGTGTCCATTAGGCAATTCAGTAAGATCCCATGTGCCATTTTCTTCCAAAGCTGCTAACTCTTTAGCCATGGCTATCTCCCATTCCGGATGCCCCTTGGCCTTTTTATAACAACTTGGTTCAGGAATAGCAAGGACCTGTGTCATTGAGGCAAAAAAACTCTGGGATATGATCTGGTGCACATTTAACATTCATTACATAATCTGCAGCCCATGATGGCAAATTCCTTACCCTAGATGATCGTCTTGGTTCAACTTCTAGAGTTGTCACGGGCTGTTCTTCCACTATATCAGAAAGAGGTGTTGCAATTATACTCACATCCTCCTCTGTAGTGTGATGAACATCTGATGTAAAAATAGGTTGTTGATTTGAATGAGCAGACTCTGTTGCTGTTGCATTTGAACCCTCTTTATCCACAAATGGAAATTTATCCTCACAAAATATCACATCTCGACTGAAAAACACTTCTTCAGTTTTTAAGTCATAAAGTTTATACCCTTTCTGATTCACTGGATACCCTAGAAGGACACATTTCTTGCCTCGAGCATCAAACTTATCCTTTTCCCTTTTGTGACATCCAGCAAAACACAAGCAACCTATAACTCTCAACCCTTCATATTTAGGCACTTTTCCAATCAACAATTCATAAGGACTCTTCCATTTACAACTGGCTAAAGGCATCTTGTTGATTAGGTATGTTGAAGCCAAGATACACTCTCCCCAAAACCTTTTAGGAAGATTAGCATGTAGTCTCAAAGCCCTGGCTGTTTCTAATAGATGCCTATGTTTTCTCTCCACAACTCCATTCTGTTGTGGAGTATAAGGCATGGATTTTTGATGAATGATTCCTAAATCAGCAAGTAATAGTCTACAGGATTCATTCACTAACTCAGATCCATTATCAGACCTGATTTTCTTAGGTGTCACTCCAAACTGAGTTCTCACCATAACAAAAAACTCCTTGACAATATCTGATACTTGCCATTTGTGACAAATCAAATATGTCCAAGTAGCCCTAGACATGTCATCTACTATGGTAAAGAAATACTTCTCACCATTTAAACCTTCAACCCCATAAGGACCCCAAAGATCCATATGCAGCAGATCAAAGGCATTTAAAGATCTTGAGTCACTAAGAGGAAAAGGCAAGCGATGAAATTTAGCTAAATTACAAGTTTCACAAACATTATCAAAATCTGAATTCACCTTACAACCTGGCACATGATTAAGCCCTGAATAAGCAATGTGTCCAAGTCTGTTATGCAACAATCTAATATCCTTTTCAACAATAAAAGAGCAAGTATTCTTGTTTTGAACATACTCTCTTTGCCTTTGAGCCTCCAGCTTGTATAAACCTCCCTGTTCTTTGCCAACAACAACACTTCTCTTAGTCAAAAGGTCCTGAAATATGCAGCATTTCCCATCAAACACAGCAATCAATTCCTTCTGAGCAACAACTTTACTGATTGACAGCAGGTTCAACTTAAAAACAGGCACATAGAAAACATTTTCCAACACAAATCCTGGCATAATCTCAACAGATCCCACTTGTTTGACAACCATAACTGAACCATCAGGCAGATAGGTGTGAATAATTCTTTCACATCAAATAAACAATCCAGGAAAGGTGTCATATGATCCGTCGCACCTGTATCCAAAATCCACTCATACTTATTCAAATGCACAAGGTCATTGGTCAAGAGGTTACCTGCAAAATTGGCAGAGGAAGTAGTCATGACTCCTTTCCCTTTGAATGCCTTCATCATTTCATGGCATAGAGCTTGAACAAGTTCTGGATCAAAGCCTCCATATTTGCCTGATGATGTGCCTTCACCACCATCCAAAGGTGTCTCACTAACAGCCTGAGCAGCAGTTTTCTGAGCAGCAGCTTTCTGACCACGTTTCTTACCTTTCCACCAATCCGGATAACCTATGACTTCAAAACAGACCTCTGTAGCATGTCCATCTTTGTTACAAACATTACAATGCGGCACATTGTCATCTGCTTGATTCTTCTTTTGGTCCCTCTTTGGATTTTCAGCATTTTTCTTCTCAACATAACCAAAATTATTTCCTCTTTTATCTCCATGATGCACAGCAAAAGCAATGGAATCTATCACTGGCTTCTTGATCTGCTTATGAGTCTCCACTCGCATCACGAGATAAAATGCCTTTGCTCAATCCGGAAGAGGTTCCATGGACAAAATATGACTCTTAATTCCATCAAACTCTTGATTCAGATGCAGCAGAAAATGCATCAACTTATTCTGGTCTTCCAACTCTAAGAACCTTGCAATCACCTTACAGCTACATCTGGCTAGAGAACCACAAGTACAGCTCGGGATTCCATTGAGACATGATATCTCATCCCAACACTTCTTCAATTTATTAAAATATGCAGTAACAGATAAATTGCCTTGCGTAATCCTCATTAATTCCTGTTTTATCTGAAAAATAGCTGGAGTTGTACCTTGATGATATCTCGCTTTGATATCGTTCCACAAATTCTGTGCCGATGCTGTATAGATGAATGCACTCGACAAATCTGCCGTCATTGAATTCAGAAGCCAGCACGTCACCATCCTGTCACATCTCTCCCAACGACCTAGATCAATTGATCCATCTTCAGGTCTCGGAAGTGTTCCGTCCACAAACCCTAGCTTCAACTTAGATCCGAGTGCAAGCCAGACTTGCTTGTTCCATGCGATATAGTTAGTGCCATCAAACACTGTAGTCGTCAATGGAGTTCCTGGAGCATCCGAATTCGATAAGTTCAGTGGATCTGATTGCGAAATTCCACTCAGCTGATTAGCTTGAACGATCAAATTCCCGCGCTCTTCTCCTGTCATCTTCGATTGAATTCAATTATGCTTCTCGTAATTACTTCGAAACGATCTGAATTCCTCACAAACTAATCTCTCAAACTCTCAATCTTGCCTGCGCTCTGATACCATATAGAAAGTGGATCGAGATTGAAAAGAGAAAGTGAAGAATTTGGTAGCTCGCTTTCTGTTGTATTTTATCCAGATATATCGATCAAGTTATTACAGACGCTTATATGCTTCTATTTATATGCCACTCAGTACAGACTCATAAAACTTGTAACTAACTGTTACACGTGGACAAACGTGGACCATCAATACATCTTATTAGGGTACGGGACCACCGACGACGACACCGATTATTGGCTGATCAAGAACTCGTGGGGGACCACCTGGGGAGAGGAGGGTTACATGAGGATCCAGAGGAATGCTGGGGTCGACGGTGGATTGTGCGGCCTTGCCAAGATTCCTTCTTACCCTGTGGCTTCAAACTAACTAGATATTTTTACTTTTATTATGTGTTGAGGTGTGAGTTTGTGTGATCGATACGATGCCCATCGAGAGGTACAAGCAACTTTTGTTATATATACTAATTAATGTTTTAATTCATCAAACATATTTATTATACTTTTATGCGTTATTTGGCACCTTAGTTACAGAATTTCCAAGTAAGACGTAGTGATTAAGCTAGTCATTATACTTTCACGTGTGATATTGTGTGCATCTACCCGGCTACAAGAAATTCCATCTTTTGTCTTCGAGCATCTAGTCAAGGGACTAGTATTTATGTTAGTACTATTAAATTTCCGTTTCGACTCGAATGAGCAGTGGGACTACTGTCCTTGACCAAAAAAGAAATTGCTCACAACTTCTTAAAATGCATGTGTTGAATTTTATCAGCAATAAGTTGGTTCAACTATGACAATATGACATTGCGGAAAATTGTCTAAGAGTACTTGAGCTTCTCTGCTTGTTCTTGTCCGGATTGTTGTTGTGCGATTGTTCAATTTGAATGAAGAAATTAAGAAGTTAGAGAAAAGGAACTGGAAGAGTGTTACGGGGGAGACGGGCCCAATTGCCAAGCCTAGCATACAAGCCCATAGGGTTTAATCCCAAAACCAATTGGTGATAGGAGGAGTGGTCCAGGACCTTATATACTAGCTTGTTTCATTCCCAACTTCCAATGTGGGATTCACAATTGAACCCCAACAAAGAGCCAGGGAGTTGAGAAAAATAAAAGGGGTGGAAAATGAGAAGAACAAGAAAAGTCCCATTGCTTTGGTCCATTGGGTGGAACCTATATAGGAGGGGGGGGGGGGGGGGGGGGGGGGTTGGTTGGGCTAAAGGAGGTTCTATCTTGAAATAGAGCGTCGTTTGGGCAATTTTATTTCGAAATCATGGACACTAACTCATCCGTTTGGAAAGATTGGGCCAACAACTCATTCTTGCAACGAAGAAATATATGGGAAGTTGTGCCGAAAAAATCCGACAGTTTTGTTTGGAAAAGTTTGACTGTGACGAACCTCATGACTGAACATCCCCAACAAATGCTCCAAATTCTTGGATGTTGTGTATTTGGAGATTTTGAGCATGTTTTAAGGTCCAACAATTTTCCCATCTTAATCTCTATTTTAGAGAAAGTCTCCAAAAGTAGATATCTCTTTCCTATATTTAGAAAATTCCCTAAAAATATTTAGGGAATGCATTAAATGTATCTAATAAATTATGGCTTCTTCCTATTGGTCAAGATTTTATAATATAATATTTTTATACATAAAATAATAATTATAATATATGTAGGATTTTTAAAAGAGAATTTGTTGGAGTTGGAAAAAAAAATAGAGAATATAAGTTTAAGTTTGTTATTTTGAAAACAATATAGAAATCGAATTTGTTATACATGCCCTAAGATTTTAAAATATTTTATTTTCTTATAACTAGTCAAATAAAAAATAATTTATCATTTATTAGGTTAATATTCTATAATATTTTATTATCATTGAAGTTAAATAAAAAATAATTTATTATTTATTAGATTAAGATATTAGAGTCCTTCCATTTTCATAAGTAAGATAATATTTAATTAATTATTAAATATGTATTGTAAAATATTTTATATGTTAAAAATAAAAGCATTAAATGCATTGTTCTCTAAAATAAAGAATCTGTTGGAGTTAAGCTCAATTTTTTTTAGAGAATATGATAGTTAGTTCTCCATTTTGGAAAAACTCTTAAAGTGACCAATGTTGAAGAATGTGAGAGATATATGCATAAAAGAAGAGACGATAAGTATGATGCAAATGGAGTTTATGATCTCCTTAGGGTCAAAGGGTGAGAAGTTGAGTGGGGTAGATGAATTTGGGGCGTGCGGGATGAACACGCCCAAGTGCTCCTTTTCAGCATGGCTTGCCATCAGAGGAGGACATGTTACTATGGCAAAACTTGTTCAATGGGGTGTGATCGAGGAGTGGAACAACTTGCATATTATGTGGGAAAGATGAAGAAACTTCCAACCATTATGGTTTTCACGTGCCTACAACTCCTTTGTCATGCATAAAACTTGTGAGTGGGCTTATGTGCATCCAGGTGGAGAGACTATCCATGATTGGCTTATGGTTGCAAAAAGACGGAGAAACAAGAAGTCTATCATGTCCCGTATATGGGCTGCTTGTTTTGGGTCGTTATAATTATCTGTTACATTTGGTACTTTTAGGAATGTTAGAAAGCACCAAAATAGGTCTATTGACAAAATTGAATGCTCTTGGATTGTTATTAGCCATGTACGATTTTGTATTCGAGCGAGATGGACCAAAAAAGTGAACCAAGAGGCTAGAGTTTGGCTTGTAAAGCTAGCTAGGGATGGATACCATGTAATGCCTAGGTTATCCTAGAACTCGTATACTCGTTTCTTTATTCTGCTTATCGAATGAATTACCGTTCATTTAAAAAAAGGACCAATTTTGTTATTTTGAGTAAATTAATATTTGATGTGTTGCATAGCCGGTATGATATATTATTATGGCCCAGGATCGTATGATTATAATTGGATGAGACTTGTCCTTGATATACCGTATTACTCATTCAACGACAACTTGGATAAGAACCTTACATAGATAAAATTAAAGCATTCTCACACGAACAAATTAGTATAAAATAAATAAAAGCCTTACACGAAACATCAGCAAATCAAGCCAATTAATATATATCATTGATCTAGAGATCTGAAGATCAAGTTCATGGGCCATTTTATTCACACTCAAATCTTGAAACACAACACCACCTTCAATGATGTAGAGCGGTTTTAATTAACAGGAGCAATTGTCGCCGCAGCTGCAATTGTCTCCGCAGCCGCATCCATCTCCCTCCACATTCTTCTCCACAGACCTCTCAAACACCCTGCAAAATTAATTAAGCTCATAATCACATTAGATAGAACAATCAAATTTCATGTTTGATCAGATTATATGGCTTGATTGATATTCAAGTCTGTCTCACATTTTTACAGGTGCAACACCAGAAATGATCAGTGCTCCACTTGAAGCCATCTCGACATTGGAAGAATTGCAGTTGCACCTGCATAAAATTACATTTCCAAAGGCAAATATCAAACAAAATCAAAGCTATATTAACAAGAATCCAACTTGATATGCTCATATGCATAACAGCATAAGTAGAGAGTTGTGTAAAAAGGGAAGAAACTCACCCATCACCACAGGTACAGTTGTCACCACAGTTGCAGTTAGAAGACATCTTTGGTTCAGGCAAAAGAGGAAGTGTTTGGTTGTTTAGGAGATTGAGATGAGAGCAAGGAAAATGTAATTTGTTGGATGATGATATTAGCAAAGGGAAATCTAAGGGCTATATATAGATGCAACAACTAAAAAGAGTTTCTATCAAGTACACGTGTGATTGTGTGAATGCTGACATGTTCTTGCCAAATTGATCAGAATAGATTGGGATGATCCAAGAATCAATTAATTATTGGCCTGTTTTTTTAATCAAAACAATATAATCAGAGCATTGACTTTAATTGTGTACTAGTCCAATAATAATAACATAAACAATATAATAAATGAGGAATAGTGCAAAAATCTATATATATATATAATATAATATAATTTTACAAAAAAAATATATATAATAATTCCTTAAATGGTAAGAGGTGAGAATGACGTAAAAAGAAGCAGCTCAGAATTTAAATGAAACTAGTGTAATTTCCGTAAATTTACGGGTAGTTTAAAAAATTATACTATATAATATATTATAATAAATTAAAGAGAAAAAACAAAGATAATGCATATTTTAATAATTATTCTATTATTATAATTATTAATGATATTTATATAAAAATTAACGATTTTTTTATTTTCTAATCTTTAAGATAAAACTAAATAAACATGGAAAATATTTTTCTAAATCAAACCTTCTACATTCACTTTTAAGTATAATAAATAAATAAAATGAAAAAAAAAATGGTTCTTAAAGTTTCATGTAGCACAAATTTTATAGATAATGTATTTCTATTTTATTATGTATTAATTTAGATATAGATAGAAATTTATATCGATAACCTTTTTTCAACACTCCGATAAAAATATTTTAGCATAATCTTAAGATAGAATATATAATATTGCTTTTTAATATCAATAAACATAGATAGAAAATTATATAGATAAAATTTTATTTTGATACATTAATTATTTTATAAAATATAAAATTGCCTTTTTTATATATTTATGAATTCTTAAGAACAAAATCAATATTTACATAGATAGAAAACTATATATATTATCTATTTTATAAAATCTTAAATCTTACCCTAAAAAACCTTCAATCTTTATAAATTCATTTTTTTTATTTAGTAATGTTTATTACTTAATTAATTTTTTTAAAATATAATTGCATGTTAATTAATTACTATATGAAACAATCTATGCATATAATATGATATATATCCATTATCTATTTTATGAAGTGGTTAAGAATTTAAGATAAATCTTGATTTTTAGAATTATTATTAGAGTATAATGTGTAGGGGTATTTCTAGAATTATTATTTTAGTTTTTTAAGTTGAAAAAAGGTTTTTTATTATTTTATTCAGGTTATGCCACGTGGCGCAAATTTTTACACAGACTTGGTTTCTGCTTTATAATGTATTAGGGTAGATATAACTAGCCAAGTCAATGAAGTCATGTTAGTGATTGTAATGTAATAGGCCTAGTGCCCCCTCGAGGGACCGGAGAATACCGCCACTCCTTCGACAAAAAAAAATTGTAATAGGCCCAACATATAAATGGGCCGTAGATACCGATACAAAATCATTTTTGGGCTGTTACCCGGCCCATTTTTCTTTTAAACCAGAAATTTGAACTACTTATTTTTGTGATTTTGTCCAGTTTACAAAGAGAATTTTAATCTAACTTTTGTATAGGAGATAAGTTGTGCAAATTGAGACTACGATTGAGACTCTATTGGTTGCCCGGTTTGGTCATCTACATTAGGAGTCAAATCGATGCTCCAGTCCGCAGATACAAATGTTTGATTTTCGGTGATTTTCGTAACTATAAAGGAACCCAAAAAAAGTTGAAAAGAGGTTATAAATTAGCAGGACGTCTGGAGGGAGAAGATTAGGGTAGAAGATCGCTAGTGTGGTGATCGTGGCACCTACGGTTTTTTATCCCGTTGTTTGTGTTTTTATTTGTTGTTTGTTTGTCTCCTCCCTCTATTGGGCCTTTCAGAAACATCTTCTCGATTTCTTTCAAGGCAAAGATGTGTGCATCTTAAACTCACTGATTGTGCCAGAGGCTGGGTTATACTGAGTAGATGTTGTTGTAGTATTTGGACAAGGATGTGTCCATCTTAACTAGTCATTATATATGGTAATTTGAAATCCTTCGTCTCTATATGTATTACTAATTGAGCTATCAAATAAATAAGATAAATTAGTACATAATTTATACTCCATAATAAAACAAGGTAGTTATTCTATATACAAGGCAAAATAGCCCTATTTATCACCTAATTAAGTTTAGGTATACCGAACGTAACATACTAACATGCACTCCCATCCAAAGAATTCCCATAATGCCAAAAAATAGCCCTATTTATCACCTAATTAAGTTCAGGACGAACTGTGCAATTACCAGAAGGCATCATCTTGACTTGACTTGGGTAGCATGAGTGCATACATGATACAACATGCATCCATGCTTATTAGAAACTTGGAATAATCTACCGTCAATCCGTGACTAATTTATTTGTTGTCTCCAACCACAAATTTACTCAAACATAGACTTGAAACCGTATCAAATGTTAGAAAAACTGATTGATTCCTTAATTTTGGATGATGGAAAATTTTATGGATTTTATTTTAGAAGTGTTTCACGTGTGAAAGAAAGTAAGTTTTTGTATACGTGGTAATTAGGGATACTATATGGTCGCAAATGGTAGCGACCAACTGGTCGCCAACTGTCTCGCGACCACTTGGTCGCAAACCGTAGCGACCAGTTGGTCGCTGACTTGGTCAGATGTTTTGACGCGCCACATCTATTTTGGCGGGTAATATTCCGCGTTTTTAGCGACCAAATTCCCGCCATTTCAGCATATATTGCATTCTCATTCCGCTAAAAAATGCACTCTCATTCCGCTTCAACACAACTTCACTCTCATTCCGCTCTCTTCCAAAATATTCACAAAAGAGAGAAAAAATCAACCACAATTGTGAATTGATTCTAGGAAGAAATTCCGTCAAATTTTACCGACATCCTCATTAAAGGTATGTATTTAAATCTTATTCCTAATTTTTTATTCCGTCATTATATTGTTTTAGATAAATATTGACGGTAGAAAGCTTTCGTTTATATATTTATAAGAGATTGTGTTACAGAATTTTACCGCAAATAGCAATTGGTTATGTTGTAAATGTCTGTTGTGTTGTTCTGAAGCTGGCGACCATATGGACGCTAAATGGCGACCATATGGTCGCTAAAAGCATATCAGCGACCATATGGTCGCTAATTAGCGTCCATATGGTACTCTTATTTTGAAATGCAGGAAGGAAAAAATGTGTGAGTGGATGTATGTGCGTAATATAGATGGTTTTTTGAACAACGAGTTTTTAGCTGGCGTAGAGCAATTTCTGGAATTCTGCAAATCTATGCCGTCCTATAACCCATCTGAATTAAGGTGTCCATGTCGGAGGTGCAAGAATAAGAAAATGAAATCTGTGGATGATGTGCATTATCACCTTGTTAAGGAAGGTTTTGTTCCGAACTATTACCATTGGGTTTCGCACGAGGAGACAGGTGAAAGGTTCGCTGCATTGTTGGCCGAGTCTAGACAGCATGAAGGTTGTAGCAGTTCTGATCCAGCACCACCATTAAATGGTGGGAATGATAATTGAATGGAACAGATGGTTTATGATGGTTTTAATTATGGCCGAAGTGATTACACTGCTGAGGATCCCGTGCAGAATGCGGATATAAGGCATGAGCAAGGGGAGCAATATTATAATGAAGCGCCCAATCCCGATGCACAACGTATGTACGACATGTTGTCGACCGCAAATAGGCCTTTGTGGCCTGGATGTGATATGACGCAGTTGGAGGCTGCGACTGAGCTACTGAGCCTAAAGTCTAAGCTAAGGATGACGGAGCGCGGATATGACATGATATCGGATTGTTGCGGACGCGTTTCTCACCTGGAGACGACATTACCATCCACGTTTTACGACACGAAAAAACTAGTTGAGGGTCTCGGTCTTCCTTACGAGATGATTGATTGTTGTCCAAACTCTTGCATGATATATTGGGGTGCAGATGCAGAATACGCGGCATGCAAGATATGTGACTATCCTAGATGGAAGCAAGGCAAGACAAAGCTAATTCTCTATTCTCGTATGTTTTACTTGCCAATAACTCCACGGTTGCAGAGGTTGTACGCATCTGTGGTGACTGCCGAACACATGAGATGGCATGCAGAGCATGCGCAAGATGGGGTGATGAGACATCCTTCAGATGCAGGCATGGAGGCACTTCAATGCTGTGTGGCCAGATTTTGCATCAGAAACACGAAATGTGAGACTAGGCTTGTGCACGGACAGTTTCAATCCGTTCGGGGCGTCCAGGCGCCAATACTCATGTTGGCTTGTGATTCTGACACCCTACAACCTTCCGCCGTCGATGTGTATGCGAGAAGAAGTTATGTTTTTGACGGTTATTGTACCTGGACCGAAGAGCCCGAAGCAGAAGTTGGATGTCTACTTGCAGCCGTTGGTAGCCGAGCTGAAGGATCTGTGGCTTAATGGGGTGTGCACATACGATTCTTGGAGGAAGCAGAATTTTGTGTTGCGTGCAGCTGTAATATGGACTATTAGTGACTTCCCCGCATTTTCGATGTTGTCTGGTATGTTGTTAATTTTACATATGCTAATCAATTTGAAACTATTATATATAATAATAATGCATATATATGATTTGTGAAATTTAATTAATGTGTGATACAAAATATATGTTTGTGTAGGCTGAAGCATTTCTGGGAAATACGCGTGTCCTTATTGCATGGAGGACACCGATGCATTTTATCTAACACATGGACACAAAATGTGCTGGTTCGATTGTCACAGGAGGTTTACAAAACCTGATCATCGCTTCCGAAACAACAAGACTGATTTCAAGAAAGGTAGACGGGAGCATTGTGGTCCCCCGGTACTTCGTGATGGATACAAGATATTAGACCAGATAAACAATATGGGCTTGATGAAGATAACTGAAGTGGGAGCTGAGGAGCACAATGTCGCGGTCAGTAAAGGTTCGTGTTGGAAGAAGAAAAGCATTTTCTAGGACCTACCTTACTGGCCTAGTCTGCTGGTAAGACATAATTTAGATGTCATGCACATTGAGAAAAATGTCTTCGATAATATTTTCTTCACCATTCTCGCTGTTCCGGGGAAGTCGAAAGACAAGTGGTCGGCTAGAAAGGATATAAAGGAATTGTGCAAGCGTCCGGAGTTGGAGCCTGATGAGGAGGACAATAGGTACCCAAAGGCTTGCTATGCACTAGATCGTCATGAAAAACAAGTGCTTCTAGATTGGTTGAGATCCGTAAAATTCCCGGATGGCTACGTCTCCAACTTGAGCCGCTGCATTGACTTGCACAAGCTTAGGCTCTTTGGGATGAAGAGCCATGATTGTCATGTGTTCATGAAAAGGTTGATGCATGTTGCTTTTCGTCCATTTCTTGATGACAAAGTATCAGAGCCCATAGCTCAGCTAAGTGCGTTCTTCAGAGACTTGACGTGTTACGAGCTGAAGCCTGAGGTGGTTATGCAATTGCACAAGGAAATACCAATAATTTTGTGCAAGCTGGAGCGCATCTTTCCCCCTGCGTTATTTGATTCAATGGAGCACTTGCCTATTCATCTGCCACGGGAAGCTTCACTTTGTGGACCTGTCAATTATAGATGGATGTATCTAGAAGAAAGGTACGTACAGTTGTATGCAGTTGTTCAGTTTTGGATTCATATAATTAACTTGTATAATAAATATTAATGGTTTTCAATGTATATCATGTAGGCTCTTAAAAAGGCTGAAGGCCTCAGTTGGCAACAAAGCCCATGTTGAGGGGTCAATTTGTAGTGCCTATCTCGTTAAGGAGACGTCCACATTCTGCTCGTATTATTTTAGCTCACATGTGGCGAGTACTCATATGGATCACGCCCGCAACATCAGTTGCACACTTCCAGTTGGGGTTGATCCGGGCGATTTGTCTATTTTCACAACAACTGGTTGAACCTTGGGTAGCAGATCAACTGGTCGTTTCCTCACAGATGATGAATTCCATGTGATCCAAACTTACATTCTCATGAACTGCGTCGAAGTGGAACCCTATATTGAGTACGTTTCTATAATCTCGACTAAAGTTGGTTCGATATATATAAAGTATGTATTTCATTCAATTACTCTTTCGTAGGTACTATTTGACAAACTTCGTGCGGTCGTCAAATCCAAGAATAACCGATGCTCAAGAGCAAAACATTTTGGAAAGACACTTTCGCCTCTGGTTTTACTCCCATGTAAGGATTTCTTATATTAATTTCTATTTAGTTTCAAAATGTACATTTTTATGTTGAATCCGAAATTGTATATACATGCTGATTTAAAATTGCAAGCCGACAGTCCGGAAGTTACAGATCCTAACATTGCAACACTTGCTCGTGGACCCTCTAAAAAAGTGAGGACATATCCTGGTTACTTTGTCAATGGTTACCGATTCCACACGAGGGCACACGCATCAACCAGGGCCACTGACAGTAGTGGAGTTTATGTTCTAGGACAAAGCTTCGGCACCGACGAGGAGGACTTCTATGGTGTACTAGAGGAAATCATTGAGCTGCATTACCTATCTCCAACCGTAAAGCGCCCTATTGTCTTTAATTGTTCGTGGTTTGACACTAGAAGTCGTGGAGGAACACGCATTCACCCTCACCTAGAGCTTGTCGATGTTCATCGACATAAAATGTTGAGAACAAAAGATCGTTACATATTAGCACATCAAGCCACTCAAGTTTATTTCCTCGATTACCCAAAGGTGAGGCGTGCAGATGCTGAATGGAGAGCTGTCTGTAAAGTGAAGTCACGAGTGTGGCCCGATGAAGGTACGTGCGTAGACCCTCATGAGAGTGGGTCCAGGGGCGTTGCCGTTGAGGAGGCATTTCAACATGATTCTTCCCTTCCACGAGTTATCAACGACAGTACACAAGATAATTATCCGCTTGGTCCGTTAAACGACCCAAACGGAGAGGATCATGTCGTTGGGATCAAGAAGAGACGTCTACTGAAACGTCTGAGGGTGAGTTTGAGAGTGAGACGGATACAGATGAGGAAGACATGTAATCAGAATACTACTATTGTATTGTCATTCACTTTTCTGATAACACTATTGTTTTAATTTGTCATTCACTTTTCTGATAACACTATTGTTTTAATTTGTCATTCACTTTTCTGATAACACTATTGTTTTAATTTTTCATTCACTTTTCTGATAACACTATTGTTTTGCCATTCACTTTTCTGATAATACTATTGTTTTGCCATCCTTTCCAACCATAAAAGGAGATAACCATCTCCAATGCTGAAATACCTTCCTAGTGAAAACTCCCCATCTTCACCTCAAACTCATCCTCACCTCAAATCCAACCTAAAACTTCCTTCCTAAAATGGCTCAGAGCAGGAGAGCGTGTACCAGGCGAACGACCGCCTTAGCTCATGCATTCATCAATTTCTCCATTGTGCGTGTGCGTGGGGATAGGAAGACAAGAACTGAATGGAGTGTCGCACCAAATCTCCAATTAAGACTAGTCATCGATGATTTGACAGTATCTCCCGGGGGAGCACCACCAGGTTTTAGCCGTTTTTTCTTGAACGACGACGACATCACTGATCGCATTGCAGCTAGGGAAACAGTTGTGCTGCTTCGCGTGCTCGAAGGTGCTGAGATCCGGGCGGTTTATATTCCACGTACAACATGAGAGTCCATTAATTGTAGTTGTTTTTTATGTTTCGACTTAAAAGCTTCACTTTGTGTTGTTTGATTTAGTTGTTTGTCACTTCGTTTAATGTACTTAGGTCACAAGCTAGTGTTTGTAACTTGGTTTCGTTTGGAACCAATTAAGTTGTTTGTAACTTGGTTTCGTTTGCAATCAATGAAGTTATTATCATTTACCATATATTCCGATATGGTTTCGTTTGCAATCAACTCGTTTGTTTTCTCCCATTTGAGTCCTCGAGCCAAATATTGTTGGTAGAAAGTGTTTGTTCAAATGTAATGTCTCTACTATAGCAATATAGCCGCGACCTTGAATAATTTTAGCGACCATGTGGTCGTTATATTTAAAATTTTAGCTCGAAATTTGTTTTTTTAGCGCGGAGTTTGATTTAATTTCGTAAATAGCGACCATATGGTCGCTATTTAGCGACCATATGGTCGCCAAGAACGAATTTTATGGCGCCACCTAGAGGGAAAATCTTAAAATTCGATTTTTCGCGAAATATTTCGATTTGCGACCATATGGTCGCCAAGAACGAATAGCGACCATATGGTCACTAAGTGGCGGCATGGCCCACCACTTAAATGGCTTACATTTAGCGACCATAACCCTGAATAAAAAGGAGAACGCGGGTTCTCCTTCGTCATTTCCGCCTTCTCTCGTTCGTTCCTCTTTCGAGATCCCGACCCCGTCTCCGCCTCCTGCGACGCCGCCCGCCTCCTGCGTCGTCACCTCCTGCGTCGCCCGCCTCTTGCGCCTCCTCCGTCAACTCTCTCGGCACACCGCCGCCTCCTGCGTCGTCGGCAACGCCCGCCTCCCGCCGTCAGCCCCGTCTCCGCCACCTACTCCCCGCCATTTGCATGTAAGTGGTGGTTAATTGTTGTAGTTGTTGTAGATTTTTGTATTTATTTTATTGTTGTTGATTGAGGATTTGATTGATTGAGAAATTGATTTGAGTTTTTGTAGTAATTGTTTGTTGAATTTGATTGATTAAGAAATTGATTGAGAAAATTGGTATTGTTTAGGGGTTAGGGTTTAGTTGTTGTTGTTGAATGAGAAATTAATTAGGTTACGTTGTTTAGGGGTTAGGGTTTAGTTGTTGTTGTTGTTGAATTTGAGAAATTGATTAGTTGTTGTTGTTTAGTGGTTATGGTTTAGTTGTTGTTGTTGTTGTTGAATTTGAGAAAATATGATTGAGAAGTTGTTGTTGTAGTTTGTTGTTGTTATTGGTTAGTTGTTGTTGTTGTTTTAGAATTTGATTGAGCAAAATTTGATTGATTGAGATAGAGTTTGATTTGGAAAAAATTGGATTAAATTGATTGTTGTTGTTGATAGAGTTTGATTTGGAAAAATATTAGACTAAATTGATTGTTGTTGTTGAAATGTTGAGAAAAATTGATTGTTGATTTGTCAATTTTGAATGAAAGTCATTGTTGTTGTTTAATCGACTTTGAATAAATTAATTGTTGTTGGGAAAAATGAAATGGATAGAGTTTGAATGAATTAGAACAAGTTGATTGTTCATTTGTCAAGTTTGAATGAAATTGAATGTTGTTGTGCAAATGTTGTGAAAAATGAATTTATATTGAATTGTTTGTTTTTTAGTTGTGTTATTATGGCCGGAGGATCACGCCGACGTGGACGAGGTCCTCGTCCGGACGAGCCGAACGATCACTCGTCCGAGGAAACCCACACGGACACACCACATTTGTCCGAGGACGACGGGGCCCGCCGTCCTAGTACAAAGGAGGCGGGCACCCAAGCGGAGAAGTCCCGAGCCACTACGTCCGCGTCCTCATCAGGATCGAGTCGAGGAGGGCTCGATCCCAATCGCGTTTATGATCTTCATATTGTCGGCGGGTGGTACGTACAATTTCTTCTAAGACAATTTTTTTATTTAAAGTCTTTTCTTACTTTTAAATATGTTATAACATGTGTTTTGAAATCTCGCAGCTTGCAGCCGTCGGGAGCGGTGTCGCGGTGGTCGACAAGCATACTACAAAGTCAACCCGATGATAAGGCGTCGCAGTTCGACTTTGCCTCTGCCGCGTCGAAGCAACGTTGGTTTGATGCTTGGAAGGTAAATTTTATTTTTTTTATATTTCTTTTTACAATTTCCGCATTAATTAATTACTATTTTTAATTAATTGTTTGTTGGATTTATTTAGACGCACTTTAGGTGGGATGCCTCCCAGCCGGGTATGGACGTCGAGTCCGTCCGGTTGCTGTGGGAGAAGAGAGCGAGGAAGAGATACGATGACTTGATCGGGAAGCACCGCCGGGAAGGGCCGACATTCATCGAAACCGCCACTTGGGAGAAGTGGCAGACGACAGATTGGGCCACAGAGGCGTTCAAAGCCAAGTGTGCCCGCCAGAAGGCAATCCGGAATGCCAATCCGGCGAACCACAATAGTGGTTCGAGGTCCCACCTTGACACCATGCGTCGCTTGGTAAGTATTTTATCTTAATTTGATTAAATTTAAATTAAGTTATTTTTTTAATAGTTCGTAACGTCCTTAATGAATTTCGTAGGAGCAACACCTGCAACGCCGCATCACGCCTCTCGAGCTTCTCATCGAGACGCACACGCAGGGCACCGATCGATATTTTATAGACGAGCGGTCGTCCTTAATCGCTGTAAGTTTTAATTATTTTTCCTCATTTTCCTCAATTTTAAAAGGAATTGGTGTTGTGTTGTTGTTGTGTGTTTGCTGTTGTTGTTGTTGTTGTTGTTGTTTGATTTCATTGAGAAGTTGTTGTTGTTGTTGTTGTTGTTGTTGTTGTTGTTGTTGTTGTTGTTGATTTTTGTTGTTGTTGTTGATTTTTGTTGTTGTTGTTGTTGTTGTTGTTGATGATGTTGTTGTTTGTTGTTGTTGTTGATGTTGTTGTTGTTGTTTGTTGTTGTTGTTTGTTGTTGTTGTTGATGTTGTTAATGTTGATGTTGTTGATGATGTTGTTGTTGTTGTTGATGTTGATGTTGATGTTGATGTTGTTTGTTGTTGTTGTTGATGTTGTTGTTGTTTGTTGTTGTTGTTTGTTGTTATGGTGATTTGATTGAGAAGTTGTTATTGTTGTTGTTGAATTTTGTTCTTGATTTTTAATGTTGTTGTTGATTTGTTGTTGTTGTTGTTGTTGTTGTTGTAAATGTAAATGTTGTTGTTTGTTGTTGATTTGTTGTTGATGTTGTAAATGGTTTTGTTGTTTGTTGTTTTTGTTGTTTTATTTTAATTATTTGCGTGATTAGGCTCGGACCCAGGAGATTCTCACCCAGAGGTCGGCGGAAACGGGCACCCCGCCATCCTTTCAGGACCAGTGTGATGCCTTTCTTACGGCCGCTGGGGGGGTGGGCCCCGGAGGTGCCGTCTTCGGCCTTGGCAACGCCGCCCATGAGTTTTACAGCGAGCGATTGATGGCGCCGCGTCGTCCACCTCCTCGGGTGGCGGAATTATCGCAGGAAAACGTCGGCCTTAGGCAAGATGTGGATGAGCTCAGGAGTAAGATGTCGAAGTTCGAGGAGTGGATGCGCCGACACCAATGGGGTGAGGGTGGGTCCCGCCCGTCCGGTCCCGACGAGGACGGCGACGACGGCACCGGCGCAACCGTATAGATTAGCGTAGTTTTATTATATTATTGTAAATTATTTGAATTTATGAATTTATGTATGTAAATTATTGAAATTTATGAAAATTAATGAATTTTTAGTAATTACTGAATTATTAAATATTAATTATTTATATTAATTCGTAATTATTTATAATATTTCGTATTTTTTTTTAAATACAAAAAATTAGCGACCACTTGGTCGCTAATTTTCATCATGATCGTGCACCCTTGGGCGCACGATCGTGCGCTTTGAACCAGAGAAAGGCGTCCCCCGTGCGTTTTTCTGGTGATTTTAGCGACCATATGGTCGCCAATAGTCGCCAACTTTTGGCCAGAATTAGCGACCATATGGTCGCTACGGTCGCCAAATTGGTCGTCGCAGTGGTTGCGACCATGGTCGCTAAATCGCGACCATATGGTCGCTAAAAGCAACGACCATATGGTCGCTAATTTTAGCGACCATATAGTCGCCAAGTGATTAGCGACCGGCCTTTTAGAGACCATTTTTAGCGACCACAATATGGTCACTAAATGCATGTAGCGATCAAATTTTGAATTTAGCGACCATAAATATGGTCGCTAAATTCGCTTTTTTTTAGTGCGACTCGACCTTTAAATCCACGATATTTTTATAAAAAAATTTATATATTAATAAAATTATAAAAAAGTATATATTTTTAAAAATATTGTGGGTCGCAGGTCGCCCCGCACGGGTTTAACCCGACCCGACCCGCGACACGCAAAATAAAAAAATTTGACCCGCGACCCTACTAGTGATGCACATGGGAGCGGGGAATGCATTTCCCGTCCCCATCCCCGCCCCGTCCCCGTTTAATCCCCGCGGGGAACGGAGCGGGGAATCCCCGTCAGTTACCGGGTTGTTAACGGGGCACCGTTTATTATAAAAAAATATTTTTAACTTTAAATTTTTTTACAAATATCAAATTTAATAACATAAATTTTAAATTTCATTATATAATTGTTAGATATATATAAATTTTTAAATTAAAAACTACCATTATATTTAAAATCTATTTTTATTTCATGTTTTATAAATAAATAAAAAATAAAAAAAACATATCGGGTATATATAGCGGGGATTCGGGCGGATAGTACATTCCCCGTCCCTGCCCCGTTAAAATCGGGGATACGAAAATGATCCCCGTCCCCGTACTGTTCCCCACTAAGTCGGGGAATCCCCACCCCATTATGAGCGGATCCCCGCGGATCCCCGTCCCCACGGTTTTTTTTTGCGTCTCTAGACCCGACTCGCACGGATCGCGGGTCGACCCGCAACCCTCAAATTGCGGATCGGGTCCGTGCGGGTCTCGAGCAACCCGACCCGTTGAACACCCCTAGCGGCAATCCTAGGAGACGTGATAGAGACTTGAGAGTTTTGTACGATCAAGTGTAGGAGAAGGACACGAGGAAAAGCTTGACGGAGTTGTGTACGAAGTTAAGTTCGTGGGTCGAGTTTGCTAGGCTAAGTTTGTAGAAGTCCACGCTTATGAACAAGAATTCATAGTACTAGTTGTGTACAAATGGGAATAATTATTTGTGTTTGTAAGTTTGATTCTACAAATAAAGTTAGAAAATTTGATTTGGAAATTCTTATTACCTTGTTACTTGTTTTGTTAAATTCCGTTGTCCGGTTGATTGATCCTAAGGGACCAATGTCTATATTCTAACATATACAATCTAACACAAAGTACGCTATTAAATAAGGAAAAGAAAGCACAAATTATTAATATATTTGGCCCATAAAATAAAAAAACCACATTAACTATTAGAGAAAATCTGATCCATGTCATCCATGTCATCAACTATCAAGGGACGTCAACAGAAAAAACAAAAATACCAGAGGTACCAAAATAAATAAATTTTTTTTCTTATACACAAAAAAAAGGCAAAAACTTGGGGTTCCAAAAAGTAATTTCCCAAAAATTTAAGATAAAACACATCTATCTATCTAGAAGACTCGAACTCATCCTCTGCCGCCGTGGACGGCGCCCCCTCTTCGTTCATCTCCACCCACACACTCGCAAATCGCAATCCTCTCCATCCACTCGCCACTGCAGATCTAGATCTGGTATTTCCCCCAATTCTCTTATGCAGTTGGAATTTGATTTTTAACTTGTTATATACTGAAGCAAGGAAAAACCTTTGATTGTCTAAACAATATCAGTTTTGATTCGGCTAAAAGGTTGAAACTTTGATTCATCTTAGCTCAGTTTGTTTGATTTGTTAAAAAAATGTATCTTTTAATTCGACTTGGTTCAGCTTGTTGTCGTTGTTGAACAACCCTAGTTTTGATTTTGTCAAAAACTTGAATCTTATATTCGGTTTTGTTCCATTTATATGATTGTTGTTAAAAAAAATTTGTCTTTCAATTCAATTTAGTTCACTATGTTGTTGAACCATCCTTGTTTGATTTTTTTTTACCTTGAAACTTACATTCATTGTTGTTCAGTTTTTATCAATTTGTTAAAAACTTGTATCTTTGAATTCGACTTAGTTCAATTTGTTGCTGTTGTTGAACAATCCTATCTTTTAGTTCAATTTTGTTACTGTTGTTGAACAATGCCGGGTTTGATTAGGTTAAAAACTCGAAACTTGAACAATCCTGGTTTTGTGATAGTTGGCATCAAACGAAAATGCCGCCATCTGTGATCCCGGACTTGTTGAAGTCGAATCGAGCACGAGAAGAAGAGGGCTTTCTTCTGCCTCGCCTCTCCCTTGCGAATCAGATAGAGGAAGGTTGCCACACACCCAAGGTTGATTTGTTGTTCTTTTGCATTTGAGTGTTGTGAAATTTGTATGCTTCATTGAGTTCTAAACTTAGGGTACTTCAACAAAATATGAGTATTGGAAATATGATTGACATATTACTGTAGTCAACAAATATCATATGATGCTCTTTTTGCACTGTAAAAATTAAATGACAATTTGCTTTGCTTGTTTAATTTCAACCATGCTTTTGCATTGTTTTTATTGTGCAGCTGAGCTCTCTACAATAAAAGGTTTGCAACTATCTCCTTCTACTTAGATTTCATCTATTAATCTTCTCAAATATACAGGGTCTGCGTGGTTTTTTAGCCCCGTTGTTTTGGGCCTTCCTTACACACCCTCTCGATTCTTAGGTCGAGGAAAGGGTGGGTACATCTTGGCCTCCCAGACCAGCCTCAGACAGGTCTACCTTAGGTTGTTGTACTCTAATTTAAATTGTGGTCAGCAGAAGGTAGAGAGAAAGAAAACAAGGTTGGCTGGGGGGATCTGCCCCCAGAATTGTGGGCTGAGATTGGAAGACGGATGTCGAGCCGGCTTGACATCTTACGCTTCCGTTCGGTGTGTAAGAAGCTGCGGTCATCTCTGCCCTCTCCAACGCGTTTCCCACTTCGGGTGCCTCCCCCACCCAACATGACCCGTCTTTTGCCATATGTCATCACCGAATATAGCGCTTACAAATGCAGAGGGGTGCGTGGGGTCTTGACATTCGAGGAGAAGAATTGAGCCGGCAAATTGTCTGCCTTACATATATATTTTGATACCTTGGGTCTCAAATCATGTTCATACTACCTTGATTCTCCAATGTCCTGCATTTTTACAACCTACTGTCTTCATATGGATCTCTCGCATGTCGGTTCGGATAAGAAAATGGACCAGGACTTCGCTCCATGTCGGTTTGCAAAAGATATTGTCATAATTTCTTCAAATGCAACAGATGGGGTTAACCCTAGCTATGCAAGCGCGTCTGATCTTACTGCAGTTGCTCTTGTGAGAGGGACTGGAAGACTGGCTTTGTTGAGACTAGGAGGATCCTATGAGGATTTGGTTTGGGAGACTGATTTCTGCGATCAAGTGTTTAAAGCCATTGTCACTTACAGTGGGCAACTATGTGCACTTGACCCCCAGAGAAGAGTATTTCTTATGGATTACGACTCCTTACAGATGACCCATGTTTCGCATCCTTGGGATCGTGCCATACGAGCCGAGTTTAAAGCTAAAATACTGAAAGTTTAGGCTCAATAATCACATGTACTGAAAGTTTAGGCTCAATAATCACATGTAGCTACTAGCTAGGTGTTCTATTTTTCCTCACTTGGTTGGTAGTGGATGTGTTTTCCTTAAAAAAAAAGTAATTTGTTTTCACGATTACTAACATTATTTGTGTGATTTTGTGGGGTTTTGTTTGATGAGGGTCTACGTTCGGTAGTCTACTCTGGACTTGTGATCCAGTTAGCAAAAAACCAAAAACTAAGTAAATTTATTTGCTCGATTTAATGAAAGGAAAGATGATAATACCTGGTGTTTTTACCCAAGTGAAGAGTAAATTTATTTACATTTACTTGCTCGATTTAATAAAAGGAAAGATGGTAATACTTTGGTGTTTCCATAGATAAAGGGACGGAGACAGATCAAACCCGGATTTGAATCACTCATTTTCTTAATAGGAATTAGGAATGTAAATTTCTTAATTTTATTCCTAGTATAATATTCTTTTCGTGGTCCCGTCTCGGCTTGATTTTTTTTGTGATCGACCACAAATTTGCTCCACATATATAGAAGTAACTAAAACGGTGTCCAAGTCAATGAGTCAACCAGCTATAGGAAACCAACCATTACTGATCCCAACGGTTGTTGAATACTAAATACATCCATTGCAATCGTACAATATAGGATCCAAACCTTGATGGCCTTGAAAAATCAAACACGAGTTTCTTTGTATTTTATTAGCAATTCTGTTCCTAGTTAGCGTCGCCCTCTTGCTGGCTCGTCGCGACCACGAGCTGTCCATGAAGGAGAGGCACGAGCAATGGATGGCTCGACATGGGGGCGTCTACAAAGACGAGGCGGAGAAGGCCATGAGGTTCAAGATATTCAAGGACAACGTCAAGCGCATCGAGTCTTTCAACAAGAACAACAATAACGGATACAAATACACACGTGGTGTTAACAGATTTACTGATCTCACAGAGGAGGAGTTTGTAGCCACCCGCACTGGTTTCTATAAGAGGTCCGCCCCGCCGTCCAACCTCTCTATCGCCTTCCAACCAGCTGCGGCACCAACAGGCAGCAACTCTTTTGATGACGTGTCGGCCGATAAGCTCGATTGGAGGGAGCGAGGAGCTGTTACTGATGTCAAGGACCAAGGCACTTGTGGTAAGCTAGCTAGCCTCAATTTAATTAATTATTAGCTTGTCGATCTTTATAATCCTTTTTCTATTATATTCGATCTATACATTTATATTTATATGAGAGCTAGCTTCTTCGATATATGTTATATATCTTAGTTATATATTCTGAAGACGGACAATAATATTAAGTATACAAAAATTATGAACATACGTCAACCCTTAGGTTGTGCCTGGGCGTTCTCAACAGTGGCGGCAATAGAAGGCATGAACCAGCTCTCCACCGGCGACCTCGTCTCCCTCTCCGAGCAACAACTCCTCGACTGCGTCACCGACAACCACGGCTGCCACAGCGGAAGCATGGGCGCCGCATACCAGTACGTGCAGCAGAACGGCGGCATCACCACCGAGGACTCCTACCCATACACCGCCATGGACGGCACGTGCCAAGCACAGTCTGACTCATCAACCGCCGTCACGATCAGCGGCTTTAAAGACGTGACGGCCTACGTACGACGGAGACGTCCTCCTCGAGGCCGTGGCGAAACAGCCCGTCTCCGTGGGGATAGACGCCGGAAACTTTCAGCAGTACCAGTCCGGCGTCTTCAACGGGCCCTGCGGGTACAGCCTCAACCACGCCGTGACGTTGGTGGGGTACGGGACCACCGACGACGGCACCAATTATTGGCTGATCAAGAACTCGTGGGGGATCACCTGGGGAGAGGAGGGTTACATGAGGATTCAGAGGAATGCTGGGGTCGGTGGTGGATTGTGTGGCCTTGCCGAGATGGCTTCTTACCCTATTCCGCCTGGAGCTGAACCAACACCTGTTTTCCCTCCTTTACCTCCTATATTTTTGTGCTACTAATTACAGACCTAGCTAGCTAGGTCGATCCCCGTTTTATGTGTGGCGTTTTGTGTAACATTAGTTTAATATATACTCTTTTGTTTTTTCAAATTAAATAAAAAATATTCAATTTGTACTTGTACAGGAAGAGTTTTTGACAAGCTAGCTAGCTTAGAGGTTGTTTTCTTTTCCTTCTCAGACATCATGAAACTGGTGTTTACATGAAAGAGATGGAAGATGACCAGATGAGGCAATATTAGTTTCAATGCAAGTTTAAAAATTATAAACGTGGTCACTACATGTTTAGAGAGGGTTCCACAGCTTAATTATTAACGTACTTGAAGCTTTTGAGATCTTTGATATTGAAATAGAGGAAGACATTTGTACCATCTTCATATATATAACCATCCAATTTCTTTTATGAAGCTTTTGAGATCTTTGATATTGAAATAGAGCAAAATTAACGTACTGAAATCGGGTTCGTCTCTTCATTTGTACCTCTTCATTGTCCGCTTCTTCATCTTCAATTGATCGACGACCTTGAAGCTCGATTTCGGTTAGGTTTTTAGCCTATTTTAGTTAGTTCTCCATAAACTAATTCCTTTCTGATCTAATTAATTTTGTTGTTTAGATTTATGATTCTTAATCTTCCACGAGTCTATCCCATCTTTCTTCGTTGATTTACACGCTTGAAAGGTCGAATTCCAATGGTTACTATTCTTAGGGTTTGTTCTATTTTCATTAAATTTGACTTATTTTCTTTACAGATCTAGTACATTTTTTTTGTTTGGTAGTAGAATGTTTGGATTTTCATAGGTTTATAATTTTTTTATTTATTTTTAGAACTATGTTGAATTTGGATTTAGGGTATAGAGCTTCAAACCACGCACAAGTACTTACAATTTGTTATATTTTGAAGGTAATTGAAGTGCAAGGCTTAATTTTAAAAATCCAATATTGCCCAAGAAGAGTAGAAAATTGGAGAATGGTGTCCAAAATATGTTTTTATGCGTTGTATGATTGTAATTAGGAATTAGTTGGTTACCCATCACGTTGTAAATTGAAGCATGAGGACAAGAAAATGAGAGCATTTGGCAGGAGAGAAACAAGGAAAAGTTTTTTATATATAAAACTTTCAAAATAGAAATGCAAGGGTTTATATAGTAAATTTCTTGCTTTAACAAGCACTGTTTATTCTGATAAAAAAAAAACAAGCACTGTTTATTTCACTTGAAAGATTCAATAAATATGGAAGATTAGGAATGACACCATTTTCAATGGTGTTAATGCAAACACTGATGAATGCACTATGAGGATTATTGTTGATTGCAAATTGAGAGATATTATTAAACTGAATTTGACGGGCGGAAGAGGAGTTGCTATTAGGAGAAGACTTGTGCTTTGACTTGGTCGTTACCTTGTGTTTTTGATGAATATTGTTTTGTTGGGGCATATAAACATGACGATTCAGGGATGATGAGGCTGACCCTAGTTTTGGCATGTTTGTATCAAGGAAAAAAATTAAGGCTTTTGTGCTTCTTTTTTATACCTTAATGGGGTAAACGGGAGACTTTCCACATCGGCCGATAGAGGAAAAATAATTTAAAAAAAAACATTTAATTGTGGTGTGTGGTGAAGTCTTTATTATTTGACTTAAGTTCTTAGGTTAAAAAGGTAGATCATGACTTTACATGTCAAAAAATGACTAACAATCTAACGCCTTATTTGTTTAGTATTGGCCAATCGAAATTTAAAACATATTATTAATTAACCATCAATCCTTTTTTGGTCTAGGAACACTGCCTATGTTATGAGAGTTGAAACGATAGGAGACCTCATGGTACTATCAGAAGTCTTTGTTGATTGACTCTCGACGATCTCTTAAGATTGGTTTAATGAATCATTTTTTTAATGTAGAAATAATAGTGGACAGAAAATTAAGTTGTCTCTTGTAATTATACAATATTAAAATTTTCAGTTAAACTTTATTCTGGATTGTTGTACTTAATTGTTGGTTGAAAGTAAGTTTTGGGTGAAAAATTATTTTATGTGACTTGAAAAAAAAAGTTTTATGTGTCTTAAAAACATGAAATGTAGAACAAATACAAGAATTTTAAAAGTGTTAAAAGTAATTTATAACAGAATTAAATCAATAATAAGGTCAAGTTTCCTTCCATTATAATGTCTAAATGTTTTTTTTACGGTTGATAAAATTAAATAAATCGTTGCTTTTTTCGTCTTTGCACTTTATAGTTTCTTGTTTTGTGTCGGTTGTTGGTTTTTTGGAGTATTGTTGTCCGTGGCTCCACTCGGGTCTCCCGAGCATATCCACCCTGAGTCAGACTAGGGTTACTTGGTCGATCGATAATTTGCATTAGTCACAAACAAAGAGGAATTATTCCAGAGACAATTTCTTTATTTGTCGATCTAAAATCTTCAATGGTTGTTCCCAGAAAGTGTGATCTGGTTCTACCACCAGCTCCTCATAATTTAGTCGGTGACTAGGATCCGAGACATACTCTCAACTATGAAATGTGGAAGACAGAATGATCTCGGTTCATGCGATCATCTTATTTACACCAGAATTGAACAATGGTAGTTTACTCAGAAAGTTGTCTATAACCAAATAGTGGTACCATAAACTTCATAAAATTCAATGCTTTCAAAAATTGACCTCTACAACCTTTCCTGGAAGCCCTTAATTCCAATATCTCGATCAGGTTTATGCAAATCTGTTAGATCAGTCTAATCCTGGACTCCGAGTTACGGTTAAGATTTACTCCCATCGCTAGGATGATAATCGTGGTATCTCTTCATGAAGACATCCTCATAGGCTCATGAACATTAGATATCTGGAGATCGTATCCACTACTTGAATCATGGCCGACTTGTATGAACTAACCGATATATTCTGCGTTCGAACGACACGACTTAGGTCGTAGTGTTAATATCTCCTTGCATCCATGATAGTATCTGTAGCTCCCTCTGGATTAGTCCTTCTTTACCATCACATCCTTGTCCTATTGTCAATGCCTAAAGGTCTTTTCCCTTACGTTTTCTTTTATCCTACAATCGTGGTATTGTAACCACTACTTCTCCATAGTTCATACATAAGGCTTTAGTCTTAATTAACTCTAAATAGAGCATCCCTCAACCATTTCCAATAACAGTTCGTTGTTTAAACATGTTTTCTTCCCAAGCTTACGCATCTTCTGAGTCTCGTTTCTATGGACGGTACAATTTCTTATTCACTTCACTAGTGCGATCGCCCCAATCTACTTCTCAATGCCTTATCATAAATGGCTTCATTGATTATTGTAATCACTCCTTGTGCTTCCATCTTCAACTGCATACTCTTTGTACTCCTCGGAAATCTTCTTAAGTCAGGTGTTCAGCTCTTCTTAAAGCGAGCAACATCCTTCCTTCAATCGACATTTCTAGTTTGGGTTCGACTACTTCCAATCCGATAACTTAGATGCTTGGTTTAGATTTTCTCCATCTTGCTCCATCTTCCTTCGATGTCGACCACTTCTGCATCTTCTTGTACTAGATTCAACAACTCGATGATGGTATTACGAAGCTCTTGGAGACCATATAACCCAGCACTACAATCCTACTTTTCTTGATTCCTCACACGTCCCTAATAATTCTAACACTACGAAAGAGAATTAACTTCTTCCAAACTTACACTTAGAATTAGAAGGCTAAAAGCTCTGAACTACCAGAGGTCCTTCGGCTGATGGGGCGGAGTCGCGACGTGTCACCTACCCCCTATATGCAACATGCCTACCCCAGTTAAAATAGTTTGAAAACACCGTCCGGTTTTGGTTTTAAGTTGGACCTCGGGTACTCTTTGTTGGTCAGTTCCATGTGCCCTGTTGTCAACCTCGCTCTGATACCAATTTGTAACACCCCGTCTTTCGACGAGGCGCTACTAGGGAATAGACCTTACAAGGTACTATTATTTAGGTTGACAACTACACTGTAGGACCTTACAACTCGGGCACGACGAGAAAACATAATAAAACATCCAACCTTTATTTAATAAAACTTAGAAAAACGTATCATGCATGAATCCCCGAAAATTATAAATAATCAAATACGTCACAACGCCTACTGAACTGAACTATCTGAACCAAAAATAATAATAAACGAAACACAATACCAACTCTGTCTAACAAATATTAAAGTCAACATCCTAACTATTATAAATAACTAGTAAAAGCCAATCCCACTATGACACGCGCTCTTTACCACTCCGGCCCGCCATCTTGCCTCGATTCCTGCACGACTCCCTGATTCATACCTGGAACTGAAAAAAATGTTCCCCGAAGGGTCAGCGTCTAATCTACCAAGCTAGAAAGAATATGGAAACTGTAGAACGTTTTAAAATCAGTTATTTAAAGTCAGCATACAAATCCACAATCGCAACCATAACTCTAGAGGCCAATACCTAAATTAGTTATATCAGTCACACAAGTCACATACGCATTTACAATCACAGTCACACAACAATGCAATTCTTCCTTCGTCCACAATCCGTCATCCAAGGCGCTCATCACTGCGCCGAGTGCAGAGGCAGGCCCTCCCACTTTACTTCACAATCTCCCTTCTAACCCCGAGCTAAGCCTCCACTGGAGCACTTGCCAAAAACACACAGATAATAATTTTCGTTTGAAGGGGTACGGTTTTCCCAGTCACACGGGTCAAAGTAGCCAACTCTTCCTCAACACCAGCTACAATGGGCCGTGTCGGAAACGGTACCAACACAGAGAAAACGTTCCAAAATAATTTCCGATAAAACACATTTAAAATCATTAACGCACACAACACACACAAGGAGTTCAAAACAATTTAAAAGGGTATTCGGGACTAGTTCCCAAAACCCGTCCTACAATATCGATACGCAATCTAACAAGGGAGAAAAGAACCGAGCAAGTCGAAAAACGACTTACCTCGAATGCAAGATCCTCTCGAAGGAAGCGGAACTAAGGGCTTTAGTAGAAACATTCTCCTATAAGTATTAATGAAAGATTAGGTTAGATACGATCCTTAAAGACAAAAACGCTAATTGGTTTAAGAACCAGAGACAAAGGTTGACAAGGCTTGCTATCCCAATTTACTTAATTAATACTAACCCAACACTACTATTAGCCAGAACGGATCTTAACATAACCACTCACTCTAAGCTAATTAAAAACCGTCACTCCACGACAGCACTGCTCAAAGCCCTCAGCTTATCACAATCTTTATCTACTAATTAATCCAACTTGTTCAACTAACCAACAACCTACCAATTACTATTTCAAATTCAGCCCACTTATACATAATAGTACAATCGAATTCAATTGCAAGAATTGCCTAAAGTACTATCTCCTTTTTAACTTACTTAACACTAGTCAACATAATAATACAATTAACAAGCTGTTCCTACCCCACTAACTATCACCCAAAACATGATCAACTATACAGACGATCAAACCAAGCCCAAAAATGCTTTTTAATATCTCTAATCCTAACTTAACAATACTACCCATCCCATCATACGTACTCCCACACAACAGACAAATCGAACTCAGTTTCGTTATTCAAGATCAACACACCGTACCGTGATGAGTGGAAATTCTAAGACAAATTAATCAACACATGAGCCTTTCCCATATTATATACTCCAAACCTGGTTAATGACAAAATTAAAACAGAACTTAATTTTGACTTAAGTCTACCACCCCCAACACTTCCCTACTGACTTGATCAATACCCGACCCTAACAACCCAGTTCAAAACCCGACACTCGACAAAGAAATAGAAAGAGGAAGGAGTCTCGGCACACTCACCGGAACGACGACGATCGGCTTCGGGAACGAATCGGAGAACCACGATGGTAGTGTACAAATAGTCCGTTTAGACAACCACAAGATGACAGTTCTTTATGATGACGAAATGCGACGACGGGGGTACGACCGAGCGATCCACTTAACCAACAGTGCACCCGCAAACTGGTACTGGCGGGGCGAGGTTGTCCTGCTCGTGATCGTCGCGATGAACTATGGCTTTCTATGAAAACAGCGGTGTTTCCGCCATGGCCTGCCCAAGGAGAACGACGGTGCTTCCGGTGTGGCCTTGAGAGCGGCAGAAGTGAAGAAGGACTTGGGGAACGGAAGATTTTTTTTTTTTTTTTTTTTGGATCTAGGGAATGATTGGACTTTAGGGTTAACTAGAGAAAAAAAAAGATTACCTAGGAGAATTTCAATTAATTAATTATACTTAACTAGATAGGACCTAATAGTTTGGAAAGTAAGAAAAGAATTAATTATCATATAGATAAACTAATAATTAGATAGGTGTTTCAATCGGATCATTAAAACGGGTTATAATTAATAAATATTCTTTCCCATGAGATTACTTGCAGGTCAAGACATCTCAATTACTTGTAATCTAGAAACTCGTCATCCGACGTAAAAGACCTAAAAACGAATTCGGGTATTACAATTCCAATGAGAGATCTACTTGACCTAGCTTCATCGTTTTCTATTTATACAAGAAACCTCTTCCAAAAGACGCTTCTATCCTTTTTCATTTGGGGCGCAACTTTCCCTAACCCCTTCTCATCAATAGACTTGATTACCAATGACCAGCGTACACCTGAGTAATACTTTTGCTTTCGGACACTTACTTCTTTTTTTCCTTGTCGCCCGAGACAGTTCTGCAAAGGAATCTTTTGCCCTTCTTCACTTGACATGTAATCCTGACTTGTAACATTACACTCATCTTCACTCCCAAATTCTGCTATAGCAAAACTATATTGGAACAATGTTGTTGTTGTAAAAGAAGTACTTGAGAAGGAATATGCCAAATGAGAGGTCTTGTCAACCTTCCTAGAAATAGACTTATGCTGATAGTTTTTTTGTTCCTTAATTAACAGTTAACACCTTCCTAGCTAGAATTTTGAATAGAATCTTGGCTGTAAGTGTGGTTTGATGCAAAAGTCTTTTAATGTTTATTCCTTCCATATTGAACGTTTCTTTTTTCTTTTTTTCTTTTTTTTTTGGTAGATCCATACTGAACATTTCTCATGTAGACAAGGATTTGGCTTACTTTTATTGTCGTGCGTGGCACGCAAACTAAATTATCAATATACTATAACTAAAGGCGAATCTCTCTATTCTATGTGTCGTCGTCTTAACTATGCCACATAGGCGTTTTAATTTTTTCATTTACCTCTTTACCCTTAATTTTTTTTAGTATTTACAATCCTTATATATTATAATAATATTCCTTATTTTACTTATAAATATATTATATTGACTATATTTGGAAGACATAGATTACACTTTCACTGTATTAAAAGACTAGTTGATGACTCGGGCCTTGCCCGAGAACTTTTCTAAATAAAAATTGTATTATGTTAATTTAAATATGATATAGGTGTTATAATTTATATAATAAAAAATAATAGTATAACTAATTAAATTAAATATTAAATATGAAATTATTTTAATTATAATGATATATTTTATTATTAAAATGTATACCAATATTATCTTATTCTTAAAAAATGCTATTTGTAATATTTATGTAATAATTATAAAAAAGTTCATGCTCTTAACTCATCGGGTTTACTCGAACACGCACCAAAATCGCAATGAATTGACTTAGTCAATCCATAAATTTTAAATTTTAACGACATGAACCCGTACTCAACTTGAATATGAAATGACTGAACCTAAACTCAATTGAACTGATCCGATTAATCGGTTTAATAGTAAGGGATCAATAATTTTTATTTATTTATGTACGGATCCGTAATATAAAAAAATGAAGAATAGAAATTGAATATATTGTAATACACATCATATCCATACTGAATTAATTAAAAAAATTCATACTTATTAATAGAAAATTACTATAAAAATCAACATGTTTATTGATAGAAAATATAAAAAGTTGTCATAGTTCTGAAAAAAATTAATATAAGAAAATATAAAAATTAATATAAAATCTACAATAAAAAAGATGGTTCATATTAATTAAAAAACTTGTCATAGTTATGGATAGAAATATTATTATAAAAAATTTAGTAACTAACAATATGATAATTGAGACATTAAAATTTGATGATAGTATTGCATTTAACTATCATATTTATAAATAAATTAAAATTAATATAGAACACAACATATTTATAAATGGAAAATTTAAGTTATCATTCTTATTTGTAGAAAATTAATATTGACAAAACCAAAATTATTATGAAAAACATGGTAAATATTAATCAAAGTTGTTATCATACTTATAAATAATAAAATAAAAATAAAAAATCTGAAAATTAATATAAAAATACATGATTAAAATTATGTCTCCCACTAATTAAAAAACTTATCATACTTTTGAATTGAAAGTGAATATAAAAGAATCATTAAATTTGATATTGAAAATTAGCAATTTAAAATATGGTCCATACTCCATATTTCATACTCATGGATATAAAAGTTATCTATTTCATTTAGAGATAATAAAATTAATTTAAATGGGGTATTAAATTTAAAAAAAGGGTATTTGGGATATTAAATTACAATTTTATATTTGTCATACTTATGGATAAGAACTTAATATTAAAAAAATTTAATAAAAAAATACTTACAAATAAAAATTATATAATTGTTTTTATATTTATCACATTTATTGCATGATAAAAAATTATCTATGGATAAAAAGGTTTTAATAATTATGGATTACATATTAATACAAACAATTTCGTAACTACCAATATGGTGACTAAGACATTAAAATTTAATGACAATATCGCATTTAGCTTTCATATTTATAGATAAAAAACTAATATATAAAACTCAACATATTTATGGTTGAAAATTTAAAATGTTATCATTTAATTTATAGAAAATTAATATTGAATTTAAAAAGATAATTAATTAGAAAAGATGAAAAATATGAATAAAGATTAAATTTTTTAAAGATGAAAAATCTTTTGTATTTACATGAATAAGACAAAAAGAAAATTAAGGAAAAAATAATGCAATTTTTTTTTTATCTAAATTCAATTTAGGCAAGTAATTATCTAGATTATGAATTTTTTATATTTTTTTATCAAATTTGATTTAAGATAAATCTCTTACATAAATAAAAGGATAAAGATAAAATAATTTTCATTATTTTTATTTAAATTTCGACATAATTTTTTTAATATAAATAGAGTAAGGAATTTAAAAAAATATAAATAAAAATTATTTTTTTAAATATGAGGTGAGTTCAGATTCAATGTGGTGACTTCAAAAGATAAAATAATTTTCATTACTTTTTTAAAAATTCGAATTTAAATTTATTTTCATAGAAATAGATAAAAAGGAATTTAATTGAAAAATAAAAATTAAGTTTACTTAATATATGGTGGGGCCAAATTTAATGTGAGAGCTCGAAAAAGTTTAGCTTTAATATATAATTATAGATTATGGATAGATAGATGCATTGTATTTTATCTCTATTGTATGGATAGAAGATAATTAAATATTACATGAACAAAGATAAAAATAATGGGTAGAGATAAAAATATCCAATCTCATAGTAAATTTGAAAAAATATATAAATTATTATACAGTATATTTTATCTATACTATATGAATAGAATATAATTAAATATTATAATATAAAGAACATGAACAAAGATAAAAATAATGGGTAGAGATAAAAAAAATTATCCAATCTCATAGTAAATTGATAAAAAAAAAATATTAAATAAGGTGAGTGCATAAACTTGTAAATTCCATAAGGTGATTGAATTATATACTATATAATTAATTAGAAAAATCATTATAAAAAATAGGGTGTTTGTGATATAAATTCTTAATGACGAATCTGCCCAAAAGTGCTTCAGGTTTAGAAGATATATATTGATTACATATATATATATATTTGGAAGACATATGATCCATATCTATTAAAATATTATAATTGGTTAAAATTCAATTAAGAAGATTTTAATTGGTTGAAACCCACATATATAATTAATTTATTGGAGTAAAGTTCAAATAAAATAACTCCTTATTTTATTGATTAAAGGGCTAATGTTTTATCCCTTTTAGGAACGCTATAGCAAAACTAAACTGGGTCATTGTTATTGTAAAAGAAGTACTTGAGAAGGGATGCCAAATGAGAGGTCTTGTCAACCTTCCTAGAAATAGACTTGTGTTGATAGTTTTTTTTTTGTTCCTTAATTAACAGTTAACACCTTCCTAGCTAGAATTTTGAATAGAATCTTGGCTGTAAGTGAGGTTTGATGCAAAAGTCTTTTAATGTTTATTCCTTCCATATTGAACGTTTCTCATGTAGACAAGGATTAGCAAGACTATGGCACGACTATAATTTAAGAATTATTTTTATATAGGAATAATATACAGTATTAAATTAAAAATTATTAAAAATTAAATAAGTGGTGGTACACTTTATATATATTTTACAAAAATATGAGGTGTACTACCACTAATCTCATTATAAATTGACATTATACATATAGTTTAATATTATAAAATTGACCCATCATACATAAGGGGCGACGAATAGCAAAGCCCTATTAAAATTTTTGTCCATAAAAATAAAATCATAGAGATCTCACCTATTCATAGTTTCATATTTACCATAGAAAAAATTACGGTACATATATCTCATGTACTAATATAATTATATAATATTAAAGTTTCTCATGTACTAATATAGTGTGTACACATTACATATTGTTAAAGAATAAAAGATCATGTACTAATGTAATATGTACAATTATTATTTAATTATTGTAAAAACATAAAAAATTATATAATATTAAAATTTATGAATTCATGTCCATAACGATGGAATAATAGAGATTATGTTCTAATATGACTATATAATATTAAAATTTTGTTTATAAAGATAAATAGTAGAGATATCATGTACTAGTTTAGTGTGTAACGAATTAAAGCTCACCTACTAATATATTATGTGAAATTATTAAAAACATTAGCAATATTATTATATTATATACTTTTGAGGATTGTAAATACTAAAAATTATGAAGGGTAAAGAAGTAAATTGAAAAATTAAGAAGCTTATGTGGCATAGTTAAGAGATTGACAAATATGATAGAGGGATTCGAGTTTAGTAATAGTATATAGATTTGGCTTACTTTTATTGTCGTGCGCAGCTCGCAAACTAAATAAATATATAAATTAGAATCCTTCGACCAAAAAAAACTAAATAAATTAGAATTTCCCGCAGGGCTTCATGACCAAATTTTTTTATTAGAATTTTTTTTATTAAAATTTGGTGATGTGTGTCTTCATGACGTTGTCACGAGTCAACTGAATGACAACTTGCTTAGCTGCTCGGTTCGCGAGTTGTGGATTCCTGGGACGGGCTGGAATTGGTCGGCGATTCAACAACGGCTCCCGGCTAAGATGCTTCTCTGCCTGGCGTCGGTTGCCGTCCAAGATGACTCGGCGGTGGCTGACACTCTGAGTTGGTCTCACACGAGTTCGGGTATGTACTCCGTCTCGTCTGCTTATCAGTTTTTGACTAATTCCCGGGAGAGTTTGTGTGTTGGCAGGATTGTTTACCAAGCTCTCTGGAAACTGTCTATTCCGAAAAGACCACATCTTTTCCTTTGGCTTGTGGTTAAAGAAGTCATTCTTACGAATAAGGAGCGAGTTAGGCGACACATGGCGTCCAATGCAATGTGTCTTCGGTGCCCAATTGAGAAGGAGTTGTTGATCCACCTTTTACGCGATTATCCGACTACAAAGCGTATTTGGGAAGATCTACACCCTCCTCTTGCCAGAGAAGTTTTCTTTGATTCCGATTTCGCTCCTTGGTTGCGTATTAATATTTTTAATACCACCCGTCGTGGTGATGGGACGACCTGGGCTGAGCTGTTCTCGGCCGTGTTATGGTGGATTTGGAAATGGTGTAATTCTTTTGTTTTTAATCATGAGGAAGTCCAGGGTGATCGTGGTGCTTTCTTGGTTAACTACTTATCGAGTTACAAAGGGGCAATGCTGCTTTCTAATGCCAACCGTGTTCTGCCTAACAAGGAGGTGAGATGCATTCAATGGGAGAGGCCTCAAACTGTAATGGATCGATTTCAAGGAATGGATTGGCAGCAGCTGGTGGTGTTATTCGAGATGAGGATGGCTAATGGCAGGTAGGGTTTGTCAATAATATTGGTATATGTATTGTGCCTATGGCATAATTATGGGGTGTTCTGCAGGGTTTGAGTCTTGCCTGGGGCAAGGGCTACAGGAGGGTTTCCCTAGAAGTTGATTCACAACTTGTTGTTCTACTTCTTGGGAGACCTGTGGATTGTAGTCATCGACTCGCTAATCTGATACAGAGGTGTCAAGACTTCATTAGTAGAGATTGGGATATCCAATTTCGACATATTTATAGAGAGGCTAATTGTGTACCAGACTTTTTAGCTTCCTTCGCTTTATCGTTTAATTTAGGGTTTCATGTATTGCTTGACCCTCCTGAGACTGGGAACTCTTTGTTATTGGATGATGTAAGGGGTCGGGCTATCCCTCGTTTGATGACTACTTAGCCCTTTTTTATTATTAATAAAACTCTCCTAGAGGGAACGGAGTTCCGCCTCACCTTCTACCAAAAAAAACAGAGAATAGATTAGTCGTTAACTATAAATCCATTCAGCTTATGCAGGCTTAAAACCGTGTCCAAGTCAACGAGTACGTCAACCTATAGGCTGGCTAATCTAACAAGCAAGTTCGCTAACTAAACACTATAAGAACCGCATGTACGTAGCCAATTAATCAAAGCATATATCCATCACACCACACTAACAAAGCATTCATTCCTCTAAGCATTCATTCTCAACTACGATGGCCTTCCAATATCAAACCCACCAACTTTGCATGGCACTGTTCCTTGTTAGCGCCGCCCTCTTACTGGCTTCTCACGCCTCCTCCCGCCCCATCGATCATGAACAACTATCCATGCTCGAGAGGCACGAACACTGGATTGCTAGACATGGGCGCGTCTACAAAGACGAGGTGGAGAAGGCCATGAGGTTTAAGATATTCAAGGACAACGTCAAGCACATCGAGGATTTCAACAAAATGAACAAATACAAGTACACCAAGGGCCTTAACAAATTTGCTGATCTCACTGATGAGGAGTTTCTAGCCACCCACACCGGTGAATTTACAACGACTCCGTCCAGCCTCGCCTTCCAACCAACCGCATCACCTATAGCCAACAACACGTTCTCGTCCGAGGACGTGTCAGCCGATTCCGTCGATTGGAGGGAGCAAGGTGCTGTTACCGATGTCAAGGACCAAGGCCTTTGTGGTAAGCTAAGCTCGAATCGAATTTATACTTAGGTTGAAATTTTATTTGACTTGTATGCTAATTATACCTGTTATATACACAACCTCAATTATATCTGACTTACAAACTTTAAGATGCATCACAACGCGCAAGTCTGGTCTTAATTGGACTCGTTTTCTATCTATTTGGATTTGACTAGTGGCTCACCCGTTATTTTGACCGAATCGGTTAAAAAGAGGATGAAATATTATCACTTACCATTAGACTATCTATGAAAATTTTACCCAAAAAAGATTATCTATAAAGAGATTGAGATTCTAACTAGACTCTTTAATAAAAGGGTCAACTCGACTAGATTAGTTATCTGTTCTCACATCTGAAATATTAACGTTGTATGTATTAGGTTGTTGTTGGGCATTCGCGGCAGTGGCGGCAATAGAAGGCGTGAACCAGATCTCCACCGGCAGCCTCGTCTCGCTCTCGGAGCAAGAGCTTGTGGACTGCGTGACGGCGAGTAGTGACGGGTGCAACGGCGGAAGCAAGGTGGATGCATTCCAGTTCGTGGCGCAAAACGGCATCACCACCGAGTCCTCGTACCCATACTACGGCCACGACGGCAACATGTGCGAGGCCCAATCGGTCACAAGCGCCGTCCAAATCAGCGGCTACCAGCTAGTGGCTGCCAACGACGAGGACGCGCTTCTCCAGGCCGTGGCGAAGCAGCCCGTGGCTGTCTCCGTCGACGCTCACAACTTCAAGCAGTACCAATACGGCGTCTTCGATGGGCCCTGTGGTAACGACCTCAACCACGCCGTTACGTTGATCGGGTACGGGACCACCGACGATGGCACCGATTATTGGCTGGTCAAGAATTCGTGGGGGACCACCTGGGGTGAGGAGGGTTACATGAAGATTCAGAGGAACTCTGGGGTTCAAGGAGGAATGTGTGGCCTTGCCATACGTCCTTCATATCCTGTGTCTTAACCACTAATTAAGGTTCAATATTTAATTTGAGCCTATACTTAATTCATATGTGTTAGTTTTCACTTTTCATGTTATGTTACTAATGTGTACGTTGTTGGTACAAGTGTTTGTTTCTTATGTTTCCACTATATATTGATCATATGATTGTATGGGAATGTGTGGCCTTGCTATACGTCCTTCATATCCTGTGGCTTGATCGAGGTTCATACGTTTTAGTTTTGAATTTTCATGTTACGTTACCTACGTGTTGGACTGTTGGTACAAGTGTGTGTTTCTTAAGTTTCCACTATTGATCATATGATTGCATATATGGGAATACGTACGTTTATATGCGCGCTTTAGCTTGTATGAAAATTAGTTGATATATATTACATGCATGCAAGTAGCTAGCCGATTTTAGGAATAACTAACTTAAACGCTCTCATCTCTTCCCTCATGAAACCCTAGCTGCCACTGCCCGTCCCTGCGAATGCACTCCGGCTGACGGGGCTCCGCCTCCAATGGCCCGAAAACGACCCAAAACCCGCTCAATCAAACTTTCCTCTCTCTACTCCAGACCCATCCTCTTGTTCGAGCCCTTCCCAGCCCAATTCCTCCGCCTCCCCCTTCGAGTCGATCTCTAAAGACATCATTAAGAGCATCAATGCTCGCCTCTCGAAAACCTCCCTGCCACCATTGCCGCCTAATCCGGCGAATCTTCTTGAATACCCTGCTTTGCCCCTGTCTCCACTAGCTAAATCGTGCTCCGCCAGCGAGCACCTTGACTCCTCCACCTTCTCCCCCTCACCACGAACCCGGTCTCGACTGCAAACTCGGTCCCTGCTCCAGAGACTCTCCTCCCCTCTACCAACCCCTTACCTGCCAACCCACCACCCCCTCACTCTTATCGAGAAGCCGTGGGAATCCACAAACCACTCAACCCTAATCTCAAGCTGCATTTCGTTGAAAGCATCAAGGTAATCAAGCGGGAAATAGCCTGACCTCTTACATTATCAGAAACAAAATGTAAAACACCCTAAGGAGGGTCAAGCAATACATGAAAACCAAGTCAAAAAAAAGAGCATAAAACGCTAAATAATCTGCACTAAATTAGCTTCTCTAAAGATATGTCCAAATTGAACAGGCCAATCCCTAATAATTAAACTTTAATTCAATCTCTTAATATATAGTTATAGATTTTTCCTCCTCTTCTCCGATTACGATTCAACATACTAGGCCACGCATGTGCAGCATCATCAACTCAATTTTTGATAGTGAGTCTATAGAAAAATCCATAGTCGATATCGTTAAGATATTATTTTCGGCTATATATATCGTCGATAGATACTTTTTTCGGTGTCTTTTTTTTTGTGAGGGTACTGCCCATGAGAGTCGAACCGCATACCTCTGGATACTACCCTTGAGGTTTAACCGTTTGACTAGATGCCCGAAGGCTTTTTTCGGTGTTTTTGTTAATACTTTCCTTGAATTTCGGGAGGAATCCCTAATTTTTTTCTTAACTTTTCATATACGCAAGCTATGGTTGTTCCATACTTCCACACCCCTTTGATCTTACTCCGTATTGAGCATGTATGTATTATATATCTAGCTCTTAGCTTTCCAAATATGTACCAGAGATTGGCTTACTTTCATGGTCACGACTTGTCTACTAGCTGCCTAGTAAACTAATTAGAATAGTAATTTCCTGCCCCAATCTCGGCTAGATTTTTAAATTATTTCCAACCCCAAATTTACTCGATCATATAGACTTAAAACCGTGTCCTAGCAAGTCAATGAGTCAACCTATAGTCCTAATCTAACATGCATGCAAACTCGTAATCTAAACACTATATAAACCGTATGTAGTCAGTGAATCAATCAAGCACTCACCAAACCAAATTAACCAAAGCACTTGAAAACATCATCTCTAATTAATTAAGTCTTCTGAGCTATTTAAGCACCTAGCTTTAATTAATTGCTCTCGATCGATGGCCTTCAACAATCAAACCCACCGGCTTCTTTGCATGGCATTGTTCCTAGTTAGCACATCCCTCTTACTGGCTTCTCACGCCTCCTCCCGCCCCATCGACCATGAGCTGTCCATCATGCTCGAGCGGCACGAGCAATGGATGGCTCGACATGGGCGCGTCTACAAAGACGAGGCGGAGAAGGCCACGAGGTTCAAGATATTTAGGGACAATGTCAAGCACATTGAGTCTTTCAACAAGAACAATAATGGGAACAAGTACAAGTACACACTTGGTGTGAACAGATTTACTGATCTCACAAAGGAGGAGTTCCCAGCCACCCACACTGGTTACGTTGCACCGTCGACAACGACAGCCCGTCCAATCTCCCGATTAGCCAACAACGTCACCTTGTCGTCCGAGGATGTGTCGGCTGATAGTCTCGATTGGAGGGAGCATGGTGCTGTTACTGATGTCAAGTATCAAGGCCGATGTGGTAAGCTAGCTATATATATGCTCAAATTTATCCATTTATAAATTCTTAGCTAGCTTGTCGATCATTATGATTAATGTTCGTATTACATTACATATACTGATATAGGGGGCAGTGACGCAGTCAGAAATTTGTGTCAGTGAAGGCTAAATTCCGTTGATATTTTTTTCAGCTACATAATATTCAGCCATCTAATTTTTTTTTGTATTTTTTAATAAAATATAGAAAAAAAATTGTATTTTTCTGTATATAAAAAAATATATATAAATTTTGTATTTTTATGTATAAAAAACCATTTCAATATATTTTATATATATAAAAGAAAATTAATTTTCTATTTTCTGACCAAATAAATTAGCTTTTATCAAATAACCTAATTTTTTTTAACTATATTTTATTTTATTTTTTTTAAATTCCAGTGGGAATTGGACATGAACTCCCTCCGCCACTGATAGGGGGTATATTATATACAAGCATGAGCTAGAGGTAGAATATTTTATCTTGTAAATATATAAAAATATAGCATTCGGATATTGTTTTGACTGTAATGGACTTTGTCCTTGAACTTTTTTAAAAAAATATATACTGATTATATATATATTGCTTATTTTATATTCCATCAACCTCTTAGGATAAAAATTTTCATTCTAGCTTACTTTTTTATTTAACAAATTAAATTTGTTATTTAACATTTTTTAATTTTTTTCAATAATATTCCTACTAATTAAAAATATTTACATAAACGTGTAATAATAGATGCAAGATATTAATATGGTTGAAAATATTTAAGTCAAATCTATTACATTTTTTTTGAGATAGCTTTTAAACGATAAGTTTACTTGAATGGAGGAGGTATTTTTTTTTTTGGTCTGAGGAGGAGGTATTTTTTTTTTGATTAGGTAAGAATTAGGATGCTCACCCCCTCAGGGTGGGCGCCCTAGCGCATCCTTGCGGATGAGAACTTGAAGTTCTGGATGATTTCGAATAGTGTCTAGAGGGAGATTGTGGCTCAATCTCGCAATTTTATCAGCCACAGCATTGGAACCTCTAGGCACATGTGTAATTCGAACCGAATGAAACCCTAAGAGGCTTACCAAAATGTCAGTCATAATAATCTCAATTTCCTATGGACAGTTTTTCCCACCCTGAGCTGCTTTTATCACTTGTATGTTGTCCCCTTCAATTTCTATATAATTATACTGTTTTTGCTTTGCTAATCTTATGCCGTCTCTGAGCGCAAGTGCTTCTGCCTTAAGTGCCGATATTTTTCCATATTTGTTTCCCATTAATTCCAAAACCTCACCCTTATGATTCCTTAGAACTGTTCCTCCACTTGCTTGTGTAACACCCCCTTCCTACCTTGGAGGTATTACCGCCAGTAACCTCGATTAAGACTAAACCGAAGCTACCCAAGGCTTTAAACTGATTGAACAAACTAAAACAAACATTACAGCGGAATAAATACATTTGGTCTTATACAAACCTTAATCCAAAAAGATTAAATAAATAGCACAACCTTCTAGTTGAACAAAGTCTTTAAAATGTCTCCTTAAATTCTTAACTTCTTTTACACTTCGCTTTGCAGCAACTTAACCAAGAACTTCACTTTAAGTATGACCATTGGAAACCTTTCTTCAACTTCTGGAGCTTTAAACATCTAAATCCGCCTCTTGAATCAACTTCCAAGAAATACCTGATGTATCGTATACAACGATGGACACCAGCCGACCATCTAAAAGAAAAGAAAATGGACGGGTTAGTCTAATGAAAGACTAGCAAGCGGAGAATCTAACTTGGTTCTTATGGTTGTAACTAAACATATTGGCATCCAAAATCCGAATAGACTCGGATTATGATCCAACAGTTAGCAGTCTTATAGAGAATAAGAAGGAGATTCGAATAATCAAAAGAGAGAACACCACCGCTTGTGGTTTCTTTTAAGAAGCATAAACAATTGTTGGGAATTCATATTATTCACATTACAATTTGAAAAGCCTCCATCGACTAATCAGATTGACTTAACCAAAGTTTGATCAAGAATCATTCATAACCGGGAGCAAGAATGGCTTTCCGACTGGACGAACCATTCAGATATATTAACGTGCCTAACGCACTTATCTTATATTACTTTCAAAACTTTTCACAAACAGGTTGGTGATTCATAATCGGCTCGAACTACTGCCGAAATATTTGGTACCGTAGAGATCATTGGAATATTTCATCCATGGTCATCTACCCTATACCTTTGGTCCCGTAGAGATCATAGGAGTATTTCATCCATGGTCATCTACCCTACACCAGGATCACAGGACTTAAGCTATCCTGTATCTCTCATTTGCATATGGTGAGGTAGAGATCTCAGAGGCCTATTACCAGGTCGTCTACACTGCACCGCCAATTGCACTTAGCTAGAGTGCGCATCAAACCCCTTGCACGAAGAGCAGGGGAAGAGTCATGACTCGCCATTAGGATTAGGCCCCTCCTAATGTAATATTCATTTTAAGAGAGGATATGGAACCACGTTCCCCTCCCTGAAACTATCTTAAATCACAACAATGTCTCAGCGAGAGACAACAAACAAGGTCGTCCATAACGGACCTAAATCCAGTTCTAGCGCAAACTGAATAAACAACATGGTCATTATTTCTAACAAATATAACAACCTATCATGTTTTATTAATCATACAAGTTGTTCCAAATGCAAATATTAAATGGGATCCAATTCCTCATTTAATAACAATAACGCAAGAGAGAATCGTCCACTTGCCTTAGAAGGCGTGCTCAATGTCCTCAACAATTCCAACAGGAATCTTTATCATCCTTCTGACAAATATAATCAAAGGATTTCTCAGCAACGAACTCACAGAAACACTTCTTAGTTGTATTCTCAACTCCTACAACTTCCTAATCGATAAACGATTTAATTTCCGAATATCGATATATAATAAATCCTTAGTTATCATGCTTCAAGGAGCCATCTTGGCGGAATTATAACTAATTATCCGCTTCACTTTTGAAACAACTTTCTAAACAAAAAGTGTTCCTCTGCAACAGTTCTAAAAGGCTACCAAATCTCGGATCAAACGGATTAACAACGAATCCTGAGTAATTATCCGAAGTCCTTTACCTGCCAATCGGTAACCAAAACTTGTCTTCGCTATAACGGAAGATCCGGACGTCCGTTTCACGAGCGGTTCGAACCTGTGGAACCGTATCAACGTCAAGATTATAAAAACCATAAATTTAATTAGTAAAGCGGGACCGAAAGGCCCTTACGGTGGCTCCACAATCAATCCGCTAATTAATTTCGATCGTATATACCTTCGCTCGAACCCATGGCTTGTGTGGCTCGATCATGGCTCGATCCCCGAGCCCGAGGGTGGCTGGGTGTTGCCCGACAGCGGCTCCCATGGTGGTTGGTGGTCGGAAAAGCTACCGATCGCCGGCGGCGGGGCAGCGAGGCAGAGAAGGAAGCCGGAGGTGAAGCTCGAACTCTTTCCCCGAGTCCGACGTCGTTCTGATTCTTTCTCCCTGGTTTCAGCTTTCAAACAGCCCGGTTTCACACAACAAAGAGGAGGTGGTGAAGGAGGAGTTAAGGGTGGTGGCTGGCAAGGTGGTGGCAAGGAAAATCGTCGGCGGTGGAGGTCGAATTCTATCGCCCAAGTTCGTCGTTCCGTCCGTTCTCTATCTCTCTCGGCCTTTGTTTTGAAATGGAAGAGGATCATGTTTGAAAAGTCAAAAAAAACGTCTTATACAAATCCATCTCCCACCCTTAAGTGTTAAGCAAGAGCCGGTCCAAAGAAATTTTCCGTCCCGAAACGAGACTCGCGTTAAAGCGGTAAAATTATGTACCTCGGGTGGAAAAACTCACTAAACGAAAAACGTCCCGTAAAATATGTAGACCAATAAAATCAATTTTCCATGATTTTATCTTGCTACCTTCAATTTTTAAGGCTTCCGTTTCGTATTTTAAATCCCTTCCGGTACATAATTAAAAAGACGGCTTATCCAATAAATATTCTTTTTCCACTGAAAAATCCTAGAATTCACACAGATCCACAAAATCATTTCTTTGTGATTTTAGGATATCACCAATAATTTTCTAGGATTTAATCTCCAACGAAAATATTGGATTAAGCGTTAAAACGGCCAAAAAGGTTAAAAGGATATCCGAGAAAAATTCAAAAATATCCTTAAAAACCGTAGTTATTACAGCTTGTCCATCATGTAATCTCGATCCGTCAAAATTGCATTTTATTGTTCCTTGTTGGAGTTTTTTCCATAATCTTTGTTTTCTTTTTTTCTTTTGTGTTGAGTATATTTTTGTAGTTACATGTTCTTCATCTTCATTCCATTGTTTTGCTCTTTTCCACTGTTCCAATTGTGTCCTAATGTACAATGGTAGATCTTGGATAAAGTCATTCGGCGTTTGTTGGAAAGTCAACTTATTTCTTTGATGCCAAATACTCCACCAAGAAATTGCCAAAACAATGAATTCTTTTTCTCCTAGTTGATTAAACAGATCTGTTAAGACATTCTTTAGGGCTTTGTTATGTGTATTTATATTTATGCTAATTTTCTTAATCGTGCATAACGTATGTGGACACTCCATAAGAAGATGTATGCAATCCTCATCTGTATAATTACACATAATGCATCCCCCGACCGTTGGTACATTTTTTTCCCTTAGCCTAGCTTTTGTGGGTAAACCATTCATACTTATTTTCCAAAAAAAGTTTTTCACTTTCGGTATTGTATCCAACTTCCATATCCAGTTTATTGTACTTGGTTCTTGGTGTGATACTTGAGTGATCAAGTTGATTGTTGAATGTGTCGAAAACCATCCGTTTTTACTTGGTGCCCAAGTAAAAACGGATATTGTTATCCGGAATCGGAATTGATGTTATCATTTCCACTTGTTCATTTGGTAGGCTTTGTGTTAGTGCATTAACATTCCATTTCTTGTCTTGTGTTATAAATTCCGCCACTTTTTTCTTCATTTATATTAGATGGGTCGTTTGCATATTGTTTTAGTGGTCTTTCTAGAACCCAATTATCCTCCCAGAATTTAATTGTTTGTCCATCTCCAATTTGCCAAATAAGTCCTCTCCTAAACTCTGTTCGCAGACTTATTAGTTTTTTTTCCATTGCCATGATGTGTTTGCCTTCACTTTGTATGAAAAGAAAGTGTCATTCTTTATATATTTTTCTTTAACTACGTACTCTAACCCAAATATTCTGTGGCTCAGCAAAGATTTTCCATAACAATTTCATCTGCAATAGAAGGAGATATTTCTAAGAGATGTATTAATAAAGTCACTAAAAATGAGTATTAATTAATAAAGACCTGTATAAATTAATTTGATCAACCTTAGTGCCGGAATGAAATTGATTTAATCAGCATTGAATTCTATAAAGGAGAAGATTTAGAGTTAAAAATGAGCTAGAATCTATAACTATATATTAAAGTTGTCCCTTTTCGAGCCGCCAGAACGATTCTGGCCCCACCTCATATTTTCAAAATTAATTTTTATTCCTATTAATTTACCATTTTTATAATAAATTTTTCTTTAACTATTTAAATCTATCTTTAACATCAAACAAATATCTATTTAGTATAATAATATCTTTTAAAAGTAAAGATGACAAATATAGAATATATTAAAATAAGCATGATATCTTTTCACAAATTTATTTATATATATTTTCTTATTTATAATAAAAATAGTAATGATAATTGATAAATCTATTACCATATATTAAAGTTGTATCTTTTCGAGTCACCAGAACGATTCTGGCCCCACCTCATATTAAAAAAAATAATATCAATTGTTATTATTATAACTTCTTTCTATTAAATTCTTTTTTAACTGTTTAAATTTATCTCTAACATCAAAGAAATATCTATTTAGTATAGCAATATCTTTTGAAAGCTTCCTTATACAAATATTTAAAATTAAAGATAAAATATTTTAAAATAAATATAAATCTTTTAGCATATATCTTTTGATGAATTTATTTATAGATATATATTTATTTTCGTTTTTAATAAAAAATTAATGATAAATATCTATAATGTTTAAAGTTGATAAAATAGATAATAAAATATTTAATAGATATATTAAACTATTTGATAATCTCTAAATTTACGTACATAGAAAGTAATAAAATATGAATAATATGATATTTAATCTTATTTAATCTTTACTTTATCGAACCAAACAATGAGTTTGGTCCTATCTTAAATTAAATTAATTAAATTTTAAATTTTTTATATAATTAAATTATCTTTATTTTTCATACTTTATTATAACTTATTTATTAAGTTAACTATTATTTTTTAAATTCTTATCTCTTCTACATTTGAATATATGAAATATCATCAAGGAAAAAGAAAAATATATTTATTTTATCTTAATAATATATCTTCATTCTCAATATTAATTTTAATCATTTATATTGATTAAAAAATATACATTCTATGAACAATAAATTACGTATATTAAATTTTATCTTATATTTTTATTTATTAATATCTTATTTATAATGTCTATAAAATAACGAATCGTAGTCGTACATGGTACGATGGGTACAACTAGTTTAGAGTAAAAAGTGGAGAAGATTTAGAGTAAAAAGGAGGTTCAAATGTGTTCGACCAAAAAAAAAAGGAGGTTCAAATGTGGAGAAGATTTAGAGTAAAAAGTGAGCTAGAATTCTAAGAGCATGTGCAATGTAAGTAACGTATGGAGTATAATTTAAAGTGAGCTAGTCAATATTAGTCAACGATAAATATTGAATATTTGACAATTGATCAGACAACTTAATTAACTATTCGAAAAAAGGTGTGTAAGAATTTTAATTTTGGTAAATTTAAATATTATTTGTTAATTTTAATTTTTTAAAAGGGTTTATTAATTTTAATTTAGGGAATAGTTTTGGAATACTTTTCTAAATTAACACTTTTATTGTGTGCTCATGGTAGCAGAACCGTTCTAAAAATTCCCGTCTTGTTTTATTTAGGCTATGTTTGAACACTGAAATGTGTTAGTCCACCTAGTAAGCATCCATTTACAACGTCTAAACGCTAAACGGTCTCCGTATGCAACTCATATATTTGTTTATGTATGTGTACGTATTAGGATGTTGTTGGGCATTCTCAACAGTGGCGGCAATCGAAGGCATGAACCAGCTCTCCACCGGCAACCTCGTATCTCTCTCCGAGCAACAACTCCTCGACTGCGTCACGACCAATTACGGCTGCCAAGGCGGATACATGGACAATGCTTTCGAGTACGTGCAACAGAACGAGGGCATCACCACCGAGTCCTTAGTAGTGTCGTAAGGCATTGTACGAATTCACCATCATAATGTGGACATCTGTCCAATTCTAGAATGCTCCAATTTCTAGACACTTGTCATGTAATGGTGTGCTCACCCACTCTATATAATCATGTAATCTCTTACATAATGAATTGAGAAATTCTCCACAACCTTTCCCTTGTCTGAGCATGGTATCAGAGCGTGCAAAGAGCCAATGCCCACCAACAATCACGATCCCCTGAAAGCAAAAAAACAAACCCCTTTTCTTCAACCTTTTTTCCTCCTCCTTTTCTCTGCAACCCTAAATCAAACAAACCTTTTTTCTCATGGCTTCCACCACTCATTTACCTTCCTTCCTTTGCCCACTTTATTACAGTCAAATTGACCCAGGAGAATTTTCCCCTCTGGAAACTACAAGTTTCCCCGTATCTCAAGGCTAATAGCCTTTTCTCGCTGGTTGATGGCTCTCTCCCTCCACCGTCGGCGCTTGTTGATGGCAAACCAAACCCTGCGCTCGCCGACTGGACCACCAAAGACCAGCTTGTCATGGCCATCCTCACCGCCTCCCTCTCCGAGTCTGTACTCGCGCAAGTCATCGACTGATCATCTGCGGCAGAGATCTGGGACACCGTCCATCGCCTCTTCGCCGCCCGCTCGAGTGCGCAGATCGTTCACACCCGACTGCAGCTTGCATCTCTGAAAAAGGGGGCTGAGTCAGTAACCGAGTATTTCAACAAGGCCAAAAGCTTGGTCTCCCTTCTCGCCGGTGCCGGGCAAAGCGTGACTGATGAGGACTTCAACACTTTCCTTCTAGCCGGCTTGGGCAATGATTACGACTCCGTTGTCACCTCTTTATCCACCCAACCAGCCCTTCCCAACTCCACCCAAATACTCTCCTTCTTGCTTGTTCACGAGTCCCGTCTTCAACGACAAACAAATGCTCTCCAAACCACCATCTCTGTAAACTCTACAGAAAAACCAGAAGCCCATTTCACACAAGGAAAAGGAAGAGGCTCCAACTCCTGTCGTGGCAACAGTAAAAACAGAGGAGGTCGTAGCAATGACAGAGGCAACAACAACAACAACAACGGCTATGGTAACAACAATCACGACCACAATGGCTATGGGCGAAGCTACTCCACCTTCACCGGCCACCGGACTCGCGCCCTACCTGCCAAGTCTGTCACAAACCGAGTCACACGGCGCTAGAGTGTTGGCACTGTTTTGATCACTCTTATCAACCTCCGCCACCACCGAACTTCCAGGCGAACTTCACGGCGAATACCCGTTGGTTTCCGGACACAGCGGCCACCCATCATTTTACACCAGATCTCTCAAACCTTCGACTGGATAATTACAACTATGACGGTACCGACCAAGTCTCTCTTGGCGATGGATCTCAAGTGCCCATCCTTAATCACCGTTCATCTTTTCTTCATTCTTCTAATTGCTCTCTCAAATTATCCAATGTTCTTCATACACCCTCTCTTCTCAAAAATCTCCTCTCTGTTCAACGTCTTTGTTCTGATAATAATGTTTATTTTGAGTTTCATGCCTCTCACTTTGTTTTGAAGGACGAACATACTCACAGGCGTCTTCTTCAAGGTCCCGCTAGAAATAGATTGTACGAACTCCCGGCTGCCACCCTTTCATCGTCTCCAACTCTTCAATACACCGCCCTCTCCACCGCCGTTACTCCTTCTGTCCGTCTACATCGTCGCTTGGGCCAACACGTTCACCGCCACCCAAGGCATGTGCGGGGCTCAATCCGTCACAGACGCCGTCCAAATCAGCGGCTACATGGACGTGCCTCGAAATGACGAAAACGCCCTCCTCCAGGCCGTGGTGAGACAGCCCGTCCCCGTGGGCGTAACAGACCGGCGTCTTCAATGGGCCCTGCGGCAACCGCATCAACCATGTTGTGGCGATAGTCGACTACGGCACGGCTGAGGACGGTACCGATTATCGGTTGATCAAGAACTCGTGGGGGACCAGTTGGGGAGAGGAGGGTTATATGAGGATTCAGAGGAATTCTGGGGTTCCAGGAGGAATGTGCGCCATTGCCGAGATGGCTTCTTACCCTACAGCGCTAATCCTCTATTCCATAATTGTGTTCTACTTCCATGTTACAATTAGCTATATAAATATTAAATTAATGTTAAGAAAATTTTAAAAATTATATTTCTATTATAAACATCTATATGCATATGCGTACAAATTTTTATCTTAAAAATCTTATTATAAAATTTTTAATAATTAAGAGAATGATTTTCGTACAAAATATTACCCTTTTAATTTTTAAAAATTATATAATATGATTTTTAAGTTAAAAATTTGAACACATATACATATAGTTGTTTTAAATACAAATATAATTTTTAAATTTTTTTTAACATTAATTTAGTATTTATATAGCTAATTGGAACACTAAAATGGAACAAGATTTTGGAATAGAGAATTACTGTTGCTTACCCTATGGCTTGAAATAATTTTCCAACGCACTTATTATAATGTTATAAGTTTTTGATTTTAATTAATTCTTATGCACCTAATGTACGAGATCAGTTCGTTACGTATGCGTATTATGACTTTTAATTCGATATTGTAATACACACAATGTTCGAAATCTACCCTAATCTATGTATATATATAAAAGACGCAAGGAATAAGGCCACCACGTTGCGCCACCTAAGATTTTTCTACGTGTCGTTCCCACGTTAAGCCACCTAGGATTTTGCCACATAGTATTTTTTATTTTGAAAATTTATATATGTTGATATTATTTTAGGATAATATAGAAATAGTATAAATTAATTCAGGAGAAATTCTATCTAAAATAAAGTTGTTATCTATTATATATTAGGAATTAGGATAGATCTAAAAGATTTTATCTAAAATTAAAATAAATTATAGACAATTAGATATTATATATTAACATAGATATATTAATTTAGTTTTTCCAAAAACTTCTATCTATTTATATGAAAAAAATTAAATTCGAAATTTACTTAAAATTAAAGAAAATTGTTTTATCTTTATGTTGATATCTATTTATGTAAAAGATTTATCTTAAATAAAATTTTAATAAAAATAGAACTTTTAATCTAGATAATTACTTGCCTAAATTGAGTTCTGATAAAAAAAATTACGTTATCTTTTCCTTAATTTTTTTTTTGATTTATTTATGTAAATATAAATAATTTTCTTAATTAAAATATTCATTCTTTATTTATATTTTTTTATCATTACTTATTAAATATATTTTTAATTTTTATTCAAATTTTTTCAAGAGTTGAATTTATAAAAAAATTACAAGAATTTAGATTATTTTTTCCTTTTTATATTTTTTGTAAAAGATTTTAAAATTAAATGATTCTAATTCAAATTTTTTTATTTTATATTTTTCATAAATTAATTATCATTTAGCCGTCAAATTTATAGTGGGCTCACCTTAATAATTTTGGCCCCATTTCACATGACACCAATTGTAAAATTTTATATAATTTTTTTTCTAATAAATAAGTTTGTTATATTATATAAAAATCATATTCATTAAATAAATTAAGTATTAAATTCATATAGGTATAAATAGTTTTGTAAATATGAGGTAGAGTTAGAATTTTTTCTGGTGACTTCTTTCATATATAGTTATAGATAGCATTTTTTTTTAGGTAATATAGTTATAGATAGATTGATAGCCCATCTCATCGATTCTTTTTTTTAGCCCTTTCAAAATTCAAATCCAAGTTCAAAGTGCAATTAAAAAAAAATTAAATCGCTAGATAAGCCAGCTTATTAACAAAAACAAAACTCGATCCCCATTCAGGCACTTCCATCCTAAACCTCCTAATCCAGCCTATGTTGGAAATATTTTTTTTTTACCGAGCCTATTTCTAGAAATAAAAACTTCATTGAGCATATATATCAGAAAGAAATTCAGAAAATTCTTCCATAATCAAGGACTTACTAATGCTTGCTCTACCGTGATAATGCAAGCAACAACTCAGTAATTGCTCTTTCTATGTTGAATTTGTGCAGAGTGAAGAAGTAACAGAATGATTGAAAGAAGAGAGAGTATATGAACATAGCTCGTGAGAGCTTCTATAGCTTCCAGAAGATAAATTCACATTGAATTCCGTTATTATATGTATTATTATTACACGAGGAAGCTAGACTGCTTTATACAAGAAACTCAGTACAAGTTGAACAAAAAATATTTATGTACATATATAGATTTTGAGCGGACTCTACAATCTCTAATTGATAACCTAATAATTCTTGATCATATCCACCAACAATACAAAGACTTGGATCAGCTTGACGCTTTCCAATGGCAAGATTGAAATCCACACCTGGAATTTGGTATACTGCACAAGGAGATTTTACAAGGACTTGATTTCCATTTCACTATTTAACAACGTTTTCAAAAAGCGACCGAATTGTTAATTTTTTAAGGCAAAACAGTGTGATCGAATGAGCGCCAGGACATCCTGGAGCCCCACCGGCGCCGTCGTGTCCACCACCACGTTGCGTCACCTAAGATTTTCCTACGTGTCGTTCCCAAGTTAAGCCACCTAGGATTTTTTATTTTGGAAATTTATATATGTTGATATTATTTTAGGATAATATAGAAATAGAATAAATTAATCTAGAAAAGATTCTATCTAAAATAAAGATGTTATCTATTGTTAAATCTTAAGTATTAATGTTAAATATTTGATATGATAATTTATTTAAATTAAAAATATATACCTAAAATAAAATAAACTATAAAAGAATTAAATATTTGGACCCACCTTATATTTAAAAAATTAGATTTTATCTATATTAATTTATCTTTTTCAACTAACTTCCTTTATATGTATTTATGTGAAATAAAAATTATAATTCGAATTTAATTATAAATAAATAAAATTATTTTATGTTTATCTTTTCATCTTTATATGTAAAAGATTTATCTTAAATCAAAATTTGATAAAATAAATTAAAATTTTTCAATATCTAGGTAATTACTTGCCCAAATTGAATTTTGATAAAAAATACATAATCTTTCATTAATTTCCTTTTTAACCTGTTCATGTAAATATAGAAGATTTTTTATCTTTAAGAAATTCAATCTTTACTCCTATTTTTTATATCTTTATTTATTTATTATCTTTTTATTTAAAATATTTTAAAGAATTGAATTTGATTAAAAAATTATAAGAATTTACATTATTTTTCTTTTCTTATCTATTTTAACTTTGAAAAATTGAATTATTCTTTTTAAAAATAATTTTATTCATATGTTTTCATAAATAAATTATCATTAAGCCATCAAAATCATATTGGGCTCACCTTATTGATTTTGCCTCCGTCTCACATTTTAACAATTTTAAAATTTTATGTAAACTTTTCCTAATATATATATATATATTATTTTTATTTTTTTTACTAAATTAAAATCACATTCAATAATAAATTAAGAATTAAATTCATGTAGTCGTGCAGGGCACGACGGGTATAACTAGTACATTATAAAGCAGAACCCAAGTCTGTTGTAAAATTTGCGCCACGTGACATTTTTGAATAAATTAATGTAAAATTATTTTTAATAAATTTTGTAACAACTTATAGTATTCTTACTATATATACTAAATAGATAACATGTTTATATAAATTTTTAAATGTATAATTTTCTATATATGGATTATGTATTAGTTTACTACAATAGATAACATATTTATATAATTTTTATATACATAAATTCTTATGAGATGATATTTTCCATATTAATTTATTATTTTTTTCTCTTAACAAGATTTAGGGTCTGAATATATTGTTTTTATCTTTTAACAAGGCTTGAGCTTCAAGTATATAATTTATATCTATATATGATATAATTTTAAACAATAAATTTTGTTATGTTGATATATTTTTATTTTGAGAAAAAGATATAATTTTATGTTGATGACTAAGATTATATGTAAATTTCAAAAAAAATAAAAATTCGAATTTTAATTTAAATTAATAAAATTATATTTTCTTTATCTTTTTATGCATTTATATTAAAGATTTTTTCTTAAATGAAAGTTTGATAAAAAAAAAAAGAAAAATTTATAAATCTTGATGAATACTTGCTTAAATTGAATTTTGATAAAAATTTAAATTATATTTTTCTTAATTTTCTTTTTATTTTATTTATGTAAATATAGAATATATTTTTTTTATCTAGCCGCACCTTACATTTAAATTTTTTTAAATCTATGTTTTTTTTGTAATTTAATATGGATGATAGGTTGATTAATACATTGAATTTATCAGTCTCAATGGAAAACAACTTTTATAGATGGATTGAATTTTGCAAAATAATACATAGATAATTTTGTCTATATTTTATCTATTAAATCAAGGACAATGTTCTCTTCTATACTAATCTTTATATAGTATTTTTTATATTTACAAACATTCTTATTATTATAGAGTAAAAGATAAGAACACCTAATATATAATTTTAATAAATTAACTTTTAAAAATATTTTAAAAAATTATATTATGCTTTATAGATAACCTATCCTAATTATTATTATCTTTATAAAAAAACAAGTAGTTTATACATATTAATGTCTAAAAAATAAGAAAATATTATTTAAAAATATTCAATAAAAAGTAAAATCAATATTTTAATAATTTCAATCTAAATTTGGACAAGATCTCCACAAATAATGGAAAAATATTTAAAAATATATTCAATTAAAATATAGAGTACAATCTAAAAAAAATAATTTGTGTATTGCGTAATTTATTATGATATTATATAAATATATTTAGTATTTTAAATTAATATCGTAAAATTGTATAGTTTTTTTTGAAAATTATCCCGTGAATATCACGGGGCTTCAACTAGTTTCTAATTAAGCCGAAAGGTTGGCAGTTAAGGTATTTTTTTTTCAGGGAATATATTATATTTAAATATTTTCAAATAAAAATTCCACTTAAAACTTTACAATGTTTAAATTATTGATATACAATAAGAGGTTGATTCGGGTGAAATCAAGCTTAAAATAAAAACTGAAAATTAATAGTGTCCATTAGATTAATAAGATGGAGGGACACGATTGAAAATAGAAAAAAGATTAAAAAAATGAAACGCGCGTCCCACTAGGTGTTTATAATGGTAATTTTGTAAATATGTTAAAAAGTTTTCATTATCTCAAAATTACCCTTGTCTCTTTCAAACACACAATTTCTTAGGTCTGAAACGTCATATTCTGTTGTTCTCTCCCCAAAAGCTTCAAATCTCCATTGAAGAAACAACCATAACTTCATACCTCCATTGAAGACCCAACAAAATCCCTTTTTTCGAGAGCATAAAATTCCTTGGCCAATCACACAACTTCATTTGAAGAATCAAATCATTCTTATTCAAGTGCATACTCAATCTCTCTTGTGCCATGAATAAGAATGAAAATCAATCTTCCAACAACAAAACACAAAAAGAAGGTAATCGCATAATCTCTTTCTTGAAACTTTGAGAGTTCATATCCTTGTTGGGATAAAATTAAAAAAAATGCATTTTGGTTGATTTTTCTCTGCAATTTTTGGCACAAGTTCTCTAAAAGTCGAACTCTTTGAAGGAATGAGGTTTCTAAATTCAATCTAGGTTTCATACAAAGGCTAATAGACTATGTCGACGATTGGGTTCATGTATTATGTTGGGATGTTCATATATTATCCTTTAAGGTTCATACTTATCCATTTGACAAATATTCATGTTTTTGGATCTGTTGTTGCCTCTCATGTTGTTGATTTTTTGGGTGCTTTTCTCCAATGATTGTTGTTCGATTTTTTTTTATAATTACTAATTTTTTGTGTTGCTTTGTAATGGTTGCTTCTAATTTTATTGTTGATTTATGCAAGCATATGTTCCTTTTTTGATGTTGTCCACTTTTTGTTCACTACTCTTTTGAAGTGCACTTTATATGGACTCATTTTTGAATTGATAGTTGTTCTTAAACTCCTTTACGTGAATTTTTTCTCGCTAATTGGATCTTGTTTTGTATCTCATCTCTAGTTACTTTGTTTTATGAGCCTTTTTTTCCTGGGATCTTTCACTACTTTTTCTATGAAAGGTAGAAGTTTGATGCATATTTTGCTCTTTGTTACCCATAACCAAATAATTGATTTGTGATAGTCTATTAGCTCAAATGGTAGAGCAATGTGTTGATACACATGAATGTGGGTTCGAATCCCTCATAGACTACATATAATACATGTGATGTTTCAATCAAAGGCGAGCTTCTTGTATGATGTTCCAGTTCATATATATCACCTTATCGTTCACATATTTTTTTTATATGTTCACATATTGACTATGTATGTATGTTCACATAATGACATATTTTCGAACAATGTCCTTATATTTTACGAAGTCATCTACTAGCAATCAAGCCTTAATCTGTAATTTCTTAGTATTGACTTTCATAGAGGTTTAAATTGCTAAATTTACCTTGTTCAAAGTCTCATTGAGAACGTCTCTTAACTTCTTTGTTTCCTCCCTTGTTACGTGTTTTAATTTGTGGAATTTGTGTCAGATTTATGATGTTGCAAAACCATTTTTCCATGTTCATAAATATATTATTACCTTACATTCACATATTGAATGTGTATGTGCATATATTTTCAATTAAGTTAAAGATAGTTACAAGAGGATTCATTCATGTTCGTATATATTAATTTACGTTCACATATTGATTGTGTATGTTCACATATTTTCAAACAAGGTTCTTATGTTTTACGAAGTCAAGTAGTAGCATCTAAGCCTTAATTTGTAATTTCTCAACAATGGCTTTCATTCAAGCCTTGTTTAAAAATGAATATCTTCCTTTAATGCGCTAAATCACATTTCTAGAGTAGCTTTAGTATCCTCCAAGCAACCGAGAACAATATACATCGATTCGCCTTGAGAAAGAAAAACTCCATAATGAAACTTAAATTTGACTACTCTGTATTGATACCATCAACACTATCCACACTACATCTATGAGACAATTCACCTCTCACATCAACTTAGGTTGATGAACAACCTACAATAAAAAGAATAATTTGAGAATAATCAACGAAATCAGAATAGGTTCACAATATGTTACTCTAAGGTTCACACAATAATATATGATGTTCATATATTATAAAATTAAGTTCCAACTTGACCATGTATAATAGTAGTGGTTTTCTACTCTTGGAAGCTCGAATTAGATGAAGATTGATTGTTTTGAGACTTTGCATCTTGCAAACCCAATGAAGGCTCGAAGACATTAAGAAGATTATAGCGGTAATGCTTGCAAACATGACTATGTGCATCAAACCTGATGTATTTCAATATTTTGTTTATAATTTTAAGAGGCTTTTGATTCTTAGGACTTTTATCGAACAACTTGTGTGCATCTCATAACTCATACATCACAACATCATAGAATTCGAAAAAAAACAACTATGGGAGAGTGTACAATGACAAACAACATGAAAACAATGACTAATTGAAATTTGCTATCGATTTCAACTCATATTTATGTCAATTTGAATCCAAACGTCAAATCCATTCAAAAAAAATAAGAGTGAAAAATAAACTTTGAAAAAAATAAAAAAGTACCTAAATTTGAATCCATTAAGAAGGAAAAACAAAGAAGTAGTGATTTCAATGTGTAAATAGGAAGAAATCAAACATAAAATTGGATGAAAAGAAAATTGCAATGCAATCGCACCATAATCCATAACCATGGCTGAAGGAGTTGGAGAAGAAGAGTTAATGGGCAAAAAGACAAAAATGTCCTTCAGTGTTAAAAAATAAAAAAGAAACGCGTGAGATCTGAACCATCCAATCCGTTAGATCCAAAGGCCACCAAGCATTTGTAGTTTTCACAATAAGCTCTATTTCCATATGATTCAAATCCTATACAATAAACGCTTATATTTTTTCATATAATTTCATATATAATAGAAATTAATAATCCGTGTGATATAATAATAATAATAAATAATAATAATATCTTATAAAATATAAATAGCCTTGTGTGCTATCTGTTTGACTTTCCCATCCAAAACTTTCTGCAAGTCACAAATCAGATTTGAGAGGAATTGGGAGTTGAGATCGCGAATTTGTGCGCAACGGCTTGTAATCGACGAAGAGTAGCAATTATTAATTAAAGAAATCGACTTGGATATTGGGGGCGGGCAGCGGATTCTAGGGTTTCTGGGTTAAGAATGAACTCTACACAATCCCTATAATCTTGAGGTGAGAATAGCTGCTCACTTTGGCTTCCTTGTTTTAAATTTCGTATCTTTTGATTTATCTTCTTTCGTAGTTTTACGGATTGGCTTTTAGCAAGTTTACAGGACCCTTGTCTATTGTTTGAGAGTGGTAATTGATTGGCTTTTGATCTGTGTTTATGGTGGCAGTGGCAATTGGCAAGTCTGTTGGTGCTGGTAGGTGACTAGGTGTGTTCCACTCCAGTGCATGTGCATTGAAAGCCAAAGTGATGGCGACGGAGCAGGCTGGGAGTGGACTAGTTTACTTTTCATCTCTCCATAGTTTGGTCGATGAGGGATTTTGGCACCGATTTTCTTCTTTGAAGCTCAATCAAATTGGAATTGATGAATCCCCTATTCCACTCACTGGTGAGTTCCTTGTTTCCCTTGGTGTTTTTTTTTCTCTCATTTATATTCAGTTTAGCAATCACCTTTTGACGGCCAGAAATCTATTTTTGATGTGGTGTTGAGTTGTAAGATTAAAATTTGAAGTTGAAATTATTGCGAAGTACTAGAAAATTTTGAATCACAACTGTCACCCATTAAACTTTTTAAATGGAACAAGTGATCTTGGTTTTGCCTGAGAAATTCTCAAGGGTGTAAAGGTCAAAAGGATTTGCTCTGAGATAGCAGTTTGACTTCCTTGTGTGCTGATAGTTACACAATCTAATCTTTGTAGTAACTTTTTTCACTTAGGTTTTTATGCGCCGTGCTCACATCCCATGGTATCAAATAACTTGACTCTTCTTTCCGAGTCATTGCCCTCTGACAATGGTGGGCAGCCTGAAACAAGTTTGAGCAATCGCAACAGGTGCGCCGTTCCTGGAGCCCTCTACAATACAAACACTCTGGAAGGTTTTTATGCTCTGGACAAACGGAGCTTGCTGAAGGCAGTAGCAAAAAATGTATGGCAATTTGGGATAATTTGCAAGCACAATATTTTTTTTTCTCCCTTCAGGTTTTTGCATTGCTTAGTGTTCCTGTATTGTGCAACTGAATAATCGGTTGATTGATCTACTGTAATATATGGGCACTGTTCTTATGTTATGTTTTAAATGGTTGATTAGATTTGGGATGACATTGGCTCTGGTGCAGCCGAGAAAGACTGCAGCTTGCTTTCGAGATTCCTCCTAATCTCCTTTGCAGACTTGAAACAGTGGCGTTTTCATTATTGGTTTGCTTCTCCAGCTTTGGTGCTTGACCCTCCAGCAATGTTGCCTTCTTTGATGCAAGCTTCAAAGTGGTTCAGTTTAGAACAGGTGTGGAACATGAATAAATAAATACTTAATACATTTGCCCTTAACATGCATTCAGTATCCTTTAATGCCAAGGTTTTGGATGCTATAGGCTGAATCTGTGTCAGCAGCGTGCAAGTGTTGGCGCAACTCAAGCGACACTGCTGGTCATATTCCTTTCCCATTTTGTACTTTGGTTCTTTTAGTATCCAATGTTTTCTGTGTACTTTTTTCTAATTTGTTCCAATAAACTTGGTTCACATGTGGCAGATGTTCCTTTCTTTATCCTAAGACTTGATTCAAACTCACATGCTACAGTCATACCTCTCAGTGAGTGGGAAGCCTGCAAGCATGATGTGGATAAGGTTTGTCCCGTATGCCACTTCCCCAGTTTTCGTTCAATATCCCTCTTTATCTGTAATGGTCAACTGGCTTTTAAGTACTGTTCTGATTCATATAGAAATATAATGAGTAAAAGGGAGACAATAGGAAAAAGTAGGTTTGATGCAACTTTAAGAGTGAAAATTAACAGATGAGAGAAGGTCCTGAATCTAAACTCGAAAGCGATCCCCACTTCCCAATTGGGCTCACCTATTCATCTTTTTTTTGTTATCTCCACTAATAAGAAGGTGCTTTGATTGGTGCACACCTGTATGGTAAACGACAGCACGTGCCTGATCGTAAAGCATCAACTTAATATAATATTGAGGCTAACATGTTTCTATTTTTCTCATCTGATGAGTGGGGTATAATGCATGCGAATTCGTGGATCTCTTTCTCTAGTGTTGAAGGTTTCTGACTTAAATTGATGCCTGTTTTCCTTTATTTTATAGTTTTTGTTTGTTTGTTTGTTTCTGCCATTGGGTTATTGTGGATAAGGGCATTGTTCCTAACAGATTTTAACATCATTGGACATGGCAGCTCCTGTTTGGATTTTATGATCCCTCTCACTATTCAAACAAACCTGGTTGGCCTCTTCGTAACTTCCTTGCATTTCTACATTCAAGATGGAACCTCAATTCTATCCGCTTCTTTTGCTATCGGGAGTCCCGAGGTTTTCCAGATATGGGATCGTCACTTGTTGGTGTGGCTGAGATTCCTGTTCAACAAGGTTGATTGGTAGAGCTTTTATAGCATCTCTATCGTAATTCTTTAGTTTTTCACTTCGATTTTTTATCATCCTTCTCGTACTGATTCTTGTGCTAATGTGCTCTGTCGAATGGAAAGGTTTGAAAGATGGACCTAAGGCTGTTGGATGGGAACGTAACAATGACAAAGCAGCTCCAAAATGTGTTACCCTTGCAAATTCTATGGACCCAACCTTGTACGATTTCATTTTTTTTTTCTTTCTACATGATTGTTTTGGCATTCAATTTTGTTATATGTCAATTTGTGGTGAGCGAAACCAAATGATACTTCTATTGCAGGTTAGCTGTATCCGCTGCAGATCTGAATTTGAAATTGATGAGGTGGCGGGCTTTGCCTTCCTTGAATTTAAGTGTTCTATCTCCTTTGAAGTGTCTACTCCTGGGTGCAGGAACACTTGGATGCGAGGTTGCTCGCCTTCTTATGGTAAGTACCTAGTTCTCATGCCAAAAACATCATGCAATGTTTCTGTATATAATAAGGAAACTATGTTACCATGCAGGCTTGGGGTATACGGAATATCACATTGGTTGATAATGGACAGGTGGCTATGTCTAATCCACTGAGGCAATCATTGTATGGATTTGAGGATTGTCTCAATGGCGGTGAGTACAAGGCTGTTGCTGCAGAGAAAAGTCTCAAGCGAATATTTCCAGCTGTGGTATACCACTTTCATTCCCATTATATTGATTGATAAATAAGTCAATTTATCCATCTGAATTGACTTTTGCTTATCACCCTTTATTTTATGTCTCAGGAAGCAAAGGGCATTGTTATGAGTATACCTATGCCTGGTCATCCAGTTTTAGCACACGAAGAGAGCAAAGTACTGGATGATTGCAGACATTTGCATGATTTGGTTGATTCACATGATGTTATATTCTTATTGACTGATACAAGAGAAAGTCGATGGCTTCCCACACTCCTTTCCTCCAATAGCAATAAGGTTAAGTTTTCTTTTATTGCAGGCATATCTATATTTATCCAGAATAATTACCAACTTCAAAATGTGCTGAACTAATATAATTTTTTTTCTTAATGCAGATTACAATAAATGCAGCTTTGGGATTTGACAGCTTTTTGGTGATGCGCCATGGAGCTGGCCCACTCAGCTCTACAAATGAACTAACTAAAGTTTTATCCTCTAGCATGTCTAATATCTCCATAGATGACCAAACTGCAAGGCATAGATTGGGCTGCTACTTCTGCAACGATGTGGTTGCTCCCATTGATGTAATCTTGTGTTGTCTCTTTTGTAGCCATACTTTTCTTCTTTTCTATTCTTTTGTCAGCGTTGATGATAAACGTTTTTTGCATGTGTTACAGTCAATGTCCAATCGCACTCTAGACCAGCAATGCACTGTCACACGTCCTGGACTTGCGCCTATGGCTTCCGCTCTTGCAGTTGAACTTTTAGTGGGGCTCCTACATCATCCTCTTGGGTAATAACTAAATAGCTCAATGGAGACAACTTTGAGTTTTTGTTACCAGATGAAAATCTATAATAATGAGTTGTATTTGCATGCATAATGGTGGATTTTGAGTCATTTTACCTCTTTTTTTAGGATGTATGCAGAAGGTGAAACTTCAAGCTCGAATGGAATCACGAATAGTGATCAGCCTCTAGGTATATTGCCACATCAGATTCGGGGGTCCCTCTATCATTGTTCTCAAATGACACTGGTTGGCCATGCTTCAAATAGCTGCACAGCTTGTAGCTCAACAGTGAGTCTTTCATGACTTGGATCCTTTTTGCATCTCTCTTGATTTTCATAGCGTGTTTTTGTTAGCTTACATCAATGCAAATAGTTCCTGAAGTTCTCTGAAACCACTTAATTACCTTTCCTTTTTGAACTTTCATGATGCCATATTATGTATGTAGTCAAACCTAAGAGTTGGGTATAATCTTGATGAGTTCACTTCAACAATCTTGTGTATTCTGCTCATTTTTGGTAGCAAAATATATCCTGATTTCTGAAATCCTTTAATTCACTTCAAAGTATTCAATGTGTTTTTGAATGGAACGGTTCCAGGTTGTTACAGAATATCGGGATAAAGGAACAGAGTTTCTTCTACAAGCAATTAACCACCCTACCTATTTGGAGGATCTTACTGGCTTGACTGAACTGATGAAATCAGCAAGCTCATTTGAAGTAGACTGGGATGATGCAGCAGAAGAAGATGATGAAGAGTGCCTTGAAATTTAAGGTATGCATTTCAATTACCAAATCAACTTCTGACTTGCGTTCTGAATTCTCAAGAGGATTGTTTAAAAACAAGTGGTTCCATAAAAAGTTCAATGTCAAAAATATTCTAGAAGTGATTGGATGGGTCAATTCTTGGTTACAACTGTTGGACCAAACTTTAGCTCACTTGCTTCCTTGCTGAAGATTGTGCTGATAGAAGCAAAACAAATTTGGTTTGCTCAGTCAGTGTGCCTTTTGAGGCTAACACTATTGTTGTTTGTTGTTTTTCATATGGCTTCCTATACTTGATCATATCTATGGTATTGCACTAAAAAGTAGCCTTGCTCTTTAATATGCAGGACATGAACATGATCACTAGAGTTTGGTTCAACTTTGTGGCACACGCAGCCGTGTTCCATTGCTGTCTACTTTGAAAAGATTTGAGAAGCAAGGTTTCCAAATAGTTTTGAGTCTGTCATCAAGTTTGAGGACCAAAGTGTGGTATTACTGTACAAAATATTGGCAGTCATTCATTAATTAAGTGTACGATTTGTTTGATCCAATTATAGCTCTCAAAGATGGATATTATGTTTCCCACTTCCCATGACAACACAAATACAGCATGTGCATATATATACTCCGTACAAACTTGTCATGTATACAATCCATATATTAACAACACGAAAACAAAATTGTATACAATCCATATATTCTTTTTGTGCATAAGATTCCGGATGATTGATAGTGGCATAGAGTTACCACATGGGTTAAGAAGAGATCGAAGGGATAAAAAATTGAACAAAAGGTTGGCGATATTTCAAAATTTGAAGGGTTGTTTTTTAATTATCTACCTACTAATTAATTTAATTTTTATTGATTTACTAATTAATAATTTTTCATATGATAATTAATTTAGTTTTTATAAATTTATTTTTATTATTTTTTGTCTTAATTTAATACAATTAAAAGTTTATCCATCCTTGAACTATATTTTTTTTTATATTTAATCTAATTTTCTTAAAAAAATAGAAAAAGTTTCTAAATATTTAATGCACCGTCCATTCTTCCCAAGCGGACAGAGTGACAGCGTGTATATCCCTCGAACTAGGATAAAACGACACCGTTTGACTCTCCAGTGCTTCGATATTTCCCTCAAAAATTGATTGCTTCGTTTCACCGCCATTACATTCGTCTCTCCCGAAGGATTAGGGTTTTGCTCCCTTTACTGCCATCTCTCCTCCTCCCCCATGGATCTATCGAAGAAGCGCAAAGCTGATGAAAACGGCACGGCGTTCGCTACCTTTCCCACCGAATTCGACACCGCTACACCAGCTCAACCGCTAACCCCAGCCGACGCTCGCAGGATGATTGAGCCCTTAACCCGGGACCAGCTTCTGTCGATCGTCCAAGAAGCTGTTATCCGTCACCCTGACGTTCTAGACGCCGTCCGCGCCGCCGCCGACATGGACCCCGCACATCGAAAGCTCTTCATCCGCGGCATCGGCTCCGAGACCACCACCGACTCTATCCGATCCCTCTTTTCATCCTACGGAGAACTCGAGGAGGCCGTTGTCATCGCCGATAAGTTGACCGGAAAGTCCAAGGGGTATGGATTCGTCACCTTCAAGCACGTGGATGGCGCTGTTTTGGCTCTCAAGAATCCCAGCAAGAAGATCGACGGTCGGATGGCGGTGGCTCAACTCGCCGCCGCGGGCTCCGGAGGGCTGAATAGCGACGACATCGCGGCAAGGAAGATCTACGTCGGCAACATCCCCGTTACGATCTCGGCCGAGAGGCTGCTGGATTTCTTCTCGGCGTTTGGGGAGATTGAAGAGGGCCCGTTAGGGTTTGACAAGCAGGCTGGGAAACCCAAGGGCTTTGCTTTCTTTGTGTATCGGACTGAGGAGGGGGCGAGGGCGTCCTTGATGGAGCCGATGAAGAACATTGATGGCAACCAGGTATTGTGTAAATTAGCAGCGGAAGGGAAGAAAGGGAAGGGCAATAATCCAAGCTCTGTTGAATCTGGAGGCGACAGAATGGGTGGTATGGGGATGCCAAACTCGGGGCCTGGCTCTGTGAACCCCCAATTTGGCGGGCCAATGTATGCTGGCTATGGACCTGGGGCTCACCAAGGTCCCGGGATGGGTTTGGGCCACCAGGGCGTGGGGAATTCTTCATATCCTAGCTCTATGGGTGGGCCTGGTTTGGGCTCAATGGGGAACCAAGGGCGTGGTGGCGGTGCTGGAGGGTATGGCCCCGGTTACATGGGTGGCTCGCAGTTCGGTGGGCCAGCTTCGGGCGATTTCAATTCACAGAGGATGCCACCTTCTGGTGGTGGCTATCAAGAAACTGGACCTTATGGATATGGTTCTGGTGGGTATCAATCGCAACACCATCCTACATCTCAGCCTCCACAAGGGCCACCAACTGGAGGGATGTATCAAAGATTACCTCCATATTACTAAGGTATAGTGGTATAGTATCCTATTTCTATGTTTGAAAATTGCATAATGTAAAAGGTATGACACGATAGTTTCTTGTGCTTTAAAATGACTCTGGTTTCCATCCCTGCACTTTTGATGAACTTATATGATTGCTTATTGTATATTCCAAAATAGAGAGCTCGTTTGTCATCTGTCAAATAGTACTCTTGTTTTCCTTCTTGGGAAAGGAATGATAATATCGTCGATTGCATTCTGAGATATATACCTCAATATCATGCTCTGGTTTTAAATGATCAATTTGATTTTATCATGGAAAACTTGCTTTATCATTTAGCTTGTGTGAGTTGTTTGTGTAAAATGAGTACTATTTGACAGAAATAAACTAGATCTCTATTTTGGAAATATAGTTTCATTGATAGCTGTCATGAAGTTTATACCTCTATATCACGCTCTAGTTTTAACTGATCAATTTGATCTATTATTTGGCATGGCGTTGCATTGTTTGTGTTGTTTAATTGGCTGTGTGTGTTACTAAGTGTTTTTTTTTTCTTACGGATCAAAAGGAGCTATACTTGTTCTGACTATTTATTGATGATGTTTACAGGGATGGTATATTATTTGTACAATGAATACCTTCCTGCCACTTGTGAAAGGAAGGAAAAAGGAGGCTTCTTTTACAGGTAAGAAATGTAAGATTAAGAAAATGTTAGGATTTTTTGTATTGATACATGGAGCAGCATTGGTTGTTGTTTTGATGCAAAAATTTTGTTTTAGCAAATTGATTGTTATGTTTGGATTAACAGTCAGATTGTCTGGTCTTTTAATTTTGTGACATTTCTTTTTTATAGTGAAGGAATAAGCTATTTCAACTGACCTATTTACTTAATAAAATTAACTAGTTCTTGTAGGATTTTGGTGCCATATTTTTGTGTTCCCTCTTCTGTTTTTTTTTTTCAGTTGCAAACTTGCAATACAGGCCTTGATAGAAACTAGAAACATGACTGATTTATTTTTAACCTTGAATTAATTGAAGGAAAATTAGGTATCTATTGCTGAAAACAAAGTCAGGTGGTTCATTATTTGGTGCCTAGCAACATTAGGTAGCTAGATTAACCTCGAGGATTTGTGCTAATGTGCTATATATTTAGTTTGCACAGTTTATGGAGATTCATTAGGTATCAATTACTGTGCAGGTAATGTACACCAAAATCTGAAACAAAATAGGTTATATTCAATATCTTTTGCTTACCTATTATTTTGTTATCTTTTTCAATGTGTATTTAGTACAGTATCTTTTACTATTTTCTCTCCCCTCTATTACGTAAAACAAAGGAGATTCTTCCTCTCCCCTCTCTTGTGCACCTTTCATTCTCTTCCTCTCCTTCTCTCATACATACTAGTATACTACAAACCATTATCTTCCTCTCCTCTCCTTCTCTCACGTATAAAAGTAAAAACAAATCACAAGCTCGGCCTTTTGTTGTTGGTATCAGTGTACTGTTTTTCTATTTAGCTTTACCTTTTTCTGACTAGTGTGACTAGGAGCCCTAGGTGCCAGACAGGCCCGTTACCTGGAGGCACTTGGGAGTTTTTCTAAACACTGGACCTGTCATTGTGCAAGAATGTGATAAACCCCAAGGACCTATGTAGAGGAGCTCCTCGACCCCTACATGTCTCCATTTTTTTAGATCTTTGGCTCTTCTAAGTGGAATTCTTGACAGTGGCTTGTAGGGTTAACTTAACCCTGCCAATGTCATCCTTCTTTCTACTTTCTTCTAGTTGTAAACCATTTACCTTAACTTTTAGTGATTTTATTTGCCAATGCCATCATGTAAAGGGAGTTTTAAGCGACTTCAATTGCTGAATGTGATAAATTTGCACAGACCCATGTGGCTTTGTGCTAAAAACTGGGGTGGATTTGACTCCTCTGGCCACACTAATGGCATGTGAGCGAGGAAGAAAACAGAATTTAGGGTAGTTTGGTCAAGTTGATGTGATTTATTTTTGTAAACTTAGTGCATCATTTCAGATACACCTGCATCGAATGCAAGGTGCAAAGTGTTAGGGGGTCGTATAGAATTTTTTTCATTTAAATTTTAAATTGTGGTGAAAAGCATTTGCGGGTTTGTTAGTATGGATTGTTATTAAGATTTGTTTGAGCTTCTTTCTCTACCTTTGTTTCTTTTTCTGTTGTTATCAATATGTTTTAATGTTTTCTGTTTGATTGTTGAATGATAATTGAACTACATCATGGATGTTTCATTCAGGTCTATGAGAGCTTCTTGGGCGCAATTGCTATTATGGTTGTGGTGATTTCGTGATTGCAGACAATGAAATATTACCTTTGCTTGAATGGCCTGCTGTATTTGTCTTGCCTTGCTGCTCCTTAATTGCTGGAATGTTTTTGCAGTTATATGATATATTTAGGTCCAAAAGTTAGATTTCCCTTTTTTATTGTTTGAGTTTTCCTATTACAGTCTCTTGTCAATCGCAGTGTTTAGTTATCTGTATTCTGTTTGATGTCAACTTCTTCCTCTATTAGTACTATGTATGTTTTATAGAAAGGCTTAAGTGTTTTAATGCCATATTTTAGTTGACTGTTTACAAGTGTGGAATGCTGGTCTGATCTGTTGTTAAGCAAAGCTTTTATCATCTCATAGCCAAGTGTTTTCTCTTCCTTTCACTGTAACTGCTTAATTGATAATTTCATCGTCAATCTTGGCTCAGTATTGTCATTTTGCTGAAATTTAGTTTAAAAGTTTCTGCTGAAGTGAATTATAAAGCTGGTAGAAGATTATGTTCTCATTTGATCTTGTGTGGATTTTGCTTGAATTGGTCACAAGGTTACATATTTTTGCTGTAAAGACGCCTCATTCCCTAATGTTTGTGATTGCTAGTTTGATGGTCTAGGATATCAGATATGGGGATTTGTGCCTTCATCATTTAGATGTGATGCTTACTTGAAAGGATGCTTTTGAGATGCTCTATTGTGCTTGTATAATATTTTGTTCTGAAATTTGAAACGTGATAGTTAATTAATTGATGGTGTTAACCCGTTCAAGTTGATAATGTGAAGAATATTCTAAAATTTCAAGTATTTCTGGTTTGCCGGCCTACTTTGTGTTGGTTGCGTTTCCCAGTAGTTATAGGTCCTGTTTGGTTACAGATTACCCGTTCAAGTTAATAATGTGAAGGTTAATACTCTAAAATCTCAAGTATTTCTTGTTTGCCGGCCTACTTTGTGTTAGTTGCATTTCCCAGTAGTTATATAGGGCCTGTTTGGTTGCAGATTATGGAAACGGATAGAAAACAAAATAGTTCATTTGGATGTCATGATAGTTTTTATCTTGCTTTGTGACTAATTTTGCTGTCTAGAGGAAAGGTAAGGTGGAGGGGAATAATTTCAACATTTGGTAAATTGGTATGGGGAAATAAATAGAGTTGAAAGTTCATTTTTATACGGGAAACAAGAGGTCTAAGTTAAGATAAAAAAAAATTATTAAATTATCACGACATCAAAAATGAACTGGATGTGTTTTCTTTTGGTTTTGTTTTCATTTATGTAGTTCGTAAATCGTAACCAAACTAGCCCTTAGGATGGGTATGGGCTTCCTCTGCATGCGTGATTTTATAAAATATTGTGATTTTGGCATTGCATGTATACGGGGCCAAGTGACGTCATACAACGAAAAAAAAAAGCTAGAAGGAAAGTAAAGCAACCACAAAGTTCATCATGGTGGGGGCCTCCACCACTAAAAGAGAAGCAATAATGTATTAATAATGCCAGCCCATGAGCCCATTTCTAATGGTGGAATATTGGTTCGGCGTGCCCACGAAACGAAAAGCCCATGACCCATCTCTACAGGGAAGCTGAGATCATCCTCAACTGATTGATTAATTTCATCAAGGGACATCAACTTGATAAATTAGGTACACACTTCGTCTCTTACCTTTATTCTTTTGGTCTTTGCCCCTTTTGTATTTGCGTTATGGAGTGGAGATAAAATTTGTAAGGCTCCTTAAATTGCTGACATGAACAAGAAAGATTCGGAGAGCGACAGAGTAAGCGGCATATCTCAAACCCATATGCAATATATCTGTGTAATGAGTACAATGATTTCGTCTCAAGATATGATCGTTGTCGATTGATATCAACTTGCATTGGTGTGATTGTTATTTTTGCGTTTGGCTTTTTTAGTTTGGTGTTAAATTATACTTTTGATTTGTTTGACACTTTGACATACACGTTTAGGATACTAGATCGTCCAAGGTTTTATAAAATAAAATTTAAAATATAACGAATTTGTATGGATGTTTTCCAAGTTTGAACTCATAATTACAAAATAGATCTAGAAGAGAACAGCTACAAAAAAATGAAAAGACTAATGGGTCGAAAAACAACTGGACTAACCTTTTTTTCAAAGGTAGAAATCAAACGAACGGGAATTGATTAGGAGTCCCCATATGTTTGCTTCAAAAGCAATTTTGTAAAAAGCAAATGTGTTTGCTGAAAAAGCAAGCAAAAACAATACGGGGTTGAATACTTCAAAGGAAGATAGTTTTAGAAAAAGGGATCCAGCTTATTATCTAGTACGTACATTGTTAGCTGTTGTTGTCCTTTTGCTTTATCATCGGGTTCAATACGATGGTGCGCAAATAAATCGCATGCTAAACAACATGTTAGATGATCACAAATGGGGGAAAGCGAGGAAACTCGAAGCAAACCCTCAGAATCCCTAAAATATTATGTGTTCATTGGAAAGTGCATCGACGACAAAGACGCTCCAAAACATACGAGCATCATCATCCGACTCCGGCAAAAACACACCACACCCAAATAAAGTCTTATGATGCGCGGTGATGCCTCAACCAATGGCGACAAGACACATTGCACATCCCTCAAGCCGACCCTCAACCAATGGCGACAAGACACATTGCACATCCCTCAAGCCGACGTACGAGGCAAAATGGGTACGTGATTTTGACACAACATGTCACGTCGCATGCTCCTCTACTTGGCTTGTGAAGCAAAGTGCATGCACCAATGATAGTGAGGCACTTCTCGTCGTCCACCAATCCCGGTCAACACATCACCTACTAGCTCGCCTATCCCACGTCGAAACTTCTCAACAATCTGGCCCATCTTGACGCCTATAAATTTTAGAAGATGGTGAAGAAAGTAAGGGTCGAAAAAATATCTCTAGCTCAAAACAAACCTTTGTTAAAGTAGATAGGTCGTGTTGAAACACACTAAAATATCACCCTACTTACGAGAGGGGATTCCAAATGGGCTCTAATTTGTTGTCTTATAGATGTGTTCCTTAGTGCGTAACTGTAACTAGGATGGGAGATAAAAGAGAGTTTAGGAATGCGTATAATCTTGTAAAGCGCGTATAATCTTGAAACAATTTTAATCTTTGGTAGTATCAATTTTTTTTTATTCCTCAAGATATAGCTTTTAGCTTGAGCTTCCAATCTAAGACAATAAAAAACGTTGAAATTGAATGTATATTTCAAACATGATCTAGTTGAAGAAAACAAAAGCAAAGAGACAATACATGAACCAAAACTCTGCACTTATTTGACACTAGCTTACAAATTGTGTAGTACTATTACCCTAATCTTCCCATAAGACCTGTGATTTGTTTGGAAATGCACATTTCTCCCTGTGCATTTCAATTATACAATAAAAACCATACTTCCCGTGACTGTTGACCCGTGCAAAAAAGTTGACCACCAAAACCCCTCTTTTTCCTCTGAAGAATCCAAAAATTAGCAGACACATCTCCTCTTTTTGTTTTCGCATAATAAAATACCCATGATGACCCAACTTTTTTTATTGTAAAAAAACTACCCTTCACATTCCTACCAGGCTACCACGACCCCTGACACGCCAAGAGGCAAAAGCCTAGGATTTAACCCAACCCACTATAGCCTAACACTCTAACAGCTAGGATTTGTCCATTTAGGGCATTTTTGACACAATTTATATTATGGGACATTTTTATCATCATTCAATTATTTTTATCATATCTTACTTTTTTTTGATGCGGAATGAGATTAGGAGGGATTCCTTTATAAGTGGGTTGTCCAAGGACATTCTTGATTCTTGAAGATGAGTTCTTGAAGATACCCATGAGTTGTACTTGTATGGTTTAGGGTATTTGGTTCATGGACAAATTTAGCGATGCAATCAACCTCAAAGCTGGTCACTCTAAAAACATAGGAATCTAACAATTCAATAACAGCCTACAATCATTTCAATCTCATAAGGGCAACTCCAAATGTCATTAATGATATTAATTGAGCAAAAATGGGTTGTTTCAGACTTTTTCCATTTTTCAAAATAAGCCGTTTTCATGTCATTTTTGATAATGTAGTCAATTGTGGTTTTTCTTGATAGAACTTTAGACTCATCAAGGTTTAATTTATTGTCATGTCTTTGGTCGTTTTCGATCTTGTGATGATTTTTTTGTAGGTATAAATTTATTTAGGGTATTCCTTTTTTAGTGCTAATCCAATTTCTTTGTTGGTTTAGAATAAACCCAGTCTTTAATTGTATCTTTTTCATATGATTTTTTATTTTTACTTTTGACGGATCAAATCTTTCTAAGCATTCTGAGAGAGAAATGTGATGACCAATAAATTGTAACGGATAAGCATCTTGTTTTGAAAAGATTTGTTATTTTTATTTATTTAGTGAGTTAAATTTTTTTTTCTAAGGGTTTAGACATTTTCTTTTAGGGTTTTAGTTTCCAAAATCGGTATGATTATCCTTAAGGACATAGGTTAGAAAGACCGAAATTGTAAAATCGGTCCCTTATTTTCTAGAGTAATAAACATCATTCAGATCCATTCAAGAATTCTAAATTATTCTCTATAAAGATAATCTAAACTCACCTCATACTTTAGGCGCCACATACAATTCTTACCTTATCAAAACAATAAAATACTACTATGGTAGTACTATATAGACCGATGTACATACACTATACATATACAACATTTCGTGAACGAAAAGACCTAACATATACAAAAAGGAAAAAGAAAGAAAGATGAAAATATATATTATTTTTATACAAATAAAGCCAAACGGCCCCCATCTTCCAACTAGCAAACACTTACATGTGAATTCCTCTCACTCAGAAAACTGCAACACACACTCCACTGAATCTCTATATAAGCTCCTAAACAACCACCTTCTTGCACTCCAAAAAAGAAGCCCGGCCCGGATTCCAACATGGCATTCGGGTTCAAATCGCTTCTCATCTCTCTCTTTCTTGCTTATGCCGTGTTTGGCGCCCTGCATTCTGCAGAATCAGCACGCCCGAAACACAAGAAGAACCGAGCTCCCAAACATGGCGGGTCTTCTAAGGGTAGAAAGATGACGGGTAATTGTGATTTGTTCCAGGGTAAATGGGTTTTCGATGATTCTGTGTCTCCATCTTATAACTTCTCAAGTTGTCCGTTTAATAACCCGGAATTTGACTGCCTCAAATTCGGGCGACCCGATAAGCAGTTCCTCAAGTACTCGTGGGTACCCGATTCTTGTGACCTCCCCAGGTGAGTTTGCTTAATCCTTTGTTGATTACTTCATCTCGTTTTGACAATGAAATTTTGATAATTTTATGTTTACTTCATCTCATTTGTTAAGAGTGGTAAATGCTTAATAAATTAAATTATAATACTGAGAAAATTTCTAAAAAATTGAGCATAATTAGCATTTTTAAAAGATAGGACACCAATTATTTTAGATTGGAGGTATTACTGTTTTTTATTTGTTTGCAAAATTGTAGTATCAGTTGTGTGATTTTTCCGTTTAATCCGGGTTTTATTGCCAAAACAAAGCTTGTGATACATTCATGAAAGTACGTTTTTGTTGTATTGAATAAAATCAGCTTTACCTTTTTATTTTTGCACAAAAAGCTGAATTGTGATACTATATGAAACATTGTAAATACTTATTAGCAACATGAAAACGTACTAATTTGTTAAGCAAAGTCACTTTTTCTCCTTTTTCTTTCTACTTAATGCCGTGGATCATCATTATTCTTTTGACCATCATTATCACCATTATTGTTCATTCAGGAAAATCATAGTAACTGATTGTTAACTGGATCACAAAACCCCCCTATTAAATGTATTTTTGCTAAATCTCACCTAAACCCATTTATGTCACGAGGAATTAATTCGGTTAGAGAATATTTGCACATGACTTATGATGTTTCCTCAAATGGGTGTATTTTTTTATTAAAAAAAATTCTTACTCTTCATTTAAAAAATAAAATATTACTAGTAGTAATTTTTTTTGGTGACTCGGTAAAAAGGTTTGATGGAATGAAGTTGCTACAACTATGGAGAGGGAAGAAGATAATGTTCGTGGGCGACTCACTGAGTCTGAATCAGTTCAACTCACTGGGTTGCATGATTTACGCGTCGGTGCCACAGGCCAAGTACACATACACAAGAACCAGCCTCGTATATTCAATCAACTTTCTGGTCAGTATTCTGATCTGCTTTTTATTTTGCTTTCGGTTCTTCTTGAAATGCATCATTTTATTTTGTCTGTGTTTTTTGTTGCTTTGTGTGTTGTATTTGTATATATGCCACTATTTATAATTTAAATTAATTGTGATATTTTGGAGTGAAATGAGTGCCCTTCTCCTTCTCTCTGCCATCTCCTCTTAATTCCTCCACCATCTATTCTAGCTTTATTCTAGGAGGAATATCTAATTGAAAATTCAAGATCTAGATTCTAATAATTCTCTATACACCTTGCAAATCATGTGTTCCTTCAATTAGTGTTGAGTAGTTTTCGTGTTTAGTCTTCAATTAGTGTCGAAATATGGAGTTTTTGGGTGTTTTAACAATTTTTTAAATGTGTGCGAATTAATTGGATTCAAAATTTATAATTATTTATTGGGAAGAAATTTAGTAATTCATATGCTAATTAATAGAATAATTGAATGGAAACTAATACGGATTTTCTAGTCCATTTTTTATAGTTAAATGCAATATAACTTGTCCAACATATATACCCTTGAGCTACTCCTCCTATTGTCAATTGGTTTTAGGATGGAACCTCACGGGCTTATGTGTTGGGCCGAACGCGCTTATGCGCATGAACCGACGTGTGTACCCCCACGTCACATTGGCCCGCCGGAATTCAACAATTTATTTTATACTTCATCCGTTTGAAAATACTTGTCATTTTAGTCTATTTTTTGTTAAAAAAATATGTATCATTTAACATATTTTACCATACCTTTTTCAGATATTATCTTCATTAATTAAAAATAATTACATAAATATATAATAGAAGAGGAAAACTATTCACAAGATTATAGGTATTTAAATCAAACATCTATCTTCTTATTTTTTAAGACAATTTTTAAAATGACATATATTCCTGATCAGAGGGAGAACTCTATTTACTTTGATTGGTGGAAAGTGAATAAAAAAAATTAATAATTATATTTTGAAAAAATAATAAAAAAAATCATTTTATCTAGAGAAGGTAGCAACAACTCGCTAAACCCAACCTAAGGTAGATAGGCAGGTTGAGAATGTGTTGAGTCGGTAGTTGAGTGAGGTAGATAACGGGCATTAGCAACTCACAAAAAGTCCAACCCAAGGTAGATAGGTAGACTAGAGATGTGTCCATGGCGCACAATCGCGTTAGATCCAACACATAACATATGAAGTTTCATCCTAAAACCAATTGACAATAGAAAAAATAACGCAAAAATATGAATACTAGACTAATTTTTTTTTTTTTATAGATTTTAGATGTTAAATAAATTTTATTCCTAACAATTACATTATTGGACCAGAGGAATAGAGGATCTTGCTAGTTTTAGTCTTGCCCTGCATTTTATATATGTAAAGTGTCATACTAGTGTAGCCAGCTTATTCAATAAAATTATGTGCATAAATCTATTCAAGTATAATTGTATATAATTTTTCATAATTTTTGGGAATTTAGACAAGGGTGCCCCTACATAATGCATGTGTAGAAAACATGGAGGACAGCTAACAAGTTTAACTAGTGCACCCCTCTCCCACAAGCTACAGCTAATTAGTTAATTGATTTAAGACCTAAGATAATAATATATGAGATTTTGTAAGGTAGTTTGCATAATTTAAATATTAAAACACCTTGGCAAAATAATAGTAGAGGATTAGTATGTAGGGTTGAGCCTCCTTGATATTCAATTGAAATACTTTGTTATGCCCCATACAATTGTTGCAACTTTGTGCCATACATTGAAAAAAATGTCATTTTAGTTCATAAATAAAAAAAGTCAAATTTATATATATATATATATATATATATATATATAAATGATACATCTAGAAATTTTAAGCATTTTCTTAGTTGATTTTATATTTGAAAGTGTAAAAACTAAATCTATGAGCCACAAAATTCATAACAATAATGCAGCAAAGGTCATTTGACTTTGCAAGTGTGGTACAATGTACATTTCAAACAAAGTGGACTATTTCACGTACAATCATTCTTATATCAAAGTTGATTTAATCATTGTCTCCATGACATGAGTTTACAGGTTGTTGGACCCTTCACTCCATTATGCATTTGGTGGTGTAACGAACTCATCCACCTAACCTAATCATCAAACAAAACAAACAAAAAAAACTCTTATCAAATATCAATCCATTCATTCCATCAAGTAGATTAACAACAATAGAAAATGGCGCGCAATCGATTGTGTTACTTATGTTTATAATGGATGAATGGATGGATGGATGCAGGAATACGGAGTTAACATAATGTTGTATCACTCAACATACTTAGTAGATGTCGTGGGCGAAGCTGTTGGAGTTGTCCTGAAGCTCGACTCGATCCGAGCCGGAGATGCATGGAAAGACATGGACGTCCTCATTTTCAATTCTTGGCACTGGTGGACTCACCATGGCAAATCTCAGCCGTACGTTTTCGTTCTCGTCGCCATTGTCTTTGTTAGTTTCTTAATTCCTTCTTTGAATGTGATTAGTGATGAAAACAAGGCATTTTGGGGTTAATTTGCAGGTGGGATTACATGGAAGAAGGCTCCAAATTGTACAAGGATATGGACCGTTTGACTGCATTTTATAAGGGATTGTCAACATGGGCAAGATGGGCTGATCAGGCTGTTAATACTTCCAAGACCCAAGTCTTTTTTCAGGGCATCTCTCCAACCCATTATAAGTAAGTAAATCTACTCTAATTTATTGTGTGGCTTCATATATAAGAAGCCTGGATAGACCTAGGTCCGGTTCCACTGGAATCGGGAAACTGGCCGAAATCGGGACCGTATGGAACCGGAACCGCTGGTTCGGTTCCAGAGTGGTTAAGGTCCTGGATCCACCACCCTCGGAACCATGGAACGGGTGCCTTGGCCCATAATCGCGGTTTTACATCATGTATCTTTCCAGCAGGTGAAACCGTGATGGCAACTTTGGATAGTTTTTATTATTATTATGACCGGTTCTGGAACCGGAACCGTTAAATCGGCTAGGTTTTGGAACCGGCCCCAGGTCTAGTTTGGATTATCTACTATGAGATATGCTACAAATGTTGTTACATAACGTATAATACGAGTAATGTACGTTGTAGAAAAGCACATTATATGTTTTACTATAGCGTACAATACTAGTAGTATACGCTAGAAGACAATATCGATAACATATCTCGTAGCAAAGAATCTGGACTGTCATAAGAGTTGAAGCATATTAATTTTAACATAAGTTAGCAATAGCATGGTGCTCTAGATTCTGACAAATTCATCTAAAAGCAAACAGGACAGATAACATTAATAAGATACAGAGCCTGCAAGATATATATACACAAAACATTCATGGAAGATGTCACAATCAAACAATAGGCCCATTAACATTCCTCGGCTAAAAAGAACACACCAAAAGAAGGAAAAAAATCATCAACAAGACAATAATACATAACCAGCCAAGCCAGAACAACAGTCAAAATCATGCATTAAACAGAACCCTTTTGTATTTACATAAGAATGATTGAATTTCAAGCCACAATTCTTGAACATATGCATAAAGTGCAAAATACCCACATCTTCATTTCTAATGTTTGTTACACATATGAACCAGTGGACGAGAATGGAACGCGCCATTAACGAGTTGCAGCGGACAAGCTGATCCGCTATCCGGATCAACTTATCCTGCAGGAATTCCGCCGGAGGCACAAGTAGTGAAGAGAGTGTTGAGTGAGATGAAAACGACGCCGGTTTATCTTCTTGACATAACAACTCTTTCACAATTAAGAAAAGATTGTCATCCTTCGGCGTATAGTGGAGAACACGCAGGCACAGATTGTAGCCATTGGTGTCTTCCTGGATTGCCTGATACTTGGAATCAACTTCTATACGCAGCTTCAAATATGTGATGATTGATAGTTTGATTTGTCTTCTTTGTTTCTTTACAAAAGAAAGAGTTAGTTTAACAAATGGCTCATTTGTGTTTCTTAATGGTAGTTTTCTTGGGTGACTGGCTAGATAGGTGTGTTTTAAATTGAAGTTGGTGTTTCATACTTGTAAGATCATGTTGAAAGTGGCATGAGTCTTTGTAAAGTGATTGGCTGATTGCTTTTCTAAAGTTTAATAAGAAATGTTTTGGGTTGTGCTTTATAGAATCTAAAAAAGAGAGATTTGGTGGGCAAACAACCATTGTTTTCTTTCATTTATGCCAATTAGCATTGGATTACAATGCTTACAAAAAGATGTTAGAGCTAGGGAGCAAACCAAGAAAATTAAAAGATTCTCAACACGTACATAATCACAATGGAAGACAGTGGAGCTCAAAATTTGAGTTGAAATATGTATATATGTAATGTATAAGTTCAGCTGATCATAAAGGCATATAAACGATGAATCCCACGCCATTTGTTAAATAAACGTTTATGTAACCAGGGATTGAAAATATGAACACTTTTCAAACATGGAATTGTTAACTAGTGTTACAAAATAAACTTTTCCACATGGAAAACACGAGATTAAAATGTCTATTATATAAACTTTTAGGAAACTCTTTCCATTGTTAATTGGTTTTAAGATGGAACGCATTAGGCTTAAGTGCTAGGCATATATATATGTGTGTGTGTGCACGAACGAACATTCCCTCTGTTAATATTTGTCGATCGGACTTTATCAACTATTGCATATTCAAAAGCATATAAAGAACACATGATACCTATCAATCTCCATAACATAAGAAAATACAGGCTTCCACCGTCAATGTTCTAAAAACGCTAGGCGGCCTACACGAGCATCTAGACGGACTAGATGGTCTGCTAGACGGGCTGGAAGGCTAGGCATGTTAGGACCTTCCGACGTCTAAACGGGACCTAGACGAAACTAGGCGGGAATTTTTAGAACAATGTCCACCGTAGATAAACATTAGTATGAACTCTATTATGCCAAAAGGCAGAACCAAATCAATCAATGAGAATCTATCATTGCATGGTTAGAATGATCGATGACTTTCATGTGTGCTCTTCGCACTACTAGATAATCCATAGTGCTAAACTAAAAAACAGTTGATTGTCAAATTCTATTTTGCAGACAAATTTTGGTGCCAAACACATACGTATGGCATAAAAGTGATTATAAGTTAGTTACATAATTGCCAAATACTTTTTAAGCTGCCTTCATACATCTAATTAAACAGCCACAAGATAATACTATAAGATTTCTGTTTCGATTCTCATGAGTAGTGGCTTTGACTAACAAAACAAGAATCCGTTAAATCCGTTAAATCCTCAAATCCGTTAAATCCGGGCTGGAAGGCAATTAGGACTTAGGAGGTTACTTCTTACTTGCAATTTTCAGCAGTACGTGTAGAATCCGTTAAATCCTCAAAACAAGAAGGAATTTTCATTCAAAATTCAAAGGCAAAAGAGATGCATCGTACAAGTAATAAGTGCTTTCGTCATTAAACATTAATTACGTGTTTTCATAAGTGTAAAATGCTAATGCAAGTTAATTAGTTAGTTAATGATGCTGTCAAGAATTAACGCAAGAAACTAACTAATCAAATGTTTCGTCACACTTGACCAACAATAGTTGAGAGCATTTGACAAGGAATCTAGTTCCCAATTAAAAATTAAAAACAAAAATTTGAAAATATATTTTGTACAACTATATCTGTTCGGCGCTTCAAACCTGATACGAATTGATGTTGATGCTGATTTAATGGTTGAGGCTGATTTTACAAGTTAATTTTAGGAGTCGAAATTATTAGCTTATTTTTGTGAAAATTTATGTAAATGTTCGGTAGATTAAATTGATCGAGACTGATTTTATAAAAGATGGATGCAAAATAAGAGAAGGTTAATTTTTAAATCTTTCAAAATTAAATTAGTGAAGGGCAATTGAAAGAAATAAATTCCATAAGGCTAGATAAAGCTGAGAGGGGTAGATTAAATTTTGGGTGAAATATAAACTACCATCAACTCTCATAAGCTATAATAATCATCATCAACTCTCACTACCGAACAGATAATAACGACTTTTTTTTTTACCATAAGCTTGAATAAAGTTGTATAAGGTTAAAATAAGGCCCGCCAAAGGACCCTATATATTTAGTATTTATTTTGCATTCAGCGTTTCTAAAATTCACACATACACCGAACTAACTCTTACTAATTGTAATTAGGTACCTCAAAGAAGGGTTCCAAATATTGAAGCTAGCTTGTAGCTAGATGGGTAGCACGACTTAATCGACGTGCACCAAAGTATCAAGTCAATACTGAGTATTATATAATCCTGATCTACATAGTTATGATCAATTAAAGTATACATGAGGATTAATTTAAATTATCTCAAACGTACAAGCTGTATACTTGTTTTCTGTAATTTGAAAAAGAAACATCAAAGAAGTTGTGTTTTAAACCAAATATTAAACGAAACCGGAAAAAAAAAATACAAATTGCATCAAGGAATATTTCATTCATATGAGCAAGAAAAAAAAGGAATAATTCATACTTTATTTTCTTTGATAAAATAGTAAATCCAAAAATCCAAATTAACATATACATTGAAAGATAAATAATTATACTTTTTAGACAATTAATTATTATTCTTTCATGAGAAATTGTTGGAGAACTCCCCCATTAAATTTTTGGGTTAAAAGGTTGATTTCGATCTTATATACGAAATGGTAAAAATCTCTGACATGTCGCCCGTTTATTTCGATATCGGAGTTCTAAAAATCTTGTCTAAGGCGCAGGAAGGTCCCAGCTCGTACAGCTCGGTGCTTCTAGGACCGCCAATCATTCAATTAGGCGCATTGATGGTATCAAAGAAGGTTTGATCCGGGTCCGATTTTCCTGGTAAAAAATATGTATATCTCTAAAAGAGAATGAGATGCTAATGACCCATTTAGAAAAAAAAAAAAGGGCTAGCATTTATAAACTAGACCTGTAAAAAAGTGGTTTAAGTGCTAATTAGCTATGCTAGTCACCACTTGAAGGAGCGTGTTGAAAAACTTCTCACATCGAGATTCAAGGACAAAAAAACACTTAACACGCATAATTAAGGAAAGATAAATCTCAATCTTTCTTCCAAAAAAAGATAAATCTCTATTCATTAACTTAAGCATTTGGATTAGAAAATATATATTCCAACCTTATATATAAAATGGTAAAAATCTCATACGAGAGAGATAAGAAAAAAAAAAGTGCTAAACTAAAAGAGAAAGTCTCCTCTCCTTCGACCAAAAAAAAAGAGAACGTCTAACCTTTTTTTCATACCAAACTAAGGTCAAACTGTGGTCCAATTATCATCAGTCAAATGTAAATTGTTCTCTTCCAAAACGTACGGTCTTTTAAGTTTCCGTGTTAATTTTAAGGTTATACACAAAAACTCAAGATTAGGACGCATTCCACCGAAGCCCTACTTAATTAATCATCCTTATATATGTACTCCAAGCTAGACAGATTTTATATAACACACTAACACACATATCCTACCATAAAATCACTTTCATTTATCAAAAATCAAATTCTCTTATCATCATTAAAGAGCACTCCGATCCGATTGATCAATCAACAACAAAAACATGCTTTCTTGTTTCTTTCCTTGCATACCCCTACAAGATGAAAAAGAGGAGGACAACAACAATCCCAACAAAGAGCCATTGATCATCAACGTCATCAAACAACACTCATCCTCCTCCATCCACAGATGGCGGCTCCTCGCCGGCGAGGACCACTGGAGATCCCTCCTCCGCCCGCTCGACATCGAGCTCCGGCGCCACCTCATCCACTACGGCGAGATGGCGCAAGCCACCAACGACGCCTTCAACCGCGACGCCCACTCCAAGTACGCGGGCAAGAGCCGCTACTCCAAGGAGCGGTTCTTTCAATCCGTCGGGCTGGACCACAGGAACAGGCCGTACAAGTACGAGGTGACCCGGTTCGTTTACGCCACGTCGGATCTCGACGGGATCCCCGAGGGCCTGATCGTGGTCCCGGTGTCGAGGGAGGGCCCGCACTCCCCCAGGGAGACGAATTGGATGGGGTACGTGGCGGTGGCGGAGGACGAGTCGGTGGCGAAGCTGGGGAGGAGGGACGTGGTGGTGGCGTGGCGGGGCTCGGTGCAGGCGCTGGAGTGGATTAGTGACTTCATGGTGGATTTGGTGGCGGCGCCGGAGGTGGTAGGGCAGACGGAGGAGGAGGTGGTGCATCATGGGTTTCATTCGATTTATACTTCTGTGAATCCGAACTCTGAGTTGGGCAAGACTAGCGCCAGAGAACAGGTAATTGAGGTTTAGAAGTTAGAATTGAATCCGTATATTGGTATATAGTTAAATTTTGGTGGGCCGGACTAGTCAGGGACTTTTTTTTAACCATTTTTACATATAAAATCGGGATTGACCTTTTGACTCTAAAGCTTAGGGCTTGTTTCACTTGTAAGTAGAAAGGACTTTTTGAGTGAAAATTGATTTTTAATGTCTTGAAAAACGTAAAAAGTAGAGAGAGTTGCACGGATTTTAAAAATATTAAAAATAGTTTTTGGGTGAAAAATAATTTTGAGTAACAAGTGAAACACAAGTCAATAGGTAGGGGGTTATATACCCCATCCCATGTGAGATATCAATACGCTTATACGCTCCTACATTTAGCCTAGTTAGCATTTCGAATATTTTTTTCCCAACGAGTTTAGACTCACAATCTCTTTATTATAGTTAGCCTACATTTTTTAATAGGTCATTAATGTCTCAATCTCTTTTAGTTATACACCGAAACTATTTTTTTTTTTTTTCGAAACACCGAAACTATTTTTCACATAATTCATTAGTGTCACAATCTCTTTTCAGCCATACACTCAACTTAGGAAAATAGACCTGGACCGAACCAGCTCCAATATCATCTCAATTCTTCGATGTGGGATTACTACATATATTAAAGTACCTATCATTAATTAATAAAGAGTACAAATAAATCCGGAATATGAATATATGATGCTTCATTTGCACGATCATTTTTTGAGTTGAATAAAAAAATTCACTAATTTAAGTTGCTTCAGATTCTAAAATTGTACTATATATAATTGAGAAATGATCGGTTTTGATAGTGATGTTATGATTTCTTTTTTGTATGAACAACATACTATAAGTCATAGTAGTGACAATTAGGTAAAATTGTGGTGTGTAAAAATCTCCATACTCTGTAGATCGATATTAAACAAACAAACACGTAAAAAAATGCATCATCTAATAGCTCATATGCTGTATATATACAAGCGGTTTCCGCGGTTGCGTGCTTAGGAGTAGGAGAATGTAATTAGGCAATTAATGGATATTGATTAAAACATTCTTCAATGAGGAATTTTAGTACGAAATATTAAAATCCATAAGTCCCGGAGACTAGAATAAAATTTTCGATCTTTGGAATAGAGAAATGAATATTTTAAGTTAAGCTAATCCATAACCAATCGAACTCGTAATATTCAATAACGATACAAGTCAAATAAATTCAATCATGCATGCCACTAGCTTTGTTCGATCAAGCAATATAATTGAACACGGTTTCACTAATTTCTCATGCATGATTAACATAATTGTCAAACTTAATAGCGTACTAAAAGAATTAACGACTACATTTCTATAATCCAGTTAATTCAATTATAAAAATATATATTTTTTCAAAGGTGTTAGAAGAAATCAAGAGGCTTGTGGAACTCTACAAGGACGAAGAAATAAGCATAACGGTAACCGGGCACAGCCTCGGCGCCGCCCTCGCAACCCTCAACGCCGTCGACATCGTATCCAACAACCTCAACCTCCGGCCCCACCACGACACCGCCGTCCCCTTCCCGGTGACAGCCATGCTCTTCGGCTGCCCCCGGGTGGGCAACTCCACCTTCAAGAAAACCTTCTCGGATCTCGAGCGCGAGGGCAACCTCCGCGTCCTGCGCGTGGTGAACGCGCCGGACGTGGTCCCCACGCTGCCGCCGATCGGGTACGAGGAGGTCGGGGAGGAGGTCGTGGTCGACACGCGCAACTCCAAGTACTTGAAATCGACGGGGCTGCTGAGCTTCAAGCATTGGCATAACTTGGAGGTGTACCTGCACGGCGTCGCGGGGAATCAAAGCGGGCGGTGGTGGCGGCGGAGGTTCGGGCTGGTGGTGGAGAGGGACGTGGCGCTTGTTAACAAGACGATGGGGAATTTGAAGGAGGAGTATCACGTGCCGGAGGCGTGGTGGGTGGAGGAGAATAAGGGCATGGTTCAGAGGGAGGATGGGTCTTGGGTTGCTGTTGGAGATGATGAGGGTGAGGAGGAGAAGGGTAGTTTTGGTATTCATCATCATCTTCATGACCATCATCATTAGTTATGTTTGATTTGGTATTGTATAATTAATTTGGTGTGTTTTGGGTTAATATTATTCTCTACGTAATGTTCTAAAAATGTACTTGTGGATGTTTGATTATTCGTTTTTTGTTGAGCCTTTTAGGCATATGTTCTCTCAAAAGTCAAACCATTGATCGGTGTTACATTTTGTTGATCATTTTGTAATGTATAAATTCTCATATATATGTTGCAAGCTGGATTTAGCTAGGGTTGATTAATTAGTATGGTTTCATATACAAGTAGCACTTCAATTTGGCAAGTTATAAATTTTTTTTTTTAAAAAAGTCATATCAAACAAATTTGATAGATCGAGAGGCTAAAAAACTTGACAATAGGATTAATCGATACGAGAAAACACGAATAAGTTGAAAAAATAGGTAAAAACAACGCACAACCAAAAATCTTAGAGCGAAAACAAAATCGCATTGATACGTAGAACAACTAGTGCAGTGTGCCAAGACGTTAATTGAAAAAATGTACAAGACAAAGTCCTGAAGAACGACTATGGCACCTTAAAAGCCAATTAAGTTGGGCAATTGATTATTGGGTTCGTATTGGAATATCCATCCCACATCGGAAATCTAAAAATAAATAAGCCAATATAAATATCCCTGAGTTACTCCTCCTATTGCCAATTGGTTTTAGAATGAACCCCACTAGGCTTACATATGCACGCCGTATCCTGTACCCATTGTCTGCGGAGGAGTATTGAAATACCCATCACACATCAGAAATCTAAAGAAAAATAAAGCTTATGCACCTACGTGGCCATGAAATTTCATAGGGTGGCAATTTCATGGTGGCCCATGAAATTTCACCGTTCGACTAATGTGTATCTGTCGACTATGGACACACATTAATAATTAAGTTTTGGTTTCAACCAAAAAAAAAATAATTAAGTTTTGGACAACAACAAATTCTTGTTACAACAAATTGCAAAGCACGTTTGCCATTCACAGCCTGCCAACTTGCTTATTAAAGCTCTTGAGCAACACCAATTCTATTTTTTGCTTGACAAATTGATTCTTCGGAATCCTTATTCTCCAATTTAAAGATAGTAAAAGAGATCTTATTTTAGTAAATATTGTAATCATGTGTATCTTTTATTTCCTCATCTTCTTAGGAGTTAATCTTATCTTTTAGATATAATTTTGTATACGAACTCTCTTCTCTTCAATAGAAAAGTTAAATCATTATTCCTTTGCTGTAATTATGTAAATCTCTTTAGAGTTTAGAGTCCTAATTAACTTCTAAAACGACCATATCCGTGCACTAATCTATATTGACCAAAAACTTCTAAAACCACCATATATGCGTGCACTAACCTATTATTGACCTCCTTTCAAAAAAATAAAAAACCTAATATTGACCTTTCGACAAAAAAATAATCTATTATTGACCAAAAACAGTCTAGTAGTACTTTCTTAATTTCCACGAAATAAGAACCCAAAATTTCCCTAACTAAACATGCACGATACTTGCTTAACTTCTTTTCTTTTCTTTGCACTTATCTCCTCTAGAGCTCATGTTCCTTTCATAAGACAAACAAATAAAGAAAACGCTAAAAAGAATTATTGAAAATACAATCTGTATCCCATGTCTGATAAAGAAAAACTGTCTGACATATATATTTTTGGATTACTCCTCCTATTGCCAATTGATTTTAGGATGAAACTCCATGAGCTTATGTGCTAGGCCCGTCTGCGCGTGTGTGCGCTCAATCCAACATGTCCCTGATATTTCCTCATGGTATCAGAGCGGTTCGGTCCTTCACCGCATTAGTCTAATTTCCGGCCGCCCTTCTTTCGTGCCGCCGCAACAGTTTAATTTCCAGCCACCTCTCAGTCGCCCTTGAATTGTCTAGCATATATATCCTTGGGTTACTTTTCCTATTGCCAATAAAAATTTATATATTTTAATTCAACTTTATATATAAGGTTGTATGATATATATTTTAATTCAAGTTAAATGAGCAAGAAAACTTTATCAAATCCTAGAAAAAATGTTATCTCCTTAATTATTTTTAAAAGTAAAGAATACTTTAGGTAAGGCATTATTTCACTTTTCAACTAAAATAATTTTCTCTCCACAATCAATATATATCTTCTAAACCTGTTGCACTTTTGGGCAGATTCGTCATTACAAATTTATATCCAAGCCACCCTATTTTTAATAATGTTTTTTTAATCAATTATATATTATGTAATTCAATCACCTTATGAAATTTCCAATTTTATACACTCATCTTATTTAATAATATTTTTTATCAATTTAAGATTGGATAAACTTTTATCTCTACTCATTATTTTTATTTTTGTTCATGTTCATTATATTATAATATGTAATTATCATCTATCTATATAATAATAATATATATGTAATTTAGTCACTTTATTTATAACAATATTTTATATTATAATACTACTACTCTATCTATATATGCGACTCTATGTACACATCAATTTTTTATTTATATAATTTTTCTCATCCATACATATCGTACATGTAATTTTATATACATACTATATAATTTAGTCATGTAGTTATTTTTCTAAAATTTGTCCTAATTTTATTTTTGATCCATAGATAGTTTTTATATATGACAATTAATTTCCTATCCATAAAAAATTTAGTCACGTAGATGTTTTTAAAATTTGCCTTAGTGTAATTTTTTTATTCATATATATGACACTTTATTTAATTAAATGAGATTGGATAAAAAATTTGACTCTACCCAATATTTTTATCTTTATTCATGTGCATTATATTATAATATTTAATTATCTTATATCCATATAGTAAAAATAAAATATACTATATAAGAATTTATATATTTTTTTAATTTACAATGAGATTGGATAACTTTTTATCTCTACCATTCTTTTTATCTTTGTTCATGTTCATTATATTGTAATATTTAATTATCTTCTATCCATATGATACAGATAAAATATACTACATAATTGATCGTATGGTTATTTTTTCACGATTACGGCTTGTACGTACAACATTTATAAAAATTATACTATATGGATAACGAAATTTGCAAAAAATATAATTAAAATTGATCAATTTTAACGATTACGATTTGTCCTACATATATTAACTTTATCTTGAATTTTTTTTTCATTATATTCTAATATTTAATGATCAAATTGGTATGATTATCAATTTGAAAATTTGGTACGAGTTTTCATTATTTTTATCTCTGCACATGTTTTTTATATTGTAAATGATAGTTTTTTTTTATGTTGTAGATTAATTTTTTATTCACAAATATGACAACTTTTTAAATTTTCTATGCATAAGCATGATGATTTTTTATACCATTTTTATATTGATAAGTATGACAAGTTTTAATTAATATCAGTATAGAAATGTTATATTTTACAATATATTAATTTTTATTCATAAGCATGTTGATTTTTTATATTACGGATACATTAATAAATAAATAAAAAATTATTGATCCCTTAATGTTAAACCAGTTAATTGGGTTAGTTCATTCAGGTTTAGGCTCGGGTATTTCACGTTTGGTTGAGTACAAGTTCATGTGATTAGAATTTATGGGTTGATTCGGTGAATACATTGCGGTTTTTGTGCGGATTTGGGTCAACCCAATGAGTTAAGAACGTCAACTTTCTTATGTTTATTACATAAATATTATAAATAATATTTTTAAGAATAAAATAATATTTGTATTCATTTTATAATAAAAGATAATATTATAATTAACTTAAATATTTATAATATTATTTATTATATAAATTATAATACCTACATTATAATTTTTATTTTTAAAAGTCCCCGGGCAAGGCCCGGGTCATCAACTAGTTAAACTTTAAACCTCTTGAAAGTCGTGTATAAACTTGGCCTAATTAAATCCGAAAGCAGGATAATTTTTTTGTTCGGAATATAAGTTAATTGATAATGATATTTATAACATAAAACACATTATAAGAAGGTAATTCTTATAAGAATATTTTATTTGGAAACTAAATCCTACAAAAATCCTATAAATAATCTTAAAAAATTACAATTAACCAAAATTTTGTAATTGAAATCGCACATTATTATAAAATCGAATTGATAATTGACTCAAATTCAAAATGATTTTTTTGGTGGTCGGATCGAATCCAAAATGATGAGACTCGTGCTTGAGAAGGTTTTGTATTTTCCTTTCCCATAAGTAAGAAACTTTTGAATGAGGTAAAACCAAAAAGGTCATCACTATTACATACCCTAGCTTATATAGTATGTATACAATATAGACGCCAACATACTGTGATGAAATACTTGCTTTCTTAATCGGCAAAAATTGTCACATGCAAAACACTAGGCATTTTACGTTTGATTTATATCAATTCCGTAGCTTCTCAAACTATCAAATGTTTGGCGACATCGTCATCTTTAACCACCTCTATGTTCTTCTCGGTCATTTTTCTTTATTTGTTGTTAAAGTCTGATGGGCTAATATGGACACGGGTCCACAGTCCATACATTCGTTCAAACATATATATGCACGTTAAGTCTAACACATAAGTCGGTGAGGTTCCATCGATCTTAAAATCAGTTGGCAATTAATATGAGGATAAACTCAAAAGCACATATACTTTGTTTTATCAAATTTCCGATGTGGAGAGAGTCTGATTTTCATATGTCCTCTCAAGTGCAATTAATTTCTTGACCCCGCAATATGTCACTTACACTGGATATCATATCTTTCAGTTGGCTAGCCTATTAATAGACCAGAGATCGAGACCCAAACTAAATAGACTCTGATACCATGTCAAAATTTCGTAGGGCCATGGTAAGACGGATGGCGTGTCAAATTTTTAACATTCAAATATATAAGATCGGGGATTCGGGATCCATCTTTTAACCCAAATTATTTGTTGACGTGGGATCGGAATTGATTGGATTTTAACATACTACTATTCCACTTAGCTAGCTTCAAAGCAAAGACCTTGAGTTCGATCTGGTTTGGGCCGATCGAATTCCCAAGAAATTAACCACCCAAATGGCCACAGCCACACAAATTAGTTGCTTCTTTATGATGTTTTCAAAATGTACAATCTATGAATTAAACTAAGTTGTTGTTGTTTTGTTTATTTTATAAGCCACGTAGATACAATTACTTTCCTTTGAATTTTGTTTTAATTTTTCTAGAAGACTTTCCTTTGAATACTCCTCGATCAAGTTTCGACATCGATCGTCAATTTAGCGGTAGATTTTTAATTATGGAAGATAGATGTATTGTATATCTATATCTGCCAAATTTGAGCATATACATGGGACGTGTAAGTATGTGACTCTGACGAGACGTATAAAATGAGATAGACCTACATATATACGGAGTACAAGCTTGATCAACAATATACATAATGCTTATCTAGCCAATTAGGAGCAATTAAATAATTTGGCTACAGAGAAAGTTCATAAATTTATAACATCTAGTCAATTACTTCGTTCAAAATCCGCTAAATATATTAATGTACATATTAAGCCTATATATCGGACTTGTATAGCTAGTATTTAATCGCATCGATCAAATTCGACTCTCGTAGTTGGGCAGTGCCCTTCACAAAAAAAAATTGGTATCGGTCAAATTAAGAATGGAAAAAATATTATGTTTATAAGTTACAATCAATTTGTTGTATTTAGAACTATTCGTATACAATCAATTTCACTTTGATTAGGGCTCTAGTTTGATGGTTTTTTAGGCTTTTTAAGAATTTTAAAATCTGCAGTCTGGCGGTTTGCGTATAAACCTTTTGGTGTTGTGCCAAGGACTTTTCGAGTTCATTTGTCGTGGTTTTCCACGAATCCAGATTGAAGATAATAATTTGCAACTGGTCAATACCGTTCTTGTATGGTGACTGGCGTTGCCCATGAGAAATTGAGCTGTTACGTTCGGACATCCACTGCTTGTTTTTTCGGTTCTAGGATTAGATTATTTCTCATGTCTTTCGTTAGTGCAATTTTGTGGTAGAATTTATCGTTGGATCCTTCAGACGTATCTCCTCTATTCCGCTTGCAATTGACTCGGGTTTACTTACCCTTATTCGACAGGATGCTCTAGGGCGACCACTAGCTTGTTAGTGGCCACCCTAATCTCTTTCCTAATAAAAAAAGATAAACCTTTTGGTGTTTTTGTTTAGCAAGTTTGGTCAATATGTTTTGATCGAGTTTCCACCAAAAAAAATATGTTTTGATCGAGTGTGTTAGCGCTCACTTCTCCATATAGTTGAACTTGGGTTTGGGTTTCGAACCGAGTTGTTTGAGGCCAGGTCGTTTTTTGTGTTCCGTGACTTCTGAAGATGCTTCATCTCAATAGAGAAAACGTGAGTTGTCCTTTTTGCACATCTCGAGTTGGGTTGACCGTTTGTCGAGCGCTATTTTTAGTGCTTTAATTACTCACCCAGAACCTAAACTCATTGCTATTTTTTATGTTTGATTGTGTGTACTTATCGCTTGCTCTTTTTAGTTTGTTTTAATTTGTGTTTCTACATGGTAGGTCTGATCAATTGTCGCCTCGTACGATCTCTCGATTTATCAGACTTATGAGATTATCGAATTCTATCGAACTCTTATCTCCATTATATTAAAAAGAATGATTTATTTATATCTAAAAAGAATTAAGGTGGAATTCAACATAGAATTAATAGATGACGACTAAGAATGATGGAGACTCCTCTTTATACATATGCAAAATATACATTTGCCGTGGGTTTAAATGACAATGCGTACAAGCATCAAGTTTGGCTGCAAATTAGTTTTATGCATCATCATCGTCCACTTGAATCTCTTGCTGGTCGATCTCTTTGCCTTGATAACATTAATTATTGTTAGTAATACTTTTCATACTAATTTTACTTTGACAAGGTATTAATATACAATATAATTAAGTTGATAGAATAGAATCGTAGTAGCCGTTTGTATGGATACATATATTATCTTACAAATAACATGTATGCACATCCATCTGAATAATAAACTATTAATAGCATGATCTCAATCAATATTACTTGCTTTACAAGTACTTGAAATCTCAAATTTAGTAACCAATAAGGGCATGATAATTTCCCCAAGTTATTTGATCGAAGAGTTGGCATAACATTTGACTATTCTACCATTTCTCATTTTCAGTTTGATTCGATATTTATCTTGATTCTTGACAAGTTTAAAATATTGAACTTTTTTTGGAAAGTCTCTATATATAGTCTATTCCATAAATTTAAAAATACATATCATTTTAGAATTTATCTTAAAAATTAAGAAGTTATATAATTTAACTTAAATAGCCTCAATCTTGTTGAAATCTTTCCTTTTGTATTATATATTCCATCCGTTTAGTAAATTATATGATTTTTAGAAGATTTCTCTTGTTAAAAAAAATGATGTTCTAGGTATTTATGCACATATATTTCCGACTTTTACCTTCTAACAAAAATTTATGTAAAAGCAAAAAAATGAACACGTATTTAAGAAAGAATTGGATCTATATGTAAATTTGGAAGGAGACAAATCCTAAACCAAATTAGATCACGTAACTTAAATTTAAGTGAAAGAAAAAATGATAAAAAGAGTATTTAAGTCAAATTGTGTGGGTTTTAAATTTTTAAGATAAATCGTAAAATATCATGTTTTTCTGAACGAAGGGAGTATTTACGTAATTATTTTTAATTAATAAAGATAATATTGGAAAAGGTGTGGTAAAAGTATTGTTGAACAAAAAAATTAGGCTAAAATAACAAGTATTTCTGAACAAAGGAAATAATAATTTGACGAGTTGCCAAGATATATTTATTTGTTCAAATATTTTTCTTTTATGATTTTCGATATATCACCCAAAGGAGATTTTGTTTTGCCATATTTTTTCATAAGAACTTTATTTGTAAGGCACCATTAATCCATTGATACTTTTTTGGGTTTCTAAAGCCTATGCCCCTTTAGAATGAGTTTTAAAAATATGATCTTAAGTGTTAAGTCTTAACATAAAGACTTGATATTACATCTTTGTTCTAGCTAGATTAAAAGTCTGTTAATTTTATCTAATTCATTGTGAATGTGCGAGCGGAACATAAAAATTTACATGACTTGATATTACATCTTTGCATGTTGTTTATTAGAAAGTAGTATATATTAATGTAGTTACTATGAAAAGTGCCATTAATTACAGCCATTGGATCGAACGACTGACTTTTCATCACAAGCTAGCGCATTGATAATTAAAGATAGATAATGTAATTTTCTATTCTTATGTAACCAAATGACATTGTATATAAATATAGTAATTAGCTATAAAATCAATATTAATTGATGTTTGGCTAAAATTGTGATCGATCACCTAAATTAATTAATAAAGCAACGTACGTACTTATCGCTCTTTCATCTTAAGTAGCTCATCAAAATGACGAATAGAAAGGTAATTGACGTGTTCCCTTGGCAATAAATGTAAATTAAGTTTCAACCGTAATTTCTCTAACAATCCAAACTCAAAATCTCGAGTGTTTATATATAGTTATGGAGTTGTAGTTAACATGCATTCAACTTTTGTTAACCTTTTTTTTTTACAGAGAGAGAATATTAAGCTTGTGAATTGATATAAATTTGATCGTATGAGTGAGAAGACATAAGATACCTGACCGCTAACTAATACTGTACATTACTTGAATATATTGATGCATAATATTTAAAAAAAAATGAATGTACATAAATATACCAAGCCTATAGGATGATCGTCTTAACATAAATGCTAAGTTATACACTTAGTAATTATATATGTCTTTGGATTAGTTCACCGGCCTGAATTAATACAAGATTATATTCATATATAAGCAACATTATACAAGATTATATTCATCTTAATTAACGACCAAGCTATTGTTAAATTCCGGCGGGCCAATATGACGTGGGGTACACACGTCGATTCATGCATATAAGCGCGTTCGGCCCAACACACAAGCCCATGGGGTCCATCCTAAAACCAATTGACAATAGGAGGAGTAACCCATGAATTTATATTGTGTGCAAGTTTTATCATAAATTCCAACGTGGAATATTTTTTTTTAATCTCATCAGCTATATTCCTCTCCAACTAACACCCAAGCTATATACATGAACATGGTAACGCTAGGTCGAATTAATGCATGATTTACCAACTAAGAACAAAATACTATCATGATATATATCTCAGTCGCCAGGACTCAAAATATTCTTTTCAGCTTTTATAGAAAAAATTGAAATTTCTCCACCATTTATTTTATTGTGATATATATTGAGTAATAGCCTTTTACATTTCCTTTCTTTTTCTATTTTATTTTGAGGAAAAAGCAACATCCTTAAGCAAGCTACGTCAACAATCCTATCTATTTATACACTCTAGTACGACACACAAACAAACCACCAACAGATTCTATCTGCCTTTGCACGAATCAACGCATCACACCTCCATAAACAAACACTCTCTATATATATATCCTTACCAGAATTCCCATATATCATATATATATATCACACTTCAATTTCACATCAAAAAAAAAAAAATCAATTCAAAACCAATTTTAAGGCCAATTAATACAATGAAGTTCCCCTTATCTCACAACCACGCCAACATCGCCAGGAAATGGCGGGAGCTAAGCGGCGCCGGCAACTGGAAAGGCCTCCTGGACCCGCTCGACGACGATCTCCGGCGATACGTCATCCACTACGGGGAGCGGGCTCAGGCTACGTACGACGCCTTTGACCGCCAGAAGGAGTCAAAGTACGCCGGCAGCAGCCGCTTCTCTAAGAAAGACTTTTTCTCGAAGGTATGGGACGCATCTTCATGCTCATTAGCTTTTATACGATGCAGTTATTATTGTTACATAGCTGAATTTCGATTTCGGTTTTTGGTTGTTGATGTTGATGATGATGTTGATTTTTTGTCGAAGGTGTTCCTCGACAAGGGGCGGCCGTACAAGTACGAGGTGACGAGGTTCTTCTACGCCACCTCCGGGATCGACCTCCCCGACAGCATCATTCTCAAGTCGCTGTCGCGGGAGGCGTGGAGCAAGGAGAGCAACTGGATGGGATACGTGGCGGTGTCCGATGACGCCACGTCGAAGCTGTTGGGTCGCCGGGATGTGGTCGTGGCGTGGAGGGGTAGTGTCCAGGGGCTCGAGTGGGTCAACGATCTTCAATTTTTTTTGGTTCCGGCGAAGGGTATTTTGGGAAATGATGAGGAGAATCCGATGGTGCACCAGGGCTGGTACTCGGTTTATACGTCGGAGGATCGTAAATCGCCGTTTAACAAGAGGAGTGCCCGCGATCAGGTGCGTGATTTTGCTAATTAATCTGGTTTATATTGATGATTATTTTGCTAATTAATTAAGTTGTATAAATGGTTTCTACATTCATGGAAAAAGCTTTATTTTTTCTCCTAGCTTTTTTTCCCTAAAGAGGATTTAATAGACCGGTCAAATACATTAACACCTAGTTTATATAATGTCATGATCTTGGCTCTGAAATGGCATCTTAATTTATGCCATTATATGATATGCCTGCAGAGTTGAATAACGTAATTAATATTGTAGTGCAAGGGCTAGTTTTGATTTTCTTTTAGGATTTACACATACACCTTAGAAATAAATGTTTTGTTTGTCATGCCTCAAGCTATTTGGTTCCGCGGTTAAATCCTAAGGTAATACACCAATATCATTGTTTCGAATTTCATGGGCGATAGATCGTCAATTCTCATTCTTGGTGAATGCTCTAGTCAAACCCAAACAGTAATTTTATATAGCTCCACTTGAATTCATCGCTCATGTGTCCTTCCAAATATATTAATCCAATAGATTTAATAAAATTTATAACTTCAAATAGAATGATATCTTTGTTGATACATTAATTAGTAGAAATACAAAACAATTTGTATTGAATTGACAGTTCATTAAGATAAGGACGCTTTGTTTGATAATTAAGACAAAATCATAATAATTGAATTACTTTTATAGGGTTATTGCCTTTTAGATAAATAGAACTTACCCCTCGAAGCGATCAATTTATTTCATACTCTCTCCATTAAGGTATATTTGTCGTTTTAGAGTTTGTCATAAAAATTAAGAAAATTGTTTGAATTGACTTAAATATCCTCTATCTTGTTAAAAAATTTTACCTTATTTTGTATATTTATGTAAATATTTTTAATTAATAGGGATATTATTGAAAAAATGGGTTAAAATAAGGCTATGTTTGTTAAGTCACCGAAAAAACTAGTTGGAGTTGCAAAACAAGTTGAAGTTGTAAAACTAGCTATAAAAGTAGTTGAAGTTTCAAAAAAATATATAAACATTGTTTGGTAATGTTTAACTAGTTTATTGTAGTAATTGATAATTTTAAATTCTATTTTATAATAGGGTTATTCTTATTTAGGAAATAATTATTTTTTTTAATTCGAAAAACTACTAAAAACTAGTGCAAAAGCTTTAAAAACTAGCTTCTTCAAAAAACTAGTTTTACAACTAGTTGCTAGTTTTTTTGTGTCAAACAAATAGTGTTTATACGAGTTTTTGCAACTAGTTGGAAAACTCCAACTAGTTTTTGGTACCTAACAAACACACCCTAAGTCAAATGACAACTTTATTTGAACAAGAAAATCAAGCTAGAATGATAAGTTTACCTCAACGGAGGGAGTACGAGTTAGTTTCAACTTAGAAAATTTTAATATGTTCATGAGCTAATCTTTAGTTTTTTGTAATGAGATCAAAATAAATTTAGATATTTTATACTATAAAATAGATTTATGATCTTGTTTAACCAATCCTCGCACAAAATCCCTTTAATTAATACTCCCTTATAATCTGAACATTCCAAGCCCAATTAACAATCTCTTAATGAGACCGTAACAACCTTTTAATGAAAACTGTGAATTGAGCGGTGGTCCGCCCTTAGCATAAGACATATATAACATTTAATATTGGGGATGGGGTCAATATATAAATTAATACAAAGTCTAAACGATGAATTTTGGTATAAAAAAATTGATGAAAAAATATAAACTAATTGGTCTTGAAGTCTAAACTATGATTTTTTTTTTATTTTTGTTTGAGGTTGACTTCCTCCTATACATTAATCTCAACTTTGAAAATAGTGATGGACATGTTTGAGTTAATGAAATTAAAAAAAAAATGCTAGTCTCTATATAAATCCCACAAAAAATCATGAATAATGCTCTTACATACCCTAGAGTTAATTAAAAACCGAGTATATAAGGAGGAGGTATTAACTGTGATCATGCAAACCACATTATCTAGTATCCCAATTTACTATTAAGATGTAGAGATTACTCAACTAAATTTTTGACCGATTATACAAGTATTGTCATAATCAAGTGATTATCCATAATTAGGATAATAATGATCTTCAATGATTCTCAATCATTTCTGGATCAATCGAATTTTGTATTCACTTAAAACTCCAAATCATCTCTGCATTGATTCATTCTTCTTCCTCACTACAAGTTTCCCCTATAATAGCACCAAATTAATTACTTCTTCTTCACCAATGAAAGCATAAAACACCAAATTTATATTCTACTTTATCACTTACGATAAAATACTCTCCGAATCTGAGCACCCAATCATGGAGCATTATACTCGGATTGATTAAATTTAATTTTAATTACTGTGATTAGCTGGTTTGATGAGTTGATGGTAGGTGTTGAAGTGATGGGCGATGGATAGTTTTAGTTTGCGGAGAAGGCAGGGCTCTTTCGATTGTTGTTTTGAGTGTATTGCAGTCCAATTATAAGAAACTCATCAAATACGACGTGTTTTGTTGTTTTATCAATGAAAATGATTTCTTCCTTAGTTGAAGTTAAAGTTTTTTTTGGCTGGTACTAAGATTGTTTTTTAGCTATCTTTATCATCATAAAAAATCATACTTCTCTCCAGTTAATTTTATTTATCATCAAATTAGCTATTTATAGTTGGGGTAATTTCGGTATAATAGCTACTCTTTTGGCTTTGAAGTAACTTGTAACCTTAAAAATGTAGACCATAAATATTTCGTTAACATTATATAGATGCGCCTTTTACTAACAAACTATTAATAATAACTCGTGTACAATTTCATACCAGGTATTATCAGAGATAAAGAGACTAGTAGAACAACACAAGGACGAAGAGCTCAGCATAACGGTCGTGGGCCACAGCCTAGGCGCGTCGCTCGCAACCCTTAACGCCGTCGACATCGTAGCCAACGGCATTAACCGGCCACCCAACGCGCCACCGTGCCTAGTCACCGCGATCGTCTTCGCCTGCCCCCGAGTCGGCGACTCGAGCTTCAAGAGAGTCTTCTCCAAGTACGCCGACCAACTCAAGGCACTAAGGATCAAGAACAACCTCGACATTGTCCCTAATTACCCGATCATCCCGTACGAGGATGTCGGAGAGGAGCTTGAGATCGATACGACCAAGTCAAAGTACTTGAAGAGTCCCGGGAACTTCTCCAGCTGGCATAACATGGAGGGGTACCTGCACGGGGTGGCGGGGACACGTGTCAGGGGCGGGGAGTTCCAGCTGGCCGTGGAGAGGGACGTGGCGCTGGTGAATAAGTCGGGGGATTTTTTGAAGGAGGAGTTGTTGGTGCCGAGTTCTTGGTGGGTGCTTAAGAATAAAGGGATGGTGCAACAGGATGATGGGAGTTGGAAGCTTGTGGATCGTGATATGGATGATGATGATTTCTTCTAATTAATTAATACTCAATTGGTTAATTAATTGATCATCGTGATTAAAGAGTGGTAAAAGGATTTATTTGGATTTGATTAAGGCTTAATTAGTTAGTTGCTATAGCTGATTGACTTGACCAATTGCAAAATATTAAATGAAATAAAAAAGATGGAAATAGGCGCACATTATGTTGTAATTTGGGTTTTTTTTTTTTTTTTTGCGTCTCGTTTGAGGAAATTGTTGTGGTTTGTTTGCTATAGAAGGGAAACTATAGCTAGAAATTGTACTTTGTTTGGATGATTTTTAATATATGATGTGGTTGATGTAAATTATGATGCATTTATATATATCATATTTTGGTCAAGACTTGTAAATTGATGTAAATTGTTGTTGGGGAAGTTGGGAGAAAGAAAAAAGTCATTATTATTTAAGGTCATGTATTACTTCTATTATTGTTAATTAGTTTTTGGATAAATTTTATTGGAATTGTAGGTTGGGTTTGGCAATTGCGCCCGTCTCCCGTGTAACAAGTGGTATTAGAGTTGATGGTTCGGCTTAGAGACCGAAATGGTTCGCTGTTCGGGCTTGTGAAAGATTTACTTGGAAATTATTAGGGTTCAATTGTGAATCTCATATATAAAAAATTGGAAGAAAAAACAAGCCACCATTTATGATGATAGATTACTCATCCCTTACGGAAACATCCGCTCAGCATGTCCGAGATAAGGGTGTATACATCTGGACCTCCTAGATCCTTTTCTAGCCGGAAGATATTGTTGTCGCTTAATTTTTGTCGATCGATAAATTGGCAGCCACGAATTAAGTATAGATTCTTAAGGTGATCGAGGCAACATTTTAAATTCCAACCAATTTTGCAGGTTTACATTCAATGTGTATTGTGTGATTCATGTGAGGAAACTACATGTACTTTGAAATCATAATTGTGGTAGCTAGGCCAAACAATCCTTTACTGCTATAACTAACAAGCAAAGTGTATCCATCAGTGAACAATTAGAGATGCCGATAGCTGTGTTGCACAATTCATAAACCCCATCATTTTCAGACCCAGTCCTGATCTTAAATTAATGTCCACACTGACTTATTAAACTCAATGATCATCATCAAAGCTGACGATAAAACTTGAAAACAACCAGCTGTAATTTAGCCAGAACTAAAAGATCTCACAATCTACAGACAAAATAACATAGCACACATATAGATTCTTGTTGAATCAAGAATCTACTCTCTAGATTCCAATTGAGCCAAGCCAAGGAGACGAAAACGGGCCACTCACCAACCCTCTTGCAATGTACTTATACGCGCCCTCTGTCAAGTGAATCCCATCCCAATTCGCGTACTTAGAAGGATCTTTGCACGCGCTGGATCCAACATGACCACACCTCGCCGAGTAATTAAAATTGTACGGACCACCTCCTCCACAACACGCTACAAGCGCTCCATTGCTGAATCCTACAACTCCCACACACAAAATTTATTACCACAGGTAATATTTTTTTTAACTGCCTATATTAAAGTTCCAATCTTTGTTGTGAATGAACTAACCATGGTGTTGTGGTGTATGATAGAATTGCATAGCAGCGGCATAAAAGTCAGCATAGATGATCTTCACATGAGGGTATTTGGATCTGAGCTTCTCCAATGAAAGATTGAGCTGAGAATTGTGATATCTTGAGAAGGCGTTGTACGCTTTTAAGCATCCGTTTTGATCATAGGCCGCCTTGTTTTGAGTTTGAAACAGAGTCAAGTAAATCCCTACACATCCAATTGGTAGATTTCCTGGCACAAGTAACGCCATTGCTCCTTCCTTGATCAGCGTCTAACCAAAACACGAAATCAAAAAAGGCGCTGTTCATGTAAATCTATATAGATATGAACTGGTTAGCTTAATTTTACTCACTTCAATGGCGTCTGAGATTGCACCAACCACTAAAGGAGTGAATTGCTTAAGCTGATCAATGTCATTGTGCAAAATGGACGCGTAGTTGTAATCGTTCCCACCAATCTCGCCCACCATGAAGAGAGACCTTCTAAAATGACTGAGACAGTCTGATGAAGCAAGATTTCAGCTTTATTTTACATCTCAAAATGTAACTCGGCTAAGGTAAAAAAAAAATGGTTACCTGGGTCAGATTCACAGAATGAGGACTTGTACTTCCTGAACCATCCGAGTTGGATGTTGAGTGAATCAGCAGTCCAAAGAACCGATCCGATTTTGCGCTCATAGAAGAATTTTGAGTCTAAGGCAGTGGCTCCAGCAACCGCGAAATTCACACCTTGTCGCGTTTGGTCACCATTTCTAAGGGTTAAATAGGGTGGCAAGTAAGGTAGTCCATAAGCTTCAGCTGCATATATATAATCAAAATCATTTGTTAATCACAAAATCAAGATTGATTAAAAGATAAAAGCTTTTTTTGTGTGTGTACCTATGAAGTCTACGACAAGACGGCCATCAGAGCAACGGCCAGTTGGCTTTTGGAAGAACGTTTCGCCATAAGGTAACTTTCCAATGACAGGGAAATTGCCAAGGGCTTGAGTTTGAAGAAAATTGCCAGTGTCAGTGAGGGAATCTCCAAAGCTGTAAATTGCATCGAATTTTCGGGTGAGGTTCGAAGGGGTTGATCTAGCGGAGCAGGAGACGAATAAGATGAAGATGAGAAAGAAGAGAGGAGTTGTCATGGTGAGAAATTGAGAATGGAGTAACAAATTAAAGTCTCTGTAAATTAAAGATGTGATGTGATGAAGAGGCTATATCAAACTCGTTGTAGGACTAATGAAGTTGTGTAGTTGAGCCTTATAAATGTGCAAGCATAATTAGCTTTTGTTTGTCTTTGTAATTGAAGTCGGTACGGTAGGTGAGTTTCACGAGCCAATTTTGAGGGTTGAGGAAACAGTAAATGGTGTCATCGTTCTACATGAATTAAAGTCGTTTTCACCGCCTCAAATCCAGTCAACTGTAATGAACATTCTTTATATAAGATTTCATGGAACCCATTAATCATACTATCATAGGTTAAGAAATCAGTTGGTTTGTTTGTAAAAATGAAGCCCTTGATTTATGTATTTAAGATTTTATAACTATTTGTATAGGATTTGTCCTTTTTTTAACATAGAGAATTATTTTTTAAATGTTGGTGCATTTTTTGTTTTATTTTGGATGCAGAAGATTTTTTTGTAATAATTTTGTATATCTTCCGTGTATATATTTTGTATCTCACTTATTTTATTTAAATAACTTACTTCACTTTGATTATGAGGTAGATTTTTTTAGTTTAGATATAAACTAGTTGATGACCCGGGCCTTGTCCGGGGACTTTTTTAAATAAAAATTATAATATATTATTTAAATATGATATATATGTATTATAATTTATATAATAAAACAATTAATAAATATTTAAGTTAATTATAATAATATCTTTTATTATTAAAATGAATACAAATATTATCTTATTTTTAAAAATAATATTATAATATTTATGTAATAATCATACAAAAGTTGACTTTCAATTCTTAACTCATTGGGTTGACGCGAATCCGCACAAAAACTTCACTGAATTGATCCAATCAACCCGTAAATTTTAATGACATGAATTTGTACTCAACCGAACCTCAATTGACCCGATTAACTGGTTTAACATTTAGGGATCAATAATTTTTTATTTATTTATTAAGGGATCCGTAATATAAAAAATCAACTTACTTATGAATAGAAAAATAATATATTGTAAAACATAACATACCTATACCGACATTAATTAAAAAATTGTCATACTTATTAATATAAAATGGTATACAAAATCATCATGATTATGGTTAGAAAATTTAAAAGTTGTCATATATGTGAATGAAAAAACAATCTACGAAAATCTAAAAGTTAATATAATTTCTAGAATTAAAAACATGGTCCATATCTATACTACATATATAAAGTTGTGTAAATGCCACATTTATTACCCATTAATTTGATGTTTATATTTATACCTATATAATTAACATTGAAAATGAAAAATGCAAGAAATCAAATTATTATATTGATTTTTTAACATATAGATCATGAAAGTATTAACATTGCCATTTGAGTTCAATTATCCTTGAGAGTATTTTTAACATATAGATCATGAAAGTATTTTTTGATGCATCCTATTTTAAAATATTAAAATAATAAAAGAGTTTGATCCTTCATTTAAACTAATTATTATATTGATTTTTTAAATAGCATTTTAACCGAAAAACCTAAGACAAAAAAATTAAAAAAAGTAGTGTCAATTTAAACATAAAATTGAATGAGGAAATTATATTTAGAAGAATTACATAGGTTAATTCTTCTAGAAATACAACCATATTAAATGAAGAAATTGCGAATGTAATTCTTTCATTTAGAAAAAAAATACATATGTTGTGTTCTAGATTTAGAAATTTCCTCTTTTAATATGGTTGTATTTCTAGATTTTTTTTTTCTAAATTCTTCTAGAACTACAACCATATTAAATGTGGGAATTACATTTAGATTTAAGAAGAATTATATAGGTTGTGTTCGATATGGTAAAAGTGGACAAAATAATTTATTTTAAATTATTGATTGAGAAATTAAAATGAATGAGTGACACTAACATATATTTTTAAAATATTAAAATTATGGAAAAATTATTTTAAAATATTATAATAATAAAAGAGTTTGATCCTTCATTTAAAATAATTATTATATTGATTTTTTAAAATAGCATTTTAACTGAAAAACCGAAGACGAAAAAATTAAAAAAAGTAGTGTCAATTTAAACTTAAAATTGAATGAGGAATTATATTTAGAAGAATTACATAGGTTAATTCTTCAAGAAATACAACCATATTAAATGAGGGAATTACTAATGTAATTCACTCATTTAGAAAAAAAAATACATATGTTGTGTTCTAGATTTAGAAATTCCCTCTTTTATTATGGTTGTATTTCTAGATATTTTTTTTTCTAAATTCTTCTAAAAATACAACCATATTAAATGTGGGGATTACATTTAGATTTTAGAAGAATTATATAGGTTGTGTTCGATATGGTAAAAGTGGACAAATTAATTTATTTTAAATTATGGATTGAGATATTAAAATGAATGAGTGACACTAACATGTATATATTCTACCAAATGAATTAATATAAAAATAATCTTGCTTATTTTGATATATATATTGAAATAATGAAAAGGTGTAAATTTATAACTTAGGTCATGATTTGATTTTGTGTTAAAATAATTTATACATAAACTTCTAAAATTTTATAATAGTGAAAAATCTAAGATAAAAATTAATTAATCGACAGTATTAATATATTGGGTTTTGATATAAAATAAAATTGTATTTGCATTTAAAAAAGGTTGTGAAATTGCAACGACATTGAATGAGGTAGTGCATTTTCTATATTTAGTTTGCGTTTTGTAATGGATAAGTGAACAAATCACATAATTTAAAATAAAATATATTAGTAAATTAAAATATGAAAATCCTACTATAATAAAATAAATTAAAATCCTACTTTTATTGATAAAAAATATCATTGTAAATATGTGACTTTTTTATTAGTATAAATCTAAGCACATGACAAACCACATATTCTATTTTACATTTGATAGCATTTATTAGGTTGTGCTTTGTAACAAACAAGTGGAAAAACCACATAATTTAAAATAAAACACATTAGTAAATTAAAATATGAAACTCCTACTATAAAAAAAACTTACTTTTGACAATAAAAATATCTATGTTGTCTAAAGTAAAATTAATTTATGTTATAATTGCACTTCAAATAATGAATATGATAGAATTGTTGTTCTTGGATGTACCATATCATTAAAAATAGGATTAAATTAGTTTTTATATAGAATTTTTTAAATCTATGTATCTATGATTTGTTGAATTAATAACTTCTATATTATTTTATATCTTTTACTCTATTTAAATCAATATGATCTCTTAAACTTAATATCAATATGTTATTTTTATTTTAATTTCAGCAATCAAATGTATTTTATTTTAATTTCACCAATCAAATGTAATAACTTCTATATTATTTTAAAATAAATGTTCATATATTTATATTTTTTATAATTTCAATTCAACCATATATTTTTATATATTATAATATATTTCTATATAATATACTCTTTAACCAATTGAATACTAAAAAAACACTATTTTTTAGATACATATGTTGACAACTAAAAAACCACTATGTTTTTATTATTTATTAGAATTAATTGATGCTATATGATTACAATTATTATAATCCTTTCATTTTGTTATGAATGTTGACACTACTGGACTCTTGAAATTAAATTTCTAACTCCAAGTCAAACCAAATTTCACCTTTTTATTACAAGGTTTAAATGCATGCAAATATTATGTTAACTAATTTTGACCCTAATAATTCTCTAGCATAACGTTTTTGTGACAATTATTGCATTCTTGAAATCAATTTTATAAGGCTGATGCTGTTTGCACACGATATTATAGCTAACTGCACCACACAATTTGTTTGAGTGGAGTCCACACAAACTGTTTGAGTGGAGTCTACTCAAACAGTTTGAGTGGAGAGATATCCCTCCTCGAGTCCTTTCTTTTTTTGTTTTGTCGGTCCCCTTTTCGATTATATATATACATTATATATATTATAACATTTAAAATCATACACTAAAAACCCTTCAATCTTCATAAATCCATTTTTCATTTAGTAACGTTGATTATTTAATTAAAAATTTTAAGATATATGTATATTAATTAATTTTTTTATTTTTAATATATGATATTATATGAAACAATATACACATACAATATTGTATCTACCCATTATCTATAAATAGATAAAGATCAAATTAATTGTACAACTACATAATGTCAATTGAAACCTTAAACACTTATCCTAACCTTAAACATTAACCCTAAATTCTAAACCCTAAAATCCTAATCATAAACCCTAATACTTAATTACCCTAAAATCTATCCTTACCCTAACCATAAACCTAAACCTCAAATCCTAATCTTAATTTTAAATCCTATATTTTAAACCATATCCCTAATAAATAATAATAAACCCTAATCCTAACCTTAAACCCTAATCCATAACCCTAAATCCTAACCCTAATTAAACTCTAATCCTAACCTTAAATTGTACTCCCTAACTCTAAACCCTAACCCTAACCCTAACCTTAAACCATAACCCTAAATTCTAAACCCTAAACTATAAAATTCTAATCATACACCCTAATACTTACCCTAAACCCTAATCATAAAAATAAACCTCAAATCCTAATCCTAATCCTAAACCCAAAACCCTAACCTAATAAAAACCCTAATCCTAAAATTAAACTCTAACCCTAATATTAGAGCTGTCAAAAGCTAACCGAACCCGCCAACCCAACTCGAACTGCCCGATAATTTTAGGGTCAAGACTCGAAAATTTGAACCCGAAACCTGAAATCAACCGAACCCGATAGAAACCGAAACCCGTTGGTTTGACCGATTTAGTATATTTATAGAATTTTTAAATTTTATTTTGAATATTATAATATATTTTATTATTAAAATAAATGAAAATAATATATTATAATTAAATATTATTATTTAATTAAAATTTGAAATAAAATTTTATTTTAATAATAAGGATATGAGAATGATTTGCAATAAATATGTTTTATCGTTGGTTTTTCCGTCATTAATTAAAATTTTATTTAATTAAATATGAAAACTACATGATGTATTCATCAATTTGCAATAAATATGTTTTATCTAATTATTACACTATATTATGCACTTTATTAGTATTGCCCAAAAACCATAAACTTTTAGCAATAAGTCAAGTAGAAAACACAACAAATAAAACATAACAGGAAAAAAAACTATATTACATATATCAACACCTAATTAAAAAGAACTCATAACAATTCTACTGTAAAAAGATATTCATAGATTTCAAAGAGCTACTTACATGACTTAATTTTAATTAAAAATTTAAGGGAATCACTTCTATTTTACTAAGTAAAAATTTAAAGCAAAAGGGTTAGGGCTTGAATTTATGATTTGAGTATTGTTTTGTTCAATTTATGATTATAACTTACTCTACAACCCCTTAAATTTGAACTTTTTGCACAAATTCATTCTAACTATGGCCATAACTAACTATGCATAGATAATTAAGAATCTACCGTCTATACAATACACTTAAAGTATTTCAGAAAATACGTACCTCTAACCAAGTGCTCGGATCGAATGAGACTTGGTCTTTATCGTAATATGTTGAATCATCTTCATGATTTGCGCGCCATTATGGCTCAAAATAATAAGGATATGAGAATGATTTGTAGTCAAAAAATTAAGAGAAAGTTTTTACGTAATTAATGACGGAAAAAAGTTTAAATAATCGAAAAGGGGGATCGGCAAAACCCTAAAAATAGACGCTAGAAAGGGAATTTCTTCACTCAAATTGTTTGAGTGGACTCCACTCAAACTGCTTGTGTGGAGTCCACTCAAACTGTTTGTGTGGAGTCCACTCAAACTGTTTATGTGGTGCAGCTAGTAAAAAAACCGTGTGCAAATAGCATTGACGTGAACTCTAAGTCAAACCAAATTTCCCCTTTTCATTACAAGGTTTAAATGCATGCAAATATTATGGTAATTTATTTGACCCTATTAATTCTCTAGCATAACGTTTTTAAGTTTTAAGACGCTATTTATTTAAAAAATAAAGGTTATGAAAACGTTTCATAGGTAGCTTAAAAGAAAAATGTTTATTAATTTTATACTTCCACTATTAAGACTAATTTTTGTTAGAAATCATAGTTATAAACACTTAAAGTTTCCTTTTGCCTATAAGTAATACCATATAGGTGGAATGAAACATCTCCTAGATTAGCTCTACCTCTTTAGTCAAGTCACATATGCAAACGTTCATGAGATATGCATTCTTAATTTTTATCCCTTGATTATCATTTTTTTTATTCTCTTATCAATTGTATAATAGATAGTATATCTTAAATCTTAAATATTAAGAATATTATCGACTTCTTATTTGTATCTCGCTTCATTTGGTAGAAAATAGTGTTCAATGGCTAAAGCACTCAATCGAGTTCTCTATCTTCAATTATTGAAGAGGTAAAATATGGTCATCTTTTAAAATTATCTACTTATAGTATAATTTCTACCTTTTTATACTATGATGAAAAATCTAAGAATTGTAAATTACTTATAATTATTTTCCGTTCCCGCTCTTACTTATGGCCATTGTAATGTTTGAGGTTTCATTTGAGTTGTGTAGATTCTCAAATCTCAAGGTGTCTTTCTCGAAAAAGGTTATCTAATTTTTATTTTTGGTATATTCTTTTTCAATAAAATTCCATTATATTACTCTTTTAACCAAGTTATGTACATACCCCATGCTATTGACAAAAAATAGCCAATTTTTTTTTGATGGATTAGCAAAATAAAATAAAATAAAGAATACATTAAGAAAATTGTCATGCAAATATAAATGAGAAGATAAAAAAAATTGCCCCATCATATGTAATAAAAATTTATGAAGATCATAACATAATCGTGCAATTACTATAAAATTGATCCAAAACCACAAAAAAAAGTTATACAGTAATTAATTTATAAATACCCATAGGCTTATCTACACTATGGTTATCATTGTTTATCAATAAATTATTTTCCAAACGCTAGCAATCCATCGGCTACTCTTCATCGTAATGGTTAGATAATTGTGGGTCGATTAATTTATATAACTAATTAAATCTAATTTTAATTCGAAAACATTAACATAGTTTATATGAAATAAATTTAGTTACAAATATTAATTTAGGGGATATAATAGCAACCAACATTTTATAGTGATATATATATATATATATATATATATATATATATATATATATACCTAAATAATAAATGAGTATATGTCATGTGCAATGAAAATTTATAAAGAGCAATCTTGATAATTATTGTTGAAAAGTGTGTTATAAAAAAAACACATATGCAAAAAAACTTGCCCCGTGCGTATGCACGGGTCTGTCTCAGTGTGGGCGTAGACGCGTAATTATGGATGCAATATTAATAAAAATAATTTCGTAACTAAAACTATGGTGACTGAAATTAATTGAATGACAATATTGTGTTTAACTATCAGTTTTATAGATAGAACATTAATATATAAAATCCGACATATTTATGGATGAAAATTTAAAAAGTTATCATTCTTAATAATAGAAAATTAATATTAAAAATTCGAAATTAATATGAAAAATATGGTCAATATTCATTAAAAACATTGGCATACTTATAAAAAAAAACTAATATAAAAAATTCTAAATTAATATAAAAATACATGATTAAAAATATGGTTCATACTAATTAAAAACATTAGTATAATTTTTAATAAAAAGTTAATATAAAAGAATCTGAAAATTTAATATTGAAAACTTGTAAATTAAAATATGTTCCATATTTTATACTTATAGATATAAAATTTATCTATTTCATTTAGAGATATTAAATGAATTTATTATGGGATTTTGAAGTAAAAAAGGATAGTTGGGATATTATATTACTATATTATTTTGTCATATTTATGGATAGAAACTTAATATTTATACTTATAGATAGAATATTAGAATATAATGCAATAATGAGTATAGATAAAAATTTATCCATAGAATATAATGCAATAATGAGTAGAGATAAAAATTTATCCAATCACATATAAAATTGATAAAAAAAAAATTATTAAATAAGTTGAGGGTATAAAATTGGAAATTCCATAAGGTGATTGAATTACATAATATATAATTAATTAAAAAATCATTATTAAAAAAGCTGGGATATAAATTTATAATGACGAAACTGCCCAAAAGTGCTTCAGGTTTAGAAGATATATATTGATAAATGAATGATATTTCTAAAGTTCTTTCCACTATCTAATCTATATCTATATATCATTTATAACTAATCCTACTAATTAAATATATAGAAGAAATTCTACAATTAAATCAAGAAGACCAATAATCCATCAATTAATATAGCTTATAATACAATAATAAAAAAAAAAGATTCAAAATCTACCTATAAACTCCGAATTTTATAACTTCTATAAACCTATAAACTCTTTCAAATGCTCAATTGAACGGAAAAATCCATAAAATTGGTCAAATTAAATAAATTATCATATGACTACATATAATTATAGCAATGGTTAATAGTTTCATTTTTTATCAAATATAATAATTTTATGAATTAAAAAGTGATTAATAATAAACCTTTTTGATGTACCATATATTTAGTTACAAATTAATTTAAAGAACTATTTTTCCCTAATGTTGTCCGTTTCTAAAATTTAACCATAATTAATATATAGTAAAATCAAATCCCTAACCTTTTTGACTTCTCTAATAATTCTCATATTAAGTACATGTATACGTACTATAAAGAAGAAAATATGGTCATTTAGGACTAATACTACGGCGTATTAATTCAACATATAGAGCAAATCCTACAATTAAATCAAGAAGACCCATAAACCATCAATTAATATGGTCTATTATACAATAAAAGAAAAAAAAATATTCAAAATAATAAAAGAACTTTATCTACCATTGTGTAACTTCTATAAACCTATAAACCTAAACCCTTTCAAATGCTCAAGTAAATGGAATAATCCATAAAATTATTTATATTAAACCTTTTTTACTCATAGGTAAAATTAAGCAAACTTATACAATGAAAATCGATATTTTATCATTAAAAATTAATCTATGTATGAAATTGGGGTTAACAACTCTAAAAATTTTACTATAATAAATATTTAATATTTTACAATAACCTTTTTCTAATAAATAACATAATGCAAATCCCCTCAGCTGGGGCAAGCAATACATAAAAAAAAATAGGAAAAGAAAGTCGTGGTATTGTGACACCATGCTAAAAAGGGTGGTGACTCTTCACTCCTTTCCCGAGGACATCAATTATGAACTTTGAGTCCGACTCAATCACAACCTAACGATATCATTTCTCCCTAGAATACCCTGCAAAACGACCCATAATTCTGCAATAGGAACCGAGCAAGAGCCTACCTTATGCATAAACCTGCATATCCATTGCTCGCGATCATCGCGAAAGACTCCCACCGCCGTAGCCATCTCATCACTATTGACCGCTCCATCGACACTGACCTTGATCCATCCCTCTCTAGGGACGTTCCACAAAATTTCCTCCCAAGTCTTCGTAGCAACCTGTTTATTCCACCCCTTATTTTATATTGTTCTCACTTAATCGCCCCTTATAATAAAAATCTAGGAACCAATCATGTGATCTCTTTGTTTTCTTGAATAGTTATAAGGGTAAATTACAATTAACCACTCCTTGTATTAAAACACCCCTTTATTATGGTACCGTTAACCACCTTTTGCCCATTTCCGTTACTTTTTCCGTCCACAATAATATTTTTGCCCTTGAATAGTTTTTTTTTAGAAAGGGAAAAAGAGATAATAAAAATCAATTGAAACTTATTAATCAAAACTAATGCTTCTCTCTCCCTTACAATGAGAAAAGTGGTAGACTTGAGGCTATAATATCGACCGTGAGAAGGAGAATAATGGAGAGACGTGATAGAACTCAATTTTGATTTTTGAGGCTTCTTTTTCCACATCAATGGTAGAATTTGTACCAGACCATAATCGAAGATAATTTGGGTGGGCCTAACACCCTAACCCCCCATCAAGAATATTATGTAATCTCAAGTACATTAGAATCCCCCATCTTTCTCCTTTGAAGCTTTATTAGAACTAGTGTTATTGCCATGAATTGTGGCTTTCCAAATCCATAACAAAAGAGTTCAGGTGCAAATTCGGAATCCTAATGCATAACTTTGCGTTGCTCCATTCCCTGATTACAAAAATGAAGAAAACTTGAATGTTCATGGGATTTTACGACTATTCAAAAGCCTTGAGAGGATCTTTAGGATCAATGTGAGCTAGTAGTGGGAGATCAACTTGAAGATTTTCAAGGCACAGCCCTGCCTCCCTTAGTTTTTCCATTACTGCTTCGAATACAACATTGTTACCTTGGCGGGACAGATGCAACCCATCTCTGCAGAACCAGCACACACACGAATTAGGAGAAGAACATGACACATTTTCAGTCACAAGCAAGAAGTTTAATTAGTGACTATTAGAATAACAACATCAACATCATCGCCCAGTAAAGTCCCGCTCCAACAAGATCTGGAGGGTCAAGATAGGGGCACCCATAGCCTGAACGTGTCAGGAGAATGCGCCTGAAAGACCCAAGACAAGAACAACCACAGTTTCTAAGCATATTAACTGAGCGAGATTATGCTTGTGTGCATAATAATGCTAATAGTAAAAAATAATACTACTAGTAAAAAGATATACGAGACAAGTAGCTCATAACTGTTGAAAAGAAGTACCTTAGATATGTTTCTTCCCAGTTGGGAGACTCTTGCATTTTGGTCCAAATATCTGTTACCAATACTCCACATTCTTTAGCAACAATAGTACAAGCTTTTGCATATTCACCAGCAGCCTCATTAGTCCGTTCAGGTTTACCAGTTTCATTTTCACCATAAGGATACCTGCATGGGTTAAGGCTAAAGTTACTTGCATACTTTTAAAGGTAGAAAACGCTTCATCCATAATGGGGTAGTTAAACAAGCTAAAAGAAGAGATCCGTATTGTAGATGGTTCTCATGTAATGTGATCATACAAGAAAAGGTAAGTATTTTTCCTTTTTTCAGTATGCTTAACCCATTGGGGCTGATGATAGTTAGCATTTAGCATTACTGTAAATGGATAACTAAATTAGAGAGGCATACCGCAAGCGTGCAGCTTCATCAATTGGAGGAGGTGTCACAAGAAGAATGATAGTCTTATGCCATCTGTTCTGCAAGTAGAAATGTATAGGTCTTAAACAGATTTTGATAACCAATGTGATGCATTAATTTAGCAGAAGAATGATTTACATTACATAACTCCAATGCATGGAAAATGTCACACTTCGTCACAATATGAAATTTCAGCATCATGTAATTTCTAATACTCGGTTCTTAAGCAAGGAAAGAGTAGTTAATTGACCAACCAATAGCAATGTATAAGTTTCATTTCATTGCTCTTTAGTGGATCCTTCTTCTCCCTAAGAATTGAACGAACCAAGTTCACCTATACGAGAGTGAAGAATAAAAACCAACAAGAAATTGACTTCGTGCAGCCAAATTAGAAAGCATCTCTGGCCTAAATATAAACCTACTTGATTCTCCCTCCCACTTGCAGCAATAAGCCTAACCATTGGCCATGAAGGCCTCTTAACATAAGGATCTGGCATAACATCGTCTCAACTTTATATGACAATATTGACCAGGATCTTCTTCAATAGTTCAGTGCAATGGCACCTCTAATATAATTCGGTAGCTTTCTTTTTTAATGAAGAGAAATTTTGCAGTCAAGTAGCCAATGCAAGTGTTGGAATCAAAACTTCCTTAAGAATAGGTAAGTTTTCTTAATGCTAAAACTTACTTCTTGCCTTAGCTCATCATCTCCAATTTAGTGAAAGTGCTGGAAAGTTTTATTTCATTGGGCAATACAACAGATCATAGTGTTTGGTTTGGTTTGGTTTGGTTTTATTATTCTGATTTTCTAAACTCCTATGATTCCTAAATAAATGCTACCAAACATGAAACACCTTAACCAAATATCAAATTCAACAACGCACCGTTCCAATCCAATACCTAATTGCATCAATAAACCACCTCAACCATTCACACACAAGGATTCTTCTGTCTGGCAATGATCATAAAAACTTTTTTAAAAAGAAACTAAATTAACATGAAAAAATAGATAAAATAAGGTTTACCAATTGGGTTCCATCACATGTACCTTGAGAGAGGAGACAATGGAGCAGAGATTCTGCTTGTACTCATCCAAAGGCACGTGCTGAAAAGCCGAGCTCCGATCAGGTAGGCAGGCGTCATTGGCTCCAAAGAACACCACCACCGCTAACGGCGGCGCCGACCCATCATCGCCGCTGGCCGGAAAAACCCTGTCAAGCACCTTTAGTGCCCACCTAGTGTTGTACCCACTGTACCCTCTTAGCACTATATCAGCCTGAAAGGAGCACAAGCTTAGATCTTTTCAGTCAAAGAAGAAAAACCCAAAACCAAATTTATGTACTCGGAAAGACCCAGAAAGGAATAGATTACAGATCGAGAAAATTGGTGGGAAAGGGAAGCGCCCCAGCCGCCATCGCTAAATGACTCCTCTGTGATGGAATCGCCGAAGAGATAGATCTTGGGCCTCATGATCTCTATTCTCTAACGCCTGATTTCGACTATGCTACTATGCTTTGACTTTGAGAGTATGGAAAGGGTGGAAAAGTTGATCTGTTGATGTGTAAAGTTACACGAGATCTCGACAGGCATATAGGTGTCGATATTAACCGAAGTATTTGACAGAATTTGGTTTTGGAGAGATTTATAAGTGGGAGTGTGTTTGTATAGTTTTTATAGTTTTAAAATTTTAAAGGGAAATTCATTTTGGTGTGTGTTTTTTACTTTTTTTCCTTTTAGTGTTTAAAAAAAATTCTTATTTATTTTGATACCCTTCATTTTTGACAAATTCTTTAATATAACCTAAACTTACTTAAATTTTAATTTTCATCAATTTTATCTTATTTTTGTAAATAAATTTTTTAAAAAAAATTAAAATCCTATTTTTTTTATTATTTTGAGATCATTAAGCTTCTTCTATGACTGAATTTCGGTCTGGAGTTCACCAAGAGGAAAACATAAGAAACGTTATAATATTATGTTCATATGAAATTAATTAATTATATAAATATGTTACTCACTCACCTAGAGGCACAACAAGAACGATTGCATGAATGTTGGGAAATGTTTGATCTAGCCTTCCCTTCTTTAATTTCCTCTTTTAATTTAGATCTTATTTTGTGCTAATTATTATTTTATTTTTTTGATTAGGAAAGGAATTAGAGAGGTCACTAACAAACTAGTGACCGCCCTAGGGCATCCTGACGGATGAGGGTATAGAAACCCAAGTCATCTGCAAGTGGAACGGAAGATACACGTCGGAAAGAGCCAGCGATGAAGTCAGCTACAGAATTGCGCTCACGGTAGATATGAGTAATACTCCAATCCTGAAACTGAGCCAACAAACAGTGGATGTCCGCACGCAACACTTCAATCTCCCACGGGCAGCGCCAGTCGTCGAGCACGGCCTTGACCAGCTGCAAGTTATCGCCTTCAATCTGGATCCGGGGAATGCCATGACGAATGGCCTCAAGAAGTCCCTGGCGTAAGGCTATGGTCTCGGAGATCAGAACAGGCTGTCGACCGATCAGTCCTCCGTCGAACGAGATGGGAGAGCCGTTGGAGTCCCTAAGAATGAACCCAAAGGTAGCCACGCCATCTACACACACAGTACCATCAAAGTTAAGTTTAATATAGCCATTCTTGGGTTTTACCCACTTAGTATTGTTTTCAGTTCTTACATGACCCTTATTAGGTTGTGGGTTAGTGGAGTTTGCTTCCCTAGCTAGTTTCCATTCTCTGATTTGTTTTTGGGTAAATTCACTAAGTTTGCTCACATCGTCTAGGTTTGTTCCGGTGTTGTTATCAAACACTCTCTTATTCCTGGAGTACCAAATACACCACCATGTGCTGGTAAGGATTTCCATTTCCTCTTTATTTATTCTTGCCCTGATTTCCTCCAAGACCTCATGTGGTTTTTTTCCATCGGAGGAGATAAGGTCAATCGTCCTCCGTAATTGGGTCTTATGGTGTTAAGTGTTTCCTTTGTCAGGGGGCATGAAATCAGAATATGGTTTGTGTCTTCGCATTGGTTGTTACATGCAGTACAACCCAGTGGTACCAAGATTTGGTTTTCAGCAAGTCTCGATTTGGTTGGCAGGCCATTTCTTGCCACCTTCCAAAGGAAGTTGTGCATTTTAGGTGGGACATTGAGTTTGTTAATCCATTCTAGGTTTATTTTCGGTTCATTTTTAGCGAGGTTTATCCACTGCATAGTGGAGTGGGTGGAATACCAGCCGTTTTTGCTCGGTTGCCAGTAAAGCCTATCTTGGATTTTGTTAATTGGGTTAGTTATTTTGGCTATATTATCTAGGTCGTCGGGATTAACAACCTTGCTTAATTTTTCTATGTTCCATGAGTTGTCCTCTCGTAAGTACGATTCGACTCGTTCCTCCTAGTTAATGTGGGACTCAGTTCCAGTTTTTGGTTGGATAGGGCCATACCCGATCCAATTATCTTTCCAGAAATGAATGGTTTTCCCGTCCCCTACTTGCCAGATGAGTCCAGACAGAAAGAGATCTCTAAGACCCATAAGCTTGGACCATTGCCATGATGTATTACGTTTTTTCTTATAATTCAGGATGTTATCCGTTTTGAGGTATTTCTCTGAAACGATTTTGACCCAAAGGTTATTTGGTTCTGCTAAGATTTTCCATAACAGTTTCATCTGGAGAGCTTTGTTCATGTACTCCGCCTTAGCAATTCCAACCCCCCCCCATGCGCTGGGGGCCGACAGATGGAATTCCAGCTAATTAAAGGCTTGTAATTGTATTCCTTGTTCCAAAAGAAATTTTTGTTGATTTGGTCCAGTTCTTTTAGAGTTGTCTTGGGTAGCATGAAGGATTGCATTATATAGTTTGGTTGTGCAGAAAGGTTCGCTTTGATTAGGGTTTTTCGTCCCTCCTGTGATAGAGTGTTCACTTTCCATTTTGATAATTGAGCTCATTATCAGGGGTTTAAATGTGTTTTGTGTTACTTTCCCATTGATTATCGGACAACCTAGATATTTGTCAAGAGATACTGTGTTTGTTATCTGTAGCAGTTGTTTTATTTGTTCTTTCGTGTTATTGTTAGTATTTTTTGTGACTTGGAATGCAGATTTATGAAAATTGACTTTCTGGCCAGATATCTGGCAGTAGTCATCAATGATTTCTTTCATGTTTTTGCATGAATGACAGTTAGCTTTAGCAAAGATGATAATGTTATCTGCAAATGCTAGGAATGGTATTTTTGTTCCATTTCTTGATATTTGGATCCCGATGCCGCTTTTTGGGTTGGTACTTACCAGATGGATTTGTCTAGCCAGAACCTCAGCAACAATGATGAACAGGTAGGGTGAAAGGGGGTCTCCCTGTCTAAGTCCCCGTTGGGGAAAAAATTGTTCTGTTGGCCCGTCGTTCACGAGGACTGAGAAAGATACGGTTTCGACGCATTCTCGGATCCACCCCAGAAATTTCTCGTGGAAACCGAATTTTTGTAGAACTGCAGTTAGGAATTCCCAGCTTATGCGGTCATAGGATTTTTCCATATCCAGTTTGACTGCAATCCACCCCTCCCGCTCTTGTTTGTTACGGAAGGAGTGGAAAATCTCATGTGCGATTAAGGTATTGTCATGGATACTTCTGTTTTGCATGAACGCACCTTGCATTGGGTGGATTAGTTTCTCTAAAACGTTTTTTAGACGGTTTGTCAGTATTTTTGATATAATTTTATATATGGTGTTACATAAGCTTATTGGTCTGTAATGATTCGTAGAGTTAGGATTTTCACACTTTGGCAGTAGGGTGATGAATGTATGGTTTATTTGTTTTAGGATTTTGTCATTGTGAAAAAAGCTTTTAACAGCTTTAGTTACATCCGGGCCAACGATATGCCAGTATTTTTTGTAGAAACTAGCCGGCATTCCATCCGGACCGGGGGATTTGTCGTCCCCAATATCGAACACGACGTTCTTGACTTCTGTGTTAGATACTGGTTTGATGAGTTCTAAGTTATCAGCCTCAGTTATTTCTTTTTGGACGGTTTTTGTCATGTTTTGAAGCTTATGGTGGTTTATTTCAAGAGCCCTAAATCGGTTCTGGAAATCGTGTTTGATTTCGTTCCGGATGTTGTCAACACTAGTGATTTGTGTACCCTCCGCTGTGCGGATTTCTTTTATGTTTGTTTTGTTTCTCCTACCGGAGGCAATGCGGTGGAAATATTTGGTATTTTTGTCATTTAGTTTCATGTGTGTGTTCTTTGCCCTTTGTTTCCAATAGGAATTGTGGAAGTTTAGTAGGCATTCCCGTTTTCTTGATAGTCTCTCTTGTTTGTGTATTAGGTTCAGATTTGATTGTTCGATAATCTCTTTTTGCAAATTGATGATTTCTTCATCAATTTTCTTTATTTGTTCAAATATGTTTCCAAAAGTCTGTTTGTTCCATGCCTTCGCTTTCATTTTGAGCATTTGAGTTTTTTTGGTAAGGTTATACATATGGGAGCCTCCAGCGTTGAAACGCCAAGCTTGTTTAATCACATTTTGGAAGTCCTTTCTGGATGTCCACATCATTTAAAACTTGAAAGGTTGTGCTTTGAAATGTGTTCCAGTGGGTATTTCACATGATATAGGACAATGATCTGAGGATGAGAACACATGATTTTTGGTTGCAATGGACGGGTACCATTGAATAATTTGGTTATGGACAAGGGTGCGGTTTATTTTTTCAAAGGTGGTATTCTCCAATTTCTTTGATTTTCTCCATGTAAATTTGTTTCCAAACGACGGGATGTCACACAAGTCACATTCGTCTGAACAATTTGGGAGAGAGAGCAGTTCCTTAAGAGAAAAAAACAGAGGAATATGTTTTTTTTTTCTTTTGGGTTATTAAAGTGGAGATAAGAAGAAATTTGGTTTCTGAACAATTTGGCCATGCTTCAAGGTAGCGACAATCGATTATTAGGTCCCTTGCTTGATTCAATTGTTAATTTGGGTCAATTACGTTAGCTCGATCTGCATAATAACGAGCTTTATGGTGAACTCTCGACCGAAATTTAGTCATGAAAGAGAAGCTCAATGATCTTGAAATAATAAGAAAGTGTAGAATTTTATTTATTTTTAAAAAGAAGTATGATAAAATGGATGGAAATTGAAATTTGAGTGAATATAGGTTATGTTAAGGAATTTGTCAAAAATAAGAGGGCACCAAAAGAATTAAGAATTTTTTTTGGACACCCAAAAGAAATTTCCCAATTTTAAAATAAAACTGTTCCTTTTCTCAATCAAAATCTTATCCATTCATAAGTTTTCATAGAAAACAATTGGCTCAAATTTTATTTTATTTTTTAATCTCTCGCTCGGTTCGATTAACCGGGGCCAATCTACGTCCGAACCGGGTACTGCAGAGGCCCATTGTTGGGGGCAACCAAACCTCCCAATTGGCTCAAATTTTATGGGCGACACAAGCCACACAATGTTGAAATTTTGTAAGATGCTTCTAAGACCATGTGCATTGGTGAAACCCGTGAAACCCATGAAACCAAAAAAAAATACCCACTTTTTTCATTTCTCTCTCATCCACATCAATTTAAACTCTTTCAATTCCATTTCATGAAACTCACTCAAATATCAATGAAACCCATGAAACCACTTTTTTACTTTTCTCATTTCCCAACAACCATTTATTTATCTATACACAATTACAACTATACCCTTCATTTATTAATTTTAAATATTTCTTTAGCTAATTAAACAAATAACAATTTGGCTAATTTTATTATATTTTTGAGTTTTGGGTTTGTAAAAATTGATATAGGTATTTATATATATATATATATATATATATTGCACCAATTTTTAACTTAATATATAATTGGTGAAAAATAAATTAGATAAAAATTTATGAATCTAAATATAATTTTTATAAGTTAAAACCATGAGTTATTTTAAAAAGTAATTAATATGTGTTTGTTTACCCATAATCAACCCAAAAAAATAATTAATTTTAAAAGTGAATCAAATATATACAAAATTGGTATTTATGGATAGATAAAAAAATCATTACTTATAGTATAATTTATTTTTATTATTATTAATTTAAAATTAGTTAAAATAATTAAATACTAATCTATACAAATTAGCCAAAATGGAGTGCCAAGGCACTCCCCCATTGGCTCTCCATATGGGGTGGCTGACAATGAAACCCATGAATTGGGTTTCATCTGCCGAAACTCCAGAGCAAAGTTTCACCCATTTGTTTTTTTCTTTTAATCAAAAATTGGGTGAAACTCTGGTGAAACCAATTTTGGTTTCGCCAATGTCCATGCTCTAAGTTCTTTTAGATTGTTGTTTACTCTAGTGATTATTTTTTAATCTTGTATGTTGTTCATACCGATTTATGTAGCTAATGATTTTTTTTTTAAATTTACCAGTGGTATATTGTATCTATCGGTTATGTCTAGAATATTAACGTTTTTGAGTTTTTATTTTATAAAAAAATTAACATTTTATAAGAATCAGACATAACTCAAATACTAAGGCTTTAAGCTTCCTCGTCTCTTTTTTTTTCTTTTCTTTTTAGAACTCGAATCAAGCTTGGAGAGCTACAATGAAATCATCAAAGAGGAGCGTTTGAGAGCTCAAACCCTAAATTTTCCACATCAATGCAAGAATGATCGAGATGAGCAATTAGGGTTCTTAGCTTCACTTTTATATTAGCCTCTTCTCCAAACGACCTGTTCTTACTAAGACGCTATTCATTATACAAAACAAAGCGTTTCATCAAATGTCTTCACCAACTTCTAACAATCGGAGAGACCCAACAAGCATCATTAACCATATATTAATAAGCCCAGGTCGCTCAAGGATCGACCCAAATACATTGATGATCACAACCAAGAGCCATACTTAGCCACAAATAGCTCTACAGCTCAATAATCTTGATCATGGTTCTTGATAGAGTGATTCATGGCATCATCTTGAGTGTCCAAGCCATTATTCCTATCTCTACCTAAACTATATGTGCAATGCATTATAAAGAAGATTTGTTTGTTATAAGTTACCACATTTATTATCATACATAACCCCCTAAGAGCATGTGCAACCAAGAGGAATCAACCTCCTCTTTACACTCTCTCTCCTCAAAGAGAAGCTCCTCTTGGTTGTAAGAGCATGTGCTATCAAGAGGATTGCCTCTCCTCTCTTCCTTTTTTACCCATTTTTTATTAAAAATGAGGATCCTCATGGATGTGAGTTATAAGAGAGGATCCTCTCTTGCAAGAGAAATGTGGAGTATTCCTCTATGGGTAGAGGAATGTGCACTTTGGCTTTTGTGCATTCCTCTCCATATTCACCAATCAAAATTTGACATGTGTCTCTTATCTATCAACTACATTCATTTATTTTCATTACAATTTAGCATTAACAAATTACAAATAAAAATAATTTAAAGATGATATTTTAAAAAACAAAAAATAAAAAAAATAATTCTTAGCAATTTTTTTGTCTATAAATTGAACCTAATATTGCATACCTTTTTCATCTATCAACTACAATCATTTATTTTCATTACTATTAAGCATTAATAAATTACAAACAATAATATTAAAAATATGACATTTAAAAAAAAAATCTACAACGAGACATTCAATGTGACACGTGGACGCTATAATGATCGGTCTCTAAGAAGATATATGGCTAGAAGGGAGGAGGTTAGAAATAAAGAAATGCATACGACTCTAAAGAACGACTTGGTCAATCACATTTGGGAGAAGTTTAAGGATTTGGCATCGGATTCGGATTGTGATTAAATTCTTATGACAATAATGTTGTTATTTATGCTTAATGTTTTCATTTTACATCTTATTTTATGTTGTTGTTTGTATTATCTTAATGTTAATCAAGATTTAATTATTAGTAGTAATCAATTTATATTGTCATAAGTAATATATATTTTTATTGAATGTTAAATTAATTTATTAATTAATTAAAATCATAAGGAGTGAATAAATCATAAATTGATAATATGAATATGTGGTAAGATATATTTATAAGAAATTAGAAGAGAGGAGAAGAAATGATTCTCATTGTTGTGGGTGGATATAGAGAAATAGGAAAAGGAAGAGGAAAGAGTGAGGTAGGGTAGGTGAGATGTCAAAAGGAGGTAAGGAGAGAGAAAATGAAGAGAGGATTGAGAATCCTCTTGATAGCATATGCTCTAAGAATTGAAAGGGAAATCCCCTTTCAAGGAGGAATGAGAGAGGAATGGGAGTAATCCTCCTTCCATAGAGGAATGAGTGTTTTGGCCCTTGTGCCTAAAGAGGAACATTCATCCAATCACAATTTGACACATGTATCCAACTTTCAACTAACTTCATTTATTTCATTTCAATCTAACATTAAATATATTTCCAACAAAATAATGATTAATGTTGATATTTTTTTAAAAAAAATCAATCAATTTTTATAATTTTATTATCTATAAATAGAGTCTAATATTGTTGGGTCATTCACAAACTCATCTTAGCTTTTCTTTCTCTCGTTCACTACTACTACTCTTACATGGATAACAACAATAAAAATCCAAATAACTCAAACACCCAATATAATCCAAATACATTTAATTTGGATCAAGTTCAAGTCATGCTACAAATGTTTGGTAATCAAGTTCACTGTGACACGTGGATGATAATGATCGAAATCTAAGCAGATTCATGGCTAGAAGGGAGGAGTTTCGGTATATAGAAATGCACGTGGCTTTAAAGAACGATTTGGTGGATAACATATGGGAGATGTTTCAAAGTTTGACATCGGATTTAGATTTAGATTAAATTTCTATGTCAACAATGTTTTATCATTTATGTTTAACGTTATTTTTATTTTGTATTTTTTTTTGCAATTTATAATGTTGTTTGAAGTTGTCTTAATGTTAATTAAATTTATTTTTTTAATTTGTAATTAGTTTATATTATCTTAAATTCAAATTATTTAAGTAAATAAAATTTATTATTAATTTATTTGATTAAAGAACTTTAATTAACATAGGTAATTAGTAAATATAATTAATTTGTAATAATAAATATAATTTATTATCTTAAATCCAAATTATTTAAGTAAATATAATTATTTTATATGATATAAAATAGGTAGAAAGTAGGAGAGAGGAAGTGAAAGTGTGCTTTGTTGTGGGGGGAAAGAGAGAAAGAGGAAAAGAAGGAGGAAAGGAAAAGTGAAAAGTGACGTGGATGATAGAGAAAATGAGGTGTCAAAAGAGGAGAAGAAGAGTGAAAAATAAGAGAGGATTGTAAATCCTCTTGGTTGCACATGCTCTAAAATAATAGGGAGAGAGTGAGTTTTCTCATGAACTTAAAAGAAAATATAGAAAAAAGAAAGAAAATATATTAAAAACTTAATTCAAGTCAGAGGCTACATTTTGCCCTAAATTGCTCGATCAACAGATCTAGCGGAAGTTTGCAGGTATCCGTCTCCAACTCTCCCCGTTGTGTTGAATCTCTGCAGTGAAGCTTTCGTCAATCCAAGTGAAAATGATGAGAGGCGAACCACTGGTGTCAAAAATGGCGTTTGTAGCCAAATACGTCGTCTTCCCCGGTGCTATGATCGCTTCCATGCTTTACGCTCCTCCCAATTTGGACAAGCCGAATAAGAACCCTTTCGACGCTTCCCAGTATTCTGACCCAAATTCCCCTCCACCCCACTCAAATCGTCGTGTCGCAATTTGATCGTGATGGTAAGATCTTCAATCCTACATCGGCTTCTATCTTTTAGGGTTTGGATTCGAGATTATTCGTTGTATCACGGTGTTGTTCCTGATTAGGGCCTCTTTCAATTTTCATTGGATACGCCTTAGGGCTTTTTCTGGTTGGCGGCTCTGTAATTTCGATCATTTCTTTCGTCTGATGATCAACTTCGGAAACCTTCTTTACGCAAGGATTGAATCTTATTGTTTATGTGTCCATTTCTATTCTGTTAGGCTTATATAATCCATGATTGAATGCCAAATCTGACATATATTCTTGAGGAGTTCAATGCTTCAATCACACTGATGCCACTCAACAGCTTCCTTGTGAATTTGTGAGTCCTTCGGTGTAGGAATAATACTATTGAATTTGCAACTGAGATATGTTACTGAACAATTCTTCTGTGCATCATGAGACATTTTCTTAGTTTTTATGTTCTTTATTGCATCATGAAAGATTTTCATAGCTTCTTGCATGCCATTTCTAGAATTCAGACAACAAATTTTCTGTACTGGCTTTATATTAGCAACTGCACTCAGTCTGAAGAGGTTGAGTGTGATCTATGTTGAGTTTTAAACCCACCTCATTGCCTGCTTTAGCATATCTTTTGCCCAGATACATGAGTAATCTACTATAAACTTAAGCAAGTTTCTTCTTACCCCAGAGCCTACACAGGACATCTGCAGTGATTCTGTTATTCATTCAATCTTAAGATTGTTTGATGTGAGGATGGGGGGATGGATTTAAGGAAATGAGGTTGAAGGTAATGAACAAAATTAGATAATATGAAATCACTTAAGGGATAGCTTAGTGTTCATCCCTCGAGAAATAGCCTAATCTCTTTCTCTTTTCAATGCATTCTCCCTTTCACTCTTACCAACTGACCCTAAGCTTCTCATTGTTGCAGATGACCTATATGTCATAGATTTATAAAATGCTGTCTAAGTCTCAACCTTGTGTACGTTTCAAAAAACAAAAAGGTCTTAACCTCGTATGATGTTCTTGTTTTTTCCCCTCAGTGCATTCTATTTTCCGATTTAAGAGTTCCGTCTTCTTATTGCTCGCTCTACTTTCATGGTTAGATTTTGGAAGTTCATTGTGGTTTTCATATTGGTGAGCTACAATAGTAGCTAGTGTGTGTATATATTTTTTCTTATAGATTCGCTGGGCGTAGTATCTGGGGTTTTCATGTTCGTGTTTGTACTGGTAAATGTGAATATCTGGATTTCATGTTCTTAGTTCTTACCAGAATCATTTGTTCTGGCGCAGGAATGCATCCGTGTCTATGGACTCCTAGCTGGGGCAATAATATGGCAGCAGGAATTGCGTGCAAGTTTTCTTTTGGCTTTGAAATGGTGAAGTGGTAGTTTGTGAATGTTTGGACATTTGAGTTAACTTTGTGGTTACACAACTATATTTTGTGACCGATTCCATATTGAATAATCTTTTTCATTTAAAAAATGGTGTTTTCTTCCCCAATACTGGGAATCTACTATAGGTTTACCAAGCTGACATTAAAAGTGATTATCAGTTGCCAGTTGCCACAACTTGTTTAAACTTCTGAATAATTCGACATAAGTCAGATGACACCCGTAAGAACATTCAAATTATTTCCATCAGATTCAACTGTTTAATATGATTAGATATCCAACGGGGAAGAGGAAGCTAATGTTTGTAATTGAACCAATGAAAACTGAATACATTCTACATTCTGATGTATATAAATATGATGTACGACTCCATATTAACTGATGAAATTTTTTACGATTGATATGTGTGGACATGTATTGGGAAGACTACCATTAAGTACACGCTATAATGTTGGAAAATTGTGCTTAATTTGATTGCATCATGTTATGCATCAAAAACCATCTTTGCTTTCACCCATTTGATTGATATTTAAAACTTAAGAATGGAAACTAGGAACACTATATGGAATGGTAATTGGTCATTACTACCAAATTTTGGAAGAACGTATGTCACCAATCATCACCACGACAAGCATTTAAGTATCGCCAAGCATCACCGCAAGGATTTAGAGCTCCTTTGGTATGACTCTTGGAATTGGAATGAAGTACTCCTACAACTTTTGTTTTTAGAATGAAGTACTCCAACTTTTGTTTGGTATGTTGGATATGTTAGTGGGAATGAACCATTCCTAAAACTTTTGTTTGGTTTTCTACAATTTGGAATGAGGAATTAAATATTAATTATTGTTGCAAATGTACAATTTCATACTTAAATGCCAATAATCATAATGATAGCAATAGTCTATGTAGGAGTTGAACCTACGTCATGTGTATCGAACACATTGCTCTGCCTTTTGAGCTTATAGACTTCAAGGTGATACATAAATCCCAATAATAAACACCAAACTTTCACTAAAATTTTCGTAAAACAACATTGACCCAGTGTAATTCCACTTCAGCGAAATCTGGGGGGGGGGGGGGGGTCGTCATGGGAGCACCCTTGGCTTAACGTAGAAGAGGAGCACCCGAAAGGCCCGAAGAGGACCACCAAACAGGTACCCAGTAAGCCCAGGACAACGACCCAAAAACACAAGACAGAGCATACACCAAACATCATTATCGCCCCAATATAGTCCCACACAAGTAGGATCTAGAGGTCAAGACGGGGCACCCATACCTTGAACATGTCAAGATGATGCACCTGATAGACCCAAGGAAAACTGAAATTCGGCTATGTGACAATAATATCCAAGTTTGGTTAAAATACACCAAAGTTGATATACGAGTTATATCCATCTCAAAGGCACTGTAGAAAACACAATAAGCAGGGGGTGCGCCCCATAATTTCACAAATGAAGCAACATATAATTACAAGCACAGCCACAAATTGGCAAATCTCAAGTCAATATCAACAGCATAAAAATGCACCACAACCGATCTCAAATTCACCAAATCCAATATCACAAACACAAATTCACCAAATCCAATATCAACAGCATAAAAATGCACCACCCAAATCTATCACAAACACAAATTCACCAAATCTAACCCCTTAGTACGATGAATATACTCAGCACAATTATTCACTATATATCCAAACCCGAATCTCATTAAAAAAAAAAGAAGCACCAAATCTCTTCAACTGTTACTACATATCTCAGTCCAAGCCACAAACTTGCAAAGCAACAAGTCCTAAAAAACTAGCAGAGAACTAAAGATTGTTCACATGAGTTGGAATGGGTCATTCCATGAAATCATTGTGATTCCAATAACAAACTCTACCAAACAAAAATATTGGAATCACCCATTCCCGTTTCCACTCCTAATTTCCAGAAATCAATACCAAACAGGCCCTTAAACCAAATTGTTTATGCCTATCGATTATATGGCATTTGTAGATGTATGTTGGATCAGCCAATCGGATGGAAGGTAAAAAAACACATTAGAACAACTAATGACGAAGAAAACTAGAAGAAGAGGATAGCAAAATTGTAACTAGTAACCAGAAAGAAACATTCCTTCCTCATGGATTGTGAATGCATATATTTGAAAAGTAGAATTCTATACCAGTGTTAGCCATATTACCTGGGAGGTACTGACATGTTCTGTTTCAAACCCTTCCAATTCTGTTCTTGTACCACCAAATACAAGTATTAACAATTCATGTAGCAGATGCCTTTACAAAGACTCGCTAGAATCTCAGAGCTTGTTGCAAAAGTCATGATGCATCATTTTGATGCTAACTTCCAAGACAAGAGTGGAAGCACCACCTTTATGGACAGTGCGAATTTTGAAACTAGCTTACAAGAAGTGCAGGCACGTATGCTTGAAAAGAACTCTGGAGCACCAATCAGAGATGGATAAGGTTTGTCCAGTAACTATTAGAGAGAGACCTTGACTACATAGCTGGGTCTACACACATGCTTGGAAGCTCCTTTGACATTAACCTAGAAGCTAAATTCTGGGCCTGGCAAAGGTACGCAACTGTTAAGGATTTGCAATTATTTCAAAAGTTATAAAAAATTACAAACAAAAATGACTGGAAAAGAAAGAGCATCATTAAAAGGATATTTTCGGCGCATGCATGGGATTGCTGAGTAGAAGAAGCTTGTTGTTGGTAACAAGAGCTCGTACAAGCAGTTCCTTTGCCTCTTCTTGTTTCTTTCTCAACATGATGCACATCTGCACCAGAATGGTATGCAAATGTTATATGTTTATTTCAAACTTTATCAGAAGAAGGGCCTCAGATATTGGGCACATCTAATAAAAATAGGGAATAGGATGGATTAACAGAGAAGCATCTTACTTCAGCAATTCAAAGAACCAGAACTCTTAGCAAATGTGGGGAGTATAATTTCTCAAATTTGGTTATGCCACTACTAGAATCTCAAGCTCTTAATTACCAGATCATTAAGAAAAACTTCGGAACGTAACAGCGAGTTGAACTTTACAGGTCAGCAAACACAAGGATGCAGATTTAGGAGCAGAAACCAATCAATGAAACAAGCAAACTTTATATCCAAGATCTACCTAAATAAGGTGCAGAAAATACATAAATCAAAATTTTCCCAAACCTAAGAACTATTATCTCATTTACTTTTTGGATTCAATGAAACAAGCAAGTTTACTAGGACCATTTCACACTTGTGTATGCAAATCAACGTTGTTTATTATAGAGCCCTTTTGTCTTCTTTTCATTACATATTTTTCTCAAACTCCAGCTTACCAAAGGGCCACTTCATCTATTATAGGTTTTGCTGGCTATTGATATTATATCATTAGTAAATCATTCACTAACCTGATCAAGCTCTTTTCCACAGGCCTCAGCCTTCTCAATAGTTTCATCATTTTCCATCACTGAGGTGACTCCCACGTCAGCAAATTTGATCTCATCAGGCATCTCGAATGTAATAGATTCAGGCTGTTTGTCAGAGGCACTCTTCAAGCTACAGTCCAGGATATTCTTATGAAAACCAACCTGGCAGACAGATCAACCAAGCACATTTAGAACAGGCAGTAAAAATGATTCATTTTTAACAGAACGGGAGATTTAGTAAATATATTCAGGTTTATCTGACAAATCACCTCTTCTTGAGCCACCCCCTCTGAAACCTCTTTAAAGTTTCTGTAACTTCGGGAAAAAAAAATAGTTACAAAAATGCAATTAGAAAAAAAAAAAGAAGTAAAACACAAATGCTTGAAGGCATGACAAAACCTCCTTTGACTGGCAGAGAGTCGTTTTGATGGATGTGACATTATTGGAGCCTCATCAGAAACCTTCAAAATTGCTTGATATGGTTAGCTAAATGCACCCAGTTCTGTAGAGGTGTATATGGAACAAAACCTAATATGTACTGACCTCAGCAATCTTCCGTTTTATAGATGGAGTAAGAGATTGTGCTTTATAAGATGGGGTTGGAGGTTGTGGCTTTCCTGACCCAACTAGTTGGGTTGTCTTTGTAGATGGTGCAAGAGACTCTGCTTTATAAGATGGGGTTGGAGGTTGTGGTTTTCCTGACCCAACTAGTTGGGTTGTCTTTGTAGATGGTGCAAGAGACTGTGCTTTATAAGATGGGGTTGGAGGTTGTGGTTTTCCTGACCCAACTAGTTGGACTGTCTTTGTAGTCACATTCATTTCACTGTAGTCCAAGTTCTTTGCAATAACTATTTTATCTTCTAATGCTGGGGAACTGAGCATCTCAATAATATTAGACAAGATGATGCAGTCATCAGAATTAATGGCATTTATAAAGGGTGAAAAGGTGCTTATACCTTGAGATTTTCAGACCAGAAAGATTCGCCATCTTCTTGCTGACTTTAAGCGTAGAAAGCTTCCCCACAATAGTATCCATCTTCAGCTTACGAATTGATTGCAAGCTTGAAATCTTTGGGTTAAGTTCCTCTGAACCTTGGTTATTGCTCTTACTAGTCCAATCAGGAAACTTTGAAGATTGCACTTGAAAACTGCCCCAACATCAAATCCATCGCTTGGTTAACAAATTATAGAAAGCAAGTAAAAATGTCATAATATTCCTTGAGATATTTTGGTAAGCAGTAAAATAAATAATGAGAGTTGGCTTTTACTACATACATGATAGCAAAAATATCCACCAGTTAACATATTCAAGTGAATATATATAATATCCAGCACAGAAATTGCTGTTGCATGACTTCAACTTCAAGGAATATAGCTCTTCAAAATAAAATGGTAAAGAGTGATGGTCGATACAAAAAGAATATCATGTTTATTATGTAGCCCTGTCATAAATTGGATCTACTATTTAAGGAAATGACTTGATTTGTTGGCATCTTCTCCTACTGTCACTTGGAAATCACTACAATTTTTTTTTAAAAAATAACCTTTCTGTTGATACATACACCCCACAGATAACAAAACATGGAAGCCAGTAATCTTTGGATGGAATTGGTATCTCCAACTAAAGTTGAGTGGCTCCTAAAGTACTGTTCATTAAATAGCAGTAAATTAGTGTATTGTGAAAACATCAAAAAACTAATGATGATGATATAAAATACTAGGTTCTTATTTTATTCACAATATATCACCATCAGAACAAACAGGGCAAGGCATATGAGAGACGGATGAATTATCAGGAAAATGACTGCAGTCAAAGAAAAACAAGAATACAGAATCAATAAAAGAATATGATGTCTTACCTTGAAGATTTAGTATCCTCTTTTTTCTTCTCATTTTCCAGGAAAGTGGTTCCTCTATCTGCTGCTTTCCCATCATTTGGCACTAATATAGCAGCACCCAAATTATGTTTCATTTGAGTCACCATGGCATTACAATGGTCCCTGTCAAAACAGCAAGTGGCAATATTTAGACAGTGCTTAATCTTCATACCTAGTTATTTTGTTCCAATAAAAATTACATATAATAGAAGTTAGACTAGGAAGACATGTAATTTCAGGCTTGACCAATTTTGCTCGTATAGCTCTATTACCTAGCACTTTGGTCACTGACTGTCTTTGTGTTGTTTTCTGAAACAAAGCCTTCTCCTATTGCTTGTTGCGTAAAGGAACCTGATCTTTTATCAAACATGCTTCCGCTTCGTGCACTATGAGCACTGTGCCTATAAGAAATAGTGCAAGATCATCTTTTGTTCAGATTGAAATACCACACTGCTCAAAAGTTATTGATAATTCGCCATGACTAACCTTGCAACAGAAGGACTTAGATGCATGGAAGATATTGCATTTCTGTTGAGCGAGACAAGATTTGATCTAGGCAATACTTGAGTAGATGCAGGTGTTTTATCTTTCATTATTGGCTTCAAGTTGAACCTGCATGCATAAGGTCAGCTTTTGAATTTCACATATTTCTTTGAGACATGGCCAAAACATTCCAAAGATTACTCAGTCAACAGGAATATCTTTAACGAATCCTAACAAAGCAAGATATTGTAATGTTAAACAAAAAAGTATCCAATCAATTATTTAAAAAAGCATACGTGTTCTGAATTTATTTATTTTTAGATCCATAAAAAAACAGATATTAATGTAGTATTAGTATTAGTACCTGAATGTAACTCATACAGCATTGAGTGGAACATAGCAACTAAAGTTACTTGGAACAAAAACACTAAAACATTAACATTGATCATTCAGAGATATAGAAATGTAGACTTATTCAATCTCAGAAAATTCAAGTAATTCAGGTATATCATTGTAGCAGAAAGGGCCCTTTTAAAACTAGGTGCACCATTTGGTGGTATCACTTCTGTATTTGGATGGCAAAGCGTTCAACGAAATTAATTTAAATGACCGTCCTTTTACAATTTTTAACCTTTTGTATTGAAAAGTAATTTTTTGTATCTATTATGGTCCAAATATTTAATGGTAATCCAATTTAAACACCTACAGAAGCCTCAACAACAGAGACGCATTACTAATTGTGAAATAGTGAAGATAATATAACAATCAATGAACCTGGTGACACGGGAAGAGGCAATTTCTTTAGGTGTCTGTTGTTTTCCTGAAAAAGACTCTGCGGCATGAGCTCCTAGTTTTGAGGGATCAGCAACAGGACTTCCTTTAACATGCAGTACATTTTCAGCTACCGTTGCTGTATCCATGCCTCCATGCAGAGCATTACAGCTCTCAGGGACAATGTTCTCTCCATCAGTACCTTGACTACCTTCTTCTGATTCAACCTCTGGTATAATCTGTAAACGTTTACTGCCATCTTGTGGTGTCATTTTCCCCACCGGAAAGTATTCATTTTCCGATGTCAAAGAAGGATTAACCTTCGGATTAAGATCTTGCATTTTAGAATCTGCATCACCTAAATTGTCACCTGCTGAAGTAGTCTGCATCTGTTCTGAAACATTGAATGCACTTGTCTTATCCATAAAAGACCAAGCAGGCTGATTCTGCACTTTTGGCTTCTCATATGAGTTGTTGAAAAAACTTGCAACTTGATCACTTTGTTTGTCTATTCTTTGGGCATGGTCAGTGATTGCCCCCTCTGAAACAATTGGGGCTGGTTTTGACTTTGTCTGATTTTGCACAGTCTGAGCAGACTGATTCTGCAGTTGTGATTCTTCGTATGATTCATTACAAGTTTTCTTCACTACTGGACTTCTCTGGTGAGTATTTTCTCTTTCTGAAAGTGTTTTGGATTGATTTGATTCGACTTGGCCTTGTAGAGTTGAGGACTTGGAAAGATCAATTTCTGGGAGGAAGTCAAGATCATCCCCACAAGCAACCAGATTATCCTTTGAATTGTTTGACTTCACCGGCATTGCCTTTGCTTTTAGAGCACCATCATCTCTAGCATCGGTATCAACCACCTGTATCTTTGAGCCTTGATCCTCATGTTTATCAGTAGAATTATCCTTTGAATTGTTTGACTTCACCGGCATTGCCTTTGCTTTTAGAGCACCATCTTCTCTAGCATCGGTATCAACCACCTGTATCTTTGAGCCTTGATCCTCATGTTTATCAGTAGAATTAATCTTGACCCCTCTGTTTTCATCATCTTTGTTCAGCTCCTTAGTTCTTGTTGGTAAGACATCATCTAAGTCGAACTTGTCTAACCTGAAACCAATATATTTCAAAGATATTGCAAAAGGGATATCATTACACCATCATTAATGCTGTAAGAATTTTAAGAGCAAAAATCCATCTATACTTACTCGTTAAAATCAAAAGAAAAGGCAAAACAATCTTGCTTTCCCTTGTTACTCTTTGCAGAATCCCCTTCCAATCTCTCCTTGAACTTTGAGCCCTCCTTTGGTGGAGAAGAGAAATCAAGATCAGTTCCCTTAGACTTTTTAGAAGTCTTTGGTGGAGAGAAGTCCAGAGCTGTTTCCTTAGACTTTGTAGAAGTCTTTTTTGGTGGAGAGTCGAAGTCCAGATCTCCCATGTCTACTTTAAATGATTTTATCTTGTCGAATTCACCATCAAGCGAAAAATCCATATCCCTAAGAAGAATTTGTTTAATGATCAGTTAAACCTTGATAACAAAACACTCAAAGCAAGTTGAAGAATGACAATAGGTTTCTACATACAAGTCCAGATCTCCCATGTCTACAATCTACTTTATTTAATTTTAGCTTGACAAATTCACTATCAAGGAAAAATCCACCCTCATGCAATCCTTCCAACCCTTTTTAACCCTACTGCACCAACATAATACAAAAACAAACATGACTAGGCAGAAAGTGAGAGGAACAAAGAATTAACTAAATTATCTCAGATATTTTGGGAGGCCTCAGGTTAATAAAAGCATGAACTCCATTGTTTGATTCATTCATGTAGAGTTTTTTGTGATTAAATGCAACTAGCTACCAAAATGCCAAGAAATCAACAGTTTCTCTTTTAGTCACTTAAATGAAAGATCATTTGCGCTTTTAATATCTATATTTCCATATAAGACCAAAAACTATTTAACACTCAAATTCTTTTCATTTTGAAGCCTGAACAGAAAGTATGAGTCTATTAAAGGATATAACGCTTCAAGTAATGCAAAAGTGGCTCAACCATCTCTTTTTCACCAGCATTAATAGCACATGCGAGCCATCATCTACCAAAAATACCAAAATTTTGTATTTGAACACAACACAACCAAAAATAGAAGAAAGTATTAAGCCACACAATAATCAAAGCGCCAGAAGAACAACACAGCAAGAGAAGCTAGAAGGTATTCTAGATCTTACAGTTTGTCAAAGCTGAAATCCTTTTTCTTTCCCTTAACTGGTTCAAATTTGAATTCCATTGAGCCATGATCTGATTCTGGACTGATACTTGTGTTCCATGATCCAAGAAAATTCTTTGAGATATCATCATCTGTTTTGAGTTCCAACAGGAAACTGTAGTTGGAAAGTATCCAGGACAAATAAGCATAATCTAGCAACTCTTATCTACTAGAGATGAGGAGTTCCTTTTAAAACAGAAAATCTGCATCTCTCCTTCAATTGCAGTTTAGTAAATTCAGCGAAGAATTATTTCTCAGTAAACAATAAACCACTCCCCAGTGTTACCTAGAACTGAGATTTTCTCTTTTCCCTTGCCTGATGAAACGGTTGCTTTATCTGATTCAGCCATTGATCTGGAATTAAGTAGTTGCTTTGACCTATTCTCTGCATAGCAGACATCAAGTCGCGAAACTTCAGGCTCAAGAGCTTTATCCACACACATTCCATAGGTTTCAAACACATCACGAACATAAACGGAAAAACAGAAAAGCAAAGAACAAATAATCATCAATAGCAACCAGCAGTGGCGAAATAAAAACCACGAATTCCTCGGTTGACACGAAAAATTAGGGAAAGCTTCAATTGAGAGCGACAACTTCAAACCGATCAAATTTGGATCTTATTGTAAGAACTACAAACAAGATGAACGAGACGAAAACCTAGAGATACATACACGAAGTTTAAGCCACTTTGACGAGGCAGGAAGATGTGCCGCCGCCGGTGAAGAATTATCTCTCCTTGGCAAACTCCTGAGACCTGATTCTCTTTCTCTCTAGTGGTATGGTTTCGTCTTTTACACCGACCTCGAGACCTCAGAGTGTGATATTTGCAAATCAGTTGATGAACTTGGGAGTTGGAACTGTTTAAAACACAGGCCCGTGCCCGGCCCGGCCCGGATCGTTAGTTGGATTTTTGGTCAATGGTCACTAGTTGAACTTAAATTCACTTTTAGAAGGATTTTCACTTTTTTAGAGCGAGTTTGTGGGTCAATTTGATATTTTTTGAGAAATTTTTTTAATCAATTTTGAGAAATTGTTGAAAATATTTGTTCAGAATTTTTTGTAATATTTTTTTAAGAAATGATTATTATTTGTATAAAAACTAAAATTAGGTGAGTACGTATCAAATGCAGAATTAATTTATAATATATTTATTTTAAATTTTGAAATATGTAAATGTACTTTTGTACGTTAAAATAATGAAAAATGAAAAGTAAAAAAAATCATGAAAAATATTATAAATTTATTGAGCATATTTTAAATTATATAATTACATTTTTTCCATAAAAATATACTTGTTATTATATTAATCATATATAATTATATAACATTATAATTTGATAAATATTTATTTAATTTTATTATATGCACATGTATTTTGGGTGTTTGGTCTTTTTTTAGCTTGTGTTATTATATGCACATGTAGAATTAATCTTGTAAGATGGCATTACCTATAGAACGAAAGGTGAAATTGAGAGAATTTCTTGTAGGTGCAGAAGCTTGCAAAAGAAAGCCAAAGACTTGTTTATCCCTTTGCTGCCATAGTAGGGCAGGATGAGATGAAGCTCTGCCTTCTATTGAATGTGATTGATCCCAAGATTGGGGATGTTATGATCATGGGTGACAGAGGTACAGGCAAATCAACTACAGTCAGGTCACTTGTTGATTTACTTCCTGAAATCAAGATTGTCCAAGGAGATCCATTTAACTCTGACCCAGAGAATCCTGAACTAATGGCTATAGAAGTCAGGGAGAAGGCTGTGAGAGGAGAGAAGCTCGAAGTTTGATGACCAAAATCACCATGGTTGACCTGCCTCTCGGTGCTACTGAAGATAGAGTTCGTGGAACCATTGATATAGAGAAGGCCTTAACCGATGGTGTCAAGGCTTTTGAGCCTGGCCTTCTTGCTAAGGCAAATAGAGGAATCTTGTATGTTGATGAGGTTAACTTGTTGGATGACCATTTGGTGGGTGTTCTTCTGGATTCTCCTGCTTCAGGATGGAACACTGTTGAGAGAGAAGGCATCTCCATTTCCGGCTCGGTTCATCCTGATTGGCTCTGGAAACCCTGAGGTAGGAGAGCTTAGGCCACAGTTACTTGACCGTTTTGGAATGCACGCTGAAGTTGGAACGGTGAAAGATGCTGAGCTTAGAGTGAAGATTGTGGAAGAGAGGGCTCGGTTTGATATGAATCCAAAGGCGTTTAGAGAGTCTTACACGGAAGAACAAGAAAAGCTTCAGCTGCTAGGAGCTGACTTTCTTCTGTTCAGATTGACCGTGAACTCTGTAAAGATCTCTAAGGTATGTTCTGAGCTCAATGTGGACGGATTGAGAGGCGATATAGTGACCAATCGGGCTGCAAAGGCTTTAGCCGCACTCAAGGGCAAGGATGTTGCAACCGTCGTTCCTAACTGTTGAGACACCGGCTTAGGAAAGATCCCTTGGAATCTATCGACTCCGGTTTACTTGTGATTGAGAAATTCTATAAAGTCTTTAGCTGAACCAGTTTGTAACCTCTCAGTGAGCATGCTGAATTGCTGATATTATGATCAAATTTTGCTACTATGTACTTTGTGCGATTCTCATTCTAGGGGCAGTTATGTAAAAACAGTCCATGAGGTTCTTTTGAGAAACTTGAAATGATGATTTGTATGATAACGTCAAAGGATGAGAATGTGGGTCCCTTAATCAACACGCGCAGTTCACAATTCACAAGTTGAGTTGAGTGTTCATATCACTGGATTCACGCTCAAAGCCACGCAGTCACATGGCCACGTGGTACATGGGCCCACAATCTTGTAGTTCGTTGCTAACACTCACTTTGCCCCTTCATTTGCGGCTTTTTGCCAATTAGGGCATGTATCATCACAAATCAAGGAAGCAATGTGAATCTTGACGCATTGTGGTTTTTAATTACACGCCAACAGGAAGTCTTCATGATCTTTCATCACTTAAAGCTCACACAAGAAAAAGGCATTCCCTATTATTGGTGTTTTTTAAAGTCACAGAGGGTTGTAAGTTGTAACTTGTAATCATCCTTGATGAAAATGACGTTTCTGCTTTATTCACTTGGAAATTTGAATCTTCTTGGATGATCAAGTATCATAACCTGATATTAACAATTGGGTTTTCTTCTGTCGGCGACAGTACTTAAACTATGCTTTCTTTTCTAAACTCCTTTTTAACAATTGGGGTTTTACTTAAATATTTTAACCAACTTCTTTTAAACTCTACCATGAAGTCATGAACCTCTCTTTATCTGACTTAAAAGTGGGTTTTTGAAACTAAACAATATAATTACTCTCAGCTGAAAAGGCTTCTGTAGTTTACTACAAATGTCCATACAAAAAAGATAAAGAGCACAGCACAACCCACCAACACAGTGATCATTATATACCAAAAAAAAAAATCAACTGTTCCATTCAAATCTTGTGAAAACTCTGCCACCCCACATCATTCATTCATATGGGTCATGACCCTACTTTTGCAAAAGTTCCAACTTAACTAGGAGATTTCACAACTGAAATGAAGTTATCAATCAAACACATGAATTAGCTAGGATGAAAGGTAGTAGGCAGACTAGGCACAGCAAAGTGTACACTTCAAGAGGGCCAAGGGACCGAAGAGTCCGGCTCTCTGCAATCACTGCCATTCAATTCTATGACGTCCAAGACCGACTTGGCTATGACCGCCCCAGCGAAGCTGTTGATTGGCTCATGCTCAAGGCAAAGGCTTCTATTGAAGCCCTACCACAGAAGCCAATCACCTTTGGGAAGATTCCACTTCAGGATCTTGGCAATGGTGTGAAGAATGAAAGAGTGAGTCTTCAGCATTTGGGTGTTGACTCAGTCAATGCCTCGGCTTCTTTTTTTCCCATGGAGCGGCCTTTGAGCTTATCATCTACTGGTTGCACTCATATGCCTGAGTTCAACTACGCGCTGGGGAATGAAGATCCTTTTCCAATGATTGGATCCCGGGAGAATCTAATGCTTCAAGAATTGCCTGCTTCAGCTAGACCAGATTGTGAGTTTGGGCCAAGCTCGTGTCTTGATCAGGTAGTGTTCAGTGCAAGTTTGTTCTCTAAGCAGACTTCTCCAATAAAGAGATCTGTCTTCTCTTCTGCTATAGCTTCATCAATGGAGGACGCGCCAAGAAAACACAGGGTCCTGGATTGGCCTTTCATGACACCACCTAGCATTGAATTCTGATCCAGTTTTCAGATTGTTGAATGAGGAATACATGCAGGTGCAAATGTGCAATTTATCCCGGTCTGTATACGAGTGCTTTGAATTTTAGTTTCTTATGGTATCATTTCAGTTGTTTTCTATCTGCCTGAGTTGCTTTTTTTTTTTTGTGTGTGTTTGATCATCTTCTGTAATCCTATTCCTACTGAGAGGCCGGTTTAGTACACTACGTACACAGTATGAAATAGTATCTTTCTACAAGGATCAGAGGAAAGTGTCACACCCAAATTAAGAATACTGCATATTTACATTATAATTATCACATTGTTTGAACATGTACAAAATACAAGAGAATTCAGCTCAACTTCAAACAGAAAGAGAACATAAAAAATTCGGTATCAGCAACTCACATATATATCTTACACAACTCTCATTTACATAAATTGGACAACTGAAAAAAAAATACACATTCCATGATCAACCAAAGACATCAGAAATGGAGGACTTTCCTTTGATCATTCAAGATTCAAGTGTCATTTTAAGGCACCATGCTTTCTCTCCTACCAGTTGTTGAGTTTTGGCCCTTGGGTTTTTCCTCTCCAGCTGTTGCTTCAGTCCCAGGGAAAGACAGTCTTCGAGCTTTCATGGGCACCTTTCCATTCAAAGCTTTTGGTTTGACAGGTAATGATTTGTGGGATGTTAACAGGTTGGTGTTCTTATCAGCCTTGCTTGTCTGGTTACTCTTTCCACTCTTTGTAGTGACAGTCTTAGATGGAAGTCGAATTTCCCATGGACGAGCAGCAATCCAGCGCTCTTTCCAGCTCCATCCCCAATTGGCCTTGCTGAGTTCAGAAGTATTAACTCCTTGATTGCCTGAGTTTGGCCTCCACTGCAGATCATGGATATTGGATATCATATCAATCATGTTTTAGTATCTGATTAAACAGATTTGTCTTTATGGATTTTATGGTTTTAGAGTGTGAATCTTTAATCCATATTTTTTTCTCTCTCCATACCATGGGCATGATTATAATTTGAAGTCTAAGGATGATGATCAGAGAGTTATGCTTAGTTTTCAGTATTGGTGGTTCTTTTTGAAGATTAAAGATTCAGACCTGGTGAGTGAAGGCATAAGCCAAAGCTCGCTCACGCTTGACTGCAGCTTCTTCTCTATGGTGTATCCTTGTAAGAATTTCCTCCAGAGCTTGAAACCCATCAGACCATTCAACCTGTCAAGAGTTGAAAAACTTAAATAATTAAAAAAACATCTGTACACTATTTTGTTACACTGAAATGAAGGCCCAAGATAGAGGTTTAATGGGTTGCACATATGGGTCAAGAATTGAGCTATTGTGATGAACTTGTAAAGAAAATCTCCCAAAATTTGGAGCTTATAAGTCGGTGGACATGCCTAAGAGATCCATAATATGGATAAGAAATTGATATAACGAGTTTAAATCTTCAGAACCTCACTGCCAACTTTTAGCTAGCAAAATTCAGCAGGGTGTTTGGGCCACATGTTAGTAATTTAGGACGTCCGAGCTTCGTTAACTCAATCAGCAAATTAACTGATTAATTTTAAAGAACAATATGCTTCCTTACTATCCCATATGAAGCTTCTTATTTGTGGCACTCAGACTGAGCCTAACCTCTAAATCATGAAGCTTTGCCTCAAGCTTAATTTGGTTCTCTTGCTTCTTTTGTTTAAGGCGGCCTTCCAATACCATGGAGAGTCGACGTTCTTTTATCTGTGATTGTATTCTGCCCCATGAATGAAGATGGGTCAATGTAGCTGCAGATTGCTTTTTAATGGACTCTCCTTTGGTCAGCTTGTGCAACCTTACTATCCCCTTCAACCGGAGCAAAGATTTTCTTGCCTAAAAACAAAAGATAGCAAAAATTATCAAAATGGGAGCTTGTCAATTAGCATATCAGAGTTTGAAAAAAAAAACAGACGAAAAATGCTAACTCGATATGCCCTATAAGCCTTCTGAATCCTGATGGCTGCTATATCCTCTCTGGGTAAAGCATTGGCTCCATTAGCTCTGCTATTAGCACCATTTGCAACATCATATTTGGATCCGTTTGGTTCTTCAGAAGCAGGAACAGCCTATTTCAAAGAAAGAAAGTGCATTAATGTAGCAAAATCATATAAAGAGGCGAGTTATTGTAGATCAGATAAGACATTATCAATTTATCATCAAGATTCATGAGGTGCACACCGTTTGTCTTTGCTTGAATTTATCATCCTTCCCCTTCTTTTTGCCAATTATGGTCTTAAACCAATCTCCAGAACCCATTCTGATGTCAACAATCTCAGCTGATTCCAAAAACCCTGAAAGGAAAAGACCAAACTAAGAGGAGGAAAGAAATAACAAGAAACACATGCTGTCATACAAAATTATAAACATGGATCAGTACATAATACATAGGAAACATCAACATCTCATCCAAATGGAGGTGCTGACTTTTGTATCTTTTTTACAAAAAAAAAAAGAGAGACGACTTTTGAATTTCAAGAAAATTGCTAAAACCAGTTCTTGCCAATCACAGATTCCTTGGGTATATGCAGAAAGAAGCCATTCAGTGAAACCTACTAAAATCAATAACTTCACATTATTACTCAATGTACATTTTCACAGTGAGCTATAGGATCAGAACTCAAAGACTCAAAAGTGTAACCAAAACCTGCAGATACTTAATCACCCAATTGATAGCAATCAGCAACAGTTTGCATGTTGAACCATTCAAAGATATGCATGCATTATTCAGCAACCAAAATTTCAACAATCAAGGGTCAAAATTCTCATAGTAAGACTATAACAAGAAAAAAGACAACCAATTGACCAAATGAACACTAACCTACAGCATTTGAACTAGGCTGAGGAAAACCCTAGCTCAATCAAGCTTCACTACTAGATCCCTCATTTCTCTCACACCAATTCAAAGGAAATCAGGGCAAGCCCACACAAATCCTCAACAAGGAGAAAAGAAAGAGCACCCATTTTGTATAGACAAGAAAGCAAGAAATGCAAACAGTAAAAGAAAGTCAAGATCTAAGATTTTCAATCATTTGACATACCAACAAGGGAGAGAAGAGAGGTAACTCTCAAGTAATCAGCTCTATAGTAGAATTGCAAGAGAAGCAATGTTGCTGAAGAAACTGCTTAAGAAAGAGAGGTAGAGAGGGTGGGTGGAGAATGAATGAAGAAGATGCCCATTTGCCCATGGCCCATCTAACAACAATGAGTTGGAGAGTACCCAATTTTCTTTTGTTCACAATAAATACAGCAATAAATAATTAAAATTTATGCCACTAAATATCGCCTGTTTTGCACATTTCTTCAGCTAATCAGTCCATCACATGCTTAATTAGCTGGGCTATTTGGATCGGACAAATCCAATTCAGCAAAGAATTGATGTTTATTATGTGACAGGAGACCAACCAGAAGACAGAGAGTGGATATTTAAGACTTTTGGCTCCTTTCTCTTTTTATTTTTTTTTATCTGGTTTTTTGTGATTTTGTATGAAAAGACTTAAAGACGACAAAATTGACAATCCATGCTATGTATCACATATAAATAATCACATTAGCATTTAGGCGTGAACGAAATTATTTCGGTAGGTTGAACAAAATAACGGGGAAATTGGAGGTGGGACAATTTTTGTTTCTTTTCTAGTTAATCACCTAAAATCTTTGAAAACTGTTTGCATTAAAATAGGTTGGTATGTTGTCGTTAGACTTTTTGATAGCAGAATTTCAAAGCTAAAGAATAACAAAATAAAGAGTGAACTGATAGGAATATCGGTTTTTAAGTTGATTCTCCTTGAAATTTATACAAGGAAATTGAAGTCAATTTTATGAAGAAAACAAATAAAAAAAATTGACATCACGGGTTCACTTTAAAATTTTCTATTTGAATTAGGGTTGGGCAAAATCCGGTCCGGACCGGATTTTTGGACCGGACCGGGACCGGACCGGACCGGGGGGTATCCGGTCCGGTCCTCGGTCCACAAAAAATTACAAGCCGGTCCCCGGTCCGGTCCGGACCGGGTTTTTGTATTAGTAGTAAAAAAATTTATTTTATGTAAAAAATATGTATATTTATATTATAAAATTTATGTTAAAAATATAAATTTTATTTTTATATGATATACTATATGTATTTTTATTAAAATTAATATTTCTTATAAATAAATAAAACATTTTTGTAGACAAAATAATTTTTTTATTGATAAAATAATAGTTCGGTCCAAAACCGGTCCAGACCTGGACCGGACCGGACCGGGACCGAGACCGGACCGAGACCGAGAATATCCGGTCCGGTCCTCGGTCCAATTTTTTCAAGAATCCGATCCCGGTCCGGTCCGATCCGGTCCGGTCCGGTCTTGGACCGTTGCCCAGCCCTAATTTAAATTAGCAATGGAGTATAGAAAATAGTAGTGAGTAGTAGTTAGAACAATTCGCCACAAATAAAAAATGTGCATGATAAACATGATAAGTAATGATCGATCAGGTTCAGAGTGATTAGTCCTACAATCCTACCTAAAATTATTTTCCAAAAAATTGAATAGCTATTTAGTCCTAACCATCATATGAAATTAAACCTAATTGTTTTTTCTATAATTATATTTGAGATCTTAATGATTGTTATATTAGGGTCCCACGTTTGTGGTTAATCATGCTATTAAACTTTATGTATTTTATAAACTTTTGAGTAACACAAAAATTGTATGCATTTAGGACATGGATCTCCAACCAGCCAAAGTGTCTCAAAATATTAGGAAGTGGACCGATCTAATTTTTACTTTTTGGGATTTTTCAGTACAAGTCGAAAAATCTTATAATACTAGTTTTGAGATCATAATAGATCCGATTGATTAGAGGTCCAAAGACAACAAACTTATTTTTCTTTTAATAGAAGATGACACTTTATATGATAATTCATGACCTATAATTTCTATATTGTTTTCATTGTCTATAGTTTAGTTTATTTTTATATAGTTTATTTATTTGCTAAATAAATGTTAGAGTATACAAGTCTAGATGTCCTATGTATTACATGGTTTCTTTCGTATAGTTCTTCGCAAATCGTCTCCTCAACTCTCTATTGTTTTTGTTCCACATAGTTCAAATACATTGCATATACTTACTTACATAGCTGATTATAAGGTTTTAGCACATTCAATGGGCTCATGTCCAAAAATAACGATTGTTGCCAATATAAATCATTACACAATGTGTGGGCCGGGCCGTGTGGCCAGGCCCATATATTAGTTCTAAGCAATTTCGCAGAACAACCTGGATTTCTTTCTTGCCCTTCCAACAAGGCATCCTTGGTGAGTCACACACTATTTGTTTCACTAGTTGATGAAAAGTTGTTTTTGGGTGAAATTTATTTTTTGTGTTTCGAAAAACGTAAAAAGTAAAGAGGAGTGCTTGGATTTCAAGACTGTTAAAAGTAATTTTTGAAGAGAAAGTAGTTTTGGGTAGAAAGTGAAACAAGTCCGACCTCTTTTGTAATATTGTTAAGCCGTTAAGGGTCCGTTTGGATTGAAGTTGATAATGTATTGTCAAAGTGTAATCCAAATGCATCCTAAAACTCGAAAGATGAACAATACCAAGCCAAATGTATTTTAATATACTGAAATTGTGATATTGACTCAGAGTTACACTGCTGATCTATCTTCAGAACGAAACAGACATTGAAACGCTGCGTACAATAAATGCAACGGTTGGTTGCCATTATCAGTCATTCAGTGAGACATTTCTGAAGAATGTGCTTAAGTTCCAACCAGAAAACATCCTTGGAATTGAAATTGATTTAAAGTATTTCCACAGCAACTTCACAGAAGGAAACATGACGGCCGCCTTCCTTGAAATTCCGTATGCCAAGCTATTATTTGAGAGCCTGTATTGCAAATTACAGATTTGGAGGACTAAGCTTTGTAAGTATTATTACACTACCTAATATTTGACATACAAATCAGATGTATATGGAATAGTTTTCGTATATATGAAAAGGATCTCCTATTTCAAGGGCAATTCTAAATCTAACAGAAAAGCGTAATCTGACGGAGCTGGAGAATACATGGTTAAATGCCACTAGCAAGTGTTTAACTTATCAGAGTAAGTGTTTAACTTATCAGAGTGCAACAACAATGACAGAGAGAGGTGTCACTTCTACAATTTGCTTGTTAGGATCATACCCCATTATCATGAATTACAGACGGTACCGGAGAGAGTTGCAGCACAACTCAAACAACAACGGGAATTTGCAAAGAGAGTATGAATCTGACAGAAAGTGTGAGGAGTGACGATAGTTCATTCAGCAATGGTTCATTCAATTTTCACTAGCTAATTGCATATCAGTTGTCCATAGTATCATAAGAAAAAGATTCTGCAATCATACTTGTACATTGACTAGTGTGTTTTGTGCTTACCATAACTTCCAACACTCCAATAAAGCTGCTTAATTGAGTTGTTATTGGGGTAATTGAGATCTCTAGTATCACATTTACTAATATTATGTATTTATGTGTTTACAGCGAATTGAAACTTGAAAAGCACCAGCAAAGTGCAAGATTAAGCTGAAAAATAGGATGGTCTCTTGAGGGAAGACTCAGCAGATGGTGATAGGCTGCTTATGCGTGGAAATTGACGAGATTGCAAGTCATGATTCATGACAGCATTTGCATCAGAAGCCATTTTTGGTGTAGCAACTCTTGTCATTGAGCCAGAGTCATTTGACATGTCCACTTGAACAACGGGAACAGAAGGGCGTGTTGGTTGTTGCATACTGCTTCTCCTCTTCAGTTCCTCTTCAACATTCAAAATCTGCTTGAGTGCCTGTACTAAATTGTGCTTCCTCTTGTTCAGAGTTTCTAGCTTCTCTTCAATCTCTTTCTTCCTTTTTTCCTTGTCGTTAGTCACATCTAATTTGCGATCGCTCTCGGAATGATCAGGATCGCGATTCTTGATTCCCTCATCCTTCGCTTCCTTCGCCTTGTTCTTCTCAACCAGCAAGTCCGCCTCTGCGTCGCCGGATACTTCCTCCACCTTTACCAGTGAGACAGAATTCGCAAGCTGATGAAGCTCCTCCGCAGCAACATCTTCCGCCCTACGATCCTCCTGATTCGCGTCTTCCCCGCTATTGTCGACTCTGAACGGCACCGGAAACGTCAAATCCCGACCTCTAGGGTTTACATCCTCTTCCTCGATCGCCTGATCTTTTCTCCGATGTTGTTGTTTCGGCGGTGGAGGCGGCGGCGTAGGAGGCAGGAATCGTGGTGGTGGAGGTGGATTCCCGTTATATACGGTGGATGGAGCGGAGGCGGACGCCAAGACTTCACTGACTTTGAGGGAAGATAACGCCTTGGAGCGACGGCGTAGGAGGCCGCGAAACTCCTTAGCGGAGATGCGCGGCCGTGGCATCACCCATCGCCGGGGAACGTCCGGTACCCGGTGAAGGTTTCCTCTGTAAAGCGATATCGCCACCATCTAGATTCTAGAGGTTTCTCTGATGATCTCTCCTCTGTTTCGTCTTAGTCGGTTTTCGTTCGGTAATTGGAAGAGAGAGCTTCAGATTTTTTTTCCCTTTATATTGGGAAAGTCGTTGGGCTTCCGTCCGAGTCAGCCCATAAAAACCTATAAAGGTGGTGAACCGGGTTTAGCTTATCATATGTAATTAGTGAAAACCCGTCATATGTAATTAGTTTTCAGTAACGATTCTGGTATTCTTTTTGAGTGAAAACAGAGTGTTCTTGTATGCGTGAGGGTGAGAATGGATCTTGATGATCTTGGTTGAGTGTGATTACTGTGATCTTAATCTCTGTAATTCTGTTGTGAGTGATCAATAAACACTTTGTTTTGTTTCTTAATATCTATGGCGAACTTTTGTGTCTGCATTATGTCCCAAACCTTCATCTTGACTCATTTGTAGTCCTCCCTCAAATGTTCTGTTGACTCAATTTTCGGTCTAGCGGGCCTGTCTAAACAGGCCCAAGTTCATTCAATTGATAAAACAGCCCTAGGAAGGAACCAGAGAGAATCAGGACGGAACGACGGACTCGGGAGAGGAATTCGAATTCTTCACCGCCGGCGTATCTTCTCTGCCTCGTCAAAGTCTACAATTTCGTCTCCAAAATTGATCGGTTTGAACTTACCGTTCTCAATTGAATTTTGTTTCTTAATGTCTTATTGTCAACCGTGGTTCATATTTCTCAATTGAGAAATATCCAAATTTTCACTCGTTTTTTCGCCAATGGCGCCTGGCTGAGAATTCCCGGCCGCCCCTACCGGCGGCGGCCGGGAATAAAACATGAAGTGTTAATAGTAATGTCAAACTGCTTCCGCCACTGGTTGGGGAGATAAAACATGAAGAGTTGTTAGCTGGCAGTCTGGCAAAAATTCAACTTTGCAACGAGTTCAAAATTTGAAGTAGAATAGTTCACTTCTTTTCTTTCTTTCTTGTATTTAATTCTCTCTATTTTTCTCCCTCTAGAGCTAGAAGTCTTCCCGGACTAAATATTATTCTGGAAAATAGTTATTAGAATGGTAGATATACAAAGACAAGGCAAAGATGAAATAGAATTCTGGAAATGTAAATAAGTAAGTTTTTGATTGGGTAAAATGCATGAAAAAAAAACTGAAGCTCTTCTGGTATGCTAATAGATACGAGTCTCTTGTTATAATGTTGATTGAACATTAAAATACTGGTGCTTTCTGATTTTTTCTTTCTTACCTTTAGGCCTTGATAGGATCGTTTGAAGATGTCAGCTTTGAACCATATATTGTCAACACCACTTTCTTCATCCTCATCGAGCTTTGTTGCAGAGACGAACTTCAGCACAAGGTTTCACTCCATATATTTTTTTTTTTGTGTGTGTATCATGACTTTATGGGAACTTCTTTGTTTGGATTGACTTAGTGCTGTATTCTTGGCCTTTATGCAGAGCTCACTCGGTTACTATTAGAGTGAATCGCAGAGTCAAATGTGTTGCAACCTCTCCTTCTGAGAAGACTGGTCTTTTCTCCATCTCACTTTTACTATATGGCTATTCTATTGTGTTTTGCAAATTTACTTCATTATATTATTATTCTGCACCGTATCCTCTATTGTGGTTAATTTATTGGTCAATCTGGACCTAGGTAGCAGAAGTTTTTTTTTTTTTAATTCTCCTGTCAGGATTATTCATGTGCTAAATGCCTAAATGTTTTTCCCCCTTACATGAATTTTGAATGGTCATATCATTCTACATAAATATAGTTCAACCTGCAACTATTGAAGGATGTAAATATTTAACTGTATTTTTTGTTACCTTATCTAGATGTATTATAAAATATTTAAGTAGAATCTGATCTGCTGTAATGAGTTATATAAAGATCAACATCATCATCATCACCCCAATAGAATGTAAAATGCATCTTTTTGCGAAGAACAAATAATTTGCATTTCAGCTTTGTCAACCCAGAGGAAGTTGCTTTCAAATTAAATGGTGGCCACTAGAATGGAAAACACTAGTCATGAACTCATGATGCAGAAACAGTGTGTTATATATTGTTAACACTACATATATTTTTACTGATAATAAGATGAAATAAACTTGTCTTGAATGAATTTATTATTTTAGTACTTGTTAGTGCCACACTTGTACATCTCGACAATGATTTGCAGTTGATAATTTAACTTCGTCTATTCTCTCTATTGTATGTAGGTTACAAGACCAAGGTCTCGAGAAATGAAAATATGGCGAAGCTTCAAGCCGGCTATCTCTTTCCTGAGGTCTATATATTGAAGAAACCTTCTAGGCTTCACATTGCTGCTTGTTTTGTTTCTTCTAGAGATTTTTACTTCTTTTTTTACTTTATTACTTTATATATCAACTAGTTTGAGGCCTAATATGTAAATGCTGAATTGCTTTAGTTGATATATGCTTATTGGTAATTGTGAATAATAAAGAAGGTTATGCAAAAGTATGTTGCCTATAAGCTTTTATATAGTATGATAGCTAGAAATTAAAAATTGAAAGAAACAATCTCACTATCATAGGCAGATTTTTCATTCTTGCTGCTTGTTGTCCTTATGGGGCGCATCCTTTTGCTCATTGGCTCATACAATGCCTTTGAGATGGATATTTCCCCTAAATTCAGTTATTATTGTCATATAGCTGAATTTCAGTTTTCCTTGGGTCTATCAGGCGCATCCTCCTCATCATGCTATGGGTGCCCCCATTTTGACCCCCCAGATCCTACTTGTTCGGGACTATACTGGGCGATGACGTTGATTTTGATGCTGCTGTTTGCTGTCCTCAATGTTTTATGTACATTTGATGGCTTTGTATTTTTGTACATCATATCCTGCCTTTTTTTGTTCATTTATACTTTTTATATTCTACTCCACAAAGATACCCATAACCCATCTATTATTCGATTCTTTGGTGAAATAATGAATAACTATATTGACAATATAGGTTGTTATTTTAATATTTTCTGAGCTAAAACTGTGTATCCAGTATTACATTTGCCTCTGAACTCTGAACATTGCTTGATTGTTTCCTTTCATAATGATGTCCTGAAACATACAATAATGGTCGTGTTGAGAAAATTTATACGTATTATTTTTACGTTTATATGATCATGGGTAGTGAGCAAAACCTGTCTGCATCATTTATTTTTTAAATTGAACGGCTTTAATCTTCCTCGCTATCTTGAATTTTGTGCTATGTCATAAAAGCTGCTCATCTCATTCTCTTCCTGTTAGATTGCTCGAAGAAGAGGGGTACATCTGATGAAGTATCCAGATGCTCAAGTGATAAGCCTTGGAATTGGTGATACCACAGAGCCCATCCCTGATGTTATAACATCTGCTATGGCTGAGGTGTTAATTCTGTTATTTGGGAATGGCTTTAACAAAGGAAATGTTCTTGAGCCAAAGCTATCTCGTGAATCATGGAATATTCTAGCTTTTTTCATTCCAAGGTTCTATGTTTTTAGCTAAAACTCAAGGAACTTATTTCTAAGGAACATTGATTCGTCTTCCATACTCTTGATTGTATAGAGAGCTCAAGGTTTGTCAACCATACCAGGGTACAGTGGCTATGGAGCTGAACAAGGTGAAAAGGTATGTTCTATTTTTGAATGCTCTCTTCATGCTAATTTCTGAATTTGGTAGGGAATAAGCTTTTGGAGGTAGATGGACTTGACGTACAAGTGATTTGCTGAAAGGAACCTCTTTGATTGGATCTCATATTCTTATTTCTTTGATTTACTTCTGGTCTTATTTTATTTGTTTCCTAGTAGCTGTAATGTGTTCTGCTTTATTTGTATGACTAGCTTCAGGCTAGGAGTTGAGCTTTAATTTACTAGCATATGTCTTTTCTTTATTATGCAGTTAGTGTACTAACTTCTAACTTCTATGTCTGTCCTTCTATTAGACTATTCTCGAAAATAATATTCTTTTGCTATTCTTATGTAAATCTTAGTGAATAAATTTTGGTTGTGTAGCCACTGAGAGCAGCAATTGCTTCCACATTTTATGGCAACCTTGGCATTGATGAAGGAGATATATTTGTATCAGATGGAGCAAAATGTGACATATCCAGACTTCAGGTTGGTATAAGTACTAAACTACTGATGCTAAGTTCATATACATTCAGTTTTAATATAGCATGCCTCCAGATGTATAGGTGGCTTATGGAAAAATTAGAGATTTCATCACAATCAGTTGTAGCAAATTGTTTACTCATGCATTTATCAACGAATATGTTTTTTGATCTTTGTTGTTTGTGTTTTGACAGATGCTATTTGGATCCCAAGTCACAGTGGCTGTTCAAGATCCATCATACCCGGTATTTCTTCCTTAAGAAATTGGTTGTTATTATATTTCAAAACACTGACTGCTTTCATTCGATTGGAATTATTGAAAACATTTTCTTGTCTTTGCAGCTTTAGTTTCTCGCTTTCTCTCAGATAACTATGAGTTCTATTTGTGTGTGAAGTGTTGTTCTAAATTTTGCAGGCTTATGTAGACTCCAGTGTTATCATGGGACAGACTGCGCTGTACCAGAAGGATGTTGAAAAGTATGGGAAAATCGAGTACATGAGATGTACTCCTGAGAATGGCTTCTTTCCAGACTTATCAACTGTTGGAAAGACAGACATCATTTTCTTCTGCTCTCCAAACAATCCTACTGGTGCTGCTGCTTCAAGAGAACAGCTGACCAAGTTGGTGCAGTTTGCCAAGGACAATGGATCAATCATTGTATATGATTCTGCATATGCCATGTACATTTCAGATGACAGCCCCCGCTCCATCTTTGAAATTCCTGGTGCTAAAGAGGTATCTCACTGCTGCCTATAATTTGACTCCATTCCACATCATATTCTCATAGAGCATCTCATTTATAACATGATGTCTCCTGGTTGATTCTGTTTCTGCATCTTTCGAGCAAAGTTTGATCATGTATTCTAGAATCTATGTATTCAAGAATCATTTAGCGTGAAAGAATCCAGTGCCTGTCATTTATAATGCTTATCATGTCATTTAGCTTGAAACCTACCTCAACGTTGTCTAGTGGCTGGCATTATGCATATATGATTCACCTATAGATCACCTAGGATTTATCATGTCATTTAGCATTACTTTTTTGATGTGAAAAAGTGTAAGTGGTGTTGAGCAGAATTTGAGGTCCTATATAATGTGATCTCATGCATCTTATAGATGGTTCCCTTGCATCCTTTGGAATAGAATAGAATACTTAACAGCTTTCTTTTGGGGATTTACATGTGACTTTATGTAGATTACACTTGTTTTCAGTTGGTTAGAAATAAAGAACCCTTTTAGACTGGTTGGTTTCTACTTTCTAGCACTCCCCTTTAATACAAAACTGTTTAATTTTGATTTTTATCATTATTATTGCAGGTTGCAATTGAAACAGCCTCATTCTCCAAGTATGCAGGGTTCACTGGTGTTCGTCTAGGGTGGACAGTGGTTCCAAAGGAACTTCTATTCTCAGATGGTCACCCTGTTAATAAGGACTTCAACCGTATTGTTTGCACATGTTTTAACGGTGCATCTAACATTGCACAATCCGGCGGTCTTGCTTGTCTTTCACCTGAAGGCATGAAGGTATGGTCCAAATCTGATCAAAATGCAGAGATTTTGAAGAATCAATTTTTTTGGATGATCCAATTGTAATCACATTGTTTGGTTTTTAAAATGAATGTTCGATATAATTTAAAATCCAAAACACTAGACAAATTCAAAGTGTACACTGAGATCTGTGTTTTGCAGGCTATGACGCAAGTGATTGGCTTCTACAAAGAAAACACCGCCATCATAGTTGATACATTCGAGTCTCTTGGTTTCAAAGTATATGGAGGGAAGAACGCCCCGTACGTGTGGGTCCACTTCCCTGGCCAAAGCTCTTGGGATGTGTTTGCTGAGATTCTTGAGAAGACCCATGTGGTGACGACGCCTGGGAGCGGGTTCGGACCCGGAGGAGAAGGGTTCGTTAGGGTGAGTGCATTTGGCCATCGAGACAACATCTTGGAAGCTTGCAAGAGATTCAAGCAGCTTTACAAGTGAAATGATTCATTGGCTTTGACCTGTGATGGATGACTGCGTTCAGTCTGTTTGTTTTGGCTTTAATTTGACGGTGACATTGTAAAATTATCTGCCCCTGCTAATCTGCTATGCATAAGCGTCACAAGACGCCAAGGGAGATTTTCATATAGGACCTTCCAACCTACACATCCAGCCTTATTGGGCGTACTGTGTAGATTTGTCACACATGAATTGGAAGAAAAAAACCCATAAAAAATAATGACAATGTATTAGGCAAATTGAGCTTTTAGCTCGATAACGACAATTACACATTTACACATATTAATTCATGCATCTTGGCTTGTAATTAAGTAGGAATTAATGCCAAAAAATTAGCCTAGAGGCCATTTAATTAATGTGAGTGTTGGACACTGGGATATGGATGGAGAGAATCATTGACACCCTTCTGGATTTCACCCGTGATAGGGGACAGATGTTTCTTTATTTACAATTTGTGCTTTGGACAATTTCAACTTTAATAATATCCATTATTACTTATTAGGGGTCCTAATGTGTAGGGTCAATTTTTTTATAGAAATTATAGCATATATCATTTCAAGTTTTCTCTTTTAGATAAGCTACTAGACCTAAATTCAAACGAATCCGCTTCAATTATTTAAAAAAAAAAAGGGTTTGGAAAACCTTTTTGAAAGAAAACCGCAAGTGACACGAGAGTTATTGACGCACTTTGGACAAAAGTCATACTCTATGGAGCCTGAAGAGGGGAGACTCACCCTATTCCTAAGTAACATAGGCCAACAACAAAATCATTAGAAGCAAGCACACAAGGTGGCAAAAGCAAAGAAACAAAACGAGAATACAAAGTAACACTAAGCAGGAAGCCAGAAAGAATATGGACGGAATCGCGAGTTCACGAAAAACTCAAATCACTAAGGCATTGGACTCACTCATCTCTCTCTTTCTCTCTTCCCTTTCTTTTTCTTCGACCTTACAACCCAATCGGAAACTAAGGTGGAATTCACCAGAGAAAAGCTCTCAAGAACCTCAAACCCTAGATTTTCCATAGTGGCACAAATGAGAGGCATGACGCGTATCTAGGGTTTCATCATCGCTTTTATATCAACTCCTTCTTTCAGACGATGTCGTTCTACATCGAGTGTGAGTCATTAAGACAAACATAGCGTTCAACACAATGTTTGCTAGCAAGGTTAGAAACAAAGCAACCCAATAAGCATCCTAACAGTCACACACGAGACTATCCCAATCATCCGAGTAATCACAAATACGAGCCATACTTTACCACCATTGAGACAAAGCAACTCAAGCAACTTGATCATGACTCGAACCAGGGTGATTCGTTCGTGGCATCTTGCGAGCCCAAGCCTTGGCTCGAGTGTCGAGTCCCTCCAATTCTACCTAGCCTAATATGCTTGCACTATATAAAATTATTGTTACATATTACAACATAGGATTATTATACATTACATCACAAATACAAAGCTATGCTGTAGCTGATTTAGTGCCAATTACAAAGTTAAAAGTGATCAAACTAATTTGGCCCACAAGAGAATGCTGGTTACACATTTTCATGTACCTTGTACAAAAATTGATGGCCTTCACGGGATTTTGATTCCCCTCTCACACCCTCCATTGGAACACATATTTATTTACTCTTTTTTTTCCTATAAAAAACGAAACAATCACTTTCCCACATTGCCCACCACCACCACATACAACGGGGGTTATATATTCTCTCTGAGTCACTGTGCAAACACACACATATCAGTACGTTTCTTTTGTCACTCAGCTGCCTCAAGACCACATCCAAACATGTCCTATCCTTCTTCCTCTTCTTCTTTTTCAATTTCCAATATTACCCCTCCTCTACTTTTACTCTTTACCCTCCTCCTTTTCCTACCCACCACCACCCTCCGCCTTTCACAATGCCACCCGCTAGACAACAATTACCGCGCCAACGCCAACGCCGCCGTTTCTCCCGCCGCCGCCCGCCAAAAAAACTTCCGGCACCGCCAGCTGGCGGTGGATTACTACGCCGAGTCGTGTCCCCAGGTGGAGAAGCTTGTGGGCTCCATCACTTCCCAGCAGTTTCAGCAAGCCCCTGTCTCTGCCCCCGCCACAATCCGTTTATTCTTCCATGATTGCTTTGTTGAGGTAATTAAATAAACAGTAATTTTCTTGCAAATTCTGATAATTATTTTACTACAATGCATCAAGGATTTCGGTAATTTAGGGTGATTTAAATGTTATTTAACCCATATCGGCAAGTACGCAACCAGACCTGACAGCGAATCCACAAGTCTAATTTGGCAGGGACTTTCATTTTTGTTTAAGCGTACGTACGACGAATCTCTCTCTGTTCAATTTTGGTAAATTGGATCCAAACTTCATAATAATTGTGAAATTAAAACATGCAATTGTGGGACTAGGTTCCGTTCGACAAATGAGTGTTTATCGTGTTGATAGTGTGGACGTTGAAATTAGGTGTTAAAATTAGATGTTGAAATTAAGTGTTTATTTTTTAAATAAGCTCGAAAGTGCTAGGGTAAAATTTGTTTATTGACGTTTATTTTTTGGGGAAATTAAGTTAAAAAAGAAATAATAAACTAGTTTGATAAAATTGGGGTGCTTATTATTCAAAAGCATGAAGCGTATTTTTCTAGGGTGAGGAGACCAGTCGGGCCGGTTAGGCCTTGGGGAAAGATCCCCGAGGTCACAGGTTCGACACCCACCGGTGACGAAACCAAAAAACTTTAATTTCTCTAGAACTGATACAGTTCTCACCCGTTCAAGGGTGCTTTAGGCTAGTCCAAGTGGTACTTGGGCTATCCTAAATCTTACCGGATCAAAAAAAAAAAATGAAGCGTATTTTTCTCGAAAAATGTGATAAATCCGATAAACTATCCATAAGCTCGCCATCAAACGCACGCTCACACTATTGTATCAATTGTATAGGGATGTGACGGATCGATTTTGATGGAAACAAAGGCAGGGAGCAAAGAATTAGCAGAAAAGGACGCGCCGGACAACAAGGACTTGGCGGCCGAGGCGTTCGACACCGTGAACAAGGCCAAGGCCTTGGTGGAGAGCCATTGCCCCGGTGGCGTTGTCTCTTGCGCTGATATTCTTGCAATCTCCGCTAGAGATTTCGTCCATCTGGTAAGTTTTTTGAACCTCTTTATGAAAAATAATTAAGCATTAATTAACCAAATTTGTCTGATTCTTAATGTGTACAGTTATGTGTTGTCGTTAGAGTTACTGGTGAAAATTTAATTGCATGAATTCAATGCGTACCTACCTAGTAACTAGTAAGGTATAAATGATTGAACTTTTGAAATTATGGTTTACAACTTTATTCATTTATCCTTGGTTTTGGAACATATGAACTAGACAGGCTTTTTGCGCGTGTGAAGAAGTGACTGTACATTAGTAAATACTTATACACTATTCAACTTACGTGAATGAAATCTGGCTAGTGTAAATTTTTTTTTTTTTTATCTCTTGCTCGGTTCGATTAGCCGGAGCCAATCTACGTCTGAACCGAGTACTGCAGAGGTCCATTGTTGGGGGCGACCCTCCCAATTTAATTTTTTCCATACACGCCGCCAGGAAGATTCGAACTTCGAACCTCCTGAACAAAGAGCCTAGCACCTCATCCCACTAGACCAATTGGTTATTGGTCTGCTAGTGTAAAATTGGTTAGATCTTACCTTTCAATCGTATTTAGACGGTTTAGATTTAATATGATTTTTCAATTTTATTTTTATTATTTACTACTTTAATTATTGACCTTTTTTTTTAATCTTTTGTCATGTTTGATCAGTAAGAGACAATTTACATTTGAATTGAGTACTATAGAGACCCTTAATACCTTTCCAATTCAGTTTTTTTCTATACAACCAATTCAGTTTTTTTCTATACATAGTACTAGAGAGATTCGAACTCGAATCTCTATGTTGCTTTCATTTATTGTTAGAGTAATACTTTAATAACTTTATATTACATAGATTAATATTATCCACATTCCGAATTTGAAACTCATAAAGTTGAACCGTTTTTTGTAGATAAAAAGTTGAACTTAGTGAAAGTAAGTTTGTCATTATATGATTAAAAAGTATACTATCAATTAATTGATGTATGAAATGTACTTTATCAATTATCCGTTACTAACTTAACACGTCCTAAAGAAGCTTTTTCTCTATGTGAATCAGTGACTGTACATCAATACATTATACATTAAACTTTAGTATAACCTACTTTATCATTACAACCCAAGTTAAATTAGTATAGTAATTAATTGCTATGTACGTACCATTCTGATCACAGGCTGGAGGCCCATACTATGAGGTCAAAAAAGGGAGGTGGGATGGAAAGCTATCAAAAGCCTCCCGAGTGGCCTCCCACCTCCCACGCGCCAACTCGACCCTCGACTCGATCATAGCCCTCTTCGCCTCCAAGGGCCTAACGGTCAACGACCTCGTCGCGCTCTCCGGGGCCCACACGATCGGCTTCTCCCACTGCCGCCACCTCATCAACCGGATATACGACTACAAGGGCACGAAGCAGGCTCAGCCCGAGATCGACCCGAGGCTGCTCAAGGCGCTGAGGATGTCGTGCCCACGCTTCGGTGGCAACGCGGACATTGTGGTACCGTTTGATGTTACGACGCCGTTTAGCTTCGACAATGCGTATTATGGGAACCTTAAGAAGAATATGGGCCTGTTGGCCACGGACCAGGCCTTGTATTTGGACCCCAGGACCCGGCCCATTGTTGAGGCCCATGATAAGGATGGGAAGAGGTTTTTTCAGGCGTTTGCGGAGGCGATGGAGAAGATGGGATTGATTGGTGTTAAGAGGGGGAATAGACATGGGGAGAGGAGGACTATTTGTAGCTTGCATTCTTCTTTGTGAGTTTTGATTATTTTTAGCAAAAATTATGTATTTTAACCATTGATATTTTTTTTATTATGATATTGACGGATTGATTGTTTTAGCCATTCTCATACTCGGATCAAATGAGATTAATGCTTAAGGTGTAAAATGAGAACAAATCAATGGTTTATATGAGACACTCCTTTCGAATGATTTTTATTATTCAGGGGCATTTTTGTAATTGCACCCATAAAATAAAATAAAAGGTACAGGAACTCACCCATTTCTTTTCTATGGAACGATCTTTTCTTTTTTCTATGTGGAGACTTCAAATCTCTTTCGATCGATCTCTTACCTTATTGTTTTCACCTTCTTTCTTCTATTCTAGATTGATTTTGTTGTAGATTTTGTCCCCAATTTTCGTTCTCTCTTTGTAGATTTTTGATATGGGTTGCTTTTAAATAGTTTCAATTCGCATCGGGGGTTCTTCAATGTTGGGAGGTTGGCTCTTCAAATTGCATATATTTAGTCATGTTTTTGTGTTCTTTAACACTGTTTTTTGTTGATTTACTCAAATTTATGAAGATTGTGTATGTTTTGTCTTGCAATTTGAAGTTTTGGATTGAAAATAAAGGCTAATGGTCAATACTTGTCTAATTGCCCACCATGTGTTTGATAAAATACCCAAATGATAAACTTTAGAATATTGTCCTCTTTTTTATGTTCTTAATTTTTCTCTAGTTTTTTTGCTTCTTCTTTGATAAAATGATATGAACCATATTGACACTCCATGTGCACAAATTGCAATTAAAGTCGTGACACTAACTACTATGAGAAAAAAAATCATGAACCGTAAGAACACTTATTATGAACCTTAATATTCAAATGTATGAACTGACAAAATATCATTAATTGAACTAGAATCCATAACACAAATAACGAGTATGGTGAATTAAATTTCATGAACCTTTATGACAAATGTTATGAACCTAACTAAATAAAGACATGAACTCATAAAATTAATAGTAAATATCATTTATGAAATACGATACATGTCACAAATAACAAGTATTGTGAATTAAATTTCATGAACCTTTATGACCATTGTTATGAACCTAACAGTATAAAGATATGAACCCATAAAATACCATTTATGAAATACGATAAATGACACAAACAACGAGTATTTTGAATTAAATTTCATGAACCGCATTGTTAGTTGTTATGAACCTAATCATATAAAAACATGAACCAACATAATTTTATTTATGAACTATAATACATGACATACATCAACCTTAAAACGATATGATTATAAACCATAAGATGAAATATTATGAACCTATACTTATAAATGTATGAACCGAAATAACAAATGTCATGAACCAAAAGACATGAAGCAAAATAACTAGTATACTTTAAATACATGAACTGTAAGATAAACTACTATGAACCTAAACTTACAAAAACATGAACCAAAAGAAGAGATATAATAAACCAACCGTATGAAGTATTAGACTATGTGGGATTTGAACCCACATCTATGTGCACATGCACATTGCTCTACCATTTGAGCTAATAGGCTACTAAATAAGGTATAAAAGTATCTTAATGGATCAATGATCGATGGTATTTAGTACATTACCCACCCAAAAATCAAGATCACATTATATAGAACAACATCAACCAAATATTATCTTAATGGATCCATATGAAATGGGAAGATGAATCTTGGACCCAGCTATATACCCAAAATTGTACAAATAAGGTATAAAAGTATGCCATGGAACATATGTTCTGAGCTTGATATCCCAATATTATAATACTCATCTTGGTTCTCTCCACTTGACCAATGTGTTCAATCATGGTAAACGCATCTGCCATTATTTGGTCAGGATGGTTATAAAAGAAGTTTTTTTTCTCTCGAACAAACAATACCTTTCGATCGAAAATTCAACCCAAGCTGCTCAAGCATACATCTCTAAAAACACGAACACAAAGTATTATCAAATCCACCTACAACAATTTTAGCATCAACCTTAACCAAATCCACCTGCAACAATTTCATCAAAATCCCCCAAATTAATGATAATTAATTTATGAACTAAAAGAATGCACCTGAAGATCAATGAAAGTTTGAGCCAATTTAGCAGCTTTCGAGGAAGTAAAAGCTTCGAAATCATCTTCAAGCTTCTGCTGGCTCTCGTTAGAGCCTCCGTCGGCACACTCGACGGACAAATTGACGCAACCTCAATTGGCACCATAGAGGACAGAGGTAGGGTGGATATAAAGGAACACAATTCAATTGAGAACGACAAGATTAAACTGATCAATTTTGGAGATGAATTTGCAGACTTTGACGAGGCAGAGGAGATTGTCGGCGGGGAAGAATTCTTTTTCCCCAAGTTCGTCATTCTACCAAGATATGTTTGAAAGGGGAAGGGTTTGGGGGAGAGAAGGAAGGGTATTTTTGGAATGGTATGATATTTTTTTTCTAAATTACACTCCGTGTCATTTATTAATGAATTAGTCTTTTTTTTCCTGATCTAATCTCATCCATCCATGTTCCTCAACCAACACTCACAATTTGTTCTTAGTTCTCACCATAAGAAATATATGCATTGGAACCCTACTCTCTCATCCATATTGTAATATAAGATCAATATTTATGTTCATTTCATGGTAAACTAAGATGCTAAGGAAATGTCCTATATGGGGTGGCCTAGTGGTAAGAGACATTGTGGATGTTGGAAGGTCCCAGGTTTCATCCTTACCTCCGCCCCTACATTGGGTGAAAAATCAAGTCTCACCATTTTTCCTATCACTAGGTCGAGTCGGTCGGTATAAGTCGATTTACCCGATTCGTGCGCTTTGTCGGCTAGTTCACAGACCCGAAATTTACCACCAAAGGTGGGCCCCTCGTTAAAAAAAAAATGCTAAAGAAACATGACATGCAATAAGATTATGTAATTATTACCCAATTCTAAAGAAAAAAGGATAACCAAAAGTAAATTTGCTTTTATAGGATGTTCTATACTTCTATGCGCAAGTTTGTATACTTTTATGTATCAAAAAGTGACAAAAATCAGTGGTGCAAGTTTGTATACTTTATCGGCTAGTTCACAAACTAAAAATGGTTTTTTTTTGTCAAACAAAAATGAAATTTAATAGGTGGATAGAAAATTGTAATGTACGTACACTAAAGTTTTTTCATATATCATGTTTTCTTATCTTCCATCATTTTTTCTTCATTCATTAAAAAAATTTGTCTACAACACAACAAAATTATATACTCCGTATAACTTATTTCACATTTACAAAACTCTATTTTACTGTATAAAAATTACATATTTCAGGATTAAAGTATTATTTCGTCTTTTTCTTTTTAGGGTGACACCGCTGTAAGTGTGTGACACCGCCTGCGTGTCATCTATATATAAATCGTGAAATGTTGCACTGGAAGCGTACTGCGTACCCTACACTTTTCAAATATCATCACCTTGTCGCTTTGTAACTGCTTAGGGTTTCGATTCAAAATTTGAATTTGGGGGAAGGAAGAATCGAGAACGGGCTTCCATGGCGACACCGAGAGTTGACATGAAGGGCTACTACAAGCAGCAGAAGAAGAACGCTGGCATCTCCAAGCCAACCAAATCCTCCAAGCGGAAGAATCCTTCTCACTCTGCGACTTTAGGCTCCGATGTTGCGCAATCTCCTGCCCTCGTCTCTCATGGCGGCTCCCTTGATCTTCACGGTTTCGCACTCTATCTCTCTCTCTGTTTGAATTTAATTCTTTTAATTTGATAAACTACTTCGATTTAGGCATTCGATTAGGGTTTCTGAAATGATTCATTCATTTCTTGGACAGACGAATATGACGAGAAGGAGCGAACTCTGAGACAATTCGACATGAATATGGCGTACGGGCCTTGCCTGGGGATGACCAGAACTGCTAGATGGGAGCGCGCTGATCGGTTAGGGTTGAATCCTCCTAAAGAGGTTAAAAGTCTTCTCACGTCTGGCAATGTCAAGACTGAATGCTTGTGGTATGGCCGTGTTTGATTCACATCTTGCAACTCCTCCTAGCTTGTTTAATGTTTAAAAAAAGATGGTTCAGCCTCTGGCTGTACTGAATCTGCTGACATGAAGATGTTTTTGTGTTGGAATCATCTCTTAAATCTTCATTATGCACTTTACTACTTTGATGCTATGATGTAATGTCACTCTTGAAACTTGTTCAGCTGTAGCTTGCAACTTGAATGTTATGTGATTTAAACTTCAAATGTCTGCCTTTTCTGTTTCGTTTGAGATCTGCATTTCATTTTTCGGTGTGTGAAATGGTGGAATCAATTCTTCTGAAGTGCTTTTGAAACCTTCGATTCAATGCAAATGATTCTGCAATGGGAATCGCCCTGCTAGACTATCATTGACACAAAGGAGCAATCAACTTTCATCAATATGAATGGTTGAAGAATGGAATCTAATCTCATGAGAGATTGGATCGTTAAGCTTTGCTTGTTTGTTTAGAAATGATTCCAATGAAGCAAGTTCATCCCTATTTGAACATTGTTTGATTTGTGTGAATTCTTAATTTGAACATTGATTGATTTTCATTTTTGAAGTGTATTGTTGTCATTACCATTTTTCTGGTTAGCTAACACAAATTGTACAATGATAAATAATTTTGTACTACGTTCATCCATTGTCTAGAAAGATGTTACTACGTTCATCATGTAAACATTATCACGCAATCTTAAAATGATTCTGTGTGTCTACGTTCATCCATTACTTTCTTTAGCCAAAAAATTAGATAATGTTTCACATGATTTTACCAATCCAATCTACAAAACAAGTAAGATATAACCAAACAAGCTATTTAAAGGATAGGGCAAAAAAAAATTAAAACATCCATACCGTGGGAGCATCTACGCATTTTACTCTCGTCCTCTCCCCTATTTTCCTCTTAATGAACAAGTAAAAGAAAGGAAAAGAAAAACGATTTGAAGAAAGTTGGTAAATTGAAGATAGAACAAAGGAAGAACAAGAAGAAGAAAATCGATGGCAAGTTATAAAGGGGACGAGGATTATGATTACTTATTCAAGGTCGTGCTGATAGGAGATTCCGGTGTCGGAAAATCCAACCTTCTCTCGCGTTTCACCCGAAATGAGTTCAGCCTCGAATCCAAATCCACCATTGGTGTTGAGTTTGCCACTCGTAGCATCAATGTCGATGATAAGATTATCAAGGCTCAGATCTGGGACACTGCTGGCCAAGAAAGGTATGTTTCTACATCCTTTGTTGCATTTTACAGCTTTGTTTATTTCAATACTGGGTACCTTTGAAAATAAATCCTCTCCATTCAATCTTGTACAAAGCCAAATGTTGCAAACTTGCCAAAAAAGACTATCTCTCCATTAACAAATGAGCAAAAGCTCATCTCAATTGTTAGATGATTTTCTAAGACACCTTCGGGACTCATATCGGGTATTAGGTATCGGGTTGGCTGATTCTAGACCTGTCAATCGGGTCATGTCATATTTGGGTCGGGTCATTTTAGGTTCGGGTTGAGTCAGGATGGGGTCAATCGAGCTAGGTCGTTACGGATCAACCCAATGGGTTTCGAGTTTCAACCCTATCGGGTTCAGGTCTTTCTTTGACCCACTCATTTTCAGGTCGGGTTTCATTCAACCCTAAATTTTTAGGTCGGGTTGTCGGGTCGGGTCAAGTTTTGACCGCTCTAGCTAATACCCATTTATGATACCGCGCTATCACTAGCTAAGGACGCAACATGAGCAAATAATTATCTGACTCGTGTTCGTCTTTGGAATGGTGAAGGTACCGCGCTATCACTAGTGCATACTACAGAGGAGCGGTAGGGGCGTTGTTGGTCTACGACATCACCCGCCACATCACGTTCGAGAACGTGGAGAGGTGGCTGAGGGAGCTGCGGGACCACACGGATGCCAACATCGTGGTAATGCTGGTGGGCAACAAGGCGGATTTGAGACACCTGAGGGCGGTCTCAATAGATGATGCCAATAACTTTGCAGAGAAGTACAACACTTTCTTCATGGAAACGTCAGCGTTGGAATCCATTAATGTTGAGAACTCCTTCAAAGAAGTGCTGGCTCAGATCTACCGTGTGGTGAGTAGGAAGGCGCTCGACATTGGTGATGATCCGTCGACGGTGTTTCCTAAGGGAAAGACTATTGACATTGGAAGTAAAGATGATGTAACAGCTATCAATAAACGCGGGTGCTGTTCTTCCGATTAGAGAACTGTTTGAAAAAGGGCGGGAAAACGGAAGAGGTAATTGAGAAGGGCTGAGATGGATCCTGCAAAAGAGAATAGCATATATTATAGTTAATGATGTAAGTAAACAAGAACTTTAATTTTCTCATGTTGATTATTCTGAATATCTGATTTCAAAAAAGACTTCTACATACACTTGTTTTTTGGTTTTGGTTAATAGTAGTGACTTCAATTTTTGGTCAACCAAATCCACCGGTGGCTTGCATTTTTTGGGTTTTGGTTCAGCTATGAAGCCTTATAGCTTTGATTGTATGATTTGTGTTATGAGCAAGGCGAAGAGATGTTTCAGATAGATAGAGATGGAACAAAACCTGGTTGTAGTATATAACTTTATGAAAGCATGGTTTACAATCTCAAAAGCGTTCCAGGATGTACACACACACAAGTGACATGATCAGTCAAGAAAAGACTACACAGTAGCTAGAATCATAGAAATTATATAAAGCAACCATCTCTTGATTCTCTGCTATTACAAAGAAAGCCTGTTGAAGGTGTTTGTTTCCTTGGATGATCAGAAAAGGTCAATTTTACATGAGAAACATGCATATCCCTGAATCTGCCAAGAAAGGTGAATGCTTAGCCATAATATATTGCATCTGGCTTCCCTTCTGCTAGACTGAAACTAAACTTTCATCAGAAATTTTTCACATGTGAAATAAACCGATTAAATGCAAATACAATTGGACTGCAATTCACAAACAAGAGAGTCTAAATTGGCTTCAATTTAACATCAAAAGCTAGATATTAACATACTGAATACCAAATTTCCACCTCAAATGCATCACAAAACCCTAATTTAGTAGCAATTTATCAAATTCATCACCAATTCCCAAAGCAAAATTCAGAAATGCAGAGGGATGGAGAAACCTACGATTTATGAAATCAATCAGCGATCAGAAGAAGACGACTGAGCCTTATCATCGGGATCGTGTTTCGGAGGGCTGAGAGAAGGGAGGGGATTGCCGCCCTTGACGACCCAGCCCAAAGCGAAGAAGGCGGCGCCGGCAAGAATGGCGGTTCCCCAAGCGTGAGAGTACCATTTGCTGTACTGCCTAATCGCATACCTCCATTGATCTCTTAGGGTAGCCGCGTCCGGTTTACCGTCTCCGGCGGGTTCCGGTAATGGGCCTTATGGCCCGATTTCGAGAAGCCATTGCTGCTGACTTCCCCTGGCGGCTTCAAAGGCTGTGGCGGCGGTGTTGGCCCTGCATCCGGTTGTGATTTGGGGTTTCCGGGTTCTGCCATTTCGGGTTAAGCTGCTTTCCTTATCTGCAGGTTTTATGATTCTTTATGTTTTTTCACTTCTCTCTGTGTTTTCTGGTTTCAGTAGGAATATTTAATTTCTTTTTTCGAAGGAAATGTAATAATGTTATATATCTGATTTCTTGCAAGGGCTTTACTATTTGCCATGTGTGATCGAAAACAAGCCTGCGTGGAACTGCAGTGCGACGAGATCATCATCAAAATATTTGTTGCTAATATAAACTTTACGAGTAGTATCTTTTTTAATTATAAACGAACAAAAAAAAGTACTGGCTAGCTAAACCTCGATATTATCGGGGCATAAATTCTTTGGAGCTATGGCCATTTAAGACGCGAACCCAAATTGATCACACTAGTTCAAGAATATAACCCTAAAGAAAAAAAAATGTAACCTAAATTATTTACCAACCAATACAGTCTGAAACATGGCAGATTTTGTTAGTCAACCATCTCAACAGCTAAAATTTATTTTGACGCCACAAAATGCTCACTGCAGAGGCCTGACCAAGGCAAAGTCGGGAGACATCAACAGTTCCAATACAATCACCCCATTGGGTTTGCTGATCTTCAGCTTCGGTTCCAAGAGCCCTGCCATGGTAACAGAACGAATACTAAAGAGTTACAAGAATGTTAGCATTGTAAAGTTGTACAAAATATTAGTATAACAGAAAATAGGGCGTGCCTGGATAGAGCTTCTTCCCACCATACAGCTCCTTAGCCAAGGGATTTGTGGCCCAGTTATTCACTGCAGTGCGACTTGTGGGCTGGAAACCGACTATTTTGCCCTCAGCTGAAAGAACCACCTAGCATTCACCCACAATAAAATGCATTAACAAACTATCAAAAAAACCCCACAATTGATTTCTTGGCATATAATCTATTGTGGATCAAGTGATGCCAAATAGAGAGACGGCAACAAAAATTATATGCATAGAAAGAACCAGTGTTCATGGGAGAGAAGTAAGAGATTGGGAATGGGGACCCAAAAGGCTTAGAAATTAGAATCATCAGTTTAAAGAATCAGAGAATGGCCAAATTGACCAATAATTTCAGTCTGTCACACTTTATAGTTCAGGGAAGAGTTAAGGTTCTGCGTGACCAGACAGTTTCTGCTAATTTTTGCATGAGGCGTTAAATATTAGATTTCAACCTGAGCACCCTAAAAAGAATTTTACACTATAAGGATTATGTTATAGATGTCATTTGTATTGGCACTTCAATTATCAGGTTAACTGGGCATAAGGGTATAGGGGTAGGAGGCTTTAGAGATTTATGGGAGTTATGATAAACCTGATAGCTGGCAGTGTCTTGGGCGGACAATTTGAGCTCTTCATCACTTTGTGCAAATGGAGTTGAGCTAGCAGATGCATCTTTGCCATCCAAGTCATTGTTTTCTCCATTCCCTAATAAGTAAGCAGGGAGTTTTCCAATCCAAGCACCGGCACCAGGTTCCGACACTATGTCTCCTTCCCAATCATAACTGTCTTTGATCTTTCTGATAATCGTAATGCAGAAAGCATCTACCTATATTCATATATTGGGACAAAATATCAGAAATGAAAATGATTGTAGCACCAACCAGGATTAAACAGCATAAATTTTCAAATGATCAAGCAGGTAGCTTCTGAGCAGAGTATCCAAGTCACTTTAACTCTCAAGGGTTATTGCCAACTTGGAGAAAAAAGCATTATCTTCCATGTGAAATCTAGACAGCGGGAGAATATTTGTGAATATTTGTAGGAATCGGCCACTGGGGAATACATACCTCAGGGCTCTCTAATGAAAGAGGTTGTAAATCATTTATTTCTGTAGTAGGTACCAAATTGCTCTCTCCAGGGATCCTCCCTCTAGTATACAGATGAGGTAAACAAAGCCGCCCCACAACATTAAGAGAGACCAGAAAAACCGCTCCAGCAAGTACAGTAGAGAGAGTTCGCAGCAAGGAAGAGCCTCTCTGTGATGACAAGTAGACATTGAGTTGGAAAACTTAATCTATGTGTAACCAAAATCTGAACCAAACAAATTTCAAAATGATGAATGTACAAACATAACATCAGTCTGCCATCTTAAATTACCCCTTTAAGGTAATGCATAGATGTTATAAAATGGATTTTTTATAGATAATAACGATTATATAAATGAATACTCATGAAAATGTAGTATTCTATTGAACTAAAATGGTCTATAGATCTCATATGCAACAGTTAGCTTCAAACTCTACAGATTTGATCTATATACAACTATGTCATAGGCATTATAGATCCTGAATGAAAACAATGAAATATCCTGTCCAAAATACACACTAAACATATGTGAAATAGAATAAGCTTCAGGTGCAAGAGTAGTTATTTCAGAATTAAACAAAAAAGTGTGAGTGGTGAGAAAGAAAGACAAGAAAGTATTCATTGGATATCTAGAGCAAAGTTGTTGGCTGGTACAGGAAAATATGCATGAGCATACCTTAGTCTTTGACAACTTCTTAGGATTTTCGACCACACTACATGATAGATCTTTATCAGGTAGAGTGAATGGATCCTCAAGGGACATATCAAGAATATTTGCTAGCCCAACCTGCATATATCTCAGAGTGTCAGCCAAAAGGAGGTAAAATTAGAATCATTTTCACAACTTTAAATCATTTGTCACTTGAAATAGAATCCATAAGGGAGAAAAAAAATACCATCTGTGAGTGGGACAGTAGAATTTCCCACTTATTCTCTGCAGTTTTCTTCCACCCTTCAAATGTTACATCGGGAAGTCTACTCGCATCAATTTCAAGCTTGTAAGCAGGAACATACTCGCTAGTCCAAGTGCTAAACTCAGGTCCACCAATCATCTCCAATTTTGAGTGCATGTAAGACGACCACCAAGAAGGTATCCGTTTCTCTGTTAGCAAAGCACTGCAGTTAACCCGGTCTGCATTGAACTTTTCAAGAAGGCTCTTGGCATTGTTAACTACTTCATCCTCAAACCTGTGTATGGTCACTGAGGAATCCTTCGAACGCACCCTTTTTGTCTTTGAAGCCCATTGTAAAAATCCTTTTGATCCTTTTCCTGATGATCCGCCATAGAAGCTTCTCTCAATGCCTTCAAGAGCTAGGATGCAAATAGCTTCAGCTAACACATATATGACCCTCTCATCTGATGAGCTTAGAGCAAAAGAGGCAGGAACCTGGTTATTATAAGAGAACTGAACCTATCAGTAACATGCCCAACCTGCAGGAAAGACATAATCCTACTACATTACTACAGAGAAAAATCATACAGTAGACCACACTAGTGTCAAAAAAATAGCACTTTACAAGCACTAACCTCTCTGATACTTCCAAGATCCTGCATATTTCTTCGTGATCCCGGAAGAAGACTTACCAGCTCGAAGCTCCAGAGATTGTTCAGTACAACCTGTCTAAACGTCATCGCAAGTATGTTTGCAGAATTTGTGTTGCTCAGAACATCTTGTGTGAAATAATTCCGCAATTTCCGAGCCTTCTCTTTTACCTTTTTTGCAGGCAAAAACTACGAGGGAAAAAGAAAGAGGATTCCATTAGCAGCATAGAGAAATGAAGATATAACAATTACATCAAAAAAAAAAGTACCAAATGCGCTCGAGCAATATTCAAAATTAAAAGGCGAATCACAGACCTTTTCAATTCGCAAGGGAAGAACACTAAACCTGTTGATAATTCGAGCACTAGTGCATAAACTTGCATACAAAATAAAATTAAACTCACCAATCGCGTGGAGACAGTGGCGTGATCATCAGGGGGTCCAGGAAAGATAGTTTCAACCACCATTGCATCCATGCCGGAAGAAAGGTGATCTGCGGCGGCTTCACCGCCATCTGCTGCCGCCGCCGTCAAGGCTTGTTCATAGTTCACGGCTCCAACAATCGTAAGCCTGGAGAGGTCGTTCTCGTAAGACCTTACACAGGGAAGATTGTCTCCCTGAGAATCAGCGACGGCATCGAGCATGGCCTTCTCGGCTTCAGGGACTGAGCCAGGAGCCGAGCTGGGAGCTGCATAGACGTGTGTAAATTTAGGAGGTTTGACAAGTAATTTGGGGAAAAGCGTCGATATTCTGGAGCAGGAAGAGAAGTTTGGAGAGAGTAATGGCGGATTAAACAGGAATTGTGACTGAAATGCCGCCATTGCTGCAGAGCGAAGGTTGGGTGGTCGTGTTGGAGGTTCTGAGCTTCTGATTTGGGGTTTTGAACAAAGAAGCTTCGGGCGCATGGTATCGATTATGGTCTGGGTTGTTAACCTGCGCCGAAGGTGGAACCCATTGAAATTGGGCTCTGCTCCGTTTCTGGAGCCCAGCGAAATTGGGCTGCTGCGGGCAATTTATGGCCCATATGATTTAGGAAAACTCGTCATACGGTAACCGTGTTTTTCTTTCTTGCTTGAGGAACTTGGAAAGCTCTAGAAAAGTCGAAACATATATTTTTTTTGGTAGAAAAGTCGGAACATATATATAAACATCAAATCAATTCACTCCTTGCTCCTTAGACCTTGTAGTTGGTCAGCTATATCCCACACACCATTACACTGCATCTGTAGCTTACTAGCATCCGTAGCTTACTAGCATCCAATGTGTCCGAATAATAGGTTGATTCAAGTCTAGCTATGAGTATTCTCTTGATGGATTTCTCACATAGTTGAAGTTAAAAGTAGTAAATGTACCAAATTATCGTCAATCTGTTGTAGATGCTGACCTTTTGTGTTCCACATGAACACTTGGCATTGCTGTATGTAAACAGGTTTTCCCATATTTCCGTTGATTGAGCTGGACTTTGTAACAAATACCCTTGTAACATCAAGAACGATTATGTTCAAACGTCTAATAACCAGAAGTAGTTCCCAGTTCCCGGAATACAAAGAAGAAAAAAAAAGTGTCAGAATCAGACCAACTAAGTGAGAGTATTTGAGGAATGAATTTACTGAACGTGCACTCTTATCAGGTAAACGAAGTATCAACATCAAAAACTAGTTGTGACAATTGCTCAACAGGCATGACTTATCCGGGATATGACATTCTAAGAAACGTCCTCCTTTTCACAATCAGCAGGCTCTGGGATGATTTAAATCACCAGGTCTAAAAAACAAAATCCTCCACTGCAAGTTGATGTCAATTTTCACCTGTGTTCTTGCAATGCAAGGTTTGGATACTAATGGTATTGTATGCAACTCACCTGGGTTTCACATGAAATGATTGTTTCTTTCTTTCTACTTGATATACTCAATCACACTGCGATTGATGTCCTCTAAGAAGGAAACAAATCCCATGACACTGGTAAACCCACTCCCATCAACATCTTGTTCTTCAATGAGATAATTCTCGAATAACGAGGCATCATCCTGGCCACCTCGAATAAAGATGAGCTTTGGCGTGATACTTCTCTCCTTTTTCAGTTTGTTTATGGTTTCCCGTAGTAAGCCTGGAGAAAAAAGAGCACCAAAACAAGAATTAAATAATTTTCATGACCGAAAGAAAAGAGAGAAAACTAGCTTACTGGAGTTACTTACACTCGTGTGGGGGCGGGAACGGTAGTGAAGGATCAGCTGATGAGGAGTAAAACACAATCAGGGTTGTAAAAGCGTCCAGGAGGAATATCGGGCTATCGCTAGTAATTAGGGCTGCTCTGCTCAGAGAATGACGCGGGTACGCTTGCTTATCAGGACTTGAATATGAAGTCAATACTGGATATACAGCACGATGGAGAGAGCTTGGTTCCAGGGCACTACAGAGCAAGTGCATGAAAGTAAGGTTAATGATTGTCTTGGACACAATAATATTAACAGCAATCCAAATCTCACAACTTTCATCATAACTGGAAAAGCACAAGTTAGATTCACTACAACTAGTTTTGACACTCTGAGTGCTCATTGAATGCATAGCAGGAAATACATAAGAAGCAACAACATCCACTTGCATACTAATGATCAGATTATGAAATGGAGGATGTCGTTAGGTTCTATCTATAATTCTATATTGATGACAGATTTAAAGAACAGTAATGATGTAAATCAAATTGTCAATACTAAAAAAAACATGCAAAACCACCAACAATCTCATCTTGGATGACTTGCAAAACCACCATATTATGCCAAATAACCAGCATTTTATTAGAGAGGAAACCCAGTACCTGTAAAGGCATTGCAAATATATGCGATAATCAGGGTGAATTCCTTCTTCATGAAGACGTAGAAGAGGACTACGAAGCAAAGCAAAGACTAAGCGGGGCAAAGGTTGTAACTGCGGGGTCATTGAGAATGAGGCGTCAATTTGGGCAACTGTTGTGTTCCCAGCTCCATACTGAATTAGAGTGCAAGCTTCGTTATACTGAGCCGTGAGGATCACTAGCCAATCATGTAGCAGCATCCTGCCCTCCCGAACCCCCTGCTCCAGGGAGGCTAATATGACCTGGATAATAGAATGTTCATTATAACCTATCTAGGGAGTAGAGATATGAGTGGAAGCATAAGAGCACACAGCGAAAGATTTCTGACTCGCCAATGGATTTTGTTCTTCACGCACTACTAAAATGGCGTATTTATTTTTTTCCCTGGAAAAATGCATTAGTAATTCAATGAGATACAAATTACCTTATGAACAAGGATAGAAAGAACTGCCTCAGGATCAACACTATCGTAGATTTCATTGATATTTCGAGCAGCACCATACTGCAAAGTTCTAATTCTCAGCCGCCGTTTGAGGGAGAACTTAGGTCTGCAACAAACATACAAGACCATTAAGCTGGTAAGAAATCCCTAATCTGATTTAGGACCTGAGGCATATCGTGAAGAGAAAGGGGGGTGTATTTATGTCCAGGAAACCATCGTTAAACCTCTTTCTCAACCTGTTAAATTTCAACCATCTAAAATTATCATTAACTGGCAATACACAAAACCAATGACCATAGGGATCACAATGGAGGCAGGTTTATGGACAAAGAGGGGGAGATATTGTAATGCTGAAGAGTGGAAGAAGAAATATGCTTGAAGAGAAAAACTGAAAAGATAGAAAGAAAGATGGAACAAACACCAATTGGCCGAAGGCATAGCTTTTAGTTGTTTATGGTAAAATTAGTTTGGGCTATCCAATGAAACTGCCATTTACAAAATAAGGACAGCCATTGAGCAAATAGAACAATCATTCTTAAAGGTGGGTTAGAAAATGATCATGCACTAAATAAAAATTTAATACAACAGGTTAATTAAGGCAAAATTACTACTTGACTTCAAGTAAATTTCTGATGCAGTACAGGCAATATAGACATAAGCATACCTACTTGCAGCACTTAATCCCGAACTTGAAAGCTCCTCAGGAGGGACAACTACAGAGTACTGGAAAGCAATTTGAATAATAGGAGGTTCTGACACGTTCCTGTGAAGAAGCACAAGGTTACAACTCAAATAAAGAAAAAAAAGTAAACCGAAAAGAGACTAATAGAAGTTGGATCATATACCTTGAAAACCCCTCTAGTTTTGAAAATTCAAAATCATAAGCATATGTTGCATAAGAATCACAGCATATTATGTGCTGAACATTTTCATATTGTGGATCTGGGAAGAAATGGCCATACTGCAAAAGCAGAAATTCATGGGATTATAAGCATTGTACATAAATGAAAAAATGGCCATATTTTAGATAACGTGTTCTAGAAACTCACAGAATGACCAGTTTTAAATTCAGATGAAGTCCTTAATCGTAGCACACAGTTGAAGGCATATGGGCGATTCAACATTCGATACCTGGAAGATCACGTATCAATAATCACAATAACCTCAATGCATAGACAAAATGCTTATATCATCATTTGTATTACATAGTTATTTTGTTCACAGAAAATCTTAAACTCACATGTCCTGGGGAAGTGTAGAATCGTCAGTATTTGAATAAAACAACAATGTCCCCCCACTCTCAATGCTAAGGAACTTCAGGGATGCCAAGTCAGTATACTCATTGGTTACAGCAAATATATCCACACAGACACCAGCTTGAACAGCGACAGCAGCCTGTGAAACACATAACAATGCTCAGCTCTGGGAAGCAACTACTATAAAACACAGTGGGAAATGAAAAAAAAATGCAATAGAAAAATAAATAACCACCAGATCTTTATAAAAAGGTGTCTGCTCCGGAAGTAAAGCAAGATCTGCATCCTCGCCTTTACTCGCATATTGCTCTCCATACCGTCTAGTATCCAGCTGTCCAGGTCCATAATCAGGAGCACCAGACAAGAAAGCAAAGACCCTAGCTGAACTTGATCAAACGAAATAAGACTAAATAAAATCATTCAGATGTATGCAGTAAAGTTACCAATAATATAGATGAAGCTTAGAATATTTCTTGAGATACAACCAAATAATTGCAATGATCTTTAATTTTAAAATGACACACACCTAAGGCAAAGGTATTTCCATATTCTGAGCCAAGGTAGTTACAAAGGGCTTCCATTGCTGCTCCAAATCCTCTGCCACCAAGTAATACACCATCGAGTGCTTGACCAGCAGCTGTACTCCTTTCCCACGATGTTGTTGGCTTAAGAGTCTCAAGTGCGGCTGCTATCTTGTCTTTACATGTCTCCACCTGCAAACAAAACACATGTGAAGAGTTTCATGATATAATAAGATTAAATCATACGGCATATGCAAAGGCCCAGTGAGATGACCAAAATAGAAGAGGTATTGAAATCATACTGGGGCCAAAAATGACAACAAAGGCATAACGTCTTCCAGCTCTACAGATAGAGTTCCATCTGCATCTGGCGGGATAAACACATATTTTACAACTGGAATAGGTCCTTGAACATCATACAACCCTAATTTGTGGCTGAATGTAGCAAGGCCAAAGAGTGATCCAGGAGGAAGAGCTGTACATAAATGTTTTATCATTAATCAGTATATTTCCATACAGTAAAAAAGAAAGCATTGAGAAAATGGATTTCCATTGAAGCAACCAATAATAACCTTCTAAAGCTGCTAATAACCCACTCTTAGTCAGTTCCAAAAACTCTTCTGAAGCTGCAAATCAAACATTGTAGTCAAAATGTGAAACATCAAACATACACATAAAAATAAATGAAATGCTGTTGAGGGAGCAAACACACCCTAAAGCATTATGCTAATAATTCCCATATCAGAACACTTTAGCAACACCACTAGTTGATGATGAACTCGTACCAATGTGTTTCATGAGTAAAAAATTTTATAGATAGAATAAGTACTGCATATGACATTTGCACAGCTATTTCAGTCCTTTGAATACTGGAACATTATAGATTAAGTTCAAAACCCTCACTGATATATTCAACCATTTAAAGATACAAGTAATCAATAAAAAGTATGCAAGGTCAATGCCAGATCCTATTACTAGTCTGTAGTATCTCATCTTTAGACCTCCATCACCAACTTTCCTAATCAGTCAGTAGCCATACTAATGCTTCATCCTACCATATTTCCTTTGTTTCATAACAATTACATGTTATTCGTCTGAGATGCCAAAAAACGACTATAAAAAAAAAACATACAGACAAACATTCGACTTGAAGTTACAATTATTGTACAGAAGTGGTGCAACTGTCTTATATATAAGCTGGTAGTGCACAAAGAAAATCCAACAGGAAACCGCCTTATAGATTGCCAGCATCATGAGTACAAAAAATGCCTCCACTACTTGCAATATTGAACAAAAAACATATCAAGGCCAGAACTTACATGATAGATCAACTGCTGCTACATAGACAGGACGAGCCTGCATCGCTTCTTCCTCATATCCATCCACTAAAAAGGAGTTAAAAAACAGTGTTCATTTAGAAGATACCAATAAAATGCCACAAAACAGCACTTGCATTAGTTATTAACAAAGACCATAATATCTGCAGACTATACTAACATATTAAAAATTTCAGAATTTAGGTCATTGTTTCAACTTCCTTGCATCCGCACAGCTCTTAGGGCAGTGTTGACTGAAACAATGTCAAGTGTCCATTGGAACATTGTAAATTTATCAATTATATACATATTCTTAAAAATTGTAAGAACAAGGATGTTGCACCTATCCCTTCCATTGCTTCTATCTATTGAAAACTACCTCGTGTCTGGCGGAATTCAGCATGTCAGCATACGACTCTCCATTCCCCTCCAATTAAAATTCGGAAACTATAAACTAGCAGATAATATGACATTGCAACAATTAGCCCTAGTAGAATTAGAATACAAATTACACAGTACCAATGTCATCACAACTCGCAACAAGAATCAACAAGGACTAATTCAATCGCTTGATTTCTAAATTCTTTAAATCAATTATCACTTTTCCTAGGTAGTTGAACTAGTATCTGGAAAAAAATCCAACTAAGAAAGAGGAATGGAACTCACAGGGCATTTCGAGATCGACGAAGGAGGAGCTCATTTCTGCGCAGGACTGCGGGTGGGAGTATCGAGCAATGGCCTCGGACGACAGGCCATTGAGTGTCCCACACAGACAACAACTCCAACTCCACTGATCGAGTTCACAGTAGGTGTTAAAGTAAGCCCAGCAATTCTCGCACCTCGGCAACTGGTGGCCATAAGATCCGTACGCCGGCGGAATACCGTTCTCGTCCACGCTGGCGAAAGGCGAGACGGTGAGTCCCCATGGTAGCCCCGAATTGTCCTGGGCGTCCGGGTCGATCGGAAATCGGGTTACCGTTGCCCGTACTGCCATTCCGGGGAATTGAGACGGAGAGGAGAGTAGAGATTGGGAAATTGGGGATCAACTGTGATAGATCGATGTTTGGTAAAAAGAAGACGGACTCGGAATTAGTACTGGGCGTAGGCTAAGACAAGAAGCGTACCCTAGCAAATTTCACTAGTTTTTAGAGAGCTTACACAGAATACCTCGGCGTATGATAGCAAATCTTATATAGAAAATCTCGCGTTCAGCGTACGCTAGCAAAATCCGCGTACAGCGTACGCTAGCAAATATTATAGATGAAATCCTGCGTTCAGCGTACGCTAGCAAGAACCGCGTACAGCGTACGCTAGTAAAATTTATTTTGCAGGAATGTTATTTTTCGAGTAAACAGAGTAGTTTTAAACAAAAAAGGATTTTAGCCTTTTATTTTGATGGTCATTTTTATGACGGTGGTGAAAATAATTCACTAATGTAAAATAAAAAAAAATATTTTATTAAAATTCATACATTTTAATTAAAAATAATAAATTTATGTGAAAAAATTAATATTTTTATTCAAATAAAATGTGCATACATTTTATTCGAAATAATTTGATTTTAAATATGACATAAAAGCACCATTTTAATTCTTCACTTTTAAAAGTAACCATGGTAAACTAAAATAAATTTGTAACATTTGTCATATCGACCCTTAAAAGATACTATTGTATAACTTATACCATGTTAATATTGTAAGTTTGTAACACATTAAACCCACACCAAAGCAAACAATTGATAGAACCTTTCACACTCGGACTATATGCTAATCTCTCTACCGCTGAAATGTAAAACTAAAACCTTGGACACTCTACACACAGGTCATACGCTGGTGCATAGGCTGCATATTTTAGTGCATAGCCTTGAATACATGCTGTTTATTTTAGTGCACAATTCGTAACTGAAATCAAAGTGGTGTGCACGAGATGTGCGCTTCCCTTTTGTTTACCCAAATCCAATTCCGGATTGAATTACGTTTGAGGATTCAACATTTCAATTTGCATACGTCCTAATCCGCAAAGTATAACATAAACTGAAAATCTAAGGGTAGCTCTAAATGATTATCTAATTGAGGCAAGTTGCATACAACTTTATAGAAATTTCATGGATTTTGTTCACCTTCTTGCCTTTATATCTGGTTGCAAAAGCTATATGCAACTTTTAACAAAAGGATGGCATCCTTTTTACTTGTCAAAAGCATCCTCATAGACCAATCTTTGGCTTGAAAAAATCCATTTCAGGACCAAAATCTAAAGGCAATCGATATGGTGTATCCAGAGAGTCCCTGATTCCCCCATTCTCGAAACCAGAGGCGAAGAATGCTATGTGAATCCAATTCTTGTTGATTCCCTATACCAATATGCATGGTCAAGCTTGTTAGTGCAATCAGGAATTGCAACTTTTTAATCTTTGAACTGTAATCCATTATGATTTGAATGCTTTTCGAACTTCTTTCTTTTATGCCCATATCTTGCTTCTTTTGGGCATTTTTATGTTTTTGTGGATTGTGTTGAGCACGCTGGGAATTGACTTGTTGTGGAAAATGCTATATCAGATCTTGAATATGCTTATCTCTTCATATCAGTGTACGAAGATGCTTATCTCTTCATATGTTGGTAAATGATGTGAATGCTGAACTCTACTGGATTCCTTTATCATGCAGCATCTTATGATATTCTCTTGTTGAGTGTGTGTGTTTTCACCTTGATTACTGGTGTAAAATTTCACTGTATTCAGTGAACAATTATCTTTTCTTATGTGTCACTTTTTCCTTTCTCCTTGACTGGATCACAAGTATTAAGAATTCATAATGGTAGAAAATGAAAAGATTGATGATTCTGAGTTGTGCTTTGATCTTATTTTCCTTGATCTTTTGGTTCTTGGCTCTTCCTTAAAAAGTAGTACCACTTGTGTATGTGATGATGATGAGTGCTGAAAATCTAGATACATAAATTCTCAATCATTAATACAAAACATAAAATGATTAGTGACATCTCTGGTCTTTGAGATACAGAACAAAGGAGTTTGAGTTATCTCCAAATAAAATCAGTGCAAGACAAAAGCAAACAGACCCTTAAGTAAAGAAAAGAGTTGCTAATTGCTTGTCTATATTCTAGTGCTTATTCATCCTAATACAAATCCAAGAAAATGAACCCATAACACTCAAGAAATAGATCTTCCTTCATTCCTTCTCGTCTCCATTTTCATCTTCTTCTTCTTGTCCATTATTAGGCTGAACAAGGCGAAGCTTCAATCTCCCATCTTCTCTAGAAGCATGAAGATACACCTGTGTAGGAATCCTAACTTCTTCCAACACAAATCTCCCATCTTCCCTATAAGACTTAAAACTAACCCATGACTTTCCTGTCCTTCCTACACTAGAAATCGGAGGAGGACACAAACTTCCACAGCTCTTCGCTATCTTGTACTGATCCTGGCGCTCTCTACCAAACGCCGCCTTATCAATGCAAGAAACGCCGTTACTCAGCTCATCACTACTCTCATTCTTCATATCCTCCACGCTGTCTAGGCTCTCAAACCCGAGCCCCTCCGTGCACAGATGGAGACTCTCTGAGTTCATCACTGAGTAAGGAGAGGTGAATGGAGTACTGATGTTATCATTCTTCTTACTCTCGAGAATGGTTGATCCGGATGACCATGATGCCGCTGCTTCAGATACTAAAGCTGATGGCAGCGGCGTTTCAGGGCTTTCCCTGAAGTGAAGCTCTCCAAAGAGCTCAGTGTAGGAGCGGTCGATTGATTTGACGGATCTTATTGGCTTCCATGAAGTCAAGGATTCAAGAAGAGACGGGTTTTCGGGTGGTGGGTTCTCAAAGATTTGTTGTAAGCCTCCACAAGGTGTCATATTGAGCATATCAAAGAAACACAAAACTATCTAAACTGGCTTTATAAGGCTTTCTGGAGATTTTTCAGTTTGCTGCATCAGATCTAAATGGCCACTTATGTTTGGCTATGGGTAAGTTGAAGGTAGCACACGTTTTAAGTAGTTGGGATGAGGAGGTTGGAGAGAATAAAGAGAAAGAAAAAGGCTTTTTACAATGATTTTTATTTATTTTATTAGATTCTGCTTACAAGATATGAAGATAATAGTCAGGTTCTGCAACTTTCCCATTTAGGTGGTGGAAACTGCACAGACCACAGAGCATGGTGTACTGGGATTTTGGCCTAAAGGGTTAAAACCTTTTTTATATGAAAAAAGTATTATTGCATCATCTTCCACATTGAGAAATTTTACATTTACTCTGTTATAGAAGCTTCCTGTGTCATATTCAATACTGCAATGTAAATCCAACAGCATTTTATCTTCCAGAAGATTTAAGGCTTGATTTGACTCTACTTTGCATAAGAAAAGAGGGTATGTTTTGATCAAATTGGGATTTGGGGTGTTTTTGAGAAACATAGAAAATGTGAAGATGGGTGATCTGTAATGTGTGCTTTTGTTTTTGCTAGTTGGAGAGGAAAGTTGTGCTTGTCATGCCAATTGCACTGTTAGTGATGCAGTGGTCCTGGTTCATCCATAGGCTGTGGTTTCTCAACATAGTTGTCTCCCATGTGAAGAGAGAAGCTTTACAAGTGCAGTTGAGAATTTGAGCTACTTTAGTTATAAACCACGAACCATGGCCAACCAAAAATAAAACCACGCACAACAACAAGTACATCACATTTCTAGAAGCCATATTGCTGGAATCACTTTTTTACGTTTGTTAATTGCTTTTACAGTACACGTTTTGTGATGAAAGATTGTTTTATCTTTGCAGATAAGTATGTACATACCTACATGACTAGAGAGAGATGCAAAATTACATGATATTTTTCAAATCATATGGCTAGAGAATAGATATGTGGGATATAGATAAAGATTGATCATTGTAATCTGTGCCTTTTTCAGCCATAAGACTCAGAAATCCATGGCAGATGAGTACTATCATTGGAGTGCGGAAAAGCCAGAAATCCTTACTCGTATCAATCAAAGTCTATCATTTAGCCCTTGGGGCAAGTAATCATGACTTCATGAGTTCAAATCCTTCCTCATATCTACACCTCCTCGAGGCAAGGAAAGGGAAAATTACCTATATCAACTAGCCACATAGAAAACCCAGATTTACAAAGGCATGGCCATTAACAACAGCAAACACCAGGCAATTTTTACAGCAACTAGGGTATGTTTCAAAACGTACGAAAAACTTGGGGAAATTTTCACCCCAAAGAACCCACAAAGGGTTGATGTTATTTACTTGTAACAAGCAACCTGCAAAAGATTGATATACAGACACAGTCACACAGTAAGAACTTCATTTACCTTCTCCTCTAGAACAGCTGAACAAACATGTACATTCCACAGCTAGGTTTTATCTCCAAGCTTCAATGCGCTCTATTTTCGAACTTATAAGGCTCATGTTGCTTGCAGCCTTTGACTTCTCAGAATTCAGGGTCTCTTTGTTGTTAGCAGTTGAAGTGGTGCTTGATTGCCCTGAGACTTCATTTTGAGTGCATATTACATCATCTTCTGCTACCTTGGACTTGAAGGCATCCCAATGAAATGAAGAATCATCGGATTCATCACCGTATGGAGAGCTGCTATCACCTGAGGAGAAAATCTCTGTCCCGTCGTTATTGTCAGAGAGAGAAATTTCCAAACCAGGCTGTGAAGGGCTCTGGTGTCCACTTTCATCAGATGGCTCTGTGCAAGGAGTGGGACCCAGGTTCAGTTTTGCATCTCGTCTTTCTCTCAGCGTCTTCATAATGAGGGTTTTGAGGAAATTCATCACTTGTACGGCGTACATCAATGCAGTCAAAGGCTCAGCCATCTGTAAATAGAACAAGTTAGCTTCTGTTCAATTGTACAAATTTTGGTCATCTGCAACAAGAACACCATAGCTTAAACTAGATTTAAGGCTTACTTGAGACATGTTTGGTGCAAACACCATAGCAATGTTGTGTGCATTCATTTTATTGAATTGCTCTTCTTGCACAACATCAGCCATCAAGTTGATGGCCCAGTCTAACAAAGCCGCCTCAGTTGGAGGAAGGATTTTAACTAGCTCACAGCAGTCCTCTTCTGATGTACACTGCATCATTCGGTCAGGCGACAATGGATCTAGTACACCAGAAGGAAGTTCTCTAAACCAAGCCTGTTAAATCAAGAAACAAGGCGTAAAACGTAAACATCATTTCTTACTAGCATAAAACTTAAACAGATCCTTCTTCTAAAACAATTTCTTACTGGCATCATCAAAAATCTAAATTAGGGATTTCCGCAAATACCTTATCCCCATTTTAGGTTTGAAAGCCAAAATTGTCCTTCTATATACAATTTCCCTCAAAATATGTTCTTTCAAGATGAGAAATAATACAATAAATACCTTATGTAGTAAGAATTTACAGAATCCATGGAAACAAAAAGTACCTTTATAAGGCCAGCTAAACAGTGCACATCAATGTCATCCGGAATTACACCCCTGTTCAGCTCATCCCTAACAAATTCCTCTTGGCTATTTTCGGGATTAATCCTAAAAATGCCTTCTGCCTGTAAATAGAATTTTACTCATTAATGCTTTCAAGCATAACAGCTTCACAACCCATATCAAAGGTAAGAAATCGAGTTATCCAAACCAAAGTTAAAAGCATTAAGTTATTATTACTGACAAAATCACAGACTAATAGACAAAGCACTTCACCTGCAAGCCTCCCTGAGCATAAAGGCGCCTTTGCATCAATATAAGTATTGTCGGCACACAATTTCCTCTGAAGTCATATGAAAGCTGCATGGATTCTGTTGAGACCCCAAAGACTGATGTACTGGAACAAATAGAAAGGAAAAAAATTAATCCACTTTAGGGAAGCAATAAATAAATGGCATCACATTTCATTTAGGCACAACGAAATATGATGTCGTAAGTACAAAATATAGTGCCAAATAGAAACAGAATATGACCAGGGTCAAACAATGTCATATGTACAAAATATAGTTCCAAAATGAGACAATAAGCTCAGGAAACACAATGCAGAATCGAATATAATGAGTGTGGAAGCAAGAACGACAAATATAACCAGATATTGCATAAGCTGATAATACTAGTACAAGATAAAATCATCCAACTAAGGAGAATAATACAAACCTGCTAAGCATGCAAAATTGGGAATCGAAATGATTCTCAATCCTTACAAACCCCATTGGAAATGCTCACCCACCCAAATCGACATCATGAATATAAGGGAAAATGATGGGTTAATACCTAGTTTAGAAAGTAAAATCAACTCCAAGAATTTTAGTTTTCAATTTTTGGAGAAACTTTCTATGATTTCAGTGGGAGTTGATTTCTGATTCTTCACCATGAATATCATAAATTCATAATCTCAACCTCTTGATCTGGAACTTTATCCGTCAGGTAGATGAAAAGCCAAAACTTTATTGCGTAAGAAAATGAAGCATTAAAATTTTATATACCACTAGATATCCACCGAATCTGAAATTAGTTGTTCACCTGCTTATAATCATTCTACTACTGCTATCATTTCTAGGCAACATTGCCTTGAACCCTGTTCATATTCTAAATTTGTATTTTACGTTGACTGAATAACCACTAACCTTACAATCATAAACCAATATTTTAACATTCAACAATCAAGATAGTATAATAATACAATTGGATCAACTGAAACAACAAAAATCTAATCCATAAGACAAACATAACAATCATATCAATCCATTTCAACATGATCAATAGCATCCCTTCAAGAGATATCCAAATTCAATCAGAGTTCTCCACAAGAATTGATAAGAAAACAAGAACCCCCTCCACTTACAATCTTCTAAGCCAACAATAACAGACCAACCAAAGCCACACTTTCAAAGCAGATAACGTACATAGAAACAGTAATTGAAGTAACACCCAAGAACATGCGAAATTAACCCAGAAAGACAACGAATTAAACATAAATTATCCCATTGCAAACCCAAATCACGCATCAAACCACAAAATGGGTAAAGAAAACAGCAAATGTACCTTGCGCTGGGAGCTCTTCTAGGCACCTCAGGTTCGAACTCATCAGGCAACCCCAAGAACCCATTAAACCTATCGAAGGTGACATGGGCCACATGGCGGACGTCCGTTGGCAAGCCAATCTCCATAACACAGAGCTTCTCCCCATTAGCCCGACAAACAATAAACGACTTCCTAAGTACAGCAAACAAAAGGGCTAACAGGGAAAACTCTTCCCTTTCCTTCTCCCTCTTCTTGAGCTCCTCCTCTTGAATTTCCGTAACCCTAGAATTAGAATCAACGTCGCAATTTCGTTCAGCTCTAATTATAGAGGAAGACGGAGATGGGGAAGAAGCAGCGGAATCACGCTTAGGGATAGGGCTATTCGTCTGCTGTTGGCCATGAAAGACTGGATTTTCTGGACTGGGAGAAGAAGATAGGAAATTCAAGACCTCCGCCATGGCTGGAAACTCGGAAAAGAAAAGGGATTCCCAGATTGAAAGAATTTGCAGGGAAGCAAATCAATGCAGATGTCTATTAGAGAGAGGAATCTCTCAATTGCGCATTTGGAATCTTGATTCGAAGGACACGGGATTAAACCGAAGAGGAGAAATAAATCCCCCAATTCTCTAGTCGGTTTTCTTTATCTGGAATTTCTACTACGGAGTACTTTCTGTCTTTTCTGAATATGGAGTGCGCCAACAGGACCGTGGCATTTTCGCTCTTTGGTCAAAAATTAATATCTCATATAATGACAGCGTTACGTATAATTGGTACAGAATAACAGTTTATCAAAATGAAAATAACCTAAAGTTTGGATCTTTTATACAATCAAGAGCTTGAAAAATTAATACAGTTACTAAGAAATGAGAAATTACAGGATACAACGCACACAGGCGTTAGCAAGCGAAAATCAACGGTCACGATACGAACAATTCCATCACAGACTTATTATCTTGATCAATCACATCAAGGAACACGGGATCAACGACCACGCGGCTGTCCACGTAAACCTTAAATCTGTGGTCCCACCAAACCACCCTCGCAGCACCGCAGATCTCAACAGAAGCATCCAGAACCATCTCCCTCTTCACCACGTCGGAAAAGAACTTGTTGGCGTGGTGGGCCAGCTCCAGCCCGCTCAGCCGGGCCGGGAGCCGTAGCATTCGGCACGACCGGGCCGCCTGTGACCCGGCGTCCACCTGGGCCTGCCCGAGGAGTGACCCGTCGTAGAAGATCTTCATGGTGGTAGACGAGTAGTGGACGGGCACGATGTTGGGGTTGGTGACGTGGACGGTCAGGATCATCTCGGCGTCGAGTACTGGGAGACTGAGCTTGAAGGAGGTGAGGTCCACGGAGAGTACTTCGAAAACCGGGTCCTTTGGCCTCCCGGTTATCGCCGCCAACGCCGCCGCCGCCGTGGCTGCGCCGACGAAGGCGGAGGTCCAGCTCCATCCGCCTTTTTTTTTGGCCATTGGTTTTTGGGGGAAATTACAGACTTGCCTGCACTAAAAGCTCGGTTTTGTTAGGAGGAAAAGCAAAAGGTTGGAGCGAAGAAATTGGGATTGAGAGATGGGGGGTGCGTGAAATACCTGTGTTCTCCTAGGCATTTTGGTCATTTGGTGGCATGTATAATGGGGGTATTTATTAATTTTTAGCTTAAAAAAAAAGGAAAAAAGTTAAGCACTCAAGAGAGTTGTGCTTGTACAAATACTCCATCCATTAGCTATTAACTAGTAAATTTTTACAACATGTTATTCAATGAAGATTGTATAGTATTGTATTAACATTGAAAGTATAAAAAAAAAACTAAGCATACAAGGGGTTTCTCTATTGGAGTGAAATAAATAAATAGGCGCTTGTGTAACATTGAAAAGATACAAAATATTTAAACAATGACTAAGTATCCTTAAGTATTTCAAATAAGAACCTCAAACATGCCAACATGAAAAACTATGCGAGTTTATCCGCAATCAAATAAAGGATTGGCACAACACTAAAAAGAACGATGTCGTTGATTCACCACCCAGCAACCAAATCGCGAAGAACATTCGAAATCGCGGTAAATGGAAAAAGCCCACAACTAATTTTACTAAACTTAATTTCGATGGTGCAGTTAATGCGGATGGGATGTCGTCGTTCGGGTTTGTTCTCAGGGATTGCAGCGAAGACCCCATCCACTATGACGGAGGACTGATTGGTCGTCAGTTTGTGCTTATGTCCGAGACCATTGCCTTGCGAGAGGGACTTATTGAGGCCACCAAGCGTGGTATTTCACACCTCCAGATTGAAGGTGACAATCTTCAGCTGGTCAAGGCCGTTCTTGGTGACTGGCGCTGTCCTTGGGAGATCGAGATGTTACGTGATGATATCCACTGTCTGCTTGCCCATTTCCAGTGATGGAGTATTGCCCATGTCACTCCGGTGTGCAATTCAGTAGCGGACTACATTGCTATTTCGTTTCGCCGTGTCTCTTCCGTCCCTCTTACAGTTGATCCGATTCTTCGGAACCTCATCCTTCAGGATGCTCTAGGGAGGTCGTTGTCCTGTTAACGACCGCCCTAATCTCTTTCCTTATAAAAAAAAATAAGAACCTCCCATTGCACATGGTCTAATGGTGGACCCTTGCGATTGGACTTTCAGTTGAGCTGGAATGTATAAGCTTGAATAAAAAGGACAATTTATTAAATTGATTAAATTTAACAAAAAAATATATATTTGAATAGTAAGATTTAAATAAAACAACTCTTTATCCTATAAAATAAGGAGTATTTAGCGCTCTTGGCTCAAGGTGATCCAAGGGATGATGTTTAATCCTTTTTAGGGACGCGTTAACATTTTGTTAATTTCTCGAAAATTACAAAAGTGCATCGCTATCTTGAAAAAGTGCATTGATAATTACAAAAAGTGCATTAGTAAGCCGAAAAAGTGCAAACAAAAATGAAGCCAGTGGGGCACACACTCTATGTTCGATTCACTGAAAAAGTGCATCACTATGGTGAAAAAGTGCATTGTAAAACATTAAAAAGTGCATTATTAAACCAAAAAAGTGCATCATCATGGGCATCCAATTGACTCGATTCCGATTGAACTCAATCGTCCAAAATATTCGGGTTTAGTAATGCATTTTTTGGTATAACGTAATGCACTTTTTCACCATAACGATGCGCTTTTGTAATTTTCGAGAATTACGAAAATGTCACTACATCCCTAATTGTCGAGAATATCAGCCCTTGGATCATGGAGATCTAAAGATTCTAAACTCACCTTGTTTTATAGATTAAGAATTTATTTTATTTGGACGAAACTCTAGATTTGAAATCTCAATAGTTAAATAGTTAAAAATGACACTATGTGGATTTGTTATGTGTTCAGCTTGGACTTAGTTTCAGCGGAGTTAAAAAAAATCTCTATAGTATAATTGAAAAAATCTGGACTATTAAATAAAAATTTAATGATTGAGATTTTTTTCTGCAATGAATTCATTAATTTCATAGGATCACATATGGAAACAAGAACACTTCAACATACAAGATGTAGCAAATTAATAAACATATCTAGCAAACTTAGTTATTTTATTAAAATGAATCTATTAATAAAATTAAATTTGAGAATTGATGTGATATGTAGAGTATCTTACAACATGTAAAGTTATCCTCAAATCTATCCAAATAAATACTACAGAGTAAAATTTTTGTATTGAAACCTTGTAATATTCAAATGACAAATAATTATCCATCTTAATTTAAAATTATTAAGGAAAATTCCGGTTGGTACCCTCGAGTTTTTGACTTTTCTGGGTGGTGCCCTGAAAAAAACATATTCCGAGTGGTACATCTGAACTTTTGCTAAAGTCCGCCAGATGCCCTTAGTAGGGAATTTTCATTAGTTTTTAACTAAATAAGTATGTTTTCTAATGAAAAATACATATATTTTTATATTTAAATAAATGTAAAAAATAACAATTTAATAAAAATTCAAATAAATTGTATAAAAATATTAAATTAAAATTTATATTATATATATGAGTAAATTACACAAAACCACCCTTAAATTATGCTACTTTTAAGAAAACCACCCATAAAAAGCTAAATTTCACAAAACCAACCATAAACACAAAAAGCTTTCAATTAACCACCCCTAAAAAGCTAATTTTTATAAAACCACCCATAAAAATAAAAAACTTTTAAATAACCACTCAATCCTATTTTTGTAAAAAAAAGACCTTTATATCCTTATGTTTACCCATTTATTAGAGATTTATTTATATAAAGTAATGCGAAAAGAAGAGAACTTGCATCAACGTGGGTTTTGGAAGTTTCAAGTCGTCGACTTCAATCTCGACAATTTGTCATTATTGATAAATTTAAGCTTGAACAATACATAAAAGAGGTTAACGAGCTATTATTCTTCTCCTTTTATCAACTATAAAATGCTAATTAGAAGAAAAAAAGAATGATGATAAGGGTATAAATTTCTTTACATGTTAAAATATTAATGGAAAATTAAAAAGTTAGGATTTGGGTGGTTAATTGAAAGCTTTTTGTGTTTATGGGTGGTTTTGTGAAAATTAGCTTTTTAGGGGTGGTTAATTGAAAGCTTTTTGTGTTTATGGGTGGTTTTGTGAAAATTAGCTTTTTATGGGTGGTTTTTTGAAAAATAGCATAATTTAAGGGTGATTTTGTGTAATTTACTCTATATATATTGTCAAGTAGATTGTATGTTGTTTTACCAAAAATATTATAAAACTTATATTAAAATAAAAATAATACATGATTAAAAATTTTCATGTAGATTTTATATAGTAATTTTGAAAATTTTAAAAACTTAATAAATATTAAAATTTTATTGTAACTTGAGAGTACTATAATAAAAGTTCTATTGATTTTTCTAAAAAATTGTCAGGGTGTTAAATATAAATTTAAATAAATAAAAATTAATAATAATAAAAAATTATAATAAAAAATTATTAAAAAAGGCGAGATAGAGTTAGAATCGTTTCGATAACTTAAAAAGTTATACCCCCTCCGTCCCATAAAATTTGTCTAAAAGGACACATTTCACACAAATTAAGAAAATGAAGAAGTAGAAAAAGTAACCAATGGGGAAAGGGGAGAGAGTGTGATTGTGATGGGTAAAGATGAGTAGAAAGAGAAATAGAAAGGAAATGACAAAAATGGGTATTGGATAGATATTTGATTGGATAATGTGGATAAAGGTGAGTTTGGATAGGGGTAATATTGTAAGAAAAATTTGATATAAAAGGAAAGTTAAAAGGATGGACAAACTTTTTGGGACGCCCAAAGAGAAATACTGGACAAACTTTATGGGACGGAGGAAATAGTTAATATATAAATATAGGCAGAATACATCAACAGACCCCTGTACTTATACTTTTTTTCCTATTGGACCCCTGTACTAAAAAATGTTTAAACAGACCCCTTTACTGCCCCCAATTTTACCTATTGAACACTTTCAATCTTATTCTCCTTCCAGTGTACATCACACGCCTTATATGTCATGTTATTTTGCCAAATAAGCCAAAATGGTCAAATACGTACATGTTATTTTGCCTATTGAACACTTTCAAGTCTTCACGCGCCTTATGTAACATGTACGTATTTTGTCAAAATAACATGTATGTATTTGACCATTTTGGCTTATTTGGCAAAATAACATGACACATAAGGTGCGTGGTGTACACTGGAAGGAGAATAAGATTGAAAGTGTTCAATAGCCAAAATTGGGTGCAGTACAGGGGTCTGTTTGAATATTTTTTAGTACAAGGTCCAATAGGAAAAATAGTATAAGTACAGGGATGTGTTGATGTATTCTTGAAAAGTCCAAATCCATATCAAACCCATCCCCCCGTCTCTCCTGTCGACGCCGCCGTCCCCTCATCCGTCGACGACGCCAATCCCACCTCCTTCCGCCACTCACTCACCGGCGAAGATCTAAATCTGCTATTTCCCCAATTCTCTTATGAAGTTTGAATCTAATTTCGAACTTTGTTCCATACTTCAATCGGAATTAAAGACCTTTGATTTTCTAATCAGTTTCAGATTTGATTTTGTCCGTCTTCGGTCGCTTTTCCCCCAATTCTCCTACGCTGGATCTGATTTCAAACTTTGGTTCTTACTTTAATTGGATTGATTTTGTTAAATTTTGGAACTTTAATTCGATTTGGTGTTAGTTGTTGTCATCAAACGAAAATGCTTTGTCCCAATCCCAACTTATTATCGAAGCGAGCAGCAGCAGAAGAGGGCTCTTGTCTGGCTTTGGCTCCGCTCTCCCTAGCAAATCTGCTTGAGGAAGGCGGCCCAAGGCCACGGATCAGGAGGATGACGACTACCAAGGTTTATGATTTTTCCTATAATCAACCGATATCGTACGAGTTCTTAGAATTTAGAGATAATTTGATTCACTTGTTTATTTAATCCATACGTTATTTCTCTCCAGCCACCCAATTTTGTATCAGTCAATTCTCTGTCGCACCACGTCTTCACCGGCACTGCATTCGTTGCTAGTGCAACCTTCAGGCGACTTTTATCTTGGTGAGTTTGATTGAATATTAGCAGCAAGAAATCATCATTCATGTGTTGATGTATTAGTTAAATTAGGCTTTATAACTTGAATTTAAGCTCCGTTGCACCGATTGTTTTAGGTACGTGCTTTGGTCTGAAAAGAATAATAATGTCTTCTTAATGCTTCGGAGCAATGCCATTCGATTTCTTACTACAGGTTTGCAATTATTCTCTAATTTGAATTCATCTTTGCTTCTATAAAATTGCCCTTCCAATCTATGTGTATATTTCAAATATGAGGATATGGCATATTGGCTAAGCAGGTAGAGAGAACAAGGTGAGTTGGGAAGATCTGCCCCAAGAGTTGTGGGGTGAAATTGGAAAACGTTTATCAAGCCAGGTTGACATCTTATGCTTCCGTTCGGTGTGTAAGAAGTTGCGGAAATCCCTTCCCTTTCCAACCCGCTTCCCACTCCAGGTGCCTCCACTACCCGGGTCCATGGATGTGGGTATTGGGGAGAAGCTGCCTTGTATCATCACCCAAGTCAGTGAATATAGTTGCGGAGAGGATATCTTGCTTTTTGAGGAGCTGGATCAGCGTCGCAAATTCTACGCCCAGTGGATGTATTACAATGATTCTGGTATCCGTCCAATAATGGTCAAGTTTGATTGCTCCAAGAAACCATTCATGACTTACTGGATCAAACGACTCTCCTTTGTTTCTAAAACCTACCATCTTCGTGTCGGTGTCCCCGGTTTCAAATCTCATAAGAAAAGGGTTCCAGGAGCTTGGGACTTCCGTCCCAATCTGTATGCAAAAAAGACGATTGTAATTTCTTCGAATGCAACGGATGGGGTTAACCCTAGTTATGCTAGAGCGTCTGAACTTACTGTAGTTGCTCTTTTGAGTGCTGGGAGCATGAGGGGGAGACTGGCTTTGTTGAGGCTCGGAGGATCCTATGAGGATTTGGTTTGGGAGACTGATTTCTGCGATCACGTTTTTGAAGATATTGCCACTTACAGAGGACGACTATGTACAATGGACTCCTTGGGAGTGGTTCGTCTTATGGATTACAACTCCTTACAGATGACCCGACTTTCGCCTCCTTGGCCTATGGTTTGTGTGATGATAGACAAGTGTTTGCTTGAGGCCTGCGACAACCTTTATTTGGCTGATATGTCACATCTCGACGATATTGTCTATTACAAGCTAAGTTTGCGTCTCCGGAAGTGGCTTGAGGCTCAAGTGTCAAGTGATTACCTCACTCCTCATCTTTATTGACAGGGAGGGACGATTGCGACGACGTGGATAAAGATGCAATTAGGCACTCCCTCTGTTTCACTATGTAAGGATTTTTTTAGCTTCTAGAGACTACTTTTCATAATGTAAGTTATATTTGTAAATGTTTAATGTTAAACTTATCACAACTAAAATAGTTCATTGCTTATTTCCTTAGCATTAACTTCATTTACTCAAACATCTCTATTTCAATGTAGAGGACTACTGACATGTGGACTTTGTAAATAACTAAAATCGTATTCAAGCTGCACTTCAGAAAAAATACAGCCCCTACCAAAATCTCAGCCTCCTCCAGCCCAATTTTAACTTAATTTTCTATTGCTCCTCTTTTGAATCAGTTTATAAGGAAAAAAAAACCCATAGAAGTTCACACATATTTCACATTGCACTCCCTATTTTTATGCAGAGATGGGTGAATATTCCCTGGACATGTAAGCCTGTTGTAAGAGTATTTTTTGCATGGAATTGACTTTTAGTTTAGAATCGGTAAATAAGTTTGGAGTAAAAGGAATCTGAAAGCTGACACAAACATAAAAAATAATTCTAAAACTATACATATAGCCTGTTGATGATAGGCAAACCTTACTAAGAGGGCATCACTTTATCCTAACTAAATAAGAACATGAAAAGAGCATGTAATAAGAGAGAATGTAAATCAATACATTTAACAAAAATAGATGCTGAAACTACCAAAACACATGTGTACACCAGACAACACTGTCAAGAATCAGCTAAATCAGTGTCAAAATACGCAAAAACCTGCGTCAGCAAATTAAGTACTGATGATGCTCAAAATAGCGAAGCGAGAGGTGGGCCCGGAGTATGAGGGTCAAACCAGGTCAAAGAGACCCCCGAGGATGATCCTGGGGCCCACAACCATATCCACCTTTTATTTTAACAAAGTTCCTACCCCACAAGGTCCCCCGAGACCTCGGAGCGAGGTCTCGACCTCGTAACCGACTCTACTAGCGCCCGCCCACCATGACCACTCAGCGAGCGCCGCTCTTCGGGCCAATCACCGACTGCCTCGCCTCTAGGCCAATCAGAGCCCTTGATCTCGGGCGTCCCACATCGGACAATGACCAAAACTCGACTCCCCAATCCTCTATAAATAGAGGAGAATTTCGTATGGAAAAGGGGTCGAAAAACATCTTGAACTCAAGAACTATCTTGCTCGTTGAAGATCGACGTGATCGAAACATCGTAAAAAGGCCTCGCTATAGACAAGTGAAGTTCACAAAAAGACTTCAAGTCTCACAAAGTTTCAGCTCACACCAAAGATCTCGCTACACCATCTCGCAAGCCTCTCACACCTCGTTCTACCTCACATCAAAGATTCCGCTACCCAACCTCGCTAGTCAGCGGCATAGCCCCGCCAACCCAACCTCGCTCAAAGGGACCGGCAAGTGACGCTTAGAGCTAGCTAGCAACTAGGAGATCTCGGACATTGTTAGGTCGAGATCTCGGATAATCGTAGGAGGTCTAGGGTGTAATTCTCAAATAATCTATTAGCCTCGTTGGCTTGTAAACCTCGCTGTAAAGAAAATCATAAATAAAGAAGCAAGTGTTTGCACTTTCGAATATAATAATCTCGTTTCTTGTCCTCTAGCGAATCCTTCATTTCGGGTTTCATCACTGGCGCCGTCTGTGGGAACTTCTTCATCCTAAGTAGTTCCTCGATTCGTGCAAACCTTAGCTTCGATTCCCTCAAAATGGCTTGCCCAAACAATTTCTTCCCTCAACACCCCGACAACATGCCAGAAACTACGCAATGGACAGCCGCGGGACCTCCGGGCTGCCCGTTCGTGGTCCCTCCGGGATGGACGTACGCAGCCCCGCAAAATCCATTCCCATTCCAAGGCTTCGAACAGGGCGGCTCGCCCCCGAACCCGTATCCCTACCCGGCTTATGGGCAATACCAGCAGGGCTTCGCCCCTTCGTGCGTCCCCTATCCCCCCCCGGGTGAACCGCACTCCGAGTACGTCCCTAGGCGTGCGCAGGAGCCCGAGTCCTCCACCAACGGCTCGTCAACAGAAAGGCCTCCCCGAGATCCCATGCAGATCTCGCGGTCTCGATCGCGACGATCGAGGCTGCGGGAGCCAGAGTTGTCCGAAACAGCGGGGAGCGCGATGCATTACCCGAGGTCTCGATCGCACAATTCGAGGCCACCGCCCCAAAATCAGGAGGAAGCCAAGATCACCTCCCCATTCATGGACGCGATCCGGAACGCACCCATGCCCAAGGGCTTCTTGAGGCCGCAAATGGGGCTTTATGACGGTTCAGCGGACCCCGAGGAGCACGTAAAACACTTCGCGGTCCAGATGAACGTCAATGCCTACAATGACGCGATATTCTACAGGGTTTTCCCGACCACCCTGGAAAAGGCCGCGTTGACGTGGTTCTCAAGTAAGAAGGTCGGCTCCGTGACCTCGTTCGCCCAGCTGTGTGACTCCTTTGTCACGCACTTCAGCGGCTCCAGGAAGCGCAAGAAGAACATGCGGGACCTCCGCGAGATCGAGCAGGGGGAGAGCGAATCCTTAGGCGCTTTCTTCACAAGGTTCACGACCGCGGTGGCGGAGATCGCGCACGTCGACGAGTCGTCGGTGCGCGACACCCTCATGGGCAACCTGCGCATCGGGGAATTCAAAAACCGCATTTTTTATAACAATCCGGAGACGTACGAAAGCCTGTGCGCCCGGATCACGGCGCAAGTATATGCCGAGGATGCCGCCAACCAGAGCTCGCGACCACGAACTGACAAAGAGATCGTCGCCGACGCAAAGGGGAAGGCAAAGGTGGTCGCGCCGGCTGCGCGCGATGCGTATGTGACGCAGGCACATAACCCCAACAACAACAACAACAACAACAACAACAACAACAGAAACAACAATAACAACGGGAACAACAACAACAATAACAGCCGGAACAACAACCGCGGAGGCGGCGGCGGAGGTTGGAGCTGCTTCGGCGAAAAACCGCGGGGTTATCGAGGCAAGGGGGGTCCCGCGTACAACCCAAATGAAAAGGGTCGCGCCAACCCCGCGTCAGGAGCCAACCTCGAGCCGCAAGGCCCGAATCGGGCCCAGGCTAACAACAACAACAACGTCGAGCAGCAGGCGCCCGCGAAGCAGGCCCGGTCTGGGCAAGCGACGGCACCCGATGGGTACATCCATACCATCTCGGGCGGACCATCACCGGCTGGGTCGAGCCAGGCAGAGCGGAAAAGATACGCGAGGGAAAGCCATCATGAGCCCTCGGTATTTAGTGTCGCACAAACCTCGTGCGCTCACGTAGGTTTGTCCTTCTCGTCCGAAGATGCCGAGGGGCTTCACATGCCACACTCCGACCCCTTGGTGGTCCACGCGCAGATGGACTCGAAGATGGTTAAGCGAGTGTTGGTGGACACGGGATCCTCCGTGGACATCATGTACTATGGCGCGTTCGAGCAATTGGGCATCTCCGAGACCTCCTTGAAGCCCTACGCTGGGAAACTCACCTCCTTCTCGGGAGACGAAGTCGACGTGGCCGGACTCATCGACCTCTGGATGACGCTCGACACCGGGTCCACCAGGAGGACCGAGATGGTGGAGTTCACAGTGGTGCGCCTGCCTTCAGTGTGGAACGCAATCATTGGGAGGGTCTCCCTGATGAAGTTCAAGGCGGTAGTTTCTATCTATCACCTGAAGATGAAGTTCCCCGTCGATGGCGGGGTTGGAGAGGTAAAGGGCAATCAGGAGGAAGGTCGCGTTTGCTACGCGACCTCTGCAAAGCAAAAGTGCCCGGTGTTCATGGTGGAATCTCCCGGCGAGGCTGACCTCGATGTCCGGGATTTCACGGTCCCCACCCCAGAGCTAGAAAGAAGGGTGATATCCCCTTTTGAGAGCGAGTCTGAGAAGATCTACCTCGGGGAATGCCTCTCGGGGGCGTCGGCGACGTCGCTAGAAGCCTTGCTCGCTGGTTCCCGCGACGTGTTCGCTTGGACTGCAAAGGACCTCCGAGGTGTCCCGCGGACCGTGGCCCAGCACTCTTTGAACGTCGATGTCACCACTCGCCCCGTGGTACAACGACGAAAAAAAATGAATGAAGAGAGGGCGAGCCCTGCAAATGAAGAGGTGGCGAAATTGCTGGCTGCGGGGTTCATACGCGAGGTTCAATACCCCCGGTGGTTGTCCAACGTCGTGCTTGTCAAAAAAGCCAGCGGGAAGTGGAGGATGTGCGTCGATTTCAAGGACCTCAACAAAGCATGTCCCAAAGACAGTTACCCCTTGCCCTTGATCGACGAGCTCGTTGACTCAACCGCGGGTCACGGGGTATTAAGCTTCCTCGACGCGTACTCGGGGTACAATCAAGTCCTGATGAACCCGCGAGAAGAGGAGGAGACATCCTTCATCACCCAGCGGGGCACCTATTGCTACAAAGTCATGCCGTTTGGGCTGAAGAACGCGAGGGCCACCTTTCAGCGCCTCGTCGACCGCGTCTTTAAGAACCATCTCGGGCGGAACGTGTCGGCATACGTCGACGATATTGTCGTCCGGAGCAAGACCCTTGAGGAGCACCTGGTCGACCTCGCTGAGGTCTTCGCCACTCTCAAGCACAACCGTCTCAGCCTGAATCCCGAGAAGTGCGTCTTCGGCGTATCGTCGGGAAAATTTTTGGGCTTCATGATTAGGGAGCGCGGCATCGACGTAAACCCCTCCAAGGTCGAGTCGATCCTCTCAATGAGGTCACCGCGGGCCCGCACCGAGGTGCAACGACTCAATGGTGTCGTCAACTACTTGGGGAAGTTTTGCTCCCGCCTAGCGGAGAGGTCTCTGCCCTTTTTTGCAACTCTCAAGCAGAATGACAAATTCGTGTGGGATGAGAGGCTCGAGCTCGCTTTCTCTGAGCTCAAGGCCTTCCTATCAAAGCTCCCCACACTGTCGCCCCCGATGGCGGGCGAAGACTTGCAACTTTATGTGGCCGTCAGCCCAGAGACGGTCAGCGCGGTGCTAACCAGAAAGGACACGCACCCAGTTTACTTCGTGAGTCGCGTGCTCCAGCCCGCGGAGCAGCGCTATTCCCCAGCAGAGAAAATGGCGCTGACAGTTGTGACGGCCGCAAGACGCCTACGCCCCTACTTCCATGCGCACCCCATCCAGGTCCTGTCAGACCTCCCACTTCGACAAATCCTCCACCAGCCCGCCCTCTCCGGGCGAATGACGAAGTGGGCAGTCGAGCTCTCCGAGTTCGACATCAGCTACCTCCCAAGGACCGCCATGAAGGGTCAGGCCCTCGCTGACTTCATGGTGGAGGTCACCTTCACGGAAACAGAAACAAGCTCGGAAGAGTGGAAGGTGTTCGTTGACGGCTCACGATGCGACGCCGGTGGTGGGGCTGGTGTATTCCTCGCTGGGCCCTCGACCGAGACGGAGTACTCACTTAACTTCGCCTTCGACGCCACCAATAACGAGGTCGAGTATGAGGCCATGATCGCGGGAATCGAGATGGCGCTCCTCAGTGGGGCCCGGAAAATCAGGGTCTACACCGACTCCGAGCTGGTGGCGCGCCAACTCAACGGTCAGTACGACACCAGAACGGGGTTCCTGCCCGCGTACCGAGAAAAGGTCAAAGCCTTGGTATCATGCCTGGAAACCTTCGCGGTGGAGTCCATCCCGCGAACCTCGAACACCAAGGCAGATGCGCTTGCGAGGTTAGGATCCGCCCTCCCCCTTGAAGTAGGGAACCGCGTAATGGTAGAACGAAAACTCTCGCGGAGCGTGAACAGCGAGGTTCTATCTGTCACCGCGGGGGATTGGAGGATCCCGATAACACGGTATGTGGAGAGCGGAGTCCTCCCAGAGGACCCCGCACAGGCCAGGAAGCTGAAAATGCAGGCGGCGCGATATTGCGTCATAGGTGGCTGCCTTTATCGCCGGGGCTAGGCCGAGCCCAATCTATTGTGCGTCCCGACCGAGTCTACGAAGCACATCCTCTATGAGGCCCATGAGGGGGTCTGTGGCGGCCACCCAGGATGGCGAACCCTTTCGCATAAGATCGCCCACTTGGGGTACTTCTGGCCCACCCTCCGGCAAGACGCAAGGGACTATGTCCAGCGATGTGATGGATGCCAGAAGCACGGTAACCTCTTGCACGCCCCGACCTCGCAGCGCCGCTCCATCCACGCACCGTGCCCATTCGCGATTTGGGGGATGGACATCCTCGGCCCCTTCCCCAAGGCCCCCGGTCAGGTGCGATATATCCTAGTCATCGTCGACTACTTCACAAAGTGGGTTGAGGCACAAGCAATGGCGAAGATCACGGGGACTAAGGTCTGCGACTTTCTGTGGAAGAACCTTGTCTGCCGCTTCGGCGTTCCCATGACCATAATGACCGACCATGGCCCCCAATTTGACTGTGAAGAGACTCGGACATTCTGCTCAGAACTCGGCATAACCCTCAAGTTCTCCTCCGTGGCCCATCCTCAGTCCAACGGCCAGGTAGAGAACGTCAATGCCCGCATCCTGTCCGATCTAAAAAAGCGGCTGGGCATGGCACAAGGTCGTTGGGCAGAGCTTCTCCCACTCGTCCTATGGACGTACCGCACCACCGCGCGCCGCGCGACTGGAGAAACGCCGTTCGCCCTAACCTACGGGGCAGAGGCCCTAGTCCTGGTAGAAACCCTGGTCCCGTCGGCAAGGGTGTTCGATTTTGACGAAAAGGAGAACGAGGCCAATCTCAGGGTCGAGTTGCTCTTCCGTGATGAGCTACGCGAAGTAGCCGACCTTCGCTCCAGGGAATACAAGCGTCGCGTGGCTGTCTACCACAACAAGAAGGTGAGACCTCGTTTCCTTGCCACGGGCAATCTCGTCTTGAGAAGAACCGAAGGTGGCAAACTGGACCCCAACTGGGAGGGGCTATACATCCTCGGCGAGGAGGTCGCTCCCGGAGCCTTTAAACTCAAAGACAACGAGGGGCGTACCCTCAGTAAGACGTGGAACGTCGACCGGTTAAAGAAATATTTTATGTAAACTCTCTGAGCCCCGTTACCTCTTTTTGTGAATAAAGGGTTGTTGGACTTTCAAAATCTCTCTCAAAGATAAAAACTTCGGGTTTTAAGTCCATCCCTCGCTTCCCGCTTGGGGTTGGAGATTTTCGTTAAGTCCAAACCTCGCTTCCCGCGTGGTGTTGGAGATTTTCGTTAAGTCCAAACCTCGCTTCCCGCGTGGTGTTGGAGAATCTCGTTAATTCCATCCCTCGCTTCCCGCTTGGGGTTGGAGAATCTCGTTAAGTCCAAACCCCGCTTCCCGCGTGGTGTTGGAGAATCTCGTTAAGGCCAAACCTCGCTTCCCGCGTGGTGTTGGAGAATCTCGTTAAGTCCATCCCTCGCTTCCCGCTTGGGGTTGGAGATTTTCGTTAAGTCCAAACCTCGCTTCCCGCGTGGTGTTGGAAAATCTCGTTAATTCCATCCCTCGCGTCCCGCTTGGGGTTGGAGAATCTCGTTAAGTCCAAACCCCGCTTCCCGCGTGGTGTTGGAGAATCTCGTTAAGGCCAAACCTCGCTTCCCGCGTGGTGTTGGAGAATCTCGTTAAGTCCATCCCTCGCTTCCCGCTTGGGGTTGGAGAATCTCGTTAAGTCCATCCCTCTCTTCCCGCTTGGGGTTGGAGATTCTCGTTAAGTCCAAACCTCACTTCCCGCGTGGTGTTGGAGATTTTCGTTAAGTCCAAACCTCGCTTCCCGCGTGGTGTTGGAGATTTTCGTTAAGTCCAAACCTCGCTTCCCGCGTGGTGTTGGAGAATCTCGTTAAGTCCATCCCTCACTTCCCGCTTGGGGTTGGAGATTCTCGTTAAGTCCAAACCTCGCTTCCCGCGTGGTGTTGGAAATTTTCGTTAAGTCCAAACCTCGCTTCCCGCGTGGTGTTGGAGAATCTCGTTAAGTCCATCCCTCGCTTCCCGCTTGGGGTTGGAGATTCTCGTTAAGTCCAAACCTCGCTTCCCGCGTGGTGTTGGAGATTTTCGTTAAGTCCAAACCTCGCTTCCCGCGTGGTGTTGGAGATTTTCGTTAAGTCCAAGTCCAAACCCCGCTTCCCGCGTGGTGTTGGAGAATCTCGTTAAGGCCATCCCTCGCTTCCCGCTTGGGGTTGGAGAACTCGTTAATTCCATCCCTCGCTTCCCGCGTGGTGTTGGAGAATCTCGTTAAATCCAAACCCCGCTTCCCGCGTGGTGTTGGAGAATCTCTTTAAATCCAAACCCCGCTTCCCGCGTGGTGTTGGAGAATCTCGTTAAATCCAAACCCCGCTTCCCGCGTGGTGTTGGAGAATCTCGTTAAATCCAAACCCCGCTTCTCGCGTAGTGTTGGAGAATCTCGTTAAGTCCAAACCTCGCTTCCCGCTTGGGGTTGGAGATTTTCGTTAAGTCCATCCCTCGCTTCCCGCTTGGTGTTGGAGAAACTCGAACAAAATGCGCGAGGTCCGAGCAGGGCTCGTAGCCTCGGCATAGTCGTTGTGCGAAGTCCGAAAAAGGCTCGGGACCTCGGCGAATTCTCGTAAAGATCCGAGCAAAGCTCGAAATCTCAATGCAGAATTAGAAACACCCGATGTGGCCCGAATACCACAATAGTTGTGACACTCGGACCATGGGGTTGGGTAGATATGTGCGAGCATATGCGAGAAAGCTAGAACAAACAAGCAATCATGAGGTAAGGGAAATAACATAAAAAGCTGGGGTACGTGTGCCCAGATGTTTAATTACAAGCCCCGCAGGGCCACCAGCAAAACAACAAAACAAAAAAAAAGAAGCAGACAACGACATCCTTTACATCTTCGAGGCTTCGGCGGCAGGGTCGGAGGTCTTCGGAGGATCTTCAGGGGCTTGAGCAGTAGGTCCTTGGGGAGTCTCCAACGCAGGGGCGGGGATGGCAGAAGGTTAGGAGCTTGGCGCATCTTCCCGAGCGATGGCTGTCGAGGTAGGCGCCTCGTTGGCCACAGTTCCGTCCTCGTTGAGAAAAAACTCGCACTCTCCCTCAGGCTCTTCCCCGTCAAGTTCCCCCATAGTCTCCTGGTAGTTGGGGATGAAGAACTTGATGCGGGGGTCGATGTGCCCATACTTCGCGACCGCCTGTTTGACCCCCATCCGGACGGACTGGTGGAACATCTTCCTCACGCTTTCCACCATCTCAGCCTGAAAAGCCTCGGACTTCACATACCTGGGCCCCTCGGCTTCCAGCTCCTTGCTAAGCTCAACAACACGCCGTTGGAGCCTGGTAACCTCCTCCTCAGCTTTCCGAAGCTCCGCCTCCTTTTCTCTGAAAAATTGGTGCTCCTCGGATAGCTGCCCCTTGAGCTTGGCAACTTCGCCCTTGAAGTCCCCGTTCTCATCCCTCAAATCCCTAACCTCCTCCTTCACTTTCCTCAGCTCCTCCCTGATCCTCGAGGCTTCCTTGGCCTCGTCCGCCGCTGCGACCTCCGCGGCGCGAACACGCCTTTCGGCCTCCGCGAGATCTTTTCCCCTCTTCTCGATCTCGGCGTCGCGCTCTTTAAGCCTCACCTCCAGCCTGTCCATCTTCTTATGGAGGAGGGTGACGCGACCACAGTTGTAGTTCGCGAAGAAGGTGTTCTGAAACAAACGGAGAATACGTTAAAGACAAGAACAATGATGGTGAAACCAACAAAAAACGACCTCATAAGAATAAGACGTACCATCGCTGCATAACGGAGGATCTCGTCATTAATGGCGGCCTCCGAAAGGTTGTTGCTCCACGCAACCTCCTCCTTCCAGACTGTCCTGTCCCAGTCCTCGGGCACGCCCCGGGCAGGTCCGGGACAATGAAACTTATCAGCGGGAGGCCCCGGTGGCCGAGATAACCCGGCTCGCGGGCCCAGGGCGTTCGACCATCACGCCCCCTTGGGTCCCCCTCTGCTCGTCCCCTTTGTGTTTCTTCCCTTTTTTCCCCGAGGGGAGACCCCGAATCCTTCCTCTTGGACCCGGCTTTATCCCCGGACCCTCGAGGGATTTGAGAAGACGTCCTCGCAGCGTCCCCTTTGGACGCTGCCCCCCCGCTCGGCTTCGCCTCCGATACCTTCGTCGTCGGGGCTGGCGCCTTCGGCTGCGAGGCAAGGGGCCTCGCCTGCGAGGTCGGATCCTTTATGACGACCCCATGTTGGCCTTGGGGTCTCGGAGCGTTGGAGGAAGAAGTCACAGGCCTTTTGCCCTATGACTTCGAGGTAAGAGCGCCGAGTAGGTCCACTGTCAAAACAAAAAACGGGGACGTAAAAATTAGATAAGAAAAGCGAGAAACAAGTTAGCAAGGTTTAAACCCTCGCAGCTCAATGACAGTAATGAGACAAAATAGGCCAGCGAGGTTATAAACCTCGCTCCTCAACAACAAAAAGAAAAAAAAATCAGGAAAGAGATTGAGTACCCTCTTTTCCCTCGCTAGGAGGGAGGCTGAGGCTCAGACCAGCTCGCTCAAGCTGGTCCTGAGAAAGATACACCTGGTGCGGTGCCTGACTCGCTGTGGCGTATCGGACCCTGAGCGCCTTGAGCTCATCAACCTCCAGCGGGGTTACGCACCGAACGAATTCGCCCGGCGCCACCGAAAAATTGAGATATCTCCCGGTGGGGTCGCGAACCAAGAACCAATTCGGCTTCCACGACCCGACGTTCGAAGGGGCCGTGGTGATCTTGATGAGCGGCGTGCTAAGATTGATAAGGCTTCGGGACCGAGTGTCTCTCCTCGCTAGGAATAAAGCCGACAGGAAGTCGAGTCTCGGTCCGTCCCCAAGTTCGCGACTGCGAATCGTGTAGGCCCACAGCAACCGCCAAGCATTCGGAAACAACTGCGCGGGGCAGATCTTCATGGCCCACAGATAATCAACAATATGCTGGGCCAAGGGCAGTCTGAAGCCCGCCTGAAGGCTGAAGAGGTGCACAACCACGCACCTGTCGTAAGATGCCAAGGAGTGGCCCCCCTCCTCGGGAAGCGCCAGCTCAACCCCCTCGGGCCAAGCAAAGTCCTTGGCAATGTCTGCAAGGTCCTTCAGCTCGAGTTCGGTGGCCACCCCCTCGGATAGACGAGCCTCGGCAGAACTTGGGGTCATGGGGATCCGTTCCTCCAGGACGCTCGGGACGCGGGACACGGCGTCAGTAATATACGCCGCAGGGAAGCTCGGAGGCACGTAAGGAGGCGGCGCCGAGGTCGTTCCCACGTCCGGCCGCACTTCGACCTCAGTAACAACCTCGTCTGGGGTGGAAGACGAAGCCATTTCAACGCCCGACGACGTTCGAAGATGGGAGAAGCGCGAATTAATAGAGACCTCGGAGTCGCTTGAAGAAGGCTCGCTGAAAACCAGCGAAGGGGACCTCGGGTTCTGAGAGTCGCTGAGTTCTACGCTTCCCGCGGACTCCGAAACCTCCTCGTAAAAACCCTCTTGGACTCTGAAAGCGAAGCCGGGCGGAGGGCTCATAAAGGCTCTCCTACGCATGAAAAGAACGATGTCCAGGCCGCGGAAGGCTAGCACCTGGAAAAGAAAGAAGCGTTGAGACGTCGGGCACTATAACCAAGGAAAAACAATGCGAGGTCACAACCTCGGAAGAAAAGCAATGCGAGGTCATAACCTCGGAAGAAAAGCAATGCGAGGTCATAACCTCGTGAGAAAGAGAAATTCTGGATCATAAGAGGCGAGGAGCCACGTGGCACCCTAGGGGCTACTCTGACAAGATAGGACGGCGAGGGAGAAGGCGAAGCGCCAAAAAGGGAGAAGTCGAAGCGCCAGAAAGAGGAGAGAGAAGGTGAAATGGAAGCCAGCGGTGGAAAACGGCGGTGGAGACTCTAACGTCCCATCAATCAGCCGTCAGGACGTTTGGGTTTCCAAGAACTTCAAAGTCCAAAACCACCGAAAAAGAAAAAGAGACGGCCATCGGTTGAGGGGCGAGAGGTTCAAGTGCATGGCGTTCGCCACCCTCACCCCACCTCTGTTTCGCCACCGTGACGCCGGTGCAAAACACCAAGAGGCAACCACTGCCCGCTAGGGCACAAGGCGAAACAAAAGAGAAAAGAAGAGAAAGAAGCAAAGGAAAAAACGGCGAGAAAAAGCACGCGGAAACTCACGCCGACCTCACCACCGCTGTTTCGCCACCGTGACGCCGGCGCGAAACACCAGGCGACACTCCATCGCCTCTCCAAAACGCGGCACAAAAAACAAGCAGGGAGAAATCAAAAGCGAACAAAAAGCGGGAGAAGAAAAGCCGAAGACTTACTTGTTCAGAATCGACAAGGAGGAAGCGGTGGTGCAACCGGAAGGTGGCTGAGGCTCGCCGGGAACCGTCTGGAGAAACCGCTCGCAGGAAGCCAAAGAGACGGAAAGAGAAAAGGCGAGAATTTTGGAAGAAGAGATAAATGGGGAGGCGTGTGAAGTGCGCATTTATAAAGGGCAGGCTTGGGCCTCCCCTACCCAGTTAGGCTTATTGGGCCTGTCCCTCCTGAGCGGCCCATTAAGCAAAACACGAAGAGCAAGCCCAGAAAAGCTTTACCTTTGCCAACCAAAGAAAAGCTAAGTGTAGAACCTCGCAAAGGGAGGGCTTCGCAAGATGCCCCCCAGGAACCTCGGAAACCCTTGAAGCCTCGCAAAATGCCTACCCACCTCTCAGAGCCTCGCACCCCGCGATCTTTGAGAACTTATGCCCTGCGGCCCTCGGAGCGAGGTCCCCAGGCCATGGGGTTGTGATGATGCTCAAAATAGCGAAGCGAGAGGTGGGCCCGGAGTATGAGGGTCAAACCAAGTCAAAGGGACCCCCGAGGATGATCCTGGGGCCCACAACCATACCCACCTTTTATTTTAACAAAGTTCCTACCCCACGAGGTCCCCACGAGGTCTCGACCTCGTAACCGACTCTACTAGCGCCCGCCCACCATGACCACTCAGCGAGCGCCGCTCTTCGGGCCAGTCACCGACTGCCTCGCCTCTAGGCCAATCAGAGTCCTTGATCTCGGGCGTCCCACATCGGACAATGACCAAAACTCGACTCCCCAATCCTCTATAAATAGAGGAGAATTTCGTATGGAAAAGGGGTCGAAAAACATCTTGAACTCAAGAACTATCTTGCTCGTTGAAGATCGACGTGATCGAAACATCGTAAAAAGGCCTCGCTATAGACAAGTGAAGTTCACAAAAAGACTTCAAGTCTCACAAAGTTTCAGCTCACACCAAAGATCTCGCTACACCATCTCGCAAGCCTCTCACACCTCGTTCTACCTCACATCAAAGATTCCGCTACCCAACCTCGCTAGTCAGCGGCATAGCCCCGCCAACCCAACCTCGCTCAAAGGGACCGGCAAGTGACGCTTAGAGCTAGCTAGCAACTAGGAGATCTCGGACATTGTTAGGTCGAGATTTCGGATAATCATAGGAGGTCTAGGGTGTAATTCTCAAATAATCTATTAGCCTCGTTGGCTTGTAAACCTCGCTGTAAAGAAAATCATAAATAAAGAAGCAAGTGTTTGCACTTTCGAATATAATAATCTCGTTTCTTGTCCTCTAGCGAATCCTTCATTTCGGGTTTCATCAAGTACATGAAGAGGACCTCAAAAAGTTTAATGTCAATAAAGAAGTATGTTGCTGGATTAATTAGGAACAAAAAGAAAATTGCTCACATCCTTCAAATTTTATCCGGACACAAACATAAAGCAGAAAAGCCATTAATCTTAATTTAGCATGAACTAACCGCATTGGTTTGAAAGTGGAAATAAGAAGAAAATTAAAACACAGCTCAAATTTAATCTGAGGGGAAAATGCAAGTATTACATTAGAAAGAGAACTCAAATGGCACTCGCTTTTTCGTGTCAGCTAATATGAATGAAGATGCAAGACATTAAGAATTCCGGTGTACCCCGCAGCTTATAAAATGCTCCCAGTGTAAATTAATGAGCCTTAAGAAAACAAAACATGCGTTGGCTATATTTTGCTTTCTTAAGGCTCATTAATTTGCAAATTGCCATAATTAGCTAGCTAAATAAATGCACTAAACACAAAATATTGCATGCTAGCTAAATAAATACGTATGTATGCATGCTACTGCGTGTTTGTTTCTCCCTTGTTCTATTCTATTTGATACTTTAGAGTTAAAACTAGTTATACTCGTCGTGTCATGCACGATTACGACTCGGATTAAGTATAAATATATTTATTTTAATATAATGATACATAAAAGATAAAAAATTTGTACTCACATACAATAGTTTTTTTATTTTTAGAATCAAATAAATTTTGAAATTTTACAATTTTTATAAATAAACAGAGAGAAAAATTATTTGAAAAAGATAAAGTAATATAAATAAAAGTTGAAAATTTTAAAAATAAATTTGGTTCAAAGTCAATGTGGTGGCTCAAAAAGATATAACTTTAGTATATAGTTATAAACAATTTTTTTAAACCATAATTTCATTTTTAAAAAATATTTTACATTATAAATGGATAAAAAGACATAGATAATTTAATTTTTGTCGTCTTGTAATTTTTATTTTATTTTTTTATCATAATTTGATTTAAGAAAACTTTTATAGAAATAGATATATAGATAAAGATAATGTAATCAACTTATAATCAATTATATACTCAAAATCTATCCTAATATATACTATATTTTATTTTATGTTAGATAGAATCTTTTCAATATATATAAATTGTGAGAATGACATGTACGAAAAATCCTAGATGACACATGGTAAAATCCTACATGGCAGATAGCTTATATTATGATAGAAAAAATAAATTAAATAAATTGCTATAAATAATATTCATCAATAATATTTTACCAAATATTTAATGCTTTTATAATTTATTTTATTTTAGATATAATCTTTTTAAGTTAAATAAATTATCATATCAAATATTTAACATTAATACTTACTCCCTCCATTCATGAAAATATGATGTTTTAGGGATTTTTCCTTGTTTAATAAAATATGATGTTTTAGCTATTTATGTACACATTTTTTCAATTTTACCATTCTGAAAAAAAGGAAGAAAAAAAAGCATAGATATTATTAATTTAGGAAGTTATATGTTAAATTGGATGAGATTTGTGAAGAAGTAAATCTAAACCAAATCAAAAAATATTCCATCATTTAAATTGAAGTAAAAGTAAAAAATTAATAAGAAGGGTAATTGAGTCAAATTATGTACTTTCTTAATTTTTAGGATTTAGGCTAAAACATCATGTTTTTATGAATGGAGGGAGTAAGATTTAACATTAGATAACATCTTTATTTTTAGATAGAATCTTTCCTAGATTAATTTATCTTATTTCTATATTATCCTAAAATATATCTAACATATATATATTCCCAAAATAAAAAATTCCTATGTGGCGAAATCCTAGGTGGCTTAACGTGGGAACGACACCTAGGAAAATCCTAGGTGGCGCAACGTGGTGGCCTTATTCCTTGCGTTTTTTATATATATACACAGATTTTGTTCAATAAAATTTGTCAATTTTTAGTCTTTATTTAATTAATGTATTGGAAAGTGTTTTTATTGTTCTATTCTTCTATTGGTTTTAAGGATGGGTTACTAATTAATTTTGGATTACATTTAGAAAATTTTGGATTTTCGATCAATGATATTTTTTATATTTTCAATGAATTTCTTAATATTTATAAATTTTTCTAAAGTGTAAAATAGATTAGAACGGAGGGAGTACATTCTTATTTATACAAACACAAAGCTCAAAATGGTATAATTACCAGCTCAACCCACCAAGCAAAGTATTCACAAAAGTGACCCACTAAAAATGTTTTCTAAACTAAATCATGACTAATATAAAATTGGACTATTTAATGCACAAAGCTTAGTCTAAAAATATTATTGGTCATATTTAAATTTGGGTCAACAAATTAAAATCAAAACACCAAGTGTTATTTTTTTTATATAGAACTACGTAAAGACTTGACGCCTTTTAAAAGGCTACGTAGGTAACTCAATATCAAATTTAATATATATCGAGCTCAGTCGCAAATCCCAAATCAAATCATCAAAGTGGTCGAGAAGACTCAAATATTCAAGACCAAAGCATATTTAATTAATTATGAATGCATATCCCATATTCTCAAAATTACTCATGACTAATATAAATTAGGATCATTTAAAGCACAAAGCTTGATCTAAGAAAATCTTATTAGTCATAATTAATTTGGGTTATTAAATTAAAACTTCCTTTTAAGAACTACGTACAATTTGATCCCTTTTAAAATGGTACAAAGCTGATAAAAAAAAGCAAATCAAATGCTCGTCAAGTTCAATCACAACTCCAAATCAAATTAAAATTTCCAAATCCGAAACCGCACTAGAAAATTGTGCACGTCAAATGCGAATGACTAGATCACCCTTCCTAGAAGGTGGGTTAAGTGTCTTTCGCGCCATGCAAATGATAGTTGGAGCGGTCTAGGCAACCCTTCCTAGAAAGTGGGTCTATTCTCGTTCCTATGATGCATGAAAAATTACACACACCAAAATCAAACACAAAAACCCGAAACACTCTGAACTATGTAAGGCGTGATTTTCTTTAAAGAGATATGTAGGCAATACGTTAAAACACGGGTGCAACCCAAATCCTAAAACAAACCAAATTTTTTTGTACGTATATGACTTTTAATTAAAAGGGTAAAAAGAGAGGATCCAACTTAATTTAAAGAATCAAACAAAATATGTTTTGCGAACATTTTAATATTTTTATTTAACAACCTTAACATATTTTCTTGGCACATCTTTTCGCCACCTATTGAGGATGAACTTATCAAGAACAAATGTCGGTTCCTCTGCGTGAAATACACTCAAAATGTGGCTGCACAAAATTCCCTTGAACTCAAAATTCTTGCACTGACATTTCACATCCACAATTGCCTTATCATAAGTCACCCTCGCAGTCTTGCGGATGACAATACCGCGTTTGTTGGGATTTTTCTTTTCGATTACGTACTCAACTATGTCTCCCCTGCCATCGTTGGGTGTGCTTCTGCTCGCGACTATAGTGTATAGAAATTCAACAATCTCGTTTCGAAATTCCTTGAAATTGCCTGTGGTGTAGACCTTTTGATAAACATCCTCAAATACATGAGATATCAAGCACTCCTCTGGGAATTAAGAGACTTAAAAGCCTCCATTTCCTCTGCCTCGACCCTACTAGCCACAACAAATGCGTACTGCTTCACAAAACTCGTCAAGGTTGTGTTAGCATTCATGTACCCCGTGAAGAAGTTGTTCATACCCTCACTCCTTTGCGTGCTGGACAAACCTGCCCAGGAGTCATTCTTGAAATAAACAGGAACCCACTTCTCTCTAAGTGCATACATGTCACGACACCAACCATTACCCCGAAGGTCATACCGGGTTAACATAGAATCCCAAGCCGTCTCAAATTCAAATACCGTTAGTGAATCATGAAGAGCAATACGAAGAAAATTGGCGACGTTGTTCCATCTTTTGTGCTTTCGTAAATGTTTGGAGGCATTTCGCAATATGTGTCATATGCAAAGTCGATGCCTTTTGGTTGGGAAGACTTCCCCTAATGCGCCCCTGCTCGTTGTCATGCGATAGAATTGTCAATTATGTAATATCCGCTAATTTTTAAATATAAACGAATATTTATTTAAATATTTTTCTCTTAAATAGAAAGTTTAAATATTTTTATAATTTTATTAATAGATTATAAAAAGTATATAAAAGGTTATCAAAATGGCAAATAAAATTCAAACAAATGTAATTAATAAGGAATTTCGGATTTTGATTTAATATTAATTTACAGTACAAGTAAAAATACAAAGAAGGGGCAAATAAAAAAAGGGGCGAGACGGGAACTCGAACCCGCGACCTCTTGCACCCTTCCCACACTCACACACCCTCAAATTCGAAGGTACTAATCTACTTGGTCCGCGCACATGACGTAAGCCAACATGCGCATAACTGTAGTATATTTTTGTACGGGAGATAGGCCTTGCCTACTAGTAGCATCCCTCCGTTGACGAAAAAATCGAATATGAATGAGGGCTGATTGACAATGCGCGAGAATAGAGGTCCTTGCATTCTAAACCGCCTACGAAACTGCTCGTTGGTGTACACCGGTAGTGGGTCTTCAGAGAAATAATCTCTGAAGAGTTGTCGATGATCGCTTCTTGACTAGGTTTATGTTTTTATGTTATCGAAAGTGAAAAATAGCTTCAAGATTAGGTTTTTCAATTCCCTAAGCGAAAAATATCTTCACAGATGTTATGTTTTCAATTTAATATAACCTCTTGGTTGACTATGTGTATTGGGAGCATGTGTTTTAATACATCAATCCTCCATTTCCTATCATTGGTAATAAATAGGGTTGTAATCGAACCGAGTGAGCCGAGTTTTCAAAGGCTCGAGCTCAGCTCGATCATTCAAAGGCTTGTTTGGGCTCGGGCTCGAGCTCGGTTTGCGGCCAAATATTTGTTCGAGCTCGGTTTGTTTAAAGATCGTCGAGCTCGAGCTCGGCTCGCGAGCCCGCTCGTATATCTTGTTTACAAGCAAAGTAAATAAGGTAACCCAAAGCTCATTTAGTTCGTTCACGAACAAATCAAACCTGTTCAGACCTGCTGAAATTAAAGTATAAAAACATGCAGAACTCAAACACAAATTTCTTGAACAAATGTCTTGAACAAACCCGCACAAACATTACCAATACAAAACATAACATGCTCAAACACTACCAATACAAAACACGAATTTCTTCCTTTTCTTCTTTTGAAAATGATGTTCCTCCTCTAAAGGGTTTTCTTCGACTGAGGCAATGACAAGGGCTTCATTTTCAATTTCATTGTTTTCTAAAACTGGGGTTGATGATGAATCCAATAACACCATCCGTTTATCTAAACATAATTTGACACACCAGAAGGGGACCTTTGAGCATAGAAAATGAAGATTTTGTAAAAATTATCATACCTTGGCTAGAAGTGACACCAGAAGCTTGAATATTGCTTCACAAATTGACACACCACTACACTAGAAGAGTCGGAGAGAGGCGGGGAGATCTGAACCTAACACGAACAGAGATAATTAAAAAAAACTTCACAAATTAAAAAATCGAACTGAACTAGGAGAAAATTAAGCGCACTAGATGCTCATATCCGGAAGACGAGCACACCAGAAGCTCGGACACCAGCCGAGATCTCAGATCGAGAAGATGAGCGCACCAGAAGCTCGGACACCGGGCCAAATCTCAAATCCGGAAGACGAGCGCACCAGAAGCTCGGATACCAGGCGAGATCTCAGACTCGGAAGACGAGCGCACACCAGAAGCTCGGATAGCCGGACAAGAGAGGAAAGACGAGCACACTAGCTGGACAGTCAGACAGGAGAAGAAAGTCCGTTCGTGCTTGGACAACCGAGAAGAAAGAAAGCGAGTCTTTGATGGAAGGGAGAGCGCTCAGCACAGCAGCGGCGTCAGGCATGGAATTGAGAGTGATAGGTTTAGGTTGGAAAGAAGGGGATTTAGGGTTCTCAATTGAATTTTTGGCTAATGAGTTATGGGCCTTATGACTAATGTGTCTATTTAAAAAAAAGAATAGAAATAATATATTGTTATTGTATATTTGTATTTTATACATATAAATAATTTGTTTGTGAACATATAATCGAACATATTCATGAACATAAAATCGAATGTGTTCACGGATATATAATCGAGTTTGTTCATGAACATATAATCGAGCTTGTTCATGAACAAACGAGCTGAATTCTCTTGTGTTCAAGTTCGGTTCATTTATCTTTCGAGCTTGCTCATGTTCGATTCGTTATAAATCGAACCGAACACGAACGGACTTTAACCGAGCCGAACACCGAATTTCTCGTGAACGGCTCGGTTCGCTTACAGGCCTAGTAATAAATTCTTTAACCGGAGTAGATTCATTTACAGACTCCGGGAATAACGCAAACTATTGATTTAAATAGGGTATTGTTGCGAGTTGAACAAGTACACGAAAACCTATTCTAATTATTTAGAGATTTTAATAATACCAGTGAAATAATTTAGAGAATGTTTAATAATTGGTATTGCCTGGATGATAATACATACATGCTTATAAGAATATTTCTCCATTCCTAAAATGTTCAACAAGTTGCATTCCATGATTAGACATAAATTGAGTGTCTACAAAAATTTCATCAAGTTGCATTCTTGGACAGAAATTCAGTGTCTACAAATGATATACAAATCTTTAGCTAAAACATGAATGAGACTAGAGTCAGAAAGACTACAATAGAGGTGGATACCCTACTTTCACTTTAGCCGAGGAAATTATTTTCCTCACCAATCACCTTCAACATTGTTTATCTTATCTCCCAATTCATTGAAAAAAGTTTCATACGCTTCAAACTTTTGTTCTATCTCTTTGCATTTTTCTTCAAAAACTACCTTAACCTTCAGGCGCATGTATATATCAACTACAGTCTATGTAGTCAATATACATAGGATTGTTATCTCTCCTTTTGTTAAGGCTCCCTCTTTTGAATTATTCCTTGTAGCATTCCTCTTTTTTCCTCGAAGAAGTGATTGCCTTGTGAAATTTTCCTACTCAAAGTTCCGTTGTTTCCCACCCGGCTCAGCATAATCTTTGAGCTTTAAGTTCCTTTTCAAAATAGACCCTTCTCTCTTGAGAAGTATGTAATATCCACAATATTCCAAGATTTATGAAACAAGTATTTTAAGTAAATAATCTTTTTTCTCTGACCTGAAACCAATATATGCAATTTTCAAAGATATTACAGAAGGGATATCATTACACCATCATTACTGCTGTAATTAAAAGTGCAAAAATCCAAATACTATTTACCACACTTTTTTCATTTTGAACCCTGAACATGAAGTATGAGTCTATTAAATGATACCAAAATTGGCTCAACCATCTCTTTTTCACCAGGTTTAATAGCACATGAGAAGCATACCAAAATGGGAACCAAGTGAAAATGAATCTGAACACGTTACTTGTACTGATAAGGAAGTAGACTTCTCGGAGAGTCCCCATAGCTTTGCTTTGGTACTCATGCCCCGTAGTCTTCTGATTTTCAAGGACTTGGCTTATTCAGGCAAGTCACATCCTCCACTTAATATTTTAAAAAGTTCTTTGCTTTGCGAAGAAACTTACTCAACAAAGTATTGATATTGCTCTAATACTTGAACTATATAATGATTGTTTGTTCCAGACTATTTGCACGACATAAAAGATAGCGAGTTACAACAGTATGGCGCGGTAATTTCAGTTATCAGATGAATGATTGTCGTCTAATTCTGCTTTCTTTTCCCTATTGTTTTCATTCTTATTTTTCATTTTTTGCTATTATGCTTCCAGTGTGTGAATCTCACACAATCCCTCTTCGAAAACATAAATCAAATGTCAATAGGTACAAGCATCGAATACAAACACACCTGTAGCCTATAGGCACTTCCAAATTTCTCAGTGTATTGAAAGAATTCCATCCATTCTAAATTTACCTCTTCATTATCTTCACAATTCCCCTTAAAACGATTCGGTAATCCTATATGTCGAAATGAATGTTTAACTTTATGTAATGGTAATGGATTCAAGAAAATCCGATGCACCTTCAACATTGTTTATCTTATCTTTCGGTTCATTGAAAAAAGTTTCATAGGCTTCAAACTTTTGTTCCAACTCCTTGCATTTTTCTTCAGCAGCAACTTCAACCTTCAAGCGCATGTATATTGTAATACCCGAGGTTTTATTTTGGTGAAGTTATAATCCTCGAGCGTTATAGGGTGTACGTTTTATTCCGAGTATTTAAGTTTTTGGGCCAATCCATCATCTCTCTTTCAAATCTTAAAGTTGGGCCTAAAAATTTAGATGGGCCAAAGCCCATCAATTGCCACCAAACTACCCTAATTTTGGAGACAACTATTCACCTTCATCTTCCTCGTTCATTTTGGGCGCCGCTCCACCAAACTCTCTGGTTCCTCTCTCTCCCCCAAATTCCTCTCTCGGTTCCTCGTCCTAACCTCCGTCTTCTCGCCTCTCGTTCCCGACTGCAACCCTTCGCCCTCACCATTGCCTCATCAACGCTCATCTTTTCCCGACCTCCGTTCAAACCCTCCGTATCGGGCCTTGTCTTCTCGCCGTTGTTCAAAGGCGACGACCGTCGTCAACCCAGGAGAAGCCCCGCAGGCCGCTACGCACGAGAGCTTTCACCAAGGCCTCGTCTTCTCCGTTGAACGTCGTCTGCTGAAGCCGAACGCCGGTCCTTTTCAACCTTCTACGAACCTCCAAAGTTGAAGCCTCGAACTGCAGAACGGGCCTTGAAGAAACTTGGCGTGCGATCTCCCCTCTTCGACAACGCCTCTGTTCACCGTCGTGGTTCGTCGTCGGCTTCAACGACCACCATCCCTGCAAAGTCGACCTGCACTCAATTTCTTGCAACCAGTACAGGCGCAAGAGGTTGCCCTTCTTGTCCGATTTCAATTTCTTCCTATCGTCATCCTTGTTGCTACTGTTTTGTAATATATAGTGCACTCGATCTTGAATTAGTTAAGACGATGTTGATTTTTTTTGTTTATAGTAAGCTTTGGCCAAGTTTGTGGGATGGGGTGCATCTCCGAGTCGATCAATTGGGGTTTGTGTTTAAATGTAATTAGGGGTTAATTATGGTGGGGATAACGATCAAATTCATTCAATTAAAGTCATTCTTGGTCAAGCCTTGTGCCTTGTGGAGTTATTGTAAAGTTGAATCGGTTGTGCTGAATTGATGTCGTTGTTGTTGGATTTTATGGCTACCGAAATGGTTAATGAAATTGTCTAATTGTCCATTTAATTATTGGATTGTTGTGGTTCTGGTGGAATATCTTAATCTAAGTTAGTGGGTTAAAATCTACTATTTGGACTAAGTAACATTAAGTAAGGTCCTTGTTGTGAAATAAAGAGGTCGCTTTAGAAGCGTACTAGTAACCTAGGTTGGATTCGAATGGGTGACAAAGATGGGTTGTGTGGTAAATTGTAAGCCGTGAACCTAAAATTGATAATGCCAATAATCATCGCTTAGAAAGACCTTTTAGTTTTTGGGACATTAAGCTTGTGTTTCGCTTCTCATAATTCGAATGTTATAGTTTCGGTTATTGATTGTTAGGAATTGATTACGCTCGCGTGTGACTTGTTCGAGCCTACTTTCTTCCGCTACGTGTTGTATTTCGCCTTCGAGGTAAGTCGCTTGCCGACTTACTTAGCTTACGACTCGTTATGCGTTAAACGAGTAAATTGAATGTGTAGCCCTTATTTTGGAATGATTCCATATTACGTGCTTATATATATTTGAAATCATGGAAACCGCTTTTAAATATTTTCGTTATGCGTGCACTGGGTTCCACCGGCATGATCATGGAGCACGGGATAAGCTGACGAAGAAGTGGCCCCCGGGCATGGTCATGCGGCTGGAAGGAACCCCCTTCTAAAAGAATAAATAGATTATTTTGGCAAACGCTCTAGTAGAGGTTTAGCCGGGGAAAGAAGGGTGAATGGGGAAAATGGGCATGTGTATAGGACGCGCCCTGACCGTGCGCCATCGATGAGAGGCCGGAGGGCGCCATATATGGAGGATGACGTTGAATTGCTATTATATTCGATAGATTTTGTTTGAAATGTCTAAAATGCTTGAGTGATGACCTCAGAGAATGTATGTTGTGATTATGTGTGCTATGGTAATATATTTTTACTTGTTGCTAATATCCTTTTGACATTACTTTGGATGATTTCACATTTGACTATATTGGTTTGGCTACTATCATACTTCTATTATGACTGTAAATGTGTGTATCTTTAAGTGTATTGATATATACAAGTTTAGTTTGCTAAAAATGTTTTGTTACATATTTGATTTACTTGTTTGGCCCATACCGGGACCGTAGGCTAATGTGATCAACTTGTGGCGTTTTTAGGTAAGGAATCCGACATGGAAAATGTGCCAGGAGGTTGCATACCGGATGGTGGAGCTCGGTCTTGATGTGTTGAGTCTTAGAAGATTGACTTTAGTATTTTAGTCTTTTGGTTTTTCTTAGATTGTGAGTGATGCTTGGACTATGAGTCTTTTTGGGAGTATATGTTGAGGGTTTGGACCTTAGACTAGCCTTGACATCTTGTTGTCATGTTTTACAGATTTTAGGCTCTTGCTTGCATGATTTTATAACATAAAATTTTGGACTTCTAGATTGGACGGTTTATTTGGATTTACTCGCAGTGCTTTTGTTGCAAGGTCCAATACAGTCTATTGTTGTCAGCTTGTTCTGGTAGGCCCATTGTGAGGCCTACCACCTTGTGACCCTAGGTTCATGCCAGAATGGGGTGTTACATATATATCGACTAGAAACCATGTAGTCAATATACATAAGATTGATATCTCATCTTTTGTCAAGGCTCCCCTTTTTTGAATTATCTTGAGCATTCCTCCTAGACTTCCTTGTAGCATTCATCTTTCTTCCCTGAAGAAGTGATTGCATTACGAACTTTTTCTGCTCAAACTTCAATTCTTTTCCACACGGCTCAGCATAGTCTTTAAGTTTTAGGTTCCTTAGCAAATATACTATTTTACAATTCTCTCTTAAGAAGTATTTGAAATCCTTAATTGTCTATCTCACAATTTCCGTTGATCGACAGACAACTTGAACCTACAAGATATTCATTTTTTTAAGTCACTTTATTTCCACACATGACCAAATACTATTTATTACTTAACTTCTTTTCTTTTCATTTCAATTCCTGAATATTCTTTTCATTTCAAAGCCTGACTAGGAACTAAGAGTATTAAATAATATAGTGTTATGCAAAAGTAGTTCAAATATATATTTTTACCAGCTTTGATAGCACATGATAAGCATCACAAAATTTTGTATTTGAATCAAAAACACAACCAAGACTTTCAAAGCATCAGAAGTAATACAAAAGTGGCTCAAATATTTGTTTTTAACCAAATTTTTTGATCCTTTTCTTATTCTATGCCTTTTAATATTTATATTGTCAATGATCTGCTTGCTTGTTACTTATAGGCGATGTGGGACAATGTGAGGTAGTGACAGAGTCAGGATTGTTTTGAAAAGGGGTTAGACAATCAATTAAAGATAATATAAAGACTAACGTCATTGGAGACATATCTCATGTTAAACGGAGGTGCCCCTCCGGATTGAGTGGCCATTTTTTGTGTACTTCCTTCTACCTTCTCAAAATTATTCAATATATGGGTAAGTATAAGTTAATTAGTTAAACTAATGTAATACCCAAAATTTTGAAAATAATCTTTTCAACTATAAAAACTCTCCCTCTCAAGTATAATCAATCAATATATATCTTCTAAACCTGAAACACTTTTGGACAGATTCATCATTATAAATTTATATTACAACCAACCTGTTTTTAATAATGCTTTTTTAATCAATTATATATTGTGTAATTCAATCACCTTATGATATTTTCAATTTTATATCCTCCACTTATTTAATAATTTTTTTTATCAATTTTATATTTGCTTGGAAATTTTTTTATCTCTGCTTATTATTGCATTATATTGTATGGATAAATTTTTATATCTACTCATTATTACATCATATTCTAATTTTTAATTATAGAATGACTATTAATTTCAATATCTATATATAAGATAGATATCCATAAGTGTGCAAGTTGGAAGATTTGGTTGTTAAACTATTAAAAAAATTTGTGATAATAATAGATGGTATGTATGGAACGAAATAACTAAATTTATAGATGAATTCTTTGTGATAATACTGCAGAAGTCAAGTTCTACGATCTACAGCTAAAAAAATTCACGAGTTGAAGCATAAACACTTTGCCAAAAATCAAGTTGAATTGTATGGTGGTTGTTCGGAAGTAAAGGGTGATACATGCATTTCTGTCCACGATGCATATGAGCATCAGTGTTCTACAATTGGTGGTGAGTTTATCTTTTATTTATCATTATATTAAAATAAATATGCTCATACTTAATCTGAGTCGTAGTAGTGCATGGTAGGACGGATATCTTGGTTTATCCACCCATCTTATTTAATCATTTTTTTAATCAATTAACTATGAGATTGTACAAATTTTTATCTCTACCTATTATTTTTATCTTTGTTCATGATCATTATATTATAATATATGATTATCTTTTATCCATAATTTTTTATTAGTTTTATATATTACAAGATCTTGCACGTGATAATTATATACTACAAATATCACGTTATTTTGGAAAGATATTTTGGAAACATGTTTCACCTTATGGAATTTCGATTTTATCCACTCATCTTATTTAATAATTTTTTTAATAATTTACTATTAGATTGTATAAATTTTTATCTCTACATTTGTCATTGAGTTTTCATATTCCTCCCAAAATTTTTACAATTACATTTTTTTGATATTAATTTCTATTCATATATATGACACATAAAAATACTAATTTTATATATTATAGTAAAATAGATAAGTTAATCTATTTAATCACCATATTTTTAGTTACAAATTTTTTTATATTAATATACTATCAATGACTATGAAAACTTTCTTAATTAATATGGGCCATGTTTTTAATTAAAGATTTTATATTAAATTTTAGATTTCTTTATAATAATTTTCTATTAGTATGCTGAATTTTTATATTATGGATCGTCTAATAAATAAAAAAATTATTGATCCACTAATCTTAAATCGGTTAATCACTATCCATATGTATGTCACATAAAAAATACTAATTTAATCCATTACATTAAAAGAGATAAGCTTTTTATCCATAAATATGATGAATATAAAATAATTTTTTATTTAACTTTTCTATCCTAAAGTATATTTTTAATTATAAATTTTTAATATTAAGTTTTTATTCATAAGTATGACAAATATAAAATAGTAATTTAATATCCCAACTACCTTTTATAATTAGATATCCCATAATACATTAATTTTAATATCTCTAAATGAAATAGATAAATTTTATATCCATGAGGACCAAATATGGATCATATTTTAAAGGATTTTTCTAATCTATGCCCCAAGGGCATAGGTTAAAGGACTAAAAATGGTAATATATTTGGAATTTATATTTATTTAGATTTAATTATTCTTTCAATAGGGTTTATTAGTTTCCTATTAGGGTTTTAGTTCCTTAAATTAGTACTCTTAACCTATGCCCTAAGGGCATAGGATAGAAAAACCGTATTTTAAATTATGGATTTTCATCTATAAAAATTTAACTTTCTATTCAAAAGTATAATAACTTTTTTAATTAATATGAACCATATTTTTAATCATGTATTTTTATATTAATCTTTGGGTTTTTATATTAATTTTATTATTTAGAAGCATGACAATATTTTTAATTAATATTGACCAGATTTTTAATATTAATTTTGTATTTTTAAACTTTAATTTTTCTATACATAAAAATGACAAGTTTTAAAACTGTCCATAAATATGTTGGGTTTTATATATTATATTTTATCAATAAATATGATAGTTAAATGCAATATTGTCATCAAATTTTAATGTCTCACTCACCATATTTTTAGTTACGAAATTATTTATAATAATATTCTATCCATACTCATGACAACTTTTTAAATTAATATGCAATATTGACATTTTATCATAACAAGTTTTTTAATTTTCTATCCATGAGCATGTTAATTTTTTATATTAATTTTCTATTAATAAGTATGACAAATTTATATCCATAAGCATGTTAATGTCGGTATAGATCTGTTGTGTCTTGCAATACATTAAATTTCTATTCATAAATATGCTTATTTTTTATATTACGGATTCCTTAACAAATATATAAAAATTATTGACCCCTTAATGTTAAACCGGTTAATTGGGTCAGTTCGATCGAGTTTAGTTCAGTCATTTTGGGTTCCAGTTGAGTACGACTTCATGTCGTTAAAGTTTACGGTTTGATTGAGAAAAAGAGGTGGTGAATAATTAGTTAGGGATAAAATTGATTTTCTTAAGAAATGTGATAAAAGCTAAAATGACTTATATTATTGATCGGAGGGAGTATTAGTTTTTATAGATAATTAAGAAAAATTTTTTAATTAGGTATTTATTTATTTTATTAATTTTTTATCCATAATTGAATGCCAATTTTTTTTGCAAATTAAATTTCTATCCAAAATTATTATTCATTTTCATATCACTTTCTATTTATATGGATGATAAATTTGTAATTTATATGATCAATGCTTTGAATTGCGAATTTTTTATATTAATTATTGGATTTTTTTATATTGACTTCCTAACCAAAAGTGTAATAAAGTGTTTTAGCTTCAACTCTTGAATTTTTTTAGTTGTAGATCGTAGAACTTGACTTCAGCAGTATTGTCACAAAAAATTAATCTATAAATTTAGCTATTTCATTTCATACATACCATCTATTATTATCACAATTTTTTTTTAATATTTTAACAACCAAATCTTCCATCTTGCACACTTATGGATATCTATCTTATATCTAGATATTGAAATTGATAGTCATTCTATAATTAAAAATTAGAATATAATGTAATAATGAGTAGAGATAAAAATTTATCCATACAATATAATGCAATAATAAGTAGAGATAAAAATTTATCCAAGCAAATATAAAATTGATAAAAAATTATTAAATAAGTGGAGGATATAAAATTAGAAATTTCATAAGGTGATCGAATTACATAATACATATTGATTAAAAAAGCATTATTGAAAATAAGTTGATTGTAATATAAATTCATAATGACGAATCTGTCCAAAAAGTGCTTCAGGTTTAGAAGATATATATTGAATTGATATTTATTAAAATCCCAAAAAATTAGTAATTAGTAATAAGATAACATCTACCCTACAAGGTTGAAAAATATTCACATCACTTAATATTAAAATAGTTTTAATTAGTCAGTGATATAAAAATAAATATTTAAATTATTTTTACCTTTTATCAATTTATGGAAAATATTTTATTCAAATAGAATTTTGTTCATTGCTATATGCATATTTGTTCATTAATAACATCAATTTGTTCATAGCTAAGTAAGGCATAAGCACTCCTCTTTGATTTGTTGCTATCTCGTTCTCTTAGCATACACCATATTATTACAAAGTCAGATTCTTTATCTATTATCCTTTGCATTCAAGTTTCTACATCAAACTTATTTTATTTTGGTACTGTATTGAGCACTTCATTCGTATTGACAAGTTAGCCTTAAAGCTCTTCATTCGTATTATCCTTTGCATTCACAAATAGATATACTTAAAGCACAAAATAAATGCAAAAATACACAAATAGATAGTCCTAAATGTACAAGTTGATGATATTAATAGTCCTAAATGTAGAAGTTGGTGGCATTGACACATAAACATAAGTTTATTTAATTCACAAACAAAGGTTAGATCAATGAACAAAAAAGTTATATCAATGAACAAATATGGTATATCAATGAAAAAACAATGGTATACCAATGAACAAAAAAGAGTATATCAAAGAACAAATAATGGTATATCAATGAATAAATAATAGTATATCAATGAACAAACATGCATGGTTATATCAATGAACAAATAGTAGTATATCAATGAACAAATATTGGTATATCGAAACTAATTATATGTGCATAAAAAACTGGATAATATTGTATTCATATTCATAAATAAGGTTAAAAAATAAAACTAAAAATTAAAAAAAGTTCGAAACCGATGAACAATGTTATCAAAAACTCGATGCACAATGAGTTAGTATTGATGAACAAATGGTGAATATTGATGAACAAATCGCTATTCTGATGAACAAACTGTGCGCGTCTCATAAATACGCGAATAATACGTGAAAAATTCGTCCGTGACGTAACTTTTTTTTTAATGAATATTTAATCAGAAACGTTGATTTTTTTAGAATGAACGAGCAATATTTATTCTTATTTCCCATACATAGGCCCATTCGCATAAGAGTCTTTCTCTTTAAAATTATTGTAATAATATTTTGCAGGTTGATTCTACCAAAACAAAAATATTTTGCTGGTTGATAACAACTCCATCACCGCAAATCAACGTGTGTCAATAGGGAAATAAAAAGAAAAATTACAGGATACAAAGCACAAGCTTGCAAGATGCAATCGAAAATCAACGGTCACGATACGAACAATTCCATCTCGGACTTGTTATCTTGATCAATCACATCAAGGAACACAGGATCAACGACCACTCGGCTGTCCACGTGTACCTTAAATTTGTGGTCCCACCAAACCACCTTCGCAGCCCCGCAGATCTCAACGGAAGCATCCAGAACCATCTCCCTCTTCACCACGTCAGAAAGGAGCTTGCTGGCGTGGTGGGCCATCTCCAGCCCGCTCAGCCGGGCCGGCAGCTTGAGTATCTCGCAGGACCGGGCCGCCTGTGACCCGGCCTCCACCTGGGCCTGCCCGAGGAGAGATCCGTCGTAGAAGATCTTCATGGTGGTCGACGAGTAGTGGATGGGCACGATGTTAGGGTTGGTGACTTGGACGGTCAGGATCATCTCAGCGTCTAGTAATGGGAGATTGAGCTTGAAGGAGGTGAGTTCGATGGAGATTACCTCGAAAATCGGGTCCTTTGGCCTGACGGATATTGCCGCCGCCGTGGCTGCCCCGACGATGACGGTGGTCCAGCTCCAATTGACCATTGGTTTTCGGCGAAGAAAGTGAGGCCTCAATTCGCAAAGGATCGAGAGATTGGGGATTAGAAGATGTGGAAAATGACCTTTGTACCCCTTCTAGGTTATTTTTGATGGGCCGTACATGGAAATTTTAAGGACGACCATTGGGCCTCACTATTGGAAAGTTGTGCAATGCATAATTGCATAGCATAAAATGTTTCATATAGTAATGTCACTTTTTGGTTTAAAGTAATGTCTTTTTTTTTGGTGAAGAGTAATGTCATTTTTTTTGTAGTGAAAATGTTTTAAAGTAATGTAATTAGGTGACGATCGCTCTTTTACGTACCAAAAATCGATTTTTCATATGCTATATGATGTGATGCCAATTGCCAAATGCATTTGGTCAAATTAAAGTCTTGTCTTCTTTGACCATGCATACATCATAGCAAGAAAGTGACAATCATTCTACCAAAAAGAAAGAAAGAAAATGACAATCCAACCTTTAATTGTATTCATTTGTGTAACACAAATTATAAATATATTGGGTGCGTTCGGATAAACTTTGTTGATAAGTTACTTATAAGTTTTTTGTGCTGATAAGTTACTTAAAGTGGATTGTGTTGATAAGTAAAAACTTATTTCTGATGCTGATAAGTAAAAACTTATTTCTGCTGTAAGCAAGTGGTGTTCGGTTGGAAGGTTTGCTGATTTTTAAAAGGTAATTAAGGAAAGGTCAAAATTACCCTTACAAAATAATTTTTTAATATAAATCAAATTACTAAAAAAAACAAATTGGGACAAATGTGTAGACTTTGACGAACAAGGAAGAGAAGATACATGCCGGCGGTGAAGAAAATCTTTCTCCCGAGTCAGCCGTTCGTCTTGATTCTCTCTCTGGTTCCTTCTTGGGTTGTTTATCAGTTGAATGAGGAGGCAGAGGTGGGGGGGGGGGGCTTGGGCTTGTCGAGGCACAGAAGATCCGCGCCGGCGGTGAGGAAATTCTTTCTCCCGTATCCGCCGTCCCGTCCGGATCCGGCGGTGAGAAAAACTCTTCCCGAATCCGCCGGCGGTGAAGAACTCAAACCGATCAATTTTGGAGACGAATTTGACTTTGAGGAGGCTGAGAAGATTTATGCCGACAGTGAAGAGTTTTTCTCCCGAGTCCGTCGTTCCGTCCGGATTCTCTCTCTGGTTCACCTTCTTTGGGTTGTTTAACAGTTGAATGAACGTGAGTATTTGGGGTTCTTTGAGCAGTAGAGGGTATTGGGGGAAAAAGCCTAACCAGAGAGAATCAGGACTCGGGAGTTTGCCGAGGGGGGAGAATTCTTCACCGGTGCCGGTCGTCTTCTTCGTGGCCACCGCCGGTCGTGGAAGGAAGTTGGCAGAGGATAATGGCAGATGTTGGACATTAATGGTGGAAGGAGATTGAGGGTATTGTGGGCAGTGGAAAAAATGTGTGTAGGGGTCACGTGCTTACACTTTTGGGGGATAAACATGCTTAAATCGGTAAGCATGAGGGGTGTTGATTTTTTTTTTGCTTATAAGCATGTGTTAACACTTTGCTTAAAATCGGTAAGCAAAGTGCGTTCGGCATTGCTTATTTGCTTATTTCTGCAAATAAGCATTTTTGTGCTGATAAGCACACCATATAAATACAACCAAACGCACACATTGTATAGCTACTCATAGGTAACCAACTAATTCCCTTACAAGCATACCCTTTTTCTTTAGGCAATTCATAAACATAGTATGACATATATAGCAAGCTAGTACGTATAGCAAATTAATCAAAAACTTGTAATAACACGCAAAATGTGATCGATATGAGCACATAACATGAAAATGACACGTACGTAAGAATTATATATGTATGTTGGAATTAGGTCACGATAGCCTTAAGTTCAAGCCACGGGATAAGAAGCCTGCATAGCAAGGCCACACATTCCACCTTCCTCCCCAGAATTCCTCTGAATCTTCATATAACCCTACTCTCCCCAACTTGTCCCCCACGAGTTCTTGATCAGCCAATAATCGGTGCCGTCCTCGGTCCCGTACCCGACCAACGTCACGCCATGGTTGAGGCTGCTACCACAGGGCCCGTTGAAGACACCAGATTGGTACTCTTGGAAGTTTCTAGCGTCTATCCCCACGGAGACGGGCTGTTTCGCCACAGCCTCGAGGAGGGCATTTTCGTCATTGGCTCGTTATTGCTTCGTTATCAGGGTCGTTAGCCTTCCTTTTGCCTTGATTCTCCATCCATAGGCACAGTAACAGGTCTCTAATCTTCATACATGGCTCAAAACTTGATCTTCATGTCTTTATTGAATTCATTCCTTGAGCTTTTCCTTGGCTTTGCTCCTTTCCTCAAAAGTTGCTCCAAAACCTATAAAAACACCACCAAATTTAAAGCTTATGTAGACTCCATATCTTAAGCAAATACGAAAACCTACACAAACAACTCAAAATAAAACACAAAACTAAAGAAAAAGACTCAAACAAACAAAAACACACCCTAAAAACACAACTAAAAAGGTGGATATCAAAATACCCCACAATTATATATTGACATTTATAAAAAATATTTATTATTTAAATAATAATATATTATCCTATTTGCCAATTCTCGTAACCGACTTCGCCCTCCTTCCAATTTGTTCTGGCTCCGCCACTGGATGCAACTGCTTCCAATATAATAAGTAGTCAGTGGCATGACCAAATAACAATTCAAATGGCGTTTTATTATTGAGCAATGGAGCGGGCGTTCAATTAATCAAAAAACATACCATGAGTACACACTCACCCCAAAAATCATGCGGTAAGTTGGCTTGAAAACGAAGAGCTTGGGCGACATTAAGAAGATGACGATGATTGCGCTTAACACGACCGTTTTGTCGAGGTGTGTAGACGCAAGATGTCTAAAAAATCATGCCTTGCTCATAAAAGAACGATTGCAAGGACGTAAACTCGAAGCTGTTGACCTAACTGCTTGACTTGCCAATGAAATTGATTAAACGCCATTTTGCATAAATTTTCTATGAGTATGGCCAATTCAGACTTGGACTTCATAAGTTAAACTCACGTAGAACGGGAAAAATCATCCACAACGGTAAAAAAATAAGAGGCTTCAACAGTAAAAGAAACACTATATGGACCCCAAATATCGTTGTTAATTAAACCATATGTTTTATTAGAGCTCAAAGGAAAAGCACGAGTCTTCTTAGCCTTGAAAAAAAACATCACAAGGAGAATCTTTAGTAACACTACTAGAATGTTTAGCAAACGTAGGAAGCTTGGACAAAACTGATAATGAGGAATGACCCATTCGTTGATGCCACATTGGAACACACATTACCGAGGACGAAACGTGACCCATATGAGTGGTCGGATCAAACGAACGAAGCCAATAGACCCCTCTCCTTTGCTCACCCACACCAATCATTGCCCTCGAAGTGTGATCTTGAAGCAAGCACAACTTATCAATAAGTGTCACAATACATTTAGTATCAATAATGAGTTGTCCAAAGAGAAAGTAAATTGCAATCCAAACAAGGAACCGGTAAAACATGAGGGACTGATATAGAATATGAGAGAACCAAAGTGCCCTCTCGACAAGCTGTAGCAATACGATTATCTGGCAATTTAATGGACACATGAGCAATAGAAACAATGTGTTGCAAAAATTATTTAGTTCCAGTCATATGGAAGCTGGCGCCGGAGTCTAGAATCCAGGAAAGCTTCTTACTACTAACCGAAGAGGCAAAATTGATGTGAAGGGAATTGAATACCGAGAGGATTATATTCTATTGCTTCGGTGTTACGGTCTTGCCAAGAGCTGCTCGATCTTGAGTGGTGACTTGAGATCCAATAGAAGATGAGGACGGGTGGTGAGCAGCATTAGCCGAACCGTTGCGGCCTTTGCCACGACCACGATTCTGAGTATTCGACTCGCTGTTAGATGCAACCGATGACAAAACACGCTCACTATTCTTAATGACATTGCCATTGTGGAAAATAAAACCCTCAGGAAAGCCATGTAAACGATAAAACTTGGAAACATCATGACTGGAGACATCATGATGAGAACATATGGAACGATTAGAAGATTTCGACTCACTTGCTTGTGGACGTCGCTGCTGAACCGAAAGTGCAAGAGCTTCACCTTTGGACCCACACTCTTTGATGATAGAACGTTGTCTCTCTTCTTGAACGGCAAGGGCATACACATATCCAAGATTTGGAAGCGGATCCCTAGCCATAATGTTGGACCGAAGAGTGTTGAATTCAGAATCATCCAAACCAATAAGAAATTGGTGAATGTTATCTTCATCACGTTTCGCAGCTAGGTAGGAAGAGAGATCACATGTGCAGTTGCCACATGTACAAGTACAAGGAGGATCATGAGTCGAGAGCTCGTCCCAAAGTTGTTTGAGAACGTCGTAGTACGTATGTGATGATAGATTGGCCCTTTTGAGTACCATGTGCAATGGTTGCACGAAGTTGAAGAATGCGAGGTCCATTTCCAACTGAGAAGCGTTGATGAAGCTCATCCAAGAGGTCATGAACGGTTTTCGAAACTGTGATCGAAGAGCGTACAGTTGGATAAATGGATTGAAAGATCCAACCAATCATCATGACATTTACTTTTGGAATCACTATCAGGAAGAACATTTTTTTAATTTAACAATTTTGCATTACTTATGGTCTTAGAGCACTCACATTGAAGGGCTCTCACAAGATCTCTCACATTTTTAAAAAGAAAAATAAAAACAAAAATAATTGATAAGAGACCCATTTTTAAGAAAAAATAAGGAATTTTGAAGAATCTTGAGTGAAACATTAGATTAAAAAAATATTATCTGATTAGTAATTGATCCATTTGGATATCTACTACAGTAATAGATATGCCCTTAAACACGTACATTATCAATGGTAGCGATAAGACTGCAATTTTTCTAGGTGCACGTGTCCACTAATATATATTTATGCTTGTACAAGGAAGGAGAGAGAAAAGGGGAATATTGTTCCAAAATCTTACCTCATCGAAGGAAAATCTATATATGGTCAATTTTACAACTCAAACCAAGTGTAAGAACATTACAATGATTGTTGCTGATTAAACAAGACCAACAGATCATCATAAAAGTACATACATGATATTGTTCCAAAATCTAGTTTGTCACTTGTCACGAACAAACTATTTTAATGGTTCATAACCAGCTTTGACTTTGATCCAGGATACGAACTTTCTTGTAAAAAAACCTTCAACACTGTTGATTTTCTCTCCAATTTCCTTGAAAAGTTTCTCATAGCTTTCAATTTTTCCATCAACTTCCTTGTATTTGGCTTCTACAACGTCCTTAGCTTGGAGACGCATATACATATCTAGAATGATCCATGTTGATAACAAGCCCAAAATCATCCACTCATCTTTTGTCAGCCATTCAGCTTTCCTAGTGTCTCCTTTAGCCTCATCATTCAGCTTTCCTCCTTCCCTAAGAAGGGATTGAGCTACAAATTTTTTTTGATTATGTTTAAATTCTCTCCTATCTGTATAGGCATAATCCTTTAACATTAGATTAAAAAAATATTATTTGATTAGTAATTGATCTATTTGGATATCTACTACAGTAATAGATATGCCCTTAAACACGTACATTATCAATGTTAGCGATAAGATTGCAATTTGTCTAGGTGCACATGTCTACTAATATATATATATATATAGTTAATTATGCTTTTACAAGGAAAGAGAGAGAAAAGGGTAATAGAGTATCGGAGTATGTAAGACTATCGGAGTATCGGAATATCGGAGTACCAGAGAAAAAATCTTTCGCCTTGTCAAACTCCCGAGTCCCGGTTCTCTCTCCGATTTTCTCTCTCCACCGCCCATGAGTTCGCGACCTAGGGGGCTAGAGTATCGGAATATGTAAGACTGTAAGTCGAGAATCAGAGTATCGAAGTATGTTCAAAGACAGACCTGTTATCGGCCCGGCTGGCCCATTAGTTGAACTTTCGCCTTTCGGTCATCAAAATTTAAATGCACGATAGGACTTAATTCTAATTTACTTCTAAAAAAAAGTTATTGTAATTTTTGTGTCCTGTATACAATTTATGTAAAAATTTATCTGATTGTTTTTTAAAATACAAAAATGTGTCATTTTAACTATTATACATTTTATTTTATCGAAACGTATAGAAATAGACAGCAAAATAGTTATTTTAATTATGTAAAAAATATTGATTAATAATTGATAACTTTAATATTAATGAATCAAATACGATAAAATAGTATATAAGTATATATAAAAATTAATAAAATTTAGCTTTAAATATAAATCGGTATGCAAATATCACAGAGTAGGAGATTCGAGATAAAATCTTACCTAATGTTATTGTTTGAAAAAATCATAACAATAATTTCACACATAATCGTAGATATATAATGTTAGGTAAAAATCTAGTTTAAACTTATCTATTGTTATTGTTATGACCCTTTCTATCTATTTGAGACATCGACTTATGAAAGATCCCTTGGAATCTATTGACTCTGTATTACTTTTTATGACGTCTTTATCCGAAGTAGTTTGTTAGTAGATTGCACCGTGAGTTGTAGAAGATCCGGGCTGAGTTTGTTAACTCTCAATGAGCATGCTGAATTTCTAATATCATGATCGAATTTTGCTTTTTTTTGGTAGGCCTGCCTTTAAAAAAATAACCACTTAAATCCTGCTCTTTAAGTATTGTATCCATCTTCAATTTTGCTCTCTTATTTCTTTCTACTACTCTCATATTCTTATTTTCATATACGTTTTACAGTTTCAACCCACCAAGTTTACATACTAATGGTGCGCAAAATAATGATGTGTGAACAGTGGGCACGAAACGCGAGGTAAGAGATTTAAAAACGAGATTCAAGGGAATTCCCCTAGATCTTTTCCATACCCATCTAAAAGCGAGGTCCCTGTTCTCGCAGGCCCCAAGTCGCGGGAACGAGGTCCTAACGTAGCAAATCCCTTTGTTAGCAATGTCAGTCAAGCAGCTCACCTCAAGAATCAACAAGGGCGAACCTCGCGTACTCAAAAGCTGACACTTCCGCTCTGCTTGACCAGTCAAAAGCCACCTAACTCTTGACCAATAACCAGCCACCTTCTCGACCAATCTAATGGTCAAAACCCGAGCATCCTACATCGGAAGTTGGCAAGAGCCATGATCCTTAAGCGTCTATAAATAGAAGAGAATCTCGAAGGTTGCAAGGGGTCGAAAAACATCTCTAACTCAAGAACTATCTTGCTTGTTGAAGATTGACATGTTGGAATCATCGTAAAGACGACGCTATCATCAAGAGAAGCTCAATAAAAAAGACTTCATGTCGCTCCAAGAAATCTCAAAGTTTTAAAAGATCCCGCAAGCCTCCTTGCAAGCTACAATCTCGACATCGTCAACCGGACTTCGGTCTCGCTAGATGAATAGCAACTCTCAAAGCTTGTAATAGAAAAAGATCTCGCTAGTAGTTTGCAAGCGGAAATCTCTTTGTAACAAAGAGGTCTTGAATCTCGTTAGACAGAGAACTCGGATCTTGGAAAAGGAAATCTAGGGTATAATCTCGTTGTTGTAACCTCGTTTGGAAATCATTAATAAAAGCAAGGGTTTGTGTCGCCGAATATTTAATCTCGTTTCTTGTCTTTAGCGTCGGTTTTATTCGGGTTTCATCACTGGCACCGTTTGTGTATAAAGGGTGACGAAAGGAGCAAGCATATAGACACCAAATACCACTTCATTAGAGACTGTGTTGAGAGAGACAGGATCAAGTTGGAGTTCATGAGGACTAATGATCAATTGGCCGATCCGTTGAACAAGCCATTAGCCAAGCAAAGATTTTGTGAACTTAGGAGCAGAATTGGAATGTAGTTACCAAACTAAGATTAAGGGGAGAATGTTATATTTAAGCTTAGTATAATAATTATGTATGTTAAGTTAAGTTATGTAACAAGTAGTTGTAGCCGTGTATCACAAGTCAGGAGAGAGGGTACTTAATTGTTCTTACGCCATTAGTTAAGTAGATAACTGTCATATAAAGGTAGTTATTTGACAGTTATGGCATGGCTCTTATAGATGTATGTAAAATGTAAAACAGTTATCTATTCAAGTCAAATACAAAAATCACGTGTGTTTGACAAGGAAAAATTCTGAGTGAATCTTACATATAATTGTGTGTTCAATCTGTAAACAAAGTGTGTTAGGTATTATAATCTTCAATCTCCCTCTTCACCACGTCAGACCAGAGCTTGCTGGCGTGGTGGGCCATCTCCAGCACGTTCAGCCGGGCCGACAGCTTGAGTATCTCGCAGGTCCGGGCCGCCTGTGACCCGGCCTCCACCTGGGCCTGCCCGAGGAGTGACCCGTCGTAGAAGATATATCTTCATGGTGGTCGACGAGTAGTGGATGGGCACGATGTTAGGGTTGGTGACTTGGACGGTCAGGATCATCTCGGCGTCCAGTACTGGGAGATTGAGCTTGAAGGACGTTCGATGCAGGAGATTACCTCGAAACCGGGTCTTTAGTCCTGATGGATATTGCCGCCGCCGTGGCTGCGCCGACGATGATGGGCCGTACATGGAAATTTTGAGGATCGTTTGGGCCTCTCTATTGGAAAGTTGTGCAATTAATGCATATATGGATGCTCGAGTAGAAAAGAGTCACGAGCTATATGATATTTCTTGGTAAAATGTTTCATATATATCTAGTAATGTCATTTTATTGTGTTGAAATGTTTTAAAGGTAATGTACTAATGTACGTAATTAGGTGGCGATCGCTCTTTTTTTCGCATAATCGATTTTGCATATGCCATATGGTGTGATGTAAAATGCATTTGGTCAAAGTCTTGTCTTCTTTGACCATGCATACAAACATATCAAAAAATGACAATAAAATCTATAATTGTCTTCCTTTTTGTATTACAAATTACAAATATATTGTAGCTACTCATAGGTAACCAACTAATTCCCTTACAAGCATGTATAACGGATATACCCTTTTTCCTTAGGCAATGCATAAACTTAATATCGAACCGATACAATCATATGATATATAGCAAGTAATTAATCAAAAACTTGTAGTAACACGTAAAATGTGATCGATATGAGCACATAACATCAAAACTGACACGTACGTAAGAATTATATATATGTTGAAACTAAACGCTCTCCGATCCGGTCACGAGCTTTAAGTTCAAGCCACGGGATAAGAAGCCGACATGGCAAGGCCACACATTCCACCTTCATCCCCAGAATTCCTCTGAATCTTCATGTAACCCTCCTCTCCCCAACTGGTCCCCCATGAGTTCTTGATCAGCCAATAATCGGTGCCGTCCTCGGTCCCGTACCCGATCAACGTCACGCCATGGTTGAGGTTGTTGCCACAGGGCCCGTTGAAGACACCGGATTGGTACTCCTGGAAGTTTCCAGCGTCTATCCCCACGGAGACGGGCTGTTTCGCCACGGCCTCGAGGAGGGCATTTTCGTCATTGGCCGTCACGTCTTTGAAGCCGCTGATCGTGACGGCGGTTGATGAGCCGGACTGTGCTTGGCACGTGCCGTCCGTGGCGGTGTATGGGTAGGAGTCCTCGGTGGTGATGCCGCCGTTCTGCTGCACGAACTGGTATGCGGCGTCCATGGTCCCGCCGCTGCAACCGTTGCTTTCCGTCACGCAGTCCACGAGCTCTTGCTCCGAGAGCGAGACGAGATCGTTTCCGGCGATCTTGTTCATGCCTTCGATTGCCGCCACCGTGGAGAATGCCCAGCAACATCCTAACGCACGCACATATATGAGCTTAATATACGTGTGTATATGAACAAACTATATGTATAATTAATGTGAGCTTTATGTATTTACTGTGGACTATTATCCATTGTTATGCTTGATCTTATGTTTCAAACGCTACATTTCTCACTCTCTAATGTGTACTAGTTCATTATTTTCACTTGTATTTTTGGTGAGGGCAATGTCAATGAGAGTCGAACCGAAAACCTCTAGATACTATCCTTGAAACTTAATCGTTTAACTAGATGCCCGAAAGTTGATTTTGTACTTGTTAGTTATATTGTAGTTGAACTTAAAAAAATGAGTGGCTAATTATGGATCGGACCCGTAGATCTAAATATAATAAACGGAGAAAATTTAATCTTGAAATTATATACGAAAGAGAGTAGATTTAAATAATCTTGTAATTATGTAATTATATGTAACCGAAAAATTGAGCTGGCTTACCACAATTGCCTTGGTCCTTGATCTCAGTAACAGCACCTTGCTGCCTCCAATCGACCGAGTCGGTTGACACGTCATCAGAAGAGTTGCCGCCTGTTGGGGCCGCGGCTGGTGGGAAGGTGATCGAGAGGTTGGACGGCGGGGCGGACCTCTTATAGAAACCAGTGTAGGTGGCTTGAAACTCCTCCTTTGTGAGATCACTAAATTTGTTAACACCAAGTGTGTATTTGTATCCGTTGTTATTGTTGTTCTTGTTGAAAGCCTCGATGCGCTTGACGTTGTCCTTGAATATCTTAAACCTCATGGCCTTCTCCGCCTCGTCTTTGTAGACGCGCCCATGTCGAGCCATCCATTGCTCGTGCCTCTCGAGCATGGACGTCGGCTCGTGGTCGATGGGGCGGGCGGAGGCGTGAGAAGCCAGCAAGAGGGCGGCGCTAACGAGGAACAATGCCATGCAAAGTAGCCGGTGGGTTTGGTTTTTCAAGGCCATTGTGGATAGTAAGATATTTTGCGAATTGTATGTAGTAATGACTAATGAATGCTTAGGGATCGCTAAATTTGGAGTGATGGATGATGCTTGATTAATTGGCTACGTAGGTAGGGTATTTATAGTACGTGGTTAATTAGTTAACGAACTTGCATGTATGCATGTAAGACTCATTGACTTGGACGCGGCAATAACTTTTAAGTCTATATATGTTGAGTAAATTTGGGGTTGGAAATCACTTAATTTACAAATCTAGCCGAGATTGGAGCAGGAAGACGTTTCTAGTTTACTAGCTGACAAGCTAATTAAGCCGCGGCCCAAAATAGAAGTCAATCTCTGGTATATGGGAAAAGTGTTCAGTATGTTAAGAAGGATAAAGGTGTGAAAGTATGAAATCACACCTACCAGATTTTCCCCACAATTATAGAAAGGTGTTAAGGAACCCAACAATAGGGTCGTGAAAATATGGACCGGACTGGAATATTACGATCCAGTCTGAGATCAAGACCGATACGGTTCGGTCTACGATCCATTATATTATAAAATAATGGGTTACGGTTCAATCCAATTCAGGGCCATGAATTTACGATTCGGACCGGATTGGATTGTAATATACATTTTCAAATACAAATGGATTAGAGGTGTCAAACGGGTCGGTCGGGTCGGGTTCGGGTTCAGTTATTTTGGGTTCGGGTTGAGTCGGGTTCGGGTCGTAACTGGTCATCGGTCAAATCGGGTCGGGTTATTGCGGGTTGTCGGGCGGGTCGGGTCAACCTAATAGGTCAAGAAAATTGATTTTTTACAATTATTAAAATATTTTTTTATTTAAAAATGATATTTAATAATAAATCTATTATTTTTATATATTTTAATAATTAAATATTAAATATATTATAATTTTCAAAATATATTATATATTCTTAAAATATAACAAATTGGGTCAACCCAATGATTTTTTCGGGTTCAAATTTTCGGGTCTTGACCCTAAATTTTTCGGGCAGTTCGGGTCGGTTTTTCGGGACGGGTCAGCTTTTGACAACTCTAAAATGGATCATAACATATATTTAATGTTTATTTTTGATATAAAATTTTAATTTTTATGGTCCATTTGTATTTGAAAATCGGATCGGGGCGGACTAATCTGATCCAATCTACGGTCCAAAAATTACAAATATTACGGTCTATCGGTCTAGGCCGAGACTGTATATTCCGGTTCGGTCCGATCCGATTGAACGCCCCTACCGAAAAATGTATCAAATGATTCTAACTTCTAGTCACCACTTTGCTCGTTTATTTTTTTTTGTTTTGATTATTGGGTCTTTGCTTAATCTTGTCCATCACGCGTATTATACAAGTAGCATGACTGAGAAAAGGTTTACTTCTAAAAGGGTTTACAAAAAGTCTCATTTCTCATCGTTCACTCGTACATTATGATAAAGTTACTTTATCTTTCTCTTTAGGATCCATAACAAAAGCATGTAGATTGTAGATGCTATAGATAATGGTAAGGCATGCACCTAACTATTGTTGTCTATCGTATCGTTAGTGATTTTAATTAGTCTTATCTATGTGATTAGGATTAGTGTGCACGGCCTAATAGATTGTGTATTTTATATGAAGTAAGATTATTGTAAATATCATTAATTTAATTGTATTAAAAATATTGAAAATGCGGAAAATATTGGCGGGTAGATTGTTTTCATCAGATTCGCATACCGCAACGATCGGAGTGTTCTGTTCGTTACAAGATCTCTCCTAGCTTTGCTCCTTCGTCCACGTCTAATGATTGAAAAAATAAAGAAGAACTCGATGATATCATACTTGGCCACAATGCTATTACAATAATAAAAATATTAAAAAAATTACCGGGGTTGATTTGTTAGATTTTTTAATCTCTATTATATGGACTTGCATATTTAGTAGAACAATAATTATTAGTGGGTTTATTTTAAGTGATTCAATTAAGTGAAAAATCTTCGGACTTCTAATAAATGGTATGAGCTCAATGAGGAATACCGGATTTGGCCCAATAGGCTTAATGTGATTCTCTTAGGTTAAATAAATAATATTTTAGGTTATGATTTCCAATACCTAAATCATTAGGCGTTCTACTGTACTCTTCTCATCAGAGTGAAAGCACAAACTCTATTTGGATGAGGAAGATCACATACCTATGGTTCTCGTTCGTAGTTCCGGTTCAATTCCCATCAGAATTAAAGATATGTCAAATTTGGTGTTCTTAATAACCTAGTATGATCGATCTTGGCGTTTTAGATTTAAAGGGGATAATTACGGAAAAATTTAATCTGGTGCAACAAAAGATTATTTTATTCGGAACTTTGGAACAAAAGCCAGACTCCCGTTTTCATTCAAACTGCAAGATCAGACGCACTTGCATAACTAGCTAGCTAGGGTTAACTCCTGGATTACAAGAGGTTTGTAATGTCACAAATATTTGCATAACTAGCCAAGTATGGTTGAAATTAAACAAGGATCGGTTGACATAACAGTATGGTTGGCTAGTTACAAAATAAGAAAAAAATAATAAATGCAAAAGTATGGTTGAAATTAAACAAGCCAAGCAGATCATCTTTTAACATACTCGAAATTACAATGTAAAACATGTTTTTGTTAAAGTAGCCTAGTTTATAGTTCTGTTAAAAACATGTTTTTGACTGGAATCCGATTGGCTCCGGTTGACCCAAATCCGATTGCCGCGATTAACCCGAACACGAACCCTAAAATAATATATTATTATCATTAATTATTATTATTTAAATAATATAATATTTTATTAATTGTAAACAATTCGATTCTTTGGCATGGTAGGTTGACCCGACTCGCTTGAAAATCCGTAACGACCTGACCCAACCGTAATCCGTTACGACATGAACCCAATTCAACCCGACCTCGACCTGATTGACCAGTCTAATAGAGTGGTTTATAACTCAATGAAGCATACAAATTTCACAGCATCTTTTTACACTGTAGCCCACTAGCAGGGCCCAAATTCCGGCCCAATTTCACTATCGTTCACTACACTTACTTGAACTCTGTGCGCTTTCCCCAATTCCCATCTTCACCTACTTGATCCCGCCACCGCCAATCTCTCACCCTCCTCCGTCGCCGGCGGAAGAGGTCTTCTGTCCACCACATTAACCGCCCCTAGAATCTCTCACTCTCTTCTCTTACACGTTGACTTCCGAATATAAAGTACCTATCACTCTCTCGAACAACCACGCACACCTTTCCTTTTCGTTAGTCTTGATTCCCACTTCTCCTTTCCTTTTGTGATTATTCTCTTTTGGCAAATCCCGGAAAGCCGTGTGATTATTCATTATTCGACAATGATTCGAGTTTCGGATGCCGAATTGAATCAATTGATGATGAGCTTTACTATAATTTCACTGGGATGAATTTTTGGGTGCTTCGTCTGACAGGCCTGTAATTTTCTTTCTCTAGCCGATTGTTGCTTTGGGCGATCGTATTAACCTGCGGTGATCATCTTCTTCTCTTAATGCTGCTTGTCAAATAATGAACTTGTATATGATGTTTTGAGTGCTTCTAAGATAGATGCTAAATAGTGTATTGAGGAAAAGTGTCATGAATTTTATATTTGGTTGATATTATCAGGCAACTGTTTTTTATTTGATCAATTCTAGATGCAAAATCTTGTAGTGATTAGTTAATTGGAAAGGAACTGAAAAAGGAAAACTCTATATTGTGCACAGCTTTATATGGTTTGGTGATTCAAGCAACTGTCCTTTAATTTCTATGAGGAGCAACATGAACAGCGTGGTGGATGAGCGTTCCAGGAGCAATGATGTGAAAAAGCAAGAAAGTTCTAGGAACCTTTTTCACAGAGATGCCATACCAGGGATAGATCTCTGGACAGATGGACTTATTTGTGCATTTGAATATGTAAGAGGCCGTCGGAAAGTATACAAGTCAAAACCTCCTTCAAAATTTCAGTCAATTCCGATGGATGGGCAGAACGTAAACAGGCATTTCATGCATGGAGCAGCTGATTCTTCATTTCAAAATGGGATCTACAGCAAAAAGCCTCAATCACTAATGGATGTGGAGCTTGATCAGGATTCGCAAACAGATGAGCAATTGTATAGCCACATTAATCAATCTGATCAATTTTCTGAAAGCCGTTGGATCCCAATTGGTTGGGCTAGAATTTCAGAACTTGTCCAAACAGTTCAAGCTGACGCTGGCTGGTCTTCTCAGCAAATTGATTTTAGTGTAGAAGAAGAGGATGTTACTGTTGCAGAATTAGCAGCTCCTTATTGGGAGAGACCAGCTGGTCCTGTATGGTGGTGTCATGTTGATGCAAGTAAGCCACACATTATCTCATGGCTTAATAACTCTCAGTGGTTGCATCCTGCCATCAGCATTGCATTGAGAGATGAAAGTCGCTTGATTAGTGAGCGGATGAAGTATCTTTTATACGAGGTAATGCTTGTTTTATGTTTGATCTTCATTGCATCTTGCATTTATATTTTCATATTCAGGAACTCGAGCTTTGCAAGGGGTGCTCTGAGTTAATAGTCAGATGTCAGTAGGAATATAACTTTTGTGTTGGAAATGAATCAGGTTGTCGCGAAGTGTAATGTCTGAACAAATTTACTTTTTTAACTCGTACTTTTTGGTTTCAGTAGGAAAATAAATATTAAGCTTTCATTTAGGGGGTGGCTAGTGACATGATGAACACGGCAGTTTGATATTTATGTAATTCTTTAAACCTGTGAGACGAGTCTGGATAATTTTGAGTTATACTCCGACTTGTAAGTAATTTAAGTTGGCGAATATGGATAATTTAACCAAAGGGCTCAATGAACTATTTGCCCAGGTTCCAGTGAGAGTTGCAGGAGGGATACTGTTTGAGCTGTTGGGGCAATCAGCTGGAGATCCATTGGTTGATGAGGATGACATTCCAATTGTATTACGCTCTTGGCAAGCACAAAACTTCCTAATCACAGTAATGCACATGAAAGGATCTGCATCAAACATAAATGTCTTGGGCCTTACAGAAGTCCAGGTTATTTTGGCTTATTCACTAGACACTCAAGTGCTTCATTATAAACATTCTATAATTTTAAGTATCCTTTTTATCTTAGGAACTTTTGGTTGCTGGAGGTTATAACGCTCCTAGGACAACTCATGATGTGGTTGCGCATCTGGCTTGCCGCCTTGCCCGATGGGATGATCGGTAATGTAGAAGCTGCATACATTTTTTCTTTATCCTAGCCTTCTTTTGTCTGATAAATTTGGTTAACACAATGCCTTCTTTTTGTTTTCAGTACAGCATCTGCTACTTTTTTATTTTTAAAAGAAAAAAGAACTGGTCAGTGTCCTTCGACAAGGCCCAGGTTCTTTCTTATGGATTTACTTTCTGTGCTTTTCCTTCTAGGTTGTTTCGGAAATCCATATTTGGAGCTGCAGATGAAATTGAACTGAAGTTTGTCAACAGGTATTCTATCTTACTGACAATCTTTCATTCCTACCACATGCTTTCAACTCCCTCATCACTTGAACTTTGTTTGTTGACATTGTTGTATATATCATTAGGAGAAATCATGAAGATCTGAATCTTTTTGCTGTAATATTGAACCAAGAAATCAGAAAGCTGTCAACACAGGTATTTGAGCTGTACACACTTATTCCTTTCATTCATTCACTTTATGTAAGCTACATATGAAGTACTATTATGTTACTCGTGTTATTTCAGGTTATCAGGGTGAAATGGTCTCTCCATGCAAGAGAAGAAATCATGTTTGAGCTTCTCCAGCATCTTAGGGGGAATGCAGCCAGGAACTTAATAGAAGGAATAAGGAAGAGCACGAGAGAAATGCTTGAAGAGCAAGAAGCAGTACGAGGTCGCCTATTCACCGTTCAAGATGTCATGCAAAGCAACGTTCGCGCTTGGCTACAGGTATTTTTTTTTCTCACAATTTCCCAAATCTTTTACCTAGATGATTTTTTATAACAAGTATTGTTTTTTTTTCTGTTTGTTTCTTTCTGATCACAGGATAAAAGCTTACGAGTCACACACAATCTTGGTGTCTTTGGTGGGTGTGGACTCATACTATCAATCATAACAGGACTCTTTGGAATCAACGTCGATGGAATCCCTGGCGCTGCTAATACGCCTTATGCCTTTGGTCTATTTGCTGGCCTGTTATTCTTGATTGGGATCATTCTGATTGGATTGGGATTAATTTACTTGGGGTTAAAGCAACCCGTATCAGAAGAACAGGTTGAGGTGAGGAAGCTGGAGCTAGAAGAGTTGGTAAAGATGTTCCAGCACGAGGCAGAGACTCACGCTCAGGTGCGTCAAACCCGACAGCGTGCTCTGCCTCGTGCTGCTGGAGGCCGATTCCCGCTAGACGCAGATTATGTCATAATCCGGTGATCATTTGAGAAAATCTGGTAGCTAGCTATGAAATTGGGGTTTCTAGAAGCTTTGCGCTTATTGGGATGATTTGGTTAGTCTCTTGACACGCAATTTGGAAGACTGCAAGGAGGTTTTAGGTTTTTAGCTGTGAATACTTTTGTCTAAATCACACCATTTGTCAGAGGTAATGAGAAGTGTAAATTGTCTGCATTTTCCAAAATAAAGAGAAGTCTAGATTTGCATATCTATATTTTTTTTGGTTAAGAAACAGTTAGCCTTTGGAACCTAGTTTTAATTACACGAACGGGCACTCCATACACCCTAGCCCGCTCGTTATAGTGATGACATGAAAATAAGTTTGGCGACTTTTCAAATGTCAATAGCACTACAATTATCATCACAATTTTTATTCATGTAGATCAAGCCGGGCTCGTAACGTCCTCTAAAGAAAATGATACATTAACATAGCAAATAGTTGACCATCTAGAACGATAGACTTCAATTGTTTGAATTCAGACTAGAGTACCATGAAATATTCATTTAGCTCTGATCCATTGGTTGACATAGCCAATCCATGTCACTCCTGATTGATATATAAAGGTTTTTAAAATGAAAAAAAAAGTATATATTCATTAAACAGTATAAAAATATACTAATTTCAATCAATTAGGAGAGGTGATCAATCATCGAAGTTGAACAAAGGAACGCAGGATTCGAATGGCCTTCATTTCGTATGCCTATATATACGCACCAAGTTGTCCATTTTATCTCACAACCAACTTCTCAATCACTACTACCTTACATCTACCTTACATATAGGCATAGCCCAAGTACTACAACAACCTTTGAATCGACCAATTTTAAAGCAAAAAATGGGTGTAAAGTCGTACAGCCAAGAGATTTCAAGCCCAGTTGCCCCAGCAAGGCAATTCAAGGCCCTTTGCCTTGACTCCTACAACCTCTTCCCTAAGCTCATGCCCGAATCTTTCAAATCCATCGTGTTTGTACAAGGCGATTGTGTCGCCGTTGGATCTGTCAAACAAATCAACTATGCTGAAGGTACACTTACCCAAAGTTTGTTGTTGAAAATTGCTCTCACTTTAGTTCACGGGGTTCCATCCTAAAACCAATTGGCAATAGGATGAGTAACCCATGAATTAATATAGTGGTCTTGTTTGGTCTTCACTTTCAGATGTGAGAATGACTATTCTCAACAGCTTGCTCTTTCACTTTTGAGTAATTAACAAAAATCGTTTTCCCATGGAACAGGGTTGCCGTTCACATATGTGAAGCACAAATACGATGAGGTTGATGTCGACAACTTGTATTTGAAGTACACAATTTCAGAGGGAGATGCACTAGGGGACGCGGTGGAGTATGGCGTGAGTGAGGTCAAGTTTGTGGCCTCTGGGAGCGGTTGCGTCTGCACCTTCACCAACCACTACTATCTTAAGGAAGGAGCCGAGCTAGACGAGGAGAGGATTAAGTTTGGACAAGAAAAAATGAAGGGCTTGTACAAGAAGGTGGAAGCCTACCTCATTGCCAACCCTGATGCCTATGCTTGATTAATTCACCACATCCAACTTCAAGTTCAATGTGCTTGTGCTAATTTGTTTGATCATCATTTTATGAGTAATGTACTATGTGGTTGAGTTCACAAAAGTGTGTACGTGTGTGTGTGGGTGTGACAATAAGACAATCGATCGAGTTGTAAGTCGTGTAAAATGTAATGTTTCAATAAGATTATTTTGCTAAAGGCCCAAACCGTACTTCTTGCATACATTTGTTGCATACATATCTAGTATGTTACAATAGTTATTCAACGTAGATAGAGCTGATGGGGCAATCAACTGTAGATACAATAGTTGATGAAGATAATATTTCAATTGTATTTTGCTCTTGGCAAGCTCAAAAGAGTTTAAATATACTAATGAACATGAGAAAACCAGCAACAAGCTAAGCATTAAGTGTCTTGGGTCTTACAGAAGTCCAGGTTAATTTGTTCATTTAAGATAAAGTGCAGCAAATTCATAAACAAAAACAAAAACACGTTCACTTCAAGATTGTAGTTGTCTATAAATTCTATAAACACGAAGCAGATTAATATATAAAATTTGAACATCATTTAGCTAGCCTTAGACCTTTTTTAGTTAATCGGTCCAAACCTTTCTAATTGTGACTTTCGATTCTTAAGTGGTGCATTTTTTTTTTGAAACATGTAGAATTCGGAGTACTAAACATGTTTGGTTGTCCGAGATGCCGCTAAAAAAACGGCAGCCGTGTACAGCTAAGTAGATCAACAAGAAACCACCCAAGACAAGCAGAAACGACTAAAAGTAGTACAAATCCTCAAAAAGAAGAGCAAAATGAGAACGGAATCGGAGTGAGTAAATCACTAAAAATAGGGCCGCAGGCAAATAGGTCAACCGATCTTGGGGTGTGCGAAATAGATAGCTGACGTTCCCTCATACGAGATGAAGGATCTTCAAAAGCCTCAGAGCACCAAGTGACCTAACCTAGTACTACTCGGTCTGATATGCACCGACCACAGCTCCAGCTCTTCGAAGAATTAGTACACTTAGTGGTGCATTTATGAGCCAGGAGTGAATTGGATGGTTTTGATACGCACGATAACGGGTTGGCAGCCTCGGTAACGAGGCCTATTCGTGAGCGTCGACTTCCGGCGCGTTTTTGGGATTAAAATTAATTAATGTTATATTTTTAGACAGAATTTTATAATTCTCTTCTCGGGTTTTCTTTATGGTTCCTTCCCGGGACGCCTTTATTGAACCGTTAGGGTTAGTTATAAATATTCTTATTTTGTATTCTAGCAGGGAATCAATCAGAAAGAATTATCTTATCTCTAAACCCTAATTCTATTTCCCTCTTCTCTCTGCCTCGTCTATCTAGTCTGCCTCCTCTTTCAATATCATCTATCTCTTCTGCCTCTAATTCTTAATCTCCCTTCTTGTTTCATTCACTGATCTGTTGAATTATTTGGTACCGATCAACATTATCGTATCAATTGGTACTTTCATCCGGAACTCGATCATGCCTTCTGATTCCGAAAGTTCGGGTGATACTACGATCGCAACGCTTGCTGAGATTCGTGAGATGTTCGTGAAGTTAACAGAAGAAGTTCAAAAAGGGCGTCGTGATTTGGAGATTGAACGTCGGAGGACGGATCGGTTGACTCAACGGATCGATCAGATTTTCGACCTATCAGGTGCGCGGGATACCGCGACCACGGATCAGCTTGAAGCCGGCCAACCGCCCATTCTGCCGAATCCACCAGCCGTGCCACCCTTGCGCAAGATCCGGCCGCCGGATCCACCACACCAGCAGTCGCCTGTCGTTCGCGATCCACCGGCGCCACCGCCTGAGCATCGCGTCGTCGTTCGCGATCCACCGCCCCACGTCCCAAACCCTAAAATTCGGGTCGACGCGCCACGCTTCAATGGGTCAGATCCAGCAGGTTGGATTTTCAAGTTCAAGCTTATTTCGATTATTTTCAAACGTCGGATCATGATCGCCTTCGATTGGTAGGGTTGCTTATCGATCACCCAGCTTCCGATTGGTTTCGTTATCAGCGACGGAACAATTGTGGGGGCACGTGGGCTGCGTTCATTGCGGATGTGCAACGTCGTTTTGACCCGCATCACTATGAAGATTACGTAGGCTTGCTCGCTAAACTTCAGCAGAAATCCTCCGTTTTGGATTACCAGACAGAGTTTGAGGCCCTTCTGAACAAGGTTGAAGGGCTGTCCCAAGCTACGCCGATATCCTTCTTCAAAGTCGGATTAAATCAACCTATCCAACGCGAGTTAAATCTGCGCAATCCGACGTCGCTAGCCCAAGCATTTGCCCTCGCCCGTGAACTCGAGGCGTCCTATGTTGATACGGCGGCAAGCTTGACTGCGACTAGTTTCCATCCGAGTAGCGCTAACAAGACGACTGAGGCATCGCCATTGATCACAAACCCGATTTCTGCTGTCAGTGGGCCTCTTCCGGGGACCAATGTCATGGATCTTCCGATCAAGCGTTTGTCTGCTGCGGAGCGCGACGAACGCGCAAAAAAGGGGCTCTGTTTGAATTGTGACAAGAAGTTTGCTCCCGGTCATCGCTGCAAGCATCGTTTCTTAGCGTTGTTGGGTAGTGAGGACGACGTTGCGGAAAACGTAAACGACGTCTCTAGTTGTCGTTTCATGGAAGCTGAGTTTTTTGGGTTGACACCTATGCCTGTAGACAAGCCGCCACCGGAGAATGCTCTTGACTTACGGCTTGAGGACAAGCCGAATCTCATCGGGGGAGAGATTGATATGCACGATAACGGGTCGGCAACCTCGGTAACGAGGCCTATTCGTGAGCGTCGACTTCCGGCGCGTTTTAGGGATTAAAATTAATTAATGTTATATTTTTAGACAGAATTTTATAATTCTCTTCTCGGGTTTTCTTTACGGTTCCTTTACGGGACACCTTTATTGAACTGTTAGGGTTAGTTATAAATATTCTTATTTTGTATTCTAGCAAGGAATCAATCAGAAAGAATTATCTTATCTCTAAACCCTAATTCTATTTCCCTCGTCTCTCTGCCTCGTCTATCTAGTCTACCTCCTCTTTCAATACCATCTATCTCTTCTGCCTCTAATTCTTAATCTTTCTTCTTGTTTCATTGATTGATCTGTTGAATTATTTGGTACCGATCAACATAATCGTATCAGGTTTGATCGAATTTTATGGATTGACTGTTTGACACTTTAATTTCCCATTTGTTGTTTTCTTATGAAGACACATTTGAAAGCTCAAAAAAGTTAATTTCAAAATTTCAATCCTCTTATACTTTTATTACACGATATAAAATATTTAACCTTATAATCTGGACTTTTGTAACGCCGTTCACTTCAAGTCAAGTAGTTTCATCTTGACAAGACCAAAAGAAAAAGTAGTTTCATCTTGAAAGTTTCTTTAGTAATGGATGGACAACCATAATAGCCTGTTGATTTACCAATTTTATTATAGTGCGTGATCATTTTCTAAACCACCTTTGAGAAAGATTGTTCTGTTGTTGTTCAATGGCTATCCGTTTTTGTAAATGGATCATTTCATCTTGAAAGTTAGTCTTCGGAACCTAGCTTTAATTACACGAACACGAACATGTACTCCACACACCCTAGTCCGCGTTATAGTGATGTCGGGTTTTATTGTATCGACACCCGATCACACGAAAATACGTTGGCAACTTCTCAAAATGTCAATAGTACTAAAATTACCATCACAATTTTTATTTATGTAGATCAAGCCGGGTTCATAACGTCCTCTAAAGAAAACAATATATTAACATAGCAAATAGTTGACCATCTAGAACCATAGACTTCAATGGTTTGAATTCAGACTAGAGTAACATGAAATATTCATCCATTGGTTGACATAGCCAATCCATGTCACTCCTGATTGATACATATAGGTTTTTAAATGAAATTCAACGTCTATATTCATTAAACAGTATAAGAATATACTAATTTCAATCATTTAGGATAGATGATCAATCAGTGAAGTTGAACACAAGGAACGCAGGATTCGAATGGCCTTCATTTCGTATGCCTATAAATACGCACCAAGTTGTCCATTTTATCTCACAACCAACTTCTCAATCACTACCTTACATATAAACATATATAGCCCAAGTACAACAACAACCTTTGAATCGACCAATTTTAAAGAGAAAAATGGGTGTAAAGTCGTACAGTCAAGAGATTTCAAGCCCAGTTGCCCCAGCCAGGCAGTTCAAGGCCCTTTGCCTTGACTCCTACAACCTCTTCCCTAAGCTCATGCCCGAATCTTTCAAATCCATCGTGTTTGTACAAGGCGATTGTGTCGCCGTTGGAGCTGTCAAACAAATCAACTATGCTGAAGGTACACTTGCCCAAAGTTTGTTGTTGAAAATTGCTCTCACTTTAGCCCACGGGATTCTATTATAAAACTAATTGGTTGCTCTTGTACTTGAAAATTGCTCTCACTTTAGCCCACGGGATTCTATTCTGAAACCAATTGGTTGCTCTTGTACCATATTAGAGTCCGTGGGCCATTAACGTGAGGGTGCACACGACCACCATCTGTGCGCATATGCATGTTGGGCCCAACATACAAGTCCAAGGGGTTTCATTCTAAAACCAATTGGCAATAGGAGGAGTAACTCATGAACTAATATAACGGTCTTCTTTAGTCTTCACTTTCAGATGTGAGAATGCATATTCTCAACAACTTGCTCTTTGACTTTTGAGTAATTAACAAAAATCGTTTTTCCATGGAACAGGGTTGCCGTTCACATATGTGAAGCACAAATACGACGAGGTTGATGTCGACAACTTGTATTTGAAGTACACGATTTCGGAGGGAGATGCACTAGGGGACGCGGTGGAGTATGGCGTGAGTGAGGTCAAGTTTGTGGCCTCTGGGAGCGGTTGCGTCTGCACCTTCACCAACCACTACTACCTTAAGGAAGGAGCCGAGCTAGACGAGGAGAGGATTAAGTTTGGACAAGAAAAGATGAAGGGCTTGTACAAGAAGGTGGAAGCCTACCTCATTGCCAACCCTGATGCCTATGCTTGATTAATCCACCACATCAAACTTCAAGTTCAATATGCTTGTGGTAATTTGTTTGATCATCATTTTATGAGTAATGTACTACATGTCAAACTTCCTTTTATTGCTTAATTTTGAATGGAGTCTGTGTACTATGTGGTTGAGTTCACAAAAGTGCGTGTACGTGTGTGTGTGGGTGTGGGTGTGGCAATAAGACAATTAATCGAGTTGTAAGTGGTGAGAAATGTAATGTTTCAATAAGATTATTTTGCTAAAAGCCCAATCCGTACTTCTTGTCTTGCTATCAATAATGAGCATATTCAGAAATAATATACAAAAATAAAGAGTAATATTCAGCAGTACAATAGTTGATGAAGATGAAATTTCAATTGTACTTTGCTCCTGGCAAGCTCAAAACATTTTAAATATACTAATGAACATGAGAGGATCAGCAACAAACATTAAGTGTCTTAGGTCTTATAGAAGTCCAGGTTAATTGGCTCATTTAAGATAAAGTGCAGCAATTCATAAACAGATAACAAAAACACATTCGAAGGCCATCATCCTTCTGCTGATATAAGCTCTTCTTCATATTCTGGCTCATCAAGAGAAAGTTCAGCAATTTCAAGAATCCCAGTATCTTCCAATGATCCAAAGCCATCTCCTCCAACATCCCACATTTTTGAATTTGAATTTGGATTTGGATTCATGTGCTCTTCAGCATACCTTGATATAAGGCGAAGGTTGTTGTGAACAAAGACAAGATCTTCAGCACGCTTTGAAGTTAATCCATTCTTCGACATAGCGTCAATAAATGAGTACGTACTCCAATTTCTCTCACAACATGAAGAAGAAGCAGGCTGAGCAAGTAATTTTATAGCTAATCCTTGAAGTGAAGGCATTGATGAACCATAGTTAACCCACCAATCTGTAGGATTCTCAGAGTCCATTGTAGCAATACACACCTCATCATGAAAAAATGGTTCAGACTTCAATGCAAATTTAGCAAATTCAGAAATTGCTTTCTTGTAATGATCCACATTAGGGAAAAGTCTTCGAAAGCATTTATCTCTTCCACTTGAGACTTTTGCATCTTTGTGGGGTGCTACTCTAGTGGGATCCTCTGAGAGCCATGAGGCACTATGGAATCTGAAAAACAAACGTAGCATGATATGATATATTTTTGGATAATTATAAAAAGTAGAATCTATTTAATATGAATATGATGAGAATTGTTACCTCGGGTTTAAAGAATGAGCTAGACAGTGAAGAGGTATGTTGCTTTCTTCCCACCGATTAACAAGAATATCATGCACAACTTCATAGAAACGAGAAAGCTCACCCAAACTCTTGCCTTCATGTTTGTATATCACCTTCTTCACTTTCTTAATTGTGGAACCCCACATCTCATAGACAAGATGCAGACAAGATTTATTAGTGTCACAAACTCGAATCATATCATAAATAGGAGCTGTAAAATCAATAATGTAAGCCAACTTATCCCACCAAGCATCATTCACAATGGTGCCTTTCACAAATTGTGCTTTAACCGGATCATCACCCTTATATAAAGGCCAGTCCTCACTGATAACCATGGCCTCCAAAGCTCGCCTGATCCGCTTAAACCTCTTCATCATAGTAACCATAGATGCAAAGCGCTTATCAGGAGTAGAAAGCAACTTGAGTGGTGTCAATTTAAGATACATAGTCAATCTCAGGTTGTGGTTCAAGATGAAGTTCTTTATTTGCATAATTGTAGCATGAACTTCTGTAATCCAATGACATAGATCAAATGTTTCTTGATTTGACTCCACATTCTTTGCATCACAAATATCCGTCAATGCAAGATTAAGTGCATGCACAACACCAGGCGTCCAGTAGATATGAGGATATATGCCTTCGATTAATTCCCCAGCGCCTTTGCTGTTGCTAGAAACATCAGTAATAATTTGAACCACATTTTGATGGCCAAGCTCATCAACTATCTCTTTCATCAAATCCCTTATAAAGAATTTATCCTTCTCTTCGCCAACACAATTCACAGATTTGATAAACATCGTCCTATTCCCAACTACAACCATAAAATTAATGAACGGTCTTCTTTGTGGATCACTCCACCCATCAGAAACAATAGTTGCCCCTCTTTGCCAGCAAGCTGTCTTAGTAGGAGCCAAAGCTGATTCAATACGCTCCTTCTCTTGATCAAGCAACGTAGCTCTCAGTTCATCAAAGCTTGGTGGCACATACCCACTTAACTTAAGAGTAGCAGCAAAGGCAAAAGCGCTCATGAAATAGGGATTTCTTAAATGATTAAACGACAAACCACCCGAATAGAACATCTTAGCAATCAAACAATCCAAATGGTCCCTATCTTGCATGTCACACGCATAGGCAAAAGAGCTCAAGTAATACGGATTTTTTGCAAGATTAAACGACAAACCACCCGAATAGAACATCCTAGCAATCAAACAGTCCAAAATATCCTTATCTTGCATGTCAGATGATTCAGAGTTAGTTTTGTTACCCCTTCTTCTTTTCAGCAACGTGGAAAGATTCCACTGAGCTTGAGCATTTGAAGCAGAAGAATCCATCAAATATCCTGAAATTTATCATTCAATCACTAGATTAAGCAATTACAATTCGCAATTTCACACAACATAATCGGGTAATACTCAAACTGAGACTGCAAAAGAGAGGAGAAATCAGAAGATTCAGAGTAGGAAAGCATTTTGCTTAGGGTGGAAGTGAGACTTACAGATGGAAGACGGTGGAGGATTGGAGGCAGGCGGCGCCGGTGGAAGGCAGGTCGAGTAATGGCGGACTGGCGGAAGGCTGGTCGCAGATTTGAAGGACTCGAGCGAAAGAGATGCGAGAAGATTTAGAATTTAGGGTTTCATTTGTGTTTTATGTTAGACTCGAGTGCCGGCGTTTCCCGCTAAACGTTTCCGGGTGGACGTTTCCGGCTAGACGCCGATTCTGAAACGCAATTTGGAAGAGTGCAAAGAAGGTTTTAGACTTTTAGCTGTGAATTTACTTGGGGGCCATGCTATATTTTATTTTTAAAAATGCAAAAAAATTATTTTTTATCTTAAAATTTGTAATTGTCAAAAATATTTTTTACTTAATTACATCAGTTGTCAAAGGTAGTGTAAATTGTTTTTTTTATCCAAAATAAAGAGAAGTCTAGAGATGCATATCTATTAGGGGAGCAATCAGATATATTCGATCTTATTAGGTGTATGGTATATTAGATATCTGATAATTTAAGTGAGCAATCAGATATATTCGATCTTATTCGGTCTGGTATATCGGATATCCGCTAATTTTTTCACTTAAAACTCTGATTCGTATCTAATTCGTTAATGGTTCAATATTCGGTAAGAAGTATCTGTTTGACGTTTGAATTGGATATTCGATAGCGCACATTTGAAATGTCAGTTTTGAAAAAATATTTCTACTAATTTTAGGCCTAATTAAAATATATGATAGACAATATTGAAATCGGATATTCGTCAATCAAGTTAAATTGTAAGATAAATTTTACATCGTTGAAAAGAATTGAAATCGAAAGAAATTTATTTTTATATATCTACTCTAATACATTATAAAGCAGAACCCAAGTTTGTTGTAAAATTTGCGCCATGTGGCATTTCTGAATAAATTAGTGTGAAATTATATTTTAATAAATTTTATAAAAACTTATAGTATTCTTGCTATATATACTAAATAGATAACATGTTTATATAATTTTTATGTATATAATTTTCTATCTATTGATTATGTATTAGCTTACTACAATAGATAACATATTTGTATAATTTTTATATACATAAATTCCAATGAGATGATATTTTCCATATTAATTTAATAAATTTATCTCTTAACAAGATTTAGGGTCTTAATATATTTTTTTATCTTTTAACAAGACTTGAGCTCCAAGTATAAAATTTATATCTATATAATGATATAATTTTAAATAATAAATTATGTTATATAGATATTTTATTTTGAGAAAAAGATATAATTTTATGTTGATAACTAAGATTATATGTAAATGTCAAAAAAATCGAATTTTAATTTAAATTAATAAAAATTAGATTTTCTTTATCTTTTTATGCATTTATATTAAAAAAAATTTCTTAAATCAAAGTTTGATAAAAAAAAATAGAAAAAATTACAAATCTTGATGAATACTTGCTTAAATTGTAATTTTGATAAAAAAAAAGTACATTACATTTTTCTTAATTTTATTTTTATTTTATTTATGTAAATATAAAATTTATTTTTTCTAGCCCCACCTTACATTTAAATTTTGTTATCTCTATGTTTTTTTTGTAATTTAATATGGATGATAGGTTGATTAATACATTGAATTTTGTAAATTTTCATATACATTAATTTCCTTTATGTTTTATTTCTTTGTTATGTAAATTAAGTACGGAAAACAACTTTATAGATGAATTGAACTTTTCAAAATAATACATAGATAATTTTCTCTATATTTTATCTCTTAAATCAAGGACAATGATCTCTTTTATACTAATCTTTATATTGTATTTTTCATATTTATAAACATTCTTATTATTATAGAGTAAAAGATAAGAACCCTAATATATAATTTTAATAAATTAACTTTAAAAAAATATTTTAATAAATTATATTACGCTTTGTAGATAACCTATCCTAATTATTATTATCTTTATAAAAAAAACCAAGTATTTTATACATATTAGTGTTTGAAAAAAAAATAAGAAAATATTATTTAAAAATATTCAATAAAAAGTAAAATTAATATTTTAATAAATTCAATATAAATTTGGACAAGATCTCCACAAATAATAAAAAAATATTTAAAAATATATTCAATTAAAATATGGAGTACAATCTAAAAAAAATAATTTGTCTGTTGCATAATTTATTATGATATTATATAAATATATTTAGTATTTTAAATTAATATCGTATAATTGTATAGTTTTAGTAATAGATTCCGTGAATATCACGGGACTTCAACTAGTTTTTATTTAAATTGAAAGAAATTGAAAAATATAGATTAAAATTGAGTGTTTTCTATAATCTATCTATATCTATCTATATATCTTATAAAATTGAAAAATCTGGTCATTTATGACCATCCTCAATTGAATTCATATTAAAAATTAATGTTAATTGAAAAAAAATGCAAAAAAAATTATATGCAAGGTTGGAAGCAAACCCAATTAATTATGTGAAACGTCAAAAATCTAAAAGATACAGAGTATCTATATCTATAATACATATATAATTTTGTGTACATGAGCACACTTAATGCACTTGATTATGATTCACTATCCATTTTATTAAAAAAAAATTCATCTATATATTTAATATTGCAAAATAATTTTGACCACATTTAATACACTTAATCACAAGCAAATTCCTTTTTTAAAATATTAAAATAATAATGAGTTTTGAGTCTCATTTCAACTAATTGCTATATTGAGTTCTTAAATAAAATTTTAGTTAAAATCTATAATATATATACATATAACATTTAAAATTTATGTACAAGGTGCATTTTCTATGCATATTTAATTTATGAAAATCATCTCATTTTTTATAATTTCAATTATATTAGATGATAAAATAATCTCCTTAACTCAATGGTTAAAGCCATGAAATTGTATTAAAAGGTCTAAGGTTTATGGACTCAATTAATCATTTTTGAAAATATTTTTAATAACCCAGTGAACTCATGCTAAAATCCATAAAAAAAAATTCTATCAAATGCAACAAGGAAAAAATATTTTTCCAAATTAAATTTTCTATAATAGTTTTTGCTTACTACCCTAAAAAAATTCCATGATAGTGGACACTGGACACCATATAATTGAACATTATGTTTTAAAATGCAAATTTAAAAAATATTTCATTCAAAATATATAACACGTTTTTTCGATCTAAAAATCTAATAATTATTATAAGTATTTTAATATATAATATGGATGCACACTTATACATTGAGATTCTACTATGATGTTTATCCTCATATGTATACTTATTACCTAGATTTACTACGCGTAATTAAACCCATATTTATGTGTATATTTGACTCATTATATATTCCATGTATTAACATATATATTTGGCCAAAACTAAACTTTTCAAACTTTTCTAATATAGATTTTATTTACAACTCTTCAAAAATTTCATGATAGTGGATATTATATAATTCAACATATATTATATTTTAAATTATAAATTTAACATATATTATTTAAATATTTCCATCAAAATATCTAACAATTTTTTTTTGTCAAAAAACCTAACAATTAGTATAAATATTTTAATATATAATATGAATGTACACATAGAGATTCTCATAAGATTCTTATCATATGTATATTTATTATCCACATTTACTATACATCTAATTACACTCATATTTATGTCTATTTTTGACTCATTGTATTCCATGTACACATAGAAATTCTCCTAGGATGCTTATTCTCATATGTGCACTTATTATCCACATTTACTACATCTAATTACAACCATATTTATGTGTATATTTGACTCATTATATTCCATGTAATAGCTTATATATATGTCTTATAATTAGTGAAAAGGAAGAGTAAAAGAGATTCATTTGTATTCACATTCTCTCATCTATTGTTTCTATAATTCAAATCTAGATTAGTTTATAACACTTTATCAACATGAATTGTTGTAGATTGAAATATTATTTTTTTTGGTGTTATTGTGTTAGCAATTTTCTTGCTTCTTCTCAAATTTGAGTTGAGAAAAAAAAATGGTCATAATATTCACCCATGAAATTTGTATTCTTATCTTATAGAAATGAGGGAGAAGCTATTCACGATTATCAATTGGTTAGGTTAGGTGAGTTGAACATTATTGATTTTCATTTGTAATTTTACAAGGTACGAAGTAAATTTTGTTTCTTTAAATTTATCTCTTCCTTATTTTGTGTTATTTTAGTTTTATATATGTTGATTTTCATTCACCTCATGTGTATTTGGTGCAATGATAGATTTTCTTTTACACTTTCACATATAATTTTTTATATTATTTTTCTCAAACATATGAATGAATAAATAATTTTCCTCCTTTCATGTTATAGATTATTATTTCTAAATTCATAGGTAGTAATATACTCACATCTCTAATTGTTGTAAACAGATACTTATCGCCAATAATGTTGAGTCGAAGAAATTGACAATAATAATTTATTTGATAAAAAGGGATGAATTACATTTTTATAAATTTGTCTTCAAATCATTTATTAGATAGTCTCACCAAATCATGTATTTACATGCACGTGAATGAAATATATAATTATTTTAAAATCATATGTCCTTAACTTCTATTTGTATATCAAAAAATATAACATATTGAATTTATAAACTTATGATGTTTTCTCTCATTTAAATATATATATATATATATCATAATATTATATGTTTTATAATAGTTTCAAGTCAACTTAAAAAATCCAAGAATAGAAATATTATAAACATTGAGATTTGAGGTGGAAAGTTAAATGGAATAAATTAAATTTAAAAATATTTTGCAAGAATTTCATTAATTTAATTTTAATCTCGATAATTTTCAAAATAAATAGAATATATTTAAAATTAATGTAATTTTACAGGTCGACAAATAGAAAATATGCCCCGTGCGTACGCACGGGTATGTCTACCTAGTATACTAAAAGACACGTTACAATATAAAGGCAAATGAAAGGAAATACTACTAACAACCAATTAATGTAAAACTTCTTTTAACCCATTACAATATTACATAGACACAACCCATTTCTTTTTTTAAAAAAAGCCAATTTGGCTGAACGAAATAATACTGCCAACTATTAAAAAAAAATAGAATAGAATAGAATATATAATTTTTAACATTTTTTTGGTCCTATATAATCTTAAACATTTATTGCCTCATTGAGTAAATAATGTGTTGCTCAAAAAAAAAATTGCTCAAAAAAAAAAGTAAATAGTGCATATCCCTGCTATTAGTTGGATGGCTCTTACAATTTCAAAGAAAGAAAATAAAAAAAATCACACCCAAATCACTTTTTTGCTTCGATTGGTGACAAATATAACTGCTAATTTGACTAATACAATAGGATTAATTGTATGAAAGTTACAAACGGTTACAGCATAGCAAAAGGCACGTTACAATATAGCAAATTTAATATACAAATTTAAGTGCAAAACCCGATTCAAGTGTATTAAAGGTATCATCAATCCTCTCAAATTCTCCTCTTTTTCCCTATAAATTCTCCTATTCTGGGTAGAAAAACAGTCTTAGCTTATGGACATGAGGTAGAATTATCTTATGAATTCATCATTCTTTTTTTTCAGAATTTATGTCTTTGATGTTTTTTAGTTAATTAAGGGCAATTTTGCTAATTGTGATTGGTTTTTTGTCATTGAAGGATGTTGGGGTATCACCTAATAAGCATGCTCTTATTATTCCCCCATTTATGAGCCGTTGGAAGAAAGTTCAACCAATGGCATATCCTGATTCTACCATGTCATGTAAGTCTATTTGATTCTTGATTAATCCTAGGTTCTGAATTTGTTTTGGATACATGCAGTTTTTGAAATATGTTCATGCAAATTTTGAATTTTTGCGATTAATAATTTTAGTGCCTCAAAACCAAGGGATCCTAAGAAAGACTTGGCTGTGTATGGGTATGGAATTATTGCTTGGAATGATAGGATGGAGGATTGGAAGAGACGACAACACGAGAAGCTGCAGATGGTTAAGCATGAAGGAGAAAATGGTGGAATAGGCGAACCTGATGATCCTGCCGAGTCTAAGGATTAAGAAACAGAAGAACCACTAAAAATAACAAACAACAAAAGCACATACAAAATTGATATGATGTATTCATTTAATATTTAGTGATAGCAATAAAATCTTATCCGTCTCCAACAGAGGTTTAGAAAAAGTTTAGATTAAATATATTATATGTGTTGATTACAGAGTGATCAAGGTGATATGATAAAGTTAATGTAATAGCTGCAGTTTTTAAGGATATTTTCGAATTTTTCTCGGATATCTTTTTAACCTTTTTGTCCGTTTTAACGCTTAATCCAATATTTTTGTTGGAGATTAAATTCTAGAAAATTCTTGGTGATATCCTAAAATCACAAAGAAATGATTTTATGGATCGGTGTGAATTCTAGGATTTTTCAGTGGAAAAAGAATATTTATTGGATAAGCCGTCTTTTTAATTATGTACCGAAAGGAATGTAAAATACGAAACGAAAGCCTTAAAAATTGAAGGTAGCAAGATAAAATCATGAAAAGTTGGTTTTATTGGTCTACATAATTTACGGGACGTTTTTCGTTTAGTGAGTTTTTCCACCGAGGTACATAATTTTACCGCTTTAACGTGAGTCCCGTTTCGAGACGGGTTTTGAGTTTTAAACCGCCTTTCTTAAACTTAGTAGGAAAGGAAACGAAAGTGAAGATAGAATTTCTTCCAGCATGACATATCTTGGTTTGACTATTCAAAGTCTATCTTTCATCTCCAAAACCAAATCTGATCTCCAAAGGAAACGAGCCGAGAGAGAGAGCGGGGGAGCTTGGAGAATTCTTCACCGCTAGCCACCGCTGCCTTTCCCTTCCACCTCCTTGTTCCCACCTTTCTTTCCACATCATTACCTTCTCTTCTTCCATTTTTTTTGTGTGGGTTGCCTACTGCTGGAAACCGAACCAGCAAGAAAGAATCGGGACGACGTCGGACTCGGGGAAAGAATTCAACCTTCACTCCGGCTTCCTTCTCTGCCTCGCTGCCCCGCCGCCGGCGAGCGGTAGTTCTTTCGATCAAAACCACTGCAAGGGTTGCCACCGGGCATCACCCCGCCACCCTCGGGCCCTTGGGTCGAGCCGCCATCGAGCCGAACAAGCTCGAAGTTCGAGTGAAGGTATTAACGCTCGAAATTAATTAGCGGGGTGGTTACGGAGCCACCGAAAAGACCTTTCGGTTCCGCTTTGCTAAGTAAATTTATGGTTTTTATAATCTTGACGTTGATACGGTTCCACAGGTTCAAACCGCTCGAGAAACGGACGTCTGGATTATTACTTATAGCGAAGACAAGTTTAGACATCGATTGTCAGGTAAAGGACTTCGGATAATTACTCAGGATTCGTTGTTAATCCGTTTGATCTGAGATTTTGTAATCTTGTAGAACTGCTACTAATGAACAATTTTTATTTAGAAAATTGTTTCAAAAGTGAAGCGGATAATTAGTTATAATTCCGCCAAGATGGCTCCTTGAAGCATGAAAACTAAGGATTTATATATATATATATATCGATATTCGGAAATCAAATCGTTTATCGATTAGGAAGTTGTAGAATTGGATTATACAACTAAGAATTGTATCCATGAGCTTGTGGTTGAAGAATCTGTTGTTATAATTGGCAGAAGGCAGATAAAGATTTCTGTTGGAATCGCTGAGAGCGTAAAGCACGCCTTATAAGGCAAGTGGACGGTTCGCTCTTGCATTAATATTATTAAATGAGGAATTGAATCCCATTTAATATTTGTGTTGGGAACAACTTGTATGCTTAATAAAATATGATAGGTTGTTATATTGTTAGAAATAATGACCATGTTGTTTATTCAGTTTGCGCTAGAACTGGATTTAGGTCCGTTATATGCGACCTTGTATGTTGTCTCATGCTGAGGCATTGTTGTGAAGTAAATTAGTTTCAGGGGTAGGAGCCGAGTCTCCGATGACCTCTTTATAACACAGTTTATGTTGGGAGGTTTAGCTCGTTACTATCATATCCCAACATTCGGGTCATGACTCATACCTCGCTCAACGCCAAAGGAGGTGTTCGTGCACTCTAGCTAAGTGCAAATTGGTACTAGGTGTTCGTCAATGATCATGGAATTCATCCCTCTCATCTTGACGTCTCCATGTACAGGTGGATTCTCTGCGGTTTTAGCCGCTTAAAAGTTACCAACTTGGTTGTGAAAAGTGTTGAAAGTAATACAAGATAAGTGCGTTAAGCACATTAATGTACCCGAATGGTTAGTCTATCCGACAACCATTCTTACTCCCGGTTATGAATGATTCTTAATCAAACTCTGATTAAGTCAATCTGATTAGTCGATGAAGGCTTTTAAAAATACTGTGTGATTAATATAAGTTCCCAACAATTGTTCATGTTTCATAATGGAACCGCAAGTTGTGGTGTCCTATCTTTTGATTATGCATGCCTCATTTCTTATCCTCTATGGGACTGCTAACTGTTGGATCATCGACCGGTTGTCATTCGGATTTCGATGCCAATATGTTTAGTCACTACCATAAGAACCAGTCATTTTCTCCACTTGCTTAGTCTTTCATTAGACTAATCCGACCACCTTATTCAATTGCATGGCCGGCTGGTGCCCACCGTCTGTATACGACGCATCAGCTACTAAAGAAGTTAATCCGCGAAGAGAAGGCTAGCCAAGGAGTTTAGAATGTAAAAAGGTTTTGAAAGTGGTCGCTTGAAGAAGAACAAGTCTGTTGTAAATATTTTACTTTTGCCCAAGTTGTGGTTAGGATTTTGTGTATGGAAGGAAGTCATACTATGGTTTGTAATAAAGTGTTGTAATACTTGTTGTGATTATAAGTTTTAAAGCCTTGGGTAACCTTGGATTAGGACTAATTAGGGTTACTGGCGGTAACACCTCAAGTACAATAGGGAGGGGGTGTTACAGTTAAGACTCTTTTCATATCAATTGATTCATATAATAAAAATGTATATTAGATCGAAAATGGCAACACATTTCATATAATCAACTATTAGCTTAGTACGGAGTATTTGGAAATAATTAACTCATGGGTGCTGTGTTGTTGTTCAATTCATATAAGCTCATAAAATATAGACAACAATATAAATTTATACAAATATAAAACTTTATCTTTGGGAAATATACAAATCTGATTAAATTAAAATTTCAATATATGTGTTTCTAGCAAATTTTAAACATTCAATAAATTAGTATAAAAATTTAATCTCATATTCAATAATAGTAAATTAGTAATACATATATAAGAATACATTAATTTTCAATATTACACTGCCTTCCCTACGAAACATAGTTTTCTAGGATACACTTATAAGTAGTAAGCTTGATAATCTTGACAATTCAATTGATTATAAATTTGTATTATTACTAAATAATAATAAAAATATATTTTATAACATAGAGAGAGTTATTTAGCCATCAATTCTCACAGAATAAATAAAAATATATAATTATAAAATTATAAATTAAGCATTTTAACTTTATAATAGATTAAGAAAACTTTACAATAAATTTAGAATTGAAATTGATAAATTAACCTATGTTCTTTATAAAAAATCAATACAAAGACATAATTAATAAAAATAATTTATAATCTTCTATATATATATATATTATAAAATAGAAAAATTAAAAGAAATCTAAATATCAAATTAAACTAATGGTTTTATTAGTCATTCAATCCATAAAATAGTCCTCTTCACTTGCAATGATAATGAGAACATCAATTTGCACCTTAAATAGGCTTTTGTCATTACATATTGTTGTAATATATTTACATATATTCAATTTTCTTTCATAATTGAGCATAAAATTTTATTTCTAAACGAAAGCAAAATACAAATTATCATTATCAAGTTTTATAAATTTTTTTTTTAAATTGTTGATAACAATAAAAGGGAAATTAATATCGAATATTCAATTTATAAGGTTTTTTTATAAATTCATTCCAAGTATACAATATACAAAAGCCAACCTATATCAATATAGTTTCAAAACAAACAGATAAATAATATAAATATTTTATAATATACTTACTATCATATTCTTTTGATTAAATTCACATTGAAAAAAACTTAAAATATAAAATCAAACTAATATTAATAGAAAAGTTGAAGTTACAAAGGAAAAAGATTGAAAGATTGAAAATAAAAATTTAATTTAATATGCCTTTGTAACAAAAATTTAACGTTAACCTATACACCTATACCCCCTCAAATTCCAACACTCTCCATTACTCTTAGTTATGGCCATTAATTTGGTGGTATAGTGCCCACATTCCTCTTTCAAAATTGAAGGCAAAGTTAATATTTAAAAAAATGAAATCAATTGGTCCGACCTTCTCAAAATTTAACCATTACCTTCTTCAATTGATTGGGTTTTTAAGATCTCCTTTAAATATCAAATATGAGTTTCACTTGCTCAAAAAATAATACGAGATTTATCGAGAGGCTCTTTGGGTTTAAAGATGATAATGGGTTAGGATTAAAAACGAAGGGTGTTGAACAAGGCGAGGATGAGCAAAAATAGAAATGATAAATTATTTGCATCAATTTTGTTGTGTCCAAAAAAAGGATCAGGTCATGTTCACAATATAATCTAAGAAAAAAATATTGAAGTAATCTATTTTTGGATTTTATTACTTTTTATTCATGTTTAATTATATGATGGCTACATATTATGATATTGTTTTATGCAAGCAAATGTGAAAGAAATGTTAAAATGCTAACTACCAAAATGCCTTTCTTTTATGCAAATTGCATCTTTTAATATTTTGGTTTCTATGTTCATGTTTGTGTTGTGGTTATATTTTATCCAATAGAAGAGTAGAAGACTGCAAAAAAAGTAATAACGATTATTTATAACAAGGTACAATATCAATGTATTTTTTATATTAGTTTTTTATGGATGCTTAAATCTATCACTAAATATATAATACAAAATGTATTGCACGATCATATGGCAAAGAATTTAGAATTTTATTTTTAACATAAATTAATTTTTACATTCAAACTTTTCTTCCTTCTAACTTAACATACTATGGTTAATATTATATTATCTTTATACTCAATTAATCAACTACACTTCAACGATCTATTTAATTTTATTAATTATTTTTTAATATTTGCAAGGCTCATATTAGGGACGATGACCCATGTTCTTATATTTTTACACATCCAACTAAAGTACAAAAAAATATACGAAAAGAATATACTAATAATACACGAAAAAAATATAACTTCACACAGATAATATAAAACATAATCAATGAGAACCCGTGCGATAGCACGGGCCATCCATCTAGTTATGTTATAAAACAAATTTTGTATAAATTAAAGAGATAACAAGTGGAATATATTTTTTTCTTGGATACCAAAAAAATTTGCAAAGTAAAAACCACACAAATCACACAGCTCACATACTTGATGAGTCGGTTCCCGGTTCCCACTTCCCACTAAAAATGAGCACGTAAGCAGCGAAGGCAAGGCCGGGCAGCAAATCGACTCATCAGTCATCAGTCGGTTCCTGGTACGAGAAATGCTCTGCCTAAATCGCTTTCGCATCCTCTATTCCTGCCACGTACGTCTCTCTATTTCTCTGTCTCACTTCATCGATTTCACAATCGTCGTCTAAACAAGTGTATTCCACTTGTATACAGGTGCAATCGAAGCCACTGATAAGGCTTAGAGGTCTCTTCTGCTCCGCTAATGGACGGTATTTCTCTATCCGTTGTCCAATTGTTGATTTTTTTTTGTTTATCAAACCCTAATTTTGTCTATGCGTAAACGGTAAATCTCAATCTAGTTATGCATGCCCCAATTTTTTCTATATAAATCCTCCAAATTACTTCTCGCTTCACTTATCCGCCTTTAAGAAAATTCCTTTCGACGATAGAACTTTCTGATTTCAATTCAGATTTTTCTGATAGGGGCAACCTGATTCGTGTTCTTCCTCCAAACGTGGTTTTGAGAGAGAATAGTTATATGCTATGTGCTTGTAATGTTAGTTTCATTTCATTATAAGTCTATTCTTGTCTATCAAGCCGCTACTATTTGACATGTCTAGTACTTAAGCTAAATTTGTTGTTTGCCTAATGATCCTGTGCCTGTATTTTACTACTTTATAGATTGAACTTGACTGAATTTGCTGTGAAATATAACCGTGGACTGAAAATGATTGCCTAATGCCTTCATTGAATTATTTCTTGATTCTCCATTGCTTGTCATGCTTCTCTGTTTCTCATCTATGTACATGATTTTGATGTGGGTTAGAAAGTTAAAAAGAATTTTGTAAACCAGTAAAAGGTATTGGATACTTAGTTTATGTAAAACCTTGAGTTTACAGAAATGAGATTGTACTTGTATTCCCCTACAGCTCAAGTGCCTGGGTTTCTGAGAAATTCCAAAACCATGTGGAATTGTCAAAATATAGAAATGCATTTAGAACCTTCTGTACTTCTTCAGGTGCGTACTTCCTTTGAAGTGTTTTCAAAATAAATTGAGATATTTGCAAGTTTTTCAAATCAGAAATTTGGATGTCTCAATGGGTCTCCTATAACGGTCCAAAGTTATTTGGAATGAATTTGTCACTCTGTGCTGTGATTATAAATAGTAATTGATATTGGCATCAACTCTTCTAGTTGCGCCTCTAACCTTACTACGCTACCCAACCAGCTGATAAAAGTGATAATTCAGCTACTAAAAATGAAAGAAATTCTAATGCTTCTCATATGAGGAATTAGAACAGGAGGTGAAGTATAAATGTTAGAATCCCAAACACAAACTAGAAAGATTTGAAGAGCTTGATACTTGCTTCTGGTATCTTGAAGCCTAACTTTGATGACAATACTCGGAATGCTAAAATCTATAATTCTATTGACCTACCCCCTTCTCATCTGTCTAGTTCAAAATTTGAAGGAAGAAACTAAATTGAAGAAGGTTCTCTGTGATTTACAAACATATGCAATAGTGCTACTCTTTAATTCATTGCATAATTCCTTTTCGATGAAAAATTCAAATTCCAAAAAAAACTGGATTATCTTATGAAAATCTGTTCCCTTGGTTAGATCTGGCGTCAAAGAAATGTGTTCCATGCAATGCAAAGGATTTGCGACCTATGAATGAAGAAGTGGCCAACGATTTTACAAGCAAGGTCAGTTTATTGTTTGTACTATCCATTTTGTTCATGTTTATTTCTTTTCTCTTCCTGTGTGTGCCCGTCCTTTTGTCTGTCTGCAGATAAGTGCTTTGTGTACATCTGTCTCATAGGTTCTTGTGTTAGGATTGTGTTTGTTTGTGCTTACATATATATGTATAAACCAATGACAAGTACTTGAAAATAGAAATGAAATTGTATGATTACATGTTTTGCCTGTGATTGCTCTGTTTATTTAAGAATGAAGACATTAGCCTTACTAAATTTATGTGTGAGTGGCAGTGACATAATTTTTTTTAATTTTCTTGTCCGGTTTGTGTCCACCCTTTAGGTTCCTGGATGGGATTTGGTGAATGAAGAGGGTAAATTAAAACTAAGCCAAACATGGAAAGTCAAGAGTTTTACCAAAGGCCTTGAACTGTTTCAGGCTGTAGCTGACATTGCAGAAACAGAAGGTTTGTCTCTATTATTTCTTGTCTTTCTATGTTTGTGAAAACCAAATCAGTTAGATTTTTACTCATCAAGCTGAAAACTCTCTTTCTATGACTTCTAATCATTGCTGCTATTTAATACCGGGCTTCTTTTAAACTCTGCTTGCAACAGGTCATCATCCTGATCTTCATCTAGCTGGTTGGAATAATGTGACGATTGAGATATGGACACATGCAGTAGGTGAGTGTTGCATTTCATGAAACGCTTGATTTACTTGTTAGTGATGGAGAGTTCTTTCTCCCTCCAGTTATTGGCTACTGTTTGCTGAAGTTATAAATATATATTGTTGGAGAAACTTATACTCAGGATCATATTTTTCTTTCATCCTCAAATCTACACAAAAATGGATAGTTTTTTGAGGGCTTTGTGGTACTTTTTTAGACTTTTTGAGTGCGAAGCATGTACAATCATTTTGGTCATCGTTTCTTATAAATAAAAAAGTCAAGCAACCCCTGTAGGAAATAAAGGCAATAAATTTGGACAAAATATAGTAAATAAAGGCCTTTTGGGGAGATGCAATGGTTATTTTACTTGAAATCCTCTATATAGATCATATCTTGAGTTTTAGCAACAAATTGAGAGGTCCCCAATTGTTTGTTTGACATGAAAGCCTTTATTGCTGATTCATATCATTTGCTTATTTTTCTAAAATGTTCTTCACTCCCTCCTATGATGAATTGATGATGCATAAATGAACTTATGATATGATATGCATTATTGTCTGTAGGTGGGCTAACTGAAAATGACTTCATACTTGCCGCAAAGATCAGTGGGCTTGATATTGCTCACCTTCTGAGGCGCAAAGCAGCAAAGTGAAACATTCCTAAGGTGGTTGTATGTTTGCATCTTAAGAAGGGTATCTTGACATAATAGGGGTGGACTTTTTAAGTATGAAAATACTCTGCCTCTTAGGGTCATATATATCTTTGTTGGCCTTATGGCTTGGATAAATTCCATCTTGGTTTGTTTGCAGGCTGGTGTTTTTGATTTTAAAGGTTGCTATCAGATTTTATACTTGTACTACATAGAAAGAGGACAACATTTATAATGAAAGCTCTTCCTACCACAAAACAAAATTGAATATATTCATGGGGCAACCTTACTCTTGCTGCTTGCCTCAAATCAAAACTACATCCGACATGTGCACTATGTTTTCCTTTCGACCCATTTGGCCTTTTGCATACAATGATCAATGAATAACTATGTTCACTTCTCTTCCTATGCTTCTTCTTCTACGTGCCCTTCCATAGATCGATCATTCACTATCAAATTTATCACACTGTCAGAACTCAGAAGCCACGCCATGCCATGGTAAGTGAACACCAATCTTTCAAACACCAGAAGATTGACCTCAATGATAATCTCCAAATCCCCTCTCAGTGAAATACCAAACTATCCGTCAGCAAGTGAAAGAAACGTGAATGACCTGAAAGGCTGAAACAATTACAACCACCATGATCACACAACACCACCACCTTCATCTCAACTTTGGTTTCTGGAGTAGAGCCGTCAAGTAAACCTCTCCATTCTTTGCCCCGCCGGAATCCGTCTTATTCCCAGTTGCCCACTTGACAATCTTGTACCCCAATTTCCCAATCAATGGCTTGTAAACCTTGTCCAAATCCACTCCTTTACTAAAGAAATGGTCCAGCCACAAGAATCCCCCACTCTTTAAAGACCTGTCCACATCAAACAGCAGAAACTCCATCGCCGGCAACGGGATCCACCTGTTCACGGCGCGCCCGCACCGGACCAGGTCGATGGTGCCGTCGAACACCGGCAGCCGCTGCTGGAGTGGCGCGTGGAGCGGCACCACCCCTCTCAGCGCCGCCGCCTCGCTGTACGGCGCGCCGAGGTCCATCGTCGTCGTCAAGATCGTCACATTTCGCTCCTTCATCCGCGCCGCGAACGTCCCCGTGCCCCCGCCGATGTCGATCCCGAGCCGGATCGGCGAATTGGCCGTCTTCGAGGCGGTAATCAGCTGAGAAACGGTGAGATCGAGCTCCGATTTGTACGACATGAACCTCTTCGACTCCACGGCCATGTCGAATCCGAGATTAGGGTTTAGGCATTTGAAGCTCTTGCAGGAGGAGGAGGATGAAGAAGGGGATCTCCAATTGACGTTGGGATCGGGGAGGGAAGACGGGAAGGGATCGGAGGAGAGGGAGAGTGAGGGATCGGGAGGCGTGGCGGAGAAGCACCGGCGGCGAGGGAGAGGGTGACAGCCGCGGAGGATTAGGGATTCGGCGAGGAAGTAATCCGGCGGGCAGAGGGAGAACGGGGAGTAGGTCATGTACTGGTGGAGGAGGTCGGGGTAGTCGTGGCAGGAGGACGCGATCGGAGCGAGGTGGGAGTAGAGGAGGAGATCCGGCGGAGCGACGGCGACGGCGGCGGCCACCTCCGCCGATCTCTTGGAAGTGGGAGGCGGATTCTGTTGCTGCTGGAGGCGGTTGAGGTGGTTGATGGTGGCGCGGATGGTCTGCAGCTGGCGGACGAGGTGCTCCGGGACCGGCGCCTGATGGTCGCCGGCGACGGCGGTGGTGGGGGATTGGGATTGGAGAGTGGAGGTGAGGTGGTAGAGAGAGAGGATGTTGGCGGCTACCATGGCGACGAGGAGCATCAGATTGAGGCCCATTGTGAATCTCATTGCCATTTTTACTCAGCTCTGATTAAGTGTGCAGGACACTCGAAATCTCTGTGGTTTTCTGGTTAGATGGCAGAAGAAATTTAAGTGCACATAAAAGACATTATTATCTTGCAGAATGGAACACTGAACTGGTGTGCAAATTGATAGATCTAGGACAGTGGTACTACTGGTGGTATACTGGTATAGTGTGAATTATTATTGCAAATAATTGTTCTGAGACAATCGTTGTCGGTCACAGATTTGGATTTTCTTTAATGTAATTGGATTGGCCTGGTGGTGTCCCACTGTCCAGTCAGCGTCATGTGAAGGAAAAAATTTGAGTCTTTACTGTATACTTTAGTTTTCCAGCTTTGCTGCTGAGTGCTGAGTGCTGACTGCTGAACGTATAAATGTAATGTAATGTAACGTATGATGATGCCTTTCTACTACTATTCTCTCTTCCTGGATGTAAGATTTGGGGATCTTGCTGCTTGTGAATTACTTGATGTGGGTACATGGTAGATGCTTATGGCGGTTTCAGGTTTGGATGAACCCACATGGATCACTGGATCAGGATGGGCTGAGATTTGTTTATTTTATGTTTGATTGAGAAATTTTGGATTTGGAATGAGTGACTTGAGTTTTGTTGCGATTCTGGATATTGGAAGTATGAAGTCACTGATGAAAACGAAATGCCACCGCAACTTGCAATTGGTTCCACACTTCAACCGGTTGTACTTTTACTCTTCTGTTTAGGCACATGCAACATTTTTCATCCCTTTTATGAACCATAGTAAGTTAGTAACTTGACATTTAATTTGGATGAAGAATAAGAGAAATTGGAAGAAAAAACTAGAATACTCATTGATTGACTTTGGGTAGGATTAGTAAAATCTATCTATTACTAATAACTAAAGCCGAAACAATTTCTATCAGAACCTTGCTCCACATCACCCTTTTATTAAAAAAATAATTTTAAATAGTTAATTATGCATTGGGGCGCATCCTCATGCTCATTGGCTTTTTTTAATCTTTTCCTATTAATTATCGTTTTAACTTTTTATTGAAAAGATTTTTAAAGAATTGAATTTGATTAATTTATTTAAGAATTTAAATTATTTTTAGCTTTTTATTTAGTTTTTTATATTTACTTCATTAATATCGTATTTATAATATATCTAAAAATTGATGAGTCGTAGTTGTGCATGGTACGACGGGTACAACTAGTTATGTTTCTATATTTAAAAACTAACTTCACAAAAAGAATAAAAACACAACTCTTTTATTTCTTAAATCATAAATATAATTATAGCATTAAATGCTAAAAATAAAATTTTTCTTAATTAATATTTATTGTCAAAAAAACTAACTTAACTACTTTTTATTTCTTAAATTATAATTATAATTATGGCATTAAATGCTCTAGATTACTGACAGTAACAATTTAAAGCTATATGCTGTTTTAAATAGACCCTAGTACCAAACTCATCGTGGTCTTTCTCTTCATAAACCTAATTCTCAAACCTACATCCCTAGTTTCTAACAAAAAAAAAAATCAAACCACGCTAGTAATGGCCAGAGCAGCAAACTCGGATTCGGTAAGAATCTCAAAATTTGGCAGTACAAAGAGGGAATTGGCCCAAAAATTGGATAGAGGTCAGGACGTTGTTGGGCGTCGACGGCTGACTCAAGTGCCCCCGAACTGCGCGAAACGGTCGCCTATTACACGACTCACTAACTCTGCCTGGGGTGAGGGTACCTATTATTCGTCAGCGGTCCGCCGCACCCCCCTCTTCGGAAAAAAAAACTTCGAGTCCTTTCTTTAGAGAGGTTGGATGGACCACTAAATTTTACTACTCCACCCACGTGGGCCACACCTTCGACTACAACGTCAATCAAAGAGCACCAGAGCATTACGAGACACCGCAACTGTGCACGCTGGTGTCAGCCACTGTAGACGACGAACTCGTCTTCAACTTCCCCTTTTTCTGCTACCGCCTCTACAAGGACAACGACAATATTAATATTGACTCGTATCTCTCCGACTATGAAGTTTTGTTCGCCACCACGATTTCCTCCCACTTCGCCCACATTCCGCGTTGCTAATCTAACTTGATATCAAGCAACTTCAAATCAATCCTCGATTTCGTCCTCAAGCGCTCCCTTTTCATCGATCAAGTATGCCCCACCACCTTCCATTGAGTTGAGATCTACATCGAGGAGAACAAGGTCGTTGAGGAGTCGTTTGATCTGGAGGTTACGGGGCTTAAGATGAAGCCCGCATCCGTTGTCGTGTTGAGGGACCTGCGAAGGTTAAAGTACATTCATGAAGATAAGGAGGGTGATCGGTATGAGAATGGGTGGAGCGCGTTGGATCACCAATGCACGATTTGCTTTGACGAGATTCTGACACGGAATAGCTCCTTTACAATGGGATGTTCTCACTTATAGGCATGACAATGGGTCGGGTGTGGGTGGACTACTTCCACCATCCGATCCGAATCTAATACCCCCTAACCCGACCCGAGAAAAAAACCCGACGAGTGTCACCTGAACCACCCAAAATCCGTCGGATTCCTTGATTGTTTTTTCAGGTAATAAAAATAGTACTTTAAATTTTAGAATCTCGTTCAAAATTTTACTTAAAGTTGTAAAATTGAACGGTTAAATAAATTCGAAAATGCAACTCCATTTCCTTTTGGGCTTCTATTCCAATTACCGATATTAGGAAATAATGAGATTGCATATGGTGTGTTTGAACTTATTTATAGCCTTCATTATGTAGGCTTATTCACATGATTTTCGATGTGGGATAGAAATTCATACATTTCTTGTATGTCATGTGGTTGTGTCGGGTCGGGTCAGATCGGGTGAAGTGACCACCCGCACATGTACCCGAACTTCCACCCGCACATGTACCCAAACTTCCACCCGATCACCCGTCACCCGGTTTCACCCAGTATTTTTCAGTTTTCACCTATTTTTTTGGGTCGGTTTTGTCGGGTACTCGTCGGGTGTGGTTGAAATTGCCATGCCTACTGACTTCTTTCACGAGAATTGCCTCCTTGAGTGGCTCGATACTAGCCATGTTTGCCCGCTTTGCTGCAACAACTTCCACTCTATACTCCATCCTCTTCATGGGCTTTCTATTTTTTAACTTTGGTTGACGATTGTTTTCATTGTGTTTGGGTTTATCTTATGAAAAACAAAAGTGTGGTTTCCACAATTATTCCAAATTTTGTCTGATGGCTTCTACTCAATTCAACAAAATTGTGATTTGCTTTCATAGTGACAACGAGACTGAATTTACATACTTATGTCCCTATTTTTTCTCTAAGAGTATTCAATTTGAAACTTCTAAAGTTGGGGCTCCACAATAAAATAGTCTGATTGAGCGTAAGCATCGACATATTTTAATGTTGCATGGACTCTTCACTTTCAGACTAATCTACCTCTTAAATTTTGAAGTGAATGTATTATTACCGCAACCTATCTGTCATAAAGTGAACTCTAACTCCAATTCTTCACAATAAAACGCCCTATTAAATTCTATATAACTCGCCTCCTTCTATGTCACACCTGCGCACTTTCAAGTGTCTTTGCTATGCTGCGCAAATGCAAAAAAAACGCGATAAATTTCTCGGGGGCATTGATGTGTCTCTATGGGATATCCTATGGGTAGGGCTGTCAATGGGTCGGGTTATGGGTGGGTGAAGCACTTCCACCACCCGACCCGCAAGTTAAAATGCTCCACCCGACCCACCCGTCACTCGTGAAATGTTATACCCGTCACCTAAACCACCCGTCACCCGCTGGTTATATGGGTGACCCGTTCACCCATATAATCGTTGTATTTTATGTCTATAAATAAATTGTCATACATAAACTAAAACAAATATTCATAATCCATGCATAAACAAATACAAATCCCATAAGCAATAAATATCAAAAAGGAGTCAAAGATGGGTTATAAATGGGATTATTTATCAAATGCCCGAAATGAGTTATATGGGTGACTTTAAAGGTCCCTACATATTAGAAATTATGGGCTAAAACGGGTTATATGGGTGGTTTGGGTGAAATGGGTGATGGGTCGGTTGATGGGTCGGATTATTGGGTGGGTTATTGGGTGATAAACTCTCACCCTCCCGACCCATAACCCGTTTCGCTCGTCACACGAACCGCCCGTCATCCGCTTTGATTGGGTTTCACCCGTTTATTTTGGGTGGATTAAACGGGTGAGTCGGTCACCCGTGGGTAATTGACAGCCCTACCTATGGGTAAAAAAGGTTGGTGGGTTAATAAATTAGCGTTAAAAACTATTTTAATAAGTTATACTCCCTCCGTTTAGTTTTACTTGTCCTTCTAGACTTAATTTCTTGTATAGTTCTATTTGTCCTTGTAGGTATTTTATCCAAAATTTCTCAATATTACCCTTTATATTACCCAATCAAAAGCAAAACACATTTAATAGATTTATCATTCACCTTTTTCCAATATGAATTTAATAGGAGTAATTTGGTAAGATTAGAACATGTCTTAATATATGTGCATTAGGTTATATCCTATCGTAATTATCTTTAAGTTATAGTAGTATATTGTTTTCATTTTTTCTCTATGTTATCTTCTATACTAATTTTTATATTAATATTCTTCATATTTAAAAATATTATTATATTGAAACAAAAGATAAAATTATAATACATAACCTTAATAAATATTTTATAAAAATTAATTATTTTATGCATATAAATATCTTAAGAAAAAAATATTTCAAAAAATTCAATTCAAGTGAAATTAACATTTTAATAATCTATCTATTACTAATAACTAAAGCCGAAGCAATTTTTGCTACCACGTTGCCCACATCACCCCTTTATTAAAATAATAATTTTAAATAGTTAAATATGCAAAAAAAGTTATCTCCAAGTAAACATAAAGATAATATTATTATTTGTAAAAAGTTATCCCCAAATAAACATAAAGATAAAATAATATTAGTAAATTTGACCAATATAGATAAAAAGGACATTATATTTATTATATTTGTAAAAGATAAATTTTAAAAAAAAGATAAGAAAAAATATGTCACGTGACCACATATATATCTTAGAAATAAAAATAGTTATATCTATCTATAACTATATATTAAATTTGTAACTTTTCTAGCCACTACATCAATTTTGGCCCCACCTTATATTTAAAAAAATATTTATATTATTTTTTTCCAATTAAATTCCATTCTATTTAATTATGTGGAAAAAAATTAATTCGAATTTTAATTAAAAATAATGAAAATCATTTTTATCTTTATCTTTTTTATCTATTTATAAAAAATATTTGCCATAAATCAAATTTTCATAAAAAAAGTAAAATTTTTAAATATCTATATAATTAATTGCCTAAATTAAATTTTATAAAAAATATATTATCTTTTCCTTAATTTCCTTTTTGGATTTTTATGTAAATATAGAAGATTTTTTATCTTTAAAAAAATCTATATTTTTTTAATCTTTTCTTATTACTTATCTTTTTAACTTTTTATTGAAAAGATTTTTAAAGAATTGAATTTGATTAATTTATTTAAGAATTTAATTTTTTTGGATTTAATTTATTTATTTATATTTACTTTATTAATATCATATTTGTAATATATCGAAAAATTGTTGAGTCGTAGTCGCGTATGGCACGAGGGGTACAACTAGTTTTAAATACTAAACTATAAGAAAATGAATATATTTAGTCTTTCTATATCTTTTTTTTAATTTATTTTTAATTGATACACGACGGTTCATAGATGAATTTTCTCGTGTTAATGATGGCCCGATCTTGCACTCGTGAACTTTTTTTTGTTTGAATGACGGAGTTGAATTTCCTTAGGTGAGGATTTGACGAAGGAACCTCGAATTTGATGAAGATATATGCATGAACGAGAGAAAGCACAACTAGGGTCAAACATTTCTAGTTGTCTATGAACATTCAATGAAGTTTCGAAATTTTGATTGAAAAGAGAACCATCAAGAATGATGAAAGTTTTTGGATTGAAAAGAGCAACACCTTAATCAAGGTGCTTTCTAAAACCCAATCTACCTAAAACCTAATGTTAGCAATAGATTATATAAGAAAATAACCTAAGGAAACTAGGCTAGATTAGTTCACCCGACAAATGCACACGACCATAAGGAAAACCTAAGAACAAGCACACGATCGTGTGGGTAGGGCGCCAGACCCAAAGGCAAAATTGAGCCAATGCACGACCACACGCTTAAGGCGCACAACCTAAGCCTATAACTGAGCCAAATCACACGACCTCCGACTAGATTTTGTTTTTGACCCTTTCTTATACAAACTCTTATAAAAATAGCAAACTAATATACATGCAACAACTCTTGCATGTAGGTATGATTTAACACACGTGAACATTCTTTCTTCAACTTATATTTAAAATCTCTTGATCTTTGATATAGAAGTCTTTGTTCTCTATTCAACTTCATTTCATCCTTGGCCTTCTTTCTTCTTGATAAGTATCACATATTATACTATAAAATAATACGTTGCTTAAATTGGCCATAATTTCAAAGATGTAATTGATTATATTATACGTTAACGTTATCTAATACTATTATTTTATGGGATTTTAGGCCTATTTAAATTACATTTTATAATATATTATCTTACATTATAATACAAAATTTAATATAAAGATAATATATTATGAGATACGATTCAAACAATTGAACACCTGTCGCCTCCTCCCCCTCTAAACTTTTCCAAAATTTCATCAAGGTTTCTCTGAAAAATAAACTACATAAAAACAAAAACATAAATCGTCCGATTCCCAGCTCCAAATCTCCAATCCGGCAATCATCGAACTCTCTATATCCCCTTCCAATCAAACCCGCTCCAAATACCAGAACTCTTCCGCCCGAAACCCGCTGTCCCTAACTCCGCAACCATGGAGAAGGAACCGCTGTTGCCTTTACTGAACCCTAGAACACCACCTCAACCACCGCCTCCTCCTCCCTTACTCCTCTCTGCTCTCCCGGAGGACGAAGAGGTCTCCCATGGCTTCACCCCGTCTTCTCTCAAAGAACGCCTAATCTTTGGCCCCTCTCTCTCCGCCGATGAACAGCCTTCCCCTTCAATACTCGAAGCCCTAGCGTCCTTCGCTTCTCCTCGCGCCTCATCGGATTCCAATTTCTCCTCCTCAAACTCCTTTGACGCGCAAAGCCTGCATCAAGCGCAAAATTTCTCGCCGGCGGTGGCGCCGGATCCGGTCCGCTTGACGACCAGGCTAAGTCTTCACCGGTCCAAGACCGCCCCTGCCATGGCGGTGATTAACGATTTGCAGTATCCTAAGATCACCACGAGTACCAGACCTAATGAACTCACATCTCAAGCGATTGTGAAACAGGCTGTTTTGCTATTGATTTTGTATCTTGCTTTAGGTGTAGTGATTTACTGGTTTAATCGGCACCAATTTGCCGCATCCGAGACTCATCCGGTTGTGGATGCGCTGTATTTTTGTATTGTGACCATGTGTACGATTGGGTATGGGGATATCACGCCTAGTACAACTGCCACAAAGCTTTTTTCAATCTTGTTTGTGCTGGTAGGGTTTGGGTTTATTGACATCTTGCTTAGTGGGATGGTTTGCTATGTGCTGGATCTGCAAGAAAGTTACCTTCTTAAGACGGTCAAAGCTGGGAAGGATGTTAGGTCTGTGATTGTAGATGTGAAGAAGGGAAGAATGAGAATCAGGATGAAGGTTGCATTGGCTTTGGGGGTTGTGATTCTTTGCATTGGAGTTGGGGTTTGTTTTATGCATTTTGTTGAGCAACTTGGGTGGATGGATTCCTTTTATCTATCTGTTATGTCAGTCACCACGGTGGGATATGGTGATCAGGCGTTCAAGACGCTGCAAGGGCGTCTGTTCGCCTCAATTTGGTTGCTTGTTTCAACGCTTGCTGTTGCCAGGGCGTTTCTTTTCTTGGCTGAGGCTAGGGTTGATAAGAGGCACAGGAGAGTGGCCAAATGGGTTCTTGGTCAGGAGATGACTGTGGCTCAGTTTCTGGCTGCTGACATTGACAATAATGGCTTTGTGAGGTATGCACATGGTGTTTGAAGCTCATTTGTTTCTATGAATTGCTACATTCTTTGAAGTTTTCCTTTTGTCGTGATGATGATTTCATAGATAGTTATATGCTGCCAAATTTATAGTTTACTCTGTTTTGCTCAGGGGTATTGGGACCTACCTTGCCTAGAGTTTGACAAATCTGCTTGAAGCTCATTTGATTCTATGAATTGCTACATTCTCTTAAGTTTTCCTTTTGTTTTGAATGATGATTTCATAGATAGCTATATCATTATGTGCTGCCAAACTTATTATAGTTTAGTCTGTTTTGCTCAGGGGTCTTGGGGCCTAATTGCCTAGAATGTGGCAAATCTCCTTGAAAATTGTTGATCCTCAATTGGGTAGTTATTGTTTCAGTTTCGAAGTTTCAAAGTTGGAAATTCCTTTCTACATTATATGCTTATTTATACATACTACGAACAAGTATGCAACATATTTGGTCATTTTCTTTTTGCACTTATCAAATTGATCAAATAGGCTTTGGTGATATGTTGCAAGTTAAAGTGAAGTATTTCTAGAGGCTTGTATATTCAGCAATAAGGATTATGTTTGGTTTATGATGCTCTCAAAGGCATGCTGCCTGATGTTTCTAACTTCTATGATCTGTAATTATAGTCCTAGACAAGATTCAGTTATGTTGTACCTGTACTGTAATCCTTATCTCCCCCTCTATACTACTACCTTTTTCTTGCATTCAGTCAATTATCTGCTTGTTTTCATGGCAACTTATATGGATCTATAAAGTGAACAACTGTGGTTATATCGTATATGACTAATATGAGTGGGGTGACTAGATTCCACAAATTGGCTGTGACCTGTTTAATAGTAAATAAACCATTTTCAAATTACTACTGCAGCTTCTTGTTACACTATGCAATCTCAGATGCAAGTGCCACATCCTATATAGAGTTCAAATTCTAATATGGGGTGATTTACGATGGTAGACCCTTGTTTAGGAATCTGAGGCATGAGAAATTATCCCTATTATGTGTGAGAACATAATTGGTTAATGTACAATTATTCATGCTAGTTGTTTGCTGGTTAGTTCATCTTGGCTTGATTTTAACTTGATTGCATGGTTATTCTGAAGCTCTTGCTCAGTCGGCCAAGCTCTCAGCTTGTACTAGATTGGAGTCTCATGCTTTTGGAAGTTTTGAAATTCAATTTGGTCCAATGCTATCATCTTCCTTGTGCGTGCTTCAAAATGAACATTGGCTTCAAGCTCTTGCATAGTCTTTGCTTGTACTAGATTGTTGTTGATTTGATTCCTCCTGCATTGCTGAATGCTTATGTACCTTAGGAAAGGATTATACATTCAGAAGATAATGCTGAGAACTAACTGTTTTTTCTCTCTCTCTCATTGATGATTCAGCAAGTCAGAATATGTCATATACAAACTCAAGGAGATGGGGAAGGTATCAGAGAAAGATGTGCTCCAAATCTGCAGGAAGTTTGATCAGCTCGATCCTGGGAACTGTGGAAAGATTACTCTGGCTGATCTAATGCACAGTCATAACACTGGCAATTCATTATGAGTCAGAAAGAATTGAATTTTGGATGAGGTTTATAATCCAGATGACAAGCACCTAAGGAAAACTGTGCTTGCTCCAATTCTGTACATACAAACAATATGGACTTAGAAGTTAGAACTGCTCTTCTGCCACATTGAAACCATTCTCATCTTTGAACATTAGCTGGTTCGTCTTGTGTTAAAGAGGACGAATACCAGCTAAAACAGGTGCAAGGTGAAAGAGCTCCTAGTTGGTATTAGTATGATGATTTTTTAAATTAGATCAAAGGAAGCTAAATTCTGTATCAAAGTGAAAAAAGAGATATTCAAACGATTTCTTCTCATTTCTGATGGAATGAATCAATAAAGGCTTTGGCATTCTCAAAGTTATATACACTTTGACTGTATCAAATGAAAAAGGGAAGTTCAAAGTTTGTTGAAATGGGCCTTGCACAAAGTGAATTATCAAAGTGTATATCAAATGAAAAAGCATAGTTTTGTTTGAACTCTAGCGAAAATTTATTTCAAGTTGGAGGAAATATGATACTAATAAAATACAATTTTGTTGACTGTTGTATGAACAAATTCATTGCCCTTGCTCTCTAACAGCTCTAGAACGGATTGATCGAAGATTATACGAGGCAATCATGAAGATCCAAAACAACACAATTGGAATAGTTCCCCACAATACAAGTGTTAAAAGCAGACTTAACAAAATAATGGTTTTAAAAATTGATTATGGCTTAGAGAGGGATTTGACATTGTCGAAACAAAACTTTTTTACCAGTTCACAGACGGAAAAACTATTAATGTAGAGGAATTTACCCGCCACCAGTTGGAAAATTGACCAAGGACCAAAATACCCGAGGAGGCGAGGAGGAAGCCACGCCTCAACCAACTGTTGTCACAGACCATGCGACACAGGCCAAGACAATCAAGACGATTGTCCAAAGGCTCCAAAGCATCGCAGGATTTCATCAAAATTAATTTCGACGGTTCTAGAAGCGATAATGGAGATGCAACAACGAGTTTTATAATACATAACCACCTCAGAGAGGTAATTTGGATGGATATCATTTCTTGTCAACAATGTACTCCAATGCATTCCGAAGTTGTAGGAATGTATAATGTTGTATACGCGGCAAAGAGAGACACTTTAAGAAAATTGAACTAAAAGGTGACAACATCCAAGTAATGTCGTGACTGATTTTGGTACTCGTTTACATCACACGTTAAAAAACAACCAAATTCAGCATAATTTAAAACTTCAAGTTCTCATCCGAAAAGATATTATAGGTTAAACCCGGTTTAACCTAACTTCTACCTACTCAAAAAAATAGGTTAATGACTTGATTTCATTTTTTGTTTTTCAGAAAAATAATCCTATACATTCAACATAAAAATTGTCAAAATTACAAGGCGCCGTACAGAATTTCTGGAAATGAAATTACGGCACTCACATCTCAATGAATACAAGTCAACTTACTTTAGTTTCCAATTTTTAACCACAATTGTTTTTTTTACCGATACCATACCAGGGTTGGCATTGGCTAAGCATAGTTTTGTTTTTAACTCTTAACTTGAAACATACAAGCTGTTCTTACAATTAGAAGAAGAAGAGTATTACACTTGTATGATGTATGATTGAGGTATTGTGCTGACTAGCCAAATTAAGTTGGAAATTTGTCGCTTTCGTGTTAGCTTAACAACTTTCTTTGCAAAAGTTTGACCGGTGTTCGTAGTTTTAGCCATTTTAAATTTTAGGTGTCAACGTCCGACTTTGTTTGTTTGTGCGTGGGAGGAATCCTAAATCACGGCGCATAATATGGAATTACAAAAAATAAACATTGGGTTTACAATCGATTGATTGAAATTGATTATACTTTGACTCAGTCTTCTTTACATAATTTAAGTAGGTTTTGATTCTAATAATGTATTGGTTTCAACTCAAATCCGGTTGACCTATATTGATCTTCTTCCAATCAATTTGGTCTCTCGTCTTAGATGGATTTCAAAGTTGAAATTCTGATCTAATCTTTGGTTAGTTTTTGAGGAAGTAAATTAATAGTAAGACAGATTCTATAAAACGCTAGTTAGACCCGTCATTTTGTACGCCCACAACGGAGGCGTAAGAGTAGAAGTTGATGGTCGCGGAGATGAGGATGTTGAGATGGATGTGTGGGCACACAAAATTGGACAAAATCAAAACTGAAACGCTCAAAAACAAGGTGAGAGTGGCCAATATAGAGGATAAGCTCCGAAAATCGAGACTGCGCTGGTTCGAACACATCCAGAGGCGGCCTCCTGAGGCACTAGTTCGATGGAACGAACGCTTGGCCTTAAGTGAGTTCGAAGGGACATGGGCAGACCGAAGAAGTGCTGGAAGGACGTCATAAAGCAGGATCTCACCCTCCTAGCGGTTACACCAGATCACCCTAACCGCCCCCTTCCCTTCTCGCCCCATTTCTCTTCTCCTTTGTTTTTCTCGCATACTTTCTAGTCTTTTACATCCGTGCTTGTCCCCCTTTGACCTTTCCCTTTTTTCGCTGCTTTGAGCCCGTCTTACACACCCTCCCTACTTTCACGCGGGGACAAAGGTACGTACATCTCGACCCCCAAATTCGGTTGCAAAACGGGATCCAACTGAGTAGATGTTGTTGTGTTATTATTGATTTTTTTTTTATAATGTATTTTAAGAGCACACAATAAGACTACTTAATTTAAAAACTAAACCCTACAAAGAAAATGATGAACCTTATAATAAATCATAAACGTTTCCAAATTACTAAATCTAACCAAATATTTCCCAATAAAGCTTATTTTAATATGCCCTAAGAACACATTATAGCTAGAAAATCGATTTACTAATCTTACACAAGAAATAAAACCCTAGATCGAACTTGGGCGCCTTTGATAGACAATTTACCAAAGATCGAGTCAATTCGAGAAGATCAATTGTCCATTAGCATTAATTAATTGTGGTAAGAATTTCTGGTACCACGTATTATTAATATCTTTCTCAAAGGTCATTTGATTCTCGTTTATGAAATTATATTTTCATAAGTATTTTTTTCCCACAATCTCAACCAAGCCACTTTTGTATAGTTTAACTATTGTTGTTATGTTAAATGCTTTGTTTAAACAAAAGTAAGGGTTTTGTTGGATATTTAATTGAATCCATAAATAGTCAAACCTTACCCAATTATCTAAACTGATCCTTTGTTAGCATAATTCTTATGCATGTATGTGGGAAATTAAGTGTGATTATCAGCAACTTAATTCTGATGAGGCAGGAAGAGGTCACATCTGGGGTCTGGTTCCGATCCTTCTACATTGAGTTGGGCTTGCTGTCTATTCGCTTAATTTTAATAGCAATTATTTTGAACCAATTTCATTCTAGTTTAAACATGTGTCCATTGTCTCAAGTTTTTATTGTTTCATGATTAAGATATTTTAGGTTTAATGCACAAGATTCCATTGGAAAATTAGCTGGAATTGGTAAGATATATAACGTCCAATTATTATCTATATTCTAATTAGTATAAACACACCATAATTGGATGGAAGCCATGAGTACACAAAATTGGGAAACCAGAAAACTTAGGAAGAAATTAAACTAATCATGTAATTAAGAAGCTAATGACGTAATGTATGAGATCGAATGCCAATACAATACCGCAACTTAAAACTTTTCTAACAAGGTGTTCCAACTCTTCAAAACTCTGCAATACGGGTGGGTTGGCTCTATCGTACGATCCACCGTTTTCAATATTCAATTTAATGCAGATTTTTGTCAAACTTATAAAGTGGGAATAACATTATTACTCTCTCTATTAAAAAAATTATTTATCATTCTATATATTTATAAAAATATTAAAAAACTACTTGATTTTATTTAATTTTTTAATAATTACTTTACTTAGTTTTGTTTTTAGAAAATATGATTTTTTTTTGCCTTTTTAAGTATTTCATTAAGAATAAAATTGGAAAACTTAAAAAAAAATATGTAAAACGGTAAATAAATGACAAAAATTTTTGAATAGAGAGTATATACAGTAAAAAAATATGGGGATATAAGGGTCTTTTTCTAAAATCTTTTAGTTTGAGTTTCTAAAATATCTATTTGTAAGAAACTCCAAATAAGAACCAATGAAACTTACAATTGAGATGCGTATTATTATAGGTCACGTCATTACATCTGTGTCCAAATAATATTTAGTAGAGATGAAAATTATCAATAGGTCACGTCTTTAACAGTTGTCCACAATAGTGTGAAAGTATGGCTTTGTTCCGAAGATTTTTTTTTTTCACATTAATGAAGCTAAATCTTAAGAAATTTCTGGTAGATGAAATTGTCAAAGTTTTTAATATCCCACCTTCAATTTATAAAAACATAACAAACTAAAATTCATTTATTTGAAATAATTAAGCCTATAAATCCATTTTTCAGCTTGGGGCTGTTTGAATCGTGCTCCATAATATATTATATTTTATATTATAATGTAAGATAATGTATTATTGAGCGGAAATCAAACATGCCCTTGATAAAACGATCGAACGGAGCCTAAGAATATCATTATTATGTTATAAAGGCATCATGCCTCATCTTTCAAGCTATCTATGTATACTTATTGACCTCTCCATCTCTTATCCTTTTCAAGTTTGAAACTACACAAAAAAGTAAGCAATATATCCCAGTCAAAGCCCTCTTTCTCTCTTAAAGAAAGCTTTGATCTTTTCTCACTTGTTCAGCTTCCTCCATGTCTGATGAATTATCAAGAAAGATGTACCCAAGTCACCAAGATCTAGATGATTATTTTCATCAAAATTACCAGCAACAAGATTCAGCCTTTTTGGATCCTTCTTCCTCCTACATGATGAACTTCAGTGACTTGGTGTTCTGTAGTACTAGTAGTAATGATCAGAATCAACTCACTATGGCTCCAAATAGTTCAGCAAGTGCAGGTGGTGATCATGAGAATCATCATCATCATCATCATCCACCAGAAACACCCAACTCGTCTTTCTCGTGTTCTTCGACTGAGGAAGAATCCGGTAAGCGAGACAAGAGTAAGGAGATGATCAAAGATTCAGAAAATGAGGATCAAAGACCAGGTGAAGACTCCAATTCTAACAAAGGGTAAGTTTTGGTTTTGCTGATCTATGTCTCCTGTGTGCACTACAGTTTGTGATATTATAATATTTGGTCATCTATTAGAAAAAGAAGTTAAATAGGTCAAGATTTTTTGTTTTTTACTTGATTGGAATGAACTTGGGCAGGGCTAAGACAAAGAAGAAAGCAGAGAAAAAGCAAAGGGAGCCAAGAGTTGCCTTTATGACAAAGAGTGAGATTGATCAGCTTGAAGATGGTTATAGATGGAGAAAGTATGGGCAAAAGGCTGTAAAAAACAGTCCTTATCCTAGGTAATTCTGCATACAATTCAATTCTACACCATTTTCCAATTAATTGTTCCTATATTTCATCTTGTCGTGATTGAAGTCCGTGGGCGGTTAACGTTGGGGGTGCACATGACTGTTCATATGTGTTGAGCCAAATACATAAGTTTAATTCACAATAGCATGAACTTATATAAGAGAATGCATATTCTCAACGTGCTTCTACAAATGTAATTGGTCTGTCTCGGTTCACACTTGGCCCATGATCAGACCAACTCTGGTACCATATTGAAATCTGTGGTCTGTTAACATAAGGGATGCACACGATTGCCCATGCGCATATGCGTGTTGAGCCAAATACAGAAGCCCGTTGTGCTTTCATCTTAAAACCAATTCATAATAGTATAAACGGTCTTGTTTAGTTCCAACTTTCAGACAGTGAGAATACATATTCTCAACAACAGCCTTTATATCAAGTTATATGTTAGACGGAATTGCAGAAACCACCCGTTATATAAACCATTTTGCAAGAAACCACACACATTATATACATATTTACGAATTTCCCCTCGGATTTTTGATGTGTATACAGGAGCTACTACAAATGCACAACACAGAAATGCACGGTAAAGAAACGGGTGGAGAGGTCATTCGAAGATCCATCGACGGTGATAACAACCTACGAAGGCCACCACAACCACCCTGTTCCGGCCACCCTGAGAGGCCACATGGCGGGGATGTTCTCACATCCACTTCAGCCTTCAACAAGCTTTCCGATTCCTCACCTCCGCCACCAAGACTTGTACCACCACCTCTTGGGCGGCGGCAATATTAATGGCAATTACATTAACAATAATAATGCAGCTGTTAATCCACAAAGCCATGTTGGTGATCATCAGCAGATTTCTGATTATGGGCTCTTGCAGGATTTGGTTCCCCCTTTCTTCTTCAAACAAGAGCCGTAATGTGATGATTAATTTGTTCTAAATTGGCCTAATCATATTATGATATATCATTTATGCATGTGTTCTTTTATATGTATAATGTATTAGAGAGAGAGAGAGAGCAATTGCCTTGTTAAGAGAACCTTGTATGTGAAGTAAATTAATTCCCTAATTTCTTGAGACAGAGGAGTGTCACCAGTTTTTTTTTTTAATATTTGAAATTAGGGAATGATGAGTTGTGATTTAACAAATTGGATTGATTCCATTTTTCAATTTTAGTTTAGGGTCAACTCATTTACTATTAAGGTAACATTAATTTAATAGGTAAGGTAAGACACCATCATATCTCCAAAATAACACACTAGGCTTTAAAAAACATCATTATATGAATAATTGTGATTGTTAGTAGCCAAAAATGAAACTCATGAGCAAAAATCCTGCCCCAAATAATAAACGAAAACATAATTAGAGTCGGGTCTCCCCCAAAATGGGGCCACGAGGTACCCGGTCCGGACGTAGAGCGGTGTCCGACCGATCGAACCGGGCGAGCCAAAAGGCAAGACCAAAAAAAATAAAAATAAACGAAAACATAATTAGAGTCAATAATCCTAGGTTAAACCTTAATAAAACATCTTGCCTACGTATTACTCAATTAGTGACAAAGTTTTGTTGTACTAGAGCTTGTCAAGTCTTGTGCTATTTGCTTCATCCCAACGCCAACGCACAATCTGCATTCCACACAAGAAGTAGAGTTAGATACATAGTATACATGTAACAAAGAACGAATTAAGTTAGAGCCAGTCAAGTCTTCGAACATCTAGTTAAGCGACTAGGGTTTTATAGTAGTATCATGAGATCTCTGATTCTCATGAACAGAGCCCTTGACCAAAAAATTGAAGCAGTCAAAATTGTACCTTTAGCTCTGGACAATCTAGAACGAAATGTCCACGATCTCGACAATTGTAACAATTTCCGTAAGTACCCTTATCCGCCGCCTTGTCGTCCTTACCTATCCCAATCGAGTACCAAGTACTCGAACGAAGTAGCTTATCATAACAAAACCTAATATCCTCCTCGATCATTAGGCGACTAGCAACATCTTCAAAGCTACGAATGTGGCGATCACGAGTCAACTTTTGCTTGACCAAATCCCAATTTGGATCTTCAGGAATCGACCTGATCATAGCTTGAACTTGTTGCTCATCGGTCAACACATAGCCGTTATTCTTCAGCTCGCGAATCTTGTCTTTCATCACGGAAATGTGCTCTCCCATTGTATGATCATCTTTCTTCTTATAATTGTCGAAACGAGCTTTCATTGTAACGCTTTCAGTACTAAAGTTAAGCTCAACGGCATCCCACACTTTCTTGGCAGTTTGATGGTGGTTGAAACGCAGCATGAGGTCATTGCTCATGCTGTTCAAAAGGATTATACGAGCTTTCCTCGATTTCTTCTTCCATGTATTGTAGGCGTCGAGGAGATCTTTTTCATCACTTGACGGAGGTTCCATGTTTTGTGTGAGAGGTTCTAGAAGCTCCTGGTCTTCTAAGAGAAACTGAACCTTACAACTCCATATAGGGTAGTTTTGTTCGGTTAGTTTTTCGCCCCTATTGAAGTCGGAGATTATCCAATCTGAAACCATATTCGCCATCTGTTGACAAAAACTATTCAAAATTTTGAATATAAGCACGTCAATGAATCAAGGAAAATCGCAATTTGTTCATATAGATTATTAGGGTTTATTGGTGATGAAAACAAACAACTATTAGGGTTTTTGAAATCATACCTATCTTTTCACCAAAACTCCAAAAGAGTACTTTGAATGGTAGGGTTTAATCCGATTTTGAGATTAGAAGACGAATGACAATGCTTGATTACTCTCTAAGCTCAACTCAATCTGTAAATTGTACAATTCTATAGATTATATTGGTCCATCTATTTATAGAGAGTTCGTATGGTTTTATTAGAATCAAGCCATATCTAATCGATCGCGATATCTTTAAAAAAAAATTTGGGTCAGATTGCGTTATCTTTTATTGATAGTACTTTCTATTTCAATTACCTTTTGAGTATAAGTTTAATAAAATATTCACAGGAAAATTTATGTGATTCTATCTATATACCTAAAAATATTTAATTTGAATATTTATATGCGGATTATAAGTTATAAGATGGGTGAATTGTTAAGAAAAGTCTACAATCTACAATAAGAATATTTTTTTTTTGGCAAGTTCTCGGGTATGGTTGGTTGTCACCGAATTTGACCAGTAGATAACCCGTTTCCTCCGCCTTTTACATGGGCCAAGGCTCAAGTTATTGGGCTTCTAGCGAGATCAGGCCCATTTCATTGAGATTGAACAAGTATAATACCTCAAAACCGGATATGATCCGGGAAAGCCTTAAACCGGTTCTCACTCGGGTCTGGGTAGCTAGTGAACCCGGTTCTCTTATTTAAATAATCCAAGTTCATGAATTATCTTGCTATACTAGTTCTTTTGGCCTAATGCTTAAACGAGATTCAATGAAACATGAAGCTAGCTGTGAACATATATCCTCCCTATATATTATTTGAGCAGCAATGTCTTCACAAAATATTGCGTCACTTGGCACTCTATTTCATTACCATTTGTACCAATAAAATCTTCAAAAAGTGCACAAATACAGGTTTCTCTTTTTTCAGCAGTTAATCAGTTATCAAGTGAAAAAAAAAAGTGAAAAAAAACCTCTAGGCTCCATTAACTTACAGCTTTTAGTATTTTAGCTTTTTGGCCTTCAAGCTTATCTCAGTTTCCCACCGGATGTTCATCTCCTTTCAGCACCCCCATTACTCGCCAGTTTCCCACCGCCACTTACCGCCGGATCTCCTTGTAGATGCCCGTCGGCGCCCTTTCTAGCCACCATCCTTCTAATTTTTGAGGTTTGATTTTCCTCTTGCATTTTTTAGGTTTCAATTGGTACAATTTTCATACTTCCCTGGATAATTAATCGATGTCTGGTTTTAATTTTAGGGTTTTTTGGGTGAAAGTTGTTGTAGATTGACTTCTACAAGGCATCAATTGAAGCAATCGAACAATCGAACAAGGTGAGGCAGCTCTGAAATCAAACTTCTGCTTTCTCCCCTTCTTCTACGCATCTATTTATTTTTGTAAAATTCTCCCCTTCTCCTAATTTATAACACTTCTGCATACAAACTCATGTGCAAACTCTTTCTGATATGGCTTTTTATTCTCTAATTCAGCCATTGCCAGGGAATCCGTCATCCCGCGCTCATTGCAGGCCAGGGAATCCGTCATCCCACGCTCATTGCACGGCCACACTCATTTAATAGCCACCACGTTTTGTGGGGAAGAAGTTACTGGACTCGATCGAGGAGATTAAGTGAGATATTCAATCAAAAGTGCAGGTTTCTATCCTCTCTTGCTGTGTTATAGGTCAAAACTGGATAGAAAAGTTCTTGATTGATTAAATGTTCTTGTGGTAATGAAATTGAATTATCCAGGGATTAAGGGCAAAGAATTTAGTGAATTTTTTTTCTTTTTGCAATTTATTATTGAGTAACTTGTGGCATTAAGGATGAGGAACGATTCTGTTAGTCAATATATTTGATTTTGTGAATATCTAATACCAAATAAAACTTGATATTATGATTATTGTGGCATAATTGACAACTCCTGCATATAACTTATGAGGTGTTGGTGATGACAAGTCATTAGGGAGAAGTGAATGGTAGAGGGGATGCCCCTCTTTCTTTGAAATTTGAATATTCAGTATAGTTATTATTGATGCCCCTCTTCTGATGCTAATTTTTAGATTATATGCATTGTCCAGTTTTTGTCAATGAACCTTATTTAGTTTTGCAAATTGGTATTGTTGCACTTGCTGAACATGTAATTTTTTTCTCTACACATGAAAAATCGGTTTTACTGTACATATATGTAGGATAAATGGCTGCCAAAATGCTATGTTTATTGTTTATCCTGATTTCCTCCTTTACTTGGTGTAAAATTACAATAAGCTGATTATTGCAAATGTCTTCACACAATATTGAACCACGTGGCAAAATACTGAAATGACATTTGTACCAATCACCCTCTTAAAACATGCTTCACTTTCTAAACCGTTCCCAATTTACGTTAACCGCTCACTCTATATTTTGATATAATCTCTTCTCTCCCTTTTCCAATTCTGATTCTCCGAATCCTAACTCCTCCGTCGACGAAGAATGGGTTGTCGGTCGCTATCACGATTTATCAAAACATCAATCTCCCCACTTCTTTGGCGAATTAGTGAGTCCAGGGGTGCCAGTGGGAAAAGCCTCTTAAACGGACAGTGGAATAAATGGCGGAGTTAGTCACTAGGGCGGTCGATGAAATAAGAGAACAATACATTAACATGTGTTTTCTTCCAATCGAACTGTATGGAATTAGATATTTTTGTGTATCCAATCCCTTTCTTCTGATGTGTGTCTTTTGGGCGCCATAGGCGAAGTAGAGGAGCTGGTTATCTTATCCCTTTCCGCAGGTTTTCTTCTCCCTTTCTCTCCTCTTTCCGTTGTGAATTTGAAATATCTACTCAAATTTGGTCTTTACTTGCTTCTTCTAGGTTATCTCCTTGTCTCTTGGAACAAATCTAGGGTTTGCTTGGTTGAGAATTTTGTTTGTGCTTTGTTGAATGAAGAAAAGGAGGAGGAATTAAATGTAAATAAATCTATATTCCTGGACTTAGATCTTATGCATCTATCTGATTGATTTTGGCTTGATGATCTTCAAACAAGAACGGAGATTTGAGTGATGTTACTTTGTTGAAGCTTGGTCGAATATTCAAAGTCCGGACTCCAAAGTCATTACATGAAATCTAAACTCTACGTGATTGGCTATGAAGGCTAATTCATCAGGAAGTTAGTTTCATTTAGTAGGAACCCTTCATTCTCAATTTGGATCCAAATAAGATTTGTATTTGTATCCTTGGTAGATTGATATTTTGGAAACATTCTCATCTCCAATTTGCTCCCTTTATTTAGTGTCGCCCTCCTATTTTAGTGCTAGAATTTTGAGGTTATTTGCTTTGTTTTGCTCTTGCAGATGATGATTAAAAAGACAAGGACATCATAATTATTTGAGGGCATGATGATTTTGTCTTAAATGAAGATCTCTCTGATGCAACATACTTCTTTGTAACTTGTATGATGATATGTTAGAGGATGCTATTCACTATGACCTGTGGTTGTGATTGTGCTCTTAGAAACTTGCTGCAAATTTGAGGAGAATAGTTTCTCTTAGGCGACAACTTGATGAAATAACAATTCAAGAAGAATTGATCCAATATGTTTCTATCTCGTAAATCAATTTTTTGATCTATATCATCCAGTATGATAATGTGTAGAGAATTGCTTTACTTTATCCATGTATGAAGGTTGTTTCTCAGAGTTTTATGTTCAAATTCAGGTGCTAGAGTGTTGGTTACATTGTTTCAAAGTTGTTAGTATTTGCTGATTTCTGAGTAACTATGTTTTTATCATATAGTATCTGTAAATGGACAGGGGATACTTCAACAAACTCGTAACTGCTATGCAACCTATAATCCTCTCATTGAGATGAAAGATTTGATGTGCCCTCTTTCTTACCTTGCTAACACTAAATTAATTAGGGGGGATATCTTTGTTGAACTCAATAAGTTTTCATGTGATTCTCAGTCATGTAATTATGTGTCCCAATTGTATGGGTAAGCATGGTACTCCAGCTCTAATTAACTCATGTCAAGCATGATTGTACCAATCATCCTCTTAAAACTTGCTTTTCATTTGACACATCCCTTATCTTGTGCTTCTAACAATTAAACTATTATTCTATTTTTTCAGTATTTCATTTAGTCGTTGGTCTTGGCATATCTAGGTTAATTATATATTAATCGTTTTGTTTATTTTGTTTATAGCATCTTACACTGCATCCATGGGAGACATGGCTATACACACCCGACTTATATGATCATTTTCCACTGAAACTGAATGATTGTTATCTTCAAAGAATTTGTGAGATTCCTAAGAAAAAGGTAATACTTCTATACCCATACTAGTCAATACTGCTATACTACTGATCTTGAAGAGTTTGATTATTGTATTTTTGCCATTTTGGTAATTTTGCAATCCAGGGGCAAATTTCTGAGACTAGCCTGGTGTGTGAGGGAGAATGCAAGGCTTCAAGGATACACCCAGACTATTACAAGCTTTGTGACCCAGTCAAATTGATGTATGTTCACTGTTAAGTCAATATATCTGCTTAAACATAATCTTTTTTTTCAAAAACTTGATATTAAACTGTAACAATTTCCTTGTGTTATGTTAATAGGTACATTCGAGTTGGTAATGTTGTTGCAATACCTGTTGCTCGGGATCTTGGTTATAGCTTGGCGAAGGCAAGCGAAGGAGATGTTGACAAGGAATTGAAGCTGTATTCACTCTCCCATCAGATTTCCCTAAAGTTACCGAACCTTCTTCACCTAGCACTTCTGAAGACCAAGCATAGCTTTGGTTGTAGTTCTTATAATTTTATGACAGTATTTTCACTATCATGTTGTTAGTTGTTACTGGTGTTCTATTATAACTATCAATCTTTCCAATTTTAAAGGTTCAAATAAAATTTTGATTAGTCTAAAGTAGTGTACATGTAATTTTATGGTTATGTTTTTTATCAACTATGTGCAGGTATTTAAAAACTCACTTTATTCTTATAATTTTTTTGAATTTGGTTTCTAATTAGGTTTTTGAATTTGAGTGGACTAATATTTTCTTTGTAACCGGATCACAAGTTGAATTAAAAAACTTGCAGTATCTTGGCTATCCTAACATATGGAATGACTCTTATATTAATTTGGTAAAAACATATATTTTTTTTGGTCGATATTGGTAAAAACATATATATATATGTATATCTTTGTTTAATAATACTCTAATATAAATATTATTATATTGGTTAAATCCGTACAGGGTACGGGCATTACACTAGTGGTATATGAAGACGAAGACAGATATACAAAAAAGATTCAAAGTGGCAGTTCTACGTGACTACATATCAACTATCTAATTAAATCTCACAAGTCACAACCATCACTAATGATGAATTGAAGAAGATTCAAAGTGGCATAATTCCAACTAATTTGAGCATTCGATCATTCTAATTTTCAAATTTCTAAGAGAATAAGCAAGAATTATTAGCATGTATACAACAAAACATGAAAAAACAATACAGTACAATCTCAACAACTAAAAGCTTTTAACTCTAATCAAAGCCTCCTTAATTCCAACTAATTTGAGCTTTAACCTAGAGCCTAAATCTATTGAAATAGAGAGAAAATCTTTTTTGTTTTATTAATACAATTAAGGAAATGTGGACCTGTTTATTATCACTCATTGGATATCGAGATAATTGTTGTAACGATTTTTCTAACCTATGCCCCAAGGGCATAGGTTAAGAGACTAAAAATGGTAATATATTTGGAATTTGTATTTATTTAGATTTAATTATTGTTTCAATAGGGTTTATTAGTTTCCTATTAGGGTTTTAGTTCCCAAATTTAGTACTCTTAACCTATGCCCTTAGGACATAGGATAGAAAAACCGTTGTTGTAAATATTTTTCGTTGATTTTTAAACTTTCTCCATTGCTAATTGTTTGACTTGGTATTTTCATTTGATTCTACCCTAATTTTTGCTTATCAAAATAAAAAAATATAGGCTTTTATTCTTTTTATTGGCAAGTTTTATCACCTGATATTCACAATTGCTTATAAGTTATAACTGAAGTTAACTGAATATTTATTTTTCCCTAAGAGAAAAATGTCATCATTAAAAATGACCTTTAAATGTTATAATTGAAAACAGCATATAAATACGCATTACAAAAAAGAAAATTTTAAAAAATTAAAAAATTATATGACTCCGTTCTTTTTCTTCGGCCTCACGGCCTCCGTCAGCGAACAGTAAAAAATAGCAACGAAGTAACGAACCGACACTGTGAGCACAATCCACCCACTCCCACGCGGATCTCTCCTTCTCCTCCAAATTCCCAACCTTCTTGAATTTGTTCACACTCGACATTTGAGAATTCGAAAAGCTAATACTGAGAGAGACGTCTCCTCCGACGTTTTCTCTGTTCTTTAAGCAACACTTTCAGATCCTATCCAATTCTCGTTCGCTAGGGTTTCTAATCCTCCCCACTCTCAGTTCCGTGGTTTTAATTAATTTTGTTCTTCCGATTTTGATCTGGTATTTGTGGATCTTTATTTGTAATCGGTGTGCGGCGCTCTTTCCATCTCCGAGTTGATTGGTTGAAATCTGAAGATGGTTGATTCCGAGCCCATAACACCCGGGCAGGTATGTGTTTGAAAATTCCGAGATTGCGCTTTTCTTGGGGTTATATGGATTTAGCTTGCTAATGTCGGTTCTTTAGGGCGGTTGGATGGTGCTTGCTAGCAAGCGAATCCTCATTTGGTACATGCTAGAGAGTAAATCAGCAATCGCTCATTGGGCTGCATATTCCTAATTTAGAAAGACATTGATGAGATCTGATGATAACGATCTTGATTAATGCATGGTTAGCTTGGAGATAAAGTTTCAGAAAACTTGTAGGTTCCTAGTTTAATATCTAGATGAAGCTTCACTGCAAAATTTGTTTGATACTTAGACTTGTGCTGTTAACAAAAAGTAATTCAAAGTGTCAAACTGACCTTTAGAATGCTCTGAAGAGCTCGATTTAACTTTTTTTTATTGGTCGAAAGAGCTCGATTTAACTTCTTAACAAGTATGTAATAGTTACTAAATCCTAATGGAGTATTACATTAGATCGTTCTTTGCTAGACTGCTACTAACTCGTGATCCGGGGATCTCCGCATTCCGTATATTTTGTTGTGACAATATTTGTGAAACGAGGTAAAAATAAGATAGATCATGAGATAGGACTTAGAAAAACCATATATAGTTAAACTCTTTTATAAGTGCCCATTTTTTTCATTGAGGTCTAGATTTTGTGATTGCTACATAAATGCTACTAGGCATTGGTATTTGATATGAGAATTCTCTCTGCTGATGGTCAGAGAGTGCTATTTACAATACTGTCTGTATCTACTTTTTTGGGCTGTAGCAATCTGTTGGCTTTGGTTCTCAAGTTTGATGAAGGTAAAAAGTTGTAAATGTACTTATGGAATTTTTTAATGAGGATTTAAATGTCCTGGTATGATACTTAATATGAATTTTACTGAAATATTAGATATGCACAGCAGCACAGATGACAAATTGATGTTAATGATACATATGGGATGGGATGAAAGTTATATTGCTGATGAACTGTGGTAGGATCTGTTCTTATCTGTTGCTATATCTTTCTTAGCCGATGGGGAAAAGCCTTTGATTTCTATTTTGGAGCATCTGCTTTGCATACAAAGTCAATGAAGCAAAAATTAGTTGATGTGTCAGTATATGGTCTTAAACATAATCTTCTATGTTCCTGGGGGTCTCCACTTGACAAGATAATTTCTCACAGTTCACATACACATTGCTTCTTCATGTTGATGTGAATGTTTAAATTATAGTTTATTGCTATTGTTTTGGGGTACTCTCAAGCATAAAATTTTCTCATGTTTGCTTTAGTATGACTCATTTTAATATTAACAGTGTATTATTCTGTCCCTGCTAACAATGAATAATTGCACTTTCTAGTTTCTATATTTCTCCCCTACTAATAGAGAGTGTATTGCTGTTGTGTTTAGGTGTCTTTCCTGATGGGATTTATCCCAATCTTCGTGGCATGGGTATACTCTGAAATCCTGGAGTACAGGAAGACTTCTTCTCATGCAAAAGTGTAAAGCCTTATTTCCCTTGTCATGCATTTTTAGACATTACGTGTGAAAATGATTTTGTTTCCTTCTATATATGAGGGAATTTCGTTACCAACTTATCATTTTTAAGGAAAGCATAGATTTTGCAAGTTCATAATCAGATGGATAAATTATTAACCTAAGCACAATAAATACTTCTATTATTACTCATAATTTGTAAACATCAATTAGATCTTAAAGTAGTTTAGATACACGTGAAATGTGAAAAATCTTTATTGGTGACGGTGTTGCAGACTCAATAAAAAATGCTGCTTTGTTGGATACTAAGATCTTTCTCACTGGTAATATTGTCATGTATGTAATACTTTTAAGGTTGCAGATTATTCAGTGAATTATAAAAAATCAAGATCAGCAAGTTAGTCAATCCTTTACTCGGTGACTTGATTGCATGCTGTGATGGATATAGTGAACTTAGTGGGGTTTGCTTTTGTTCAGATTATTACATCATGCCTGTAAATTAAATACATTTATTTGAAGAAAGTGGTGTTGCTAGTTATATGGATTACATCAGATCTGAGCTGAGAAGTGATGTTGCTAGCTTAAACATTTAGGGTATGATTTTCCCTGTAGCCCTCTAGTGGTAAAATATGTAACAGTGGGTGGTGTTTCCTTATAGAATTATGTGGTAATGGTTGCATATTGTCAAGTTTTTGCATGTAAGATGTGAAATTGGATGAATGATTCAAGTGCAAACATTGTGAGTATTAAAATTTTTGTGATTCTTATAGTGATTTGTTCAATTTATTTTATTTATTAGCATTGCATATTGAAAGTTTAAATTTCTCTTTGCAGTCGCTCAGACATTAATCTTGTTGAGTTAGGAAATGAACCAGTCAAGGAAGATGAAGGAGCGGTGCTGCTTGAAGGAGGTCTTACAAAATCAACATCGACAAAGTCACATATTTCCTCCATTAAGTCAAACTTGATTAGGTGGTTCCTGTTTAAGATACCATGTGGACTTCTGGATTGATTGGTTTTCTTGATTTTTACATTCTCTCTCTCTCTATAGGTTTGTGACAATGGAGGAGACTTTCTTGCTTGAGAACAGATCAACTTTAAGAGCCATGTGAGTTTTGTATTGATAAACAAAGAGATTTTCTTGACTCTTCTTGTAGCTTATTCTCTTACTGACTGATAACAATTATTGTAGGGTTGAGTTTGGGGCCATTCTTTGTTATTTCTATATCTGTGATCGAACAAACCTACTGGGAGAATCTACTAAGGTGATTTGACCTTCAGCAGTTGAATTGTGTCTTTATATCATTAATATGTGTATCTATGTTTCAAAATGGATAAGATTCAGTATTTGCTGCTTCATCATTCCCTCTTTCCCAAATTGCCAAGTAAATTTACATTGGTGATTTTATTCAGCATCATGAAGAATTAAAACAGTACCATAGTGTTTTTTGGCCCTGGTCATTATGTTAGTAGATGCAAAATAATCTCTGAAACTAATTCTTGTTTGCTTATTGTGAGTTTACAAATACACTGAAAATACTATCAATATCAAGATTCAAGTAATTAGTAAACCTAGAATGCTAGGGAGTTGTGCTTTGTCATTGAAATGGTCAGTTTTCAGCTTTAGAATTATGATTGGCTTGTTTCTTTATATGCTGCCTTGTTTTGGCTTAGTGAACATTTAAATTCTCCTTTCTCTGTTTTAATTTTTATTGGGTCGATTATGATTATAATGGGAATGATTAATTTAGTTACTGTTAAGCTTTTTCATATAGTTTTTTTTCATGTATTGTTTCGCTGCATACATAGATGGATATAAGGCACCCTTCTTGTTTGTAAAAAAAACCTTTCTTGACCATAGCTCCTTTAAACAAGTTAAAAAAAAGAGTGTTATATTGGGTCACTGTGTGCTTCTGAACTTGTTTTCTCTTGACTCCTGATTTTCATGATTGCTTCTTTTGGTTTACTTGGACAGAATTACAACCGCGATCTGTTCCTGTTCCTTTACTTCCTCTTGATCATAGCTTGTTGGATGACTTCTTTGAAGAAACATCAGGACAAATCAATATTTAGCGGGAAGTCCATACTTTATCTCAACCGTCATCAGACTGAGGAATGGAAAGGATGGATGCAGGCAAGTAGCTTCTTTAAATTTGAAATCCATACATCAGGTCGCTTTGTGCACGTTACTTGGATACTTGAATGTGAGATGTGTTTTGTATTCACTTCTTTAGTTTATGAATTAAAGACAAGGGTTCAGTTCTATAACTGATTTTTCTTCTCTAGTTTTCTTTGGATCTATGCTTGTTGATAACGTATAAATCCTATGAGCAGCCATATCAACTTTCTGTGGCAACTACACGTGACACATTTATTATCTTTTGTTTACTATGTTAGTTCCCTTATCAATCTCTATGTTATAAGTTCTATTATTTCATCAAGTTGTCAGTCACTATTGTCTAATGACACGTAATATGCTATTATCCTTGATATCAGGTTCTTTTCCTGATGTATCACTATTTTGCTGCTGCGGAAATATACAATGCTATTCGTGTATTCATTGCTGCATATGTTTGGATGACTGGGTTTGGAAACTTCTCTTATTACTACATTAGGAAAGACTTCAGCCTTGCTCGTTTTGCTCAGGTAGAAGCATACTTCTAATTGGGAGAACCTAGTGGTGTTACTTTTGACACTATGGTTTTTTTTGTGTTTTCTAATTCCATTTTTTTTGGCGCAGATGATGTGGCGGCTAAACTTTCTTGTGGCATTTTGCTGCATTATTCTAAATAATGACTATACGCTCTATTATATCTGTCCAATGCATACACTGTTCACTCTTATGGTGTATGGTGCCCTTGGTATCTTTCACAAATATAATGAAATACCATCGGTGATAGCAGCCAAGATTTTCGCATGTTTTCTTGTGGTTATAGTGATATGGGAAATACCTGGAGTTTTTGAGATTCTCTGGAGTCCTCTTACCTTCCTTTTGGGTAAGAATCGTACTGGACCACATGTTATGTTCATCATGCTTCAGAAGAGAAATTTGTGAACCTAATTATTAATTAAATCTTATAGCACTTGAGGAGTATATATCTTGATTTTGAAGCACTCAAATTTTTGGTCCTCTGAGGGGTAGGGGACCATTTTGAACATTATTTTAAATTTCCGCTACATTACCTTGATTTTGAAGCACTCAAATTTCCGCTACATTTTGAACATCATTTTCGGATGATCCTGTGCTTGATTGTAGAGTACCTTTTCCATTATTGACAAGATCTATATTTTTGTTCAGGGTATACCGACCCTGCAAAGCCAGATCTCCCTCGACTGCATGAGTGGCATTTCAGATCTGGGTTGGATCGTTACATATGGATAATTGGAATGATCTATGCCTATTATCACCCAAATGTAACAATAAACTGTGTCTATATCCCTCTGACTACTTTCGCTGAGTGTTTTTATCTGAATGTTTGATGATCTTTTAATTTTAGGTTGAGAAGTGGATGGAAAAATTAGAGGAAGCTGAGCCAAGGAAGAGGCAATCAATCAAAACTGGAGTGGTTGCAGTTTCTCTGTTTGTAAGTTGGAGTATTTTGCAACTGGTTATCATTTTTAGGCTAGTTTTTGAATGATAATTGTGATGTTCTTTTTGTTTTTCTATTCAGGTTGGCTACATGTGGTATGAGTATATTTACAAGCTGGACAAAATTTCCTACAATAAATACCATCCATACACATCATGGATACCAATAACGTATGCTCACAACTCAGTTCCTATTTTGTCTTTTTTGCCTCTTCTACTTTAAGCAACCTGAAAAGAATTATGACGCATTATTAGTTTCTATTTGTTAGAGTATAACTGCTACATTGATTTGGTTGCAGAGTGTATATATGCTTGCGCAATTTCACGCAGCATCTTCGCAATTATTCATTGACACTCTTTGCGTAAGTTCTTGGAGTGCTTTCTGGTTGATTTTCATCTGTATTTTTTTTTTCTAGCTCTTGTTGCTTACTATAAATGCATCTGTGTGCTAGTTCTTAACTCTGGGATGTAAAGGGGTCCTCAAATCCCTCAAGCCCTTCGATGCTTGCGCTCCTGCCAAACTCTTTCCACTCTTCTTTTCTCATTTAATCGCATCCTCCAAAAAGTGAAATCATTTACTCCATTTCATATGTGGATGATTCTAACCATAGCTTCTTGTAACCTCATTGCTTAGAATTTTTGGTTAAATCGTTGTGTCAACGTATTTGTCATAAGTCTGGAGCTGGGTTTGAACTGTGTCTCACATTGTCATTAGGTGGCTGGGCAAGATCACCCTGGAGACTTATATTTCCCAGTTCCACATTTGGCTAAGGTATAGAAGCTCCTGACTTGATATGAGCTCGTGATTCTAAATTGTAACAGAGGTTGGACAAAGTTGCAGTGGCAATTTTTTCCTCTTCCCCTGGGATTAAAACTTTACCGCTTGCCTTTTGCAGATCAAGCATACCCAACGGTCAACCTAAGTTGCTTCTTTCTATTATCCCAAATTATCCTATGCTCAACTTCATGTTGACTACTGCAATTTATGTCTTGGTAAGGAATCCGCTCTTATAGATAGATGTTAGAGGTGGAGAATCACATGCTGATATTCTTTTGTGCTGTTGTACAGCTTTCTCATCGACTTTTTGAGTTAACAAATACGCTTAAGTCTGTCTTCGTTCCCACAAAGGACAATCGTCGGTTGCTACATAACTTCATTGCTGGAATTAGCATTGCTGCCTCTGTATATCTACTCTCACTTGTTCTTACACTGATACCTAGCACACAGGTAAGTCTCTTTTTGCTGACTTTCCCTTATGAATATTGAAGTATGATATGACAAACAAATATGCCTTCTACTTTTACCTTTAAGAACTTCGAAATTTATGTGTGAAAAAAACAAAGCATATATGAAACATCTGGATCAGGTTTCAGATTCATCTGGATTGGTTCATATTGGTGCATGTTGTTATAGTTGTGCTATGGTGATCCAGGTTTATCAGTGGTACATTGAATGTGGATTTCAAGTGGGGCTGGGTGGGATGAATATATGCATACGCAGCTACATAGTTGGCGGGGAGATTCTTAATTTTAAAAAATTAAAATCAAAGAGATCAGCTTTCAAACAAATGCACTACCTGAAAGGCCTCAACTCTTTGAAAACCTCATTGCATTTCTCATGAATTTGATTTGATAAAAGTGTCTGCATTTATACCAAAATTTTGATTTGTAGGTACCTGTGTGAATTGATTGAATATCTTCCAGGTCTCATGACCATTTCAAACAATCTAGCAAGGCACACTCTACACAATCGATAGGAGGATACTCTGCCACGGGACAATACCCAAATGAAGACTGCTACATCAAAAGATGAAGTAGATCATCTTGAATCACAGGTGCTTAAGTTTGGTGTGAAGCAGATTCATATAGGAAAACTTTTATCATTCTTTTTCAGGTCTCTTCTTTTCCCTTTATGTAACATTGTGTTTTTTTTATTCATTGTTCTATCACATTTATTTCATTATGATTCGTGCTACCCCTGTCCAGGGTAAAAAGCAAAAATTGAAAGAAACAAAGAAACAAACCACCTGTAAGAAACAAACCACCATGTCAGTAGTGTTAGTGGTGGTTTAAATTTGTAGGGTTTTTGTGACAGATTCCCGTTGCTGGGCGCACCCAGTGGAATCCAAATTGACATTGCAATGGAAATTTTGTGGGTAAGGCTGAGTTTCTGTGTGTTCTTGCTTGTTCATGTGTTGGATAGGTAACCTTACATAAATCCAACATCAACATCTCCCAGTATAGACCCATAATCTGAACATATCAGGAGGATGCACCCGATAGACCCAAGAAACGCTGAAATTCAACTATTTAACAATAATAATTGAATTTAGTTAGAATGCACCAAAATTGATACGGGGCTAAATCCATCAAGGCACTGTATAAAAGCCAATGAGCATGGTTACATAAATCCGATTATAATATATTTGTGTCAGATTGGAATGGTTTTGACAAATATAAATCTGGATTTATCTTTTTTATTTTTTTTTTCCTGGCTGGATTTTGAAGTTGAAGATCGTTTGGATTTTTTGCTAATTTAGTACTCTCTCCGTTTTGCAAAACATGTCCTTTTAGCCCATTTTCTATTTTTCATAAAACATGTCCTTTTAATATTTTTTTCTACCTTTTTCCAAATTTATCCCTAATTTATAGAAGTAATAATTAATCTACACAATTTTCTAGGAGGGGTTAAGAGTACACATTTTTCCAAATATAGGGGTAATTTGGGTAAAAAACTCATTCCTTAATAATCGTGTAGTGGACTAAAAGGACATGTTTTGCGAAACGGAGGGAGTAGTACTCTTTAGTGAATCCTTATAGAGGAGCATCTGCCAAGTTTCCATAATCAGAAAATACTTTATTATTTTCAATGGTCAAGAGAGATCATATAGTAGAGTGAGTGATGAACTTATTTTGTACATTTTGCTCTTTTTTTTTAATCTAATATTTGTACCATGCATGACATCTGAATGATTTGAGTGATTGCAACTTGCGAGTCTCAAACTCCCCCAATTCTCGGGAGTTAAAGCAAGGAATTCCATTGTGTAAAAGCAGCTAACACTTTTAAGGCAACGCTTGATTAAAAACAAACTTTCTTAGAATGTTCATTCAGAAAGAGTTGAAAAATAAAGTAAACTAGTGAAGTAGTTTTGCAGCTTCAACAGAAGGCCTTGCAAGAACAAAAAGTCCATTAGAAACTGAGAATCATGCCATCAATGCCGACGATGCAATGATGTCTCAGTTCATCTTCAATCCAGAGAGGGACTTGTGAAATCAAAGTCACGTCCTTTGAACTTTGATTCATACATATCTATCTCAACAAACCTTCATAAATGCCCGTACGACATTCATAAATGCCCTTTGAGATACCAACTTAAAACCTAACAGCCTTCGACGTGCCCACTTGAACCTAACGGCAAGAACAAGGGCTCACATAATCCAACAAACGGATCATTGAGCTGACTGAGCCGGATCGAAATGGGTAAAATAGATGATCACAAACCTACCACATATGTGGTTCATATCTTGTGTTTTCTTCTTCTTCTGATAGGCGGTCCTATATCCAAATACTCAACTCATCCTATAAATTATGCCTCATTCAGTATGTGCCATCTTATATCTTAATACTCAACTCGGAGAAAGCCTTTTCTTACACTTTGCAAAAGAATTTCAAGTCCTTCAACATGTCCAATGATCAAGAAATCCAACCCAACAGTCTCAACATCATAGGTACGCTTTCCCTTGCGTTCTTATTCATCTATTGAACTCATAGAACTTAGCTCTTGCAACATGTTAGCTCAAGAAATCCAACTCGTTGTTATCACATATACTCAATGTTCTAAAAAACGCTAGGCGGAAGGGACCGTCTAGCGCCTAGGCGCCGCGTAGATGGATTAGACGGTCTCCTAGACGGGCTAGAAGGCTAGGCGGAGTAGCACCTTCCATGGCCTAGGCAGGGCCTAGACGGAGCTTGGCGGGGATTTTTAGAACACTGCATATACTATCTCTATTCAGGAAAAAAGGGTCATTTTAGCTTGTAATCTTGTTAATGGATTATTGCCATTTTAGGGTTATAGGTAATGATTTATTGGTCAATTACACATTAATTCTTTCTATGCAAAATTTCTTCATTCCTTAATTAGATATTTAGATACAGATAAGGTGCGCATTTAATAAACTGTAAATTTGGGGAAAAGTTGGGATTTTTTCAGTTTAATGACTAGATTCTTGTAGTATTTATCACTCAATGATATGAAGTGTACAACTACCATCACCTTCTATGATAATATATAGTCTCTACTTACTCACATGTACTTTACATGTTTCCTTCTCAGATCAGACCCATAAAGACGAACCACCCTTACCTCAATCCTCATCCAACAACAATCATCAAGCACCAACAGCTTTCGGGTCTAAGAAACCACTCAAATGGTGGATCCACATCTTCATATACGCCTTCATGGTCCTCGCTGGCCAATCAACCGCTGTCCTCTTGCTAAGACTCTACTTCGAGAAAGGCGGGCAAAGCAACTGGATGGCAACCTTAGTCCAATTCATGGGTTTCCCCGTCCTCCTCCCCTTCTACTACATTTTCCCATCCAAACACCAAGACCAACATCATCAAATCCAAACCCAAGAACCGACATCCAAACGCAGCCTTAAAATCGGCTCAATCTACCTAGGAGTGGGTCTCTTAATCGCCTTCGTTGGAATGCTCTCATCTCTAGGAATCCTTTACCTCCCCGTCTCCACCTTCTCCCTCATATCCGCCTCACAGTTAGCCTTCACGGCCCTCTTCGCCTTTTTCCTCAACAAACAAAGATTCACTCCTTACATTGTCAACTCTCTTGTCATCCTCACAATCTCATCAACTCTTCTCATCTTTCAGACCGAATCTTCCAACACCGACACAAGCCGTTCAAAATACACAGTCGGGTTCCTATGCACTGTTGCTGCATCCGCAGGGTACGGACTCGTGCCTCCCTTGACTCAATTCACCTTCGAAAAGGTCATAATGAGTTTCAGCTTTACGGCGGTTTTGAACATGCTTGTGTCGGAGTTGTTTGTCGCGAGTTGTGTTGGGATCGTTGGGCTTTTCGCGAGTGGAGACTGGAAGAAGCTTGAGGGAGAGATGCACGGGTTTGAGCTCGGGAAGGTGTCGTATGTGATGACGTTGGTTTGGACGGCGTTGAGCTGGCAGATGTTTTATCTTGGGACGATGAAGCTGATAACGGAGGTGTCGTCGCTGTTTTCGAACGTTATAAGTACGGTGTGTTTGCCTGTTGTTCCTGTTCTTGCGGTGTTTATATTTCATGACAAGATGAATGGTTTGAAAGTTGTGGCGTTGGTGTTGGCGGTTTGGGGATTCGCGTCGTATGCGTATCAGTGTTATGATGAGAATGAGAAAGGGAAGGAAGTTAGGAAGGAGGAATCGGTGGAGGTTTAGAAGTGATGGATGATTAATTTGGTTGAATATTGGTTCTTTATTTAACGTTGTTTGTTGTCCATTTGATGTTTCAATTTGTTGTGTCTGTTGTTTTGATGTATGAAAGTTGTAAGATAAGAATTAAGTAAATTCAAGCCTTGTTTGTAGAATGGTGTGTCTGCATGAAGCTAATTAAAGTTGGTGAGGAGTGAAAGGATTGAAACATATGCCTTGTTTTAGTCCGTTTAAGGCCCAATTTGATCTGTTCAAAGAGCTATATTGCCTATATATGTATAAGATCTTTGTTGTTGTAAGATAATGTTGCAAGTGAATATATTCTAGTACATATACTGTACATATTTGCTGCTGATGATTCTCAAACAGACAAAACTGTATATTTTTTTGGGGTGTTTTTCTTAAGATGTCGATGTCGTTTTTGTAGAAAAAAAGTCATAATGATTTTTTGTCGTTGTTGTCGAAGTAGGTGGGAATTAGCCCCTTATTTATTATCACAAATAACAGGGCTTGGGATAGCTACTATTTTAACAAATTGTAAAATATACCTTTGCATTTAACCATTAACGCTGCCTTCTTTTTCAAAAAAAAAATATTTTTTTTCCGAAGGGTGAATGGGATGGCGAGCCGGGACCTTTGCATTTAACTCTCTTATCAATTTAAAATATATCAATAATTAACCAATCTATTTCAATGTCACATATGGGATATATTTCATTCTTTTGTAAATGTTAGGGTTAGTTTTGTAATTGAGTTAGACTTCTTTAAAAGAAGCTAACGGATTCAGTTGAGGGGCATCGATGAATAACAAAATTCCTCTTTCTCTCTAGCTCTCTCTAACTTTCTCCGTATTTATACATGAAATTTCTAATCCTAGATTCTTACATTCAATTGTAATGTTATTAATATTTTTATCGGGAAATTTTTATGCACAAAGAAAAAGTGTTCTACCCATACGAAAAATCACTTTTCACGAAGAGTGAGTTCTATGGATATCCGATAGACAAAAGATATCACGATTCACGAAGCATAACTCTTCAAGAAGAGTGGCACTTCGTGAAGCAGGAGAGTTTGATGCGAACTCTGCGCGCACCCTACCATCATACCCGGATATTGCTTTGACAACTTAAAATTTTAATTTTATACGTAGTAACAAGATTATATTTCCTATCTTATTTATATCTTCTATCCTAATCTAGATAGATTAAAGAGTAAGCATTCAAACCCTATATATAAATATTCATTCATCACTAACTTCTTTTAAAAACTCAACATTCCTATAATCTCAAGTTACAATGTCATTCCATTAATAGTCATTGTTGGATCCACCGTATGTAGAAAAAGGTGATTCGGCAATTCAGTGGAAGAATTTTCCTATCTTATTTTGATAACGAAAAAAATTAATGTTTGCAATGAAAGCCACGTTAATTTATTAGCACACAAATTTCACATTCATTCATATTCAATACGCTTGCCAACACAAACATCACGAATTTACATCGAAACCAAGCAACGTATGAAATCCACCCTTAACCAAAAACCTATCTCTCTACCCTCTTCACTTTCCGGGAACAAAGTTGGTGGCGAAGGCCCATGCGTTGTTGTTGACCGGGTCAGCCAAGTGATCCGCCAGGTTCTCGAGCGGGCCCTTCCCGGTCACAATAGCCTGGACAAAGAACCCAAACATAGAAAACATAGCCAGCCTTCCGTTCTTGAGCTCCTTCACCTTCAACTCCGCGAACGCATCGGGGTCATCCGCCAGGCCCAACGGGTCAAAGCTCCCGCCCGGGTACAACGGGTCGGTGATCTCACCAAGAGGCCCGCCCGCAATTCTGTAGCCCTCGACGGCGCCCATGAGGATGACCTGGCAGGCCCAGATGGCCAAGATGCTCTGGGCGTGGATCAAGCTAGGGTTTCCCAAGTAGTCAAGCCCGCCCTCGCTGAAGATCTGTGACCCGGCCTTGAACCACACCGCCTCGCCGAACTTGACTCCGTTGCGGGCCAAGAGCTCCGGGAACACGCAGCCCAAGGCGCCCAGCATGGCCCACCGGCTGTGGATCACCTCGAGCTCACGGTTCTTGGCGAAGGTCTCCGGGTCGGCGGAGAGCCCGGCGGTGTCCCAGCCGTAGTCGCCGGGGAACTCGCCGGTCAGGTAGCTTGGTGGCTCGCCGGAGAATGGGCCGAGGTACTTGACCCGGTCAGGCCCGTACCATGGGCTTCCTGAGGCGGCGGGCTTGGGCTTGCCGGCGGATTTCCTCATTGTGACACGGCCCTCTCCGAAGAGCTCGGAGGTGGAGGGGGAGAGCTTGACGGCCTTGCCGGCGAAAGCCGAGGAGGAAAGGGCGATTGCGGAGGTCGCCATTGTGCAAGAGAGCTTGGTTTGTTAGTGTAAATGAGTTTGTGTATTTGATGAGTTATTGTTGTAATGCGAGCTTACTTATATAGTTATATGGGTCAGAAATTACAATTATAGTTCATTATCTATATGAGAAAATGTGAGATATGCAATCTTAATTGCAATTGGCTTGACAGTTTAGTCAGTATGGTCGCAAGATTTTGGATGTCCACTTGGCTACTCTCTTTACCTCTAGTTTTAATTTGCAAGTTTGGAGGTGTAGATATATTCAAGGCTTCGAAAGATTTTCCTTAGGATAGTGGGAAAGATTTTCAGCATTAGCCACTGAGGATGTGCCATTTGTACACGGGATATATGCCAACTTATCTGAAGTGGTTAAAGCTTGTAAGGACTGAATGGGATTGTGACATATTGATGCAATAACAAATTATTGCAACATATTTTCATTGGATTTAATTGGATCGGTGTAAACCAATTTATTTAGTTTAGGGAGGTGCTATACTTCACACTTTTTTACTAAATTTCACACAATAAAATTACTTTAATAATCTTTTTCTAAAATAAAATAAAAAATAATTTAAAAATTATATATTAAGATATTTTTTTAGATTCTCAACCATATACTCCGTATTTTGCTAGATCTTTTTTTTGGTAGAATATATTTTGCTAGATCTCTACCATTCAACAATATATCTTTTTTATATGATATTTTTTCCTTCTTTTTAAAAATAAAAAAAATAAAAAAATAGTGCCATTATGAATACTACGGAGTACCTTGGTTATTTAGTTTTCATATTTAAAGGGTAAATTTTTTCTTTCCATAGATTAGAAAGTGTACGGTAAAAAAAAGTCCGTTTCAACTTCAGTTGATGCAGATGATCATCATCTTATTTATTTATCAATAAAATAAGATTACATAAACAAAGAAACACACAACGTACAAGTGTTTATGTTAGCTTTTGCAGCTCTGCAAATTGGGGATTGAAGGGAATCAACAACTAATTGCCAGCACCTCCTCCTTTAAAAAAAACAATTTAAATTTGTGCATATATTTTTTTAGAAGAATTTTATATGTAGAGTTACTGAATGTAAAATTTCTTTTGAGCAAAACACTTGCAACTTCATTAGACTATAACAATCATTAGACGTGATGATAAAGCACCAACGGAAGTTTAAATTTTGATTTATTATAAATATGTTAGGATCTTTTATTAAGATCTTACCTAAAACTATGTAGGTAATATTTTTTTATTAGTGGAAAGTTTAAATTTTTCAAAATTAAACCATGGGCTTTATGGTAAAGAAATTGAAAAAGTGTGAAGTGTTAGAAATTTTGAGTGTGAAGTACAGCACTTATGTTAGTTTATTGTGTTTGTTAATTGGGTCATGAGTCTTATCTATTTATCTATATATTAAGCAAGGAGTTTTTTTGACATATGTCGAACCATAATATAATAATACAAAAATTATAATTCAAAATTTTACAAGGGGTACTTTAATTTTTATAATTAAAGTAAGATAAATGTACGAGCATGAAATCAATATATAATTTCAATATATGGAGTATTTAAATACATCCATATATCTTTAAAAAAAATTAACTCGTGCGTATGTATGAGCATCATCACTAGTTTGAACATATATAAGTCTTATAGTGAGGCAAATGTATTAAGTGATCGACTTTTAATTTGTTGCAAACCTTGACATATTTATGGACTAGAAGCATATATGCATCAAATTACCCATTGAAAAAAATTTGGCCAGACAGAAGTTCAGTGTTTTTTTAAATGGTCGGCATAAGCATATATTAAAAGTGCTAACTTTGAAAATTTATTTTAAAATTATTTTCTAAATTGAAATTAAAAAACCCTTTTTAAAAATTAAAAAATAATTTTCAGATTTAGTATTTTTTAATGTGTAGAAAAGGCTTTTTCAAAAAATTCAAGTGAATTTTTGTAACGCAAGCGAGTAAATTACCTTAACTTGGTCAAAGGAATAAAAAGTCAACACTAAGAAATGCAATATTGATATATTGATAGGAGGATCGACTTGCTTCATTAAATTCGTACAATTGTAAAGCAAAAACTATTCCTTACATTACACAAAATATGCCATAATTTCCAAATGAGACGCATGAACATCACTTTTCAGTCATGCGTCTCTCTTATTAAAAGCTAGGAAATGCACACAACATAACATAAAAGAAAATGCTATATAATTCTATGAAGTAGCTAGTACTCCGATTCGGTACGTTCGTTTAGTTGACAACACTGCATGATTTCCGGACTTGGCCATTGCTTCCGGTTAGCACTCCGATTCGGGTCATCTTGATCATTGCTTGTCCAAACTTATCGGCATAATATGGATCACGAGCTAGAGCTCGCACCATCCCACTTGTGCGCGGATCAAATGCCATTCTTTGATCAAACTTGATGACGGCTCTGTTGGATATGATTTGGTTGTAAAAGCCTCTGTCGAACGTGTCTCCACTCCCCGGGGTTTGGTCCAAGAAGGTTGTGCTTTGTTTCCCATCTTGATTCGCCGGACAAGTGCCTGTCAATGATTGAACTAGAGATGGGTCAATGGTTGGGTCAGGCTTTCCAGTGTTACTATAGTTGTAAAGACGGTCTTGGAAGTTGTTGCAATGTACTACTCCAACGGTGTGAGCACCTAGTACAATTAATGCATATGTACATGTATTAGCTAATGTTGTTATACAAATAGCTTGAAAATGAGTGAATATGGTAACAATTGTGTGTATATAAATACATATACTCACCTAGGAGAACAACAAGATCATGGACGGTCAAGCCTATGTTGGCAAACTCTCTTATGGCGTCTGTCATGAGTATATTTGGGCCAGGAACGTTAAGAGCTTCTTGAGCATTTGAAACTAAGCTATCTCGCCTTCCGGTCTCTACATTGTACCATTTTCCACCGGCCTATACAAGTAAACAAAAGCTTGTGCATGTTAATGAGCCATCTATATGAAAGATAATATTGACAATGTTCTAAAAAATGCTAGTTGTCCCCTAGGCGGAGAGGAACCGCCTAGCGTCTAGGCGGCCAAAACGAGTGCCTAGAGAACTAGATGGTCTTCTAGACGGGCTCCTTTCAGCGTCTAGGTTGTAATGTATAAACTATACAATGACGGATTATTACCAAGAATATTGTAGCTCGAGTTGCGAGTACTAAAATATCGGCGCAAGAAACCACTCCAGGGCAAGCTGCTTCGACCGCTGCCTTAATGTCATCAATGTCATCAAAGCCATCTAGATCCAAGTTCGGAGGCGCGGTTTTCTCCGAAGTTGGTCCATCCAACAAAACTGATCCATCACATCCCTAGATGTAACATATATACGTAACAAGATTAGTTTATGACTAAATTAAGTATATAACAAAGAGATGTATGTGCAAAATCAATGACCAATACCAAGATTAAAGTGTTAGTTGCATGCTTACCCTAACAAAGCAGTCATGGAACGACAATCGGGTAAGGTCGCCTACGAGCCCTTTGTTGGACTGCATCTTGGCCTTAACAACGTTAAGAACAAGTTGCTCGACACTATTGTTTCCACATTTTCCATTGTAGAACCCGGGCATAAGCTGCCCATCGCAATGGGATACAAGGGTCATGACTAAGAACACTAAGGAAATGGATGTTGCCCATGAACTGTTTTTCCATGTTGCCATCTCAATACCCTATCTTTTTTCACAAGTATTCTTTTGTATGTATGGATTGTGAAGAGCTTGTTTGGAATTGTGATATATGAGCAACATAATGGTTAGGGTATATATAGGAGGGAAAAAGGGTACGTACCCAAAATATGGCGGGCTCTTTGGTGAATATACCAACTCTTTCATATTAGTCTTACCATTTTGGTTGATTTATTCCTAGAATAATGACTTCCTTGCCACTATTGAAGGGGCCAATGATCATGTCTAAGATGAAAGTCGGACTATATTGATGTGATGCGTCGTTTTGTCTTTCTACTTTGGGTGGAAGATAATTAGTTTGTTGACTTTTTCGAATTATGCAGTTTGTATATATATATGATCAAAGAAGAGAAGACTTTGACCGGCCACATGCATATGTATTACATGGAAGATAGATAGATGCATTATGCATATAGGTATTGGATAGGAATTAATCATTAATAGGTATTATTTATACAAAATGTGCACTACTAGCCAAGTAAACATCTAAAGTTACTAGAAATTAAAGCATTATTATCTCACAACGATCTCTCGTAAACTCTTATAAATCCACCACTACGCCAATAGTATTAAGGTAGATAATCCAGCCAGATCAATCTTAGCTAATTACATTTTTTTTTTCTATTATTTCATTTAAATAACTATAATAGTCTTGGTATTTGTTGAGAGTTTTTCAAGTTGAAAAGTTGGACATAAATTGTCTACTATATAATTTAATGAGTTATTTAACTCATTGTCATATGATTTTACTTGAAAACCCATTCGACTTGTATATTAAACCCTTTACAAACATAATTCTTAATTTATCGATCCATCGGACTTTAAAATAGTATTAATTTAAACATGATTTTGACAAGACTACAAATTAAGGGAAGAAGAGGAAAAGTTGAGAATGTTAAAGTCCGAGGATCAATATTAATGGAAAGGGTGTCCATCGACTGTGTGTAAATAGGAAGAGTAGCCCGAGCGCATAAGCCTAGTGGAATCCTATCCTTAAACCAGTTTGCCAATAGGAGTAAACACAAGGACTAAAATATAAGGCAGATTTTCTCAGAATTTCTAAGTGTGATACATTTTTTACACACGCTCTCAAGCAAGGAATTGCTTTGGCCCAATTGACATTTGACACATCATGAACTTAGAGCCAACAATTCATCGATGAGCCTATGAAGCTAGCCCAGCCAAGTCACGCCATCATGATGAGGTAGCCTAAACAAGGGGCGCCGGGAAGCATTTCGTGAAGCCCGACCCAAACAACCAAAATAGGTACCCAAAACCGAACAAACTTTGATATATACCATCTCAAGTCCGACATGTCTATATAAACGGAGGAAATGTATGTTTGTATACGCATGTGTACGTTAGGCCTAACACATTTACTTAGTGGATTTCATCCTAAAACCAATTAAAATAGGAAAAAAATAATTTGACAATTTATATATTAGTCAAGTTTTTTTTTTAAATCTTCAATGTAGGATACATATGCTTTCACTAGGAAGAAATCGAAGATTAAATAACTTGAATATGTACGTAGGGTACCTTCATTTAAGCAATATCAATGGATGTTGTTATCACCTTAATGCACGTACGTCTAGCTTAATGCGCTAATATTTTACATGTGAGGAAAAAAAAGTTTAGTCAATGTTTGCGGAAGTGATTGGAAGTACTCGTAGATGCATGAATACAATTGTCGAGCTAGTGGTAATTTGACATTTTGACGTTGACTTACACTCATGCTTGTCTCTACTTTTCAAAAAATTTATAATACCAATTACCAAATTTGGCATATAATAAATCAACTCAACTTGTTAAAGATCGAATGGTTCTTTCATGGCTCAAGAAAGTTTAAGCATTTGAACGTTGGATTTGCATCGATTTATTTCTTTCAGTACCCTCTCGATTTTGCGTTTTCCACGTGGTACCCGAAACATGAATAAAATTACACTGGATTACTCATACATTGCATAATGTCCATCTTGTAACCAAATCCTTTCTACCCATTTAAAATGCTACATATTAGTATATTACCTCTTATTTGTTAAGAAATATGTGTATTATTATGTACAACAACAACAACAACATCAACCCAGTTGGAACCCGGTATGAACGGGATCTGAGGGGTCGAGATGTACGCACCCTTACCCCGACTCGACGTCGGGAGGGTATCTAAGAAGGGCCCAAAATAAAAAAGGGAGAAGAGTGGGGAACAAACGATAGAGGGGGAAAGAACACCCGAAAAACGATAGAGGGGGAAAGAGCACCCGGAAAAAGGTTAACAGAGAAACTAAAATAAAGAGAAGGAAAGAGCAGGAAACTCCCTCCAGGTCCTCCATACTAACGCTCTGTCACTGAAATCTTTTGACGCCATTGGTCCCTACATAAGGCCATATCTGCTGAGACCGCCAGCAGGGTAAGGTCTTGTTTTATCACTTCTTTCCAATTCTTCTTTGGCCTGCCCCTTTCCCTACGAAATCCGGTATCGATCAACCTCTCAATTCTCCGAACTGGAGCTTCTAGTGGTCTCCTCTGTATATGCCCGAACCATCTGAGTCTTGACTCTCTAAGCTTTTCACCTAGACTGGCCACTCCCAGCTTGCTCCTAATCTCGTCATTTCTGATCTTGTCCAGTTTCGTATGCCCGCACATCCACCTCAACATCCTCATCTCTGCAACCATCAGCCTTTGTTCCTGCGCCTTTGTGGTCGGCCAACACTCTGCCCCGTACAGTATAGCTGGTCTAACCACTGATTTGTAAAACTTGTCCTTGAGCTTGAGTGGGATCTTTCTGTCACATAGCACTCCGAAAGCCCCTCTCCACTTCTGCCAACCTCTCTGGATTCGGTGTTTAATGTCCTCCTCAATGCTCCCATCACTCTGCACAACTGAGCCCAAATATCTGAACATCTCCTTCTTTGCTATGACATCCCCTCCCAAACGAACTTCCTCATCTGGCTCCACTTCCTGACTGAACTTAAATTCTACATACTCAGTCTTGGTTCGACTCATCTTGAAACCCTCTGTCTCAAGCTTCTCTCTCCACGATTCTAGCTTTCTACAAACTCCTTCCCTAGACTCGTCCACCAACACTATGTCATCGGCGAAAAACATGCACCACGGTACTTCTTCTTGTATCTCCCTCGTCAACACATCTAGAACGATAGCAAACAGAAAGGGGCTCAGAGCCTACCCCTGATGCAAGCCTACCCCAACTTGAAAAAACTCTGTACTTCCCCCGGGAGTGCATACACTTGTCAGCGAGCCTTTATACATGTCTTTTAGAATTCTGATATAAGTCCCTGAAACCTCTCTCGATTCCAAACACCTCCAGATTAACTCCCTAGGCACTCTATCGTACGCCTTTTCCAAATCAATGAAAATCATGTGTAGGTTTTTCCTCCTCTCCCTATAAGCTTCTACCAACCTTCTGATCAGATGAATAGCCTCAATAGATGACCGACCTGGTAGAAAACCGAATTGGTTGTCCGACACGGTGACTATTTTCCTTAGCCTAGCTTCAGTCACTTTTGTAACACCCCTATTTTACAATATTGGGTATTACCGCCAGTGACCTCAGACTTTACCGTCCAAAGTCACCCAAGGCTTTTAGAATAATATAGAACAATTTAAAATGCGGAATAAAACATAATACATAATGAGAAAAGGTGCTCCTGAGGGAGACTTAGTTCTTACAAAACATCTTACATTGTTTTCAAATATAAAGTTGTTCGGAATTGAAATGCAAAACCTGCTTGTCCTTGAAACGTAATGAAACTAAAGCAAAATGATAGAAAGGTACATCTTGAAATCCCTGTTCTTCCTTCGTCTTCACTTCACTTCACGCCTTGCTGGGGTTCCTAGATTCTGACATAATTCGCGAGGGGCGATAGAATGCCAGGCAAAAATGCGGAAAAGAAGAATTAGTCTAAGAGACTAAGCAAGCGGGAAGGGAACTTCCCGAGGGTATTTTGGGAATTTTCAAATATTATCGAAAGAGATATTAGGGTTGTGTTTACGATGGGGCTATATAATAAAACTTGTTTATGTGGAGCTTTGGGGGTTCGAAGGAAAGTATATCTTTAGACAAAGATAACTCGATGAGCAATAGAAGAACTACTAGATTGTAGACTTCTTTTAGGATTTCGAAAGAATGTTGGGAACGTTCATTAATTCATACAAGTGAAAACCTCTCGCGCCCTGAGCGGACCGAGACCCGGATCGATCATTTGAGATCGGTCCGGTTTTGGTGTCTTAAGTGTGCATTCGCACTTATCTTATATAGTGACGAAAAATATTCGACTTTGTTAATGATTTTTAATAGAGAGTGGTGGGACACGGATATTCCGAGCCACCCGAAGGAGAACTTTCAATTCTCCGGCACTTAGCTAGAGTGCCGCACAATCCCTCCTTGCAATCGGAGCGGATGGAGATCATGATCCCGAAAGTCGTATGGACGTACGACTTAGTAAGGTTATATAGAGGTGTCGGCTAGCCCGCACCCCTTTCTAGTTTATTCAAGGTAAATCTCTGAACGAGATTGTAATCAATCAAGATAACAAACATACTAGCATATATAATCCTAACAAAGGAATATAAAGCATACTACACTAACAAATGTCGTTATTTCTAGCAATCAATATTTCCTAGAATCACTTTTATTTAAGCATACAATTTGTTCCCAACATCACGGATTTTCACGAAATGGAATGTAAAGGTTGCAAGGGGAAATTCCACTTGCCTTAGCGTAACGAGTTCTAGCAAACGAGCCTTGACGAAACTTATGCGATTCCCTACTACGAGCGAGGATTCCGACCTATTGATACGAAAATTTACGAAAAGGCTCAAAATCATGATTTTCTTTCTAAGGTTTGGATTATCTCTTATAATATTTTATAGGAGAGAAAGAGATTCTAAATTATTATAATAATAATTTAGAAAGTTATTTTCCTTAAAATAATAATATTCCTTTATTATTATTTTGGGATTTGTAATATCCTTACTATTCCTTAAAATCTTTATTAAAATAATTATTAAAAATTATCCTTTTTACTTATTTATGATAATAAACTATTACTTTTAAATTTCCCATTTATTCTTGGATGGACCTTATCTAAAATAATTTATTCATAATATTTTCTTAATAGAAAAGTATTTACCTACATAATCCTCTTTAAATAAAATTGTCATGTATATACTCCTCTATAAGGAAGTTTCCATAACTAGAAGTTTCTAAATTTCCTTATAAGGTAACTTGCCTAAAATTAGATTAATCTTACTTTATATTTATAATTTGTTGTTATAATATTATAGCTTATAAAAATAATATCTTCTTTATAATTAGAAGATTTCTTTCATGCAAGTCATCCTTATGCTATAATAATCTCCTAGAATATTTGTAATATCTTACTTGATATTTTTATCCTAGAACTCATGTTTTATGCAAATATCTCTACACCTAGAGTTCATTAAAATATATTTTTTCTTATAGATGACTTTTAGTACTATTTCCACTTCTAGTAGCATATTTTCATGAAATCATTGTCTAAGTCAAACTATAGTTTTTAGATCTCTATCTTATTTTATAATCAAGACTCATATGCTAATAATATATTATTTTATTATATCCTAATAATAGATGATGTTTTGTAATAACTCCCATATATAAAGATATGCTAAAGTTCATATAAATATTTCTTTTCGTAATTCTATTTATTCACTCAATTTTATAAATCCTATATCTTTTATAGATTAGGCCATGCAACAACTTTTATCAACTTAGGGACTTTGTTAATTTCATATAAAAAAGATATTAGTTTTTATTTAATAATCCTTTAAGTTTTAAGATCATGATATGATATCATCCTTTTGTATAAGACATGCACAAAAACTTCTAGAGTTCTTATTAGATCTAAGGTGGGATATTACTAACTATGGACTTTGCATGTTACAATTATTTTATAACATCTATTTATAATTTATAAGAGCATGCATGTAATAAAATCCATGAATTTATCTATTTGTTTTTATTTAGCTTAAGTTACCATAGTAACTCTAGATTGTTTCTAGTCTTTTAACTAACAAGATCTTACAAACTTATTTTTATTTTCTTATTTTCCTAAAATATTTTCTACAATTACAAAAACCTTATAATTAAAGAAAATACATAAATAGATAATTATAACTTAGGATAGAATTTTACTTATGAGTATTCTGTATAATACAGAACACTGGAGAAAGGCAGAGGAGGAGGGCCGGCGAGCAGGGGCGGCGCGGCCAGGGTCCGGCGAGGGCAGGCGGCGGCTCCGGCGTGACGGGCGGCGGTCGACGGTGGCTCGGCGACAGCAGGCTGGTGGTGGCCGGCGGCTTCCAAGGGAGAGAAGGAGGAGATTTGTGGTGTTTTAATGGAGATATTTGGCTAGCAATGGGGCTGATTTTTGATGACTTAGAAAGCAATTGCTAGAAGGAGTAGAAGAGAGAGCAAAAGCTTGAGTGAATGCTTGAGGGAGGGCTTTTATAGACAAATTGAGGAGGTCTTCAATCCATGGCAATGGTGGATGTCCAATGGAGGAGGAGGAGAAGTCCATGCATTGGTCACACTTGTGCTTCTTCCATGGTGATGAAGTGTGAGGTCACAAGGGTGGTCAACAAGCAAAGAGGAGGTGGACAAGGCATGCATTGGCCTCCATCAATTCAACGTACAATCAATCAGACTATTGTCTGATGTTGTCTTTTGGAGGAGGAGGAGTTTATTTGATATAAGGGGAAAAGATTGGGCTAAGTGAACAAGAAATTGCAATGGTCTAGCGGGATTTGGTGAGGGCGTGTGAGGTTAGAGTGCAAGAGATCTCGGGTTCAAATCCCGGCTCTTGCATTCTTTTTGCAAAGCTTGTAAATTGGATTTCTAGGCCTTTGTATAATCTATTTTATAAAATAAAATAAATTTCTTATTTTTATCTAATGCTCTTTTTATTAATTTACCTCACTTATTAATCTATGTCCCTCGAGTTATTTTATTGCATTTTTATCTATTTTAATTCTCTTGATAAACTCTTTCAAAAGAAAAATAATAGAAGTTAATTTGATTTTCCAGAAATTAGAGAAAAATAATCGATAATAAATATTATATAAAAAGAACTTGGAATATCGCGGATATTACAACTTTCTCCCACAATTTCATCGTATGGCTAAGGAGCTTAATACCCCTATAGTTGTTGCACTGTTGCACATCCCCTTTGTTTTTATACAATGGAATCAGACTACTGAGTCTCCATTCCTCCGACATCCTTCCCGTTCGGAAAATCACATTGAACAAAGACGTGAGCCAATCCACTCCTCTCGCCCCCAACCACTTCCACACTTCCACTGGGATCTCATCTGGACCTACTGTTCTCCTGTTGCTCATCTTCCGAAGCCCTTCCTGTACCTCGATTCTGGAGATGCGTCTGAAAAAGAGACAGTCTAACTGGCACCTTGACTCCTCGGTTTCTTCTGTTGACCTTTGTCCTTCATTCCACCACACTTCTGCTCTTCTGTTGCTACTTCTGCCTCTGGTCATACCCAACACCCTAGAAGCCACTCTCCGAACGCACTCTGCCATCTTACCCCACATGTCGTCTGCGCTGTCTCTAATTTGCAAAGCTCCTTTTGCCTCTGCCTCCTCGAAGACCCTGTCTCTAAAGAACTGTCCAACTGTCTCGTTCAGGCGGCCCCACTTGATCCTCGGTTGCGACTCACTGACAGTTCTGCTTTTTCTGCGAACCCAGTCCAAGTCAATGACCAACAGTCTGTGTTGCGTCGAAAGGCCTCCGTTCGGGATAATCTTACAGTCCCTGCAACTTCTCTTGTCCCCTCGTCTGAGCTAGAAAAAATCAATTTGTGTCTTGCTTGAAGCACTCTTGAAGGTAATCAAGTGCTCATCCTTCTTTTTAAACCAAGAATTCGCTATCACACAATTAGAAGCCACTGCGAACTCAAGCAAGGCCCGACCTCCGTCATTCCTGTCGCCAAAACCGAAACCTCCATGTACTTCTTCATAACCATCCCTCGGCCTTCCGATATGGCCATTGAAATCACCCCCTATCACCACTTTTTCTGTCACGGGGATACCTCTCATCAACTCATCTAGGTCCTCCCAAAAGCGTCTCTTTTCTTCCCCATCTAGGCCTGCATGTGGGGCGTATGCACTTATGACATTTAATGCTTCTCCTCCAATAACCAACTTTATACTCAACAGTCTGTCGCTTCTGCGATCCACTAGGACCACATTGTCCCTTAACTTGGCATCAACCAGAATACCCACCCCATTTCTGCTACTCGACGCTCCAGCGTACCATAACTTCCACCCATCAATTTCCCGAGCCTTGTTACCTTTCCACCGTACTTAGTCTCTTGGATACACGCAATATCCACGCTCCGTTGTTGTAAGATCTTGACCAACTCAATTGATTTTTCCGTGAGTGACCCTACATTCCACGATCCTAATCTTAGGCAGGTTCTTGCTCTTCTGCCCCGACTATCCTTGTGATACTTTGGCAGAGCCATCGAGAGAAATCGCTTGGATTGAACCTGCAACAAAGAGCACAAAAACACACAAACCCACCAAAAGCTACAAATATACACAAGGCAACCGCTTACCCGGAGACCTCTAAAACACACAAAAATTAGACACCCACAGAGATGCAACAAAACCAGCAAAAACAGGTTGCAAAACAACGGCAACCAGCAAAAACAGGTTGCAAAACAACGACAACCAGCCAGAAGAAAGGTCACTAAAAACGAAAGTAGCACTGGATACAAAAGCAAACTACCACCACCAACAAACACAGCAGAAGAGAAGCCAAACTTAACAACCAACAAAACAGCAGCGAGAAAGTGAAGCAAAGTTCAACCACTAGTAAAAGGGGGTTAGAAGATAAACCAAGGTTAGAGCAATAAAAACGAGAACAGAAAACGATCACCGGGGGCGCCGCGGTACACCAGGAGGGCGCTTGGAACTCGGGTGACGGTCGGAAGGGTGACCCGAGGAAGAGCCGAGCACAAAACTGGTGCAGCTTGGGCGCCAGGGGCGGCGACGGCACGCAGCTTCGCCTGACTGCAGGGCGCCGGAGCTATTGACCCGAGAGAGAGACGAGCTGCAACTTGGAAACCGGAAGACGACCGGCGGCCCGATGTTTCGCCGGACTGCTGGGCAGGGCGAAATTGGGGAAGACCAGCCGCTTGCACAGGAAGGGCGAAACTCGGGTGACGGTCATGTACATAATAATGTGTATTATTATGTACATGACTTAATTTATACCCTTAATTTTACATTATAACTTTTTATATCTAATTTCTCTTTACAAATTATCTTCTCCTATATAACCTTGCATGTTTAATTTTCCTTTTATTATATACCCATATTTCCAATTAATATATGGCATAATACATAAACGCCCCCTGTACTTGTGCCAATTGGTCACTTGGCCCCCTGTACTTTAGCCCTAACCGTTTGCCCCCTTATAGTTGCACATTGCGACCTATTGAACCCCTATTGAACCACTTATCCCAGCTTTTTTTAGGAGTGTGGTGCACGCTCGATGATGTGTTATATTGTATTGCCACAATGACGATGACACGGATGCCATGGATGACATGGCGATGACATGATGTGTTATATTGTGTTGCCACAATGGCATCCATGTCATCGCCATTGTGGCAACATAATATAACACATCATCGCGCGTGCACTACACTCTTAAAAAAGCTGGGATAAGTGGCTCAATAAGGGTTCAATAGGTCGCAATGTGCAAATATAGGGGGTCAAACGGTTAGAGCTAAAGTACAAGGGGCCAAGTGACCAATTAGCCCAAATACAAGGGACCGTTTATGTATTCTGCCATTAATATATATAATCCCTGATATAGTACGTGGCATGCAATAGCATTTTTATATATTTAGCATAATTCAATTATTGATGCTCAATTATATATATTATGTGAAGAATGCTCAATTGATGAAATCCAATATATAACAAAGTCAATCAACTGGATTCAAACAAAATAAATGGGTGTTGAAATCTGACATTTTTGAACTTTGACTTCAAAATTATTATGAATGAAAGTTGAAATTTATATAGTGTATTTATCGTCACCAAAATTTGAGATGAAAAATATTATTATGTGATCTTGAGTATTAATGTGATTAGATTTAAAGATTGTTTTATCTTATCTCAAGTAGAGAAGATACTATTTTTTTTTGAACTCGTATAATGCTATGCTTGTAAGAACTCGATCATTATGATTCTAGCGTACATTAGAAGAAATATATAGGGAACAATGTCTCTGAGTACGGTAAGCAAGTCTGTCTCAATCATTTCAGGGACCTTAGGATGAAATAAAATTTGAAGCCCCTTAAACATAACAGATAAATAGATCTTTTTTAGTATAATAAATAAATGGTTCGGCTAATGTATGTCCACGGACTAGTACAAGAAGAAATATGTGAGATGTGCAACAACAATTGTCAAGAAAATTGTAATCATATGTTGTTCAGTTGCCGCTATTCAAGGACGGTGCTTGATAATGTGTTAAATTAACTTAGCACATTGGGTAAAACTTGGAAGAAGCTACTACCCAATTGAAGCCTGGATTGGTGCAGCGAGATGACTAGGAAATTGTGTCATCATGTACTACGTTTGGCAAGCTAGAAATAGGGAAGTCTTTCAAGGGGAGGAGTATTCATAGAAGAGTGCACTAGAATGGTAATCAGTGAATAATGTCAAAGCTAGATGGAAAAAACACAATAGAGAGTACGTATAGAAGATGGTGTACTAGAATTGGCCTAGGAGATACTATGTAAGGCTCTGTTCAGCAGTAGCGGAATGGGAGCGGATTCACCTAGCTGGAGCAGAACTTTGAGCGGATTCAAGAAGTTTCTCCTCACAAGCTTCTTGCTTTTCAGCTAGCTGGATGGGTAAAAAAGTCCCAGCTAGAAAATGCCGAACGGAGCTTAAATCTAGGTATACCTAGATATCTTTGTAATCTTTTGTTCTAATGAATGAATTAATCACTCCTTCATTCAAAAAAAAAATAACAATAATAAAAATAATCCTGAAATCGTCAAGAAACTTGGATTGAAACTTATGTAACTAGTCATAAACTATCCTTTTTGTGGCAAAAAAATGTAAGATGTTGAGTTTAGGATGCGCTCTTAATTTACTATGAGTGGATATTTAAATTAGTTATACAAGCTTTGCAAGGATGCGCTCTTAATTTACTATGAGTGGCCAAAAACGTAAGATGTTGAGTTTAGGATGCACTCTTAACTAGTCATATACAAGCTTTGCCAGATAGAAGGAGACAGTCTAATTGTTATACAAGCTTCGCAAGGAAGTAGATCATGTCCATGGCAAATTGAAATGCTAATTTCAGATACACTTGCGTTACTACAGTCGTTTGAGGAAGTTAAATTCACACATATACCTCGTGACTGTAATTCGGTTGCTGATTTGATTGCGGGACTACGTCATTCTTGTAGTGCAAATCAAATTCAGACACACTCAGGACTTTATGTCCTCATCCGAAAGAATGCGATAGGCTGACTTCGATCAGCCTAATCTTTTCCTAACTCTAAAAAAAATGATGGACTTCATTGAACTTTCATACATGACTCCACCTAGCTAAAAAATATACTTGTGTAGATTTTTTTTCCCTTTTGTTAGTGTAATACTCCGTACTACAAAAGATGAATACCACACATCTCATGTTCCGATTGGTCAGAAACCCAACATCCAAAATATCACCTATTGGTGGCTTACGTTATGCCAGGTAGGGCAACCCTCTCACCCACAACAACCACCACTAAAACCCACAATCTTCATCCTCCAATCAAAACCAAGAATTTGATATTCTGCAGATAAGCCTCAGATTTTCCACTATCCTCATTTCAACAACCTTGTATAAATAACCACCTTCTACTCACCTCTCCACCACACAAAATCTCAATCAAACCCTCCTCCATCACCAAACTAACTTAACCATGGCAACCTCCGCAATGGCCCTCTCCTCCCCCGCCTTCGCCGGCAAGGCCGTCAAGCTCTCCCCCTCCTCCTCCGAGCTCTTCGGAGAGGGCCGCATCACCATGAGAAAAACCGCCGGCAAGCCCAAGCCCGCCGCCTCGGGCAGCCCATGGTACGGGCCCGACCGGGTCAAGTACCTGGGCCCATTCTCCGGCGAGCCCCCGAGCTACCTGACCGGCGAGTTCCCCGGCGACTACGGCTGGGACACCGCCGGGCTCTCCGCCGACCCGGAGACCTTCGCCAAGAACCGTGAGCTCGAGGTGATCCACAGCCGGTGGGCCATGCTGGGCGCCTTGGGCTGCGTGTTCCCGGAGCTCTTGGCCCGCAACGGAGTCAAGTTCGGCGAGGCGGTGTGGTTCAAGGCCGGGTCACAGATCTTCAGCGAGGGCGGGCTTGACTACTTGGGAAACCCTAGCTTGATCCACGCCCAGAGCATCTTGGCCATCTGGGCCTGCCAGGTCATCCTCATGGGCGCCGTCGAGGGCTACAGAATTGCGGGCGGGCCTCTTGGTGAGATCACCGACCCGTTGTACCCGGGCGGGAGCTTTGACCCGTTGGGCCTGGCGGATGACCCCGATGCGTTCGCGGAGTTGAAGGTGAAGGAGCTCAAGAACGGAAGGCTGGCTATGTTTTCTATGTTTGGGTTCTTTGTCCAGGCTATTGTGACCGGGAAGGGCCCGCTCGAGAACCTGGCGGATCACTTGGCTGACCCGGTCAACAACAACGCATGGGCCTTCGCCACCAACTTTGTTCCCGGAAAGTGAAGAGGGTAGAGAGATAGGTTTTTGGTTAAGGGTGGATTTCATACGTTGCTTGGTTTCGATGTAAATTCGTGATGTTTGTGTTGGCAAGCGTATTGAATATGAATGAATGTGAAATTTGTGTGCTAATAAATTAACGTGGCTTTCAATCCTTTCATTGCAAACATTTTTTCGTGATCAAAATGTGAAATTTTAGAGATTGAGAAATTATTTACATATGTATGTCAGTATGTGCTCTTTTACGACGGAAGAAGAGACTCGTATAAGCTAGGGTTCTGGACCTTCTGGAAGAAGAAATACTAACATGGCTGCTTCATAATATACACATGCATCAATCATTCTTGCACTGAGTAGCTCATAGTAGTCTTGATGGTATAATTTCTTTTTTGATCGAGGTGTATTTTTGAATTAGTTATGAATCAATTACAGACGAATGACATATGAAATGATACATAATATTTTTTTTTGGAAACGGTAAATTTCCATTAGAAAAGGATAATTAGAAAAGCTCGCATCAAAGTTTGATTCTCAAAATACAATTCAGTCGTCCACTAACAAACACTAGACCCTCACAACCTAGGAAAGGTAAACCGTAAACATGAGCTATTCAAGAAACAGAAGAGTCCACAAACAGTTGCAAGGTCACAACCCATCAATCCAGTGATTCAATAAACCCTTGTCGTCTTTAACTTTTGCTCAGATTCTCTACCTAACGATGCCGATGATGCGCTGGGTACACATAGACGTATTCGGGTTGATGGCGTGAAAGCAACCAAGATTACTATGATACATAATATTATCTTATACGGAGCATGTTCTGGAAAGAAAAACACACAATTAATTCGCTATATATCCTAAATTTGATCCGCTTTGATTGTTCTTTTTTTATTTGAATAACCCTAAAAGTCTTAGAAGATGGACAAAGAGAAATTTGGTGACGCAGTTTGATGTTACCTTACTCCACGGAGCCTCAAGAGAAGTGACTCACCTAATCTTCCAGGCATCAAAAGGCCAACAAGTAAAGATGGAGTAGAGTCCCCTTACAGGATACCCCAAGAGCTTTCATGGAGTCGCTAGAGAGAATTAAGCTCGAGAGAGATCAACCCTAATTCTTCCAGAGCGGCCCAAGCAATGAGCAAGAAAGCCCTATCATTCGAAACAACGTCGTTCTCTTTGAAGCTAAAAAAGAGCTCCATTTAACCAAAATGTACACTGCGTTTTGATCCAACATCCTTCTTCAACTTCAAATTTGATCAGACTCAATAAGATACTAACACAAGACCTTGGCTCAAGTCACACAAAAGCAGCCCAACTGCATGCCAGGTTATTACATAGAGCCATACATAGCCATAAAAGGCTTAGTTAGTGGCTCAGTGAGCTAACCATGGCTCACACAAAGGTCGTTCAAGGCATCTTAAAAACCTTGATCATGTATTAACCACCTAAACCTTGGAGGATTGTGTGAAGATTTGTATTAACCACCTAAGAAATAGTGTGGTGGCTAGTGCTAGACGGAGAGGTACAAATAGAGAGACTAGGAGATGTCTAGCTCGAATTGGATTGGCTTAGCTGCTTAGCCTACGCATTCTAGGTCTTGTAACCTCTTAATTACCTTTCTCGGTCATATGAATAAATCACCCCTTCATTCAAAAAAAACATTGATCATGTTTTCTAACCTCTACCAAATTTGAGTATGCTTGCAAATGTAAAGTTCAATTGTTAATTATTGCAATGCAGGATTATAAACACAACACCTAATAAAATGACGATGATGATGTGCAATAAAGTGATATGGGACATAAGATGACGACCACCACTGGAATATAAAAGAGTGATCATGAAAGTTTAAAGGGGGGATTTACTTCATCATCAAAGAAAAATGGCAGAGGTGTGAGTGTGTAACCCTCCGGTTTTATCAATACTCGATCTGCTAGTAGTACTAGAAGCAGCTTGACCCGGGCCTCCGCCCAACAAAAGAGATACAAATGGGCTTTGGATCCACGGCCCATTTATCTGATACAAAAAATTTATGAAAATTTCTTTTGGTGCCCCTAAGGTTTTGCTTTTTCCTTTTGGTACCCAGGAAAAAAACTTATTCCTCTTGGTACCCTTGATGTTTTGGCTTTTCCCATTAACGCCCCTCTCCGGTTCAAATTAGCTAATTTCAAGCTTACCATTATGTTCATCACCCTTAAATTAGTAGGATTCAACTCTTAAAACACTTAAATTAATAACCAAACTACATCAATTTGAATTTTTAAACAATCCTCCATTTTAAGGGGTTGTTTATAAAATTGTTTAAAAATTCAAATTGATGTAGTTTGGTTATGAATTTTGATGTTTTAATAGTCAAATCCTACTAATTTAAGGGTGATGAACATAATGGTAAGCTTGAAATTAGCTAATTTGAACCGGAGAGGGGCGTCAACAGGAAAAGCCAAAACATCAAGGGTACCAAAAGGAATAAGTTTTTTTCTTGGGCACAAAAAAAAGACAAAAACTTAGGGGCACTAAAAATAATTTCCCAAAAATTTAATACTATCAGTCAAAATATGACCGAACCCGAAATTGTAGCCCAATCGAGTAGTACCTAAACCCGACCCGATCTATCCAAAACCGGAAACTTGAATCTAGTTATACTACCATGAGATACTAGCCTCTTGATTAGATATATGCCCGAAGTCTCATCCTTGTCCACTATGAACTTTGTTTCGATTTTATGGTTACAAACATTCGAATAAATTGAACACTTGAATTGAGAATCAAGGCAAGTTTAATCAAATACAGACGACGTCGCTCCACTTGATCACAACATATATAAGCACATTTTAATAGAAAATGAAAGCTTGACCACCTCTTACAAACGAGATCAAATGAAACTGTACACAAATAGTTCCATACGAATTGACACTCCACAATTTGTTTTCATCTGATAAGATCAACTCTCAACACTCTTTCTTCCCATGTCTCTAAACTCACTTTCCGGGCACGAAGTTGGTGGCGAAGGCCCATGCATTGTTGTTGACCGGGTCAGCCAAGTGATCCGCCAAGTTCTCCAATGGGCCCTTCCCGGTCACAATAGCCTGAACAAAGAACCCGAACATGGAGAACATAGCCAGCCTTCCGTTCTTGAGCTCCTTCACCTTCAACTCCGCGAACGCATCCGGGTCATCAGCCAGGCCCAACGGGTCAAAGCTCCCACCCGGGTACAACGGGTCAGTGATCTCACCAAGAGGCCCGCCCGCAATTCTGTAGCCCTCAACGGCGCCCATGAGGATGACCTGGCAGGCCCAGATGGCCAAGATGCTCTGAGCATGGATCAAGCTAGGGTTTCCCAAGTAGTCAAGCCCGCCCTCGCTGAAGATCTGTGACCCCGCCTTGAACCAAACCGCCTCGCCGAACTTGACCCCGTTACGGGCCAAGAGCTCGGGGAAGACGCAGCCCAATGCGCCCAACATGGCCCATCGGCTGTGGATCACCTCGAGCTCACGGTTCTTGGCGAAGGTCTCGGGGTCGGCGGAGAGCCCGGCGGTGTCCCAGCCGTAGTCGCCGGGGAACTCGCCGGTCAGGTAGCTTGGTGGCTCGCCGGAGAATGGGCCCAGGTACTTGACCCGGTCGGGCCCGTACCATGGGCTGCCTGATGCGGCGGGCTTGGGCTTGCCGGCGGATTTTCTCATGGTGACCCGGCCCTCTCCGAAGAGCTCGGTGGCGGAGGGGGAGAGCTTGACGGCCTTGCCGGCGAAGGCCGAGGAGGAGAGTGCCATTGCGGAGGCTGCCATATCGCCGGCCGGAAAAGCTAGTGTGTATTGATTGTAGAGGTTTAGAATTGGTGGTGGTGGAAAGATGAGGAGAAGGTGGTGATTTTATATAGAGAGGTGATCGATTTTGATGGACTTGATGGATGACGCTTATCTGGCCAATATCTAGAACTTGAATTTGATTGGGTGTGAAGATTGTAAGTTTTCTTTTTGTCTTGTAACGTAGTAACGTACCCAAAATGTCACGGACTTGGCTTCAAGGGTAGGAAATTTTCAGCGTTGGGCTATTAACCTATCAGAACATGACATGTGTAAACTGATATATATACTGGATATGCCTCATCCAGAGGGAATACTGTACTTAGAGGGAATACTGTACTATACTTACATAAAAAGGACAAGCTAGGTGTCTAGGATCTATCAAGCCAGCACACAACATTTCATGGTTGTGCTTAATTTGGAGCGATGGACTTGATTAAAACTACCTGCTCTAGCTAATCTCTAAGACAGGATCGACATAATTTGGGGAGAGATCGAATTGCATTTTAAATAACCCTTGTTTGATAATGACGAATTGAGTTGAAAATGCATACTAAATTAAAGAAAACATGGCTAAAGTCACTTGAGTTGTGATAAATATTCAGGAAGAGAAAGAATCAGACAGCAATATTATACAGTTCACTCAGGCTTTCACACTGGAAGCTCGGCACTGCCAAATGATAAATCAGGCGCACCAGGAGAACAGCCAGGTAAAATATGCCTTCAGAAGTACCTGCTTATGTCATCACTTTCATCTCTCTATCCTGGTTTCTATGACAAATTTTGATTTTGATTTTCAAGATAAATAACTGGAACAATAACAGAAAGTTGAAGCTGGTCGTAATGAACAATGACAGTGGAGTGAGTAGCGACAGAATTGATTGTGGTTGGAAGCAGGCATTAGCTATGGCAGCGGCAGGATGGAAGCTGGGTTTAGGGTTTTGTTTTTAAACTGCTGTTGATATGTTTGGGCCAATGGCCCAACTACTTGGCCCTTCTTGTTTTGGTTTTTATTTTCTTTCTTTTTTTCATTTTTTTTTACAAGGAAAGAATTTGAGATATAAGATATTAGATAGATGATGATGAGACATTTGGTTCAACGGTGAAGCCTTTGGGGTAGTACCCCGAGGTCACCGTAATTTTAGTTGTAACGTACGATTTTTTGATTCAGCGATCCGACCAACTACCTATTACTATGCAGGCTCATCAAATAGTTAAGGAGGGAGTTTTACCTAACTACCTTTTTCTTACCTAACTACCTTTTTAAAATTTGTATTATCAACTTACCGAAAACACTCTGGAAGATATGAAATACTAATTTGGCATAGAAAAGAAGCAAATTTACCAAAGCAAAACAGATCAAATTAACATGCCTGCAACTACGTTTAATGACAAAGGAGCACTACATTATCCATCTCTATCTAGCACTCTCATTATTTCTCCAATTTACCAAAAAAATACATTATTACAGCTCCAAAATCTAAAAACTATCTAGACTCAACAGAGTAAATATGATTACATATACACCACACCTATCTTATATACACAATCACTAACAAATTCAATACAAAAATCACAACAAAAAAAGAAAATAAAGTATGACAGATTTCCTCATCTCAGAAGAGGAGTACTCCCACTAGTCCCAGTAACATTAGAAAAAGCAGGATCACTAGACGTATAAGTACTACTTCCTCCTCCTCCAACTGTCACTCCAAAGCTTACCATGGAACTAGTTCTTGATTCAAGATCCATTCCACCCGAATCCAAAATACTCTCGAGTTCTTTCACAATCTCCCCCATTGAAGGCCTGCTTGCCGCATATTCCTCTACACATCTTAGAGATAGATACAAGTATTCCCTCAGCCCAACCATTGATACCTCGGAATCCATAGCAGGATCCACCAAGGTATGAATACCTGATGGATCACTAATTTCCTCCCTAACCGCTCTCACAATGTGTTTTCCTTTCTCTATCGGCTTTTTGGCAGTCAGAAGCTCTAGCATGACTACTCCAAAGCTGTAGACGTCGCTCTTCTCAGTCAAGATTTGGGTCGAGTAGTACTCAGGATCTAGATATCCCTGCAATGTCATGATCTCTTAGAAGTGAGACATTATGGATGCATTGACATAATATGATCAATGAAACAACATCTAATTTCTTGCTTTAGGGTTTGTTTAGCACCATACAGTACAATCACATTTCTAGTATAACAAGTATTTCTTACAGACAATGTCCATTTTAACCAAGTCTTATAACACCAAGCAAATTTCGAAGTGTTAATTAGAAGTGAAATTGTAGAATGATGAAACAAAACTGTGTTGCTTACCAATGTTCCCTTGACTTCGGTCATGACGTGGTGTTTCTCTTCATGATTTAAGAGCCTAGACAGCCCAAAATCAGCCACTTTTGCATTTAAGCGTTCATCAAGCAAGATGTTGGTTGATTTAATGTCCCTGTGAATAATGGGTGGATCTGCAAAATCATGCAAATAGGCTATGCCTCTGGCAGCACCAAGGGCAACGTTTAGCCTCTCCGTCCAGTCTAACTTCATGCCCAATTTCCCTGGAAAAAACATTGATTAATTAACATACTATTCGTTCAATTAGTTAGAAAAAGTAGAGAGATTGTGTAACAAACCTGAAATAATAGTGCTCAGAGTACCACCCTTGACATACTCGTAAATTAGCATCTGCTCTCCTTGATCAAAACAAAATCCTACTAGGTTGACTATGTTTTTATGATGCACTCTTGATAGGAGCTCAATCTCAGTTTTGAACTCGAGAGCACCTTGCAAGGATCCTTGCTGAGCTCTTTTGATTGCAACTACTTGTCCCATAGGAAGAGTACCTCTATATACCTACAAAAAATTCCCACAAATTTATAAGGAAGTCAATATATCTATACTGCCTTAATATATTCGCCATAAATTAATACATCAACTGTTGGGCCAAAACATTATAGTTTAATTAAATACTTTGCCATAACCTCCACGGCCGATCTCATTTATTTCTGAGAAATCATTGGTGATCCTTCGCATATCTTCAAACGAGTACCATCTCGCTTCCTTTATTTGAGGAATGTCACCACCACCTTGGTTTGGATCCCAAGAACCTTGAAAAATGTACCAACAGATAAATAATCAACTTGAAATAATAATGTACAACTTTAATACCTAGGCATAAGTACTTGACTTACCAAAAGGGTTGTTTTTCTTAGCAGCTATTTGTGCTATTCTTCTCTGTCGATATGCATATAAGCCAACAAGTACTAATAAAACCAAAAGAACTGAGCTGATAACTGCTCCCAAGATGACAGCCAACTTCGTCTTATTATCATCTAAGGATATGAAAATGCCAGCAATAGATTTAGATATAGAATTATCCCAAAAAAAAACGAATCTGGTTGCTTTTACTTACCAAAATCATATTTTTGATCAATGAAGTAGAAAGGTCCAAAGTAATCAGCAGGAGCTGTGTACTTATGGTCGTTGAGATCATTCCCGATGTTGGATATTCCAGTCATGTTGAAATTCTTTTTAACAGGAGGGAAGAATGCAACGGTCAAGTTGAGGTAACTATATGAATCCATTATAGCAAGAACCAGAGAAAATGAATTTATTGGTAGACCAGCATCTTCAGCATGTTTCATCAGCGTCATTTGCAAGGCATCAAAGTAGGTAGTCTTGTTCAGATCAGAAAATGAATAGGATCTGAATATAATGTGTCCAATGTATGCACGCACGCATTTACAGTCACTTGGTCTACGCAATTTGTTTGACGAGCAAGAAGAAGACGAGCAATTGCTTTTCGGTTGAAATAACTGAAAGTCTTTTTCTACCGTTGTGTAGTTCTCTTTTTCACACACAAGATTCCCATCAAGACTGCAAGGAGAAAAAATTACCCAAGTTGAAGGTTATAAAGAGATGGTGAAACTTAATGAAAATTAAACAATTAACAATGATATTTACAGCAAGGATCCATTGTATGTTGATTTGTTCACTTCGTCAATGGAATTATTCCGGAGGTCAATCAATATCAAATCCTCACTATGGTTGCTACTGATATTCAGGGTGCCGTTGAGACCATTGTTTCTTAGTACTCTGCGTATAGTAAGAAAATAACGAATGAAATTATTATCTTTTAAAGTAAAAGCATTGCTTAATGACTCCTTTCAACCATAGTGAATGTGCAATTACATACACTGATTGCAGTTTTGGAAGGTCAAACAAATCTGCAGGTATTGAACCTTGTATGCTTGTGTTTGCCATGTTTCTGCAGATTAAAGTCCCTCCATATAGCGTGTCAGTACAGTAAATACCACCAATATACTTATGTTTTGCAATATATGAAAGACGACAGAATGAATAACAAATTTTGGTTGTTTTCTATGTTAGTAAATACTGAAAAAGAGAGACTTACAATGTTGTCATGTTTTGGAAGCTTGTGAACCAAGATGGAAAATCTGATGCATTGAAGGCATTATTGCTTAGGTCTCTGCAAATTACAAACAATAGCTAAAGTGTAAGGAAATAATGATTCAGTATTGACATATATGTAAAGCCTGCATCAAAGTAAAGCTTCCAAGATAATTCTACAATTGATGAAATTTGAAAATCATTATCGAAATAAACAAGTGTTGAGATAGCTTACATATACTGTAGGGAAGCCAAGCTAGTAAGATTGGGCAGTGACCCTGTCAATAAATTGTTGTCCAAGTACCTGAAAAGTTAAGATATTTAAAACCTGCGTTTAAAAGAATGCATTATGCAATACACAAGTCTTCGGTTTGTATATACTTACAGTTCAGTCAATTTTTCTAGATTGCTCAAGCTCGGTGGGATAGAACTATTAAACTGGTTGTTATCCAAACGTCTGCAAGAAGAAGGATCAGTAGATTCTTTAGCAGAAATTGCAATGAAAAAGGACTCAAAAGACATTATAAAGCAATGCATGTTTATAATTGATGTTTTAGACATCCAAATGGGACCTTAGCTTGGAGTAAAGGAAGCTTACATGACTTGCAATGTTACTACTTGGCCTAGTGTATCAGGGATTGCACCAGTAAGACGGTTGTGGTCAAAAACTCTGCACATAAGTACTTTGATTATTGGATATATATTACAAGAGAAAAGAAGCCCCGAATATAAATAAGTGCTCTTTTTAAATACTTACACATGAATTAGGTTTGACAATTTTGAGCTGAAAAGCTGAGATGGAACAACACCAGATAGTTGATTCCTCCCAAGATGACTGTTACAGAGAAACCAACAGTTTTTACTCACTGATGACAATAAAAGAAACATAAGAAGATGTGTTCAGAAACCATACAAATGCTTTGCATTGGTGAGCTTGTCCAGACCAGAAGTTGTATCATTTGAAACTGGTATCTCACCAGTCAACTGGTTGTCAGTTACATCAAACCAAACCACATTTGAGAGTTGACCTATCGAATGCGGTATACTTCCATTGAAGCGATTGGAGTTCAGGAATCTAGCTCACAACAATTTACAGTGTCAGCTTTCAGATACTAGAGACTTACATCATTTCGATATCACTCTGATGCCAAACAAATATTGATATCATGAATCATGTCCATACCCATACATGATATCAATACCAAACAAACTCGTAAGGCAAATGCTCAATTCAATCAGTACTTACAAATTTTTCAAGTTTGAGAGAGAACCTATAGATTCTGGAATGGGACCAGATAAGTTGCAACCTACTAGCACACTGAAGGGATGAAAACACAAAAAACTCAGGTGAAATTTCAATTTCATAACACATAAGAGTATGAATCAATCTAAGGAATGTATCAAAACTTATTTCTTACAGGCTCTTTAGATTTGTGAGAATCCCAATATTCTCTGGAAGAGCTCCACTGAGAGATGGGTTGTTCGAAAGGTCACTACAAGCACAAACTCACTCAGTTTTCACAGGCTTATATTGGCAGAGAAGAAATTAGACTGAATTCTAATTCATTAGTTGAGACATACAGGGTTTCCAATTCAGGTAGCAAGGGCATGTCCGTCGGCAGAAAACCTCGCAGATTCAACCCTGATAGTTTGCTGAAAATTGAGCAAAATTGGGATTCAATTGGAAAAGTAAGATAAGTGTTTGAAGGTACCAAGTATCAATTGCAGAAAGATAGCGACTCACATGGCGGTTACTCGTGATTCGTTGTTGCAGGAGATGCCATCCCAATTCCGGCCACAAGGGTCATTTTTGACCCAGTTTGGGGGCGTATTACTCCATAGGTTTTTCAACACAAGCAATCCGTTCGCTGCGTTTAGATTTCAATCCAATCTCTGGTGAGTAAAATCAATCCAAGACCTAGCCCGACTAATTTTTATCCATTATGAAAATCGTCGCATTCCTTGTTTCTTTTTTGCATTGTAAAATTCAAGAAATAAAACTGAGGCTGGTTTTGATCGACATGATGATGATTATCCTTGCCCCGGGCATATAACTGATCAAGTGCTTTAATATTTTGAACTCAAAAACTTATGAAATTAACGGAATTATACAGCTGTCAACTAACAAATTAACATATTTATACAGCTATTTACTTCTTTATAAAAAGATAAGTATCTTAATTTATACAGTAAATGAGTATCTAATTTCTCTGTTCTTGATAAGCCAAACAATACAAAAATCCTGCATTCCCAAAAATAGCAAACTTACTCACAGACTACAATTAAATCCATCAAATAACTAAATTAAGGAAAATTACCGTCTCCAGATTCAGTAGCTGCCCTTATAAATGGAAATTGTACGAAAATCATCAACAGATATAACAACGCCGCCATATGCATACTCCTAATCGGGCAACAGATCACCCTTTGATTTCGCATCTTAGCTCACAAACAAAGGCCTTCAAAGATTCTTGATCCTTTAATTTGATTATCTTTTAAAAAATTTGCAGAAGAGACTAATAATGCCTTTGACTTGAACAAGAACAAGATTTCCCCTCCTAGCAAGTAGCAACACAGATCCTCTGGGCTTTTCGTGTTGTCTTCAACAATGGAGGATTGAGATATTTGGGATAGTTTCTTATTTTTTATACCACATGGGACTCGATATTAAACCAATCCGATTCATCCAACAACTATCCATGTAGTAGTCAAATAATCAAATATATCATTATTAAGAATTTAATGCCGTGGGTGGATTTTCTTTGAAGTTTGGAAATGGTCAGCCTAGAAATTAAAGTCTAATTTATCTATCTCATTAATTAATGACTCCCCCATATAAAAAAAAAATTCTTATGAAAAGGTCAAGCCAGCTTAAAATGAATATTTTACAGAAGCCATTTGAAATCATCCAATTTCAACGTGATGTATTGAGCGACACCGTAATTCAGGATGATGTCAAGGAAACTTTCAATCTGATAATTGCAAAAAGCAGTCTTTAAAGTTGCAGATTTCCTCTTATACTTGCTGTGGATTTCCAGTTTAGGACTCATTCAATACATATGCAATTATTAATGTAATGAACATAAATGCAAAAATGATAGATTAGGTACGTTTTCAGTTTGGTTAAACCGGCTGGTATTTTTTGATAGGCTCATGGCTAGCGCTGAAATCGAGCCGAGCTGAACCGAGCTTTGAATTGCTAAGCTCGGCTTGGTTAAAAAATAGGTGCGCTCGAGTTCTAATGTGTGCTTGTTTCGAACTTAAAAATTTGTTTGGGCTTGGTTCATTTAAATGCTTCTTTGAACTGAGCTTGTTCGAGCCGAACATGAACAAGACTTAATAGAGCCGAACACCAAGTTGCTCACGATGATTTACAGACCTATTCGTTTTTTCAAATTGTAGATATTTCCGGCTTCTAGATCTAGAAAGGAAACAATGGAAATGATAGACTGATTCAAGTCAATGTGTTTCAGGTGTGTTTGAAGTCGTGTGTGTATTTGGGTCTCAGGTGATGGAGTCATATGTATGGTTGGTTTGGAAATGATGAGCTATGAGCTCATATCCGGATTCAGCGAAATTTATTACTAGGTTTCACAAGCTTGTTTTGCAGGATAGGCTACACAATAGTACAAATGACTGTAATTTTTTTTTTGCCTTTCTGTTTTTACCAGGATCATATGGAGAGTTATAAAGTATCCTTGACAACCCTCCAAATCATTTAGTGAATACATAATATGGTTCTTCCCTCTTTAATGTAATGGCTAATGATTGATTATACTACAAAATTATTTTTTTGTACAAGGATTTGTGTACCATGCCTAAAATTACAAGCTATTTGCTCCTCTGCAGTATAACATTTAGTTTTAACTTCAATAAGATTGTAAAAGACCATTGTTTCTTACTGAAGAATGAGATGATCTTCATCTCTTATGACATCTATATCATCTATTTCCGCATTCTCTTTGTTCATGACCCTTGTGAAATTGCACCCTCCAAACTTTTGTCCTGTATTTCAAAAAATTGATGATTAGAACACTTAAATAGTTAAATCCATAAAGAACTTGATTTTGTCATTTTGTTATATGTTCAAAATAACTTACCTGCTATTCTAAGTAACTCATCCATGGTATCTGGTAGTTTAATCAATTTGCTAATCTGTTTCTGTAAACCTTCTGTTTGATACTGCATATGAATTGTGACCCTCTTTCTTGCTTGATTCCATTTCTCATTTTCATCTTTTTTCTGTACTAGAGAATCTGCATAGTGTTCATCTTCTTCTTTCAGCTGAATCTTGACCATGTTCACATCTTCCGCAGCCTGATGCATTCCATTATCATCTATTTGTGATGATCCCAATAACATCAAACCATCAATAGCTTTCAGCTTCTGCACTCAAATTCAACCTCAAATCAGCATTTAATCTTACAACAAAATTTACAAAAACATCAGAAGCAAAAATCTTACTTGAAACAAGTTGTTCATTATGGTGTTCGCGTCCTCTTTACACGCTTGAAGTATATTCATCAGTGAGGTTTTGTTGAGCCTCAATATCTGAGAAAGCTCAGTTGTACGAACGGTAAATGGTTGTGGCCTATTGCAAAGGACTCCTATCTCTCCAAACGCGTCTCCTGCAAACGCTTTTCCAACCACCTGTAGTATGAAATTTTAATGAAGATTGTCTTCATTTTTTGCCTACTTTTCAGGTGTGTCAATTTGTTTTGCAATCATATATACCTTTTCGTGGCCATTAACGCGCGTTGTGAAGTCCTGCACAACAAACCAACCACAAAACTTATTAGAACACATATATATTTCATTCATGTATCTTGATTGATTATTAACACACACGTATGACTTACTACTACACCGGAGACGAGTACATAAAGATCTGTTGGTGATTCATTCTGCAGAACCACATCTTCCCTTGGTGGGAAATACTCTGCTTCCATTTCAGATACCTTCACACAAGTATAGTAGATGTTTTTATGTACACTATCAAAGAAACTGCATCAAATGTATTATGTATGCTGGTCCTTTGCAGGATGGTAAAACTAAAGATCAAAATATTACCATTTGGACGAGGAAATCATGAGAAACGCCGGTGAAGAGAGGGACTTTTTGAATGATTTGAAAGAACAAATGGTGAGCAATACTCGAACGGATAGCTTTAGGCAGACTGCTTAGTGTCTCTTGCTGTTTGAGTCCTTCAGTTTTGAACCTCAGGCATACATGTGACAGCATCTGATCTTGTATGCAAGAAGGCAGCTGATTTCTTGCAGCAAATTCTGTACACGCCTCCACCGTATCCCTCTACACCATCAATTTTGTATTTCATTCATGTTAAGAGTCAGAATCACAATCTTAGACATAGGTATCACATCTGTATAAAAGAAGTATGAAAAAGAACTACTTTTTTGTATGCCTTAATTTGGAATCCAATGGTGCTAGTTAAGCAGAAAGATTCTGTTCTAATCCTGAAGTTCATGTATATCTATAACAGACATAACTACTTTTAAATCCACTACCAACAGAAAAAAGTGCAAGATTGGAATTAAGGTAGCTTACAAAGTTTCTTGTCCTTCCTGTCCAGTGAACCACAAGATTTGTCATGTTGCCAATCAAGTACGAGGTGAGGCCCAGGTTGAACAGCATGTAAAAAATGCCAAACAACATCTCCCTTGTATTCTCAGCATGAAGATCTCCATAACCAGTAGTAGTTAGTGTCACAATAGACCAATAAATCGAAGTTATGTAGTTTTTCCATACACTTTGCTCCTTGAAATCTGGATTTACAGCACCAATCCATGTCTTTGTAGGATTAGGATACCTTTCGGCTATCAGATAGTTGAAACATCCCGCACAATGTACAGCAAACAGCGTTACAGAGACAAGCTTTGTGCACCGAGTCCAAAAGTAGTTAAACCGTATATCCTTCTCAAGCCTAGAAAGACCCAAAAATATAAAACTTATAAGTAACTAGTTTAGTTAATGATTTTCATGTAAATTTTTAGATGTCCACATTAATTGTCTTTGGGCCGTTTACATATTCTAAAATTAATTGACAATAGGAGGAGTAACTCATGAACTTATATATTGATCTTGTTTAATCTCAACTTTCCGATGTAGGAATGCATATTCTCAACAGTCAATACCTTGCAAATAAAGAGCTGACTCTCCTAAGACGCCAGAGTCTAAGCATATTGAGCGCTTTGAATCCGAATCCTCCTTTGTGTGATGTAACAAGTAGGCTTAGAGATTGAAGTGGCGCGGTTGAGGCCACGTCGAAAATGAACCATGTTGACAAGTACCTGTTCATAAATCCATATTAGTGAATTCATACCTTAAAAATGATAACAAGAAATTACTAAAAGAGAGGATTTTGAGTTGACCTGATTGCAATTCTCTTGGGCTGGTCTACAAGAAGATAAGTATGCTTATCAACATAGGCTACAAAGAAGGTGAGGACAATATCAACAGCAAAGAAGCCATTGAGAATGTGATCAACAATGAAGAGTGCGCCGTTCTGTTTGTATGGTAAGAACGCGAACTCAAACGGGCAAATCCAAGCTGAGTAAACCACAAGCACAACAAGAAGCATTTCCCATGCCCTGAAAATTTCAAACCAAAATGAGATACTAAGTCCAACAACAACAACAAAAGAGTCAGTTTTTATGATCACCTGTAGCGAGGACTATAAGGCGAAATGATGTGCTTGCGAAGCTTAGTTGATTGATTGATTTTAGCTCCCAAGGAAGGCAGAATTTCGCCGGAGAAGAAGTTTCCATAGGTGGTGTTGTTCTCTACATGGAACCCATCTGTGCAAAAGCGTTTGAAGAAGTTAATTTTTGTGCAGGAAACTGACATTTTAATTTTATTGTTCTTTGTTCCTAATAATGGTAGCTAGAAAGAAGTTTCCTGATGAAGGTTATATATAGTAGTAGTAGTAGTTAGATTAAGAAGAATCTTGGTCCTGTTTTCCTTTTGATTTTGTGGGTGGCCTGTTTTTGTCAATTTGTGTGTTGATTATGTATGAATCCCGTGTTGAGTACAGTTGAGGTGTTGTTACTTATTGAAAGGTCTGTCAAAATCAGAACGGTAAATTTTGGGTTTGGGGTAATTTTACTGGTTTGGATTGTTTTGAGTTTTGATGATGGGCCTTTTTGATCCAAAAGAAAACGCGGTGGGACAAAAAAAGTGAAGAGTAGTGTACGTAATTGTTATCCTGCATTTGGCTGAACATCTGTGGTAAACTTATCTTTCATTTGCTTGAACTAGTATGGTAAGTAAGGAATCATTTTGCAATTTTGACTGATGAACAAAAAACATTGAAAATGAGTAGATGGGTTCTACCAAAAAAAGATAAAAAGAGAGAAAAATTACATGGACAGACAATGACGCAAAGGTTTCACGTTTGGTATTCACCTTCTATTATAAATGTTTAAAGCTCCATCTGCAATTAGGATGGATAGGTGGATATATCCGATTCGATATACAGGATATTTTAGGAAAAAATATCACAAAACTTCGATTCATATGTGTATTTGATAAGCATTTTTCAACTTAGATTGGATATCTGATGAAAGTTGATATAATTGTTAAATTACCTCGATTCAATGGTTATTTGACTTGGATATTCACTAATCCGGAATATGTGAGTCATATTTTTGTAGAGCTATGCAAAATCCGGTTTGGACCCTATTTTTGGATCGGACCGGACCGAGGCAATTCTAGTCCGGTCCTTGATCCGTAAATTTTTAAAAGTCGGTTCTTAGTCTAGTCTGTTCCGGACCGATTTTTTTTAAAAATATAAATTTATATAAATAAATAATAATTTTTATGTTACAAAATTTATTTTTTTACTATTTAAGTTTCAGTTTATGTTATATATTTAATAATATTATATTTTTTCATAAATAAAATTTAATTTCTCTCAATATAATTTTTTATAAAAAAATTAATTTTTTCTTTAAAAATTATTAAATTTTAAAAAAATAATAACTTGGTTTGAAAATAGACCGGATCGGATCGGGAAATTGTGGTCCGATCCTCAATCCAAAGATTTGGGGGGAAATCGAACCCGGTTCGGTCTGGACTTGAAACATGCCCACTCCTAGATTTTTGAGCTATCTAGTTAGTAAAAAATGCATGTATGTTATGATTAATAATAACGAAAAATCTCAATTTTTATTTGTTTTGAGAAGTTGAAAAAATAACCTATTTTCGGATCATTTGAATATGAATTTTTCGGATTTAGTCAATAGAAATTTCGGATTAGGATCGGATCAAATAATTTTGCTCACCAGGCTAGTGATAATAAAGGAGAGGTTTTTTTTCCATTTATTATTGAGTTCAAAATCAACAATACATGTAAGAATACTGCAACTTTGTCAAATTAAATTATCGAAAAGCTAAACAATAGATTCCTTTGGAACTTTTAACTTTTGTACATCAAATGCGGGAGCAGATTCTATAGAAAGGCTAAGGTTTTCATGATATGATAGTATGATTCGCGAAAGGAATGCATGTTACATGGTTCAAATGAGAGGAATTGAAAATGGCTTTCAAATCATTTTGGTATCTTTTCTCTTTTGACCAAGTGAGATTTCAGTTTTCAATTTGTTGCAAACATATTAGGAATCTCTTTTTTTTTAGTTTTGTGATAGGTGTCCACCAAGTTTTTAAGATATTTTTTAAAAAAATATTAGAAAGAATCGAATGCCAATTTAAAGGTCTAGCTAACTCCACTAGAATCTATTTGAAAAATACCAATTTGGTGGTTCTCTTAAAATGTTATGTATCGTTTAAATGCAAATAAAGTCAATTGTATATTAATCTTTTGAACATGCCCATGTGCATATTGTAAGCAATCTTTTTATCAAATTTTCTACACTTTAAATAAATTTTATTTATATAGTAAATTAAATAGTTCAAATGAGTAATATCATTTTTTTTATTCTTGGAATAAGTTATTCTCATTTTTTTTTTAAAACCAATATATTATTTATTCCAATTTCTAAAAGTATGGTTGATAGACAGGTGTTGTATGAACGCACATGTATACTTAAGGCTTTGTTTCACTTTTTCCACAAAAATCCTTTCTACCCAAAAATGTTTTAATATTTTTAAAATCCTTGCAACTCTATTTATCTATTTTTTACGTTTTTCTAGACACTAAAAATCACTTTTTATCTAAAAGCCATTTTTTTATAAGAAGTGAAAGAAGCCCTAAGTCTAATGGTCAAATGGACTTTTTCTATTATCAATGAGTTTAATAGTAGAGTTAAATATTAAGTCATGAAGAATATGTGATTGCAATTGCAATTGTTGATTTTTAATTGTTAAATTTGTTGGACGAAGTTATGGATTGATATTCATGTTGTTATAATTATTTGTGTTTAGGAGATGAAGAGATTTTTTCTAACTATCGGGGTTCACAAAATATAGGTTGTAGTTCTAATTCTAGTTGTGTTCTGAGTTTGTTTAGTGTTAGATCCATCAAGAATGACAAATTTATATAGTGTTCGTATTTTATATATTTAGTCCCCTCTGAGTCGGATCCCTGACTCCGCCCCTGATGCGAGTAATGCGACCGATTATTCATTTCAAAACCGATTCTTCTTCCAAATTGTATAGGATTGTGAGATTTTCAACTTAAATAGAAATGGTGAGGCATGAAATTTTGTGATGCTTGCTTATGTTCCTGCCAAAAGTATGGCATGACTTGAACGCACAAACTCTCACGTCTCGATCAAGCCTCCCTCTTTAACTTGTTAGGCCATAAATATAGGCGCTCGTCGGTTTGGATCATGGGAAAATGAGTTTTAATCATTTTATATTAAGGCTTTAAATAATTCGAGATAAAATAGGTTGTTTTTTTTATAAATGAGTTACTAGTTTATTTGAAGATCAATATTAGATCATCTGAATATTATAAGTATAACCTAAATCATCACAAAAGATGATTTTTAAAAAAAAAGGATGATCTTTAAAAGTTTCAAAATTAAAGGACTAGGATGAAATAATACATAGAATTGAACAACAGAAGAAAGAGAAGAGCTAATAAAAGGCAAAAAACTAGCAACGGCCGATCTTAAAAAGTCAAGATTGAAATGTCTTATGGCCAAGAAATTTGCTGCCGAATTACACTCCCTATAACAATGAAAAAACAAAACGTGAGGAATATGTGAAATAAATAGTCTAATATCTTCTAATATTGTCGTTATTTCCCAAGGAATTTTCCAAATGTTTTTAAAGAATTGATAAGTACTAGATTACCTCCGTCAATTATTAGATCGGATAGATTCATTGTACTTGCGTATTTAACACCTTCTAACAGAGATAATGCTTATGCTCTTAGAATTGACATAGGTTGTAAATGTTTTTTTATCAAAATGAATAATTGAGCATTTATGATCCCGGATTAAATATCCAATATAAGTAATAGAGTTTGTTTGTTTCGAAACATCAAAATTAAGTTTATACCAGTCAGGAGACGGTTTAATCCAAGAACGATGATTTTTTCATTTAGTTTGATTTTTAAATTTTAATGTGAGATTTCGGTAAGGAGTATAGGTAAAATAGGTTGTTGAACAAAAAAAACAGCCCAGATCTTCTATAACTCACGGTGCAATCTATTATACTTCATTTATTTATTAAAATTATCAAATAATGATAAAAATTTTAAAAAATATATTTATATTCTAAATACTTATTCTCATAAATTTATAGAGTTTTGTGATACAAATTTTTAGCAAATACTTTTAAAAGCTAAAAAGGCGATTATTTAAGAATTTTTAATGTAAAAATAATAATGATAATTTTTTAATTATAAAAATGTAAAAATATATAAGAATAAGTATCTAGAATATGAACATATTTTTTAAATTCAAAATATATGAGAATAAGTATCTAGAATATATATATATTTTTTAAATTTTTTTATCATTATTTGATAACTTAAATAATTAAGTGGAGTATAATAGATTGCATCGTGTGTTGTAGAAGATTCGGATTGGAAAAAAAAACAATCTCGGCCAAGAAAAGAAAAGGGGAGGGATTGTATTTGTGGGGTTTAAAGTAAATTAGTTAAATAATGATATATAAATATATTTATGATTTTATATAGAGAAATAAATGGTGTTTGAAAAATGAAAAAAGTGAAATGAATAGATTTATGAGATAATGTAGAAGGAAGATAACCGGATAAAAGAGAGATAATTCATAGAATGGTGGGATGTGGGTGTGCAAGTGTGCAACTGATATTTATGACAATAACATTTGTTTTCATGCATTGCCAATTTGCCATACCGTATAAACCCATAAGGCCATAACGCACACAGAGATCAGTCTTGAATTAGAAAATATGAAAGCCTCTAGGATGATAGATTGTAGATATGTACGTAATGTTAATTCATATATTGATATTTTTAGCCTAAAATGTTCAATGTATGTTTTGGCCGGGCAGAATTAACATGTAAATGTGTTATCTTTTGTAATGTATGAACTCTAGTCAATCACCAATTTAAACACGTTAATACATCTTTAATTTCTTCCGATCTCTAATCTCTTCATATCAAATCGTGGTCCCATATCAGAATTAGTCCAATCTTTTAGGGTCCAACAATGTAGAAATAATATCTCAACACGAATTCTAACAAATGCAAGTTGCTACCGAAAAAACAAAATCAACTTAGTATAATTAACACTTAAATAACGAGTCTAACACTTCAATTAGTTTTAAGATTGAACCTAACATGTTTGTACTCTAGGACCATAAAAACATATGCGCTTGTACGGACAAATTCCCAGTCTACCTATCTACTAGTTCATGGACTTTCTTCATGGTATTAGGTTTGGTCATGGCCTCGTTATCTACTTTGGGTTGAACTTAGTGAGTTGATACCCTCGTGTTAATTATTTGTCTCACTTGACTACTGACTACCTTGGGTTGGACTTAGCGAGTTTCTACCCACCAGTTATCTATCTTACATAACCTACCGATGTCCAAGAGTCAACTGGCAGTTGCATTCGAGGAGGCGTATTGAGAATAAGACATATCCCATATCTAAATCCAAAGAAAACCAACCTAGTATAATTACTTTTAAATTACTCCTGATATGACCAATTAATTTTAGGATGAAACCCTACTGGACTTATATATTGGGCCAATAAATTCATGTACGCTCAAACACATCTCACCTATCTAACTACTAGCCCACGAACTTTCTTCGTAATTAGTCTAACTTGCTGGCGTAAATAATATATATATATATGTGCACGAGTTATTTGGGAGGAGAGGTCATAGCGAAAAAGGAGATGTTCAGATACCTGGGCCCTATTGTGCAGAGTGATGGGAGCGTCGAGGATGATATTAGACACCGAATACAGAGAGGTTGGCAGAAGTGGAGGGGTGCTTCTGGAGTGTTGTGTGACAGAAAAGTCCCACTCTAGCTAAAGGGCAAGTTTTACAAAACGGTGGTTAGACCAGCCATACTCTACAGGGCGGAATGTTGGTCGATCACTAAGGCGCAGGAGCAGAAGCTGATGGTAGCAGAGATGAGGATGTTGAGGTGGATGTGTGGACGTACGAGGCTGGACAAGATTAGGAATGAAGTGATTAGGAACAAGGTGGGAGTGGCCAGTTTAGGCGAAAAGCTCAGAGAGTCGAGGCTTAGATGGTTCGGGCACATACAGAGGAGACCAGCAAATGCCCCGGTTCGGAGAATTGAAGGGTTAGTCGCTAGCGACTTTCGCAGGGAAAGGGGCAGGCCGAAGAAGAGTTGGAAGGAAGTCATAAAACACGATCATATCTCAACGTTCTGACAGTCTTAGCAGATATGACCTTGGATAGGGACCAATGGCGCTAGAAGATTACAGTGACAGAGCGTTAGTAGTAACGACCTAGAGGGAGTGCCCTGCTCTTTTCATCTCTTCGCTCTAGTTTTTAGTTATCTGAGTTTTTTTAGAGTACTTTTCCGCTCCTCTAGTTTTTTTTCTCCATGTTGTTTTCTCGCCCTTTTTCACTTTGCTTTGGGCCCACCTTAGATACCTCCTGACTTCGAGTTAGGGTAATGATGCGTACATCTCAACCCCCAGATCCCGTTTCCTCGTACCGGGTTCCACCTTGATAGATGTTGTTGTTGTTGTTATTGTTGTTATTGTTGTTGTTGTTGTTGTTGTTGTGATATCAATCATTTAATTGACACGAAATTATTGGTGATCAAGTAGTATCTAATTTGTCACTTGAAAATGTTTTTTTTTTTGTGAAAAGCACTATCTATAAAAGTTAAATTGAAAACTTCTGTATATTATCATTAAAAATTTAACTATTTAACTAGATGCCCGAAGGACTTTGAAATGCATGTCATTTAGGAGTGTGTAGGTAGATGCATGATGTGGAAGTGTAACGAAGGGAGAAAAGCATACGTACAAGGCCCTCGTGAATGTGGCCCTCCAAAAAAAAAAGTTGGCCGGAAATGGCTTATTCATTTCACATGAGCCTGTGCTTGCTCACATGAACATGGTGATCGGTCCTCATCCCACATCACATTTTGTAGGTCTTTTTTTGTACGTGAACACGACATGTGGCTACTCTCTTCCCTTAATTTGCAAAATATTTGAGCCGACCTTTTGTTATTCTTCCGTCTCCTCCTCTTATTTAATTATTATGATATCATAATAGTATCATTTTTTCGCCATTGCACATGTAAACAATTGAAAAGTATTTCGTTATGTATAGGGTTGCATTGGTTAAAATTAAATTGAATCGACAAAAAAGCAGAACCAAATCGAAAATCAAAATTTGTTTAAGTTGAATTAAAAAAAATCGAACTGGTTTGATTTCAGTTTTTCAGTTTGAGATGGATAGAAGGTTATTCGTTGAAAAATTAAATTAGAATCGAATCGAAATTTAACTGAGACCGAATTGATTCGAAATTAAAATTTAAAAAATCCCTAAAATAAATCGAATAATATGGGTTTTAATTTGGTTCAATCGATTCGACTTAAAATTTCATATTGAATTGACCCATGCCTAGTCTTAGTGTTTTTTGGTCATTGCCACCCCAGTTCAGTGGAGAGCTTTGCTCCATCAAACGTTTACGTCTGGAGTTCGAGTCTCGCGAGGGCCCCTTTATTTTTGGGTGAGATCTGCTCTCCCAACAAGTTCATTTCTCCTTCACTGAGAATCGAACACTCGACCTCAACAAAGGGAAGTGTAGCCCCTCCCACTACGCTCTATGCTTGTTGGTACTTATCGATCGATATAGAAGTTTATTGTGTTGATGGTGCTAAACTTTATGGGTACTCATGTTGAAATTAGGAGCGGAAAGTAGGTATTGAAATCAGGTACTTATTTTTCAGATAAACTATGGGGTGTTCGTTAGTGACTTGTTTATGAGTGAATTTTTTGAGAGAAATGAAGAAAAAGAAATGATAAGCTATTTCAATAAATCTGATAAGATCGGGGGTTTTAATTATTTTTTGAGCTCGAGATAATTAAGTCCGATAAGTCTGAAGCTCCCTTAAGCTTGGTATTGCCAAACAATTGAAATAGAACTTATATTTCTCGATAAACTCAATAAGCTTCATAAACTCCTTAAAAGTGTATTGTCAAATGGAGCCTATGTCCAGTTTGAAAAGGGAATTTCTTTTTTACACTTAGAAATTGAAATATTCAAAATATCAAGAAGGCATTAGTTTAAATGGTTAAGATTTCATGGTAGTAATTGAGGTCTTTGCTTCGACTCTCATCAGCACTTAACGTGACCCTTTATCTAGCTAATTAGAGTGGAAGAAGAAAAAAGGTTATTAATCAAAGAAAAAAATTCCCAATACAGCCATATCAATTATGAAGACATGCCTAATACATATAGATTTTCTTACCCAAAAAACAATAACACATGGTGGTTTTGGAGCACAAATTAAGCGAGTCACGGCAGGGACATCCAACGTGTTGGGAGTGCGTACATTTTCTGTGTCTTTTCTCCATCAATAACACTTTGATTAACGTCGTGATTAAAGCATGATAATAATATATTTAAATTTATTAAAGGCATAATCAGGTGATTAACGTGTTGAATGCAGAGGGCATTACACGTAGTTTTCGTTCTGGACTGAACCAGCATCTTTGGCCCTTCCATAAATCCTGTCTGCTAACCTAAATCCATAAAACGCGTTTCTAAACCCTACTAGTGCAGCTCAATTATTGTTTTCCTTAATATTATTTAAAATGAAAATTGTGGATTATGTTAAATCAAGAGATATTTCTTGCATGACTCTCGTTCATAACTTCATGTATTTCGTAGGCTTGCATTATGTGGGATTGTGGGGGTTTAGAAAGAGCTTTCCCGAAAATTAGCGTGAGCATAGAGCGAGTTCTAGCTGTAGATATTGGGCTGGACTCGGGTCAAACCCTTGTTTTGGGCCGATAGGCCCGAAAAGCATGTTGGTGGGCTAGCCCATTTTCTTTTTCCTACTTATTTATGAGATTCTTGAACTTCTGAACATATGAGAATATTGAACCTAAGCCAGTAGTGGACTGAAGACAATGGAAGGTTAAGAAGTGCGTTCGGGCATTTGGTTAGTAACCAGTTTTCATTTCTAGTGGATGCTCTAGGTGAGCCCAAGTACTACTTGTGGCGATCCTAATCCTTACCCTATCAAAGAAAAAATGGAAGGTTAAGAGGTGAATTGTTCGTTTTCATGGATAAGCAAATTATACATGAGAGAACGACATTTCCCAAAAACAAGGTTAAGATAAGGTAAGAAGTAATGAGATGACTAGGTACGAATGGTTTTTACATGCGAAATAAGAATAAATTATATATATTTACCGAAAAAAATATCGATGTTTCATATTAGACTTTTATTAAAGAGGGTAAAAGGAACACGAGCGTATTTTTTCTGAATTATTTAAGCATTTTTCAAAATATTTGATTCTGGAGGACGCGCACAACTTGTGCATCTTGTCTTGGATGTGCAGTAGAGCTGACTCCATTTGCATCAAAACTAGTTGTATATGGATCAATTTTTTGAATAATTAAGTTATTGATGCACATAACGATAGTTTCGATGCACATGTATCTATGTGCATAGTTTTGATACACATTCTGTCAGTTTTTATGAACACACAAGATGCACTTTTTAGTTATGTTGATGAACACATGTAGGTTAGTTTTGATGTGCATATGACAGTTAGTTTTAATGTACAAACACATATTTAAGATGTCAGATATATTCATTCTTTTTTGAAAAATACGTAAATAATTCGCTAAAAATCGCTCGTAATGCATTTTTCTCATTTTTATGTAAAATTATCCGCGTCTTTGAGTTATAACGCTCCTTATTCATTCTTATTTCACCTCACCCGAACTCTATCCGGCCATTAGTAAACCTATTTGGATTTGATCAGGAGGAAAAGTAACAGGTGGGCTGAGAAGAAAGGTAATGTGGTTTGCTCGGGTATGGGCCGTCTGTCTGGCAATAGAAACGGAATGTGGGCCTTTTAAGGAATGTGCCCTTCTTCTTTGGTTGGGCCCAATAATAATCTAGCTCTGTTAGTTAATTTTCCGTAAATCCGAAAATAAAAAGTTGTTCATATTATTCCTTTTCCTAACCGAAGGAAAGCATATTAGTTCATTCAGTTAAAATAAAACAAGTATTAAACAATTCCCGGCAGTACGTACCTACCGAACCGACTTTTGCCCATTTTACAAATACTAGTATTAATTTGATAATCTATCCTCCCAAGCCCTAAATTTAGGGACTTTGCTCCGCCATTTTCCCCTTCTATAATTTCACTCATTTCCTTCAATCTTCCTTACTCTTCCATTTTCCCCAATCACGAAATCCCCATCCATCCACTTCTCAAAATCAAATTCTCTCTCTTTCCCATAACAAATCTTGCAACTTGCAAGAAAAGCCCTAACAGAAACCTCTCGCCGTTCCGATCGAAATGCGTATCCTCCCAATCCTCTTCGTTCTCCTCCTCTCCACCGCCTCTCCGACCTCCTCGTCACAACCACCAGCAACTCCGCCGCCGATCATCTCCGGCACTCCTCCGAGCACCACCACCACCACCACCAAGTACCAGGTTCTCTACATCAAGAACGCCAAGCCCTACGTTCTGGTAGACCACTACGACCGCGTTCATCACCACCGTCCAAATCATCATCATCATCGCCAGATCAACGGCGGAAAGAATTCGGAGATCAAGAACACAGCGATGAGGCCGGACACGTGGCGAAACAGGCGGAATCCACGTCGGCCGTTCTACGTGATGCTGCCGAAGGGATTTGTGCCGCCTTCTGGATCGTCGCCTTGCCACAATCTGTACCCCACCAGTAATGATCATGCGGATCATCATCAGTACTTTGAATGCCGCTACGTCACCAAGATGGTCAAACCCTAGAATTGAATTAAAAAGCCCCAAATCTACGTGTACGTTTTCTGATCGTACGATTTATCATATAGTTCTTTCTTGACTCATGTATCTTCTTGCCACGATCGATATTCTTTTTGTAATGTAGTGGTGTTGTTGATCGATGAGATTAATTGTGTATGTGCCTCTTCAGATTGTTCTGAGATTTCATTCCGAAACGTGTTTCTTGGTACTTTGTAAATAGTTTTGATATAATGATATGCAGTTTTGTAGCTGATTTGTCTTTCGCTTTGATCTTGTGAGTGACTATTGCAACAAGTATGATCAGCTCGATCAGTTGATGGAAAAACCGACTTCATTATTAATACATTTGTTTATGTGCATTTACTCATTCTCTATTGTGACGAGTACACATTTATGAAGGATTGTACTATCAATCAAAATCTCACGTACATTTCCAATGCCTTTAGGCTTCAATTAACAGCTTAATGATTTATATGCATAGGAGGCCGGCCACTAGCTACTCAGCAAGCTCGACAGCTAGAATGGCTAATCTAAATTATTGTTCAAGTATATAGTTGCCCTAATTCAAATGGGTGTATCCCCTTGCTCATTGATTTTTATTCAATGTCTTTTGAATGGACATAACCCTTATATCAATTTTGGTGTATTTCAACTAAATTCAGTTATTATTGTCACGTAGATGAATTTCAGTTTTTCTTAGGTCTTTCGGGCGCATCATCCTGACATTTTTAGGGTAAACTGCTATGGGTCTCCTCGATCAAATTCTGCTAGAGCGAAACTAATAAATGTGTATTACCATAACACCCCTCATAATATGGGACGGATAGAGTATTAATTAATTGGCTTCATTTATATTAATTACTCCCTCCGTATAAGTGTATTTGTCTTTTAAGACTTAAAATCTTATTCAAAAGAATTTTTCCTTTTACATATTTTAGACCCAACTTTCCCACTTTAACCCTTACATTTAATGAACTAAATTTGCTTCATTTTCATTTTCAATACATAAAGTAAACATTTAATTAAGGGCATTTTTGTCTAATTTAAAATTTTCTAAATACATGTGTCCAGCTCTAAAAAAATAAGTAGACTTATACGGAAGGAGTACCATTTTATGCAACTTAACTAGCCTTGATAACCTGGTAGACAATGTTTGCCAAACCCACCCTCAAAAATAAGCTAATTAAGGTCCCATTGTACCGGCTTTGACTCTCAGTTTTCAATGGTTGATAAGAGTTTGAACTAACTAATAAATTGAGTGTGTGTGCATGGTAGGTACCTGCATTGAGAGATGTTACGGAGATGTCTGCTCTTCTTGTCTTTCTTACATTCATCACGTACGCATATTATATATATAATTATAATTATATATATAGCCCACGAAAGCTTGCTTCATTTAATTACGCACCCACCTTAAATATTTATAATATAAACTAATCAAATAGATTTTCACTAGATGATCCGTTAAGGTTATATGGGTAAGCCTGAGCATAAGTCGGTTTAAACCAAAATTTTAAGTTGAGCTGAACCGAACGGAAATCAATATTATTCAGTCGGGTTTTCAGTTTAAGAATATCTCCAATTTTGGTTTCAGTTTGGCTCGGTGTTAAATTTCTATTCGGTTCAAATTTTCAAAAAAAAAACTACTTTCTATCCATCCCAAATCGAAACCAAAACCGATATTATTTGGTTAGATTTTGGTTCACCTTAAACAAAATTTTGGTTTTCGATTTTTTTTATTCGGTTCGGTTTTAACCCGATACTCAACCCTACGTGCATGTGGTGATATTTAAATTATATGTAGTGTACAAATGGTATCATATACATATACCATATATGGTGAAGTTTGGTCATAAAAATGCAAAGGTCAAATAATATTTCTTCTATATATGCATAGAGAGTAAAGGTCAACATTTTAAAATAATAACTATATAAATTAGGGTTGAGAAATCAACCTTGGTCATGTTAAATTGAGGAATGGAATGAGAGAAAGATCGTAGCATGCATGTGAAGTTGCATCGTTTTGCAGGGTATTTTGTTTCATAAAGCAAAGTTGATAACGTAGCGTATACTACATTGCATGGGGCCGGGGGCATGACCATGAAATTGGATCATGTATAATTAAGTGAACTTGTGGAGACGAAGAGTAATTAGGTATACATAAACTCGAAAACATATATTGATATAATGATATTGCCTTTAAAATCTAATTACCCATGCTATAGCTAATAGCCATGCTACAATTATCTATGCAAGGTACTTAATATTGGATGTAGATGCAATTTCTCGATCCTTTAATTATGGGCGAGATACATGGCTTTATAACATGGTTCACTAAATATTAGAGTCAACATTAGTACGTACATGTGGTTATCGGTGTCCAAAAATATGTATAACAAGTACCGGTACAAGACTAATACAAAAATTTATAGCGTCTAAACATGTACTAGCTCGATCAATGAAATTATCAAATCCTTTCAAAAGTATTCCAAATTAAAGTTGATATATATATTGGAGAATTTATCGTGTATACATATGAATGAATATGAACGGAGTTAAAATATTTGTCATTCTATATAAAAAAAAATTTTATTAAATTTTTTAAAAAGTATAATTAAATGTTAGAATCCCAAACACAAACTATTTCCTGATTTCCAATATGAATGAATGGGGTTAATTTTTTAAAAAATATATCCAAAAAGGTATAAAAAGTATTTATGAACGGACTATATATTTATTTATAGAAACTAAGAAAGATAAACCATATAATAAATTAATAATCGAACCACCCAATCAGTTTGTAAAGCTTTGATTTTAGTTTGAACTAGTTATTCCCGTCGTGCCATTCACAACTACATAGATGTAATACATATTTATTATAAATATTAAAATTTTACATTTATTATAATGTGAGACGAAACCAAAATTATTAAAGTGAGCCCGATATGATTTTGATGACTTAATGATAATTTATTTATAAAAAATATATATAAATTATTTTAATTAATCTTTTAAAAATAGATAAAAATACAAAAATAATATAAATTCTTATAATTTTTTAATCAAATTTAATTATTTAAAAATCTTTTAAATAAAAAATTTAACTGGTAATTAATAAGAAAAGATGAAAAAATATAAATAAAGACAGAATTTTTTAAAGATAAATTCGTCCCTGCATGTCCTTAAGCAAATAGAGAGTAGGGTAAATTTCAAGAAAGATATTAGTGTCCTTCATTAATTTTGAGATGCTAATGAAGCTTTTATTCATGTGAGCAACAAGCAAAAATTTGGATAATTGAATATTTTTACTAGAAGGAATGGAATAGTGGGCAATAAAGTAGTATTGTTTTCAAGGGCGAGTTGGTTAGTGCTAGTGTAGTCCAAATCGAGTGATACCTTGCTTAGGTCAACAGTGATGTGTTCTATTGCTCTAGGGTCCAAATACCATGCGAGGTCATTTAATTTATGGTAGACGGAGAAGACGCCATATAGCTAGGCAATAGAAGGATTTTGATTCAATCGATATGCATATAGAGTCCTGAGATGGAAAGATTTGAACATTAAGACGATTGAAACAATCTTTTGCAGAGTGCCTATAGGATCGTGGATAAATTTGACAGTCGACCCCATGTCGCGGAGGACGACCACCCGAGTTATTGGAGTCACGACGATCAGATGAGCGATTGAACTATGGTTGTTGTTGAGATTGATTGTTGGAGCTACCAAAGTATTGCCGAAGCCAGAGGAGTTGCGATCATATGGTGGAGGGCGACGTTGAGAGTGGGATGAGCAGCTTTGTCCATAATTTGCACTCGGATAAGAGGCAACAATCATGCGAGCCTCTTTGTGTAAGCTCTCCTCCTCGCCAAGGAGATAACCGAGAAGGTTGTTCGACGAGACTGGGTCGGGGAAGAGATTGAAATAAGCCTTGAAGGGGCCATAGGAAGAGTCAAGGTTGAACAAGACATTGGGGACAAAATAATCATTGGAGATGGGTTGGAGACAATCAAAGAGGGTGTTGGCCATACCTCTTTTCTTCCCAAAACACCTTCCCTGACACCACTCTCAATCGCCTTCCCCGGACACCACTCTCAAACTAGACTTTGTTTTATCAAATTTCCGATGTGGGAAGAGTCTTATTCTCACACACTCCCTCAAATGCAACTGTAATAAGTCATTTGCACTTGTCATGCCTTAAGGTCGGGTAGCCCATTAATAGACTATAAGTCGAGACCCATGACCGAACTGAAACCCTCAATTGATCGATAACCCTAGACAAACACAAAAGTATAATTGTAACTTATTTATCTCCCAACTTCCAGGCCACATATGAGATGTGTGGCTTAATAAAAGTCAGATACTATAATGCACCAGCTAAACTTCGATACAAAGAGATTTACAACAGAAGGAGAGACAACACAACTAATTTTGGAGTCTAAATCAGTAGGTTTACTTGTTTATACAAGTTTGATTATTTACTATTTACACATATATTATATTCTATTAAATTGCTTCTTATTTAGAGGTAGTAGTTAGTTCTTCGTTTTTGTTTGATGAACAACTTTGTAAGTTTACGATTGTCCTTCCATATTTAGTGCCCATCAACTTCATACTTTGATTTGTGAAGGTACGTTACTTACATGTTTGTCAATGTTGGTTTCAGAACGCTTTTTATTAAAAAATTATAGCGTCCGTTCTAGAGATGGCCAGATGGGCATGGAATCCATGGATGGTAAAATTGAAACTTTGTGAAAATATATTAATCGTGTCATACAATTATCAGTCAATCTTTGAACAAATAATCATACTTATTCAATCTTCTAATTTTTATATTTTGATCTGCATAAAAACATGTTACTGTATAATCAATCAAATCATAATTTGGTTGCTCAAAAAAAAATCATACTTTGGGCTTAAAGTCTTCAGGTTCAATAAAACTGACCCATAACCCATTAAACTTATCAGCATCGGCCCATCATAGCTTCCGGTTTGCATTTCAGAGGGTGAAATCAGTAAACAATCATGTTGGCACGTTGCATATGATAAATTTGGGCATTTAATAGACTATTTTTAAATTTTAATGTCACATTATCATTTCAACATTTCAACATCTATAGAAATTGACATATAACCGAGAAGCGATTGATTAATCAACAAAGAAAGAAGACTGTTACAAACTCTAATAGAAGGCAATTGGAGACAGACAGTCGAAGCTGCTTCATACCGAAATTAAAATACCAAATCATACATGATAATTAACGCCCCCAATTGAAACCAAATGGGAATTGTCACTAAAAGTCCATTTTACCCCTATTCATCATCCAAATCTCCATCACTTGCCACTCTCCTCATCCTCAAACGCACCAACCGGAAAAGACCTAGAAAGTCCAGTAGGCGTACCGAAGGTGATTTTCCCGGAGTTCGGATCGTCGATGTAGATCTCGTTGAGCGTGATCCAGATCAGGAGCTCCTTCGATTTCACGCCAGTGAGGCGCTTCATCCGACGGTTCTCGACGATAGCGGTGATCTCGGAATCGTACGAGACGTCTTTCCCGATCTTCGCGAATCGGTGCTTGGTGGATTTCTTCTGCTTGAGCCAGACGAATCCGGTGGATCTGTTGTATCCGACCTCCGTCATATCGCTCAGCGGAAGGAGGCCGGTCGGGAGGCAGATCTCCTCTAGAAGCTGCCGGGATTTCTCCTTGCAGAGGTCGGCGCCGTTGTAGACCTCGGCGTTTTCACGGTGGCTCTCAATCTGTGCCGACATCTTCGCCTGATTCGGAGGAGGAATTTGGGGATTTTCGGTGAGAGTAGTTGGGTGTCCGCGTTTGTGGGTTTGGGAATTGTGGAGAGTTCTGATTTATATAACGAGTGTTCTTTAAATTGGTTTTTTTTTTTTTTCTTTCTTTTTAGGGGAAAGGGGGAATTAGGTTACTTACCTCATGGGGTTTGTGGGGGAGAGGAGGGGACGGTTGGGGAAATTGGTATTAAAAGTTTCTTGATGGGGCTACGTAACGCATTTATTAGGGGTTTTGATGAGTAAGCAAGTGAAAGTGAAAAGCTAATCCAACAAAACAGTAACTTAACTTCAATGGTAAAATATTGGGGACGTGATTTTGTTGAAAAGGACCACAAAACAGTAAATTTTGCGCCGACCATTTCGATTTGTGAGGAAAGAAAAATAGTAGGGGTGTAAATGAACATAGTCATTTATGAAAAATTTGGTATTTGGTTCGGTTAAATTTTGTTCGTGTTCGGCTCGACTTATAAAGCAGTCTAGTTTGAGCGCAAATTTAGGGCTTGAAAGAACGAAATGAACTTGAGCATAAGATAACTCGGCTCATTTGCTCCTGAGCAAGATCGATTATATGTTCATGAACAAGCTCGATTATATGTTCATAAAAAAAAACTAGATTATACATTCATAAATAAAATCTACTATATAATATATAGTTTATGTTAAATTACATAGTTTTGGTGATCTCTCTCAAACTACTAGTTTAAGTTTTAGTTTCATTTGTTTGTATAATTGATCAAGTAAACAAGTCGTTTGCGAGTTTGTCTCACGAAAAAACTAAATGAAAGGTTCGCGAACTAAGCTTAAGTTCGACAAACATTTAATAAATTAAACTCAAACAACTCGAACAAAGCTCGCGTTCGAGCTCGAGCTCACCTATTTTAACCGAGCCGAGCTTGAGCAACTCAAAGTTCAGCTCTGCTCGGTTCGATTACAGCCCTAAAAAATAGTGAAATTTTGTTTTTCACTCAAATAATGAGCAGAATAAAAAAATCGACCTAAAACCTTCCTATATCTTTATACCTCCTACTACTATGTTATTTTTGATACTTATGTGAAGTTGTATGTAGATGTAGTTACATGGGCAGGAAGACTGAGTTATATTTTGTATCAAAAAGTTGTTATAGCAAGCAAACATGTAGTACATAACTATACTCTATTCTATCAAGTACATAAACATTGCTATTACCGTTCATAAATATATATTGTTTTAGGATTTGTCTCAAAAAATAAAAAGTCAAATGATTTGAATTAAATATATAATTAATTATTTTTAATTAATGAGGATAATTTCGGGAAAAAAATGTGGTAAAATGTGTCAACACCTAACCCAAAAGTGAACAACAAAAGTCGCTCAATAGGTTCAAGTGTTATTGCAAAGATGCACATGTATATATTCGACGCAACTATACCCAATAATTGAAAATGACACCTACAATTGGCTCCAGAAAAATGATAACTAAAGGCCCAAAGCAAATGCTAATAACAAAGGCCCAATAGTTTATCAGCTCATGACTTGACGAACTACGGCCCATCAAGTGCCTATACAAGCGTATGGACGTATGGTATTGGGCCTTTGGCCCACATTCAAAGGCCCACATTCATGCCATGCTTTATTCAAAATTGAAATGGGTATCCAAAATGATACTTGCGTGAGATTTTTTGGATATTATTTATTTTTTTGGTCAAACTATTTTCGAAAAAGTAATTAACTTTTCAATCAATAAAACGCCAAGAACAATCCCCAAGGATCTTTATCAAATTCTTGATAAATTTTTAGAAGAAAGGAATTCACTTGTTTGGTTGTGATCTGGTGATGTATTTGGCACCAACGTAATAAACTTATATTTCAACATGACCAATGTGATGGCATTTCCGATCTGACGAGCTATATTAGAAACCAAATTGCAAATTGGAAAAAGGGCCTCGCTTTGGAAGGAAGACGAAAAAGTTCCACGAGCCGTGCAGTAAAAGAGAAGTAGGAATAAACAAACAGTACATAGGAAACGGCAAAAACCCAAACCAGAATACCTAAAAATAAACGTTGATGCTTCTAAGCTCTCTAATGGTAACACGGTTGGAGCACTAGTCATAAGGAATCAGTTAGGCCAAGTAGTGGACATTATGACAAAGAGCTTTGGAAAAGTCTCTATGATCAAGGCTGAAGCTTTAGCGCTCCAGGAAGCAATTAGACACGTGAATAATAGAAACCTTGGAAAAGTGGAAATTGAGGGGGATAATATCCAAGTTATTAATGCCATCAAAGGGAAAAACCACTGCACTTGGGAGATTGAGCTTATAATAGCAGATATCCTAGTTTCTATTTATGGAAATCAGGATATTTCGATTAATCATATTTCTAGGGATTGTAACGTTGTGGCCGACAAAATTGCGAAATTGGGCTACAGTCTCCCTGTTGAGAGTTTAAAGACTCATCCAGATCTTCTTGTTCTCATCCGAAATGATGCCCTAGGGCGCCCTCCGTGAAGGAGAGCTCCCTAACTCTTACCTAATCAAAAAAAAACTTTTCAATCAATAGGCGAGAACGATGAAGAAGCGACGAGTTAAATACGATCCAAAAGGTGAAGAAGCGATAGCCGGAGGAAACGGGAAAAAAAAACCAACACATAGATTTTTATAAATTAAACTTAATTTGATGGATCCAAATTTACGACGAAATTGACAACAATCACATTTGTGAATCACGGCCAAAATGCACAAATTATTAATATGGGAGCCAAAAATTATGGGAGTAACACATGCAATATTAAAGATTGAGACACTTGCGCTCTGGGACGGAATCCGAAAAATACGACAATTGGGCCTGTGAAAATTGGAGATTAAGGGTGACAACCTTACGCTCATAAATGCATTCAAGGGTTTTGGGAGGTGCCCTTGAAAAATTAAAATGCTGATTTCGAATATCTTAATTTCACTTCAATAGTTCCAAACTATCAAACTGCCCTCATGTGTCAACACTGATTATTGTAATTGTATTCTCAGAAAATCTAATGAAAAGAAATCCCGATTTGATAGTGCCTCCAAACATAGTCAAATTTGTGATGAACAAATTTCATGTCTTTGTTGTTCGATTTCTCTTCTTCTCACATACTTCCTAACAATGTATATATACGCTTTGATTGGTTGAACTCAACATAGTGAATTAATGTTCGATCATGTAATGGACCACATGATAGTGGGTAATGATCAGTCATATTCCTCTCGACTGATCAGCATCCACTTACAACTTGATGCTTGTTCTTGTTCCCATTTAATAGGAAATATTAATTATGTGCTTATTTAATCAATTAGATTCCTCTTTCGTGCAAATGTACGCTATGGAAAGCTTAATATGGGAATTTTTCTTTCATTTTTACATGTATATATGTTAGCACATTTTCGTAGAAATAATAGAGGTTTTAGAGTACGTACGTGACATGCACCTCACATTTATTTCTAAAATAAGACGCACATCAGCACATGTAATTGTGCTTAAATAATTGAAGCGAATTGGTCAAACTTTGGTTGAAATTGAACATTAAATAATTAGGCAGGATTAGTGTAGTACACTATTTTAGCAACAAATCTAAATCACAAGTACTACTATAAAGCAAAAGCAGAAGAAGCAAGTGGGAAAATAAGTACTTTGTGCGATTATTTCTACTCCTGAGCTGTAATTAAGCAATAAACCAATTAACTAATCGAGCTTAATTTCAACCTTGACAATGACACGAAGACAAATTCGAGGGGCTTGGAAAATAAGATCAAGTGAAACTGAAAATCAGGAAAAAGGTTTTGCGACTTCAGACGTTTGGTTCAACGGTTAAATCTCAAATATAGTATTTTTAGATCATTGTTTTGATTCTATGGGCGACGATGTATCTTTTTCTCTTTTAAATTGGTTAATAATCAACTATAATTCCTAATTAATACCATAAACGAGTTTAAATTGGTCGAGGAGGATCATTGTGCAATCTCAGATTGAGATGACCCGTTTTTCCTGCATACCGGCAGTGTTGCGCTCAATAGTGATTGGCTCATAACTCCCGTCGTTTTGCTTGCTTCTGATTGTCTTTGGAGTCTTCCGTGCTTGTTAGGAGTTTTTCATGTGTATGATCTCTTATCGGCTTGTCCGATTGTCGTTTGTTGCGGCCTCTCGATCTACAAGATGTATTCGGTGCATCGAATTCCTTTCTTTATAAAAAAAAAATTCAAATAATGCTTATAACGATGACCCTAATCCCTTTTCCTATTAAAAAGAAAAAGAAAAAGAAAAAGCAATACTGGTTCTAGAATCTAGACGTTCTGTTCTCACCGTGTTTTTGACTTGGAGAGAATTTTAATTTGGTTTCTTTAGAATTTCCCACCTTTGACGGTGGTCAGCTCAGCCGCCGTCAATATGAACGGGTGGAATTCGGCCTACATGTATTAACTCTCTGATTGCATGCATGCGTTATATAGCGCAATCACTTGCGTAATCTTTAGTCCCGATCGGTGTATTTTCTTAATATTTAATTATATTATTTGTACATTTAAAAACATATTTAGAGAATTTTTATTTTTAAAAAGCTCTTCTTTTTTTGTCTCGTTATTTCCTATTTTGGAAAATAAAATAAAATTTTATTAGATTAAAAACTAATCTAAGTTTTTTCAAAAGTCTAAATTTGTTCATTTTATAGAAGTTATTGGAAATGCTTTAAGAATATCTCTAACAAGTTTTTTAATTTTTCTCCAAAATGAGAAAGTAAGAACCAAAATTTACAACAATTTTTTTATTTTGAAGATTTTTCATTTTTAATACAGCAACAAAAATATGATACATTATAATGTTATACCTAAAAAGAATATATTTTTCATTGTATATTATAAATTATATTATATTCTATATTCGTAAACTTTTTATTGAAATATGCAAAGAATTTAATTTTGGAGAATTGAGGCTTTGCCGTAAATTTGGAGAATTACCATTTCTTTTAATTTTTCACCCTTATTTTGCAGAAAATGTTGGACCTCAAAAAATATTCTACAAAATTCGAAGTACAAAATATGATTGGTAGTTTGAGAAACCGTTAAAAAATAGCAGTCGTGAATAACTAAGTGAGTCAACATAAAAGCCACCATAAGGAAACAGAAACAACTAAGGGTAGTACAAATACTAAAAAAGAAAAGTAAAAAGAGATTGGAATCGGGTGAGTAAAATACTAATATACTCCTTGTCCTTTTAGATTTTTTCACATATATTAACAAACTCATTAAAAGTATAAAAAATATCATTGAAAATCCAATTTTTTTAAAATGTAATCACCAATCAATATATCTATTACTAATAACTAAAGCCGAAGCAATTCCTGCCACCATATTGCGCCACATCACTCCTTTATTAAAATAATAGTTTTTTATAGTAAATTATGCAAAAAAGTTTTCTTCAAGTAAACATAAAGATAAAATAATATTTCAAAAAATTTATCTCCAAATAAACATAAAGATAAAATAATATTAGTATATTTTACCAATATAGATAAAAAGGGCATTATATTTATCATATTTGTAAGATATAAATTAAAAAATATAATAAAAAATATGTACATGTGGTCACATATATATCTTTGAAATAAAAAAAAGTCATATAAATAATAATATATTTGAAATATCTATCTATCTATAACTATATATTAAAGCCGAACCTTTTCGAGCCACTAGAACAATTCTGGCCCCACCATATATTTAAAAAGTGGTTTTGTATTTTATTATTTATATTTTTTTATTTTAAATTTTCTAAAAATCTCTCCAATTTTTATAAAAACTAACGTTCTAATATATTTAATAAAAAAATTAAAGAAAGGAAAAATAAAACATAAGATATTTTTAATATATAATGAATTAATGATACATTGTTATCATAATAAGGTAGAAAAATATTTTTACTATTATTTTTTCTATCTAAAACTAACATTACACTATATTTTAAATTTGGAAAAATTAATTCGAATTTTAATTAAAAATAAAAAATTATTTTATCTTTATGACTATATCCTTTTATCTATTTGTGTAAAAGATTTATCTTAAATCAAACTTAGATAAAAAAATTAAAAATATTAAAAAATGTATATAATTACTTGCCTACATTAAATTTTGATTAAAAAAATTATATTATCTTTTCCTTAATTTCCTTTTTGGATTATTTATGTTAATATCAAAGATTTTTTATCTTTAAAAAAATTCTATATTAATTCATTTTTTTTATCTTTTCATATTAATTATCTTTTTAACTTTTTATTGAAAAGATTTTTAAAGAAATGAATTTGATTAAATTTTTTATAAAAACTTACATTATTTTTTGCTTTTTAATTATTTTTGTAAAATATTTATAAAATTTAATGATAATCAGTAAAATAATTTTTATATATACTTTTTCATGAATAAATTATCATTAAACTATCAAACTTATATTAGACTCAACTTAACAACTTTTGTTGTGCCTCACATTATATTGGCTCACCTTAATTATTTTTCTAATAAATACGTTATTTTTTTATATTAAATTAAAATACTATTCATTAAATAAATTAAGTATTAAATCCATATAGTCGTGCAAGACACAACGTGTATAATGAATTAAACTTATTTATGAAATATTGTCAAGGAAAAATAGCCAGATAGATTAATTTATCTTAATATTCTATGTTTATCTTCAATTTTAAACTTAATAATCTAGATTTAATTTGTTTTATTTGATTTCAAAAACAAAATAATTTTTATACAAATTTTAGGTAATAAATTACTTACATTAATTTTTAAACTTAATAGTTTTTATTTATATTTGTATATTTACTTTATTAATATCATATTTATAATATATCTAAAAATTGATGAGTCGTAGTCGTGCAGGGCACGACGGATACAACTATTATCTTCTAAACCTAAAGCACTTTTGTGCAGTTTCGTCATTGAGAATTTATATCCTAGCCAACCTATTTTTAATAATTATTTTTTAATAAATTATATATTATGTAATTCTATTATCTTATGGAATTTCCAATTTTATCCACTCACCTTAATTAATAATTTTTTTTTATCAATTTTATATGAGATTGGATAAATTTTTAACTCTATCCATTATTTTTATCTTTATTCATGTTCATTATATTATAATATTTAATTATCTTATATCCATATAGTATAAATAAAATATACTATATAAGAATTTATATATTTTTTTTTCAATTTACTATGAGATTGAATAACTTTTTCTCTCTACCATTAATTTTTATCTTTGTTCATGTTCTTTATATTGTAATATTTAATCATCTTCTATCCATATAATATAGATAAAATATACTACATAATTGATCATATGGTTATTTTTTTCACGATTACAGTTGTTGTACAATATTCATAAAAATTATATTATATGGATAAAGAAATTTGAAAAAAGTATAGTTAAAATTGATCGTATGGTTATTTTTTTTTGACGATTATTGTTTATATGTACAATATTCATAAAAATTATATTATACACCTTGTTAAGGAAGGTTTTGTTTCTAACTATTACCATTGAGTTTCACACGGGGAGACAACTGAAATGTTCGTTGCATTGTTGGCCGAGTCTAGACAGCATGAAGGTTGTAACAGTTCTGATCCAGCACCACCATTAAATGGTGGGAATGATAATCGAATGGAACAGATGGTGTATGATGGTTTTAATTATGCCCGGAGTGATTACACTGCTGAAGATCCCGTGCAGAATGTGGATATAAGGCATGAGCAAGGGGAGCAATATTATAATGAAGCGCCCAATCCCGATGCACAGCGTATGTACGACATGTTTTCGGCTGCAAATAGGCCTTTGTGGCCTGGATGTGATATGATGCAGTTGGAGGTTGCGACTGAGCTACTGAGCCTAAAGGCTAAGTTAAGGATGACGGAGCGCGGATATGACATGATCTCGGATTTTTGCGGATGCATTTCTCACCCTGAGACGACATTACCAGCCACGTTTTACGACACGAAAAAACTAGTTGAGGGTCTCGGTCTTCCTTACGAGATGATTGATTGTTTTCCAAACTCTTGCATGATATATTGGGGTGCAGATGCAGAATACGCGACATGCAAGATATGTGACTATCCTAGATGGAAGCAAGGCAAGACAAAGCTCATTCCCTATTCTCGTATGTTTTACTTGCCAATAACTCCACGGTTGCAGAGGTTGTACGCATCTGTGGTGACTACCGAACACATGAGATGGCATGCAGAGCACGTACAAGATGGGGGTGATGAGACATCCTTTAGATGCAGATGCATGGAGGCACTTCAATGTTGTGTGGCCAGATTTTGCATCAGAAACATGAAATGTGAGACTAGGCTTATGCACGGACGATTTCAATCCGTTCGGGGCACCAATACTCATGTTGATCTGTGATTCTGACACCTTACAACCTTCCGCCGTCGATGTGCATGCGAGAAGAGGTTATGTTTTTGACGGTTATTGTACCTAGACCGAAGAGACCGAAGCAGAAGTTGGATGTCTACTTGCAGTCGTTGATAGCCGAGCTGAAGGATCTGTGGCTTAATGGGGTATGCACATACGATTCTTGGAGGAAGCAGAATTTTGTGTTGCGTGCAGCTGTTATATGGACTATTAGTGACTTCCCCGCATATTCGATGTTGTCAGGTATGTTGTTAATTTTACATATGCTAATCAATTTGAAACTATTATATATAATAATAATGCATATATATATATATGATTTGTGAAATTTAATTAATGTGTGATACAAAATATATGTTTGTGTAGGCTGGAGCACTTCTGGGAAATACGCGTGTCCTTATTGCATGGAGGAAACCGATGCATTTTATCTAATACATGGACACAAAATGTGTTGGTTCGATTGTCATAGGAGGTTTACAGAACCTGATCATCGCTTCCGAAATAATAAGACTGGTTTCAAGAAAGGTCGACGGGAGTGTTGTGGTCCTCCAGTACTTCGTGACGGATTCGAGATATTAGACCAGATAAACAATATGGAATTGATGAAGATAACTGAAGTGGGGGCTGAGGAGCACAATGTCGCGGTCAGTAGAGGTTCGGGTTGGAAGAAGAAAAGCATTTTCTAGGACCTACCTTACTGGCCTAGTCTACTGGTAAGACATAATTTATATGTCATGCACATTGAAAAAAATGTCTTCGATAATATTTTCTTCACCATTCTCGATGTTACGGGGAAGTCGAAAGACAAGTGGTCGGCCATAAAGGATATAAAGGAATTATGCAAGCGTCCAGAGTTGGAACCTGATGAGGAGGACAATAGGTACCCAAAGGCTTGCTATGCACTAGATCGTCATGAAAAACAAGTGTTTCTAGATTGGTTAAGATCCGTAAAATTCCCGGATGGCTACGTGTCCAACTTGAGCCGCTGCATTGACTTGCACAAGCTTAGACTCTTTGGGATGAAGAGCCATAATTGTCATGTGTTCATGCAAAGGTTGATGCCTGTTGCTTTTCGTCCATTTCTAGATGACAAAGTCTGGTAGCCCATTGCTCAGCTAAGTGTGTTCTTCAGGGACTTGACGTGTTACGAGCTGAAGCCTGAGATGGTTATGCAATTGCACAAGGAAATACCAATAATTTTGTGCAAGCTGGAGCACATCTTCCCCCCTACGTTATTTGATTCAATGGAGCACTTGCCTATTCATCTGTCACGGGAAGCTACACTTTGTGGCCCTGTCAATTATAGATGGATGTATCTAGAAGAAAGGTACATACAGTTATATGCAGTTATTCAATTATGAATTTATATAATTAACTTGTATAAGAAATATTAATGGTTTTCAATGTATATCATGTAGGCTCTTAAAAAGGCTGAAGGCCTCAGTTGGAAACAAAGCCCAGGTTGAGGGGTCAATTTCTAGTGCCTATCTCGTTAAGGAGACGTCGGCATTTTGCTCGTATTATTTTAGCTCAATGTCGCAAGTACCCATATGGATATCGCCCGCAACGTCAGTTGCACACTTCCAGTTGGGGTTGATCCGGGCGATTTGTCTATTTTCACCAATGTTCTAAAAAACGCTAGGCGGGAGCTAGGCGGTGAGTAGGGGCCTAGCACCTAGGCGGCTAGGCGGAGCCTAGGCGGATTTGGACGATACTGGTTATTTCCTTGTATTTCACACCTGTCCTATTGTTCAAAATCTCTAATCTACATATAAAAATGATAAATCATGATTTCAAATAAGATATAAGATGCCATAAACTTCATATGCTAATTAATAATTAATATCCATAAAATCCATATGCTAAAATATCTCATAAACTCAAAATACTAGGTAGTTCATAACTTCATAAAGTCTAATAAAGTAATAACTAATAAGTAATAATCAAATACATGCATTAACTAGCCTTCCATCTCTTCATTTCCATAGTCTTCAATATTATACTCATTGTCCGACTCAAACTCAAACTCTTCATCAACATCTCCCTCATCTTCGGTGCCATCGGATACAAAATCATCTTCTTCGGGCTCTCTCACTTCTTGCATATGGCGAGCACTCCTTCTTAGTTGGAATTCATCATTTGCTCTCAGTGTTTCACTCTCACTCTCCTTATCACATGTAAGAGTAAGACTCGGTGTGACCTCCTCATTTACCTCATCTTCATCATCACCTACTCCATCAACCATCCATGATTGTGCATAAGTAGAATCATTTGCTTCAAGCACATCCTTTTTCACTCTCCTCATTTTCTTGTTCATCAATCTTGAATTGAATTGAACATACACTAACTTGTTCATTCGGGTGGTGTCTAGTCTATTCCTCTTCTTTGTGTGAATCTTCAAACAATAAATGAACAATTTGTAAGTACTAAATAATCATTCATCACATTCACATAATAATCTTGTAAAAAGAATTTAATTACCCCTTCAAAGACACTCCAATTTCTTTCACAACCGGATGAGCTTGTTGTTAAAGAAAGAATCTTTTTTTGCAACTTTTTGAAGATTAGGTACACCATTGCCATAGTTAGACCACCATATAACTATAAATTAAAAAGAAGACATTAAAACACTAGAATTAATATGACATTCTTACATAAAATACATAAAAATTATAAATCTATATAAAAAAAAGACTAAAGGAGAGAGATAATCATACCCGGATCATAGTCATCATCATTTTGCTCACACCCTTTTGTCGCCAAAGCTCTTACAAATGCTCCTTCCCGGCTCTTGTATTTCCCCAACTCCACATTTATCACTTTATTTTGTGTAGCCATATCCGGATAAAACCGTTCCATACATAAAAAGATTGCATTCATAATAGCATCATTCTCATCGGTGGACCATGAAGAACCGGTATTGTAGTAGTAATACGGATTCAACAAGTAAGCCGTCAAGTGAAGTGGAGTATCAACACGTCCCTTTCCCTTTGCATCTACTATGTCAAGTATAGGCTTATATCTCTCCTCTTTATGCTTCAAAGCCTCTTTGATTTCTTCTTTTGCCTTTTTCAACTCACCATAAACAAAGCCCATGGCCGGTTTCACTTCTCCATCAACAAGTCTAAGCACTTTAACCAAGGGTGTAAATACCTTCAAGCAAGTAGTCACACCACTCCAAAAGGCCGGTTGAACTATAGTAGTATAAACGGCTTTTCCCTTTTTGCTCGTTGACCATTTAGTGTCTTCCCAATCCTTAGAGTTCACCATTTGCCTCAACTCCTCTTTCTTATCAAGTAAACTTTGCAATATCAAGAAAGAGGTGGCAAACCTAGTCACTCCGGGTCGAATTATATTTCTTTTTGTACGATTCCTCATCAATGCCAAAGTCTTGTGGTGAGAGTAAACAAAGATGGTAAAACTCTTGGCTTTCGTAATTGCATTTTTGAAAAGAGGGAGCTTACCGATGCCTTCAAGCATAAGATTCATAGTATGAGTAGCACATGGAGTCCAAAAGATTTGAGGTCTTTTTTCAAGCAACAAGTTTGAGGCCGCCATGTTGTTCGAAGCATTGTCGGTCACTACTTGCACCACATTCTTTTCACCAACCTTTTCAATGCACTCATCCACATAATCAAATATGTATTGGTCGGTATGTGAATCTAATGAAGCTTCTTTAGACTCAAGGAAAACGGTCCCACTTCGAGAATTCACACACATATTCATAATGCTTCTCCTATTCCTATCACTCCAAGCATCGGTCATGATAGAGCACCCATTTGTTTCCCATTCGTTCTCTTGAACCTTGACTAATGTCTTCATCCTATCAACTTCTTCATTCAAGAGAGGCTCTCTAAGTTGATATTGAGTTGGTGGTTGGTAACCGGGGCCAAATTGTCCAACCGCCTCAACAAATCTCTTAAAGTCATCATTGTCCACCGCATTAAAAGCAACACCATGCGAATACATCCACCTAGCCAAGTATTGATTCACTTGATGAGTTCGTTCTTTGAAGAATGCATCATTGATGTTTTGTTGTCTTTTTCTTTGGCTTTCACTCATAGAAGGGTCATCGACATCGATTTTTGAAACAAATCTATCTATTGCTCCAAGAGGACGGGGTGGCTTTTTGATTTTTTGACCTTCAAGACATTCAACTTCTTCATACTCATCAAGTTCAACTTCACTTGCAATGTTATCACTAGCTTCTTTTAATGCCTTCTTTTTCTTTTTCACGCCCTCAAGCGCATTCTTGCATCGTTGTTTGTCTTCATTTGAAGCATTCAGACACGATGCAATATTTCCTCTTATATCGGCAATGTGTTGCTTGATTCGGTTAACTCCCCCACTAGACTCTTTCCCACATTTGATGCATTTCCATTTGTCCGGATTCATGGGATTAGATAGGATTCCATAATCCCATCCAACATCATCACTATTCCGCTTCAATTTTGTAGTAGTGGTAGAAGTCATTGTATCGGAATTAGAAGCCATTGATGAAGACATGGTAAATTCCCTATAAAAATTTAACAAACAAAGATCATTTGAGTTGCAAAAAAACAAAAATAAACAAAGCAGTATTAATTTACAATTTTAAAGCATACAAATTGTCAAATACAAGAATAGTGGAGTACACGATCACACACTGACTACCACTTTCAATGAATTTATATATTTACAACATAAAAAAATAAAGTAATCTGAATTTATAGATTAACAAGATACACAATTAAATAAACAAAGCAAAAGGAGCACTACATCAACAACAATTCAGTTCAGCAAAAGGAGCTAAGTTGGAGCCAACTCAATCAGCGAACTCTTGCATACAAATATACAATCGACTAATAATCAATTAATTTACCAGTTTAGTTCTTGGAAGGCTGGAATTCAAGTTCAGTTTAATTTTCCAATTAAGTTCAAGTTGAATCACACCAAAAAACCCCACACTAGCTAGTGCACCAACTAGTCAACAACAAATCAACAATTCAAGTTCAGCGACATTCAAGTTCAAAGCACACTAGGCTGGAATTTACCAATTCAGTTGGATCCAAATAAATTCAAACCCGTTGGATCCAAATAAATTCAATGATGCTGCCTTAATGCGTGGAGGTGGATGTGTGGTGGAGTCGTGGAGCAGTGGAGGCGTGGGAGAGCGCCGAGCGGACGCTGCTGCCTTGGCCGACGTTAATGTCGCTGAAGTGCCGTTGGTTTCGCTGAACTGTTGAGCACCGAGCAGACCAGAGATTCAAAGAACAAGACGAGAGAGAGATGGGAATGGCTGAATGAGACTCGTCGGCGCCGGCGATGGCTGGTCAGGCGGCCGATGGAGCTTGGTGCAACTCGAGTCGCACTCGCAAGTCGAAACGAAGAAAGGACGGCCAAGAGGAATCGGGCATATCTAGAGTCTCTGGACACGGGGGATGAAAAATAACCTAAATCCTAAACCCGCCCAGACCGATTATACCCCCGCCTAGACCGCCTAGACCCGTCCAGTCCCGCCCAGATCCCCGCCTAGCACCTAAATCCGCCCAGATGCCCGCCTATGCTAAAAACTGTGCGGGTCTTGCCCGCCGAGCGCCTAGGCGGCCGCCTAGGGCGGTTTTTAGAACAATGATTTTCACAACAACTGGTCGAACCTTGGGTAGCAGATCAACTGGTCGTGTCCTCACAGATGATGAATTCCATGTGATCCAAACTTACATTCTCATGAATTGCGTCGAAGTGGAACCCTATATTGAGTACGTTTCGGTAATCTCAACTCATTAATATTATATATATGTTGATTTGAATAAAGTAGGGGTTCGATATATATATATATATAGGGAGGGATCCAGAGAAACAACTATTATAGAGAAACTAGAGGCGGAATTAGGATCGTTAGATTTGGCAAAATTAATGGTTCTGATTGATGGTGTATTATAGATAATATGAAGAGAAAATATGGGATAATTTTCGCTAGATATAGATAGTTACCATATCTCCTGATTTGGAAGTTACGATATCTTTATATGGATATCACCTCATTTGAAAATAAAAACAAAATAAAAATAAAATGTGCAAATCCTTGAATATCCATATCCTGATTTTTCTACGTATGTATCTTCTTCTAAAATTTAAAGAAGTCACTTAAAAAAAATTAAGGGGCGTTTTTTTTTGTTAAAATTTGAATATTCGGACAGATTTTACGAAAAAATCAGACATAATCTTGCACAAGTTCTACGTTACTCATTGTAAATTCGATTGTACTGCTTCAATATTCGAGTGCATAAATATCCGAATTTGTCATGTGTCTGTTTGAATATGTTTTAACATTTTTTGAATATTATTCAAACGTTTTGCGTATTTGTCATGGTTTGAATATCTAGTCCACTTTGTTGAATGTGTATTATGTTTTGTCTTATTGGAAGTAAAAATGTCAGTATAATGAATATTGATAAGTAAATGTAATATATTGAATATGATAAAAAAGGGTCATTACATGTTCACACTCTAATTCCATAAATGACAAAAAATTAGAATACAATATTCGATTCACAATTCATGTCTATGAATTCAACAAACAACATATGAACATTCAGAGTAAAATAATGCCTCTTTAGTGTTAAGCGTCATCTTTGGTCTTTATCATCCTTCTTTCATTCTCCTTAGGCTTGTTTATGTTCTTCAACCATCTCGATATTTGTTGACCTTCAAGACTGCATATTCAACCTATAATAGATAAACATTCGAAATACATTAACTATAAATTCAAAAAAAATTTGTCAAACATTCACCAATTCAAATATATGGTAGTCTGTGAATTTATACCTCATATTCGTTTATTAAGATTGCATGTTCAGAAAATCAAATTGCATGTTCAGAATATTAAATTACATATTCAATAAAATATTCTCAATATGCATATTCAATCGTTTAATACTCATATTCTTTCATTCACAAATCAATCTTTTCAAAATTGTATATTCAACAAAAAACACATAAATATTCAGAGTAAAATGCCTACGAATTCAAACAATATATACATTTCAACCTCATATTCGATTATTAAGAATGCATATTCAGAATATCAAATTACATATTCAGAATTAGATATATATTGGTGGATCGAAAATTACACTTTTCAATCAATTCCAATAGATAGATATTCTAGATTACAAATGTATTCAATCAATTACCTAAATTTAAATCAATGAACCAATTGAACATGCATTCTATCATTATTATATGATGTAAATGTACCTACATAGTAATTTAGTACATGAATTTGATAATCAAGAAATTGGTGGATCTATATTATGTGTTTCAAGACCCGAATTTTCACATCACATGGGCTTCAAATTTGTAAAAGGATATTCAAGCACAAACAAATTCAATTACATAATCAAATAAATTAATGAATTTAACATTATCTAATTCATCTATAAACTCTAAGAAGATCGAATCAACATAAAAAATCAAATCAGCCGAACTCACCAATGAAGAGCGAAATTACCACGAGTTTTAGAGGCGTAGACGAGATTTAGTTGTGCGAGATCTTGGTAAATGATTGATTCGGATTTGCAGTTAAGAAGAGGGGCGAGAAATTGCAGCCGTCGTTCGCTTTCTCCCATAGCAATGGTGAAAAACAAAATTTGAGAGATAACGAGATAGAGAGAAGAGAGGACGTCATGATTTAGCAGATGTTGAGAAAGATTAGAGAGATATGAAATCTATTTTGATTATGGATAAATAAATTGAGTTACATATTTAGAAAATGGGAGAGAGAAAAATATTTGATATTAATTAGTTTCCTAAAATCTTGCTTTGAGATCTCATCTAATGAAATTCACCCACTAATTTATTTTGCACCCTTTTTTATTTATTTAATCTTAACCGTTCATTTAATCTGATCCAACGCATCTAATTTGTTCCCCGGTTTCTCTCTAATAAGAGGTTTCTCTAGATCCTTATTATATATATATATAAAGTATGCATTTCATTCAATTACTATGTCGTAGGTACTATTTGACAAACTTCGTGCGATCGTCAAATCCAACAATAACCGATGCTGAAGAGTAAAACATTTTGGAAAGACACTTTCGCCTCTGGTTCTACTCCCATGTAAGGATTTCTTATATTAATTTCAACTTGATATATATATGTTAATTTCAATTTAAACTTGCAGGCCGACAGTCCGACAGTTACAGATCCTAACATTGCAACACTTGCTCGTGGACCCTCTAAAAAAGTGAGGACATATCCTGGTTATTTTGTGAATGGTTACCGATTCCACACGAGGGCACACACATCAACCAGCTGGGCAACTGACAGTAGTGGAGTTTGCGTTCTAGGACAAAGCTTCGGCACCGACGAGGAGGACTTCTATGGTGTGCTAGAGGAAATCATTGAACTGAATTACATATCTCCAACCGTAAAGCGCCCTATTGTCTTTAATTGTTCATGGTTTGACACTAGAAGTCGTGGAGGAACACGCATTCACCCTCACCTAAAGCTTGTCGATGTTCATCGACATAAAATGTTGAGAACAAAAGATCGTTTCATATTAGCACATCAAGCCACTCAAGTTTATTTCCTCGATTACCCAAAGATGAGGCGTGCAGATGCTGAATGGAGAGCGGTCTGTAAAGTGAAGTCACGTGTATGGCCCGATGAAGGTACGTGTGTAGACCCTCATGAGAGTGGCGTTGCCGTTGAGGAGGCATTTCAACATGATTCTTCCCTTCCACGAGTTATCGACGACACACAAGATAATTATCCACTTGGTCCGCTAAATGACCCAAATAGAGAGGATCATGTCGTTGAGGATCAAGAAGAGACGTCTACTGAAAAATCTGAGGGTGAGTTTGAAAGTGAGATGGATACAGATGAGGAAGACATGTAATTCAGAATACTACTATTGTATTGCCATTCACTTTTCTGATCACACTATTGTTTTGCCATTCACTTTTCTGATAACACTATTGTTTTGTCATTCACTTTTCTGATAACACTATTAACATTTATTTTTCTGATAACACTATTACCATGACAAGAGTCATGCATGCATATTTACTATTCTGATTCATCCTTTCCAACCATAAAAGGAGATCACCATCTCCAATTCCAACATACCTTCCCAGTGAAAGCTCCATCTTCACCTCAACTTCCAACAACATCAAATCCCACCTAAAACTTCCTTCCTCAAATGGCTCAGAGGAGAGCGTGTACAAGGCGAACGACCGCCTTAGCTCCTGAAGTCATCAACTTCTCCATTGTGCGTGTGCGTGGGGATAGGGAGACAAGAACCAAATGGAACACCACGCCAAATCTCCAATTAAGCCTAGTCATCGCTGATTGGACACTATCTCCCGGGGGAGCACCACCAGGTTTTAGCCGTTTTTTTCTTGAACGACGACGACATTACTGCTCGCATTGCGGCTAGGGAAACGGTTGTGCTGCTTCGCGTGCTCGAAGGTGCTGAGATCCGGGCAGTTGATATTCCACGTACAACATGAGAGTCCATTAATTGTAGTTGTTTGTTTATGTTTCCACTTAAAAGCTTCACTTTGTATTGTTTGATTTAGTTGTTTGTCACTTCGTTTAATGTACTTAGGAAGCAAGTGTTTGTAATTTGGTTTCGTTTCGAACCAATGCCGTTGTTTGTAACTTGGTTTCGTTTGGAATCAATGAAGTTGTTTGTAACTGGGTTTAGTTTCGAAACCATTGTGCGTTGTTTGTTTTGGTACAATTGAGTTTTTTGTCACATAAGACAATTTTTCTGATAACACTATTATCATTTACTATATATTCCGATTTACTAAGACAGATTGTAGTTGTTGTCCCATTTGAACTCGTTCGTTTTCTCCCATTTGAGTCCTCGAGCCAAATATTGTTGGTAGAAATTGTTTGTTTAAATATAATGTCTCCACTATAGCAATAGAGCGACCATATGGTCGCTACCTTCAAAATTTTAGCTCGAAATTGGAATTTTTAGCGCGTATTTCGAGTTTATTTCGTTTTATTGGCGACCATATGGTCGCCAAAACGAAATTTATGGTGCCATACCGAAATAATTGGGGGGAAATCTAAAATTTCAGCGTCTTAAGCGAAATTGGAGGTTTGCGACCATATGGTCGCTATTTACATTTATCGACCATATGGTCGCTAAATGTAAATAAGAAGGCAAACGAGTCGCCTTCTCCTTCATTCATTTAGAAACCCTCACGAGTCCAAACTCTCCCATTTTGCCTCCGCCGCGTCGCTACCCTCTCACCGCCCGCTCGTCGCCGCCCTCTTCTGCCTCTTCGCGAGCGTCCCTGCTTTCGGCCTCCTCTCCTCCTCCTCCTCCTCCTCCTTCTGACGCCCCTCCTCCTCGTCACGCCGCCCTCCTCCTCCTCCTCCTCCGGTTTCGCCGCCAGCAGCATCTCTGAGCGGCCGGACTCCCGCAGCCGTCCTCCTCTCCTCCTCCTCCTCCTCCTCCAGACGCCCCTCCTCCTCCTGCCGCCCTCCTCCTCCTCCTCCTTCTCTGGTTCTGCCGCCAGCAGAATCTCCGAGTCGCCCTCCTCCGGCTCCGACGCCAGCAACCTCCGCCTCCTCCACCTCCCGACGCCCTTTTCCGTGTATTTTTCCAATTTTGGTTTATTTAGGTTTATTTCGTATTTTCGTTAACGCATTCTAGATTGAATTTGTGAATTTGTAGTTTAGGATTTGGATTGGATAGAGTTTGATTGATTTGGAAACAATTTGATTGAATGTGGATAGAGTTTGAATGAATTTGGATAGAGTTGGAATGAAATTGATTGTTGTTGAATGAAATTGATAGAGTTTGAATGAATTAGAATTGATTGTTGTTCTTGATAGAGTTTGATTTGGAAAAAATTGGACTAAATTGATTGTTGTTGTTGAAATGTTGAGAAAAATTAATTGTTGCTTTGTCAAGTTTGAATGAAATTTATTTTTGTTGTTGAATAGACTTTGAATGAATTGATTGTTGTTGGGAAAAATAAAATTGACAGAGTTTGAATGAATTAGAATAAGTTGATTGTTGATTTGGGGAAAATTGGACTAAATTTATTCTTGTTGTTGAAATGTTGGGAAAAATTGATTGTTGATTTGTCAAGTTTGAATGAAATTTATTGTTGTTGTGGAAATGTTGGAAAAATGAATTTGTATTGAATTGTTGTTTTTAGTTGTGTCATTATGGCCGGAGGATCACGTCGACATGCACGAGGTCCTCGACGGGACGAGCCGAGCTCGTCCCGGATACCGAACGAGGAGAACTCGTCCGAGGCGACCCCCATGGACACACCACACTTGTCCGAAGACGATGGGTCCCATCATCCTAGTATAGAGGAGTCGGGCACCCAAGCGGAGGAGTCTCGGGCCACTACGCACGCATCCTCGTTGGGATCGAGTCGATGGCTCAATCCCAATCGCGTATGGGATCTTTACATTGCTGGCGGGTGGTAAGTACAATTTCTTCTAAGACAAAAATTTTATTTAAATTCTTTTCTTACTTTTAAATATGTTATAACACGTTTTTTGAAATCTTGCAGCTTGCAGCCGTTGAACATGGTGTCGTGGTGATCGACACAGATCGTAAGGCGTCGGAGTTCGACTTTGCGTCCTCAGCATCAAAGACTCGTTGGTTTGAGTCTTTGAGGGTAAATTTTATTTAATTTGAGTTTCTTTTTACAATTTCCGCATTAATTACTATTTTTAAATAAATGTTTGGTTGGATTTAATTAGACGCATTTTCGATGGGATCCCTCCCAGCCGAGTATGGACGTCAAGTCCGTCTGGTTGTTGTGGGAGAAGAGAGCGAAGAAGAGATACGATTACTTGATCGAGAAGCACCGTCGGGACGGGAAGAAGCCGGAATTCATCGAATCCGCCACTTGGGAGAAGTGGCAAACGACGGATTGGGCCACAGAGGCGTTCAAAGCCACGTGTGCCCGCCAGAAGGCAATCCGGAATGCCAATCAGGCGAACCACAGTAGTCGTTCGAGGTCCACCTCGACATCATGCGTCGCTTGGTAAGTATTTTATCTTAATTTGATTAAACTTAAATTAAGTTAATTATTTTTAATAGTTCTTAACACCCTTAATGAATTTCATAGGAGCAACACTTGCAACGCCGCATCACGTCTTTCGAGCTTCTCATCGAGATGCACACGCAGGGCGCCAATCGGTATTTTATAGACGAGTGGTCGTCCTTAATTGCTGTAAGTTTTAATTATTTTTCCTCATTTTCCTCAATTTGAGAAGGAGTTGTTGTTGTTGTTGTTGTTGTTGTTGTTGTTGTTGTTGTTGTTGTTGTTGTTGTTGTTTTTTGATTTGATTGAGAAGTTGTTGTTGTCGATTGTTGTTGTTGTTCTTGTTGTCTGTTTTTGTTGTTTGTTGTTGTTGTTTTTTATTTGTTGTTGTTGTTTTATTTATATTATTTGCGTTATTAGGCTCGGACCTAGGAGATCCTCATTCAGAGGTCCGCGGAAACGGGCACACCACCGTCTTTTCAGGACCGGTGTGATGGCTTTCTGACGGCCGCCGGGGGGATGGAGGTGCCGTCTTCGGCCTTGGGAACGCCGCCCACGAGTTTTACGGCGACCGATTGATAGCGCCACGTCATCCAGCTCCTCAGGTGGCGGCACTCTCGTAGGAAAACGTCGGGCTTAGGCAAACTGTCAAGGACCTACAGACTAGGATGAGCGAGGTCGAGGCGTGGATGCACCAGATGCGACAAATGAACCCGCATGAGGGTGGGTCCCGCCCTCCCGGTCCCTACGGCTCCGGCGACGCGGACGACAACGACGAAGCCAGCTAGATTAGCGTAGTTTTATTGTATTATTAAATATTGTAAATTATTTAAATTTATCATAATTAATGAATTATTGAATATTAATTATTTATATTAATTCGTAATTATTTTTTTTATAAAAAATATATTTGCGACCAAGTGGTCGCTAATTTATAACATGAACGTGCACCAAAAAACGCACGATCGTGCGCTTTGAACCAGAGAAAGGCTGGGGTCGTGCTTTTTTTGTGCATTTAGCGACCATATGGTCGCCCATGGTCGCCATTTTTGGCCACTGTTAGCGACCATATGGTCGCTAACTTCAACGACCATATGGTCGCTATTTTTAGCGAACATATGGTCGCAAAGTGGTTAGCGACCGACCTTTTAGCGACCACTTTTAGCGACCATATTTTGCATTTAGCGACCAGAAATATGGTCGCTAAATTCGCTTTTTTGTAGTGACTTGTTACGGGGGAGACGGGCCCAATTGCCAAGCCTAGCATACAAGCCTATAGGGTTCCATCCCAAAACCAATTGGTGATAGGAGGAGTGACCCATGACCTTATAAACTGGCTTGTTTTTACTCCCAACTTTGCATGTGGGATTCACAATTGAACCCCAAACAGCAACTTTCACATGTATCCTAGAAAATAAAGGTGTCATAATATTTTGATCCCAAAGTCTACCTCACTGAGGCATATGACACTCTAGATCAACATCAATGGGCTAGCTAGCCACACTCACATCAGAGATTTGTTATTGATGAGCAAGAATGTTTTCTTAGATGGAGAATTTGTAATGTGTATTGATTGAAACAGAGATCAAAATTGAGGAAGACAAGTTTTGAGTTTTTCATTGATTAGATCGCCATTTGATTTGAGGAACATTTTTTTTGGGGTGGGAAGATGAAATGTGAAGGATGACACGCGGATGAAATGTGATGATTCATTGATTAGACAAGTTTATTTTAGTTAGTATTTTTTATTCCAATTAAATATTTAAACCTATAATTTTTTATTATTTGTGTTGATTATTGATGAGCACTTTTACGTCGTTATAAAAGCACTATCAAAGAAATACCTAACTTCCTAACCCGAGTAAAGTGGAAGCAAGGGTCGATCCCACAGAGACTCTTGTAAATGTGTTATTGCTTAAGTGCCAAGTAACTAAAAAGGGGGTTTTTGGAATGTTTAATCTAAACTAATATGCAAGAATAAAACTAACTATGAATGCAAAAGATGATTTAGATATATGAGAAACAAACGTGTTCAACTAATTAGATCCATCATGATATTGATTCGTTGATCATCGATTCTCTTGATTCTCTTCTCACTTGAATAATCTATTGTGGATAATGACCCTACTAAGGATTAAGATCCAAACTTCATATATAGTTGATAGAACTACCAGTCTAACAACCCTAATTAAATAATAACCTAGAAGACCTTCTAGATTCAATTAAATAACAGCATGATGATTCAAGTTATCAATAGAAACAAACAACTTAGAGCAACCAGACATCTAAGTGATTTGTGAGTTTATTCCCTTCTTTAACCAACTTGTCCAACCGGTACTAAATTGATTAAAGTATGCTCTTGATCAAATTAACTCCAACCGGTAATTAATCAGATTCAGTTATAACTAGAAATTCAATTAGGTGATCAATCTAAGAAAACCCTAGTTTAGATTTAATTAAGCACATGGAATAATTTCTATTCAAGTTTGTTGAGAATCAATCAAACCTCACAACTACATACAAATCATGACTTCAATAACTAGTCAAACACAAGAGAAATTAGCAATGCATAATTGAATTAAAATCAAACTTACAAAGGTTCAAAGTCTTCCTTGAGAGAAAACCCTAGCCTCCAAAAGTATGATCAAAAGTTATGAGAAAATAATCTAACATAAAGTATTTATATGTCTACTAAAAATAACCCTAAACATTATATCTTAAACATATATCTCGGCCAAAATACAAGCCCATAACTCAAAATATCAAAGCCCAAAACCAAGACTCGGCCCAAACTCTTGTCCGCTGAAAGCCCCGATTGCGCGGGATCGACACCCAAAAGCGTGGCCGCGCTTTGTCCTCCCCGCGCACTTGTGCTTCAGATGGAATTGCGCGTCTTCGTTGCTCGGGTTGATCCCGAGCTTTCTCCTTAAACTTGGCTTGGCTTCTTCCTTGTTTTAGCTCTTCTCCACATCATCCTAGCACTCCTTAGCTCGCTTAGCTCGTCCACCACCGCCATGGTCAATCTGTATTCGCCCCGCTGTTGCTCCTGAACCTAAAAACCTGTAAAACCGAGCAAACCAGCGCATAATACCCGACAACACAAAAACCTAAAAACTACATAAAAGCTAACTTAAAACTAACTAAAACATATATAAAACATGCATCTTAATTACTCCTATATGCAAGCTATCAAATTCCCACATGCTTAACCCTTGCTTGTCCTCAAGCAAGACATAAATCAATCACACCATAGAAATGCAATCATACATCCATCTCAAGTCAAACAAGCATTTCACATATAATCAAAAACCCAACCAAGACTTCCTAGCATGCATTATAATAAGCAACAAGTAAAGATCATCCATTCATTCTAGACCTCACCAAGGTAATTGTGTTTGCACTCAAACTCTCAAATGTATAAAGGATGTGTTTCACTCAAAATCAACCATGAAAACTAGACTACCATATGCTTGCATCAGAGTTCTAAATCTCCACCGCTGGGGATCAAACACTGACAAAAATCAAGAGGTCTTTTCCCGGCTTGTAATGGGGCCAAGGTAAAGAGAAATTTGGAAGGGATCATATTTGGCATGTGGTGCTAAATCCGGAATAAAGAACTCATCCTAAACCCAACTCAACACTTTTTCATAACACTTCCAACTTCACTCTACCAACTCCTTACATTAACACTTAAGCACTTTGCTTCTCTCTTGTTTTTTTTTTCTTGCCTCTTCAACTCTTTTCTCGCTTTATTAATGAAGACTACACATAATTTAAGCAATTTTCTTCTTTTGCTTTGCAACATAATTCATCTTCATTTTTCACTTTGAAAACCCAAGAGTTCTATTTCCTCTTTTTCCACCTTTTCTTCCAACTCCCCCATACTTACATCAAACTCACACAAAACACAATCTCAACCTAAAGTCCTAAATCCCGGATTATGGGTCAAGCTTATTAGGCTAGGAATCATTTTGTGGAGCTCATAAAAACAGGCTTAAAACTCAAAGAAATAAGGGTGTCAAAAACATGGATCTTGTAAGGTAGGAAGGGAAATAATAGGCTAATAGAAACATTGCCTCAATCATTTTAATGTCATGCATTCAATCATATAAAGCAGCCTCGAAAAAGAGTATTAACGCAAGTTCTAGAGCTAGATAATCATGGTGATACACTCAAGAAATTTAGAGAACAAATATATCATGAAAAGCCAAAAATATCTCACAAGGCTAATTATTGTCTAGAACTTCAGAATGAATCAAAAACTTAAGCTAAATACATGCTCCATCCTATAGTCAAGGTAAATAATCAATGATCATGCTTATATCATATCAACTTCAGTATATCATGCAAATCATAGGTTAGAACTTATACTTAACTTAGAAACACAAGAGGAATCAAACAATGGGGAAGTAAGAACCTAAATGCAATATTTTTGTATTTTTTTAAAATTTTCTAATTTTTTTTCATTTTTCAAGATTTTAATCAATGCATGCAAAAATTTTAAATATGACCTAAACTAATGCAACTACATGAAATGCAAAAGTAATTCCCTTCCCCCATGCTTAAAACAGACTTTGTCCCCAAAGTATAGTAAAAAGTAAAGAGAAAGAGAAAAACTCACAGAACTTAGTTGTGTGGCGGGTAATAGGGCGGAAAATCCTGCGGTGGCGGTGGCTGATACTCCGGATGATACTCTGGCTGCGGTGGATGGTACGGTGGAATCTCCTGTGCTGGTGGTGGCTGGTATGGCGGGAATTGAGGGTACGGAGGATCTGGAAAGGCATACTGAGGATAAGACTGATGAGGTGGATAGCCCGCTGAACTCCATCCATCCAATCTAGTGTTGAGCAGTCTGAACTGCTCATCCTGGCGGGCCTGAAAAACAGCAAGTTGTTGATCCTGATGAGTTTGATATGACGTAAACCTTTGATCCACATAACCTCTCATGCCCTGAAAGCTCTGATCGATATGAGAAGACATATCGTTGTATCGCTGCGTGTTGTCTAGCTGCATCTGTCTCATCATCTCCATCATCTGGTTATACTGAGCATCAGAGTAATGTACACCTCCAGCCGGTATAGACGGATCAAACTGTCTCTGCTGATCATCCTCCTCAGACTCATCATCCTCATCAGTGTCTACATCTTCAGCAGATTCTTCCTCTTCTTCTTCTTCAGCCATTGTGAAATCCTCATCCATCTCCTCTTCACCAGAATCCACCACAATAGGAACTGAAACCGTCTTTTTACCCCTAACCGGGCCCTAACGGTATCCACATCCAAGTCTTCAGCCCGAACCTTAATGAACCAGTTAGCTGGACTGTCCCCAATCTGCACTCGGTGTCCATCAGGAAGCTTCATTACTCTCCCAGAATTACCAATCACCCAGTAATAGGAGTTCCTATACTTATAGAGAGCGCCCATCTTCTTCAGCATGGTGAAATCAATAGGCAAAGGTGGGATATCAACCTTTAACCTGCTAAGATCGACTCCAAAGTGCTTGGCTAGGAAAGTCACAACCCCACCAATACAAATGGCTCCACCGCCTTTGTTCCCAACATGAGCCATGTGGTGCATCAGCATAGCACCCATATTCAACGGCTTCCTCTTCAAGCTAGCAGCCAATACAGTGACATCTTTCTTGGGACAATTGTTTCCCCAATCACCTCTCCCATTCAGAGTACTAGCAATAAACCGCTGGAAAACCTTAATAGCGGGATGAGTAATGGGAGAAGCTTTTTCTCTAGACGGCTCATACTTGGGTCTCCCTGTGATGACTTTCCAAAAGTGCTTGTCAGCCCATCTAGCACCTGCCTCAGTAAGCACTAAATCTCTACTAATAGGAAAATTGCAAAAACCAAACACTCGGTTGACCTCTTTCAAGGTCATCTTCCTTCTAACTCCCCCTAGCCAAAACTTGATCTCCCCTTCTCCTTTAAAATTAGTGGACAAAGTGCTCAGAAACTCCAGTGTTAACCCCTTGAAGGTGGGTTCACACAGCTTCAAGAACTCGCCCATATGCAAATATTCCCCCATCTCATTCAACAGATGAGCTATCCCAATCTCGTTCATCAGGTCCCAGTCTATGAACCGAGTTGCTTTCCATTGCCTATCTTTCAGAAGCTCAAACCTAATCACATGATTGTTCTTTGTCAGAGTGATCCCAAAAGTCTCTTGGGTGGCCTCCCCCACCACAGCAGGGGGAGCTAAAGCAGCTCGGGATGATGAAGATCCATCAATTCTGCCTCTCTTGTTACCCATGATTTCAGAATTTCAGAAAACAACCTGCACAACACCACCAAACAAACAAGCAAACGCAATTCCGTTTTCCCGGCAAGGACAACCACAACAATATTTCACGGAATTAAGCAATTAAATCACTCAATCACTCTCTTCCCCCACTACCTAGAACAATTTCATCAAAATTTAATCAAATTTTAATCAAATTCTAGGTGGTTTTCGGATTTGCATGCAAAGCTCAAATAAAACACGAATCTAGACTAGAATCATGCAATAAACAAACTTTTGTAAAGGACTTAAGCCTAAATCCAAGCCTAAAGGGGTCAAATTCGAGTTTTTAGAACCAAACCTAGATCTAGATTCAATCCACTAAAACCGAAATTTTAAGAGAAATTTGAGAAAACTTACTTGAATCTCGCTTGATTTGGAGTTGTTTGCTTGATAGGGGTTGAAAATCCGACTTGAAACGCTTGAGTGGAGCTTGAGACCTTGAGCTTCAATGGAGGTAGATGAGAGGGGTTGAAGGAGGCGGAATAAGGAGTGGGGGAATGAAGAGGGGTTCGGGTTTAATTTAAAAGAGGGTTCCCGAAAAATTGACGAAAGCGCGGGATAGCACGCAAATGCGCGGCCGCGCAATTGCGAAGCCGCGCAATGTGCTCCCAGTTGAGATTGCGAGGCTTGGGCTCTCATCAAATTTTGGGTTAACACTGGGCTTGTATTTTGGCCAAGATATATGTTTAAGATATAATGTTTGGGGTTATTTTTAGTAGACATATAAATACTTTATGTTAGATTATTTTCTCATAACTTTTGATCATACTTTTGGAGGCTAGGGTTTTCTCTCAAGGAAGACTTTGAACCTTTGTAAGTTTGATTTTAATTCAATTATGCATTGCTAATTTCTTTTGTGTTTGGCTAGTTATTGAAGTCATGATTTGTATGTAGTTGTGAGGTTTGATTGATTCTCAACAAACTTGAATAGAAATTATTCCATGTGCTTAATTAAATCTAAACTAGGGTTTTCTTAGATTGATCACCTAATTGAATTTCTAGTTATAACTGAATCTGATTAATTACCGGTTGGAGTTAATTTGATCAAGAGCATACTTTAATCAATTTAGTACCGGTTGGACAAGTTGGTTAAAGAAGGGAATAAACTCACAAATCACTTAGATGTCTGGTTGCTCTAAGTTGTTTGTTTCTATTGATAACTTGAATCGTCATGCTGTTATTTAATTGAATCTAGAAGGTCTTCTATGTTATTATTTAATTAGGGTTGTTAGACCGGTAGTCAGATTCTTCAAGAAATAACGGCCCAAACTCATATATAGTTGATAGAACTACCAGTCTAACAACCCTAATTAAATATCAAAGCCCAAAACCAAGACTCGGCCCAAACTCTTGTCCGCTGAAAGCCCCGATTGCGCGGGATCGACACCCAAAAGCGCGGTCGCGCTTTGTCCTCCCCGCGCACTTGTGCTTCAGATGGAATTGCGCGGCTTCGTTGCTCGGGTTGATCACGAGCTTTCTCCTTAAACTTGGCTTGGCTTCTTCCTTGCTTTAGCTCTTCTCCACATCATCCTAGCACTCCTTAGCTCGCTTAGCTCGTCCACCACCGCCATGGTCAATCTGTATTTGCCCCGCTGTTGCTCCTTAACCTAAAAACCTGTAAAACCGAGCAAACCAGCGCATAATACCCGACAACACAAAAACCTAAAAACTACATAAAAGCTAACTTAAAACTAACTAAAACATATATAAAACATGCATCTTAACTACTCCTATATGCAAGCTATCAATTATATGTATGTAGATCTTTCGAGTCACCTAAACGATTGTGACACTACCTCATATTTTAGATTATTAATTTTTATTCATATTATTTCAACTTTATTCTATTAAATTCCTTTTAATTTATTTATATTTATCTTTAAAATAAAATAAAATCTAATTTAGTATATTTTATATTTTAAAAATATATATCTTCACAACACACTTAAATAAAAAAAAAATGATATATTTTGAGAAAATCCTTATACAAATGTTTAAAAATAAAATATTTTAAAAATAATTATACATATCCTTAATCTTTTACCATGATATTTTGTAACAAATTTCTTTATATATATATATATATCAATTTCTTTTTATAATAAAAATAATGATACATGATTATAAATTATAATGTTTAAAAATAATAATAATATATAGAAAATATAATAATTAATTTGAACTAATATTTAAATTATTGAGCCACTAGAATGTCATTGATCCCACCATAAATTAAATTAATTATATTTTTAGTAAATAAAATTATCTTTATATTTCATATTAAATTATATCTTATTTATTAAGCTAATTATAATTTTTTTAATCTTATCTCCTCTATATTATGAAAATATATATTTACTGATTTTTCATATTTTATATCCTTTTTTAAAATTAAAATTATTTATAAAATATTATCAAGGAAAAGGAGCATTATTTTATATTAATAATTTTTTTTATTCACAACTTTTGTAACACCCCAGCTTTACAAATGAAACGCTACTCGGTAATAGACGTCACCGAATACTACTAATAATAACAATTGACTACTTGTCTCACCGAACTTATATAAAAAATAATAATATTCATCGATCTCTAGTCAAATCACCTTTTGAGTAGGCTTCATCAAATCAAGCATCAAGCTGGAGAAAATATTAGGCATGATTAAATAATTTTTTTTGAAAATTATTAAATAAATTCTCTAGAAGCATAAGCATAGTATGATATGCATGTACATATTTTGTTGTTGCATGTTGAAAAGGCAGATTACACAATATGTGTATTAATTGTTGTATTTTATGTGCATGGGAATTTAACTAACTAAAGTGCAATTTAGGGAAAATATAACAAAGATGAAAGTGACATTGAGTTTTGGGGTGGATCTTCGTGATGTGATGTCTGAATGTGCAATTTTGTTCAAACCTAGAGACATGTCTAATTGTTTGACTAACAATAGTTCATCAAGGAAAATTTTGGTGTAAATCATAGGAGCTAGCAACCGTCCATATGCTCATTTCGGTGCATTATCGTTGCTGTAATAAAAGAAGCAACACCAAATATGTCTTTAGAAAGGTCGGAAGAAATCTGAGCTGTTTTTGAGCATCTAGTCAAGTGACAAGGATTTTAGGTAGTACCATGAGGTTCCCGTTTCGACTCTCATAGACAATGCCCAAGACCGAAAAATCAAGGAAAAATTTGGTTCTCGTATATATATAATATTACACAATATATCCTAGTTCATTTTTATAAAAATAAATTTTCATCGAAGCTTAAGTAATTACCTTTCCTCAACAAAGCATTATATTATCAATCTAGCTAGCATTCAACTATTTTAAAAAAAAATTGAAGTCTAGAAGATTAAAATAAAAATATACGTGCACTCTTGTAGTAATATTTAATTTACAATAAAATTACACTTTCTTATCATATTTGTTATTACTATCTTAGCATTATAGATATCATAGTATTATAAGATATTATTGACCTGCATTCAATAATGTGGTTGGGATACTGTACCATAAAGTCATAAACTGATTTAAAAGTTTGTATGTACCATCGATCATTGCCTGGTGAGAATAAAATTGGAATGGCGCCTGAACTCAAAAATATCAATAATGCTGGTCGTGTACTTGTGTGGTGGATTCAAAGTCCAAGTGCATATTTTCTAATCCATCAAAAATAAACATTTTATATTGTACTTATACTATTTAGCCAGCTTGGGTTCACCAGATTTTTTTTTCATAGATGGACAAATAAAATAACTATTTTTCCAAACAATTCAAAAAAAATGATTTTGATTTAATAATGCATAATAAAGCATCTAGCAACATAACTAGGGTTGAGCATCGGTTCAAAACCAAACCGACAAAAAACGAACAGAAAACCAAAATTTCATTTAAGGTGAACTGAAAACCGAACCAATTTGGTTCGGTTTCGATTTTTGTCAGTTTTAGATAAATAGAAGGTTGTTCTTTGAAAAATTCGAACCAAACCGAAACCAAAACGAATAATATCAATTTCAGTTCGGCTTAAAATTTTGGTTTGAACCAACCCATGCTCAACTTTAAACATAACCGTTTCTAAGATTATTGGGTCTTTACAGCGGAAACATGGTTTCAAATTAGGGTGGAGTAATTTTCTCTAAAATTTTCTTGTTTGGCTAAATTATCCTAATTAAACTAATTTACTACTGAATTTATTATTATTTTTTTACTAAATCTATCCTATTTTTTACTACGTATTTTTTAGGGTGGGCGCCCCAACCCAACTCACCCCTATATCCGTGTCTGGGTCTTTATATCTCTATCACCGAAATAGTCTCATATGATGGTTCAATTTCCTTAGGACCCCCGTTTAAAACATACATTTATATGCATTATCATATACTATAACGTAGAATTTAATGTAATTTTTATAGTTGTGATCGATATATAATGCAATGGAATCCAAGTAAGGGTGTTTTTCTCATGTGTTTGCTTTGCTCTAATTTTTTAGGAATTTTGAAAATCATGGATATATTTTTATAGGTGCATACATCTTAACCTCCAAATTCTAACAAACTCTTAGTTGTTGCAAATATAATCATATAATCATAACTAATTATTTGAATTCTGAGGTACAAGAAAATGAAGAAAGAAAGAAAGGGAACACATGAATAAGTAGGTAAATCATTAATTTGAGGTAGTTAAAATAAACTTGAGGTGGTAAATAATTAAGGATTTAATGGGATGAAGGGTGAGGAGGGGTCTTCTCAAACAGGCCAAGCCTGTAATCTGCCAAACGTGTCTTGTAAGCAGCCATCTTATATTCCCACCACGTAAACTCTTTGTAGAGGCTTTCTTCTCCATCCTTCATAAGCCTTTTTAGAGGCTTTATCTTTTCGTCTGGAGGTGGGCCGCCGAAGAAGATCATCGATATTCTTGACCGGTCTCCTTGAGCCATCACTCTGTGCTTCACACTTTTAAACCTTCCATTACTCATCACCTGATGAAAACAATATCATTAATATTAATACTGCGTTTAGATCGATAACGCATTATAATGTATAATTTTGCATTATAATGCAAAACGAGTAGTTAAAAACTTCTTAAGAAAGCAATTAAAAATAGACGTGGGTGTGGTTTCAGAATAGGCGGTTCCACGGTTCACTGGAACTATGCAACTAGAATTGGGACCGACTAATCCCCGGTTCCTCGGTTTCGGTTCGGTTCCGATTTCCGCTTCGGTTCCGACCATTTAAAAAACAAAAAAAACGTGAAAATGCAAAACCGTGGTCTTGGTTTTCGAACCGCGACCGTAGTTTTGCATTTCCAATGATTATTTTTATTTTTTTTAAAAGGATGAAACCGGCGCTGGCGGTGCCGGTTCGCCGGTTCCAAGGAACCGGGACTAGAACTAGTATGCTCTTGGTTCTGCCGGTTCCGGAACTGGAACTAACAGTTTTTTCTGATTCGGTTCCCGTAATTAAAAATATCATTATACCCTCATTTATTACTTTACTTTTTTACATTATTAAAAGACCAAAATAGCTAAAAAAACATATATATTGTGAAATAAAAAATTGAGAGTAAAAAAATATATATTACAAAACGGATGGAGTATGTGAATCATATCCTATTTTTTTTTGGTCGAATGTGAATCATATCCTATTAACCTATCCCACACAAAGTCATGGTATATTCCAAATCATAACCGTATAATTCCTAATTCAACATTGAGTATATAAATATATATTGAATAACTACATTAACAACAGAAACTATTGTCACAAAATATCAGATCAACTAACCATTTCAACCAGATATATAGATCAACAAGAACCAATTCAATTTGATCGATAACAACAAAACATCTTGTTATACCTTTTTTAAAAAAAATTCCTATGGATGGAGAGAATCCAACCCTCATGCCACAAAAGTGGAGCAAACATTATATAGTAGTACAATTTATTTATGCCAATGTCGGACCAAAACTATTTATTTCTGCCACTGATTTAGACCATAAAGTGTGACAAAGCAAATTTAATCTCTGGGAAGAGTTTCATAGGGAAATGCCAAACCATACACAGAATAAAATGCGCCCCACAAAACCAATTGTCCAAACTCTTTATAATACACAAACATCACGTTAATATGTCATGTCATAATCAATACCACCAAATAATTAATACAATTAATCTCTTATTCTTGATTAATAAATTAATATGCAACTACTGTTATAATGACCTAAATACCTCGTATATATTAGACCCACAAAAATACTACCGTTTTATAATATAACGGGTTTTTTTCAACGGCTTTTAAGACATGTTAAAATAATATTTAATAAATTAGATTATATTTTTAATGTATTTTTAAATGAATTTATATTTTTAATACATTTTAAAACTATAAATATATTATTTTTAGAATATTTTTGTATTAGTTAAATGAAAAGAGACTTATATTATGAAATGTGTTTTGGAGCTAAAAAAAGTCTTATATTACGAAACAGATGGAATAATAAGCTTACCTGTAAGGAGTCGCCAACGAGGACAAAGAAGGAGCTAGGATCAGGTGCGACAGGCAACCAATTCCCATCTCCAATGGAAATCTCAAATCCACAAGCATCGTTGGATCGGAGGACCGAGATGATCTGAGGGTCCGTATGCTCTCCGAACCCGAGCACTTTCCCGCCGGCCAAAGCCTTCAACTCCGGAGGGGTCGGCGGGTAATGGTTCATCCTAAAACAGGAATCACTCTTCTCGTCGTTTAGCATTCTACTGAACGCGTCGTTTTGGTCCAGCTCGAGCCCATCGGCCAACGCCTCCAAAATCCTACACGCCATCTTTTTGGTGGCCGATAGGTAGTTATTCACAGCACAACTACATGATGTCATTCAACAACCAATTAGCAAAAAAGAAAAAAAATATGTCATTTTCGAACAAATCTTAATAAATTAATGAGAATGTTGAAAATGGGGTATCTTTAAAAAGTTGAAAAGGACGTATATAGTAGTCTATTTTAATTGCGTGGAGTTTGGTACGAGTACGTAGTTGTTCTTGTAAAGTTGGTGCGCAAGCTGTGAATGTGAATCTATGAAATGTTTCTTTCAATAAGATCGGACCAAAAGAATGCTATCAAACCCAATAAGTCTACCAAAATTTCATATTAAAATCAATTGGTAATAGGATGATAATCTCTCTCAATTGAGAATATAATCGAGCGTATAATAGGATTCGTACTACCATAGTCATTTATGCTAGTCATGTCTAGCTTTTTTGTTGACCCTTTTAGCCGTTCATGACTGTCTTTTTAACGGTCTTTCAGACTACAAAGTTTATTTGATATTCCGAATTCTTAGTTTTTTTTTTATAAAAATAGTCCAGTGTATAACATGATTTTATCCTTAAATTAATTGAAAATAAGATACTACACTTCATTCTTTATCACTTTTAATTAATGTGGGATACATAATTGACATCCACATAAATAATAATAAAAAAAAAAGAATGAACAAACCTGAATTTGTGTGGGTTGTCATGGAAGATGGAGATTGAGAGATCGGAGACGAATTCAGGGGAGGAAGAGAGGAGAAGATACTCGAGCCAGCCAACGTCACCATTCCGGCCAATCTGCTTGTTGCCATAGCCGAAGGGAGAAGGAGAACCAGCTCTGTGTTTTTGGCTTAAAGGGAGGCTGAAGAAGTTGATGGCTTCATCTTCCAATTTGCGAATGAACTCCGTAGGAACGTTATGGTTAACGACTTTGAAGAAGCCGAGTTGTTGACAGGCTTTGACGAGATTGTGGCTGGACTCGGGATTTGAGAGGTCTATAACTGGGATTTGGTGGGTGTTGAGATATTGATCATCATCGTTCTTGGTTGGGAGTTTGCATGGAGTTAGAGGGAAGAATTGGTCTGGAACTAGTGGTGGATGAGATTGAGCTGGCATATTTGGGTTTCTGTGGTTTTAGTTTTTGAAGTGGGATGGAGGAATGAGGATATGATTTGTTTTTGCATGAGAGGAGGGAGGGAGCTCTTCACAAGAATGTGAGTGCATTTATAGGAGGATTGAGGGCTTGTATAGTGAATGGAAAAGGCAAAAGAAAGAACCCACAGAGAAGTTTCACTAGGGGGAAAAGTTGGCTGGAGATATACAGATATGACCCACCATAGCAAATAAAAAAAAGTTTCAGTATAACAATATTAATTACCATTAGAATTAAGCTACGTTCAATTCTAGCGTTTTTGGAGCTTCTTCCTGCTAGATTGAGCTGAATATCTCCAAATCCAGCACCCTCCTACCCCCAAGAGGACAATTTTTCCGCTAACTTATTAGGGGTAGTTGGAGAAAGCTAGGAGGCTGCCAAACGAAGCCTTAAGAGTGAATTTGGACACATGAATAAAGGTAACAGATAGTAACTTTGTATATTCGTAATTACTTAAGATAAGAATTTGATGTACAAGAAATGTTTGGTAGAATGAGAGACCGAAACAAATCAACAACCGAACAAGCTAGCAATAGCACAAAAAACGTCTCCAAACAAGCAAAAAAGACAATATGGAACGAATTGTTAAAGCGGCATAGGGATTATGGATGTAATAAAGAGCAGCAACACTTTTTATTATAACTGATAAATATAACGACGAAGGGACTAAGATAGGATTATTGAAAAATAGAACCCACAAAATATTGAGAAATTCAAAAGCTAAACCAAACCACATTAGGTTTGCACGCAATAAAAAGAGAGTTTCCCCAATTCTGAATAGAGATGAATCACAGGATCAATTTGCCTTATATAAAGCTGAAGCCATAAAACTGCCACTACAGAATCTGACTGCCGTAGTCCTCGTTGAACTTATCATAACGGTGGGCGTTAAGATGAGCAGATGGCCTCGTGTTCTTCAAAGCCACATCAATGTCCTCGTTTTGTATTGATCCAACTGGGGGCAACTCTGAAAGACACAACGTGGGGATGAAGATTAGCAATGACAAAACAAAGACGCGATTTGAAATTATAATACATATATTTCAAAGGAAGTATGGTTTAAAAAGTTAAATGATTACCATCTTCAGGAACGATTTCTTCCTTCTTTTCAAGGATAGACATCAATCGTCTGAGAGGCTGCATTGCAGCCTCTTTACACACCAACCGGATATCAGAACCTGAATATCCTTCAGTTCTATCCACTAACATATCATAAGGAAGCTGAACTTCATCATCTGTTACAGGTAGAAGCTCCTCAAACATGCCCTTTCTTGCTTCAGGATCAGGAAGAGGCACAAGAATCTGTTTATGTATGTCAAGGCAGAATCATAGCAGTACAAAAAATACAATTCACTAATTATACAGAATTTGATGTAAGCCAGAACCTAAATACTTAAATTTTGCAAGGATACACGCTTCTCTAGACGCCGGAGCATGGCTGCGTCCAATTCCCAAGGCAGGTTTGTTGCCGCCAAGACAAAGACAAGCTCATTGGTCTTCATCAAACCATCCATCTGCAAAGCACAAAGGGCTCAAAAGTGAAACAAACCCTTATTATATTTTGAAAAGTCATAAGGACATAAGCAGAGAGTGAGATAGAAGAAACAAAGGCGCACCTGTATGAGAAGCTCAGTTTTGAGACGTCTACTAGCTTCATGCTCACTCCTTCCCTCACCACGTTGACTGATGATTGAATCAATTTCATCAATAAAAATGGTAGATGGAGCATGATGTCTAGCAAGCTCAAAAAGTACTTTCACAAGCTTCTCTGAGTCACCTGTCAAGCCATAAAGAATTGACTAAACGTCTCAAATAACATTCAACAAGTATGGCCCACTGGTGGCCTCATTGGAATATTTTCAGGATGTAAGACAAACATGTCAATCAAATCATAAGAAGCAAGTCTAACAAGATATTCAGGAAATCATACCCCGCCATTTGCTGACAACAGATGAAGCTGAGATATTAAAAAAAGTTGTGTTGCACTCAGTTGCAACAGCCTTTGCAAGCATAGTCTGCAATACAAAAACGAATCAGATAATTTTATTAAACAATGAAATGCCTGATTAGCCAAATACTAACCTCAAATGCTGCAAAACTGGACAGTTAAGTCAAGTATAGACAACAAGACAAATGGAATACAATTTATGTTAACAATGATGTCAGCAGTATCTTGACAAGGGCAGTAATCCTAACGTTATACAGTGTTAATAGCAGTGATATTTTAATTTTTCAGAATCATCAGCATAAACATGCAATTGAGACATATCTACTCTTATACAAGGAGCATCAAAGTTTTGGTTGCTCTGATATAAATGAAGTTATCATAAAACACAAATAGGAAAGCTAAACAACTGCCATTGATCATATAAATTATGTTAAAATGACCAATTTTAACAAGATTATTCAGATAGAATCACAAATTATATGCTACAGACCTTTCCAGTTCCAGGAGGACCAAATAAAAGAATGCCTTTCCAGGGTGACAATAGACCAGTGAAGTACCTGATAGCAAGAGCAACAGAAATTGTGTCAGAATATTAATGCTGGATGCTCATTTCAACCTCCATTAATAAACAAACATCCTCAAATTAAAATACTGTATTAAAAACATTAATCTTGAAAATCCTTCTAGTTTGATATACAGACCCTTCAGTTATTTATGTTTGCCACAGATACTCAAATCTGTGCATCTGTTATTTATTTATCGTAGAAGGGTATTCAATGAGGAACTATGTTCAGCAATTACACCATTAGTATTCAACTGTTAGATACAAGAGCTGAGCATAGCACCTTACTCTAAAGAGACCATATAAACTTACTTTGGATATTTTATAGGCATCACCACAGCTTCTTTAAGCAGTCGCTTGGCATTCTCAAGACCCTTTATGCTTTCCCACTTCACTTCTGGATTCCCCCGTAGAATATCTCTGTACAACAACAAAAACAGATAGATTAAATTTCACTGAAGATGCCATTGCTCTTACTTTGCTTTGAGCATGCCAAGCATCTATGTAATGATAAATCACCTGCAAAGAGCTTCTGCTAAGTTACGCATTTCAGCGTCTTCAAAAGGAGGAAGCAGTGGCTTCTGGCTGGCAAGATAACAGCAAACATGAGTACATCCAGAAGGTCAAAGGGTCCATTTTAATCTCATGTAATATGCCAGCATGTGATAGATTGCATTCAAATAAAAAAATCAAAGAGAACTATTATTTGCAACAAGTTGCTGCAACTTTACAAAAGAAACTGCCAAAGAAACTGATTCACACAACAACAACAACAACAACATCTACCCAGATGGATCCCGGTATGAGTGGGATCTGGGGGGTCGAGATGTACGCACCCTTACCCCGAAACTGATTCACATCATATTGAAATTATCTATGGTTTTACAGCCTTCGAGATTGTGCTAGACCAAACAAAGCATTGCAAAAATCGCATCTAGAGGAAGAGTACATTGTCCTGGGCTCAAAGATTCATTTCCAAATGTACATGTTTACAAATTCGTGAAAAAGGCAGAAATAGTAGATGCTTTAAAACATAGGTCTGACAACACAATCTAGCAAATAAAGAATTATTGCCTGTTTAAGAATTTACTCTGACAGAGAAAGATCTAGTGGTTATATACTCCATCAATCATCCAAGATAGAAGAAACTTAATTCTCATAATAATAGTTTTCAATATACACAACTCAAAACTAATTACGAACTTTGTTTGGAAAGTTATACTTGTTTTTTGAAACCATGCTGATCCCAGTTGAGAAACTTACTTATCATGGTTCCTAAGACATTACTAAATGCTGGACAAAAAATGCCACAACAAAGAAAAACAGAGATCATACATCGTTTCATCAGCTCGGAAACCATTAGCATGAACCCCATTTCCGTTTCCCTGTAAACAGTGGAAAAAATTAGGAGAAAATAAGAACCCAAAGCAAACACATAAAGATGAGAGAAGAGCTTCACCTGATTCCGGAACTGTTCATATATGGCCAATTCAGGTTTTCTAGGCGCATTGCTATTGAAGCCATTAGCGTCACCATTCCCATTGGTGTGATTACTGGATCCCCCCGAATCTGAATCTTCAGGCTTAGGTTCCCTCTTCCTTCCAAACTTGGCATCATAAAAAAACTTAAAATCCTAGTCAGAGAAGTCAACGTCTTAAAAATTTCATGCAAATGCTTACCTTCATTCTCCCTAAGCATATCAAATTGGCATTTCACAATTACATTCTTAATGTCAAATTGCATGCATTCCACAGTGACCAAGTCAAAAAGCAAATGTCTCAATCAGATGCAAAACAAATCTGATTCGCAATAATTACCATAAAAGCAACTAATTATCACTCAATTAAGTAAATCTACAACTTCAAACAAAAATTAAGCAAATCTTCACCAATTAACATCAATTCGCCCTCTGCTTGCATGTATCAAATTGAACCAATTGAAGAAAACAATCATCAATATCAGATGCGACAAGGTGAGATGCAACACTAACAGAACAAAATCCAATCACAAATGCACAAGTGTTGAAAGAAATTATGCTGGAAGAAATTGAAACCGAAAGAGAGAAGCGGAGAAAACCTGAAAGGTCCAGCGAGAGATGGAAGGCTCGTCAGACATCTTTTCAACGGCTGGGGGAGTGGAGAAGACGGAAACTCTTCCCGATTCTTTGGGGAGAAGTGATGGAGATCTCCGCGAACAATTTTCCCTGTCAGATTTTCAATCCTCTATCTGTAATTGGGAGAGTCGTCTGAGAGCAGTCAATCGATTTTGATTTTGCCAGGGTGGAGAGGCGAGGCAACAACGAGTGTGTGGGAGGGTGATACTGTATTGTAACATTATTTATGGGCAAGTAAAGCACCGCTTACGCTTTCCACTAATCATCAATAGTATAACAGTTGGCAAGCATAAAAATCTACTCGTAAATAGAATAAGAATTTAATGTCGCATTGTATTTGTAAAACGTGCGATTCTTGTAAGTTGTGACACAGAAATGGATTATAAATGTTAATAAATATTTTGGTCAATTCAAAAGTTGCAATAATGTATATACCATTGTACCAATTTGTTTATTCTCTCACTTCTTGTAAACCAAAAGTGTGAAAAATATTTTATTGTATTATATTTATATACCATTGGGCTCAAAAAAAAAGTGTGAAAAATATATCTATACCTTCTCAAACTATTAATAAATATTTTATGATAACATGTGCTTATTATTGTATTATTTTTTAAAAAAATATTTTTTTGATTTTCTTATGTACTTTTTTTTTGAAATCTAATTAAAATAAGTCTTATTTGTTAGAAAAGCTTTTCGTGTCAACTAAATATTTAAATGAGCGAGATTGTAACACCTTGTAATTCATAAGATATTGAAGTGTTACTCATGTTAACAAATTTGAGTAAGGATGGAGAAATTTAAAGTTGCAAGGGCAAACACAAACTATGAAAGCAAAAATGCAAAAGAAACAATTCAATTTACTAGAGAAGGGTGAAATGAAATAGCTTTATTATTTTAAAACTCACCATTATGTTAAGGAAATGAATAGAGTCGAAGCCCATTTTTATGTTTAAACTTAGACGTCACAAGTCAAAAATAATTATTTTTGTTACAGTATTGTGATATCAAAGTGGATTAGATTCATTTTCTTCCTGTTTACATTTTATTTTTTAATTAGTTAATAATAAAATAAAATTTTATATAAATAAAAATATTTAATTATAGAATTTTTTGTATATCTTTGAAAAAAAAACATCTATTAAATTATGAACTTTTTACTAAACCACCTTATATATTTTTTAAAATAATATAATTATTTAATATAAGGGCATATCGGTCCGGTTAAATTATGAACTTTGAAAAAAAAAAACTTTTTATTCCGAAGAAAAAGAAAAAAAAGCCTCAATTCTGCCGGATGCATTCGGTCCAAAAATCAGCCAGAATCTGGATCGGGCTTCACCACCTCCACGTTTCCAACTAACAAGATACTGTCCTGTCATCCATCGCTACCAATCAATTCGTCTTCTTCATCTCTCCGATAGCCATGGAGATCGTCTACCTTATCCTCTCTGCAACCTCCACCCTCTTCACTTCCGTGGCTCTCTCTCTGCTCCTACCCTTCCGATTCCTCTTCCGCCGCTACTGCTTTCCCACATCCACCGCCATCGCAACCGAGGAGGCGTCACCACCGGTTTCATACTACGAAGGGATCGTCTGGCACGATCGCCTCCGTCCAGTTCGCCACTCATTCAGCTACCGAGTTCGGTACGCGCTCTTTGACTTAGACCGTTCGCCTCACGCGCCGCCTGACCACCTCTCTGCTCACAAAGCTCGAGAGGTCGCCGGCACTTCCGGCCCTGTGTAATTCTCTTTCTCTCTAATCGATTGTTCTTTATCTGTTCTCAATTTCACTTCATTTTCCTTGAAATGTAGTTCGTTTGTAATTGACAATTTTTTGGAGAGGAAAATAGGGTTTTGGAACTTCTCAGCGCATTCCTTAGGGCGATTTGCCAATTGGAAGTTCAGTTTTGACATGCTCTGGCTGTTATAATGTACTGTATAAGCCAAATAACAAAAAAGATTTTGACATGTTTTTCTCCTCTCCTCCTGGTTTTCTGTGAATGTATTATGCTCTTATGTTTGAGATTGTTGCATATTGTTACAGTCTCCTCTTGACAATACCTCCAAGTCTGGGATATGTTCAAAATCCATTGAGTTTGTATTACTGCTATGAGCTAGATGGGTCTAACCGCCACCTGAAGAAGTGCATAGCTGAGGTGTGTATACTGGTGTTGATACTGTAAAATGCATCATGATTTTAGAAAGCTGAATTGAATCCCTTTGTCTTGCACGAATGATAGTTGTGTGTGGGAAAAGTAGTAGCTGTTCCACCAACTGGCTTCAAGAAATTAAACATAACTGATGAAATGACTATCTTCCTGCATATGTCCTTTCTTATGTTTCCAATCATATCATAATGCTTTTTGTTCAAGTGAGTTGAATTAGATGAAACTACTCTAGTTTCCATTTTCCTAACTATCAGCAGTGTTCTGTACAGAATATCAGGATAACACTTGGAGTAAAACAATGTTGCTGGTATAAATAATTGGACTAATTGCAACAACTTGGATGTGGTTCTCTTACCCATGTTAATCTTGAGAACAAGTTTTGATGTTCTCTGCCTTTTGATATAGCTGTTTTTGGGAAGTTTATTTGTAGAAGTAAATTAAATTAGGTAAATTAACTCTTGTTTGCATTTTCTTCACAATTATCTTGCTTACTCTACAATTTCACATACACAACCGACAGCAGGGATGAAGTATACTACTGTTGCTAGCTGAAATAATCAGAAAAACGAAGAAATCTGTGCTCTGATTAAATGTTGTTCCTCATCTTGTCAATGCTTTCTCACTCTCAGGATTCATGTGCCATTTTTTAGGTATTCTAATTTGCCTACCTTCTTCTTTTCCAGGTAACAAATACACCTTGGGGTGAAAGAGTATATTTTGATTTTGATCCTGGATCGGATTTGGTTGCAAAATCACTGCATGTCAGTCCTTTCATGGTATGACATCTGGGATATTCTTCTCTTTCCCCTCCTTGGTGAAGGAAGCTTACTTGGAATTTTACTCTTCGCATGTTTAATTTAGACTTACTAATCCTCTTATTGTTTCTGTTGAGTGTGACCAAATTACTTTGCAATAATCTTCTAGATGCTTCTGCATTAAGCACACTATCTGTGCTGGTTTCTGTTAATAAGTCGTCTGTAATTTTTCTTATTTTTTGAGGAAATTCGCTCCTGGAGTTAGAAGCCCTTACATGAAAAAGCTCTATTAAAATTAAAACCCTTCCATTGTAAGGTCTATTTAAAGAAGCTTAGTAGTATTCAGTGTTCAAATTTTGATCTGTTTCTGCATCATATGTGTGAAATTTTGTCAATGTACAGGAGTGAACACTTTCTTCAGAGTCAATATCATCACATTTTGTTCTTTACATTTTCTTGAACCATGTATCTGTGTTTCTCTTGTGTTTTTGATTCCATCTTTTTACCCGCAGGATATGCTAGGGAATTGGACAATGAAAGTGAATTCACCAGGAGATGATCTATCTGTTTCTATCATGGTTCAGCACCCTGATCTTGGTGCATATTTCACAGCAACACTAAGAGCCAAAAGAATCCCTGCTTCAATGGTTTCAGATCCGACCTTGTATTTCTGGTTGATGCCGCATAAAGTTGCACTGTGGATATATTGGCATGTAAGTCCCTTTTTAAAACTAATGAATAATTTTTATTCATTTCTAATTATTTTCTAGAAAATTTTAAATTAAGTACTCTACCCATTGGAATCCAGGCAATTCATCAAACACATAGGAATACATTACTATGTTGGGTGCCAAAATAGGCTGTTTGAGAAACTTTAATACAATATCATTTTTATTAAAGCAATTAGACCATTCATATATGTTTCTCAAAGTATCTAGAAGACACTTTTCCAGACACTATAACAAGAATTCATGGCTTAATCTCTTCACTAATACTAAAGGAAATTATAAAGAAGAAGCTTGTGACATAAATAGTGTAAAATTCAGTTCAGCAATTGAGTTGAAGTACCGGTAATAGTAGTCCTAGTACCAAGTTGTTAATTGTACACTTTTAACTGTGGAAATGCCTTTATGTTGGGTGAAATACTTGACTGAATAAATTTTCTTTATTGTTTGTAAATTACAGGCTTTAAAGCTGTGGTGGAAGGGTGTGCCATTCATTCAACATCCACGGTATCAAAACCAAGCCTATAAAGAAGAAGCTTTGTTACGGGATCAAAATCTGAGATGCTGCAAGATGGACAATGCAGAACTCAGTGATCCATGCTCCAAGGATAATCAGCAACATGTCAAGTCTCATGGATTCACATGGAGGGATGCAAAGTGGCCCTGGTGCTAAAACACTCCCATTACATGGATCAATCTCTTGCCACGCTCAAATGTTTTACATGGTAGCAAACTTAACTTGATTCAATTGTTGTTTCAGTACTCCCAAACCCAAACTCGGTTGAATTTTACGCAAATCATGGATACATTCTTGTTCTTGGCTAGCTACTATCGATTACTCATAGTAGAAAAACATGAAAGTTTACTAGTTATACACAAATGTAACAACCGGCCAGAATCCAAATCTTAAGACAGAATAATTACGTATTCCAATTAAGTCAAGTAATCATGTATGTGTATTAGGCTGATTAATTAGGAAAAGTCCTGTCTCCTTCCTCGGCCTTCTTCATCTCCATCACATTCTTACTTCCCATTTCTTGCAGATTGCCTTTGGCAGCGTCAAAGGAGGCATGGAGGCCAAGGAACACGTAGTACACCAACAGAAGAGCCGTCCACACCCCAAACCTCACGAACGACATCTTATCGATTGACCCGAGCAAGAATATGTTTATGAAGATGGAAGCAGAGGGCAGCCATGGCACCAGCGGCACTCCCCATATCTTCGGCATCTTCGCCTGTGGGACCCACAAACTCAACCCCAGCGTCGCCACTAACCACACCGGCACCGTCACGCAGTACCCCACCCACTGCTTGTCGGTCAAACCCCAGTAAGTTGCTGTCACAATCGAAGACACAAGTATCATCATAATAAAAATCGCGAGCTTGTTACGGTCTGTTGTACTAGTGTCCGCTGACGAGTAGTATCTGTGGAAAGAGGTCATCGAAAAGCGAAACAGGTTATACAGATATTAAAATGACCCCATATAGACTAAGGGTTTGTTTTGGCACGAGAGCATTCGCCTTATGAGGCAATGCTCTCGTACCAAACACATCGGAAGCCAAAACTGACAAAAGGTGAATCCAAGCTAGGACTGTCAATGAGTCGTGTTATGCGTGGGTAGTGTCATTCCACCACCGATCCGCAATTAAACATGTCACACTGTCACCCATGGAATGTTCTACCCGTCACCTAAACCACCCGTCATCCACATATTATCCGAGGGACCTGTTCGGGTTAAATGGGTGATGGGTCGGGTTATTTGGTGAAAAACTCTCACCTTTAACTGACCCGTAATCCATTTCACCTGCTTTATTTGGATTTTCACCAATTTATTTCTGTCGGGTTAAACGGTTGGGTCAGTCACCCACGAGCTACGGATAATTGTTAGTCCTGATCCAAACTTAACCTTTTTTTTGTGCTTGATATGCTGATATCAATACAAAACAAGCCCTATAAGCTTTAAAAATAACAAACCCGAAATCAAGTACATACCTCCTGACGAGGAGGGCAACAGCGACGAGAGTGAAGATGAAGAGAGTGGAGATGGAGAGAAGGTTAGAGAGGACGCTGAGCTCCGTGAACAGGGCGACAACTGCAGTTGCCACTGTCATGGACACAGTGGCATTGACAGGGGTGCCGGTCTTGGAATTGACACGGGCGAACCAAGGAGGGAGCATGTGGGTCCGGGCAATGTGGGTCAAGTAACGGGCTTGGCCCACGAAGCCCGCCATGAGGACAGTGACCATGCCCATGAGGGCGCCCGCAGCCACGATGTACTTAGCCCAGTTCATACCGACTTTCTCAAACGCGACGGAGAAGGCTGCATCCGGGTCAAGCTCGGTGTAGGGCTGCATTAGGCAGAGGACTACAGCCATGACGCAGTAGAGGATCGTGGTGATGATCATTGATCCCACGAGTCCGATGGGGATGTCGCGCCCGGGGTTCTTGGTCTCTTCGGCCATGGTGGACACTGCGTCGAACCCCAGGTATGAAAAATATAGGACTGCTGACGCCTGTTAATGGATTAAACAATACTATGAGTTGGTCGATTTCAGATTTTACCACACTGCTGGTCTGTAATTTCTCATGGCTTTTTTTTTTCTAAACCAAAATAAGATTTTCAAAAATTATAAAGAAGTCATTACAACAATTAATCAAAAGCACGAGTTGAAGACTTTTATTCTTGGTAACGGGCCGTTCCGTTTAAGACTTAAAGTACTTAGACTATGGGTTTGAACGAGAGTTGCAATCAATTTTGAAAGAGTGACAATCAAACTATAGATAGTGTTGACTTTTAAAAAGATACTATATCGTGGTTTGTTGAAATTTGACCAATAATTTTACGGGACGTTAGTTTCAATGTGAAACGAGACTCCATACTAAATAATGCAGTGGAATGGTTTAAATTAATTATAGATAGAACGCAAAGTGGTCCGGGCAACAGTAATATTTGATGTAGTCATGTACGCGCGTCCACACATATATATATACACCGACACAAATCTAGAGGTGGGTTCGGTTCAAAAGAACTGGGGAACCAAATCGGAAAAAACCGGCGGTTCTGGAACCGAATCGGAACCGGTGGAACCGGGGAATCGGCCGATTCCGGTCCCGGTTCCACATTCCTTGGAATCGGGGAGAACGGACGGTTCCGGTTCCATCACTTAAAAAAATAAAATATACCGGTGAAAATGGGAAACCGCGATCACGGTTTTGGAATTTCAACCTTTTTTATTTTTTTTAAGGTTTGGAACCGAAACCGGAACCGCCTTGGAACTGGAAAAAACTGGAACCGAACCGAGGAACCTGGGGGTTTCCGGTTCCGGTCCTAGTTCCAGGGTTCGGAGGAACCGGAACTAAACCCACCCCTACACAAATCTTCTATTTCACATTCATGTTTCATTTCTATGTTCTACTTAAAAATTTTAAATATAAAATTAACATTAAAAAATTTAAAAAATTATAATTATATTTTAAACAACTATATTTATATGTGTATAAATTTTTAACTTAAAATTCATATTATAAATTTTTTTAAATTAAATGGGTGATTTGCATACAAAATATTACCCTTTTATTTCTTAAAAATTTTACAATATAATTTTTGTGATGAAATTTTGCACACATATACCTATAGTGATACTTTTATCATATTAAGAAAATTAATGAGATTTCTAAAAAAAAGAAAGAAAATTAAGGAGATGGATAGAATGAGACACTTAAATTACCTGAAAGATGCCATGGGGGCTATAGGGAGTGAAGGGAGTGTAATTCTTAGCATCGGCCTTGGTGAATCCGGCGACGATGATGAATAGGATGATTGCCACGTGGACAACGGTGGCGATGTAGTTGAGCCGAGAGGAGCCTTTGATGCTCATCACGGCCAACACGCAGATGACGGCGATCACACCCACGGCCACCGGGTCCAGGTGGCTGTAGTCTTCGCTGAGGCCGTGGGCGTGGATCCGGAGGCTGTCGGGGCTCCGGTTGAAGAGGGTGGCCAGGTACGACGTGAACGCTCGGGCCACCGCCGCCCCGCCGATTATGTACTCCAGCAGGATGTTGCCGGCGGCTATGAACGCCACGAAGTCGCCTAACTCCACTCTTAGGTATGCAAATGACCCGCCTAGTATAAACCTCATAATTAATGAGTTTGGTTCAAATGAAACATATTCTTATTTTTAAACGAATGTATTTTTTTTAGTTCGTAGTGGACTTTTTATACAAAAGTACATTGTAAAATACAAAAGTGCAATCCTAAAAAATATACTACAAAAAGTACGAAAAGTTCACTGCAACGTATAAAAAATATAAATACGAAAAAATGCACTACGAATTAGTAAAAATACATTCATTTTATGATAAAAGTTTGTTTTATTTGAATTAATTATGAGATTATTATTGTTTTCTTACATTTGTCTTTTATTATAAGGGTTTTAATGATGGTGATAATGTGATTCCATAAGCTTGACTTTTCAAGTAAGCTTGTTAACTTTGGACGTCAAGTAATAAAAGATGGGATCCACTTTGAAATAGGGTGTTTACTATCGAAAACGACTATGGATGGAGTTACGTGGCCTTGTGGGTGGTTTTGAAAGAAAAAAATGAAAATAAAGGGCTGATAAGAAAATACCCATAACGTTGGAATGTGAAAAAAAAAAGAATTTTTTTTTGAGATATTAAAGAATTAAAAGCATAGCTCAAATGATGAGTTTGTTTTTGATATTTAAAAAAAATCTTTCCCATTCGATCGAAGAGACTTAGAACAATCTAATCTGGATTGGGTATGTGTGGAAAATACCGTTTAATATGAAACCATTTACAATTGTTTAAGTAAACCTAGTATCTTATCTCATTAGATTAACCGATGATCAAATGGGCTTGAATATTCAACTTAGGATATAAATTTAATAGTAAAATAAGTTAAAGATGAGTTCTTGTTAAAAAATGTCATATTTTCAGAAAAACAAGTCAACTCTTGCACAGTGCACTCCCCAATTTACAACTTACAAGCCATTTTATCATTTTATGTCTTCATTATTGATTTCAGTTTCTATATATCCCAATACACGTATTCGTAGAGCTTACTTCAAAGTTAAAGGACTTAATATTCCTGACCAAAAAAAAAAAAGGACTTAATATTAGATCTGAAACGTAAGAAAGAAAAAAAAGTCAAAGATATGATTCTCTTTGGTAATAAAATGATATGAATTTACCTGCAACCGGAATCTCAACAGCAAACTCATTCTATTAGACTAAATGATACAGTAATTAGGGTTAAACTATTAATTTTGGACGTAAATTCCACAGTAAAATAAGCTAAAAATTGAGTCCCTGATTAACAATTTATGTCAAATTTACATAAAAACGAGTCAACTCTTGCAAAGTGCATTCCCCAAATCTAAGCCCAAACTACATTTCCATGCCCAAATTATTGAGAGTTCAAGTACTTAGATTTCAACATTAGACAAAAAAAAATCAAAGATATGATTAATCTCTTTCGCAAGGGAAAAAAATGATATTTAATTACCTGCAACCGGAATCTCAACAGCAAACTCAGTGTAACAAAACACGGAAAGCATGGCGGAGACACCGGAGGCCACGTACGACAGCACGACGGCGGGCCCGGCGTGTTCGCGGGCCTCAAGCCCGGTGAGTACAAAGACCCCGGCACCGATGACGGCGCCGACGCCGAACCACATGAGGTCCCACCACGTAAGCGTCTTCTTCATGTCGTGGTGGGACCGGGCCTTGACCTCGTGGAGCTCGGTGTGGTCCATTGACCTCGCCGTCACCCGGTCCGCGAAGCGCGCCGGCGTGGCCCGGAGCGCCCGCCCGTAGCTGCCCCAGCTCTCAAATGACTTCTCTGGCGGAAACGACATCGTTTGATTGAATTGTTTGTGAATTGGATATTTTGTGTATCAATTTGATGTATGAATGAGTTTTATAGAGAGAGAGGGCTAGTGTGTTGAAAGAGTGTGTAGCGGATGGACTTAATACGTACCTAGGAATCTTTTTTACATAAAGAATAATGAATAAAGAAATTATTTTGTTTATGGTGATAAATCCACCTTTAATTTGATTGTGAACCTTAAATTTATGACCCATTTGACATTAATCAAGAATCAAGTAAATTAATTTATACCAATTGACTTGAATTAATGGATGGAAAGATTGACGAGTGTTGAACTGGAATTTTTTGGGTACTATTTTTAAAGGCTTAATTATTTAACTAGATGTTTAAAGATGTTTTCCATACATTTGATCATATTGCTACTCTATTTGAGTCAAAAAAAATTAAGTAATTAATTAATGGTTTTTCTAACCAATTTCCTAAAATCCTAAAAGAGTAATATAAGATAAACTTTTCAGTTTAAGAACTAAACCCTAAAAAATATAAACCCGTCATAAATTTATTTTTAATTTCTAAATAAATAAAAAGAACAAATTTTTTAAAAACAGAATAATTATCTTATGTCCTAAAACATAAATTAGAAAAATCGATTAGCTAAAGCCAAAAAGGACAACGAAAGGTGCTTGTATGGTATGTAATTAAGGCACGAAACGCGGTTAACGAATATTCAGCGGCTACTAAGGACTATATAATTGACCATACAAAAATACAAAGCTGAAATATGTCGAATTAAATATAAACCCCCATGCATGTGAATTACAACCATATCCAGTTAAGAGTTGAGAGAGAACTGTTTCTCGATTTAATGACGAGGAGGAGACGGAGAAGACGCAGACAAATCATTTTTTTTTTGTAAATTTGCTGACAGTTGTTTTTTTATTAAAGAAATGCCCAAGCTAAGGGATAATATAAACACATCTCTACGTCGTAGAAATAACACACTCTCGTTTTCATTTTTGAAATGGCGATTTGCAGTAATACACCAACTAAAAATATTTTTTTGTAAAAATGACCATGTTATACTGAAATAGCATTTGAATATCCACATGGTCATCTTTGCTATGAAAGGAACATTAAGAAATCTTTTCTTAGATAAAGAAAAAATTCTATCGCCGACAAGCTCAAAGGCGCTCTCCCAACGTCGGCGTCTTCGTCCTCCTCATCGCCGCCGTCACCTTCCTCCTCCTCGTCCTCTACTACTACAACTTCACCGGATTCCTCAAGCACTACATGTGCCTCTCCGCCTTCTTCATCCTCGCCACCATGGGAGGCTCCATCTTCCTCTCCTTGATCTCACACTTCTCCCTCCCCTTCGACGCCTTCACCTGCTTCATCTCCCTCTTCAATTTCACAATCGCCGGCGTGATTTCCGTCTTCGTCGGCGCCGGCGTCCCGATCGTCCTCACGCAGACCTACACCGTCGTTCTAGGGATTGTGACCGCCGCCTGGTTCACTCAATTGCCGGAATGGACGACCTAGACTCTCCTCGTCGCGCTCGCTCTCTACGATCCGGTCGCCGTCTTGGCCCCCGGCGGCCCGCTCAAGATCCTCGTCGAGTTGTCGCAGTCGAGGGACGACGATCTCCCCGCCTTGGTCTATGAAGCTCGCCCTACCGTCTCCCATGGCGGTTCTGGCAGCGGCGGCGGGAGGAGATCGAGTAATCTAGGGTTTCTAGTCGGCGGCGTTTCCGATGACGGCTCTATCGAGCTCCAAGCCCTACCTTCTTCCTCATTGAGCAACAATCAGATTCAAGCCGAGATCGAGGACAGCAGACTGAGAGAGGAGGATTTCGGAGCGGAGACTTCGCCATTGGTGCCTAATTCGAGAAACAGGGAAAGAGAGAGATCGGAGTCTGAGATCGCCGTGGTGGAGGAAGGTTCATCTCCACTCGTAGAGATGATGGGGATCGGGGATGCTGGAGAAGCTGATTCCGATGAGGTCGCCACAACTAGAGATATTAAGCTTGGACTTGGTGATCTGTTAGTTTCTGTTTGAGGGAAAATACGGATTGTTGTGGTCGGACTCGGAGATTGATGGTGAACTTGCGGTTCTAGACAATTTTCGTATTAAACAAAATTAAACATAAATATTTAATTTTACCTTTTTCTTTAATTCCTAAAAAATTGCATTTGGGGGATGAGTGGGCATTTTTGCAATAAAAATGGGTACCCACTTAATTAATTTTAGTAAAATTGCAAATTTGAAAAAAGTATACCTTTTTCGCAATTTTGACTTTTTTTGGTATATTTACTACTAATTTGTCTTTTTGAAATACATGGTTTTTGTCACGGAGACGTCGCCTTTATTTAGGACAAATAACATTCTTCATCGTAACTTTGGGATATAATCAAAAGCTTTTATCGCCCTTCAAATTTTTATTTTTTAATTGTTTTTTAAAAAATATGTATTTCAAAAAGTGTGCGAAAGTGTACAAATTTGAAAAAATGTCCTTTCTTAAAATTTCTATTACGTAGGAAACTAAATTCAAGCTATCAAACCCGAAGGGAAAAAAATATATATAGTTGGATGAATGTTGGGTTTTAAATGAAAATTTTGATCTGGTCATATATTGGGCCTACATTAGCTGCTGCTCCCTCCGTTAGGCTATTGGGCCTGCTATCGAATTAAAAAACTAAGTTATATTGAGAACCCTAGTGTAAAGGGTTTAAATAGACCTGGGTCACGGTTTAGGCAAACTGGCGAACCGCTGGTTCAGAAACCGGAGGGAACCGCCGGTTCCCCCCACTGTTTCGGTTCCGGTTTGGCCCCCCGGAAACCGGTGAACCGGCGGTTTTGGAACCGGAACCGCCGGTTTCGCCGGTTCAAACCGTCGGTTTCCGGGTTAAAGACATATTTTTTGAACGAATTCCGAAACAGGGACCGCGGCCTGAGACCCGCGGTCGCGGAATGGGAAACCGGATTTATTTTTTTAATTTTTTTTAATTTTAAAATTGCCGGTTCCGAACCGGAACCGGGCGAAACCGGCGCCGGAACCGGCGGAAACCGGAACCGGAACCGGGGAACCGGAACCGCCGGTTTGCAAACCGGACCCAGGTCTACGTTTAAAACTAAAATCAATTAACAACGTAACTATTTTTTTTTTGTTGCCCAGTGATTCACCAGAGCTTCGTCTTGGTTACGTCCAATTCGACCAAAGTCGCGCACCTAGTTTTGGCGGGTGAGTCTTCCAAAGAAATTTTTTTACATCTACTGGAGTTGAACCCTGGACAATTAATGTAACTGAATTTTTTCATTAAACCGGTTTCACTTAAGTACGTACGTAACAAAATGTATACAAATAATTTATAAGTCCGATCCGCCGGCCGATTGGCCCTAGTCAAATTTTATTATACCCAAACGTCTTTCGTGCTATGAAAACATTGACATCAACATCATTACCTAGTATAGTCCCGCACAAACAGGATTTAGAGGGTTAGGATAAGAGCATCCATATAATGATTATGAAGATGCGTTTGATAGACCCAAGGAAAAGATGCGTTCGATAGACCCGAGGAAAATTAAAATTTAGATATTGATATAAGCTAGGACTATCAAATGCACTGTATCAAGTATCAACCAAGGATGCACTCCATGTGCTATGAAAACATCAATTTGTGGATTTATATGGACGGAAAGGTTTAATATATATGTAATACCCATATATAACAATACGAAGAAACATTCATTTCATGACACTGATCAGTGATCACAAACAAACATATATACATATACATGCATGAAGAAGATTTATAAACGTACCGATCGATTTTCTAGGGTACGTTATAGGTACGTACGTAGTACTAATTTGGCACATCGCATGAATTATTCCATCACACAAACATGCATTTGTGAAGATCCATACAAGCTGAGTACATCATGATCAGAATCTTGGCTATCTAGCCATAGGATTGATCGATTGACGTCGGTCCACACGTTTATTATCCGAACACACATACGTACAGACATACAAATATACATACATAATCACGGATCAATATGGTTAAGATCATGATCAGTTGTGCCCGGATCAGACGATCCACGCTCATCCGCATCGCTTCCCCACGCCTGTCTCGGAATGTTGTGGTGGTTATTCAGCTGTGGTTCCTCCTCCGCCGCCTGCATTTCTTGTTGTTGTTGGATGATGAGTAGCCGTCTCTTCGGAACAACGAGTGTTGACTGCTCAGAGTAGGCAACCTCCATAACAAGTCCAACCACCAAGAGAAGTGATATAACAAACACTCTTTTCATAATGTTATAAACTATAGTTTTTCTTCCTATAGTATATCTAACTTGCACATATATAAATTGTGTGCTTTGAGGCGGTATTTATATGAATGGTTGTGTGTACTGTGTAGTGTTAAAGAATTGAATGTGGGGGTAAGTGTGTATTACGTAGTGGGCTTACCACGTCATTCTCAATTTTCCATCATAATTTTAGTTAGGTACGATCAAATATATGATCCTTAAATTATTAAACATATTAATCTTGGGTTATGTTTCCACAAATGTATTAAACTAATCTTGGATTAGTATGGCGAGAAATTAATTGAACAAGTCATATGGAGTTGACTTGCTGCAATACACAAAGTAATCTTAAACTATTTACCACATTCGTCAAATGCTTCATTATGCATCTCCATTGTCGGGTGCCAGTGCCACTATAATTGTGGTTGCACCTGTACTCAATTGATAACTAGATAAAATATCATAATTTCAGATTAAAATAAGGTTACATGTATGTTGAGGTGGTTATATAATTCTATATTTGGAGCATCATATAAGTTTCATGATGTTTTAGAATTGATTTTTTATGCAATATGCAATTGGGTTTTTTGTTCCTTCAAACATCCAAATTTAACTAAAGATCTAGTGGAATGGCCGGCCCCCTAATGTACCAGACTTAACTAAAGAGGGCGAGGAAGTGCCCACTAATTAGAGTTTAAACATACTATAAACCCATAACCAAAGTTCCAAATTGGCATATCTAATAGTAACATCAATAGCAAATTTCAAAATGTTCTTGGCTAAGCAAACAATAGAAGATAGAAATCCTTACTGATTACCTGCAAATTCATTCACATGTATTCTCCTCCTCTTCTGGTTCTGCATCTCTGGCACCAAATTCCTCTTCCAGTGCATCTTTAACTTGTTTCCCATCCAATGCAAGTTCCATCAGCTTGCCATGAAGTTCCTCAGACACAAAGCCTTTACTCTTAAGCAGACCCGCCAATTCCTCAAACGACTCCATGTCCTTTTCCGCTATCAAGTAGCTAAAACACGACACAAGAGATTCTAAGCTAGGTTTCCAACTCAATGTACATACGAGCGCTGCAGATTTCATTGCTTCAACCGCTTCTAACATTTGATTCTTCTCAAGGTAAGCAAGGGCGAGATAGTACCAAGCAAATGATTCAGGCTGCAAACCCTTGGGCAATATTTTTCGGTGTATAACATTCTCAGCCTTCTCCACCAGACCATTTCTGCAATAGCCACCAATCAAATGGTTTGGAATTCTCATATTAAAATAGCTCAAGCCGATTGACTCCTCGTACTCCTCAAGAACCTTCTCTGCAGCTTCAAAGTCTTTAAACTTCAAAAGTGAATCCATCATGCATAAATAGTCAGCGCTAAATAACTTACGATTCTTGCACTTCTCCCATATTCTTAAAACTTCCTCTTTCATTCCTGCTCTTGTGTATAAAGTGAGCAGGTGAGAAAATCTCAAACCCCTATTATTCATAGAGGCGGGGAATTCCTCCGCCTTTTGAAGGTATCCAACACCCTTGTCCATGAGCCCAACTTTAAAGTACAAATTTGCAGCATTGAGATAGAAAGTTGAGTTCAAGTTAACTCTGCAATCAGATTCCGCCTTCTCTACTATCTTGTTCAATCCATCAACATCAGACTCACTCCCATATGCAATTAATAATATGCAATATACAAATTCGTCAAGCACAATACCTAACCGATCCATTTCGTGCTCCAAATCATGCAATTTCGCAATATTGCCCAACTTAGAATAAAGACTTAGCATTGTACCGTAGCACAAGCTTGTCTTGAAAAACCCCAAGTCCTTCATCTCCTGCATCATGGCTTCAGCCTTATCATTTATCAACAAGCATTTCACTCGCATAGCAGCTGAGCAGAGCACCATATGTTTGATGAGTTTTGAGTTCCTTCGGGAGACGATTGAAGATTTTTTCTGCTTGTTCATATCCATGTAGTTTTGATGTTAGGTCTAGTTCGATCGCAATGTGTCCTGCCGAAAGAGGCATGGATTCTTTGTTACCCATCCATTGCAATACCTATCAACAATGAGAAATTGATTACACTCATGATTCATAACTCAAGCTGTTGCATTCATAAGATTCAAGGAGGGAAAAGCCCTAATGTTTATGGGCATTCTCAGGACAACTCACTCACTCCCCCATGGATGCAGTTTTATGGCATCATTATCAAATTACTGTCAATTCGATTGGAAGACCGCATTCACATATTACACCGAGCATATATGCAGATGGATACAAAATGATTTGAATTTAGGGATTTAGGGTTAGGAAGACACTTAACCTCAAGGGCGTGGCGAAAGTGGCCGGATTTTCTGAGGCGTTTGGCGTTGGATACTAGAATTTGCTTGTTCACATAATGGCCTTCCTTTTTCCACTCGTCGAGAAACGGCGTTATGGACGATTCAAGTCTTACCGACGAGATTTTCCGGTAAAGAGTGTCGCTAGAATCGAGCTTCCGCTCATGGCTCAGGAACTCGGGCTTTGCGGTGGCGATCCATGATGCTGCTAGTCCCGAAAAGCTTCGAATCGCCGGAGAAGAAGAAGAAGTGAGGGGAAATGGGCGAGAGAACAGACGTCGGCCGATGAGTAGTGTGAGCTTCATATCAGGAGAAGGGACCGGAAAAGAAGAGTAAACTTAGGTTTCGAGTCGGTGAAAAAAGAACGAAGTGTCTGTTGCTTAGGTTAATTATCAAAAACTGCATGTAAATTGTATGGTATGATGAAATTTGTAAGCAAATTCACACAATTATGGTTAAATTTGTAATTTAAAGTTGCAGTTTGGTCTAAATCAGAATATTTCGAATCGGAATGACCGAAAATTTAATATCTTTTAGTGATAATAATTTAATATAATATTATATTACTATTTATAAGGGTTATTTTAATTAAAAATAATAATATATATTGGAACCAAAAATTCTAATCCATATGTCAAAAAATTCCAGTCTATCGGTCTAGTTTGGACCAGGTTGTGTAAAATAATGCACACATCGGTCATCATATTATCAAGGTGTCCATTACCACTTTCCAGTATCTAAATGCCTATTGAACATATTGTATCGAGAGCCGAGACAATTCTCTGAATTATCCCATTGACCTAAAAAGTCTTAGAAATTTGTTTTAATTAAACCATTAGACTTTTGTAAGACGATAATGTGTTACATAAACTGAACTGTCATGTGGAAAACACTCTTGAACATGATCCAGAGATGGCAATCTTTCCAACGAACAAGTGATCTACAATCCAAAGTCACCCACTCACCCCCCTTGCTCAAACAACCAAAAGGCAGCACCGAACTTGATCGAACAATCAGAAAACCAGGATTAATTGATTTAATATTTTTATATGGAAATGAATTCGATGTACCAGCTGCATCGAGAGGCCGAAAAAATCGGCAATCGAACAAACCGACATAAAACACAAATATGAAAAACTCCTAAGAAACAAGGAATACAACTAAAGTCAATCAGAAGCTAACAAAAAGGACGGGATGGGTGAGCTAAGCACTATAGAGCACAAGTACATACAAAGGAAAAATGGGTATCTTCATGACTTCGTCTGTGAGTGCAAAATGAACCCCCTTGATGTGTCTTCATGGTTATCAATTATCATCAATAAAATAATTGGCAGAATACATAAACGGCTCCCTATACTTGGGCCAATTGGTCACTTGGCCCCTTGTACTTTAGCCCTAACCGTTTGGCACCCTATAGTTGCACATTGCGACCTATTGAACCCCTATTGAGCCACTTATCCCAGCTTTTTTAGGAGTGTAGTGCACGCGCGATGATGTGTTATATTATGTTGCCACAATGGCGATGACATGGATGCCATTGTGGCAACACAATATAACACATCATGTCATCGCCATGTCATCCATTTCATCCATGACATCCATGTCATCGACATTGTGACAATACAATATAACACATCATCGCGCGTGCACCACACTCCTAAAAAAAACTGGAATAAGTGGCTCAATAGGGGTTCAATAGGTTGCAATGTGCAACTATAGGGGGCCAAACGGTTAGAGCTAAAGTACAAGGGGCCAAGTGACCAATTGGCCCAAGTACAGGGGGCCGTTTATGTATTATGCCTAAAATAATTGCCTTTTCAATTATCAATTAATCCTTTTTAGCTCACGTGTCTTCTTGTCTGTATATTCTTCAAATGCCATTATATGATCATCAAATTTTATAGAGTTTTTTGTCGGAAACCACCCGTATAATAGGTCATATTAGAGAAAACCACCCGCTCAATATCAAATTACCGCAAACCACCCTAATGATGGTCTCCGTTTGCCAAATACCACCCGTTCCCATTCTACCGTTTAAAAATCGTTAAATATATACAATTACAACTTTACCCCTCTAATTTTTATAATATAATAATGTTGGTTCTCCGTTCTCCCTTCCCCTCAAAATCCGTCTCCAGATCGCCGCTTACACCTTCATCTTCGACATCGTCCGCCGCCCGACTACACCCTCATCCGCCGCCTCTTCGACTTCCACAACCGCAAGATCCCCGCCAACCCCACCCCTCGAGATGACATCTCCACCCACGACCTCACCCTCGACACCGCCTGCAACCTCTCGCTCCGCCTCTTCATTCCCACGCCAACCTCCGTCAATTACCCCAATTTTTTAATCAATTACAACTTGACCGCTGACAGAGGCAAGTGTTTGGTCTCGCGCGGGCAAGAGCACAGATCCGGGACCAACGGGGTCGGGCCAGGGGGTGGTTCGAGGCTAGGTTCAGATCTGGGCTCGGGTGCATAGATCTGGGTTCGGGAGGGCTTGTTCGTGAGAGGATTTGATGGTTGCCGAGGTGGGTTCCGCCAAGAGAGAGGCCAATGACGTTGTCGCCCCTCTCCATGAGCCGGTCAACGAGGTGAGACCCGACGAAGCCGGTGTCATCGGTCACCAGTATCCTCTTCCCTTTCTTCTTATTCAAACCCAGCGGAACCCAACCCACATACCCGTGCCCGAGCCCGGATCTTGATGCCAGAATATGCAGGGTGTTTGATTGGATGGAGATTGGAGGGCATGGTGGGTGGGGGAGGAGACGGCGAAGAAGAGGGCGGCGAGGGAGACGCCGACAATGAGGCAAAGGAGGCATTGTTGGGCGATGAGGTAGCGGAGTGGGTGTAATTGTCAGAGAGAGAGAGAGAGAGAGAGAGAGAGGTTTTATTATTGTTATTTTTTAATCCTTTGAAAAATCAATGTAAATTAAAAAAATGAAAAAAAAATATGACTTTTAACGGAATTCAAACGGAAGTTATAAAATGGGTGGTTGATTGGTAACGGAAGTGTATATAGGGGTGGTTTGCGGTAATTTGATATTGAACGGGTGGTTTTCTCTAATATGGTCTATTATACGGGTGGTTTCCGACAAAAAACTCAATTTTATAACTGGTTAATGTTATGTTGAGATGATGTTTAGTGTGCTCAAATTCAAAGGGGTGTGAAACAAAAAGATGACACATAATAATAGTGGACTAAAAATTCTAATGTTATCGGAATATCTACAAGACTAATTAGAGTTTAAACATGCTAACTATAAACCCATAACCAAAGTTCCAAATTTCCATATTTAATAGAAACATCAAAAGCAATCTTCAAAATTTCCTTGGCTAAGCAAACAAATGTACATTAGATGATAGAAATCCTTATTGATTACCTGCAAATTCAATCACATGTATTCTTCTCCTCTTCTGATTCTGCATCTAATTCCTCTTCCAGTGCATCTTTAACTTCTTTACCATCCAATGCAAGTTCCAACAACTTGCCATGAAGTTCCTCAGACACAAAGCCTTTACTCTTAAGCAGACCCGCCAATTCCTCAAACGAATCCTTATCCTTTTCCGCTATCAAGTAGCTAAAACACGACGCAAGAGATTCTAAGCTAGGTTTCCATCTCAATGTACATGCAAGCGTCGCAGAATTCATTGCTTCAACTGCTTCCATCATTCTATTCTTCTCAATGTACGCTTGGGCGAGATAGTACCAAGCAAATGATTCAGGCTGCAAACCCTTGGACAATATTTTTCGGTATATAACATTCTCAGCCTTCTCCACGAGACCATTTCTGCAATAGCCACCGATCAAAAGGTTTGGAATTCTCATATTGAAAAGGCTCAAGTCGGTTGACTCCACGTACTCCTCAAGAACCTGCTCTGCAGCTTCAAAGTTTTTGAACTTCAAAAGTGAATCCATTATGCAAAAATAGTCAGTGTTAAATAACTTACGATTCTTGCACTTCTCCCATATCCTCAAAACTTCCTCTTTCATTCCTGCTCTTGCATATAAAGTGAGCAGGTGAGAAAATCTCAAACCCCTATTATTTATAGAGGTGCGGAATTCCTCCGCCTTTTTTAGGTATCCAACACCCTTGTCCACGAGCCCAACTTTAAAGTAAAAATTTGCAGCATTGAAATAGAAAGTTGAGTCCAAGTTAACTCTGCAATCAGATTCCGCCTTCTCTACTATCTTGTTCATTCCATCAACATCAGAATCACTCCCATATGCACTTAATAAGACGCTATATATAATTATGTCAGGCACAATACCTAACTGATCCATTTCATGCTCCAAATCATGCACTTTCGCAATATTGCCCAACTCAGAATAAAAACTCAGCGCTGCACTGTAGCTCAAGTATGTCTTGAAAACCCCCAAGTCTCTCATTTCCTGCATAATGGCTTCAGCCTTATCAACAAGCATTTCACTTACATAGCACCTCAGCAGAGCACCATATGTTTGATGATTTTTGAGTTCCTTCGGAAGATGATTGAAGATTTTTTCTGCTTGTTCACATCCATGTAGTTTTGATATTAGGTCTAGTTCGATGGCAATGTCTCCTGGCGAAAGAGGCATGGATTCTTTGTTAGCCATCCAATGCAATACCTATCAACAATGAGAAATTGATTACACTCATGAATCGTGACTCAAGCTGTTGCAATCATAAAAGCCCTAATTTTTATGGGCATTCTCAGGACAATTACTTCACGCAGGTACCTGAATGCTTAACTCCTCATGGATGCAGGGCAGTTTTATAGCATCATTATCAAATTAAGACTGCTGTGAGTGCGATTGGAAGATCACATTCACATATTACGCCGAACATATATGCAGATGCATACAAGATGAAGTGAATTTGGGGATTTAGGGTTAGGAAGAGACGAAACCTCGAGGGCGTGGCCAAAGCGGCCGCGTTTTCTGAGGCGTTTGGCGTTGTATACTAGAACTTGCTTGTTCACATAATGGCCTTCCTTTTCCCACTCGTCGAGAAACGGCGTTATGGACGATTCAGGTCTTACCGGCGAGATTTTCCGGTAAAGAGTGTCGGTAGAATCGAGCTTCCGCTCATGGCTCAGGAACTCAGGCTTTGCGGTAGCGATCCGTGATGCTGCTAGTCCAGAAAAGCTTCGAATCGTCGGAGAAGATGAAGAAGTGAGAGAAAATGAGCGAGTGAACAGACGTCGGCCGATGAGTAGGGTGAGCTTCATCATATCCAGGAGAAGGGACCGGAAAACAACAGTAAGGTTAGGTTTCGACTTGTCGGAGAATAAAAATACAGAAGAACGATGTGTTTACTTAGGTTAATTATCTATTCATTAATTACTTTCCAGCTAATTAGCATGTGTCGAGACAACTCGAAATGAAAATTGTAAGCAAATTCACACAATTATGGTTAAATTTGTAATTTAAAGTTTCTGTTTGGTCCAAATCAAGAATTTTTAGAATCGGAATGACGGAAAATTTAATTTATTTAGTGATAACAATTTAATAATTACTATTATAAGGGATATTTTTATTAAAAAAATACATATATTATATATATCGGAACCAAAAATTCTAATCCAAATAGCAAAAAAATTCCAGTCTATCGGCCTAGTTTGGACCAGGTTGTACAAAAATAATGCACACATTAATTATATTTAGATTTTCGAATAGCATCATGGTGTACACTTTTTTTTTTTTTTTTTTTGATTAGGTAAAAATTAGGAGGCACACCCTACGGGGGGCGTCCTAGAGCATCCTTATGGATGAGAACCAGAAGTTCTGGATGAATCTTAATAAACTCAGTGGGGAGACTATGGCCCAATTTAGCAATTTTATCGGCCACAGCATTACACTCCCTAGGAATATGGTTAATAGAAATATCCTGGGCTCCATAAATGGAGACAACGATGTCGGAGATTGTAATTTCAATCTCCCATGGACACTTAGACAAACCTTTGATCGCATTTATGACTTGCAGGTTGTCCCCTTCAATTTCAACCTTTCCTAGGTTCCTGTTCTTTATTTCCCGGATTGCTTCTCGAAGTACCAACGCTTCAGCTTTCATTACCGATATTTTACCAAAGCTATACGTTCTTATATCAATTACTTGGCCAAGATGGTTTCTGATTACCAATCCTCCCGTTGCTTGGTTATTTGTTAGTCTTGATGCATCACAGTTGATTTTTACATAACCTTGTGTCGGCTTTTTCCATATCCTATTTGCTATATTTCGTTTATTTGTTTTCCTAGTTTTGTTTACTCTTATATTTTCCTCATCTTCCGACCACAATTTAGCTTTTTCCCAGTTTGCTAATTGGGTTCGAATATATCTTGTTAAATCAGGGATTTCGTCGCATTGATCTTGTTGGAACGTTAATTTGTTTCGTTGGTGCCATACACACCACCAGATTACTGCTAGCTCTGTGAACTCTTTTCTCCCTAGAATTTGTTTAAACTCATTGATGAGGACTCTAGGAGTTTTGTTATATGGATCGATTCCTCTAATCACCTGAGCAATATTGGGGTTTACCTTATTAGCAATATATGTCATGTACGGGCACTGGGTAAGTATGTGAGTAGTATCTTCAGTAGTACAGTCGCAAAGTATACATCCTCCGGGAGTTACCACATTCTTTTGACGTAATCTCTCTTTAGTGGGAAGACCATTATTGTCTATTTTCCATAAGAAGTTTTTAACTTTTGGGTATATATCCATTTTCCATATCCAATTGTTCAGGCTTGGAGTTTGTTCCCCTGAGTTAGTTATTAGTTCAACCGCTGAGGCGGTAGAAAACCACCCATTTTTACTCGGAGCCCAATAAAGTCGATCTTGTATCGCGTTATCCGGGATCGGGGTTGTTAGAATTTGGTCTACAATTTCTTCAGGTAAGATTTGTTTTAGCTCCTCTTCCTTCCAAACCTTGTCATTTGATATCCACTCTGCAACTTTTGATGTTTCCATAACCGTCAATGGATTTTTAGCATAGGGGTATAGGGGACCCTTGGAGGTCCAATTATCAAACCAGAATTTCACAGTTTTTCCATCCCCAATTTGCCAGATTAAGCCTTTGTTAAAGTCGGTCCTGAGTTGGATGAGTTTTTTCCATTGCCATGATGTGTTTTGCTTTGGTTTATATGTAAAAAGGTTATCATTTTTGAGATATTTTTCCCTAACAATTTTAACCCAAATGTTGTTTGGTTCTGCTAAAATTTTCCATAACAGTTTCATTTGCAATGCTTTATTCATATGTTCCGTCTTTCTTATTCCAAGTCCCCCCAACTCCTTTGGTTTACAAATTTTGTCCCATCCTACAAGAGGTTTAAATTGTCTATCTTTGTTCCAGAAGAAGCCTCGATTAATTCTGTCCATTTCATTGTGGATGGAGTTAGGGAGCATAAAACTCTGCATTATGTAGTTTGGTTTTGTCGCTAGGTTAGCTCGAATTAAGGTTGTTCTTCCTTCTTGGGAAAGCGAGTTGGCTTTCCACTTAGTAAGTTGTTGTTGTGCTTTGCCTATAGAATCTTTAAATGTATCTTTATTAACTTTCCCACTTATCATTGGGTACCCAAGGTATTTTTCAATGCTTGTCATTGTTGGAATTCCTAATGTTTGGTGAACAATGTTTTTTTGTTGAGCATTCATGTTTTTAGATGCTTGAAATGCAGATTTGGTATAGTTAACTTTTTGCCCCGAAATCTTACAAAATTCATCCACTATCTTCTTAACCATAGTGCACGAGCCCTGTGTTGCTTTAGCAAAAATTATAATATCGTCTGCAAATGCAAGAAACGGAATCCTAGTACCACCTCTAGTAATAGGGAAACCGATAGATTTTCTGTCCATTTCACATGTTAGTTGTAGCTTCCTTGCCAAACATTCAGTCGCAAGCACAAATAGAAAGGGAGATAATGGATCACCCTGTCTAAGGCATCTTTCAGGTGTAAACGGGTCCGTGGGCCCATTGTTAACAAGCACAGACAGCGAGACGGTACTAATGCATTCTCTAATCCAACCCACAAATTTCTTATCGAAACCGAACTTAATTAGGACCTCCCAGAGGTAGTCCCAGTCAATTCTGTCATAAGCCTTTTCCATGTCAAGTTTAATTGCAACCCACCCTTCTTTAGCTTTAGTGTTTCTAAAAGAGTGTAGTATTTCATGTGCTATAAGTACATTATCTTGGATGGCCCTGTTAGCGATAAAGGCGCCTTGAAGTGGGTGAGTGATTTTACCCATTACTTTCTTTAGCCGTTCCGTTATTATTTTAGATATGATTTTGTATATAGTAGAACAGAGGCTAATTGGTCGGTAATGATTTGTTGACTCTGGGTTTTCTGTTTTCGGTATAAGTGTTATAAACGTATGGTTAATTTGTTTTAGCATTTTTCCTGAGTGGAAGAAGCTTTTCACTGCTTTAATAACTGATGGACCTACAATATCCCAATATCTTTTATAGAATTCGACCGTAATACCATCCGGTCCAGGTGATTTATCCGACCCCAAACTCATTACCACCGTTTTGATTTCTTCATTTGTGATCGGCTTTATTAGCATCATATTATCTTGTTCCGTTATTTCATTAGTTATTAAGCTCATAAATTCAGTTTCATTCCTCGAGCTTGTTGGTTCTTTCGTATAACGTCTCTTGAAGTCTTGTCGTATTTCGTTTCGAATACTCTCAATCCCAACAATTTGTGTACCATCCATAGTCCTAATTTGCTTCAGTATTTTTCTATTTCGTCTTCCACTTGCAACCTTATGAAAGTATCCTGAATTCGCGTCAGACAACTTAATATGTTTTGTCTTGGCCCTTTGTTTCCAGTATGTTTTATGGTAGTTCAAAATACATTCCTTCTTTTTTAATAACTGAGATTGTTTCTGAATCATGTTTGGTTGCGGTGACCTTAAGATGTTTTGCTGAATTTCAAGTAGTTGTTCTTCAAGCTCCTTTAATTGTTCAAATATGTTTCCTAGTGTATGTTTATTCCACCTTTTTGCATGTAGTTTAAATAAATGTGTTTTCTTAACTAGTTGGAACATGTTGGAACCCTGGAACTGTACACGCCAAGCTTGTTTTACCACATTACGAAAGTCTTTCCTATACATCCACATCTTTTCTAGCTTAAAAGGTTGTGCTTTCACCATATCCTCATTACATAGCTCTACCGAGATTTTACAGTGATCTGAACTAGTAAATGCATGGTTTGTTGTGTTTATATTTGGGAACCATTGAATAATGTAGTTACTAACTAGTACTCTGTCTAGTTTTTCATAGATATTATCAATCTCTGTCCTATTTTTCCTCCACGTATAAAGGTTTCCCGAGGAAGGAATATCTTCTAGGAGACAATCGTTTTTGAAGTTTATTAGCCTTTCGAATCTATGTGGTTCTGGGTGAGCTCCTCCTTTTTTTTCACTATGATCCTGAATTTCATTTAGATCTCCGATCACTATTGTTGGGAGGTTTATATTTTGTATATTTGTACTTAGTTCATTCCAAAAAACTTCTTTATCTCCGACATTAGGAGGGGCATAGACAAAACATAATATAAGTGTGTTTTTTGTGATGACATGAGAGTATTTTAGGATGATGTACCTTGGTGCTTGGGCGAGTACCGTGATTTCTTCGTTAAGTAATTGATGCGCTTTCCAAAACACGCCTAAACCCCCGGCCCGACCCACAGCAGGGGACCATACGACATTGTTGAAACCAGCTCTACGCCAAACCTGATCGCTAGGGAGCGTGTCTGTTTTCGTTTCTCCGATTGCCATAATTTGAATTTTTTGAATTTTACAGAAGGAATCTAGTTCTGGCCAAAAAGATTTTCTCCCAATACCCCTGCTATTCCAAAATCCTATCTTCATGATAAACTAGTTTGTGCCCTCCCACTCCTTTAGTCCCATTTGTTCTATTTTTAGCATAAGCACAGTTTCTTACATGCATACTCGTATATACGGGCAAACTATAATATAAAATTATGCATAGTTCATACTTCTTTAACGAACTGATATACTTACACATAATTCCTATTCGATATTTATGGTATACCCGTACAGCCTGTTTTTGAACATAAGAGACACACGGCCACAATACAACCTGTTCAGATTCATGTCTACTAATGGGCTCCATCAGACTACTTCCAGTTGATCTATAGGAGCGATGCATTATTTCATCACTCAAATTCCCCTTACATTTGGCAACAACCGCACATTTAATGTAATCATATACTCTGTAAGTGATTTTTTTACACCCCAATAGGTTCTGAGAACTAAACAACTTTACACAAATTTCCCAATCAGCAGACTTGTTAGTAAATATTCTCCAATAATCAATTTGTAGCCAATATGCAAGCCACCAAATTTTTTTAATCCAGGTAATTACTTGGTCAGACTCATCAGACCCTCCATCTTGATTCCAAACCTGTGTCCACTTATATCTAAATGCTTATGGAACATATCGGTATCGAGACAATTCTCTGAATGATCCCATATAAATATATAATTGACCTAAAAAGTCTTAGAAAGTTGTTTTAATTAAACTATTAGACTTTATTAATAAGATGATAATGTGCTGTATAAACTGAAATTTCATGTGGAAAACACCCTTGCACATGAATCCAGAGATGGTAATCTTTCCAACGAACAAGTGATCTACAATCCAAAGTCACCCCTTGCTCAAACAACCAGAAGGGAGCAACGAAGTTAATTGAACAATCAGAAAACCAGGATTGATTGATTTAACCCAATATCGCCTTCTTGGTCAAGCCAATCACATAATAGACCCCAAACCACAAACACCTAGCACAGCTGCACAGGCCTTAGGTATAATGTGAAAGGTGAAATATTTTCAGCTTTGCCTTAGCATGATATCTGTTTACCCAGATGTCAGTGATAAAACTTAAAAGGGTAAAAAAAATGTTGAAGCTCACAATTAAAAGTTTCAAGGGTCGTTACTGGAAAGGATAGCATCAGCAGCAGTGTCCAAGTCTTGAGGGAAAAACACCCTGCACATATAAACATCTCACTTCACTAATCAATCACAGGAAAGAATTCTAGGTTGACCTTCAAATAGTGTTCCTAATGATCTATTTTGGGGTAAGACAATCACGTAAAACGTGTGGCTTTTTTGGACTTGAAATCCTCTGTAAGTAACACAAACACATATATAGATACATTTGTATAGTTTGGTGATCAACAGGCTGACTAGATGGTATGCCTAATTCATCCTCAATTAATGTTTCAATTTTGGATGGAAAAGAGGTGCAATCGATTCATCTTAGAGGGAATATTTTTTCCATCAAAAAAAATTAGCAAACAGCAAAGGTGGGTGGATGCATTACCTGCATGTGTTGTGGTACAAGCTCTTGCCCAGTTGTTGTATCTCAATGCCTTTGCACTCAGCTACAACTTCAAGCACCTGCCTGCACGAAACAGAATAGAACATCTAATAAATACTAAGCGAACATGATGGTACACCACATAACTAATTAAGGACCAAATATGCAATAACAATAATCAAGTAGCATGGTAAATCTTAATACAATAATGCCATGGTGCCACATTTATTGCTAACCAATGTGTTTTATTTTGCATTGACATTCAAATTTGTTGACATACAATTTTACCAGTACTGCAATACTTACAAGCAAGCATTTTCAATAAAGGGAATATAGCACATTTATAGCCAGACTAGCTAGGATTGATAGCCACTCAAATCTTTAAAGAATTATGCTCTTTTTTCATTTTGTGTAATCAATAAGTGGCATTTGATTGAAGCTTTTTGATACAGTAAAATGCACCCACATATTGTTAATTTCTCCATCACCCCACTAAGAATGTACAAATTGTCATATCTTATCTTAAATAATCATATCTTATATAATTTTTGGTCAAATCTTAAACAATTTTTTTATCCTGCACTATTGTGCATTATGACTGTCATCCCAAAATGAACCATGCAAATGTCATCATGAACTCAATCAAATAGATCCAAATAAGGTCACATGAACAAACCCAAACAACAAATTGCAATAACTAAATCTAATCATTAAAACAAATTTGTATGCAAAAGGCCAATTTACTAATGTAGGCTACAGCTCCAAATCAAACATGGATATGGTTAGGGAGTTTTGGAATGAGAAAGTGAAGGGTCGTGGGATGTATTCTGTAACTTAAAGCTTAAGAGGCTCGGGAGGGGGGGGGGGGTGGAATAAGCAAAATGGCTCTTGGTGTGCAAACTTTGTCAAAGAAGATCATCAAAATGGAAGGGCACCTCACCAAGACACAACTCAAACTTTTAATAGTCCCCTTAACAGCAGTCTAATGGAAGAGAAATGCAGGCTTCAGTAAGACATAAGCAGGAAAATAAAGCGAACAAAAAACAAGTGGCTGAAATTTGGATGTGGTAGTGAACTACTAATGCATAGTCAAGTTCATGATATTTTCCCATAAGAAAAGATCAATTTCTAATGCTGACCTCTCTAAAACCAAAATTTCTAGGATAATAAATATTTCACTGAATAGAAAAACAAAAGGAAACCTCAAAAGGATTGCTAACACTAGCTAAACTTGATCAATGGATCTCACTAGAAGCATCTATAGCATTACTTCAGAATTGCTCAAGTCCAAAATTATCCTTTTCTATTACTAATTTTTTTCTAGCAGTCCTATGGATCAAAAAATTAAACAAAGATTATAGTCATTAAGCTTCAGACAGTTTGAGTGTTAGAGAGATTAAGAGTTGTAAGAACTTGAGGAAAGATCATATGAGACATTGCAATCTGTAGAACATTTAATGCATCTTACCTGACCAAACAAGGTTCATTGCGACCCTTGACAAGGCACTCTGGGTCATACTTTTCTTTCTTCTTGGATGGCCAAGAAGACTTGACCATCTTTATTCCAGCATGTGTATTCTTGATGTCACAATAAGGTGAATCAGTTTCAATCATCATTCTGTCAGTGGGTATGCCTCTCACAACCTCTAGATTCTCAGCAGTCTTCAGGGAGCAACCATTGACTCCTGCTTGCAGTAATTTAAGTTAACCAGTATTGACATTTATTTACAAACAACAATCTGATTAAGAATCCATAATTCCATGAACACGCCAATCATGGGGACATGGGACACAATAATGCAAAGCCCACTCCTGGATTATATGCCCTATTGATGTAGCGGAAGCTGAAAAACAGTTTCTCATCTCTTATTCAAATCCATTAAGACACAATTTATTGAATATTATCTGGGCCCTAACAAGTTATGTAACATTCTAGTTTTCTAATTTTGCCAGATACCTATCAGATCGGAAAGGTGCATCTGTATCCACTGTCAAAAGAAGAATATAGAAAAGGTGAGAAAGTATTCACCTATGAACATGTTATCAAATGAAAGAAGCTTATCACGGTCTTCTGCGCTTCCAGTAAATGAATGAGCGACTCCTCCAGTAAATCTGGTGAGAGCAACAAAAAACCAAGTTCACATATACTCAGGTGGTTTCACTAGCAAAATATGACATTATGTTATAAACTAATTCTATAGCCCATAATTAATAAACTATACCTACCTGCTCTGGTTGGAATCAACAATCTTGCAGAAATCCTCAGCAGCTGCTCGCATGTGTAGGAACATAGGCAGCTTCATATGATGTGCTAATTCAAACTGCTTCTCAAAATACCTAGTTCCACGGGCAATCCATAGAATAAGGAAATAATGAGCCAAAAGTAAAATTACATTCATGTTTTCACACCAGAAAGCAACAAAAGTTTTAAGACTCACTTGCTCTGTATGTCAGCTGGACAAAAGTGGAGCCTATCATAGTCGAGCCCACATTCACCAATGGCAACAACCTTCCTTGAACCACAAATTATATAGCATTAAGAAACTAGATTGAACAACAGTGTTGTGCCTTCGAAAAAATAACTTCAATCATGTAATAACTTGGTAATGGTAATACAAAACTGACTGCCAAAATTGTCACGGCTTTAATTAGAACATCTGAATAACCAAGAAACGTGAATAAACATTGACCATATTTTATAAAGTCATAAAATGTCGTGATTACAGAACAATCAAAAGTTTGAATCCAGATTTCTTTTTCTTTCTTGTCAGTGAAGCAAAAGCACCCAGGTTGTTAGAAGGACACAAAAATGACAGTTTCACAAAATTAAAGAGAACGCTTCCTGAATCACCATACAAACCTTGAATACTTAGCTAAGAAGTCCATCAGTACATATTGATTCATATAAGCATATCAGATCTTTAAAGTGGATGGATAAACAAGTCACACTCAGACAGTCCAATCTCATACCTTTCCTTTCTCAACTCCCTCTCTTGCTAACGATAGCAGTGCCTGAAAATGTCTTTCTGGATCCCCACTTTCTTCAAATTCCTGATGAAAAGTACACATTTTACAAAGTTTAAATGGGATACATATCTGGTAATTTGTAAGCTTTTCCATATAAATGATGACTGGATTTTACAAGGAGTTCAAGAAAAGTTCAGCAACTATATACCGTACACCTAGTTGGATGTACACCAACGGTACAGAATAGCCTCCCTGTGAAAACCAAAGATAGAGAGTATCAGATTAAAAACTTAATAGCTTACATTAGTAAACAGCAATAACCTCAAAATACATACCATCTGTTTCTGCAATTGAAAGAGCCTCTCTTGACTCCTCAAGCGAACCACCAGTAACCTAAGTACAAAAGAAAAGATTAAAAGGCTCTATCAATTCTTCAAATACTTTTGTATGCATTTTCTGTTTCAGAACGAGTACCTATAGTCTATTGAATCACTATTGCTTCATCTTCAAATTGCACATTCTGTTTTAGTTTGCTTTAGGTTATTAAGATTTATATGAGTGAATGTGCTGAGTAGTTTCTGGATACAACACAGACCAATTGAACCATTATAAGAATGTTAAATAGGACACTTGAGATCTCTCCCATGGTAGGCACACAGGGAGATATTTACGATAATACGATCAACGCCAGCACTCCAAGCCCTGCTCAGCACCGCTTGGATATCCGAAACATGACACTGCTTTCCATGGTAGATCCCCTTGAACATGCCATCTGGGGAATAAAAAAATCACAAATTCGCAAGGCTTTAGGGCAAGGGGGAAAGTCAATCCCGGCACACAAAACGAATAAATCTCCTGAGAACGGGAGAACAAGTTATTTGAAATGTCTTACCGGTGAAGTTGACAGCTATATCTGTTGCAAAGAAGAAGGGAAAGTGTTAATAGATGGATTTGTGGAGAAATTTATGAGCAATTTGAGGACGAAAAGAGATTGCGATAATTTTACTTGCCTATCATCCGTATCGCCGCCATGGCCCCCGAGGTTGAGAGTTGAGAACTTGAGAGAGCGAGAGAGGAAGGAGGAAGTAGATGACGGAAAAGAGAATGAACAATTTTAACTTCTTAATCTTGTCATCGTCGGCTTTTGGCCAAAAAAAAACATCGGCGATGTTTGTTATTTGACCCGACCCGGTGCGACCTTTATGCCAGCTTTGCATTGAGTCACCAGCCGTAAAAAAAAAATCACCGCCATTAAATTCACTCCGATGAAAAAATAAGAAGAAGATGGGCTATATTTGATAAGTGAACCGAACAGGAATGAAGAATGTCGCCTCTCCTTCAACTAAAAAAAATAAGTGTCCCTAGTGCGCACCTGAAAGGCTTGATTTTAGGGGATTTTCGTCAACAAAGATGTCCTACAAAAAATTAGGAGGAGATTATAAAACAATACTACTTAATTTTCTCGTTCCTCACAAAAGGTATGGTCCAAATAGGGTCTTGTGGAAGGGTAATTTTCGAGTTAGAAAAGGTGTAGGCTCGTAGGCGTGCGGGTGGATTGTGCGAGTTCTGTAGCGATGGGATAGGTGCAAGACATCTTCTTAATATTTTGGGTTGTTTTTGTTACTGTTTCTTCTCTACAATTTCTCTTGTTTTGTTTTATTTTTGTGTTTGTTGCCTTGTAGTATTCAGTTTCTATTACTTGTGCTTTAGCATTTTGCTCTTCTTTGACCTTGACGTCTTTTGGTCTATCGAAAACATCCTATTGACTCGGTTGAGATTGGTGTGTACATTCAGACCACTAAGACTTCGCTCCAGTGAGATATACTAGATAGTGTTGTTATAGTTGAAGTTGTAAGATTCCGATCAAAAAATTTCATCCAAACATGCCAATCGGGTTATAAATTTCCGTTTTGTGTTTAATATGCAAAATAATTTTCCTTTTCACATTCAAACAACATCTACACCAATAGGATGTTCGTACAGTCACCCCTGAAAACGGACTCCTCAAGTCCCCCACAAGGCCCAAGCCCAACCAGCCCAAAAAAAAGCCCACAAAACCATCAATCAGCCTCTTGTAACCCACCCAACACAACCGATCCGACGAACAGCCCAGCGGCTCCAACCACGAAACTGCCAGCGAGCAGCGCCTGCACCGAAAGCAGCGCCGGGGAGTCGTCGGGTATAAGAACGACCACCGCGATTGCCGCTACGAACAATGGGAGGGAGGCGGAGGCGAGGACGGCAGGGGAGAATCCGGCGGCGCGCTCGAGGAGGCTGAGAAGCCCTAACTCCTCCGCCTTGGAGAAAACGCCGAGCCTCTCGATCGAAGAGAGAGTGACGCCGAGCTCGTCCGCCTTGGACAAAAGCCCCGATTTCTCGACGGTGCTCAGCACTTTCCTCTTCTCCAGCTTCTTGAACACGTCGACATCGATCTCTTCGCCTCCCTCCACGAATATGCCTTGTCCGTACCATTGCTTCTTCCATCCGCCGTCGTATTTGTTCACCTGATCGATCGAATTGACAACGGCGTCGATAATTAGATTGAATTTCCGGCAATTGAATTGCGAATTGAGGTTTTAGGGTTTACCTTCTTTTTCGGTGCCATGGCGAGGATTTTGAGCGGTTTTCGCGGGGAAGAGATTGGGGATTTCGGTCTCCGGAGATGAGGAGAGGCGGAAGTGGAAGACGGAGCTGCGATGATCGCCATGGTTGCACAGACGAATCTGAGGGTGTGTTCCGGCCAGAAGTTTTTAGTGGCGTCGTGTCAGGTTTTTGTATCTTATCTCGTTCGGTGATGTGTGGATTTTTTTTGGCGTTAAATCTTCCAAGTGTCGTCATCAACCAATCAGAAAATGATAAGGGAGGCCAAGCTGGATCTCAAATTCATGGCCAAGAGGCTTTGGACTTGGGGAGCACGGGGAACACTTTTTGAGATAAGTAATTATTGTCCTCACTATTATTCTACCCTTTAATTGAACCTATAAGAGTATAAATATGGATAATGGCGTCTCTGAATAGAAATTAGTTGGTGTAAGAACTTTTATTAGTGATAGTTTCATAATACCATGTCCACTGTCCAGATCCATGTGCTTGTTGCCAGAGTTGTATTTAGTTTTTGTAAGGGAAAAAAATGTTTATGTAGTTTATAATCCAGTCCAGAAAATCGTCCAAATTAGCGATAATTACATCCCACAATCGCATTTGAGTGCATGCTATACTAATAAGATTTGTAACAGGTTTATGTATATTTCGCAAACGGCAATCCAAATCATGTATATTGAAATGAATTACAATCCAATCCTCACTAAGCTAAGAATTTAATCATACAGAAGACCCATTCTCAGAATGCCCAAATCCATTCACATTTACATCTTCAACCTTGCCTTCTTTAACCAAGATGATCTCCTCTTCGCCACTCCCTTTATACCTATACCACCTCGCACAAACAAGAAAATACCCCAAATTCACAAGCCCTAATCCCGCCACCACATAGTAAAACAAATCCAATCTCCCCTTATTCAAATCCTCCGCCAACCAATTTCCGTCGTCGTCTCTCCCCGCCGTCGCCCTGTGAACCACCGACACCAGAAAGTTGCTCACATAGCTTCCGATCGCCATCCCGCAGTAGAACAGAGATCCTCCAAGGCTCTTCATATTCTCCGGAAACTGCTTGTAGAAGAACTCCACCTCCCCCACCGACATGAACGCCTCCGCCAAGCCGGCAATCACCAGCTGCGGAACCAGCCACATTGCCGACATCGGCGAAATCGCCCCCTTCCTCGGCACAAACCCTAGGGTTTCGTGCGAGTTCAACGCGAGGCTTCTCCGCTTCTGCTCGATGATCCCCGATACGATCATCGCGAGTATGGAGAGCGCGATTCCGACTCCCATTCGTTGAAGGATGGTGATTCCGCCGGCCTCTTTGCCAGTAATTCGGCGGAGGATGGGGACGATGATTCGGTCGTAGATCGGGATCCAGATTGTGAGGCCGAGCATCAGGAAGACGACGTAGGAGGCGGCCGGGATCTGGAAGTGGCTATGCCGGCTGAAGCGGCGGTCGGATTGTGTGGCTTGGAAGATCGCGTAGGTGTTCTGTTGTGTGATTGCGACGAAGTAGAGGATGGCGGACGCCCAAATTGGTATGACTCTGATTAGGCATTTCACTTCTTCAACTTGTTGGCGTGTGCAGAGGCTCCATGGATTCGATTGAGATCCGTCCGAGTTCAGTTCGTCTTCTTCTGTCCTGATTGCTGCCTTGTCCAGACACCTACATCAATGGATAAAATTGAGTATTTAATTAGTCTGTTTATGGAAGCTTTTTCAGCAAATATTTAATCAGATTCAAATGATTAACTTACCTAAATTGGGGTGTGTGTGGGAGCTCAGCATTGATTGAGCAAACAGGAATATGGTTGAACAATGAGAGCTCATATGGCGCCTCATCCAACTTCAGCTTCCTCTTCTTGAAGGCCACGACGAACACCTGCACAACACTGGTCAAAGGACTTCCCTGTGGGTTAATTTTGACGTAGATTCTTGACCCCATGAAGTATACTATGTTTGAAAGCAGCATCAGTGCTGCCGGAATCGCCAATCCAATCGCCCAACTGATGTTCGTTTGCACGTAGACAATCAGCGTCAGCGAAATCATCTCTGCGAAAGTGAAGGTGAAGAAGTACCACATGAAAAAGCTATCAATTCCCCGTTTCCCTGATTCCGTCTTCGGATTGAACTGATCCACTCCGAAGGCTAGGTTACAAGGCCTGATTCCTCCGGCTCCTATGATCAAGAATCCGAACCCGGTTAAAAGGAAAGTCATGTGCCATGGCGATGGCCCTTCGCATGTAATTGCATTTGATCCACAATGGGCAGGGTGCAATTGCTTGATTGCTGCTGTTAGAGCTATTATCAGCAAGCCCTGGTGCAATTGATTTGTTTGATCAGATTAAGGCAGAGGGCAAATCATAGTAAAGGTTTGAAAAGTTGAGGATATATGGATAAAAGCTTACTATGAAGGAGGCTCCAGTGGCGAATCCAAGTGTTTTGTAACGTCCAAAGAAAGTGTCACAAAGAAAAGCTCCCAAAAGGGTGCCAAAATTCGTGCTGCCATGGAAGAAGTTGACGAGGGTCGTTGCTGTAATGTTCTTCATGTTGAAGACTGTTGTTAGATAGATTAAGAGGTTGGCTGAGGTTCCAATTGTTCCGAGCTTTTCGAATGTCTCATTTCCTAGTAGTACATGAAAATTTGTTTAAGGGTATTGATCGAGAAGAATATGATGAGGATAGGAAGAATATAGGTACCTATAATGAAAGGCATGGCCTTGATTCCTCTGTAAGTCTGAGGCTTGACTTCTTTGATGGCGGATTCTTCAACCTTCTTCTCCATGACGACTGTGCTTTGTTCTTCTGTTTTCATGGCTAGTAGTAAGCTTCCTCCTTTTTAGCTGTTGTGATTCAATTTTTAATTGCAGGTATATATAGATAGAAATATCTATGGCATAATAATTGGTTATGATTGAATAGTAAGCAAAATTTGTATGAACCTCTATGATGGTTACATAGTGGTAACAAGTCAATCTTACTAAGGCCGTCAATTATGAAATTTAAGTTTACGTGTAGCAAGTGTACCTTAAATTGCTCACCAATGTATAATCTATAGGTGAACCCCATTTCACTAGAAGACAGTATTCACCTAATTTGAATCTTTAAATTCCTGCCTCACATGCAATTTTCCATGTCAGGATTTTGGTATTCACATGACAGCAGCAAGTCAAATGGATTTCACCTACAAGTCCATAGTGTTGAAAAACAGTTTACTCATGATGTCATATTGTCTTCAACTTTCTCTTAGCTGTTTTTTTTTTTGGTTGATCCATCACTTCCCCTTCAATTTTTAATATTCGAACATAAGAACTCGATAACTTGGCTATAGGCCTGGACATGACGGGATAAAGTTCCCCCTCAATGAAAATTTGGAGTAGCTCATTAGGTTATATATTAGGTTTTGTTCGTGATAAAGTTCGGTGGGCCGAGAATTTGGAGGTCGTGCAATATCATATGTCAATGGGTGGAGTAGCTCATTAGGTTATATATTAGACTTTGTAGTTCCCAATTTCAGATGTGGGACAACTCTCAACACGCCCCCTCAAGTGCAACTGCTTGGGCCAGTTGATACTTGGACAAAGACAGGGCGGGATGCTTGAACGGGCCCATGAAGCCGGCAAGCCCAAAGAAGACTCCAGGAAATAAAAGAAATAAACACCCTCAAGGCTTAGCGAACTGAATCGTCACAATTGGATCGGCAGCCCAATACTTCGGGAAATAAAGGAAATAAACTCACAGCATGATAAAGTTCGGTGGGCTGAGAATCTGGAGGTCGTGCGATAACGGGCCTAGCATACAAACCCAATGAGGTTCCAACCCAAAACCATATGACAATGGGTGGAGTAGCTCATTAGGTTATATATTAGGCTTTGTAGTTCCCAATTTCAGATGTGGGACAACTCTCAACAGTTCGTGTTCATGTCATGTGCCTAAATTTTGAGTTGAGTCATACCCAAACCTAGCCTCGGGTTTGCTTTTGCACAAAACTACTTAGGGTCTATTTGGATCACATGGGATAATGTATCATTAAATCCTGTATTATTATAATGCAAGATAATATATTATCCCCTGCTATCCAAACAGGCCCTTAGGCTCCATTCGATAATGTTTATTTGGGTACTTAGTAGTTTGTAGAAGCTTATCTAGAAAACATAAGCATTATTATATGTGTTTCGCAATACATACTTATTTTAGTCTAGAAACTTGTTTTCGGTATTTATCTGATAAAAAATAACCAACACCCCTAATCTTATGGTAAATAAGGAACTTATCTGACCGAAAATAAATTCGATTGGCCCCATGCCCTTTGTTTTTTTTATCGGAAGGAGGTTTAGCCTTTTTATTAGAGCAAACTTAAACAGAGTTTCCTATCAGGGATACATCATGAATTAAATCATTAGCAATACAAGGGGGAGGGGTCGGAAAAGCAGCAAAGGGAACATTCAACACGAGAGAAAAAATAGCCAAACGATCAGCAACCCTGTTGTTTGCACGAGGCGTCCTGCTAATCGAGACACTCCAGGCATCTTCATTAATTAGGCGATGACATCGATCCAGGAGATGGTAACCCACCTTACCGAACACACCTTAGATTATCTAAAAAATAAGTACCTAATTTTAGCATAAAAAAAAAAACCAAATTTCAATTTCAACTACTATCAACATCTCAGCTCTGGTAAGTACCAAATTATCGAACAAACCCTTGGTTGTTTATTAATTTATACAAATACTTGAGGCTGAAGAGTTTTTCATGGATAATAATAGTGGCTAAATTAAGCAAACTTGCAGGTCGCATGTTTTGTCGAATAATGTGTTTTAGGTAATACCACTTGTGTCGTATTTTGGCTATTATCATATTTTGGGATGTATTCCACTTGTATCTTTATGCTTGAAATAGAATACGATAAAAAAGAGTTTGCCTTATATCATAAAAACAACAATATCTCCAAATTGGTTGGAGAGGATTGATTCGGACTGTAATAAAGCAATGGAATACTGGTTGGTTAGAATGTTAGGAATAATTGTAGGGTCCTTCTAAGGTTGTCACATCTTCCACTAGGATCTTTCGTTGAACAACATTATTGTCCTCGAGTGCAAAAGCGCGTAATTAATTTTGCTTTCTAAGTGAACTGATAGCACTTTGAACAAAATGCGTGTTCATACAATGTCGACAAAGAGCAATTTGTTAACCGCAGGGAATTCCTTTGTACTTGTCCAATCATCATACAAGATCGGTCTTAAAATTAGTCACACTTGTTATCAATGATGAACTTTGCAAGATAAGTGCATTGTTTCATGTCGTATATATGTGTTTGATCATCAACTCAAGCTAGTAACTAATCACCAATTGGTCTAGCGGAACGAGACGATGGCTTTCCTTAAGTGTTTGTCCAGGAATTCAGGTTCAAATCTCCCGGTGACGTACGTGTAGAGAAAGGCGCGCTGAATAGGTAGGGCCGCCCCCCATTAAGGGCCTTTGTAATATCCGCTCTAGACGTAGAGCGGCTTTGACCGATCGAACCGGACAAGAGATAAAAAAAATCAACCCAAACTAGTAATGACCTCTTACTTTCTAGAGGTCAAATGTGTGCTTATGCATTGTAAGAAAAAACAATGATAAATTCAGGCCACAATTAGTTAGTACTTTGTTTCAAATGTAATGTAATTTGTGGTAGTGCATTAAGCCATTAAACGATAGATTAAATCTAGCTAACTTTGACTTCATGCGCGCATAATTAACTATAGGAAGATAGAATGATAGGTAATTTATAAATGGATTTGTAAAACAACGTATTAATTAAGAAGATTTGATGCCGATTTAAAAGATATATATACACATAGTAGTAATAAGTTAGATTTAGGTAGTGGTACAATATATAATATAATGGTGTAGTGAAGTGTATATTTTAGTCACATGTCACATTAATAGTGATCAGTTATTGCGTGCTCTAACAATTGATATTTTCAACGACTACAAACCGTGTGACAAAATTGCATGTACTTTTATTTTACACCGATGAAGTATATAGGGTAAACCTCCAAAAGGTACAAAAACGGATGTATCCATTCATCTTAGCCTCTTTAATATTGGAACATGTCTACACGTGAACATAAGCTTACTTGGTTCGATCGTGTGATTGTGGGCTATTATACAACTAGTTTTCTTAATGTAATTTTTAAATATTGTTCGATCAAATATATTTTCAGTCATTGACCAAAAATATTTAGGCCAAGTTCATTGGACCGGCTTCGATCTTGTGAGACGACTTTGCCACTTCCTTTAACCCTTAGGAGGTGCAAATTCACTATGAACAACTAGAACTATGTCCGATTCCACTGAAACTAGGGAGCGGCCGGTTCAAAATTGGCCAGGAAACAGAACCTCCGGTTTCGTTCCGGGGCGGTTACGATCCCAATTCTACCATCCCGGAATCGTGGAACCGGTGGTTCGGAATCGGATGAAACTGTTGGTTCGAAATCCATTTGAATAGCCAGTTTCAACGGCCAGAGATGAACTGTGGTCGCGGTTTTGCATTCTAGGTGAAACTGCGGTTTCATCCAGAATAACTGAGTTCTCGTCTGAACAGTTTTTTATATTATTATGGCTGGTTCCGGTATTGAGAGGAACCAGCCCCTGAATTAATCAAGCTCCGATTTCAAGTTTCGGAGGAACCGGTTTTGCCGGTTACGAAATCGGACCCCAGGCGTATGAACAACTTAAGAACAGTCTCCAACCAAACTAAATATACGAGGCCTAGCCTTTCAAGTGCAAGGAAATCTCACGACTCCTCTCGATGAGTAACAACTAACAACTCTTTGAGGATGTAGAAACTTAAGTCATGACATGGGCTTAAAATAATGGCTAATAACATACTGTATATATTAAGGATATTTTAGTCCAAAATCCAAATCTAGATAGGATTAGGTAAATTTAAGTTTGACGAGTGAAAGATTTGAAGATCAGATACGTTCGTTGCCAAAAATAATCTACTATATATATAAAAGCAATAAGGTTTGGAGCCACCATATTGCGCCACCTCATCATTTTCCACATGTCGTCTCCAGAATGTGTCATCTTGGATTTTGCCACGTGTCATCTTTTTATTAAGCCATGTCATATAATTTTTTACACGTCATATGCCACTTCATATTATTTAGGGTAATTACTATTAACTTTTTAGAAAGGAAAATCTTTTCCTTATTTATAGCTAATAAACATAATTATCCTAACTTTCACCTAATATATCCTACCAAATTGTTTCCAAGATCTTTTTTATTGTATATTTTAATAATATTAACTTCAACAAATTTATTAATAATCTTATTTTGTTAATGGTCTAATCTTATAAAATATATAATATATATTATTAATTTAATCATATTAGATCACTTGACCAACATTGTGTCATCTCTTTATATTTAGTATTTTATTATTACATCGATATTATTATATTCATCAATAAAATATAATAAAAATATTATTAATATCTTTTTTTTTTATAGTATATCTAAAAAATATCGATTTATAGTTGTGCAGGGCACGACGGGGACAACTAGTTTATTATCTAATTGAGAAATAATGTGCCAAATCTCTAGTCAAGTCAATCTTAAGCCTGCAGGATTATCTAAATACTCAAAATCGCCAATGTTACGTACTTACTAGGCAGGCCATCCATGGCCATGTGTAAAGAGTCAAATGAAATAGGGCCCCCAAATTTTAGAGTTTGATATATATATAAAAGGCCGAAAACATATGTAGACACCTGAACTTGTGCAAATTGATCACTTGGACACCTCACCTTTGAAACGCTAACATTGAACACCCGAACTTGCTAAAGTCTACCTATTGAACACCTCTGGTCTGACGTGTCTTTGCGCGTGTATGTACGCATGAATAGGAGAGTTTTTTTGTGAGCGACGACCCTTCGTGAAAGTGACAAATCCTTCGTTTTTGCCCGCCAAGTAATATGTGTTCAGGTGATTACGTGGCTAGTTTTTTAATGTGTTTTGCTTATATGGCATTACGTGGATTTAATTTGGTTAATTATTTCCACGTAATAGGCGCGCGCATTTTACGCCATCCCGTAATAAAGAGGCAGGTGTTCAATAGGTAGACTTTAGCAAGTTCGGGTGTTCAATGTTAGCGTTTCAAAGGTGAGGTGTCCAAGTGACCAATTTGCACAAGTTCAGGTGTCTACATATGTTTTGAGCCATATATAAAATCATTGATTTTCTATGTGGAATATCAAATGGCACAGCTTGTTAAACACTTATACCGCATTTTTAGAATTTGAATAGACCCGTGTTCGACTCTTCAAATCAACGTTTTGGTCATATTTTTTACATTCCCAAAATTCCAATAGTGAGCCAGCCTCCCGACCTGGGTCCGGTTCCGGAACCGGAACCGTCGGGTCAGGGTCCGGTTCCCGGTACGGTTCCGGTTCGTCCACCACCGGAACCGGTGAACTGACGATTCCGGAACTGGGAACCGGTTCTACACCGAGAATCGGTTCTACACCGCCGGTTCCCGGTTAACGGCTATTTTTTTAACAAGATCCGAAACCGCAACCCCAGCTTGAGACCCGCGGTCGCGGTTTGTTCAACAGAAAGCTTCGATTTTGGGCAAAAACCAACACCGCGACCGCGGGTCTCAGGCCGCGATCGTGGTTCTCAGGCCGCGGTTTGGTTTTGCTTTAAATGCCAACGGCTAGTTTTCAAAGGCTAGTTCATAATTTCAACGGCTAGTTGATAAATTTCTTATATAAATACCCACTACATGATCTCATTCCCACCCACACTACCAATCTCTCTCAATCTCTCAATCTCTCAAGTTTAAAAGTTCTCTCAATTCTCAATCGCTCAATCTTTACTAGTTTTTACAATTGTTTTCATAATTGTTCTTTCAAAAAATTAACACAATAGTCTCTTACATCTTATTGCTTTGTAATTTTAAGGTTCATTATCTTCTTAATTACATATTTCTTTACTACACCTTGCTCTTTGTTTACTTGTTTAGTTACATTTTAAGAAAATGGAAGGATTTCTTAACATTGATCAAATTTTTTGCTCACAAGAGAGTGGTGCAAATGTTGAATTTGTACCCCCTATTAACTTGCCGGACTTCTCGGATCCCAATGTGGTACAACCGAGATCGTCCACTCCCGTTGAAAATGAGGGAGTGGATGTGGATCTTGGATTCGAGGCGACCGAGGGTGAGGCTCCAATCCTTAAATCTGACATTTTTACAAAACATTTTCGAAAGGGAGCTTATGAGGCATCTACCAAGAAATTTAAAGTTCATTGTAACTATAGTCCTAAGCATTACACATGGTTGCCGGGATCGGGCTACGGAATATTGTCAAAGCACATGAAGAGAGTGCACCCCGACATGTTAGGTATGATGCGAAGACAATCCCAACTCTCTGGATTTGCAACTTCTTCTTCCCTTAATCCTCATTATAACCCTCATTTATTTACTTATAACCATAATAATAGCATGTATGTCTTCTCCGAGTCTATTTGTGTTGATCACATATCATTTAGTTTTGCCGAAAAGTTAGGATTTAACAATTGGATGAGTAATCATGTACAACCCACTTAGAAACCGACTACTAGGAAGTCGGTAAAAAAATGTGATGAAAGCATATAAAACCCGTAAAATGACATTGGTGAGTTTTTTTGCTCAAAATGATATTAAAGTTTCAATTTGGAGTGATCATTGACAAAATCATTCATACATGGGCTTAACATGTCATTTTATTGATGATCATTTTGTTGTGCAAAAACGTGTTTTGGCTTATAGTGTATTTGATTTTTCTCATATCACTTTAATGATTAGTAACATTATTCGTACTATTTTGGAAGAGTATAGACTACTTCATCGAGTTTTTTCTATCACGTTTGACAATGCATCTAACAACACCGCTTCAATCCGAGATTTGATTCCGCATTGTCAACCAATTCTTGGAGCGAAGTATTTTCATGTAAGATGTGTTTGCCATATTTTAAACCTATGTGTCAAAGATTGTTTAAATGTTATATGGCGGGTTTAATCGCTCCTATTAGATATGTTGTTAGTCGTATGTGGGCTAGCCCCACGAACCGCCCAAGATTGGAAGGCGTTTTGTGATCAAAAAGGTGTTCCACACCGAACTTTTCCAAAAGATGTTTGCCACCGTTGGAACAACACTTTTAAACTACTTCATGCATGCATGCCTTACAAAGAAGTTTTGACTTCTTTTGCCTCCATATATTTTCCCGACAATGCCATTATTTCTCAATCTTTGGATTATTGTTATAAAATCTTAGAAGTTTTGAGAATATTTCATGATGCAACATTAACTTTTAGTCATGTTTATAAACCTTGTGCTCATTTGTTTTGTTTTGTTTTGAAGCATTGAATGTGGCGGGTGGTTTTTGTGAGGGCATAAATTTCCCGAACTTTGTGGTGCTATTGATGTTATGAAAGTGAAATGGTTGAACTATTATTAAGTTATCCCGGATATTTATCTCGTTGCTTGTGCGTTTGATCCTAGGTTTAAGATGAGTGGTTTAGAAATGTTTTTGAATGGTTATTATGATGCATTGGAGTTGGATGTTAATGATGATGCTGCTAGTGTTGGGATATACTTAGTAAAGTTAGAAGATCAAATGAGGAATTGGTTACCGAATATTCATCTAGTGTTAGTTCTTCTCCATTACCTCCACATTCATCCTCCTCTTCGAGCTCGAGTGCCCTCGGTGTTACTAAAAAGTGGGGGCTAGTATTATACATAGCCTTACCAAGAGACCGAGACATTCGAGCTCGAATGCGGAGTTTGAAACATATCTAACAACCCACTTTGAGTTTGGTGAAGGAGAATTTGATATTTTAGCTTGGTGGAAGACCAACAAGAACACTTTCCCAACCTGGGTCAAGATTGCGGCTCAAGTGCTTGTTGTTCCCGCCTCGACCGTATCGGTAGAGCAAACATTTAGCGAAGGAGGACACATCCTAGACGCAAAACGATCGAGTTTAAAGCCCAATGTCTTGGAAGCCCAAGTGTGCATATGTGATTGCAAGAGGGCGGAAATTCGTCAACAAAAGGCGGAGGTATTCGAAACTTCCGACTCGGACGGCCTAGACGATGACTCCCAATCCCAAAGCGCTTCCTCCGGTTCTGATGGATCGACGTAGATGGTAAGCAATAAGAGAACTACGTGGGCTTTGATTCCTCTATAACCCCGAGAGGATACGTAGGCAACTTAATTTTAAGTCCAAACCCTTTAATTATCCAACTTTTTTTGTTTTGAAGAACAATTGCCTTAATCGCCTTGATCCGATCTCCACGCCGCGATCGCGGGTTACCCAAACCGCAATCGCAAGTGAAGAACCGCGATCGCGGGATGGGTGTCGCGATTGCGGTCCCGACTTTGTTGAAAAAACAGTAGTGGTTTGGGTAACCCGCGATCGCGGAGATCAAGTGATTCAACGCCTCCCGGAACTGGGAGAAACCGGCTGCGACTTTTCGTGGAGGATTAGACCCAGTAACTGGGGGTCGCCCTGTCAAGGCGGAAGCTGCGGGTTCGAGCCCCGTTTTCTTTTTATAAGGGCTAAAATCACTACCCGAAAAATTTTGAATTCGGGGGTAACCAGGACCGGAACCGGGGAACCGACCCATGCCCGGTTCCGTTTCCAGTTCCATGGTTCTGAGGAACCGGAACCGGACCCAGGACTAGTGAGCCTCCGCTCTCAATTAATTTTTTCATTGCTTTTTATCATAGCTATTTTTTCTGGGAAATAGAAGATATATATTCAATACATAGTACAGTAGCTTTCAGGTATTTGATTCGGTGGTTAAGGCTTTGGGATAGTACACCAAGGTTACCATTTTGAATCTTGTGGGCAGCAATTTGCCCTTTTCTCTTTAAAATCGGTTAGTAATCAGTTCTCATCCATTCGGATGCTCTAGGAGAGAGCACAATATTTTATATTCAGATGTAATTAATTAATACGGAAATTCCGCATGGTAACCCTGATGTATGACATTATTCATAAGGTGTATTAAAGTTTGACATAATTCATGTGGTAACCTTAAGGTATAGACAAAATTTGCAAACTAATCTTGTGGTTCAAACAAAATTTGTCACATAACCAAAAAATTAAAATTAATTTTAATTATTAACTTTCTCTTTGACTTATTCATGTATTACTTGCCTACATTGAATTTTGATAAAAACAATTACATTATCTTTTCACTTATTTGTTTTTTACTTATTCATGTAAATATAAAAGATTATTGATCTTTAAAAAAATTCAATCTTTATTCATATTTTTCATATTTTCTTATAATTATCTTTTTAATTTTTTATTTAATTTTTTTTAAGAATTGAATTTGGTTAAAAGAAATTTATATAAGAATTTACATTATTGTTTCATTTTTGTCTATTTTTGCAAATTGAATAATTTTAATTAAGATAATTTTTATTTATATTTTTTCATAAATAAATTATCATGAAGCCATCAAAATCATATTAGACTCACTTTAATAATTTTAGATTGGTCTCACATTATAATAATTGTAAAATCTTAAATAAGGTTAGTAAGCAATCAAAATCATATTGAACTCACCTTAATAATAGTCATAACTAAGTTATTTTTATTCTTTATATTAAATGAAAATCCTATTTATTAAATAAGTTAAGTATGAACTCATGTAGTCGTGCGTGCACGACGGGTATAACTAGTGTATTGCACGGGCCGCACGGACCTTTCCGGCCGTATACTAGCTCCGCATCCTCCGCATCTGGACCAGTGGTAAATGCTACTGCAACCATTGCCTTTTGTCGTACTAGCGAGTAGATTAATTTGACTTTTGTCATTTAAAAAATTCAAATGTAAAAGCTGGTCAACTTCAAAATCCTTGTCAAACGGTGGCAAAAGATGCCGTATGATGAGGATCTGGGCTTTAAAAACATGTTTTGTTTGTGTTTTTAGCCGGACGTATACATGGCCAGATATTTATTGCATTAAACACATTGAAGCTATTGGCTAAAGTGAACCCGTTGATGAATTGAGGCTAATGGCTAGGGCTCTTTATAGCCGAATATTCGATCCGATCCGATCCGAATGATCATCCGTAGTAAAATATTCACTAAAACCACATTTGTATCTGATTCGAGTATATCTGGATATTCAGTCTGTATATTTCGAATCAGATCGAATATTCATGGTAGATATCCGGATATTCATATTTTTTATATTTAAGTTCCAAATAACTTAATCAATTAGTAAATTTCACACAAATCATTATTCAAAAGAAAGTGAAAAAATAATTAAAAAAACAAAAATAGGGTGTTAAATATAGATTTAGGATTTATTTATCTTTAATTTTATTTGGTGGGTGAAATATATTAAAAATAATAAAAACAATTAAAAAAGTGGTAGTACTAGAAAGTCGAAACACATAAAACTACTTGGACTATTAAACTTTTTGTTATTGAACAAAATATATATATATATATATAGTATTATGCCCTCGGATATCCGAGGGAGTTTGACGATCCGATCCGTATCCGTGATCCAACTAATTTTCTCGGATCGGATAGGATTCGGATTCGGATAATTTTCAGCGGATTCAAATTTTTGCAAATCAGATCATCTATCGGATCGGATATTTTTTAAGCAAGACCTTCTCAGTGCAAATGCCCCCGATCAAGGTTCTTGTATATGCGTGCTTATGAATGAATGAAAATTTTATTTTATTTAAAAAAAATATTACATTAACACTCCAAAATTAAAATTTTACTACTCTCCAATTACATGCAATCAGGATTGAACCCGACAGACTTTTGAAGGATGTCAATGGTCCGCTAAAGTACGCGTAACTAGTTCGACAAAAAAAAATACGTGTAGCTAGTAAATACATACCAACAAAGACTAGTAAATACTCTCAAACAATTTGAACGTAATATATTTTTAGCAAATAAACCTATCACAACCCAAGGAATTTTTCAACCAAACAAATACAACATTCAAAGGAAATGATGTTGTCAATGTCCGGTAGGCTAAATACGGATGGAAGAGGAGACCGTCTCAGTGCACATGTGTAACAGATTTAGCGCATAAGTTTATGAGGGTTCTATGTTAAAACAAATTGACAATATGAGAGGAATAACCAAAGAATATATATATACTAGCTAATTCTATTATCAATTAATTGTATTCAAGTGACAATTGGCATGTGAGGCTGTGACCAATTGACGTACACTTGACAACCTCATGACCTTAGAGTTGACAAATCGTCGACGAGCCCAACCAACAAGCCCAAATCATGTCATCATGGCGAGCTAGTCCAATATAATAGGTGGGAAACTTTTTAGCTCGACCCAAACAACCAAGGACTCAAGGTTTCCGATGGGCTAAACACGGATGGAGGGGGAGATTGTCCCAGTGCACATGCGCGACAAGCCTACACATTAGTCCATGAGGTTCCATCCTAAAATCAATTGACGATAGAAGAAGTAACTCAATATATATATATATATATTATGCAATTATATTCTCAATTTTCCGATGTGAAATAACAATATCTTCACAGATGTAATAGAGTACACTAAAGTTAAAAAAGAAAAAAAAATAGTAATGAACCTTCGTTTCCATTTTTCAATTGTGAAGCAATTTTTTTTAAAAAACATTTCTTATGATACATTTTGCATATATTAATTCAATATTTTTTCTAGACCTAAAATTGCTCACACTATTTATTTATACACCTAATTGAAGAGTTCGTTATACTTCATATGCAACTATCCAAGTCACGTACTTAAAAGTTTATGCTGTATTTTCAAGAATAACTATGGAAATTCTTTTCCTCATGTGACCTTTACATAAACTTCAAATCTTGAACACTGTCATTCGATATCTCTCTCTTCAATACATAAATAATTAAATAAATATCCCCACCAAAAAAAAATGTATAACAATGCTCTATTTTGGGTCAAAAATAAATAACAATTCTGAGTGTCTCAGACTCTAAACACCGGCCATTGCGGCTTCAACGCCTCTACTACGGCTCTACTTATTTCTTGACGTAGTAATAATATCCAAAAGTCAAAGCCGTTGAATTATACGTATATTGAATTTTCCCTGTTCAATTAATTTGTTAATACTATGCATAATTCATCTTTAATAAAATTAATTAAGATTAATCACTAGTTATAATAAAAAAGGATAATTAAGAGTTGAATATTTGTATCTGACCGAAAAAAAAAAAAGGAAAAAGGAGTTGAATGTTGTGTGTTTTAGATAGGAGCGGCGTGGGATTAGCTTTCAAGGACGGAACCACCATTTGAAAAATTCACTTAACTATTGAATTTACTCATTAAATACTACTTTGTCAAGAGTCAAACTCTGTGAATCGCTTTCGATCGATCGATCTCTTTGCCCTTTTTAAGAACACCTCTTCGACCTTCTCATTCCTCTTTGAATATATATCACAAAATCATATATCTAGCTACCCTGGCCAAATATCAAAGATCATAGATTGAAGAATTGAGTTATATAGCAAACTGCGCGCAAGCTATGGAGGCTAAGGATTTGATTGAGAAGAAGAAGAAAATCGACGATTCGGGTAGATCTAGTCAAGACAAAGATCAAGATCTAGCTCCACGAGATGATGTTTTTCTCAAGGTATTTGCTTTTGGAGTGTGTTGTATGTGACACATATATATATATATATGGAGCTTATCTTATTATATACACTGCTTCAAAATCCTGCCTAGGCAGCGCTGGAAGGTCCCAACCTGACTAGGCGATTGTATAATTAGGCTCATCTGGGCAACTGTTTTGGGTGTTTAGATACGAGGCGGTCCTTCTCTGTCTAAGATCCGTCTAGCTAGCATTTTTTAGAACATTGATTGTATATATATTAATCGGTCAATGGATGGAGTTTCATAACTTGATTTGTGTGTTTCTTGAAGATATATTAACGGGAGTTTCATATCACTAGCTTCAATCACGTAGTATATACAATAGTGGCGTGAAAGATCAGATTTTATGCACTCTAGGCTTTATATGTATTTTGATGATATTAATTGCAGCTAAACTCAATCATTCATTCTACAATTTATATATTCAATTATATATATATATAATTAAGCATATTTAATTAAAGTAAAGTAATTAAAGTCAGATACGTGACTATTTCATTTGATGGGTGAATTTGTCATAGCCATAGCTAGAATTAAACAAAACATATATCAATAGTACTTTTAACTAATAATGTTGAAGTGAACAGAAAAAGGCAGTGGAATCAGCAAAAGCAGAAATCAGGGAAGCAAGTGAAGAGAACCAAAGGCTGAGATCCAACTTGGACCGATTAATGCAAGATTACGAAGCTCTTCGTATAAGATTTCGACGAATCGCTGGTGCACAAGAACAACCCGAAAAATCTCAATATTACGATCATGATGATCAGCTCTCCCTCAGCCTTGGGAGAAACTCGTCGAAGAATATGTTCCCTGAATATAAGAGGCAAGAAATGTTGAATGATGAGGGTTGTGCATTAGCCCTCGCCTTAGATCACAATAACGAACACGAACACGAACGAGAACAAGAACGAGAAAGAGCGAGCACAGACAATATTCTGACCACCACAAGTGGTGGTGGTGGTGGTGGAGGAGACGACGACGTTGTGCAACAGGCTCCGGTTAAAAAGGCTAGGGTTTCCGTCAGAGCTAGATGTGATACTCCAACCGTAAGTACTTTTTATTATATAAACGTCAAGATTGATCCATTGACCCAGTGAGGTTCCGCTACAATGGAATCTGCAAGTCACCCGATTTATAGGCCCAAGAAAATTTTATTATAAGAAAAACTGGGTAGTTTGTGTAGGAAGATAGATTATTAAATATAAATATCATATATGTGATGAAATGTTATTGTTTTGATAATTATAGATGAATGACGGTTGCCAGTGGAGAAAATATGGACAAAAGATTTCAAAAGGAAATCCATGCCCTCGAGCATATTATCGTTGCACAGTTTCCCCATCCTGCCCGGTCAGAAAGCAGGTAAACATATTACATATGTAGTCCAACTTATCATGCTAGCTTATTACATACGACATTTGTTTAATTATACGAGAGTCACATGTTTAATACTAATTAAAGTAGGAAACCTAAGCTTGTAGGTCAGTTGATACAACGTCAAGTTTCCATAACCTTTGTCTAATCAAGGCTCTAAGAAAAGAAAGAATGATTCCCTGTGAAATAGCTAGAAATACTGATTACAATACGGTTTTTCTATTTTATACACTAGAGACATAGGATAATAATCTAAATGTGAAAATTAACTAAAGACATAGGATAATAATTTAAATGTAAAAACTCTAATTCTATTTGGAAAAGTATAAACCATACATTAGATTTATAAAAACTCTAATTCTATAGGTAAATCATAAAAAATATTTTATACACATTAGATTTATAAAATACATAATATTATAAAAACTAAATCAATTCAAATGATTCGAGTGAAAATACTAGTTGGAGGAGTTGTCATATCCATTAAATACGTTAATACATTTTTATTAATAATTTGAGTTGAACTAATTATAATAATTAAAATAAATTTTATCTATGCAATTGTAATAATATTTTTTAACAACAACAACAACGTACCCAATGTGGATCTGCCTCGGGCAGGGTCTAGGCGACCGCGATATACCCATCCTTGCTCTTCGACCTAAGCAATCGAAAGGGTGTGTAAACAAGGTTCAAGAAGTCGCGGGAAAACAACGGAAAGGCTAAAATTAAGTCAAAAACGTAAGAAACGAGAGAGAAAAAAAAGAAAAGAAAGATGAGAGAAAGAAGGGACTCCCTCACTAACTAGCCCGCTACTCCTCATCCACTGTAATCCTCTCCTTCCAACAGTCCCTACTGTCTACTAAGTCCGCTGAAATGTCTAGAAAGGTGAGATCCTGTTTTATAACTTCTTTCCAACTCTTCTTTGGTCAGCTTCTACCTTTGTGAAAATCATTAAAAATCATGCCCTCACAACCTCACATCTCTGTAAAGGGGGCTTCTGGTGGCCTCCTATGTACCCAAACCAGCGCAATCTTAATTCTTGCAGTTTCTCTCCTATACTAATCACTCCGATCTTGCTTCTGAACGCTTTATTTCTTATCCCATCCAGTCTCATGTGTTCGTACATCCATCTCAACCAGGGGAGTAGCCAGGATTCGAAGTCAATGGGGGCTAAACTCGGAACACTAGACAAACTCGGAACACTTAATGGATCGGATTAGAACTCTAGAACCTATATTTTATGAACCCCAATAGTTGGAAAAAATCTCTTCATTTCCGGAACAATTAAAGAATGTGAACATCAAATTATCAATCCATAAACCATAACGGAATTCACAACCGTTGCAATGTATTACATAAATCAATGCACAATATAGATCAGTAAATCAGACCCATACTTATGAAAAATGCATTTTTTATATATTTTAAAAAAATTGTTTAAAAAAAAATCTAAAAAATGCATTTTCTCATATATTTAAAAAATATTATTTTTGTTTTTTAGTCCCCACTGGATCCAATGTAATTGGACCGTAATCTCAACATACTCATTTTTGCTACCAATAACTTTTTCTCTTGCACTTTCTTAATAAGCCAAAACAGTATTACGAGTCTAATAACTGAATGGTAAAATTTGACCTTTAGCTTAAGTAAAAAATTGATTTAAAAAAGTGCCCAGATAAGGTCCGAGTCCTCGATAAGTAAGCTGACTTTTTTAGCATGGAGATAGACATATTGAATTATATATATTTCTTAATATTCATTTAGGTAAGCTGACTATATATGATGGAGCTAGCTAGTTTGTCTGCCGTGAAATATAAGCAACGACTATGAAATTGAACTCACTAGTCTTTGTCCTCTTTTGTGGCATTGTATCGTTGAAATGTGTAAAACAGGTTCAAAGATGCGCAGATGACATGTCCATCTTGATAACCACCTACGAAGGGACCCACAACCACCCATTACCACCCACCGCCACCGCCATGGCCGCCACCACGTCCGCCGCCGCCTACATGCTAATGTCCGGCTCCTCCACCACAAACAACTCAATGCTTTCCGATCTCAGCACCACCCTAAACTTCAACGCCACTAGATCGAGGCCGCCACTTGTCTTGTCCAACTCAGCTTACTCTTCACACCCAACGATAACACTTGATCTAACGGCTACTGCCACGTCGAGCTCATCCACGTTGGCTTCCACAAGTGATAATAATAATAGCTTTGCACGAAGAGTACCGTTGTATTCGTATCCTACTATCACAAACCTCACGTTCAACTCCTCAGAGTTGTTGTCCAATGATACACAAGTGGGCCAGAGTTCAATGAGTATTGGGCCTGGGATTGGGCCTGGTCCTGGGCCGTCTCATGATCATAATACTGTGGTTGCAGCGGCGAGGGCAATTTCGTCAGACCCAACGTTCCACTCGGCCCTAACGGCTGCTATATCTTCCTTTATAACTGGTAATCCTAGTTAGTAGTAGTGGATCGGGAGGAGATCATCTATAAAAACAGCAATTACCAGAAATTTTATATGGCGATCAATTTTACGTCATCATGATCTTATATCTAGCAGGATTTTGCTATCATTTGGTTTTGGAGCATTGTGCATATACAATCGTCTTTTATTATAACATTCAATACTTAGTAAATGTTCAACTTTCTCACTTCTAGCCTCGTTTGCATTTTTGTTTTGAGAGAGATTCTATTATTAGATCGAGAGCCCACATTAACTAACTTCTTTCCGATAAAGTTCAGTGGGCTCGTACGAGTAAAGGGTCTAGCATATAAGTCTAATAAGATTCTAACCAAAACCATATGGCATATGGCATGAATCATCACATTTGGATCATAAGGCCGGTGGTAAGCCCGAATAAATCCCTCAAGACTCGCGAGCCGTACCGAAATCTACTCATACCTTGATAAAGTTCGGTGGACCAATAAGTTGGAGGTCATGTGAATAACGAGCCTAGTATATAAGTCCAATAAAATTCCAATCTAAAATATAATCGTATGACAATAAGTAGAGTAACTCATGAATTTATATAATAGATAATTTAGTCTCAAAAATTTTCACCAACATAACTATACGTTAATACTTATATGGCTAACTTGTGCCTTTTGAAGGGAGTGAAATGGATATTGTTTTGACATGTGACTAGCAAAACACAACATTCTCGTACAATTAATTCGATTGGGTTATATATTCTTGAAGCTAGTAAACATATTTGAACTAGGACAATCTTTAATTTCATTTATTTACCTTTTAGCATGTAAAAAGTTGGATTTTTCAATTCATCATAATTTTAGTGATACAATTTCGGAAAGAAATGATAACATAGTGATTAAAAAGACAATTGCAATAGTTTAAAACAAGAGTACAATTTCTCAATCTCTCTTAGAAAGTGGTGATGGAATGATCGAAGTACGTACTTTTAACCCCCACTATTTGGGAAATACTTGATTAAGCAACTATACCAATTTAGCGATGTCGGCATGCATGAGTACTTATAACTAAATTACAAATTAAGGCGCAATGGATGTCTGGTTAAACTTAGGAAGGTCAAACTTGCTAAGAAGCTCATTCGCTATAAGCACATTAGCCGCATCACTCGGATGGTACTCGTCCCAAAACACGTACTTGCTTCGAACTCTGCAGAGCTCCGACGTCGGAATACAAGTTAGAGATGGCCTGATCCTCCCCCACGAACAACACGGCGAGTCTGAATTCTCGAACCCTATAATCATATACATGGAATTACATTATTATCATCATCATCCCCTCAATATAGTCATGCACAAGCGCATGATTAGACTTGGGTCCGGTTCCAATAGAACCGGAACGGGCCCGGAAACCGGAAATGTTCTGAACCGGCAGTTTGGAACCCATTCGAACTAGCGGTTCCAACAATCAAAGTTACGGTTTCGTAATTACGGTCGCAGTTGCATTCTGGGTTAAACCGTGGTCGCAGTTTTCACCCAGAATGACCGACTTTTTGGTTGGACAATTTTTTTTAAAAAAAATTTGGCCGCTTCCGGACTGGAACAAGACTCAGTTTTAAGCAAGATTTTGGAAGTCAAGATGGGAGCATTCATATCCTGAACGTGTCAGGAGAATGTGCCGATAAATCCATGAAAAACTGAAACAACTCGATTTAGTTAAATTATACTCCCTCCGTCCCATAAAATTTGTCCATTATTCCTCTTTGGACGTCCCACAAAGTTTGTCCATCTTTTTAACTTTACTCTTATATCAAACTTTTCTTACAATATTACCCCGATCCAATCTCACCTTTTATCCACACTATCCAATCAAAAATATATCTCAATGCCTTTTTTTGTCATTTCCTTTCTCTTTCTCTTTCTACCCATCTTTATCCATCACTATCACACGCTCTCTCCTTTCCCCATTGGTTACTTTTTCTTCCTTTTCTTCATCTTAATATGTGTGTAATATTGCTTTATGGACAAACGTTTTGGGACGGAGGGAGTACCAAAATTGATATAAGAGTTATATTCATCTCAAAAACACGGTATAAAAGAGCCAATGAGCAGGAAAATTATACAAATTAGACAAAATTAACTTATACGTGAAAGAATGTAATAAAAATATGTTGTGCGTACGTTAGTTAGTTACTTACCATATTTGAGTGGATTTACAATGAGGTCGGTGACAAAGTCATAAGGGTCAGCTGACTGAAAGCTAACATTTGGAAAACTGTTGGAGAGCTCATCTACCATCTTGTTTGTGGCGTTGTTGAACATCTTAGTAACCTTGTTGGTCTCTTCTTGGCACTCTCCGGTCGTCGTTAGCACCCTCTGAAGAGGGATGCACCCTAACGGTCCGAGACCTATCACCATCATTTTTCTCGCTCCCAAATCATGCAACACCTATACATATTTGAACATATATATGTAATTTTTTTTTAAAATTGTTAGAAATAGCTACAATTTTCTATAGTCAATTGGTTTAAGGATAGAGTCTCATTAAATTTATTCGCGAGCTACATTTTTCTATGACTAAAGAGTGATTATGGACCTTGAGTTGGTCTCGGAAGGATCCAATGAGGTAATCCATGAAGCCCTGGTCATTGTACTTCCAAGAATCGCGGTACACAGGCATGAGATAGTTGTTGATGAAGTCATTGCTCCCAAACGCAATGAAGTATAACGCGTCTTCAAAGAACTTGTCGGACTCATTTTGCCCTATCTTCTGCGTTACATTGGCTTGGGTTCCACGGAACAACTCGATCTGTTTCTGGAACCAAAACCTCTGTATCTGTAACCAAATGCAAAGTAACATATATTGTTACATTGTACCTTAAAATGTCTTGAATCTCACACTTTGTTGACTAGCTACCATGAGAATTTTTTTGGGAATTAATTGAAATGCTTACAAATATGCCTCCCGTTTCATTCAAGATACCAGCACCACCAGACGCGTAGTTAACTCCATTCTCCAAGATAACATCTTCGTTTAAGGTTGGATCGAGGAAGGCCGGTGGCCTAGGTAGATCCATGGCATCTCCTAGTAATTTTTTAAAACACTTTAGTATAACCAAGGGTAACAAAATGATGTTAAGTAACTGACATTTAGTACGTACCCATGATGTCAGCGACGGTCCGACCATTAGTGAACCTGCCATTAGGCAAGCCATTTCCATAGTCGATTCCATACCAAGGAAGGATTGGCCTAGCAAGGCTTCTCGAGAGACGAAGGTTGTTTCCAGCGTCGGAGAGGGAGTCTCCAAATATGAACATTACTTGCTTGCAATCACACAATTTGGATGAAAACCCTAGCAAAATCCCAGCCACTAACAAACAACACAACCACTCTACTTGAAGCTTCATTTTAGTTAATGAGTATATGATTTGCGTGACTTGTCATATGTAGATTCGAGCATATATATACACTTAATAGAGTTTGTGTATGAATCTAGGTGTGATGAGTACTAGACAAGAATCCGGATTTTGCAACCTAATGAATGATTGTTAGGTGAATGATGAGATGAAGAAATTACGGCGTGTAACATGGGAAAGAAAAGAGGATAATTAAAGAGTGGGGCAACAATATGTATATGTAACAAGTAATTGAAATTACGATTCACGTTTAAACCTGTTGCAACTACCAATCCTGAAATCAGAAGAAGCCTGAAACAATTTTTGTGTGAGTAATTGGTCTTAAGGCGCCATGGATGGAGGTTGAACGACATCGAAAGTTGTATGGATTATAATAAATTATTAGGGTGGGATGAATAAGAAATCAAACGGGTTTTCAGAAAGAAATTGGGTGGGATATATTAAGAGAGAGTGCACGTATAAATACGGTAGGAATTTCACCTACCAATGATCAAGTAACCAAAATGGCAATTCAAGATGATGCAATGTAAAAGCACTTACTTCTTAGTGATCATGAGATTATAGACTTTGTATTTGGCATATATTTCAAGGTGTAACAAATTATTTTGCTATTGTTTTTGGAAGGTACAAGAAATTTTCGAAAATCTTTAGTAATTATATTTATGAATATGATTATGAAGGAAATTTTTTTGGATACTTGGAATGAAATGTGTTAATATACCTTAAATCTGTTGTTGATCGGTACTCATTAGGGGTTCGGTGACGGAGTCCCTGGCAGGGGGTTCGGGGGCAGCGCATCACAACGATGGTCTCGTTAGTTTGGGCTTACGATCCATAATTTGATTAGGGTTTCATTACTCGATATATATACTCATGAAACGCCTTGTTAATATTGTAATCCGTTCTCGTAGCCTCCATAATAAGAATTCGGTTTCTCTTCTCGTGGACGTAGTTAACGCGTTGTTACTTGTTAGTGAACTACATAAAATCTTTGTACCTTTCTTCACTTTTATCATTCTCGTTACAACAAAATGCTTGAGAAATATGGACGCAAGATACTAAATGGTTAAACAGATTGTTCAATATCAAAAAAAAATGGGCATCAGTTTTTAAACACTTTCAACGATTACTAAATGATCGTCGTTATAATGAGATGGTTGTAAATTTTAAGGTTGACCATAACAAAGTATCATTGTCTCTTTCTATTGAAATTTTGAAGCACGATGCGAGTGTCTATACACCCCACAATCTTTGTGTTGTTCCAGGAAGAATTAGGTAAATCCTATGAATGACGTCTTGAGGTTCGTGATGAGTTGAGCACGTTGTTGGCATATGTTTTCACACCTCACAAGAAGCATTGTAGTTACTCTGTCTTCTTTTTATGGCGAGATAGAACAAACTATATGTTGTTTGTGATTTGTGAAAAGTCATCAATCCCATTGTGTGCATGTGATGAGAAAGGAGTCACATAGGGATATCGATTATGAAGATTGACCTTGTGACTTGCCATGATATGATAAGAAAGAATATAAGTGGTCGTAGAAAAGAGTCCAAGAGATGCACCGACACCGAGGTACGGAACCTCATGTGCAAGGTGTCCAACATGTGCAACGACGCATGGTAAGGGTGCGCCGACGTTGCAAGTGACGCGGCACAAGCGCGACCTCGGATGCGGCATAAGTATCAGCGCTTGGTAGAGGCGCGCCGGTGCAAGGCGTGCGCGCGTACACGGTGCATGGGTTGTGGCGCGAGCGTGTGGACAGCCGGGGAGCGCCTATGCCTTTGTTGTGGCACGCCGAGTACGTGTAGTTGGTTAGGAGAAAAAGCAAGTGTTGCGACGCGCCTAGGGTTTGGCACGAGGCGCCGGGCACTTGGCTTAATGTTCACCAAAGCTAGGTTTTGTGGTTTTGAGCAAAGAAAGGTTATACTATAGCTTTGTGCAATATCATATGAATGAATTGAAGCTTCTCTAAGCTTGGTGAATGTATTATACAAAGACCAAAGAAAGAGAATAGCTTGGCACATAGTTATGAATGCTAGATAGGAGTTTGAAAGCTTCAAACTAGTTTAAAGTTAGCTTTATAAGCTTAACTTAGCTCTTAACTCAAAGGAAGAGCTTGATAGAAAACTCATGTAGCTAGGGTTTAGCTCAAGTAAGCTCAAACTAGCTAAGATTAGCTCAAATAGCTTATAAGTTAGCTCAACAAGCTAAAGCTCAGCTCAAGCCAGCTCAACTAGTTGAGGGCCAGCTACACTAGCTAAGTGACCTAGCTTGGTACCTAGCTATGCTAGCTTGACCTAAGTCTTGGTGCGCCAGCCCATGGGGCGTGCCATTGGGCTTGGATAGGCCGCACATGTGGGCTGAAGTTTGGGCCACATAGGTTGCCATTTGTGGGCTTGATTTTGGGCTTGGAGATGGGCTTTTCTAGAAGAGTTTTGGACCAACTCCTTGGGCCTTCTTGGCTGGATTTTGGACGATTAATTGGACCATTCTTGGGCTTCTTTCGACGCCTACAATGATGAGTAGGAGAGAGGATTTGGATAAGGTTGAAGTTAGTTATGGAGAGAGAATATTCTAACTAACTCCCTAGATTCTCTCCTAACTTCTCCTAACTTCTCTCAACTTCCTAACTGATTGATAACCACTCTATAATCGGTTTTTGGACAGCCATGGTGATGCCTATAAAAAAGGTGTTGGGTGTCCATGAAGACAAGTGGGGAAGACACAAAATTTCGGTGGTGTCTAGGGTTGTTCTTAGTGAGCGTTATCAAACAAAATCAAACACATTTGATTGATATCATGGAGTTTTATTCTCGTGTGGAAATCAAGAAGGAACCTCAAGTTTCATACGTGGATCATGACGTTCGTGTGAAGGAAGAAGAGGAATCACAAGACTCGAACAAGGTATGTTTGTTCTAGATGGAATCGTCTTGCCAACCTTTCCATTGTCATTTGTTGGAACGTTTTATCTCGCAACAATATTGCGGAATACCCTTGGCTTGGAATAGGGGCAATATTCATTGAAGGTAAGCTCGATTTATTTGAGTGACTCGTTGTCATTATCCAAGACATATTTATAAACTGTTTTAAATAGTCGGTGGTGATTAGCTTTATGGTCTACACCCAAACGAGACTACCCTTATTGTCTACTCAAACCGCCTTGATTATCCTTTTGGATCTATAAGGGCCGACTTTACTTCAACTAGACTTTGCAAAAATACTATTCTTATTTATATCCTAAAATCAACATATGTTTTACTTGTAAGAAGTTTGAATTTAGTGGGTTTGTTATATAATCATAAATTATATATTGAAAGTATTATGTTTTAGAGGTATTGCAAATGTTCCTAGGAAGTACATATTAAAAAATGTGGACTAAAAATGCTTTTTTAGCATCGATCTAGCTACTAGTGAGAGTTTAAGTGATGAGGTAAATCCAAAAGATGTAATGGGAAGGCTCTATAGGGAATTATGTGGTTTATCTACACACTTAGTCACACGGGTTGTAGAAATTGAAGGCAAATACACCCGTGTGAAAGAAAGACTTCTTGATTTGATGAGAGAAGTTGGCTCGTTCACCACTTAAATGCCACCGCAATTCCATTTACAAAACCATATGGTTAAGAATGATCAAAATCCTGATAAGCTTGTAAATGCAAATGACTTGCTGAAGAATGTTATAAGAAAAAAAGTTGAAGCATAAGCCTAGAAGTCAATCGAGCAAAATGCTTGTAAGTGTTCTTTTCAAAAACAACGGTGTTTGATGCACTAAGTATAACTAGAGTATATAATTTTTCACACACATTATTAGCATTTTTATTTCCTCTACATTTTTTACTACATGGAAATCAAAATATTCAATTTGATGGAAGTGCTCTGCACGAGTCAAATAATTTTATTCATTCATGGAATCCTTTAGGATACAATATCTCTACATCTTCTAATTATGGACTATAGGTCCTTAGTCCCATGTCCCAAGCCTAGCTCGTGTTCTGTTTTCACCGCCCCTCACTCCTCAGGTCTAACGCCCTCACTTGTCACCAGATCAGCAGATCTAGATCTTAGATCTCACTCCTCAAGTCTAACGCTCTTACTTTAGCGACAAGCCCTTCTCTCTCCCACACCATTGGCCTTCGACGGTGGCCAAACGCTCCTCGAAAGCCTCGATTGCTTGGTGGATGTACTTGTGCGGTTCGTAGAGGGGTGCAATAAGAACCAGTTGTTGGTGTAGCAGTCGAAGTATCCATAGTCGAACAACGGATGCTTGTGCTCGGTCGTCGATGACGACATCCTCTTGTTGTTACTGGTGCAACGACGACCGTTCTCCTGGAGGAGTAGGGAAAGATTCTTCGTTGTTTGATTTGTCACAAATGATCGACCTTCTTGTTTACATGTGAACTTTTGTTTTCAGTGTCGACCCTTGATCCTGTTATTGGAGCTATAGCAGCTGGTAATGTTGTAGTCATAAAGCCATCCGAGCTTGCTCTTGCAACATCTGCATTGGTTGCAAAGTATGTACAAGAATGCATGGACAACTCTGCATTTAGAGTTGTTGAAGGGGTTCATCTGAAACCATTGCACTACTGGAGCAACCCTAGGATAAACATTTTTACACTGGTATGGTCTCTTTAGTACCTTTACGCAATACAGAGCAAAAACTCCTCATAAAGTTACTAATTCTACTACTGATCATCCAAGTGTTGCTTACAAGTCAAATATAAATATCATGAACTTAAAAGGAATATTCCTAGGATACATCAGAAGTGTAAAACTTATGATGTGTTAGCTCTGAAAGTCTTTTTAATGGATGTTTGATTTGTTGAGTGAATATCCTAAACAAAAAATTACAAATATACAGTTCAATGGTCTTTTGACTGGATCTTATATAATAGACGAGTAGGACAAATAGTGATGGTTGCAGCTTCCAAATTTCTTACACCTATTACTTTCTGAGTCCATGGAGATGCTCTAAATGAAGAGATATTTGATCAATTGCTTCCAATTATCACGATACAATTAAACTAGCCTTACCACCCCCTTCATTACAAGACGAATTCAAATGACGTGTGTTTCTTTCATATCTTACAAATTGTAAATCGAACATATTGTTACTACCAAAAAATGTATTTTAGTTTCTCTAGTCAAGGATTTTTGTGAAAAGCATGTTGCATGTCTTTCTTATACACCTCAAGTGGCCATTCTTTTTCCCTTTTTTTGATGTGGGACGAGTAGTACTCATTTTTTTCAAAAAAAAAACCTGGATTACTCTTTTATTTTTATTTACTTTTATTTTTAAAAAAACATCCTCTTGTACGATTAAAAATGAATTTAAAATTTTAATTTGTTAAATGAAATCCTTATAATATATATTCTTGCATGATTATAATTAAATTAAAATTTTTAATTTGTTAAATGAGATTCTTATAATATCAATTTAGAAGGTTATCTAAGATCAGAATGTTTCGAAAATTTGGCATTTATCTAAACCTATCATTAATATCTTTTTTATTGAGATGTCAACTTCATATTTAAGTATATCAACCATATGATCCATTTCTATTAAAATATTATGATTGGTTAAAATATAATTGAGAATATTTTAATTTGTTGAACCCCACATGGCCAAATATATAATTAATTTATAAATCTTATGTTTTTATTTATCTTTTCATAATTATTTAAAATATCAAGTTTTACCTATTAATTTAATTTATAATGTCAATAAAATAATTATTATTTTAAAATGATAAGGATATGACCACTTTTATAATTTTGTGATTTTAAATATTTAATCAAAATTTTCTATAAGTATTTATATGATTATTTTTAATGAATGATTGATAAATTTTAAAACTTTTTATTATTAATATTTTGTTTAAGGAAATCCCATACAAGGTACGGGAATACACACTAGTATCTTACTATACACTAAAGCAGAGGTTAAAATAATATATAAAATGAAACATGTAAACTTCACATTGAACCATGTACATCACTCATCTTTTTAAAACCAATCTAATTGGTTAAAATATTTATATGTTAAATAAATAAATTATTATAAAATTTATTTAGCATTTGGATATTTTTCTTCTCCTATTTTATTATTTAGTTTTTTTTATAACAAACACTCCATTCAAAACTCAAGAATCATCCAACACAACAGAAACAAAACCAGCAGGAAAACCAGTCAAAGAATTAAAACACAAAGGATCATAAAAACAAGTTTGAAGCAAGCCAATGAGCAGCTCCGTTCGCCCCTCGACGCGTGTAAGCCTAGTCACATGAATTGAATTCCTATGCTTTTGCAAGGATGCGTGCTGAAATCACCCCCGCCAGCAAACGACTCAAAGTACCATGTTTCATCTTGGTCACTAAAAGAAGACAGTCAGTCTCCAAAATCAATCGATCAACTCCATGCTCCACATCATTCTCAAGACCCCATAGAACAGCTTCTGCCTCCGCCAACTCAACTACAGTCCCCTTCTGAATAGATTTTGACCCAACAAATAAAACATTACCCTCTGAATCTCGGCCAATAAATCCAATCCCACATCTATCTCCAGCAACTGACGCATCGCAATTCACTTTCACCAACCCTACAGGCGGCTTGCTCCATTTCGACATGACAGTTGAACGATCAACAGTTTTATTAAGAGTTGCTTCATTAGTTTCCTCATCCAATTGAATGGAACAACTAATCACCTCTTCAGCATCAGGAACCGTTGAGGAGAAAATTCGACCATTTCTAGCATTCCACAAATTCCAACATAAAATGATCCATAAAATAATTTTCGAAGTTGTGCAAGTTTGGGAGACACAATCTGCCCAGTTAGAGAACTTATACATGCCCTTTCCCGTCGTCGCCAAGCCTCTGAAAGATTTCCAAACCTTCCTAGCAAAATTGCATTCAAACACAACACACATAGCCGTTTCATTTTTACCACACAAACTACATTAAGGATCCTCAGAAATCTTCTTCCTAAATAGTCTATCTTTGCATGGCAAAATATATTCTTTGCAGGCCCGTCCATTGGGCTGTGCAAACAGCCCAACGGAACAGGGCCCCCAAATTTTTGGGGCCCCAAAATTTTTAAAATTAGTATATATTTAAATAGGAGGGAAATAGTGCAAGGGAAAGAATTTGGTCTGGTGGTATATACTATATAGGGTAGCGTGTAGTCTTTGTACTCAGGTTCAATTCTCACCCGCTCCGCTATCTTCCTTCCTTTATTACTTTTCTTCCGTTTGCAAAAAAATTGACGTTTTCATTTTTTGGATTGTGGGCCCCTTTTTCTCTTTTTCGATATTTTCATATTGTTATATTTTCTCTGCCTCTATTTTTTTCCTACTTCCTATTTATATGTAAAATACATTTATTTTTTCTCATTAATATTAATATATTGTACTATAATATTCAGGGTATACAACTAGTTTTCCACTAAATACTTATATTTATTGTTATTATTAAGTTTATGTACATATTGCATGTAATTTTATATTATTTAAATCATTAAATAGTAAGCTATTTTAGTTTAATATATTTTTATTTGGTTCTTTAGAATGGAGAAATGATTTTAAAAAACAGGTATTATTGATTACTAGGTGGAAAAATCATACCTAAATGAGTAATAAACTTACAATTTCAGTATCATTTTTGTTAATATTATCAATAGATTTTATAGATTCTCCAAATTATTTTTTTGTCATTTTAATCTCGTTTGTATTCTTTTTTTAGTGTGAAAAATCTTAGTATATCTATCACATTATGAAAAAATCTTATTGCTCTTTGTTTATACTTTAAGAACTACTCCGTAAAATAAAATATATAATTCAACACTTTTAATAAAAAAAATTTTAAAATTTGTATGTATAATATTTGCACAGGGCCCCCTAATTTAATTGGACGGCCCTGATTCTTTGCCGCCCTCCAAGCAAAATTTGGGATCCTTGGCAATACCGTAATCTTCCAAATATGCTTCCAAAACAACCTTTGAGCATTGGATGACATATGCATATATATTTAATCTAAAATTTTATAGGGGAGATTTAATGAGATTTTGTGATTATGACATTTTGGATATAAAATATTTTTTTAATAATTATCTTCTCCTAATTTATATGGATATATAGTCTATCTTAAGATTATTCTTACTATTATTCAATTTCAATTTTAATATGAATAATAAAAAAGATAGTTCTCCTAATTTATATTTGCTTCTATTTTCCTATTTTTTAGGATTATCACTCTCCCACAATTTCTTTTGAATATCCGCTTTTCTATCTGTTCTTGTTTTTCCGATGTTTTTTTGGTCGAAGGAGAATCGATACTATCCGTCCCCTCGAGAATTTTTTTTATTAAAAAAAAAGAGCTACATAGTCAACAGGGTCAGTCCCTTAACATGCTTGTTTTGAGCTCATATGCTTTTCAACAAACAAATACAAACAACATTATTTCCCTTTTAACCCCTTTCTTGTATGTTTTCCCTTACATTACATGCTCTATAGAATGAATCTATTAATGGCATGTACATCAAGCTCCTTGTTGGAAATTTGGATCGTGTAATACATGTGGTTAACAAATAATGGGAAGCTCAAAACTATAACATGAACTTACAACACTTAACAACATCATCAACATGCTATATTTACTCAACATATTTGCTCCCATGACTCAACCGCTCTTCCACCACACCGTCTGGTCTCCGGTACTTCCTCTTCCTACGCCGCCCACCCACCCTCTCCACCTTCCGCGCCACCGCCTTCCAAATCATATCAACAGCATCCTCCGGCTTTGACGGAAAGTCGTACTCGAAACACCGGGCCACCTCCTTGAGCCTCGTCCACATCTCATCCCACTCGTCCTTCCCGATCCCTCTAAGCAGGCTCACCAAAAACCCGGGCCTCATGGCATCCGACGAGAGCACGAAAACCGAGAACTCGGAGTAGTCGAGCTCATCCTCGTACGGGAGCTCGATCTCGTCGCTTATTATGACGGGAACGCAGTGGCTGACGATGGCGTCGAAGAGACGGTTGGAGGAGGGAGTGTCCCCTGCAATGTTCAAGCAGAACTTTGAGGAGCCCATTCCCTGGCCCGCTTGCCGGGCCGCGTTCCTCTGTTGGAGACTCCCTGATGTGAAGTGCACATCCTTTTCATCTTTCATAAGCTCATATAACTCTTGCCTTATTACTCCTCCCTACAACCAATCAAACAAGAAATTCCCAAACAAAACTTAGAAATGAACTGACAACAACAATAACAACCACCAATGTTAAACCGCCTCGTGCGGGGTTAGAGGAGCCAAGAAATACACACCCTTGCCCCGACATAGACATGGGTCCAATTCCGGTTCCGGAACTGGCGATTCCACGGTTCCGGAATCAAGAAACCGGGACCGGCTAACCCTCGGTTTCCGGTTCTGGTTCTTATTAGTTCCGGACCGATTCCCGCCGGTTCCAGGGCCAGTTTTGGTTCGGTTCCGGTTCCATCAATTTGGAATCGGCGATTCGCCGGTTGCTAGGGAACGTGGAACCGAGACCAGCCAATCCCCGTTCCGGTCCTAACACCGCCGGTTTTCCCAGAACTCTAGGTTCGGTTCCACTAGAACTGAACCCATGACTGCCTCGCTAGAAAATCGAGAGGGTGTATGTTGAAAAAGAAAATGGGGCTTGAGCTTGTATAATCCAGTCAAGATCTCATCTTTCCCAAATCTACTCCACCACATATTCCCTGTTTTAATTGGCTTGATTAAGGGCGTGTTTTCTTGAATCATCAATAATTAAGTCTTTATAAAGATTCAAGAAACCTGAATGGATAATATGTGATCTCGTTTGTGCCTAGGCAGATCTAAAACTCCAAATCTGTTCATACTAAAACCTGAATGGCTAATATACATAACATTAGAAAATAGAAACAGAGATGGGCTTAGTGTACTCACATCTTTCCTGTGAATTGCCCCTTGGAAATACGCGAGTATCGGACGCTGCTCAAAAGGCGCTGAGGCGTTCGCATCCGTGGACCTTACAACATGCTTATAAGGCGCAATCACATCTTTCTCCAAGTTAGCAACCTTGGAAGGATACCTTCCAAAATCAGCAAGCACATATCTCGCCGAGCTGAGCCTTTTCCTTGCATACACCATGCTGTTTGGATGGTGTGGCACTAACAAGTGATCCGTCCCGCCATTCCTCTTCCACTCCGCCCTACTCATTAAGAACTCCACAAGCTGATTCTGCAGCATTTTGTCCACAGTAAGCCTCCCGTTCCTGCGAGCTCGGGCCTTGGAGTGTCGGTTGTAGCTTAGGGCGGCGAAGAAAGGCACGAAAATGATGTCGGCTTGGGATACGTTGTGGACCCGAATAGCCGTACATGGCCTAACTATGGTTTCTTTGTTGGACGCTAAGAGGTCAAGGGTTAGCCAATACTCAACACTATGTTGCTTGTTTAAACCGCCCGGGTAAGGCGGAACTTGAGTTATGTTACTAACATCAGGCCATATCTCGCTGTTTTCTTTTCCGTTCCAACCCAATAAACCGAAATGGAACTTAGAAGGCATGTCATACATGTACACTCTAAGACGCGCTCGGTTTGGATCACAAACAAAGGTGTCTTCTTTTTCAGCTGATTCTGAAGAATTTAACTCTACTTGGGGAATTGATACAATGCTGGTGTTTTCCAAAGGAGGAGGAAGAGTTGTGGTTGTGTTTTCGCTGTTTTCGGGCTCAAGTGAGCCTAAATCTTGATCAGAAGAGATGAACTTAACAACCGAAGCGTGTATGATGGGAATGTCGTCGGATCGGAAGAGGAGGTTTGAAGAAGACATGAGAAGAAGTGTTGAAATCAAGAGGAGGGCAACTAGGAACCTCAAGGATGAAGCTGATTTCTCCCCCATTGTATTGCACAAACATTGAATTGGAAATCAATTCAGGGTCTTTCTGCAGAGTTTAGTACAGAATCAAGATGAGCAGCAAAAAGGCCTGAACACACCAGCAGAAACAGAGAAAAATAAAATTAACAGCACTAACAAGATACAAAAAACCAGTTTGAAAGTTAGAAACTTTTAGTATGGTTCTTTTGGGTAATTTGATGGTGCTAACAGCTTAACTGATGTAATTAGCCCTAAATAAAGATCAATTTGCACCTCACACACAAGCTCATTTTGAACCAACAAATAGAATATTGCTCCAATAAAATCTCATTTTTCCTAATAAGGAAATAGCTAAAACAGGAATGATAAACAACTAAACATGCAGAACAAATCCAAATCAAATATCAACCCAGAAAAAATAATAAGAAATTACATGCATTTTGTCTCAAAACATAATATTTACTGGGAAAAAGAGATTAACCTTTTTTTTGTTGAAAACCCAGCAAAATTCACCCTTTCTTTTTCTTGATTGTTCCAAATAACACTAGCCTCCGGACCAGGATGAATTAATGTATTCACAATTACAAGGCTGACGGTAAAAAGTAGAAAAGAGGGCAAAAAAGGCACAATCTTTGACCCAGCAAGAACTAAAAATTAGAAAAATTCCAAACATAGAAAGAAATCAATCAATTGATAATTTAATGCGCAAAAAGGAAAAATGAATAAAGAAATGTCAATAATAAATGGACCAGATTGAGAGGCTCATCGGCGTCTTTAGCTGGAGATCGATTAAGGTTGATGACGAAGAAGAAGAAGCCGTGGAAATGAAATGGTGAAGAGATTAAGAAGAGAAAGAAAAGTTGTTTTTGTTTTTGTTTTGTTTTGTTTTTGAAATTTGTTCTGGAAATTGGTTAGCTCATGCGAGAGGCGAAGTAACGCCAAGTGGAAATGAGGGTGACGACATGAAGAAAGTTTCGTTGACCAAACGAAAGAAAGACTTTTTTTTTTTGGTCGAAACCAACGAAAGAAAGGGTTTGTCTGACTTGTGTATTTCTTACAACAATTTATTCATATTTATATTGTTGAGTGGGGAGATAATTTTGCTTAAATTGAATTCAAAATTGGTAGATATAATTATCATAAATTGGGATTGATAATGACATATGGATCAAAATCAAGCGTTTATTTGTTGATTATGCCTTTTTTTTTATTTATGAAAGGTATCTTCTCTCAAAAACAAAAATATATCCAATATAAAAAAACATCTATATCTATTGTTGTCTGTTGATCGATTTCAATCATCCTCTTTATTAATAATGTTCGACCAGTTGATCAGTACTAGTCTATAACGATATCTAATTAATTAGATGAGGACACAATTAAAACTATACCAATCTTTAAATTCACATGGCCAACAATGATCTCAACACAATAGATAAAAAAAATTTGAGGTGAATCGTTCAACTCTCTTACTTATATTTTTATTTTGATATAAGATATGTTACATAGAAGTTTAACACTTGACATAGGAAGATATTTCATGATAAGATAATCTAATAGTAAGAGATATGAATAGATGTTGGATAGTTTTGACTTCCATGGATGCCTCGTTATTTGAATAAAATATAACTAGTTGTCCCCGTCATGTCATAGACGATTATGACTTGATATTTTTTAGATATAGTATAAAAAAGATATTAATAAATAAAAATTTAATTTAAAATTTAATATAAGTAATTTGTTGTCCGTAATATGTACAAATATTATTTTATTTTTTAAAATTCAATGAAATAAATTAAATTTAGATTATTAAGTTTAAAATTGACAATAAACATAGATTATTAAGATAAAATAATCTACATTTCTCATTTTCCTTGACAATATTTCATAAATAGGTTTAATTTAAAAGAAAGAGATAAAATATGAAGAAAATAAAGCGAAAAAGATATATTTTGAAAATATGCAAGAGGTGAGATTTTGAAAAATAATAATTAATTTAATAATAATATATGTAATTGAGTATATTTATCTTTTAATATAAGCTAGAGGGAGAAAGAAACAACTAAAATGTTAAAAAGATTAAGCATATATATTTTATTGGCTTATGAGGAAAAAATTCAAACATTAGTTAAATTTTTTAGTTAAGATATTATCTCCTACCAAAAATTAAGATATTATCTAAATTTGGGAAATAAATAAATTAAGTGGAAAAAAATGTCATGTGAAATATGAAGTGGAAAGAATAATTAGTATATAATTTTTATGGAGCAAGGATTAAATGACATGTGGCAAAATCCTATGTGGATTAATAATAGAACGACATGTGGCAAAAGCTGACGTGGCGCAACGTGGAGGCTCCAAATCTTATTGCATATATATATACTAGTTGTCTGCACGACTATGACTCGATATTTTTCAAATATACTATAAAAAAAGATATTAATAAATAAAAAATATAAAATTTAATGTAAGTAATTTATTGCTCGTATATGTATACAAATTATTTTGTTTTTAAAATCAAATAAAACAAATTAAATCTAGATTATTAAGTTTAAAATTTGAAGAAACATAGATTATTAAGATAAAATAATCTACATTGCTCATTTTTCTTGAAAATATTTCATAAATACGTTCAATTTAAAAGAAAGAAACAAAATATGAAGAAAATAAAGCCAAAACGATATATTTTGAAAATATGGAAGAGATGAGATTTTGAAAAATAATAATTAATTTAATAATAAAATATAATTTAATAAGAAAAATTAATATAATTTATTGGAAATAGTTAAAATATAACTAAATGAATAACTAAAATGTTAAAAAGATTGAGCATATATATTATATTGGCTTATAAGAAGAAAAAAATCCAACCATTAGGTAAATTTTTTGGTTAAGATATTATCTCATACCAAAATTAAGATATTATCTAAATTTGGGAAATAAAAATAAATTTTAATTAAGTGGAACAAATTTGCCATGTGAAATATGAAATGGAAAGAATAATTAATATATAATTTTTATGGAGCAAGGATTAAATGTCATGTGGCAAAATCCTACGTGGATTAATAATGAGATGACATATGTCAAAAGTTGATTAAATTGAATATTCTATATTTTTTGTTTGATAATATTTTCTCTATTTTGGTATTATATTTTCTTTTATTTTTCAAGTGTATCATCAGATTAAAAGGAAAATCATATATTTTTCTGATTCATTCTCTAATTATATATGGTAGTGATATCTTAATAGTTGTTCTATTTAGGATATTATCAAACTAAAATTGTAATTTAAAAATAAAATATATGGATTAATATATATGGTGTAGACATGTGGCAAATCCTATGTGGCACATTCTCAGAACGACATGTGGCAAATGATGAGTTGGCGCAACGTGGAGGCTCCAATCCTTATTACTTTTATATATATAGTAGATTAGATTCTTATTTTCTTTTTTTGGTTTCCCATCCGGTTCGCCCTGCCCTTGTGGATTCAGGTCGGACTTAAGCCCAGGTGTACATCCGGATTCAGAGTGGGGTAGGAAATTACGGCTTTAAACTCCTCCCAACGACGTTGCGGGGGATCGAACACGGGGTTCGCCCTTCCAAGTGCAACTCCCATATCACTGCACCAACGCACCGTTGGTAGATTCTTATTTTTTATTGATCGATCGACACAAGCTAATTTATCTTTTTTTATTGATTCGTGAGTCTAAAAATTACTAATATGAATTTTTAGATATAAAAAAAGTTTGGCCACGTTTCACTAAACCTTAATATATTCGTCCAGATTCTCAACGGATTCATGATAATATAATAGGCCCAAACCTCGGTCCAATTTCATGGGCTTCTCCGAAAGAGAGAAATCTTAGCATACAAGGCCCATAATGGAAGCAGGCCATGTCTAATGCATGCACTAACTACGTTGCTATATTTTGTTAGCATGTCCCTCTTTTCCATCTTTTTTTCTTGTTTTTTCTTCTTAGACTTCGTTCGACTATCCACCAGCGTTTTAAAAGCCAGCGTTCTCTTCTAAAATGCTAACGAAAACGTTTCCCCTTTAGAAATAGGAGGATACAAAATCTATCAGGTGAACAGTAAAATTCCATTTCCGACCATCCATTTCGCTGGTAATTTCACTAATGTCAAATGAACTTAATGTCTCTCTACATTTTCTTATGAAACTTTTTGCTTGCTTTTCCTTCTTTGTCTTTGTTAGTTCATGAATTAATTTACACGGATTAAATGTGGATCCAATTTTATATTAAAAATATTGATAATTGTATCAATATAATCTCACCACCCGATTAGCTACGAGCCAGCCACCTAAACTTAACAAAAACATCTCGACAATATACGTCAAATTTTATACGCGCGCACTCGCGTAAAATCAACTTCATGTATGCAAAAAATACCCGGGACCAAGATATCACTTCGTATAATTCAGCAACAAAAAAATAAATATTATGGAGGAGACGGGTCTAACAATCAAGCTTCTTGGCATACAAGTCTAATAGATTACATTCCAAAATCAATTGGTGGTAGGAGGAGTAACTCATAACCCTAACAATATCCCTGAATCCCTCACAAGCATGAACGGCGAACCCTCCCGATTTTTAAGCCGAACTATCACATCTGATATCATTTGTAACAGGAGAGACGGACTCAACTGTCAAACTTCTTGACATACAAATCAAATGGGATTCGATCCAAAACCAATTGATGAAACTAAGTCATGACCTTATATACTAACTTATTTTTTTTCTCAACTTTTAAATGGGATTTATAATTGAACCATAACAATAAAGCTTAAGAAAATTCTAGAACCTCTTTGAGGCCAAGTTTATCGGTTTGGAAAGTGATGGATGCTTGAACAATTAATTTCTTAAAAATGAAATGCAAGTGAGTACCGATATTAGCAAGGGGTGGACCGGGTGGGGAGAGACAGCATCGCAAAATTTTGGATTCTTGGAGGGCAATGTTTGGTTTAGAATTAGGAAAATATTTAAAAAAAAATATTTCAATATTAATACCTTGGTAAAACATTGTATCATACTTCTATATCTATTTTTATTCTTTTTTTTTTTGCGTCTTGAATATTTATTTTTTATTTTAACCATAAACATCTATATTGATTATATTTGACCTAATATAAAGAATTATATATTTTTGGATATTTTTAAGTCCAACAATACCAAAATGATGTTATTTTGGATATTGTACAATATTAATGTGTAATAATTTAACAAAAATATACGGAGTATCACTTTTTTTTAGAAAATTGTGTACATTGAACAATTCTTTTTGTAACATAAATATAAGATGAAGACAATTAAAAGAAATTGAGACGCCTCACATTTAGGCTATGTTTGTTAAGTCACCAAAAAAACTAGTTGGAGTTGTAAAACTAGCTAAAGTTGTAAAACTAGTTGTAAAAGTAGTTGAAGTTTTAAAAAAAAATATATAAACACTGTTTGGTAATATTCAACTAGTTTATTGTAGTAATTAATAATTTAAATTTTTATTTTATTATAGAGCTATTCTTATTTAGGAAATAATTATTTTTTAGTTCGAAAAACTACTAAAAACTAGTGCAAATGCTTTAAAAACTAGTTTTGTCAAAAAAACTAGTTTTACAACTAGTTGCTAGTTTTTATGTGTTAAACAAACAACGTTTATATGAGTTTCTGCAACTAGTTGGAAAACTCCACCCTTAGTAAAACTCCAACTAGTTTTTGGTACCCTACAAACACACCCTTAGTAAAAGTTGTTTATACAATCCTACTATGTGCTATAGTATTGAAAAAAAATGGATAAAGAAGAAATTATGGATTAATCATGTAACACATTACTCATTAATTGTTATGCAATTTATAAGGTGTGACTATTTAAAGGCTCAATAATAAATTTAGGTACAAAAAGTCAGTTAAGTTGTTGCATGTATTTATGGTCATTTCTGATTGTGGCGTGGGCAACCCGCACGTTCACTCGTTTTCTGATTGTGTTGATAATTTAGTTTACAAATTCATCATACATGCATGTACCCATCCACATACTATACTATGAAACAAAATTGTACACATAATAACTATACACTTATGAATAACATGTGAAGCGGTTTTATTTGTGTAGTTTGTTGCATAGGAGTATTAACTTTGAACCTGTGTCACCGGACAATGCCGGGCATGATAATTATTCCAACCTAGCTATCTAACTAAGGATATGATCAAAGTAATGCCGAGGGCCAATTTTGTGGTCTCATAGTGAAAGTTGTACATATATACTTGAGTAGAGTTTCATTTTAAAATCAATTGACAATAAAGAGAATTATTTATCAATTTTTATGTAAAGGTTTTATCAGTCTTAACTAGTTAACTTCCGATGTGGGAACTTATATTTGTGCAAGTCTTCGTAAAAAAAACTTTTGGCCTAATACGTTGACACTGGACAGCGCATTTAGCTAGCATCTAAATCTTCTTATATCTAGTTCAAATAACAGATGATACACATTTCAATCTCTTTGTAGCCAAATTTAATTCAACCATTAATTTAAAAAACTCTTGAAAAAATCTATTCTGATACTACTGTTTTAAAAATCTTCGTTTAGCTCCGTCTAGGTCCCATCTAGGCACTAAAAGGTTCTAACCCGTCTAGTTTTTTAGCCTATTTATGAGACTGTCTAGTCCATCCTTTCTGCTTAGGGTTTACCTAGCATTTTTTAGAACGCTACGCACATGTAGTTGCAAAGGATTTTTCATGCATCATTTATAGTTGACATTGGTTCAACTTGAACAACTTGAACAGCTTTTTTTGATCAAAAAAAAAAACTTGAACAGCTTTTTTATCTACAACAATATCATAAACTAAGTGATTTATTTATTTTTTGATCTGAAAACTAAGTGATTTATGATACAAGTACACTGTTTAACTACATTTCATATGCATGCTCATTGATATAAGAAAGTACTAAAGTTGATATTATCGTACATCTTGATGAATTTTCGTTGGGGTGAAGATCGAGTGATAAACCCTAGCTAGATAGAATATTCCAATTGACACGTTCATTAGTTTGACTTGTTCAAACATCGGGTCCGAATGTTATGTACTAGTGATCGAGGGGGTGAAGCTAAAGTATGCAGGCGGAATATCAATATTAAACAATCAGTCAGGTACATAAAACTTAAATGAGATCAGCTTGATCCTGATAGTGATGTAGCCAATTAATTTTGTGGGGAGAATTATGGACAGCTGGACCCCTTAATTTCCACTTGATACCTAATCTTGACACTTTGATCGATTTGCTTGATGCCCATCTGATTTTTCGGGAAACAATTTAAGGCCACAGACAGCTGGCAAATCAAGGTTAACTAATTAGTAGTAGAAAATAAGACTAATTAAGATCCTACCTCTTTCTTATTGCATGAGGCAACGGTTGATCTGGTTCAGAAATGGATTCCATTAACATATATATTTCATATCCATCATCAATCCATGATATGCGTACATACAATAGGGCAAATCAATGTTCTAAAAAAAGTTAGGCGGAGAGGGGTTGTTTAGCGTCTAGGCTCTCAAGACGGTAATTTAGGCGGCCAGACGAACACCTAAACGGGTTAGAAAACTAGGCGAAATAGGATCTTCCAGCGCATAGGCAGAATTTTTAGAACAGTGAACATAATAGATAACTTATACTGGTAATATATTACTATTAGTACTATACTAAACCGAAAAAGAAGTAACATAGTACTATTGGATTAATGTACACTTCGGTTTTCTCATACATGCTATGACATATGCGTTGGGAGCAGTATTTGTGTGTTTCTGCTTGAGCTGTACGAGAGAAAATTCTCATATGCTAACATGGATCCTAAGTAGCTGCTTCCCCATTTGTTCTTCCTTCCTTCTTTTTTCGGGAAGAAAAAGCAAATGGGGAAGCAAAGCGTATCGGAAACACCACACCACACCACACCACCTGAAAAGGGAACTAAACCAAAACACAACTACTAAACAAACATATTCTTAGATCGATCCACCACCAGAAAATAAACATATATTTGCACTTATAATTCTTAAGCAAGTGCATGAAAGTAACTATAGGTTATAACTATATTACTACCTAGAAGAGATCAGCTGAGGTAACATCCAAAGTCATGTCAACAAGCAGTTGATTTTCTTGATCCTCCTCCTCTTGCATCATCATCATCCCACTCCCTCCAGCTTGATCATCAAACAGCCACTTCTCGAGCACCGAAAACGGGCCCACCCTGCTCTCCTCCGCCGACTGCTCATCCGACGTGGCAGACTTCAAGCTCCCAACCCTAGAAAACTCATTCCCCGTCCCCATCCCCATCTCCATCCTTGTCCCTGTCCCCTCACTGGAGCTCGATCCGGACCCAGACCTGGACTCGAAAGCGGGTCCAGGTTTGGGCTTCTCGGACATCCAGTTCTGGAGAAGCTTAGCTATGTTTTCAGTGTTGGAGGCGTAAGGCCTCGTTTGGAGGAACGGGAAAGAAGGGTGCGAAGAAGAAGACGACAATGTCAAATTCGAATAATAATTGGTCGATGATGGTGGGTTGAGGGTTGGAGTGGGGTCAAGGGAGAGGGCTTGGCGTAGGGCTTGTTTCGCCTTGTGGATGTCCGTTTGGAGCGTCCTCTCCCATTTCCCCTTACTACTTGATCGGGATTGGGATCGCGATAACACTGATCCGTTATTGTCGTTGTTGTCGTCGTCGTCATGGCCTCCATCGCCTGATTTAGCTCCACCAACCTCGTTGTCGTGGAGCTTCTTCTTGAGGTGGGTGTTCCAGAAATTCTTTATATCATTGTCGGTTCGCTGCGGAAGATACGTTGCTATTGCCGCCCATCTTTACACACAACATTCAACATTATTCTTACACATATTGAATCATTCATCATTCACACCCACATAAGGATTTTTTGTATGTATAGATTTAAGTTCAAGACCACTATTACTCTGATATCGTGCGTTTTGTTGTGCATAAAATAAGAAAGGAAGTTTGAAATTGAGTTTTAGACCTGTTTCCAAGAAGGGCTTGGAGATGGATGATCATCTTCTCTTCTTGTTCAGTGAAATTGCCACGCTTGATTCCGGGCCTCAGGTAATTAGTCCATCTCAGTCTGCAACTCTTGCTACACCTCATCAATCCTACATAGTTCAACCAAGAAAATAATAACCCATAATAGATTGGAATTCAATTTCATATACCCAAAAAAACGGAGAATAGTTAAATTTGAATCTTCCATGTAAGGAGGCTTTCAAGTGCTACAGTATGGAATTAAATACAAACCCAATTTTACGGCCAAACCAACCCCAAAATTAATCCATCCATACTAAGATTATAATTGAGATACACACACTATCAATCAAGAAATAAAAAGGGATTTCAAAACAACCCAGATCGAACTGAACTTCATCGATAACTCAATTTTCCGATCTCTCAATCTATTAGACTTGTTATTAATTTTTTTTTTCATAATTAAAAAATTATAATTAGTCCTTACAACACGATGATAATAATTAAAAAAATTCCAGAGGAATTTCAAAAACTCAATTTTTTCGATCTCTCAATCGACCAGACTTGTTATTAAATTCTTTCGTAACTAAAAAAAATCCCAGATCGATCTGAATTTCAAAAACTCATTTTTTTTCAATCTCTCAATCGACCGGACTTGTTATTAATCAATCTGGATTTTAAAAATCCAATTTTCTTTGTCTCTCAATCTACTAAACTTGTTATCGAAGTCTTTCGTAATTAAAAAAAAAAAATTGGAAGAATATATTTATACAATACCAGTGTTGGTAGGAACAGTTCTCCAATTGCCAGGGCCATGTTGTTGGATATAAGACACCAAAATGAGGTCTTCCTCCGGCGTCCATGGCCCCTTCTTCACTCCTACTTTCTCGCAACACGGCGATCGCCCCATCGAATCACTTCCTTTCTTGATTGAATTGATTGAATCAAATTTTCAAAGAGGAGAAGAAAAAGAGTGTGAGGAGAGAAAGACCAGGTCCAAATATATTTATATGAAGAAAATGATGATGGAAATTAAAGAGTAATGGGTTATAGTATACTATTAGTGATGGAGAAGAGAGAGAGAATATAATGAAAGAAAGGAAGAAGGAAGGAGACTCTCTATGAATGAATGACGCCATGAGAGAGATAGGGATGGAGAAAGGAAAGGAGTCAAAGGAGGACAACTAAGTGCATTAATTTTAACTCTAAATTGGAAATGGTAGCACAAATGAATTGATAAAAAAATTAAAAAAAGTCAGCTTTGCAATTTGGTGATTTTGTGCGTTATTCTTTTCAGTTCAGTTCAGTTCAGTTCACCGAGTGCGTGGCAATTAATGTCCTTTTCTTAGTGGTAAATTAATTAATGATCCTAGTAAAAAGTATTAATGCATGCAAGTGAAGTGAGTAATTATTTTTCATGTTTGCAGTTTAAATGGATTCATTAACTGCTAATTTGGGTAGTAAATGGATTCATTAACTGCTAATTAGAGCAGTAAATTAATGGCTTCCATTGAAGACTTTTTAATTTACTCCTAAATACTCATCATCCCTTCAAAGTGGAGTTTATTTTTAATGATACTTACTCCATCAACAATAATTGGGTTCTTGGGCATTAAAATCCATTTCACAATATTTGGCCAGTTTTCTATCAATGCTAAATCTTTTCTTCTTTCTTTTTGGTCAAGGAATGCTAAATCTTTTCAAAAAAATATATACTATATTCATTTTAAAGTTTTATGGTCAATTATCAAATTAATTATGTAGTATGTACTACTCCTTCCGTATAAGTCTACTTGTCTTTTTAGAGTTGGACAAATATATTAAGAAAATTTTGAATTAGATAAAAATATCCTTAATTAAATGTTTACTTTATGCATTGAAAATGAAGCAAATTTAATTTACTTTTTCATTAAATATAAGGGTCAAAAGTGAGAAAGTTGGGTCTAAAATATGTAAAAAGACAAGTTCTTTTGAACAATATTTTAAGTCTAAAAAGACAAGTAGACGTATACGGAGGGAGTATTACTTTCTATACTTATCGATTAAAGTTTCTCTAAAATCTTGATACCATAGTTTCTTATTATGCGTACCAATGATCGATTAGAAATGATACTCCGTAAATATTTATAAATAAATACAGTAACTATTATTGTCACAGTTTTTCTAGCTTATATCCTTAGGACATAGGATAAGAAAATTCATAATTACATCTTCAAGCCCTTTTTCTGCCTTGGATTGGGGACCGATAATCCGCCCTCTTAAAGTATATAGTTTCGAATGGGTGTATTATTGTTAGGTTTTTTTTATCGATGATGTTTAGAATTGACAACACATTTACAATGCAATGCTTTTTCAGTTAACCTTAAGTTACAAAGCCATGAAATAAATCGTAAAATCGCCCCACCAGTCCCTAGCTCAAAGAACATTACCGTACCTTTTGTCCTTGCAAGATATATAATAGGTAGAAAGTTTAAGAGGCCCTCTTGAATATGCCCTTTGAATTGGAACGTCTTTGAACCTTTATACTAGGCCCGTTACGCGCACGATTTTTAGTTTATCGGTCCACCGAAATTTATCCGTCTAAGCCGTAGTAAACATATGATGCATGTTGTCTTTGTTTTTATTAGGAAAGAGGTTAAGGTAACCACTAATAAATTAGTGGTCGTCCTAGGGTAGCCTGACGGATGAGCGTATGCAAACTCGAATCAACTACAAGCGGAATGGAGTAGACACGTCGGAAAGAACCAACAATATAGTCCACCACAGAATTGCACTCACGGTAGACATGAGAGATACTTCAATCTTGAAACCAGGCCAACAAACAGTGAATGTTCAAACGCAACAACTCAATCTCCCATAGGCAGCACCAGTCACCTAGCTAGTACAGACTTGGCCAATAGCAAATTGCCTTTGACCTGGATCCGGGGAGTACCACGACGAATAGTCTTGAGTAGTCCCTGGCACAAGGCGATGGTCTCAAAAATCTGTACAAACTGTTGACCCATCAATCTTCCGTCAAAATAGATATGGGAACCACCGAAGTCTTCCAATACTCGATCTCAATCTCGTTTGCTAATGCTAGAGCAAGATCGAGTATTGGAGGGCCAAAAGTTACAATACTTTATGCAACAAAGTATTGTAACTTTTGGGTAATAGTATTTACCATACACTTTGTATGATTGCAATGTTTATCTTGTAATTAATCCATCAAGGAGTCTCAATTCGTGTCTCCACTTAGGAGTGTTACTATATGAACTTGTTCAATTAATATGTACTTGATTGGTTAATGTTCCACCCAAAACAAAAGCTCGTAATTACTTCCACGTACGCTCTTAAGTCATGACCCTTAATTTCAGCCATATATAATTTAGATATGACTTTATACAAGACGTTATAGCACACGAGATCGAACAATTAATATGATGTTATATGATCGATGGAGGTGGCGCTTCCAACTCTTGGATTGAAATTTCTTGGCACCCTTGTGCTATTTTTATATTCTCATTGGTGTCCACTATTTTTTTTTAAATCCGTCTTGTATTCATGAGATATTACACAATCCTCACTTATGCACAACTGGAACAAAAAACAATCACATGCAATCTTGTCAGGATCGGAATTTTTGGATCGGATCGTAAGAGGTAGTAGGATCGGATCGTTAGGATCGTAAGATCCTACCGCATTAATAAAATTATAAAAGAACTAATATTAATATGTAATATATCACTCAAATATGAAAGTTAATCGTTAAAAAACATATACATTATTCATTAAATACCCCAAAGGCAACAAATCCATATATAATATAAATTATTTTTTTAATACTCCGATATGTTTCTTTTAAGAAGAGATATAAAGATTGCAATTTTTATTTTTTGAATTTTTATGTAAATTTTAAGTAAATAATTAGTCATTTATAAATAATTTAATCTATTAAGTTAATGAGTTAAAAGTCAAAGTGGACAAAAATATCCAAAATGATGATTTGTAACTTAATTTCTTTGATTTAGTAGGATCTTAATTACGATACCACTTACGATCCTAAGATCATGTACGATCCTACCACGATCCTACTTGTTACGATTCATTACGCCGATTCGAGTCGTTTTATGAAATCTGAATCATACGTAGGATCGTATGATCGTACGATCTGGATCGCGATTTTAATAACATTGATCACATGTTGATGTGTGTAAGGATTAGAGGAAAGGAAAAGAGATAAGAGATTCCATGGAAGGAATAGAGAGAAAGAGTTGAAAGATTCTGTTGTATTCAAGATGGTTCTTACAACAACCCGGATACCAGCTTATATCCGTAACTAATCAATTCCAAGACAATTCACATTTAACCCTCACTTTTACAATTATTATATCAATTGCCCCTTCACTTATCAACTTCACTCATGACAATTACCTCCCCTGTTGAAGAACTTTGCCCTCAAAGTTCCTACTTTACAAACTAAACTCAGGAAACTGATGCAAAATTTGTCCAGCCGCCTCCCAAGTTGCTTCTTCAAGTGGAAGGTTATGCCATTTTATGAGCCATTCTGTTACAGGGTCTCCACTTGCAAGATATTGCACCCTGGTGTCCAATACAGACTCAGGACAAACTTCCACCTGGCCTGAATCAGATGTAGTCGGCAGCTCCTGAACCACAGTCACAGAATCACCTAGCTTTTTCTTCAATTGAGAAACATGAAACACCGGGTGTATTTTAGAAGTAGAAGGCAATTCCAGCTTATATGCTACAGATCCTACCTTCTGTAACACTCGGTAAGGACCATAAAATCTGGCACATAACTTCAGATGCTTCCTTATGGCTATAGAAGTTTGCCTATAAGGTTGAAGTTTCACCCAATCGCCCACATTGAACACCCTTTCGGTTCGATTCTTATCAGCATTTTGCTTCATTCGAGCTTGAGCCATCTTCAAATTCTCCTTGCACTGACTCAACACACTAGCCCTTTCCTTTAACCAATCATCAACAGAAGCAGTACTAACCTCATCCTGTTGGATTCCTAGCTGAGGAGGAACATAGCCGTACAACACCTGAAAAGGAGTCATCCCCAATGAAGAATGAAAACTAGTATTGAACCACCACTCAGCTAAATGTAGCCAACGAATCCACTGCTTAGGCTGATCTGAAGTCATGCACCTGAGGTAACATTCCAAACATTGATTAACTCTTTCAGTCTGTCCATCACTTTGAGGGTGATAAGCCGAGCTGTAATGTAAAGAAGTGCCCAAAGCCTGAAAAAGCTCTCTCCAAAAAGTGCTCATGAAAACTTTATCTCTGTCAGAAACTATATTATCGGGCATACCATGTAATCTATAGACATTTATCATGAATTCTTGAGCAACACTAGCAGCAGAAAAAGGATGTGCCAAAGTAATGAAATGGCAATATTTGGTAAATCTATCAACAATCACCATAATCACAGACTTACCAAATGATTTAGGCAAACCTTCAACAAAATCCATACTGATCTGACTCCATGCTCTAGAAGGAATGGGCAAGGGTTGCAACAAGCCCGGGTAAGCAACATGTTCAGATTTATGCCTTTGACACCTATCACATTCCTTCACAAAGTCTTCCACTTCTTTCTTCATTCCAGGCCAGTGAAATAACAACTTCAGTCTCTGATAAGTGGCATTAATTCCTGAGTGACCTCCCAGTGGCTCGTCATGCATAGCCATTAACAACTGCTTTCTAACATTTGCCTGGTTACCAATGCATATCTTGCCTTTATACCTTAGAATTCCTTGCTTGAATTGATACTCTGAAGCAGAATTCAGCAAAGACTCAGAAATCAAATGCTGAAAAGCCTCATCTCCTTCATAACTTGAAGAGACTTGAGTTATCCAAGCACGAATTACTCCAGACAATGCATTGCACAGGCTATCTCCCTTTTCAAATCGTCTAGACAAAGCATCAGCTACGACATTTTCCTTGCCCTTTTTATAGGCAATAGAATATGACAAACCAAGTAATTTCCTCACAGCCTTCCTTTGAAGATGAGTTGTAAGTTGTTGCTCAAACAAGTATTTCAAAGATTTATGGTCTGTCCTGATGTAAAAATGAGCATGTTCTAGATAATGACGCCATTTGTCAACAGCCAATAAAACAGCCAACAATTCTTTTTCATACTTAGACAACAGAAGATGTCGCCCATGGAGTGCTTGACTCAGATATGCCAAGGGCTGCCCTTGTTGCATCAAAACTGCACCTATTCCACTATCACAAGCATCGGTCTCTACTTCAAAAGGTAATGCAAAATCCGGCAACCTCAAAACTGGTGCAGAACTCATTTTCTGTTTTAAAGATTGAAAGGCTTGTTCAGCTGCTGAATCCCATCTAAACCCATCTTTTTTTAACAGCTTAGTCAGAGGCCGACTAATGACACCATACCCTTGTACAAACCTCCTATAGTAGCCTGTCAATCCCAAAAATGCCCTCAACTCCTTAACATTCCTAGGGCTCGGCCAAGACAGCATAACTTTCACCTTATCTTTATCAGTTGCAACACCATCAACTGAAATGACATGCCCCAAATACTCAATTTGTGGTTGAGCAAAGGAACATTTAGATTGCTTTGCAAACAACTGATGTGTCCTTAAAGAAGTCAACACTGACCTCAGATGCTGCAAATGATCATCTAAATTCTGGCTATAAACCAAAATGTCATCAAAAAAAACCAATACAAATTTCCTCAAGAATTGGTTGAATACCTCATTCATCATGTGTTGAAATGTAGCCGGGGCATTAGTAAGCCCGAAAGGCATGACTGTGAACTCGAAATGACCATGATGCGTCCTAAAAGCTGTCTTATGAATGTCTTCCTCCGCCATCCTAACCTGATGATACCCCGAGCGCAAATCCAATTTAGAGAAAACTGTAGCCCCATGCAACTCATCTAGCAACTCCTCAATATGCGGAATAGGAAATTTATTCTTCACAGTCATATCATTTAGCCGCCTATAATCGATACAAAACCGCCAAGTACCATCCTTCTTTTTAACTAGAAGGGTAGGTGATGCGAAAGGACTAAAGCTTGGCCTGACTGTAGCATTCTTCAACATATCAGCAACTTGTCTTTCTATCTCATTTTTTTGAAAAAATGGATATTTGTAAGGCTTTGAACAGACAGGCTTGGCATCTGATTTAAGGTGTATAAAATGCTCATGTCCCCTGACTGGAGGCAACCCTTGTGGCTCCTTGAATACATCCTGAAACTCTTCAAGAAGCAGTTTTACACTAGAAGGTAATGGTAACTCTTCTGGCTTCCCTTCTATTGCACAACAATGAGCAATATGTGTCACACATACATGTTCTCCCTTAATGAACAATTTCTGTAACTTGCTTCCACTAATAAGCTGAACTGTAGCCTGATCCTTAAATCCAACTAATTCAATTCTGTGACCTTCCTTTACAAATGACAACTTCAACTCCTTAAAATCAAACGACAAAGGGCTGTATTCTCTCAACCAATCTACACCTAATATCATATCACAACCCCCCAATTTAAGCATTCTCATATCAAAAGTAAATGAGTGCCCTTGCATCTTCCACTCAAATTCTTTACACTTTTGGTGACTGAACATCTTACCACCATTTGCCACTGAGACTGTCATCACAGTCGTCTCTTGTATAAAAATTTTAGCTTCTCTAGCAACCCTTGGATCAAGAAAGCTATGCGTGCTGCCACTGTCTATCAACACTACAATTGACTTATTCTTAACCCATCCTTGAATTTTGATGGTATTAAGTGGAGTGCTTCCTGTGAGAGAATGTACATACACTTCAGCCCCATCAGTCTCACTATCCTCAATCTCCTTACTGCCCATAGACATTTCTCCACAATCAGCTTCCAACACTTCCTCATTTTCTGAAGAAATCAGACTATGCAAGGTTTGTATCTTGCATTTATGTCCTGCGAAGTATTTATCTCCGCACCTATAACATAATCCCGGGGTTCTTTTTGGTTCACTGGCTACTTGGCTTGGTTGGTGGGATTGGTTAGTTGATTTTGGTTGGAAAAATGTAGGTTTGGCTGAAAAATTTGGATTAGAAGGCTTGAAAACATTGGAATTGGGTGTTGATACATGGTTTCTCCCATTATGAGAATGCTGACTGAGCTTGACAATGGCTTGAACAGCCCCGAAATGCAACTGAGCCTGCTCATAAGCCATAGCTAATGTACGAGGTCGACTCAACTTCACAAGATTCCTAATCTCATCCTTCAATCCGCTGATGTAACTTGTCACAAAATAAACTTCTGAAAGACTGGGATTAAAAGATAACATTCCAACCCTTAATTCCTCAAATTTCTCCGTATAACTCTCCACATCTCCACTCTGGGACAGCTTGTTGAATTCTTCGATGACCTCCACTCCCTGTCGTTCTCCGAATCTCACACAAACCGCTTCACTGAATTCTTTCCAGGATCCCGATTGATTTTGAAGAAGAAACCCCTGAGCCCAGTTATCAACTTTTCCATTCATATACATAGTAGCAACTTCAATTTTCTCCGATTCAATTACTCCAAAAATACGAAAGTACTTTTCAGCTTTGCGTACCCAACTTCTTGGATTACTACCCTCAAAAACTGGAAATTCAAGTTTCGGAAAGCGTTGATTACCTCTAGATCCCAGAGACGACAAACTCCTGTTGGAATCGTGATCAATTCCCGCCAGCTGAGTTCTTGGAGTCTGTTGTGCGACATTTGGATCCGAATTTTCTCCAGACGGCACTTGGGGCTCCGATTGAAATTTACTTCTAGATCTTGATTCATCCTCTGAGTTCTTGAATAATCGTCCCAAATCTCGGTTCATATTGCTGATCATTTCTGCTAAATTCTTCATCTGCATCTCACTTAACTTGTGAGCGTTGACTAATTCCTGATGAGATCTCTCCAATCCAGCAAAACGCTCATCGAATTCCCCTTTCTGCAACTCCATGCGTTGATTGATGTCTTCGATGGCTTCCACTACTTTGGTCACCTGGTAATCCGTTTTGCGCAGACTTTCTTCAAACGATTTCATCCTAGTACCCTCTGCCATTGCTGAAAACCAATTGCTCTGATACCAAATTGTAAGGATTAGAGGAAAGGAAAAGAGATAAGAGATTCCATGGAAGGAATAGAGAGAAAGAGTTGAAAGATTCTGTTGTATTCAAGATGGTTCTTACAACAACCCGGATACCAGCTTATATCCGTAACTAATCAATTCCAAGACAATTCACATTTAACCCTCACTTTTACAATTATTACATCAATTGCCCCTTCACTTATCAACTTCACTCTTGACAATGTGAAATATAAATTTTTAAAGTTCAGTAAAGAATAATTTAAATATTTTTCTATTTTTCTTTCTATTTATTTCATTTCTATTTTACCTAAAAACGGCCAGTACAAGTGTTATTGAATTTTTAATCCCAAAATTAATAAAATTTAAGATTAATTAATGCATCATATTCAATATTGTTTTTCAAATTATGATAAAACAATAACACCGGAAATTTTAATGACTTTTTTAAGTTTTCATATTTTACTTATTTATGATAAAATTAGTACTTTTATTTTTCTAAATTTATTTTTACCACTTTATCTTCATATATGGTAAGCAAATTTAAAATCTTCTTCTAAAACTTAGACTTAGTTACAAAAGAATGAATGACTCGAAATTGACATAATCAGTCCGGATCTTCTACAACATACGCTACAACCTACTATACTCTACTTAATTATTCAAGTAATTAAATAATGATAAACTTACAAATTATATGCTTCTAAAACTTAGACTTGGTTACCAAAAAATGAATGACTCGAACTTAACACAAGTACACCATCATTCGACCCAAAAAAAAACACAAGTACATTATCACCATATATAACAACTGTGAATATTTACTTGGTTAAACAAATTACAAATTCTTTTATTGCTTAAAAAAGAAAGAAAGATTATCGATTTATTTAAAATATCACAGTAATTGTAAACTCTATGAATTTTCGAGGTTGAACTCTGGAAAAACATCGGATATAATTTATGATCATCTTCTATTAGATAATTTTGAATTTAACAATTCAATATAGACTTATCTTTTTTTTTTTAAACGACTTCATATTTAATTACTTATATTGGGATTTTTAAGTAAAACAAAAAGAAGATTAAAAAAATCATATTTTTGCATTTTTTAAAATTTTAAATTTCACATCAATATATGAAAAAATTGACTTTTTTGTGCTACTATGGGTATGAATGGAAATTATATAAAAAATTCCGGAATACCACACAAAATGTTAAAAAAAATTGGACATATATATGTATATTTATGCATGCCTCCACAGTACTACATTAGTGTGCATTTAATTAGTAAGGTACGTCTTAATCTATATATACGGAGTATTGATTAAGAATTTAAGACTAATTAAGATCTTGACAATTCAAGAAGGCAGTTTGCCAGTTTCCAATTAAATTCTCTTCGACCATCATCATACTCGTCTTCACATAAATTTTTAAAATTAATCATTATAAACTCATCTATGTATATATATAAAAGACGCAAGGAATAAGGCTACCACGTTGCGCCACCTAGGATTTTCTTATGTGTCGTTCCCACGTTAAGCCACCTAGGATTTCGCCACATAGGAATTTTTATTTTAGGAATTTATATATATTGATATTAGTTTAGGATAAGATAGAAATAGGATAAATTAATCTAGGAAAGATTTTATCCAAAATAAAGATGTTATCTATTATATATTAGGAATTAGGATAGATCTAAAATATTTTATATAAAATTAAAATAAATTATAGAACATTAGATATTATATATTATGATGGATATATTAATTTTTTTCCAATTAATTTTCTATCTATTTATATGAAGAAAAAATTCGAATTTTATTTAAAATTAAAGAAAATTATTTTATTTTTATTTTTTATCTATTTATGTAAAAGATTTATCTTAAATAAAATTTTGATAAAAAAAAATAAAACTTTCAAGATAATTACTTGCCTAGATTGACTTTTAATATAAAAAAATTACGTGATATTTACCTTAATTTTCGTTTTTGAATTATTTATGTAAATATAAATAATTTTCCTATCATTAAAAAAATCCATTCTTTATTTATATTTTTTTATTGTTGCTTATTAAGTATATTTTTAATTTTTATTCAAGTATTTTTACAAAATTGAATTTAATAAAAAATTACAAGAATTTAGATTATTTGTACCTTTTTATATTTTTTGTAAAATATTTTTAAAATTAAATGATTCTAATTCAACCGCATAGCTAGAAAAAAATCTACAAATTAATATACTGTTCCATCATCGTGGTTGGTGAATATTGCAATCACCAATTTTCGTTGTGGATCAAAAGAGTAAAAGATAAAAAATTGAGCAAAATTATAATGTGTCCACGTTAATAATTTTGGCACCGTTTCACATGACACTAATTGTAAAATTTTCTATAATTTTTTTTCTAATAAATAAGTTTTTATATTAAATTAAAATCATATTCATTAAATACAGTAATTATTAAATTCATGTAGTCGTGCATGGCACGACGGGTATAACTAGTATCTAGCAATTTTAATTACTATGCATGGCTTATATTTTCATTAGAGTATATTTTGTTAAAAAAATATTAACTTGATAGATCAAGCAAAAGCCCTTGAAATATTATTATGACTGAGAGAAGTATATATAAACGTACAATCGTAGTTAATTGAAAAAAAAAACCTTGAAATATAACACTCAAGAAATGTAAATCAACTAATATCCTCCAAATTAAAGGACACTTTCCTGCAAAATCAGCCATAAATATAATTTATATATGTAATTAAATCAATTCATCAAAAACATATACTGTATTTTTTTTTCCGTTACATGTGTATCGCATGTGAAAACGTTTATACAATCAATTTCTAGTTAGTAGTTATGATATGTTTATTTTTGTGTAAATGATAAGATGATCTAGCTAGCTAGCTATAATAGCTAGTACAAATAATTAACACATTGCAATAATTTCGAACGAAAGTAACATGTTGGATTGCGTAGAATTAATTTAGTTTAGGCTATGTACTTCTGTTCATTAATATATAACAAAGTAGGATTAGATGGGTAAGTTTTTATTTTTCAACAAGTATAAGATATAAGCACTTAATTAGCATATATACGTACTGTGTATATATATATATATGGTTGTCACGATTAGTTCTTATGGTCCATATCACGTACGTATTAAGTCCAATATATATACAATTCAAATGAGCTAGGTTTTCAAGTATATGCATGTGGAGTCTCTTAAGTTTTGATAGAGAGATTAAAGCATCTCACAATCAATTAATTACAGGCTCTATTTATAATTATATGCATCACAACTTCGCGTACCAGGATTTGGGACCATCCCATTCTCTGGCTATCTTGGTGTACGTGCTAATAGATCGAGTAACATCGATAGATATTTATTATTAATTAAAAAATCAATCAAAGTTAAATGTTTAACCTTCAACAGTTCAACTTTTCACATATGCATGAGAAGATGTAGTTCAACCATAAAAAAAAAATGTTGAGTTGACAAAATGTTAGTTAATTTATTTGTTGCTCTCTCCGTGGTTGTGTATTGCCACGTACTAGTGGATCCCCTTGTATACGAAGCAGAACTGAACACTACTGCTAAAATATTTCGGCCGATAGTTAATAGTATATAATAAATAACGAATTCTATCAAAAATAAAAATAAAAATTGGATGATTTGATTATTTTGAAGAGGTGAGGGGGAATGGCTAATGTGTTCTTATATAGTTCACACGTACGTAAAACAGTAAAATAGCCATACAAAAATGAAACATCTCAGTCTGCATCCTTAATTAGCGAAAAGAAAATAATGTTTTGGATGAAATGGGCCAAAAATATAGCACAATCTTACGAGTCTCGTTCAAATCTGCTGTCACATTTTACTATTCTATATGATGTATTACTTATTATGAAAAAGTATTAAAATTATCATTTAATATAATTATTTATGATAAACTCGATCTGGTGGATCAATAATCTGGGGGTCGTGCGGTAACATATCTTAGTACATAAGTCAAATGAGGTTCCAACTCAAAATTATATGACAATGGGTGGATTAGCTCATTGGGTTATATGCTAAGCAATTTTAGTCTCAAGTTTCTCATTTGGGATAACTCTCAACAACGCTCCCTAAGTGCAATTGACAGTTGGGTTGGGCCAGTTGACACTTGACAGAATCCATCAAGGCTTGCGAACTGTCATATTTGGACGGTCGCTCCTTTATTGGGCGGGCTGCTTGAATATGCTCTTTTTGGGACCGGTCGCTCCTTTATTGGACGGACTGCCTAAACGAGCCCATGAAGCCTACAAATCCGAAGACTCCAAGAAAGAACTCACACCGAAACCTACTCTGATACCATGATAAAGTCTGATGGGCCAATAATCTGAAAGTCGTGCGATAACAGGCCTAGCACACAATCCCAATGAGATTCCAACCCAAAACCATATACAATGGGTGGAGTAGCTCATATGCAATGGGTGGAGTAGCTCATTGGATTATATATATTAAGCAATTTTAATCTCAAGTTTCTCATGTGGACAACTCTCAACAATTTATTTGATAAAATTAATTTTAAGAGATCTAAATTAATTTTAATAACGGTCTTTTTAACCTATACCCTAGGATAAGCTTTTCGATTTTAAAAACTAAAACCCTAAAAAAAATCCGTCAAAAAAAATTAAATTCCTAAATAAATAAAAATAAAAATTTATTCTAAACTAAGAAATTTATCTTATACCCTAAGGACATAAGTTACATTAAAAATTATGCAATAGTATTTGGAATATCGAACACTAAAATTGAACATAGAATTTACATCGTTATCATATTTGATGTTACATTAGGGATTGTAACAAGACGACTTCAATCCAATTTCAAAACGATAGGGGGTCCAATTTAAACCCTAATTAAATTTTGCTATGTCCCGACTCAATCGTACATAATTATATTTATTACTAATTTGACATTTTTCTACTAAACTTTTCCCACATTAATGATGACTAATCCACCTTTTGGACATTGAAATTAATGGCTATATACATGGACTTGGCCTATCCAATAATCTCTTGTGATCTTTATGGTATTGAAAAATAAGTGAATTTTTTTAATAAAAAAATCAAAAGAAAGCTACAATGTGGTTTTGTCGTGAGCCTGTTATATGTCAAGATTTGCAGCTATGATATGAAAAGTCATATCAATTTGCAAGTTTGTTCACACTTGTGTACAACGACACGTATATAAGATGGGAAACATGTAAAGTATATTTTTGGATGCATGTATTATGCAAAAGAGGCAAAATCTTCTAGTTATTCTTATCTAAGAGGATAGGAATCAAACGGAATAAATTATGTTTTTTGGTCATGAAAATGGAATAATTATAAACATTATTCATATACAATTTGATTTTTTTTTTTATCTATGAGAGGAGGAACTACCTATTATATTACAAACTAGAGAAGAACAGAATTAGCTACCGCCTACCGGTTTCAGAGGGTGATTTAGACATGGGTCCGGTTTCAGAAGGCTTCCAAAACGGAAACTGCCGATTCCAGTTCCACTAAAACATGGAACCGAAACCATAATCAAAGTCGGGTCGATTCCGTTGTTATGGTCTCGATTCCCGTTTCGAGACCGGTTCCTCTCAATTCCGGAACAGGGCATAATAATAATAATAATAAATTGTCCAGCCGAAAACTCGGCCATTCTGGGTGAAACCGTGACTACGGTTCCAAAATCGCGACCACGATTTCACCTCTGACCGTTGGAACCACCGATTTCAATGGGTTCCGAACCGACGGTTCCATCCAGTACCATAACTGCCCCGGAACCGGACCGGACTGGACCTAGGTCCTGCAAATCCTGGAATAAAGTATTAGTACAATTTACAATATATCAAAAGGAGCATTAATCGTATACAATCTGATAATGTACGGTCGTATGAGTAGAGTATAAAATAGCTTAGGTAATTTAATTTATATTTTTTTCCCGTTTTCATAGAGGTTGTCTATATTGTAGTTTTGTGATGGTGTGAAAAGATGCAAACAAGTTGACAATTTGACATGCGCTTCCCCACGAAACGCATCATCCCGTCTCTGCCGTTGGGACTTTGGACAATTGAAACGACGTCATTTTAGCTGACATGTACTTCAAAATGAGCCAAAAGACAATTAATACTACTTCAAATCAAAGTGCTAACTTGTGTGTGTTTAGTCTCCTTTTAGATAGACACTAGTAGTATAGCATCGTAACTTGTGATTCTCTTTGTTCGTTTGTTTGTATCATCTCTAATTTGATGTTTTGTGGTTTTCTCATAGTCTCTTGTCGATTTGTCCGGTCTTGATGCATAAATAATTGAATCGATTTTCGTATAAAAAAAAGAGACAATTTTGTGAGGAAAGGTGACTCAATCGGTTAATGGACCAACACTCTACAACTTCATCCCCCCACCCTCACCTCTGGCTACTAGTGGGGGCAGCCCTCCGAATCAAACTGGAAAGTATTGTTCCTCCGGCAGCCATTGGAGCCATTCGCCCCTGCCTGGATCCGCCAATGCATAAAAAATAACATAGGAACAACCTAACATGCTAAGCTTTTAAATTATAGATCACAACAAGGCAATTTGATCATTCATAAAGGTTCTTTACGCCAACGACAGTTATTACACCGTCTCAGAGCATCTTTGAGGATTAAAACCTCGAGCTCTATACATCTTTATGCAATTCTATCTATAGTCAAGGTAGATAAAGCTAAAGAAGTCGGTTGTGACGACCTGACAACAGCAATTTCTATTTCCCCCGACATCGCTGCAAATTTCTCTTTATTTGCTTTACAGAGCCAATTAACACTTAATTACCCAATTTCCCATATGCTCAAACTGCACATATTCAAAATTTGCAGAAATCAACACTCAATCAGCTCATATATTATGAAATTGAATTATCATGAAAACGATGACTACTTTCTGAACAGGGAAAAGACTCCACTGAAATCTGCACTTACTTATTAGTACTAGTAGAGCTACATAAAGTCTCAAGGGTTAACGTTAAAGGTTAATATTACACGTCACATTTGATACTTGTGCCCTTTAAGTTGTATCACATATTAAGGGTTGATAAAATGGTAAACTCAATGACTATACTAATATCTGGGGATCAAACTGGGATGGTCAATTTACCTGTAAACTACTATTATGCTCATCAAGGGAGATTTAACCACTAGACTTTAAACAGAAAAAAAAGACATACTAAACGACCTGTTGTCTCTAATGAGAGATAAATGAGTTTGAATTTGCATCATAAAATACATTGTCTTGCACAACGCCACAATCTGATGTAATCCAACAATAGAGCTTGTCTTTAATCCACAAAGCCAGGGCAGCAACTAGCCATTGGAAGTATGGAACCAATTTCCATCAAAATATAATGCAAAAATTCAAAACAAAAACTGCTCATTGAAATTTAAACAGTAGAAACCATGATAATATTGTGCACAAATATAGTACTTAACAAGGTCATTTGGACTGCCATCGCTACAAAAGGCAAAACTTTCATTTCAATAAAGCATAAGGAGAGAAAGTGGTTAAGTTCACAACCGTTTTAAGCCTCTAGTTCTTCTTGGCAGCTTGCCTTTCTTTAGTCTTCTGAATCTTCAAAACCTTCTTCACAATCTTTTGCTCTTCAATCAAGAAGGCCCTTATGATCCTGCACAAACAATTGCAATACCAAACTTTCAGAATTCATAAGAACTAATTACCAGTGACTCAGTGTTGCACATTAGAATAAAGCATGGCATTTCCTACAGGCAACGCACCTTTCACGAACAGCGCTACCAGACAACACACCGCCATAAGGACGGTTGACAGTGCGCCTATTCCTGGATAATCTGGATCTCTTGTATTGAGTAGGTCTCAAATGAGGAATCTGCATGATCAGAATATACATTAAACCATTGATATCAATCAATATGTTAAACAACCAGACTGAAAGTGCAAGGAGATATCAACATCCATGTACATCAATTTTTTGCAACCTATCACAATATCACTTCCACATTTCATATGTTAAAAATGCAAACAAAATAGAAGGAAAAGCAACACTAAATAACATTTCATATGTGCATTAGCTACAAGTTCAGAAGTTGGTGGAGTATGATAGGGTGATGGTGTGCATTTTATCTTACAGCCTTTACACCATCAGATCAATTCATGAAAGATTATAGAGATGGATCAAATAATCAACTATTCTTCCAGATAATGGCATATGCTACAACAGAATCCCATTACAATATAAGAAAACCATCTATCTTAGTTTGTACTTAATATTCAATGTAGAGACAGCATTTATTCCACTTGAAAACATCTTTGGCATAAAATGAATGAAATGTAAGTACGACAGAGCAACTCCTATCCCAATATGTGAAGCAATCATGTTGAATAGTTATCACAACATACCCCTTGAATTCTTTTTCCAGTAACTGGACATTTCGGTCCACTGGCTCTTTTCTTGGTAGTCTGATAGACAAGCTTTCCACCTAAGACAAACAGAAACCAGTTAGTTGCACATTCTATACGTATACATATATACAAATCTAAAAGCTTGGCATGATACGCACAAATTAGCCACAATAACAATCATAATATACAGCGAAGGATCAAGAACTTGAAATGAGACACAAATCAATTCTTCCCCTAAACACTCACTACAATTTAACTAATCAAGACATTGCGCAGTAATACCAACCAAAACAATGCAAATTTCTGTAACAAAACTTGAATCGAGCAACAGTCTATAATCATACTTATAAAACGATTTTCAGAGAAGAACAACTCATCATACAAGCGTTGAAGAATGTAAGTAATTAGGTGGCTACGATTCACACAAATTCTAGTTTTATCGGAGAATAGCAAATGAAAGAAGGAGAATTGAAAGAGAGGGGCTTCAGAGGTGTACCAGGGGTTTTGACAATCCTGTGCTGGTTGGATTTGGTGGCATAGCTGTGGCGTTTGCGGTATGTAAGACGCTGCACCATTTTCGAACGAACGAAGAAGCTCCTCCTCTCTGCGTCTGATTCTCGCGGAAGAAAGTGGCAGGGATGTGCAATGGAGGCGGATAAATATTAGTTTTGGAAACCCTAGATTTCAACATCTAAATGGGCTATTCTTCCAGGCCAATCTATTTGGGCCGTGAATTTGGGCCTTTCGGCTTAATCCACGGCCCAATAGTTGAACAGAAGGTTTAGGCGGTAACCAGAGTTGGATGAGAATAGGCTTTTGGATTGAGGGACATTCCCATAACATGGAAGGAAAAAAAAAATAGGGTCTTTTCTATGTTGTATAGATTATCAACACCAACCTAGTGTTAATCTGTTTCGGACAAGGTCAAGATGTACACAACCTTATTATTTATATTTTATCCATTTACTTTTTATTTTAAGGGTTTGTTCGATGTTATGAAGTTGATATGAATTGAAGTCGATATGAGCTTAAGTTGAATTTGATACTTATATAGTATTCATAGCTGAAATTTGGAACTTATTTTGGTAAATAATTTTTTTAGAGGTTCATACACAAAACTGATTGAAGTTTATTTTTTAATAATAGGGGTAGAAATTACAATATATATATAATAAAATAAATAAAACATTTTAGTTATAATTTTTGGATAATACATGAAAAAGTTTTACTTAAGCTTCCATAAACTCATATGAAGTTGGGGGATATAGCTTATATTTTGGGCAAAATTTTAACGACCTTCAACTCTGTTAAACTTCGATAAGCTTCTATCAATTACATGCGTCGGATGCTTTTGTAAGAGCTTATTTGTTTGCATAAACCTTGATAAGTTTCCTTTTTTTTGATAGAAACCGAATTGCATTAGCTCAGAACCAAATCATTATGCAGTACATCATAGAAATCATTATTCCTAAAAAGCTTACCCATATCATAATAACATTTAAAAATAAATAATATATCTTGTTATAAATATATAGGATTGAAAATGGGTTGGGTTATGAATGGTTAAAAACCTATTTCACCACCAATATGCGAATGAAAATGGCCTAATCATTATTCCTAAAACGCTTACCCATATCCGACTCATATGTTATCCTCGAGTTATTGGAGTTTTTCTTTCACTCGCAAAATCGATATATTTTCACTATATTTTCGGTTACCCGCTGCTAATTTCAAACTATCCGTAGCTCAGCTGCTCAAGTAGTATTGTTTTTAAGTTTTATAATTAAAGCATAGCAATAAATAATACGCACAACCAGGGGGAACCAGAAACTTTCGATTGCAGGGGCCATTAAATTTTTCTAATCTAACTAATGTGTTATCAATTTAAAAAAATATTCCCTCAAATACATGTCGTTTTAGCCTAATTCTTTTGTTCAAAAATATTTGTCATTTGACATATTTTACCACACTTTTTTCCCAATATTATCTTCAATCATTAAAAATATTTATGTGTAAATAAAATATAAGTGAAAAGATCTTAACAAGATTGACGGTATTTAAGTCATATTATCTTCAATAATTAAAAACATTTGAAACAAATCTTTTAACGACATGTATTTTTGAACAGATGGAGTACAAAATATTAAAAATTATTTAAAGAAACTCTTAAAATTATTAATACATAATTAAAATAAATACTTAAAACACGCGTATTTTTTTCAAAATAGCAAAATATTATTATATAAGATAGTGTTGAGAAAGATGTAGAAATAAAAATATAAATTTGTACAAAAAAAGAATATATTTTATTGAGGAGAGACTAAAATATTTTAGAATAAAACTGCATTAAGAAAATAATAGTTTATAAAGATAACTTATACAATTATGTTTCAGAATACAAACGGATTGAATCTATAAACACTAAATGCTCATAACTAAAAACTAAAATCCAAAATGAAACCCTCGCACTAATAATGAATTGTGTGATTCAAGACATCCCAACAATAACTTATTCAAAGCTTTTGGGTTCGATTATACTATGCAAGTAGGAAGTTTAGCAAAAGATAAAAGCATTCTAAGTAAATGACTTGTTAGAAGTGGTTTTTATGTGTCTTATCTTAAAACGTTCATAACTTTTTACTCAAATGTCAGATTGAGGCGTATAATATATCAAATCAAAGCTATTAATACGAGGAAGATATATACCAAAAAAAATTTGGATTGGGGGGCCATGGCCCACTCCCGCCCCCATTAAGTTCCGCCTCTGCGCACAACTACATTTTATAGCTAGCTAGTTATATTAGACTGAGGGCCAGATTGAAACATCCCTGTCCACGTAGAATGAAGCAAAATCTCGTCCAAGCTTACGTGGAAGAATCTGGTTGGGGAGTTAGCATTATAAATTCGGATAAGATATTCGCACGTGTTTATTTTGTAAGTCGGCAAAGCATTTCATCAAATTTGTTCAAAATCGTTAAAAAATATTTATTGTAATAGAGGAAGCAAATAAATATAAAATTGGAAAGCCTATTTATATAAATAAAAAATCGGAAAGAAGAAAATAAAACAATGAAAATGACTTTCTGTCACGTACGATAGGAGAAAAATCGATACCCCAATTACGTGGCCATCTTATCATATAATAAGACATGAAATAACGGACAGGTTCTTTTGATGCACTTTCTATATGTTTTATTTGTGAGGGCTAGAGATTATTCCATGGCCAATTAGTTGGCCGACTAAAAATTTCATTACTAATTTACTATCAACTATATAATTTTGTTTTGCAAGATATTCGGATTTTACTTATTATACACCCACAAAAGTATAAAAAAGTTTCGGATTTAAGGGTTTTTAGGTGTACAAAAATGTGTAAACACAACAAATAATAAGTTGTTTTGCTAGCAAAAAATCATAAAAATTAAAAAGAGATCATATTTAACACTTGGGCAAACAATCGGCCTTTACAATATATATGCAATATGGCCACATGGTTTCCGATGAGCTACAAATTGGGCTTTTGAAATGTTTTCTTGTCTAAAGCCAAGCCCAACTCTAACATTTGGACTTTTTTTTTTCTTTCAATACTTCAATTCATTTTTATTTTAACATTTTTTCTACTTGCAATTTGGAAGTGAATAATTATAATCGTCTATTATGCTTCATCAAAATAAATAAATAAATACTAATGCCATGTGGTGGAGTTTTCCATGGGTTGGAATCAATGTTCTAAAAAACGTTAGACGGACCTTGGACGGAGAGGGGTCGTCTAGTGCTTGGACGGCCAACACGATCGCTTAGGTGGTCCTAGACAGACAACTAGACGAGTTGGACGATTAGACGGACTAGACTTTCCAACACTTAAGCGGGGCTTGGGCATGATTTTTAGGACAATAGTTGGAATATATAAATTCATTTTAAACATTAAAAAGGTTTGAAGGCTTTTCCCAACCCTTCTCACCCCTAAACTTTTTTACTTAAGAAATATCTATTATGAAAAAATAACCATACAAAACTATTTGACATCTGAAAAGGTGAAATTGGCTTGCCCTAACATCCTTGTTATTTGTTAAGTGTGAAGTATTAGTGTTGTGGTAAAACATGCACCAATATTGCTACAAAAGACACAAAGTGGCTCATAAGATCAGTCTATATGAATATATATTAGAGAGATGAATAAATGAACTATCACGTTTATTGTCAATTGATTTTATTATAGAACACATTGGGCTTGTGTGATGAGCTACATGTACACAATCCCCAGTCTAACAACTCGTGAACTTTCATATGATATTAGAATGGATCTCGTCACGAGTTTGTTTTTTGTTTATTTGTGTTGGTTATATGTAAAGCGATTGAGATGCTCATTGCCCGCTGTTTATATAAATTATGAAGAGATTGAGATGTTAGACCCACTATCCATGTGTTAACTAGGTTTTCGGACGTGGGACTCCCAATCCTCTTGGCACCATCAAAGTAGTTGAGTAGGAAAACTTGTTGAGAGATTGAGAGTCCCACATCAAAAAAACAAGAGAAAAAAATATTAATGCATAAGTGAGGTAAAATTCCCACCCATTAGCTTAAAGTTTGGGTTAAAAGGTGGATCTGACCTTATATTAAAAATAATAAATAATATTACCAATGTAATCTCTCGCTCCCCGATTATTTACGGCTTATCGGAAATTTAACATGGTATCAAAGCAAGTCCGGTCACGAGGTCATTTCTTGGTTTAATTGAGCCTTGGGCTACACTTGTTGAGTTTGTCGTCCTTAAGGCATGATTGGGCTAGCCACCTTTAATGGCTTCGAACATTGAGAACTTCTTGTTCGACTTGAGCTAACCACCCTCAATTATAAAGGCATTTGTCAAATGTCAACTCGGCTTTGAACTTTAAGAAGTTCTTGTTCGACCTAGGCTAACCACCCTTGTAAAGGCGTTTGTCAAGTGTCAACTGAATCATGCTAATTGCACTTGAGGGGAGCACATTAAGGGATTGGGAGTCCAACATCAAAAAAACCTTCCACAACGTAAAAACAAGAGAAAAAAAATACTAATATACATTATAAGCTAGTTAGGTGAAACCCTTACCCATTAACTTAAGCTTTAATTTTATTTATTTTCTTGTATTTATCTAGTCCAATTAAAAAATTATATAAAAATAACTTTTAATTTTAAATTATTAACATGTGCAAATATAAAAATGTTACCTGGACGGTTAAAAGTGGAAATTCAATTCCCAGAAACTTACTTTCTTAGGATGTAATTTTTCATGAATTGAAATCCATATAAAGTTGAAAGTCATGTGATTTTAAAAAATAATTTAATTTTCTATAAATTTAGAAATTACTATTTAAAATTATAAAAAGTACATCTTCCCATCTAACCATAATACATTTATTTCCCATAATTTGAAGTTATTGAATCTTTTATATTTTAAGATTTTAAAAATAAACCAAACATATGAATTAGTATTATTTTCTAGAAGATTACACTTAATATCCTGTTTGGATTATCATTCATTAAGTTTTACATTACAAAGTTGTGTATTATAATGCATACTATAATGTAAAATTTTACATTCTAATACAAAATAATACGTTATGAGAGGTAATCCAAACAGGCCATAAATATCAAAATTTTTTTTTTTAGTAGAAGGCCATAAATATCAATCTAGTACGTTGTAATAGTATAAAACAATTAAAGATGATGAGGTCCCAATTTTTAATCGGTCAAAGTGAATCATGAAGAAATTACGTCAGCCCTAAATTAAATGGAAGAAAATTGTCCACGTAGAACTTTTTCCCATCCCATAATAATTTTAACCAAAAAAGTTTCAAGGAATTTAAATTCGTCGTTTCATGACAATTCCGGTAAGATCATGAGGGTTGATTTCTCAGAAAAATCTGACACTTTGCTTTTATTAATTTCTGTTACCCGATTATATTCACATATAGCAGACTTGATTTGACATTATTGGCATTCATTAATCCAGCTGCAAATAAATCAGTTTGTTATATCCACCTTTTGCCCAATAATCACTTTGTCCCACTAATTATCGTCCTAGGAACCAAATTAGACAAAATTTAAGCTACAATTATTCGTGAAATCGATCACACATGCATAAACACTAGTTAGTAGGGATCATCAAATTCAATTCAATTATGCACATAATTAATAATTAAGGATCAATCAATTAATATTGAAACCCTATTTGCTTGTTTTTTAGCTTAATTAATTCCGTTTATAGCTCTAGAAGTACGTCCATGAACACAACACTTATCTAAAATTGGTTCGAAAGATACATGTCGCATTCACATCAAAGTTTAGAGGAAGTGGGGTTTGAAAATTGCGACCCACAAAAGATGAAAAAAATTAAAAGATTGGTGGGATCGGATATACGACTAAATTGAGAAAATTAAATCAAATAAAAATCGAATAAAAAATAAAAAAATAATTATTAAAAATAGTGGAGATCATATGTGTCCAACTCAATGAAATTAGGGTAAATTGGAGATGGATATGTTGGCGGGGCACAAGCTAGAATTGCCAGCTTCATTTCCGACACACCATTTGTGAGCTTTAATTCTCCATCTTACACTTATTTGCAAACCACCTAGCTTACATGTCATGCATGTGTGAGGATACAACAACTCTTGTCTATTGTCTATGTGTGTGTATATCAGTATATATATCTTACATGTTCTTCCTTTTTCTTTTATCTTTCTTCATAAATGTAACATGCTTGCTTCCTAGCTAACTTCTCTAACTTGTTTGCCTTTTATCAAGTTTGCACTTTATTGATGTGTTCTCCACTAGAATAAACCAAACCTTGAGATTATAATTGCAAGGGGATTTGGATTTATAGTCATGAGTGTCATCACCTAGCAGTCGAGTTGATAAACACGGATTGTATGTTATTTATATTTATCAAAAAAAAAAAACATGTGTTTTAACATGTATAAGATAATATTAATCGTAGTACCCTTACGATTTACGCTACATATTTTGGCTTATTTTTATACATATAATTGTAATTTTTCGGTAGATCATATTGTAAATTTATTTATTTATTTTGGTTTGAATTTAGAGATCTAAGATGTCCCCCAATCTAAAAGGATTGAATACCTTGTTTAGGTGGCTGTCGTTGGCCTAAGAGAATTCTATACATAGTGAAAATCCAACACAAGCTAGACCCGTCAAACGGGTCAGGTCGGTCGGGTTCAGGTTGAGTGTGGGTTTAGGTCAAGTGGGTTATTGAATGGGTTTGGGTTGACCAATGAGTCAATAACATCATTTTTAAATATTATTTTAAATTTATTAAATAATAATATAAATATGTAAAAATAAATAAAATTCTTTTAATATTTTAATTAAAAAAAAAGTCACATTTAAAACTCAATCGGGTCGACTCATGAGTTAGTCGGGTTCGGGACGTATATTTCCCGGTAAAATCAAAGTGTCAGAATTGGGTTTTGGATTAGTTGGGTCTGGTTTATAGTACGGGTCGGTTAGGTTATATTTTCGGGTTTGATAATCTTTTGACAACTCTACCTCCCGCTAAATAGATCGTTCCTCTTTCTTGTGAACACAACAAGGTCTTACATCGGTCACTGAGCCAACTTATTGGGTAATAATTGTAATTTTATTCAAAAGCTACTACCAATACCATCATTATAAATTAATTAAGATAATTATTTTTTGCATGGGTTTCTTACATTTTAATTATTGAAAGACAAAATATGTGACATACCCAACTATGTGAGATAGTTAGGGATAATAAGTATGTATATAAGTGTATATATATGTTAGCTAGCTAGGTAGATAGATAGAGATAGATATGAAATGGAGGGTATGAATGAATATATGGTACGTATAAGCAGTGCAGAAGGAAGCAAAATGACGGGTAAGGTGTCGACGTCAAGGTGGGGCCCAGAGGGTGGATGTGGTGGTGGTGGTGGTGGTGGTGGAGATTGCTGGGCTGGCCGCGCCCCACCACGGTCTCATTAAAGGTGGCAATTCGAAGGACTTAGCTTTCGCCGGCCCCACCTCCCCGTCTTTCCCTTTCTTTCATTTTTGCCAAGCTTGGAATTTTCATGTACAATTTTCCAAATCACGTGAAATCAAAGTGCTCTTGCCTCCACACTTCTACAATTGTATTTTTTTCTTCTTTCAAAGTTTACATATAGTTTTCACCAACACTATTCCACTTATTTTGGACGAGTGACCCGATTTTGGTAGGAAATTCTGAGTTCGTGAACTTGCCGATAAAATATACGAACTAGATTGTTGGAATATTTATTGTTTTATAGTTTTGATGATAACAAATTTTGAATGATTAATGTGTTGTTTCACAAGTATCAGAGGAATTAGGAATGTCATTCAATAAGAGCGTATCGTTAGAGTGAAGGAATTTCGTGAAGGAACGACGGAGGAAACAACGTCGTGAGGGAATGACGAAGGGAATGACTAGCGATCTGGGCAGAGTCTGCGGGAAGCTACACGGCTTTCTATATTTGGCACATTGCCATATCTTTAGCAAACGACTTCGGTGGTGATTTGACATCTATGATTGAGTTATTTGTGAGAAGATAAGATGAAATCTTGAAGATTTTTTGAAGCAAAAAGACAAGATATCGAGATATTTCGGTTTGGTATATAATCCGAGTGATTTTTATATTTTAATCCTTTTCTATGAAGATCTTTTGAATGGCATATCCTCACGATTAAGTAAGTTGTGATTGAAAATAGATTTGGAAGTTTTCTTTGTAAATAGCTAGGGTTGCATAGGGTTAAAATTTGTGTGGAAGAGAAACAATTGAGAGAGAGAGAGAGAGTGTTTGGAATTTGTTCGATTGGTTTGTGGTGTTTTCCCGTGAAGATTCCACGGTGTTTTGAGTATTCAGGTTGGTAGATCACCTATTGTTTAGGTTTACGATTAAGGTTGTAGAAGTTGAGTAGGTTGAACTCGGGTCGATGCCTAATTACCATAGAAACTTGGATTGCCTTGTAATTGTTGAAACTTAATATATAATTGGTCTATTGAAATCCTCTGAGAATGAGTCTCAGGGGTAAATGTTTTTTTTCTACAACTTGTTGGTCTGACAGAAAATTTTCCTCTCTAAATACCGTGTTCATGTTTACTGTTATTTCCGCTGCACAAGGAACAACTATTGTTCTCTGTCTAATAACTAACACTTTACGATCCAACATAGATAATCCGATTTCATCAATCGACTTGTTTCAATGAAAAAAAGAGTGAAAATTTGGGTTTTCACCCAAGTAAAGAGACGACGGTCAAAATTAACCTGAAATTTCCCAACACCCTTCCATACCTCCTTTCACTCATGCATTAGGCTATCCCACAAAATAGTGTTTCACCCAAGTCAAACACTATTCCGCCTTTAATTAGGATATCTGCATTTGATTAGTCGTCATTTTTTGTTCTTGTACTTGCTATATATACTCGTATACGTACGTATCTATCTCGAGGTGCACTTAGACCAGTCGGGACATGCTGGGACTATTGAATATTGATATATATTAAGTATGGATGATGTAGGATGACCTTTTTAGTAGACGAATAGTTCAATTAAAAAAATGATCACTTTTGAATCTCATCTCATTTTAGGCTCGGGTCTTGAGAGGATTAGGGGTTAAATTGGGTTTCGATCATTCGGTCTAAGACTCTAAGTTAAGAATCATAAGTTAGTTAATGTCGAATTAGTGTATATAATGTTTTTCCAATTTTCAGTTTGGACATTAATTATTAGGGTTTGGTTTTGTTTTTTGGGTGAAAGGGTTTTGTTTTGTTTTAAATTTGGTGCATTTCAATTACGGATGATCTTATAAGTTAGAGGAGGGGAAATTAAGATAAATTTAACCTAGCTATTAAGGTACATGTAATCTTGCATAATTTATGTTTGTATCTTGTATAACACACACACACACACTCATAAAACATGCATGTATAGATTTAGGTAGAGGATAGGACAGGAACTGGACTTGTGCTTAAGATGTCATGGAATCACCTGGTTCGTACAATGACTCAACACTTGAGCCGCTTGATCAAGCTATGAAGAATGATGGCTCTTGTGTTTGTTATTTTGGTTGAATTAGGTTGGTCCAGTGTGCGACGTGAGACATGAGCTTGTTTGATGTCTTAATGGGTCGGTCCGTATTGGCCATCCTCTGCTTCTAAGCTTCGAAGATAAGTCTCTTGAGCTAAATGCAACGTTTGGCTTAATGAGACACATTAGTAGAGGAAGGGAGTCGTTTGAGCTTTAGGGTTAGCATAAATAAAGAGTGAAACCCTAGTTACTCGTCTTGCTCACTTTCCATGTTGTTTTTGAATTTCTAGGGTTTTTGCTCTCTTAGAGCTTGTGCCTTGCGATACCTCAGTTGCTCACCGGAGTTTTGTCAAGGCCGAAGAAGAAAAAGGAAGGGGAAGTGAGAAAAAGAGAGATGAGGGAGTACGGTGCCTTGGTGATTTGAGTTCTTTGTGAGCTTGCATGCTCCACTCTTTGTTTTTCCTACTTTGTGCTTGTTTTCGTTCTTAGACTTCGTTTTTAGCCTTAGTTATTTGTGTGTGCTTGCTTTGTAAACGTGTGTGTTGGCTTTCATTGTCTAGTTGATCAGGCGAGTCTCTCCTCTCGAGACTTCGTAGAGTAGGACTTAGTTCCTGGTGTCAACAAATCTTTGTGACCACTTTCGTTTTTCGATTTAAAGGTTTTCAAACTCGTTTTTTCGAACAATCGAAGATAATTGGTCTAAATCTAGGTCTCAACAGTACATCTAGCCTATCAATGTTTTCATTTCTAGCCTTGTTCTTGGACCCGACCTGATTGACCAGTAAATTGTAACGACCCAGCTTGTACTAACTCAAAATGACTAAACTTAAACTCGACAGAACCGACCTGATTAACAAGTCTATATACTACATGAGGTAAGTTGACTAGATTACCTCTTAAATATATATTATTATTTATTTTTTTAGCCAAATTATAATTTATAAAATTACAAGTTAAACATGTTTATAAATTATAATATTTTAAATACTATTTTTTTTGGTGAAATATTTTAAATACTATTACATCCGTTTCACAATGTAAGTCATTTTTTTTAATTTGCACAGGTTTTAAGACATGCTTGAAATAGAATAGATGCTAATGTAATATTTGTTTTTATCACATGTATTTAACTCTTTAATATATTCTATAATTATGTTTTATAATTTCAATACCACTAATAATCCATTTTTTAAATTGATGCTAATTTTCAATGGACATTGTAAATCTAGATCTATAGCAATCAAGACAGAATCGCACACACGCAAACAAGATCGAACCAAGAAAGCTTAAAACAGATGAACACCAGAGAATGGTTACGCGGTTCGGCTTAAAGGCCTACGTCCGCGGAGTCTCAGTGGGGAGACCCTTCCCAATCCACTATCAAAGCCTTTCAAAGATGGTTACACAAATGTTCATACACGGCAAACCACAAATCAATCTAGAACCCTAAGACAACGACACAGAAAGAATCAAATAGAGAAAAACAAGAAGCTAGGGAAGAAGATCTAGGGATTCGCCCCCCCAGTGGCTGACAAAGCTTTGAGCTAAAGCTTCGACGAGAGCCTTCGACGTCTTCTCCGGCACAAGGATCGTCTTCTCACTCTCCTCCTTCAACACCGGCGTCAAGCTCTCTCTTTTCCCTCTCGCTCTCTCTCTTTCAATCTGGATCTAGGGTTTTGCAAAGCGGCGAATGAGCTCCGAAAGCACAAACACGAGCTTAAATAGCTAGGTCTCGAAGCTTCCAAGCTCATCACTCAAAACGCGTCGTTCCAACTAAAGACGAGCTTCAGATTTGGTGTTTGGATTGGCCTTCTTCATTTGGGCCAAGTGTGATATTGGGCTCGGTACACGTTAAAAGCTAAAGCCAGCTTTTAATAGCAAATCCGGTTTGGTGCCTCCAAACCGGTATGACCCGGGGTGGCACTTACGACCGGTTTAGCTATCAAACGAGCTTAACAAATAACTTTGAACCCGGTTCTTGATTTAATGGTCTACCTAGCGTATTTACATAGTGCTATACCATATCTTATGTCACCCTAGAACTTAAACTTGGATTTATCATTAAGCATAACAAATGCCCTCCTAAACCAAGTTTTAGGTTCTTAGGAAGAAAGTTCTTTTAATAGTGGATTAGTACAGGTTTCCCTTCTTCATTGACTCATTTCCACATCTCAAGTAACATCATTGATGTGGAGAGCTGCCCTGCAAAATAAGAACTTGTTAGAAGGAACAACTTTTGTTCCAAAATCAGCAGGGTTTACATCTCCGAGGATTTTCTTCACAGAGATTTCTTGTTCCTCAACTTGCTGTCGAATGTAATGGAACCGGACATCAATATGCTTTGTTCTCTCATGTAGGACTGGGTCCTCACATAAGTACAAAGCACTTTGACTGTCCATGTTCAGTATAGGCAAATATTTCTTGCCTTCAATCTCAAATAATATTCCCTTCATCCATGTAGCTTCTTTTGAAGCCTCAGTTGCAGCAATGTACTCTGCTTCAGTTGAAGACATGGCAACAATAGGCTGCTGTTGGGACTTCCAGGAGATACAATTTCCTGCCCAAGTGTAAAAGTAGGCAGTAGTTGATTTCATGTTGTCCTTATTGCTAGCATAATCCGAGTCAACATAACCTTGTAGGTCAGTTCTCGGCTTATGCTCAGCATATACTAGTCCAATATTTACAGTCCCTATTACATACTTCAACAAGTATTTCATGGTTGCCTAGTGTTTTTCTCCTGGGTTAGACATGTATCTACTTAATACAGAGATGGCAAAAGCTAGATCAGGTCTAGTACATAACATGGAATACATAATGGAGCCAACTGCTACATCATAGGGAACATTCTCCATCTTCTTCTTGTCAGCTTCAGAAACAGGACAATCCTTCTTGGAGAGCTCTAAGTGCCCTCCTAATGTTATTGGAGAGGGCTTGGATCCTTTCATAGCAAACCTGTCTAGCACCTTATACAAGTAGTCAGTCTGAGACAAGTATATGGTTTTTCTAGGTCTGTTTCTAATAATTTTGACTCCTAGAATCTTTTGTGCAGGACCCAAATCTTTCATATCAAAATTCTTTTTAAGATCATGCTTAACCCCAGTGATAGCAGCTTTAGAATTGCTAATCAATAATATGTCATCAACATAGAGTAGGACATACAGAGGGGTTTTGGTTTTCACATTTTTGAAGTATAGACAAGAGTCATATTTGCTCCTAGTGAAATTCATTTTAAGCATGCAAGAGTCAAATTTCTTGTTCCATTGCCTGGGTAACTGTTTCAACCCATATATGGACTTCTTAAGTAAACAAGCATGCTCAGGTTTATTTTTATCAACAAAACCCTTAGGTTGGCGCATATAAATGGTTTCTATCAAGTCACCATGCAGAAAAGCAGTCTTAACATCCATTTGTTCAAGTTCTCAATCATAAACTGCAGTCATGGCAAGAAGCAATCTCATAGTTTTATATTTAACTACAGGAGAAAATATGTCATTGTAATCTATTCCTTCCTTTTGTGTAAAGCCTTTAGCTACTAGCCTAGCCTTATACCTAGGAGGATCATTGACATTTGCTCCTTCTTTAAGCTTATAGATCCATTTGCAGTCAATTAGTTTGATTTTATCAGGTTTGGGAACAAGAATCCAGGTGTTGTTTACATACATGGATTGAATTTCTTCATGCATTGCTTTAAGCCAGTCATTAGCATGAGCACATTTTATTGCTTGTTCATAAGAGTCAGGAACAATATTTCTAACAACCTCGGCAACAAGGAAGGCAAACTCAACAATTTTAGAGTAATTCTGGTACAGGTTAGTGTATTCATGCAAGTTTACAAAGTTTGCAAATCTGGGGTTAGGGATCCTAACTCTAGGTTCCCTATCTCTAGCAAGTTGGTAGTCAGCCAAGTCATTTGCAATAGGAACAGGTATGTTATGTTCATGCAAATCATGTTCAGGTATAGCAACATTATCATCATGCATTTCTACTTCATCATGTAAGTCAGGCAAGTTGTTGCTATTCACAGAACTACTAGAGGGATCAGAATTACTTACTGCCCCACCTAATTGGTGAGGTTGCAGAGTTGCATTTTCAGAACTTGAGTGATTTTTGCCCTACAGCTTGGTTGTTATTGATTTCACTTTCTTCTTGGAAAGCACTGGAGGAATATCCAATGTCAAATTCTTCATTTTCCTCCAGATTTTCATGGTCTTCAAAAAATGTGCCATTATTATCTTTAGGGTCTGATGGGGTACTTGTATTCTCAACCACTGGTGTTAGAATTGACTTGAAATGAAAATCTTTTTCATTAGAAGTGACAGACCTGGAAGTTATTACCTTATAACCTCTTGGTTGAATAAGTAACAACTTATATCCTTTAGTTCCCTCAGGATATCCCAGCATTGCACACTTTAGGGCCCTAGGCTGCAATTTACCCTGAGATATCTGGGCATATGCTGTACAACCAAAAGGTCTTAAGTGTGAAATGTCAGGGATTTTACCTGTCCACGTTTCCTGGGGTGTTTTAAACCCTATTGCAGAACAAGGTGATCTATTTATAAGGTAAGAGGCAGTCATTACAGCCTCTCCCCAAAGGGAACTTTTCATTCCAGCACTGATGAGCATACACCTAGCTTTTTCAAATAGGGTTCTGTTCATTCTCTCAGCAGTACCATTCTGCTGAGGTGTGCCAGGGACAGTCAGGTGTCTTTTAACACCATGTGTTTTACAGAAATCATTAAAGGCATGGTTACAAAACTCTAACCCATTGTCAGTCTTAAGGCATTTCAATTTATATTTTGATTGACTTTCTACCATGATTTTCCAGTTTTTGAAATTTTCAAAGGCCTCATCTTTGGATTTTTGGAGGTAAACCCACACTTTCCTTGAGTAGTGATCAATCAAAGATAGAAAATATTTTCTACCTCCAATTGTCTCTACTTGTGCAGGCCCCCAGAGATCAGAGTGAACATACTCCAGGGGCTTGCTAGCAGTGTAGGTTGACCTGCTAAAGCTGTGAGCAATTTTCTTTCCTAAGATGCAATCCTCACAGAAGTCAATAACATCAGGTTTCATAGATATCATGCCAAGTTTAAACAGGTGATGTAACCCTTTATTTCCTATATGCCCCATCCTATCATGCCAAATCTTAGTAGAATTTTGGTTATCAGATTGTATTTTTCCTTTGGAGACATTCAATTCAGGAGTGGCTATAACATAGTACAACCCTTCTTTTTTAATGCTCCTAATAAGAATGTTTTTATTTCTAATAACATCTCTTATTCCATTTGAGGTAACAATTTGACACCCTAAATCATCTAAGACAGACTCAGAAAGTAAATTTCTCCTAAGATCAGGAACCCACCTGACCTTTTGGAGGACCCTTACCTTACCATCAAACATTCTCAAGGGAACTGTACCTGTGCCTTTGATTTTGAGAGATGTATGATCTCCTAGCATAACTACACCACCTTCAGATTCAGTTAATTCACTAAAATAATGTTTATGAGGTGTAGCATGAAGTGTGCATCCTGAGTCTAAAATCCAGTCATCACTAGCAATAGACTCATGAATATTAATCAAATTATCATCATGATGGGTGCACATTAACAGTTCATAGGAATATTGAGGACAGTATTCAAACACATTTGAAGAACCATTATTTTCTTTCTCTTTGTTTTTGTCATCCTTCTTCTTCTTGTTACAGTCTGTTGAATAATGCCCTATGACACCACAGTAATAACATTTTACTGTAGACATATCCTTTTTGCTAGAAGAATTGCTATCATTAGACTTATTTTTCTTCTTTTTCTGCCTATTATTCTTGCCTTTTCCTTTAGTAAACATAACCTCATTTTTAGACTCAGTTTTCTGCTCATTTTTAGAACCATTTTTACTCTTGAAAACTTTCAGGGAGTCATTTTTCTGGGTTAAGTATTCTACTATCCTCTCAACTGTAAGATCATCCCTAGAAAACTGTACCACATCTTTTAGGACATCAAACTGACTAGGAATAGCATTTAACAGGATACCTACCTTATAGCTTTCTTTTACTTTTTCATCACATCTTTCTAAATCTTGAGCAAGTTTCAGAAATTTATCAAGATTTTCATTTAAGGTAAGACTGGTATCCATTCTAAAGTTAAAAAACTTACAGAGAGTGGAGATAATTAAGGCTAGGCAAGGACTTAGTCTGATAAATGGTGTCAAGAGCATCCCACAAAGGCTTAGGTTCAGTATGACTAACCACTTGTCTTGCAACTTCATCATTTAGACGAAGCATAATCTCAGCATGGGCCTAATCTTTGAGTTCTTGCCTTCGTGCAGCAGAGAATTCAACTGGCCAATTTTCTGTCACAGCCACATAGCATTTTTCTTTAGTTAATATGGCCCTCATTTTCACCTTCCACATAGCATAATCCATGTGCCCATCATAGGGCTTTACCCTATACTGATCCGACATGATGGTACCTATTAAGTAAGGTAACCAAGTCAGTAATGATGGGATCAAAAGGTGAAAAACAGAAAGAACAAGACACAACCTAAAAAACACAAGAAGAAACCCTAGACTCTACTGTAGGACCCGACAGAGGGAAGTAAACGACACAAGTCGAAACCCAATCTATCAAGGTTCCCCTGCCTCGACCCAAAGGCCTACTACAGTGACTAAGGGACTCAAAAACAAAGAAAAGACGATGTAGGAACCGACAGTGGGATTGAACCGACACAAGTCGTTACCCTTCTATCAAGATTCCCTTGCCTCGACCCAAAGGCCTACTACAGTGACTATAACACAAAAACAAGTAGCGGAAGCACTAAGAAAGCCAAGGATCTACAAAGCAACGCTCTGATACCACGTTGTAAATCTAGATCTATAGCAATCAAGACAGAATCGCACACACGCAAACAAGATCGAACCAAGAAAGCTTAAAACAGATGAACACCAGAGAATGGTTACGCGGTTCGGCTTAAAGGCCTACGTCCGCGGAGTCTCAGTGGGGAGACCCTTCCCAATCCACTATCAAAGCCTTTCAAAGATGGTTACACAAATGTTCATACACGGCAAACCACAAATCAATCTAGAACCCTAAGACAACGACACAGAAAGAATCAAATAGAGAAAAACAAGAAGCTAGGGAAGAAGATCTAGGGATTCGGCCCCCCAGTGGCTGACAAAGCTTTGAGCTAAAGCTTCGACGAGAGCCTTCGACGTCTTCTCCGGCACAAGGATCGTCTTCTCACTCTCCTCCTTCAACACCGGCGTCAAGCTCTCTCTTTTCCCTCTCGCTCTCTCTCTTTCAATCTGGATCTAGGGTTTTGCAAAGCGGCGAATGAGCTCCGAAAGCACAAACACGAGCTTAAATAGCTAGGTCTCGAAGCTTCCAAGCTCATCACTCAAAACAGGTCGTTCCAACTAAAGAAGAGCTTCAGATTTGGTGTTTGGGCTGGCCTTCTTCATTTGGGCCAAGTGTGATATTGGGCTCGGTACACGTTAAAAGCTAAAGCCAGCTTTTAATAGCGAATCCGGTTTGGTGCCTCCAAAGCGGTATGACCCGGGGTGGCACTTACGACCGGTTTAGCTATCAAACGAGCTTAACAAATAACTTTGAACCCGGTTCTTGATTTAATGGTCTACCTAGCGTATTTACATAGTGCTATACCATATCTTATGTCACCCTAGAACTTAAACTTGGATTTATCATTAAGCATAACAGACATTGGAATGTGAAATAAATTAAATTATAGACTATTTTAGAAAGTTTAGCATTAAATAATTGAAAGGACGACTTACATTATAAAATGTTTTTTAAAGCTAAAAATGAATTACATTGCGAAACCGATGGAGTATAACATTAAGCCATCGTGAATTCTCTTTATTAATACTTTTCGTGTATGGACAGTTTTGTTTTTTCCGTCAATCATATCATTATGTAACGATCTAAGCGTAGTAATGTAACTGTTCTTATCATTTACATCAATCATTCTATACTTTATTCAAGATACTTTACAAAATAATTTATATACATGATACATGGCCTGTAAAGTTAATTTGGCCGTTTAGGAATTGAAAGCAACGATGTCGGTAAAGACAAAGAAGAGCTTAAATCCATTCAGAGTTGAGAGAAGGAGACTGACAAGTACGTAGTGAGAATGGCATGGTGGCTTTGTTTCATTGTTCATTTGTTTGTGGTGGTGCGAGCCATTCGTGGGCCCTCTTACACAATTACCTCATCTTCATTCAAATCTTATGTAGCCACATATATGCACATTTACTTTTACAAACTACTTACCGTACGTACGTGGTAAAAAGCGCATCAATTTACAATACAAATATGTATATTTATATGTATGTACGTGTGCTTTGTTTTTGGTAGAACAATAAGATATATAATATGAACGTGTACGTGCTTTAACACAATCATGTTGACCCCACAAAATATGCAACACAATTACTATTAATGGCTTGAATCTGTTGTTGACCAGTACTTGTCAACCATCAGGGGTTCGTAAACGACTAAACGGAGCTCCCAGCAACATCAGTGGTCCCATAACGGTGGGGGCAACCAAAACGGTATGATATGTTTTATTACCGTAATCTGTTTTGGGCCCACGATCTATAATCTGATTAGGGTTTTAATGAGGCACTATATACTCATTGATGGTGAGGCGGAGCATGAACGGTGGGGCCAGAGTACGAGAAATAGCGGATCCGACGGGGTTCCCGAGGTTAAAACTCGAGGGCATTTGCCATACCCATCCAAAAAAGACAAATCCCTGCCCAGGCGAAGCCTCAAAACCACGATCACGAGGTCCAAACCTCGTTGAAATCACTAGATAGGACGGTTAAGCAAACTCTCCCCAACGAACAACGAGGCCCAAACCTCGTTGTTCAAAAGCTGACATCCCCGCCCCATTTAACCACTCAGCGGCCACCATATTCTCGACCAATGACTGACTGCCTCACTCTCGACCAATCAGAGGGCTTGATCTCGAGCGTCCCACATCGAGCAAACGGCAAAACCCTATTCCTCAAACCTCTATAAATAGAGGAGAACCTCGAAGGTAGCAAGGGGTCGAAAAACATCTTGAACTCAAGAACTATCTTGTTTGTTGAAGATCGACGTGTTGAATCATCGTAAAAGACCACGCTACAACCAAGTGAAGGTCCGCAAAAAGACTTCAAGTCACCCAAAGAGACCTCGTCTCAATCAAAGATCTCACTACATCACTTCGCAGACCACAATCCCCGCATGCACAACCAAGTCTCCAACCTCGCCATAAGACATCAGGCCTAGGTTTGCAACAAGAGCAGAGCTCGTCAATAGTTTGTTAGTGATAGAATCTCGCAGTAGCTAGGAGGTCTCGAACCTTGTTAGATAGAGACCTCGAATCCTCTAAAAAGAGGTCTAGGGCATAACCTCGCTATTTGTAACCTCGTTCGAAAAGATATAAATAAAAGCAAGTGTTTGCCTCGTCGAATAAAAGCAATCTCGTTCTTGTCTTTTAGCGTTAGTTTATTTCGGGTTTCATCACTCATAAAACGCATCATTATAGCGATCTAAAAATATGGGACATGTAAATGGAAATTAATTAAGCCCCACGTCAAAATACTTGTTGTATATGATTTTAAGTGGGTTCATATAGTGGTTGAATCGAATCAACCAAAAATGTGACTTCTTTGGAGTTTGATTAAGTCAAGATATGAGAGATATAAGTGGGTTCATAATCATATAGTGTATATCCTTTTATTTTATACTAACTAGATAGTTGTTCCTTAGCTAGCACATATACGTACATGATTGTTGTGACAAAAATTATCTTAGAAAAGTGACTTAGAAAAATCGCCTTGCTAGGTTTAATACAACAATATGCATGGATCACGTGATTTACAAAAACATTAAACATGCATATATATATATATATATCTCAAAATCTACCTAAAACGCATTCAAGAGAGTAACAATTACGGGTTCATCATCATCATTCATTGATTAAATAAAGGTAGAGAACTTGTAGCAGGGCCCCATTGGATTTTGTCACATATACTCGTTTATTCCACAAAGTTATTATATTACAGAAATAAAATCGGACAATGTTTTTACAGCTTTTGGAAATAGGCTACCTTTTGCCATATTTTTTTTTTAAATCAGACATTGTTGTATGAATTTATATAAACTATATACCCACATGAGTCATGCTCCGCTTTATATCCCCACCCAAACTAAGCTTTATATTGCCTATCGCCTTTGTTTGATGCTGTGCTATAATACTATACACATTTGGTTGATAACTTGCCCTTATCAAAATCCGTGAACCGGTAGGTGATGTATGATGTATTCGTACGAGCACACATGCATATTAAGTTTAGAACATAAGTTTAATAAAATTTCATTCGAAAACCAATTTACAATAGAAGTAGTTTTGAATGAAACCTCGGAAAACGCTGGAGGAGGTGGCTGAGATCTTTCGCTCTTCGGACGGAGATTTCTTAATTGCCTTCTCAAGTAACTTTGGAAATTGTACGACTTTTAGGGCGAAAACTCTTGCTTTGATCCATGGTTTGCAAATGACTAAGGATCTAGCCTTTCCGGCAGTTGTGATCAAGTCAAACTGTTTCTAGCTGTTGAGAATCATCACCCATGAGCTGCCCCCAATGCACTCAAAGTACCATATATCTCACTACCCGAACACAGAAGCTTTGTTGCGAGACACATCAAGGAATATTAGGCTCCAAGATATTCCACGACGACTAAACAAAGTAGCGAATGTTTTTAGTTGATCTAGCCTTGAGCCTAGTAATATTCTATGTGAGGAATTGTATCAAGGCTAGATGGAGTAAAGATACTAGAGAATTAAGGAGATGGTGCTCTAGAATAAGCATTTAACAACCATAAACTTCTAGGTGTTCTAGAAGAATTTTTTATAATTAACGTTCCACGTAAATGAATCACCCCTATCATTAAAAAAAAATCTAGCCTTGAGCCATGAAACTAATGTTGCTAGTTATAATTCACCCCCTTTAATTTAGAGATTGTATCTTAATTTGTTACTGTTGTTATGGAAGAATCTGTGAAAGCCAGTTGTGACTTGAGGAAGAGGAAAGTGAAAGTTGTTTTCTATATTTCTGTGTATGCGAAATGAGTACAAGTGTTTAGCTATTTATATGACCACTAGGTCTTACAAAGCATATGTCAAGTGTCACACTTATACCAAGTCTAGCTATCATATACCAATACAGCATACCAAGTTACCAACTACAGTAGTATCAATTATACCAAAAAGCTCTCTCTTTCGCTCTCCCCTAAAGTTTTCTCACTCTCGTTCTACCACGACTTCCACCGTGCCACCGCCAGGCGGCTGGCCAAAGGCCAGCATGCCCCCTCCCCGCCCAGCTGACGAAACCATGGAAGAGAGCCCTCCCCCCACGGAAGGCCCATCGCTCACTACTACCCAACCTCTAATCTCCACGAAGCTCTCATTCAAGGACAAACTTATCCAGGGCTCTGCCTCTGGCCCTGTCGCCCAGCCATAACTCCCTGATGATATCTTCATCAGAGACATCCGCATAGACTACCCATATGGCGAAGAAGGTACCCCCTCCATCACAGTTACGTCGGAGCTCGTCCACACGCTCACCAAAGCTTGGGAGAATGCAGTAATCATCAAGCCGCTTGGGAAACCCATCCCCTTTCAAGTTCTTGACAAGCGCTTGAAAGATATGTGGAACCCAACAGGACGTATGACGATCGTGCACCTTCACAATCATTATTAAGTCGTTAGGTTCGAACTGGATCAGGATTTCTAGATGGCGCTAGCTGGGGGGCCATGGACCATCTTCGGGTAGTGCTTGATGGTGAAGAAATGGGAGCCACGATTCAACCCCAAAAGGACCGCATCACCACAATATGTACCTGGATGCGGCTCTCAAACCTCCCTCTTTATCTCTATGAAGAGCGAGCCATTCTGAGGGTCGCCTTGAGCATCGGCCGTCCGATTAAGATCGATAGACACACGACGTTTGCGTCCAGAGGGAAATATGTGCGGGTCTATGTGGAGCTCGATCTGAGTAAACGGCTCAGGGGTGCGCTCCTTGTTAATGATGAAATGATATTGGTTGAGTACGAGGGCCTTAGCGCCATCTGCATTGGTTGTGGTCGTTATGGTCACACCATAGGCGAGTGTTCATCTAACAGAGCCCTGACAGAAAAGGCCACTGAAGAGCAAGCGGAAGCAGAGAAGGAAAAGGGCTCCGTCCAATCTGTCTCATCAAAGGAGGCGGAGAATAGCGGTTCTCCGGAGCAGAACAGGCAGGAACTCCCGTCGGAAAACGGAAATCTCACCGGAGCCTGGATGATCGCCCCACCCCCACAACGAAAACCAAGGAAAGCCAAAAAGCCTACCCAAAACCCTGAGGAGCAGGAGACCAACGACAACATCAACAGGTTTGCAGCGCTGACCATTGAGGAGGCCGAGGGACAAAAGGAAGAAGACAAGTTGACGCCGGCAGAAAGCTCCAAACCTTTAGCCAAAAATAAGGTTGACACCGCAGCCTCCAACCTGACACAGCCCACGCCAAAAACCCTACAGGGAAACAGTCCAAATTTCACTTTCCAATCCCATCCGAGAAAACAAGCCCGTTTCAAAAAATCGGGGTCAACAAAAGCCTACAACTCTCAGAAAGCTTCGGGAGCTGAGCATAACCTAGGGAATGGAAATGGTAAGAGACCGAGGCCCAGTTCGGAGCCCACAAACCCTCCAAGCCCAAAGACCGAAACCCATCAGCCCATTAGCCAGGTTCAACCCCTTCAAGTGGAAGCCCAAAATGAACAGCTCATATGTCAACCCGTTGGAATTTTCCAGCCTGATAACCTTCCACAAAATCTTAACCCCATCGCTCACAACACCCCTTTGGAACAAACCGATCCCCCCGATCCCCCCCTTGAATGTGCCACCACGGACGAGAGAAGCCTACCTCCGAGTATAACAAGTCTGGGAGCCTCTCGAGAAGAAGGCCCCCCTCAGGATACGAAGATGCAAGATGGTGGTAGGTCCGACGACCCGGAATTTAGTCCAAAGGGGATGGACGCTGAACTCTCCCCTAACCCACCTGCCATCTCCCAATGAATTGTTTGGTTTGGAATGTGCAAGGCGCTGGGAAAAAGGGGTTTAGAAGAGCCTGTAGACACTTCCTTAAGCACAATAGGATTGATGTCTTGGCTATTACTGAACCTCAGGTTTCGGGCGATCGTGCAAATGAAATTTGCAACCGCATCCGCTTTACAGGCAAGGTCCGATTGGAAGCGATTGGTCGTAGTAGCGGCATTTGGCTATTTTGGAATAAAGACAATCTTGATCTTCGTGTTATGAGTGTTCACCAGCACTACAGCATCAACAATCACAGGGCCCATCTAGTCGTCGTCTACGCTCCGCTGGACGCCAATGACAGAAAGCGTTTCTGGGAGGAGCTAGAAAGCGCCCTTGCAGGCATAAACGACCCCTTGCTTGTCGGTGGTGATTTTAACTGCATCATGTCCATCGACGAAAGAGAAGGGGGCTCTAGAAGGCTGTCCGAAGATACTGACAAATTCATACAGTGGGCCAACAATATCAGTCTCATCGATATGGGATCCATAGGGCCTCGGTTCACTTGGCGAAGAGGCAATACGAAAGCGACCTGGGTTTCAAAGAGGCTTGACAGGTTCTTTATCAACATGGCGGGACGTCTTCGTTAGAGTGAAGCTGCGGTGAAGCACCTGCCGACCCTTTGTTCTGACCACAACCCCTTGTTTCTTTGCCTTGACGGTTTTGGAAAGGGCGGAAATACCAGGCGCCCCTTCCGCTTTGAAGCCGCCTGGATTAGTCATCCCGATTTCTGCAGTTTCGTCAACTTGAGTTGGAGATCGGACATCAGTGTAAGCTCGACCCTTGAAGACTTGAAAATCGGTCTCATTGACTGGAACAAAACGGTCTTTGGAAACATCTATCGCCGTAAAAGGGTCCTTATTGACAAGATCGCCAAAATCCAACTTCAGATCAGTCGCGGGGCGTGTGACCGACTGCTGCAATAGGAGGCAGAGCTTCAAAGAGACCTTGGCCTTGTTCTTGATCAAGAAGAGGTGTTGTGGTACCAGAAGGCTCGCCAGGATTGGCTTGCCCTCGGAGACCGGAACACACGATTTTTTCACCTCAGTACCATTATTCGGCGAGCCCGGAAGAGAGTGTCCAGTCTTAAAGATTTTGATGATACTTGGATTTCAAATAATGCTGATTTAGAATCCCTTGCTATCTCGTATTTCTCTAACGTGTATTCTTTGCAGGATCAGCATGGGAACGTCATTAAGCTTCCAAGAAGGGCATCCGCTCTGCTCCAAAGACCAGAAGTGGACCAATTGACGGAGCAAGTCTCCCACGCCGAAGTTAAGCATGCCTTGAATCAGATGGGCTCGTATAAAGCACCGGGCCTCGATGGGTTCCAACCCGTCTTTCACATGATCTGCTGGGATGCTGTGAAAGACTCGGTTATTCAACTCATCCAAGACTTCTTTGCCGGTAGCACTCTCCCGGCTGGCATCAATGATACGCTCATATCTTTGATGGACAAGGTGGCCTCTCCGGAAAGGATCACTCAATTTCGCCCCATAAGCCTATGCAATGTCACCTACAAACTTATCACGAAGATTCTCGCTGATAAACTGAAGCCGTTTATGCCCAAGTTAGTCAGCCCCTGCCAAAATCAGTTTTATTCAGGACCGATCGATCACCGATAATACCACCCTCTACCATGAAATTATACATTCTATGCAGTCCAAGCGGTCAGGGAAGAGATGGATGTTACTTAAGTTAGATCTTGAGAAGGCGTTTGAAAAATTGAGGTGGGATTTCGTCCTGGAAGCTCTTGAAGACGCGGGGCTGCCCTCGAAATGGGTCGGATGGGTTAAAGAATGCATTACTACCTTAAAAATGCGGCTCCTTTGGAATGGCGAAGTCACTAGAGAGTTCACGCTAGAGAGAGGCATACGACAAGGCGATCCCCTCTCTCCCTACCTTTTCGTTCTTGCCCTTGACAAACTCAGCCAGATTATAGATGCAGAAGTGGAGCGTGGAGCCTGGAAACCGATTGTCTTGTGCAGGGGTGCTCCGCTTCTCTCACACCTCTTCTTCGCCGATGATATCATCGTCATGGCGGAAGCTTTGCCTGCTCAGCTCAGAACCATCTTGGACTGCCTGGACTGTTTTTGCAGAGACTCGGGCCAGAAAGTCAGCCATGAGTAATCAAGAATATTTGTGTCGGTCAATACCAACAGAGATACCGCCAATGAGTTAGAGGTTATTAGTGGTTTCAGAGTCACTAGAAACTTGGGTCGTTACTTGGGTGTGCCTTCAATTCATGAGCCTATCTCCAAGCACACATTCGACAATCTGCTGTCCCGGATGAGTGATAAACTTGCAGGGTGGAAAAGTTGATCCTTAAGCCTTGCGGGAAGAGTCACCCTTTCTAGATCAGTGCTCTCAACTCTCCTTTACTATTCGATGCAATCTTTCAAGCTTCCTTCATCAATATGGAACGAATGTGATAAGCTAAATAGATCGTTCATTTGGGGTGATACTTAAGGCTCTAAGAAGATTCATCTCGTCTCATGGGCTGATGTATGCAGACCGAAAAGGGACGGGGGGTTGGGCATTCGCTCCGCTAGGGAGATGAATGCAACCGTTCTCGGGAAATTAGGCTGCCACCTGATGACGGGGATGGCGGGCATCTGGGGGGACATCATCCTTGCTAAATATGGGCTGCGTATTACCAATGGAAAATTTGCTCAAACGGCAAGTAGACCTCCTTCGGCTCTTTGGAGAGGAATCAAATGGAGTCTCGAGGAGGTCATGTACAAAGGCATTCACTGGAACATCGGCAACGGAGAGTCGGTTCGTTTTTGGGAGGATCCTTGGCTCAACCCCGAACCGTTGTCCTCTGAAGTGGGTTACGGTGCAGCCCCGACCCTACGTCACAAAACAATCAGGGAGTTTTGGTCCCCATCTTCATGATGGGATTGGGCCACCCTTAATAATCTTCTTTCCCCAAACTCCCTCTTTAAACTGGCTAATGTCATGATCGTGGATGATGCAGACTTCAAGGACAATTTGCGCTGGGGGCCAAGCGCGAGCGGCGACTACACCGTTTAGAGTGGATACTGGCTACAACGAGACGAACCCCCACCCCCACAGCAGCTCCAACTTCTGTTCAAGCTCATTTGGAAGACACAAGTACCCGAGAGAACTCGAACCTTCTTGTGGCTTGTAGCAAGGGGAAGGATTCTCACTAATGCAGAGCGTTATCGTCGCCACTTGGCTAGATCGGCAGCTTGCAACCACTGTGGCACCTCAAACGAAACCGCTATTCATGTTCTTCGCGACTGCCCACTTGCGATAGAGGTTTGGGACCGACTGGTGCCTCAAGATGCTTTATAGAGATTCTAAAACGTTCCTCCTATTGATTGGGCCATCAGCAACCTCCAAAGCCTGCACGTTCTAGGTGGTGATCAAGCCAGCGCCACCGTCTTCGCAATCACTGTCTGGTGGCTATGGAAATGGAGAAATATCAGGATCTTTGGTGGTGCCCCCCTCCCAGCGGACAAGGTCTCTTTCATTCGCCGCTATGTTGATAGCATCAAGGAGGCTCACGGATCCCATGGCACCAAGAATACCATCGCTAATACTAGAATCGAGTCCATCATCGCTTGGGCCAAACCAGACAGTGGCTGGTACAAACTCAACACCGACGGTTCGGTCGTTCAGGGCAGGGCCACAGCCCGAGGGGGGGGGGTCCTTTGTGATGACCAAGGCCGTGGAGGGTTTTGTTTGTAACCTTGGAATCACCACTATCCCCGCAGTTGAGTTGTGGGGCATTTACCACGGTCTTCAAGCCGCCTGGAATCATGGCTGCCGCAACATCATAGTCGAAACTGACTCCTTGCTCGCTACCCAACTCCTCCAATCCAAAGTTCCCGATCACCACCCGCTTGCCAGCCTGACTCGTCGATGTCAAGGCTTTGCCCGTATGAATTGGAACCTCCAATTCCGACACATCTTTAGGGAGGCGAATTCGGTAGCCGACAAGCTTGTCGGTCTCGCCCACTCCTTCCCGGTCGGAAATCATGTTTTATGTAATCCTCCCTCTGAGGTCCTTTTGTTGCTTGCTTATGATGTTAATGGGGTTGGTCACCCAAGAAACATTCTGGCCACTAATATAAATAATTGATCGGGGTTCTCCCCTTGACCGAAAAAAAAAGTTATCATATACCATCAGTTACTTGAAGATCACTTTTGATGTTTGCTCTATGGTCTTAGACATGGTTGCGAGGGCATGGATTGCTTTTAGGTCAATTGGTTTTAGCATGGAATCCACTATGCTTGTGTGTTAGGCCCAACGTGCATATGTGCACGAACAGACGCGTTGTCTCTCCATGTTATATTGGCGCATAAGATTTAACATGGTATCAAAGCTTGTTCGGTTCTGAATCTCGACTCTTGTCTATTAGGCTAGTCAAACAGTTGAACTTGAGGAGACTTGTTAATTACTCCCTCCGTTTCGCAAAAGATGTCTCTTTAGGTCATTTAGCATTTTTCATAAAAGTTGTCCTTTTACCATTTTTGTTCAATTTTTTCCGATTATACCCCTAAAAAGTGGGTTCCCTTTTTATCATTTTCCCATGTAATTGGTCACATTAATAAAGTAAAGTTATTTAATAAGGACATATTAGGTATAAAAAAAATCCTTAATAATCGTGTAATTATTTAAAAGGACATCTTTTACGAAACGGAGGGAGTAGTTTGAGAATAAACCCAATGGGTCACGTTATATTGACGCATCAGACTTTAAATTTTAATATTTGTAATTTGTTTGCATGTTTGTTGTGACTAAGAACTTAACTAGCAATGTAGCCGCCAAATGTAAAATTGGGCGATAGTAACAGAGAGAGAAATTAATGGTCCTACTGAATCGAATCTCGAATCCAAACTTACACTAATCTATTTCTATTTTTAATTTTATTTTTATAGGGGTGTGTGTGAGTCAGTGAGGCGTGGAGGGGTCAAACATGGTCCTTCTGTTGCATATAATCTTACAAATCTTCCCTTTTTCTGCCCTTTCGATCTCAGGCCCCCGTCCCAACTTATTCTTATCTTATTATTAATACTATTGATTAATTAATTAATTAAGGATTTTCTATATAAATCTCTGACATGTTTGCTCTGCAACACTAGCATTACAATTTGTAAATATCCAGCTATAACTGCATTTTCCGTTTTTCTTTTTCTCCTGGGCCCGTTTCCGGGTGCCCGACTCATATCTGGGCGACCCCGGTTCTGATGACCTGACCCGGTGACGGGTCACTAACTAACTATACACACTCGTGTTCGTGTATCATTTTGGAATAAATAAATATTTATAGATATTCCCCAAATAGATTAACAGTACGATTAATAAATATTTTGGACCAAAGGACGGGCTGGAGTACGTTTCAGGCCACCCTAAAAAAGTAAAAATAGGGTAAATTTAATTAAAAAAATAAGATAAATTTAGTGTTAAATTAGTTAAATTAAGATAATTTAGCCCACCCAAAAAAATTTAGTGACAATTAGTCTACTCTAATATTAGATACTGGTCCGCAATAAAAAAATTAGTTGTATGGGTTGGGCAAGTCAATTTGCTTGTAAGGTCGACTTGGGCTGAACATGTTAATAATTTAGTTGTAATGGTAATATTTTTTATTATTATTTTTGAGTCGAAGGAGAGGCGATACTCTCCGTTCTCTTTAAAGGGTTTTATTATTAAGAAAAAATGGATTATATAAATTAAACGGTTGAAAATCAGTCCCAAAAATATGTTTAAACAATAAAAATAATTAACACCCTCAAATGGATCAAATAATACATGAAATAAAAGGACATCTTAAATCATCTATTTGAATCCATAAATTATGACTGGCAATCGCTATTTTTTTAATAACTGAATCCTTATAAGTTATCCAAATAGATGATTTAAGATGTAAGAAACACATATTATAATAATTATAAGAAACAATAAAATGTGCTATTTTGTTTTCTTCCTTAAATCAATGGGCAATTTAAAGGTTCTCAAAAGTCTGCTTTTCCAGGCATATTGTTATTCAACCAAAACACACAATCACTTAATTGAGGCATGTGACATGTTGGTGTGTTGGAAGATAAGGAGTTAAAAGCGAATGCATAGGGCTCTGTAACTGTATACCTATACGAGTAAATATGGGTTGATCGGATTCTTCAAATCATTCGCTAGATCCTAGGTCTTCGGGTATTTGGTTCAACGGTTAAGCCTTTGGGGTATATCCCGAAGTCACCGTTTCGAATCTCATGGGCGACGTTTTGTCCATTCTTCTCTAAAATTGGTTAGTAACCAGTTCTCATCTCTCTAATGGATGCTTTAGTCGAGTCCAAATAGTACTTGTGGCGACCCTAATCCTTACCCAATCAAAAAAAGTAGCTAACCCAAGTAGAGCTAGCTGTTTTTTTTTTTACAAGTTATGTGATAAACTCCGAATTTATAAACTAGTCGGTAAAACGTACAAACCAAGTAAATTGGCTTATACTAACAAACTTAACTCAATAAAAGAAAGAATGGTAAAACTTAATTTTTAACTCAAATAAAAAGACAGATGCAAATCGAAGATGAGACCTCTCAATATCATTCATATATACTAGCTAGATTTATATTTTAATTAATTTAATATTAATTCAATTATTTAATTTTTAGGAATTGAAAGTAGCATATGGAGTGCAAGCTTTATCAAGTTTATGCCGTTTCCAGCCTAAGCAGAGCCTTTGCTGCTACTACTTGCTACATATGACAGACGCCCCTTTTTATGAAGCTTTGTTCAAGTGATCCACCTAATATTCTCTGCTCATTAGTCATCACCTCCCACCCAAAATAAATACTAGTATAAAGAAACCTTTGTTAATAGTATATTTTTTTTATAGATCCCAAGTCAGATGTTTAAGAGTGAAGTATAATTAATTATGGTAATGTCAAAACCCAATTAGCTGAAATTTGGGGGGTTGAAATCCATCCAAAACTTAAAAAATTTGTAAGGTAATGCTGACTGAACATTGAGTGAAGAACTCATCAATGCCAAGATATGCAAAATTGGTGTACTCGATCGATCAGCAAGAAGAAGAATACACAAACTAAGAAAATTAAAGTATAGCCAAAGTAAAATTTACTCTCTCTAAATTAAGATAACAGGCTATCACCCTCTCGTTAGTTTGGATCGTATTTTCTCTAGCAAAGAGGATGGTGGCCTCGGAATAAGAACAATAAAAACATTAAATAATTCATTATATAGACGATGAAACTTTTATGGAAAATTATCACAAAACCAAATGATATATAGATTAGAAGAGCGAACACCTTCTTCTCAAACTTTTTCAGACACTCGGCCGCGTGATTGCACACCTCGAGATATGCGCTCTCCTCTCTCAGGGCGACGATGAACATCGGGCCCTTCTGCTTTATCGGGGTTATATAGCAGACTCCACCTTGTTCCTTATGCCCTTTTACCTTGCCAGCCCCCATGGGCGCATTTTCAAGATGTTGTGGACATTCGTTGTTGTTGGAACATGCCATTTTGGGTGAAAACCTCTAATGTCAGACCTTCCTAGGATGAAAAAGTCCCCATGGTCGATGCCAGTGTTGAAACCTGAAATAAACAAACATTAGATTTGAGGTTTTGAATTAATAACAAGAAAGCATGTAGAAGATTTCACTCTTTATTATGCACGTGATAACAATTCACACGTATTTTAAAAGAGATTCTATAATTTTACAAATGTTATTTGCATTTCTCAAGAATATGTGTGCTCTTTCTCTTACTTTAGATCTACTTCGTTCTCACATTTTATTCTAAATTAATGTTTTCCCTTACAAATATCGACTTGGAATCTTTCAGAATTCTCTCTCGTAAATAGCGAGGTTCTTCGGAAAGTTTCAACATGTCGAGTCTCTAGTAATAAGAAATTATCTTAAGCTATAGAGTTGTTTTGCAACCCTTACAACCTTCACCTTATTCAGCTATTTATAGACGTTAGGAAAGGTCGGAAGTTGGAGTTTTTCAATGTGGGGGATACTTATTAATCTTTGAGGTGTCAACCATTGATTGGTAGAATGTGAGGTGTTCGACGTGTTGTGTTGTCGTTGGTGGAAAATGCAGTTTGAGTTGGAGTTTAGGGATCTTTCGATGTGGGAGAGTTTTATTGATTTTCGAGGTGTCGATCGTTGATTGGTGGACGAGGAGGTTGATGTTATTTTTACTATAGGTCAGTGAGTTGAGCATGCGATGTCATCAAACATCACCACTGGTTGGAGCCTTCGTAGATTGCGACTTCGTAGATTGGTGGACGAGGAGAGTTTTATTAGTCGATTCTACATGTTGTTTGTACACTGGTGAAACTGTCATGCCCAACTGGGCGTGCTTGTGGGCAGGGAAAATTTGGTATTTTGTATGTTTTTTTAAATAATGTGTGTGATTTTAACATCTTCATGCTATCACTTCTAATTCTAAGTTCGAGTGCGTAGCCTCTCCTCGTTTTCTCTCCTTACTTTGATCATTCTTTTTGTCGTCTAGCACCAGAATTATCTGCGATCCATCAGTAAGGTGACATAGACATGATCTATCAAATAAGAATTCTGATTCATGATTTAAAGATGCCATAATGTGGCAATCTTCTAACAAAGACAAAATTTTCAGTAAAATCTGCTTCGCCAAATTTAAAAAGAAGACAGTAACATCTAACTGTCTTGATTATGAAAAGTAAAATTGTTCCCAATAATAGAGAAAAATCTTCATATGGAAAAAATGTTCGGATTGCCTACCCAGTACCCACCCTAAAAGGCTTAATAACACAACAATTGAGTTACATCAAAATGTATCCTTTCTAAAAAAGAATAATAAGTGACTTATACAAACCATCTTATTTACTTTTTTAATGAATGGTTAATTTCACTCGGGGTAAGAAAAAAAAGTAACAAAAGTCTAGATTTCTCTCGGTTTTATAATGCTCTCCCAATCCCAAGCTTCACAAGTCATTTTCTAGTCTCTCAATTTCTTTTACGCCACCTTGATTTAACACAATTTCGTACATGATTAGTCAAACTAGCACACCCCCTCGGCTGTACACATTTATCTTTGAAAAATCGTTGATTCCGGGCGCTCCAAATGTGGTAAATCAGCAGAGTAATGTCAGTGAACCACAAGCTAAAGACAAACCTTGTTTTACCTTGGCACCTTTGCATAAAGTTCAACCAGTGTCATCGCTTCTACAAATCCTACCCCAGGTCAATACTCCGTTCATGATCACCTCCGTGGAGTACTTGCAATGGAACCAAACATGTTCCCATGTTTCTTACAACAATTGTACAAGATATTAGTGTCCTCATGAACTATACCATGAGCCTTCAACTTTTCTGTCAAATTAAATCCATATTCGATGACCATCCAACTATTTGTAATTAGGAAGCGAAGACTTAATCAACATTATGTTCTTGAAATTCATTATTTATTTGCCTATAGATACATTTTGTATTGAAATTCTATCATTCAATTGGCTATTTTGCATAATCTATTTTCGTATTATAACATGTTATCAGGTTTAGATTAGTGATTGATTAGAGTTCTCTTATTATAACAAGTCTCACGTTTACAGATTAGATTTGCCCAAAATAAGATGGAAACATAGTTGCAGATTTTTTAGCATCTAGAAACTATGGAAGTGTTATAATTAAAGAAGATGCCCACAACATGACTCATAGTCGGCACCCTTTGATGACAATATTCATAAAGATCATCCGTTCAGATAATTTAGATCGGCTTCATCTTTGAAGGATCTCCTAGTATTTACTGCTTGTACAAAATATTAACTCTAAATTAAAATATTAATTTGCATGACTATATTTGCTATCAAAATAAGAATTAGAATACAAAAAATACAATTCAGTGCTTCGGACTAATTGACCAAATCAGATAAGAATTACGTACAAGTTACCTGAAAAATGGAAACAAGCACCGATTTATTAATTAATTATGACCCAAAACACAAAATCAATTAAAACTTTGTTAAATGTTAACCCAAATTGGCCCCAACCGGCATGAACACTAGATTATCTCAACAAAATTAATGACTTGTATGTAGTGATCACTCACCATTAAGTGGATGGACTTTGATCACAAGTTACAACCACACATTTCTCACTTATATAATTTGGATACCAGAAACAAAAGACTAATAATTCAAGCATGAGCTAGCTGTGTCTAATTGAATTGATAACTTAATTTGAAACATCCAATTTATAGCCTAGCTATATATATACGGTAAGTTGTCATAATCACTAATATTTGGGTACATTAGATGTCGATTGATTCATATAATTGGCAGATGAGGGCCGGGTTTGTTTCAGTTTGTACTGTATAAGCCAAGATAGGATATGTGTGTGTACGGTCCAAATAAAAAAAGTTAATAAGCACAAATTTGGATTAGCAAAACAAATCCAAAATTTGATTGATGACTACCTAATTAATTAGTTGGAAGAGATTGTTTGTAGGCCAGGTAATTGCCTCACATAAGCTAAGCATCCATGCACACAGGGACCGGGGGCGACCAAGCCGAATATTAGTGGATTTTTGCATATGGTTTGGTATTAACTCAAGTTTATTGTTTGCTCGTATACAACATAACAACAATAACATCATTTCAGTATAATTTCACTGTTGCTCAATTTGGGAGATTATGATATACGCACTCTTACTTCGAACAAATCAAGTGGATGTTTAATTGAATACTAAAACTAAGATTACAAATTATACCAAGAAACGGAAAAAAAAAAACTGAGCTTGAGCTCACCTTATGAGTCACTCGTTTAGTTTATTCATTAGAGAAATTTGCAACTAACTCATTAACTTGATCATCTATTCAAGTAAATGAAACTAAAAACCAAACTACGCTACGCAGTTTAAATGAGCCGTCAAAACTTCATAGGTTTACCGAAAATATTTAGTATATATAGTAAAGTTTGTTTATGAGCGTATATCGAGGTTGATCATGAACATATATAATCGAGTTTGATCATCAACAAACGAGCCGTGTTTTTTGTTGCTCAAGCAATAAAAAAGGGAACCAGAAACCGAACTGAGGAACCGGGGTTAGCGGATTCTGGTTCCGGAACCATACACGCCACTACATCGGGCTTGTGTGTTGGGCTATATGCGCATATATGCACGAACTAACGTGTGGACCACCAATGTTATATTGACCCATCAGACTTTGACAAAGCTCAACTCATTTATTTTAAACCCTTAAATTTATAGTAAGCTTGATTCATTTACAAATCAAGTCAAATACAAATAAAATTGAACCAAACCAAACATTAAGTTACTCACGAACGACTTGGTTTATTTACAACCCTAATCAGATTAAACTGGGTGGTCTATTAGTATATAGAGTCATAGAGAGAGGAGGTAGAATGAGGATGATGATAATGATGAAGAAGATGGAGGAATCCCAAAGGCGCCCAACAAAGGTGCAGAACAAAGGTAAAGCTCCAAAGCCACAATGAAATGATTACTTAGAATGGAGGGACGAGATTATACCACACTTGTGGGTCCCAACTAACTTATTTGCTCTCTCTCTCTCGCTCGATAATATATACACATTAACACATAACATGTAGTGTGTAGTATATATAGACCTCTATACTATATGAATATGAATATGATATGATATGATGGTAGTAACTTTAATATTCCCAAGTGTATTATTTTTTGACTTGGTAAGAAGTGGGACCCGTAATTAAGAGTTGGCCAGCAGTATCGTCTTTATGGATTGAATGATAAAAAAGAGCACCTCACGTGGACTCTGAACCAAACCCCAAACCTCTCCTTGTTCATTTTTACCTATTTTTATTGTAAATTTTTTTACACCTAGCTAAATGTACTTATTTACTACTACTACTACTATATACTCCGTATGTGAATATCTTTCTCTGAGAAATTTAACGCATCTTGACAATTCATTCAATCAGTAAAAAACATGGATCGAAGCGTGATTTGACCTGAAATAATGAGCTAACGTACTATGTGTTGTTTATAGCTATAGAGCTAGAGAGTTGTTTCATGTGTACAAATCGATCTCTCCTTTTTAAAATTTGTATTTAGTCGATCATTATGTAAATAGGGTTTTGATCTATGTCTCACTCAATGACTCATACGAGGTTCTTATTTACTATATATTACATATATGGCTTCTTCTATTTTGCACAAAAGCCTTCCATTTTTAGTAAATTAATAGCCACATTAAAAAATAGTTTTTTTTTCTTATGTCCTAAGAATATAAATTAATTATACTAATTATGAGAACTAAAACCTTAAAAACACTATTAAAAAAAAATACAATTTTAAAATATATTATTTTTTTAGACTTTTCTTATACCGCATAGTATATATTTTAGCTGGCCCAAAATCATATATTTTGGTCAAAGAAATAACCATATATGTTGCTTTTGGGTCCTCTTAATTAATTACTTCTTATCAACATAAAAAGGTAAGATTTGGAGATGTGATATCGTTGATGTAACATTTATGAATAGAGCTAGATTCTTTTAAAAAACTATAATATTTTTTTTAACCTTGAATAAATTTACTGTAAATTCAGAAAAAGACATAGTAACTAAGAGAATAAAAAACAAGAATGACACAATTAATATTATCACAGCACATACACAGTCTTGTTTCAATTATAGATCACTACCCTCCTCTCCCAAATTTCCACTCATAACCCCAAAAAAAAAGAAAAAAAAAATTAAAAGCAAGAAGTTATATATACATAAATTTTGCTAAAATATGAATACTTTTTAAAGCTAGCTCACCCCCATAATTCCCACTCATTATATGTGCTCTTTTCCCTCCCTTATCCTTTCTCTTTCCCTCTTTCTCTCTCCACCAATACCCTAATTCTCATTTTCAATTCTTACAACAATTCAACCCCCATTCTATTCTTCTATCTATCTCTACACAATTGAAAGAGACCCACCCCTTCTTCCATCTATTCACCCAATTTCTAGGTTTCTCCCTTCTTTTTGGCAACACCACCACCAAGGGTTTTACTATTCAACCTCCTCAATCCCAATTATTTCATCAACCAAAACACAAACAATCACACACAATACACAAAGACACATACTAACTACTCCAACAACTAGCTAGCTAGGTTGCTAGCACCGCCGCGGCTTACACTCCAATATTAATCATGGACGGTGGAGACGAGTTTCACCACCACCATCACCACCAACAACACCACCAGCAACAACAGCAACAACAGCAGCAGCAGCAACAACAACTACACCACTCGCACCACCGTCCAAATTTCCCTTTCCAACTACTAGAGAAAAAGGAAGATCAAGAACCCACTTGCTCCGCCCCGTACCCTTCCCTCGCCATCGCCACCGACACTCCCAACCGCCCTACCTCCGCCTCCTCCGCCCTCCAAATCACCACAACCACCACCACGGCCTCCGAGTCAACCGCCGTCACCGACCCCAACAACTCCTCCAGCAAAAAGCCCCCGCCGAAGCGCACCTCCACCAAGGACCGCCACACCAAGGTCGACGGCCGCGGGCGCCGGATCCGCATGCCCGCCCTCTGCGCCGCGCGCGTCTTCCAGCTCACCCGTGAGCTCGGCCACAAGTCCGACGGCGAGACCATCGAGTGGCTCCTACAACAGGCGGAGCCCGCCGTGATCGCCGCCACCGGCACCGGCACCATCCCCGCCAACTTCACCTCCCTCAACATCTCCCTCCGGAGCTCCGGCTCCTCCATGTCCGTCCCCTCCCACCTCCGCTCCCCCGCCGCCTCCTCCTACTTCTCCTCCGCCTTCTCCCAACGCGGCCGCCCCAGCTTCTTCCCTTCCTCCGACCTCCCCTCCGCCACCCTCCTCAACTTCCAGGCCGGCGGCCACGGCCTCAACCTCATGGGCCCCACTAACCTCCTCCAAGCCAAAGAAGAATCCAGAGATCACAACAACAACAACAACAACAACAGCCAGCTAGCCCTATCCGACACAACCGACGACGGGGGCGGCGGCGGGAGGAAGCGGAGATTAGAAGAAGCCGCAGCCGAGCACCACCAACACCAGATGGCCGCCGCCGGGTACCTCCTCCAATCCACAACCGGCTCGATGCCGGCGAGCGGGGCCCAAATCCCGGCCAACTTCTGGATGGTGACCAACAGCGGCTCCGGCACAACCCCCGGCGGCGGTGTCAACAGCCAACAAACAGATCCCATATGGGCGATCAACAACACCGCCGCGGGCGGCTTGTATAGAAGCGGCGGCGGCCTCCACTTCATGAACTTCCCGACGCCGATGGTCTCCATCGTGCCACCTCATCAACAATTAGGCACCGCCACAAACGAAAGCCATCTAGGGTTGTTGACCGGGTTGAACCCCTATAGAGGGATGGGCAATTCCGACTCCCAGGCCGGAGAAAGCGGCGGCAGCGGCGGCGGCGGACGGGGCGACGACCGACACGACACGAATAGTCACCATAATTCGTAGTTCGCCGGCGCCGACGACGGAGACGGATCGATGGGACTGATTATAATAGTATCCGTTGGTACGTTGATTAATTAATTAATTACCGTTACGTTGTTATAAGTTTCGTAATTAAATTTTCTTCGACGTCGAGGATTGTCGGAATTCCGAGATGGATGTGTTAACATACAACACACAAAGTTCGAAGGAACACAAATTTAAGTGAGAGAGGTTTTGTTAATTGCATCTTGAAATTTTTTTTACTTGTTTGTATTTCATGTGTGATTAATATGAAGGAAGAGAGCGGGGGGTTTTCCTAGGGTTTTCAAGAACACATTTTTTTTTAACATTTCCAGTGCGAATTGGCTTGTTTTTTTTACCCCTTCCCCCCTACTTAACAACATGAAACAAGTACTATATATAATTTGTTTGTGCAAATTACATTGTTTTTGGATGTCATTTTTTATATAGTGTATGCATGTTTTCCTGATTCTGATACGATTGTGAATTGTCACATGTATATAATAAGTAGGGTGTTTTTAGCTTCTTCTTATCTATAAGTGGTAATTTAAATTGGGAAAATTTCAGAGAAAAAAATTGAAATATATATATGAAAAATGTGGAGTTGTGGGCATCAAATGAATCCACACGTTCACAGCCAAAACGCCCCTCATTATGATGAACGAGAGAGATAGTGATGGAGAGAGGATTTTACATTTTTTATTTTTACAATGTACAAGCATGGTAATATAGAGAGAGGGGTAAAAATTAAAAAACATAGCGGTAAAAAAAAAAAAGGAGTGGAGCCCAGTCCTTATCAGTTCCAGGTATTGCTCAGGTGGGGAGGCCCAGTTGCTGCTCGTTGCCTATACCAGTCTACATTGTTTCTGACAAACAGGTGGATCATTCTTTCCCCTTTCTCTCTTTTCCCTTTTAATCTCCTTCTCCTTTTATTTTTTCCCATAATTTTTGCCATTAAATTTAATTAATTATCTTTGTCAAGGAAAAATGAAAGAACATAATAATAATGTCATTCAGAATCTATGAATAATAATAATAATAAAAATAATGCATGGTTTTACTGACACCATGGCATATAATACACACTAGGAGTTTTAAATGAGCTTTCCTGTAACGCGGTGGTGTCCACCCACACCAGGGAAAACTGACCAATTCATATCTTTCAAATCTTTTTTATTTTTGTAATGTGAAAAAGAAACAATTTTGTTTATAGCTAAGGTGTGTGGGAGTGGGACCCTTCCCCACAAGCTCCATTCATGGGCTCACTTGAATGATTGGTTCTCATAAAATATATACTCAAAATTATTCACTCACATACAATATCATCATCATTCTTCCCTATCTTTAAAAAATTGATTTGGAGAAGATTTAATTTGGGACTTTAACACCAAAAGGGATTTTGGGTCCGTTTAATATTCATATCAGGATTTCAGATATGTTTATAAATATGACTGATATTAATATTGGTCAGATATAGTGCTTGATATATTCTAATATTAATATCTACTTATTTTCAATATCGGCTGATATCATAATGTTATTCTGATATACTCAAAAAATTAGTATATAAAAAGTATAATTCATATTTATATCTTGATATTCATATCGATATTGTATCCGAATCTCATATATTTGATATTTGATATAATACCAAACGAGTTACGGAGTATTAATTTGGGACTTTTTTTCTTATATTTATTGACAGAAGATATTACAAGTGTATATATATTTTTTTATGAATAATTAATATAGAGGATGATAAGATATAGAAATGTGGCATAGAATCTGGAAAGCTTCGATGACCCATCACCCATCATGCATGGTGGTTGATGATTGTCACTTGGGAGTGAGTTGTAAAAACCCACAAGACCATATAATTTCAATTTTTTTAATAAATATTTTTATATTTGAATAAAATTATATTTCGAGCGAAACCCATGCGCTTTACAGAATGCAAACACTCTTTGGATTTTGTGCACATATAAATAAATTTACTAGTATGATTTAATAAACTTTTCAGACTATACTGTATATCGATCTGTAGCTATATGCAAAGGTAAAATGGTTATAGATGCATAGTTGTGCCCATTTTGATGGAGATACTTCTGTACATATATGGTGATCCCCCACTTGTACATTTATGTTGACACTGCCATGCTTTCTGTGCATATGTAAAATGTGAAATACATAAAATAAATAAATAACCGATGAAAATATCTTTATAGAACTTTGAATTTGACCGATGGGTAACATGTTGTAACGAGAGATCGAGCAAGAACAATAAATAAAATTGACACAGAGATTTATGTGGTTCGGTAACGGTGTTTTACCTACGTCCAAGGGCAGAGAAAGTGTATATTATTACGGAGGCTGATTACAGAGTACAGAACATTAGGTATTTCGAGAGTTTATATAGTGACTCAGTAAACCCTATTACAGATTATGGGCCGTAGGCCCAAACAGATCACGAGATCGAGGCCCAGACATAATTAATATTTTTTACCGTTTGGGTGGGGGGAGGGGGGGGGGTGGTTGGGGGCGCTGCCCCTCCGACTCCCTGTCGGGGGCTCCGCCCCCGGGACCAACGACTGATTCAAGGCATATCAACATTACATTTGTGCAGTGATTGATAAATACGTATATAAGTAAGTAGTGGAATAAAAAAAAGTAATGAATGTACTATGTATATTTCAATGTCGACTGTTTCTGGGTTCAATTCTTCATGAATCACACGAATCATTTTGTCATTTGCTTTAATATGGATCTGAGCTTATTCCGTTTGTGGAATGCATGACTAGCAAACGTAAATAGATAATGAAGGCGACCGCGGGAGGAGTTATTAGGGATTGTAATGGTAGATGGTTATATGGTTTTGTCCATAATATAAGGGCATGTTCGGTCCCTATGGCGGAACTTTGGGGGATTTATAATGGGTTGAAGTTAGCCTGGGAAAAGGGTTATTGTCACGTGTCCCTTGAGGCGGACTCTCAACTGGTTATTAATCTCCTAAGTTCTAGGATTAAGAGGACCCATCCTCTTTTTAGCCTGGTTTTGAGTTGCCAAGGCTTTCTTAGTAGGGATTGGTCTATCCAATTCCGTCATGTTTTTCGCGAGGCGAATGTTGTGGCTGATCGCCTCGCGTCTTTAGCTTTTACTTTCCCTGTTGGATTCCATGTATTGAGTGCCCCGCCGGAGGGGATTTTCTTATTATTGTTTGATGATGTTAGGGGTCGGGCTATCCCCCGTATGCTGACTACTTAACCCCTTTTTTTTATATTAATAAAACTCCCCTCGAAAGAACGGAGAGTACCACCTCTCCTTCTAAAAAAAAAATAGATAATGAAAGTTGATTTGATAGTTTAAAACAGGCATTTATGAAACATAAAAAATCCGAAATTAAACTTTGGCCCAATGGATGTGTGGTGTTTTTTGGGCTACTGTATTCTCAAAATGGGCTGCAACAGCCCATTAGATTGTGTTACCCAATATTTCAGAATTGTCTGATGGGCAAGGCTTCGTTCGAATACAAAACTTTTTTGTTTATCTTCTCGCCGGGATCAGCTATGATATGATATGGAATTATGAATGTCAAAATCAAGTTATAAATCATTCAACTGACCAAATGTACTACTATTGGAGAAAAAGAAGAATAGGCTGATAACGTAATATAGATGCAAATAATTTAGAGGGAGAAAGTAGGCTAATTATTTCATCAGTATTCTATAAGTATTAGCTCGAACATTCACTAATGAATTCGGTAATGTAATTGTAAGGTGTATTACATAACTAATTAGCTTGGTAACCACAACAATTGGAAGTATTCGGCTTATAAAATTTCTTACACCTAAATAACCAATTTTTTTTTGTCTTCGAAGAGTCGAAATAGAGATCTCATAGTAGTACTGGACATGGGCTCGGATTCCACAAATATTTATTAAAGAAATAGGTTGGGAGCACGGCCTCTTTCCAACAAGTGAAACCGCAGTCGCAATGCTTCAAAATAGGCCCGTATTCATTTCTCATCTAGAGAGTTTTTTTTTTATCATAGCCAGTTCCGAAACCGAGAGGAACCAACCTCAGAACTGACCCATGAAATCCTAGCCCACCCTAAAAAATAAGATATCTTGGGTTTTGCCACCATTTATTGTTCTCATTAACTACGTCACAATAATACCTATATAATTATTATTGGCAATAACAAATCAAAAAAAAATTGTATAGCATACTGGTTAGAGTGCTTTCCCAAGAATTCATAGATCACGGGTTCAAATCACTTAGATGCATTTATTGTAAATCATTTTTTCCTTCTATGATAGATCTACTCATTAATTTCTCGAACATCATGAGTTCCAATCTCTTAGATGCACTATTTTAGTTCGTGTTTCTCTTCTATGACATCTATCTACTCTCACTAATTTCATGAACTCATATTTCAAGGGTTCAAATATTTTAGACGCACTATTTTTATTTTTTTATTCTATGACATCTATCTACTCATTAGTTTTCCTTTTAAATTAAAAAGAAAAGATGTTTCATTAATTTCCCACACATATAATTTATCTAACTATCATCATAAATAAATTGGCAATCAATACCCAATACCCATCGGTATTGAGAAATTAAATTGATAAGAATTAAAATAAAAAGAAATATTTTATTAATTTTCCTACACTTATATAAAGAAGAAGTGTTTCATTAATTTCCCCACAATTATATTTTATCTAAATATCATCATAAATTTTTTTGGCAATTAAAGCCCATGATTGTTGAGAAATTAAATTGATAAGAATTAAAATAAGAATAAATGTTTTATTAAATTTCCTATACTTATATTTTATCTAAGTATCACCATTAACATTTTTGGCAATCAAAGCCCATCACTATTGATAAATATTTTTTGTGTATATTTGGTTTTCAATTCATATCAAATCAAAAATATTTCTTTAGGTCATGGTGACTATATATAAACCAAAAAGTTAAGATTTAATCTATATGATATCATTATATAGATATTTTTAAAATAAAAATTTGTAACGATATTTTAAAAAAAAAAAACTCATTTGCGATGTAAATCCATTGTATCTTATATACATATAAGATTGGGTTTTGCCACCATTTATTGTTCTCATTAACTACATCACAATAATACCTATATAATTATTATTGGCAATAACAAATCAAAAAAAATTGTATAACATAGTGGTTAGAGTGCTTTCCTAAGAACTCATAGATCACAGGTTCAATTCACTTAGATGCATAAATCATTTTTTCCTTCTATGATAGATCTACTCATTAATTTCTCTAACATCATGAGTTCCAATCTCTTAGATGCACTATTTTAGTTCGTTTTTCTGTTCTATGACATCTATCTACTCTCACTAATTTCATGAACTCATATTTCATGGGTTCAAATATTTTAGATGCACTATTTTTATTTTTTTTATTCTATGACATCTATCTACTCATTAGTTTTCCTTTTAAATTAAAAAGAAAAAATGTTTCATTAATTTCCCACACATATATTTTATCTAACTATCATCATAAACAAATTGGCAATCAATACCCATCGGTATTGAGAAATTAAATTGATAAGAATTAAAATAAGAAGAAACATTTTATTAATTTTCCTACACTTATATAAAGAAGAAGTGTTTCATTAATTTCCCCACAATTATATTTTATCTAAATATCATCATAAATTTTTTTGGCAATTAAAGCCCATGATTGTTGAGAAATTAAATTGATAAGAATTAAAATAAGAATAAATATTTTATTAAATTTCCTATACTTATATTTTATCTAAGTATCACCATTAACATTTTTGGCAATCAAAGCCCATCACTATTGATAAATAATTTTTATGTATATTTGGTTTTCAATTCATATCAAATTAAAAATATTTCTTTAGGTCATGGTGACTATATATAAACCAAAAGTTAAGATTTAATCTATATGATATCATTTTATAGATATTTTCCAAAAAAAAAAATTGTAACGATATTTTTTTTAAAAAAATCTCATTTGTGATGTAAATCCATTGTAATATACTTCGTATGAGATAGGAAGCTTAAAAATGAACAAAAAAATTACACAAAACGTAAACATATATAATTATATTATATAAAATATATAACATTACACTTTTGATTGATAAGAGTTTATATTTTGCTTGATGGTTGAAATTTTGAAATAATTTATTATGTGCATAATTAATTATTATAGATCATTATATTTATGAACTTTTTTACCCCTCCACATAATTGAAACTATTGTTAAAGTTTGAATCATGTATAAACACCCAACACCAAAAACCCAAAATAAAATGCTAAAGCATGCAAATCAAAATTGCTCAAATGACCTCTGAATACTGATGTTCGCTAATTATCATTGATTAATATCCCGTATATGTTAATTCCAATTTTTTTAGACCCTCACATTCTCAAATTTTCTTCTCATTCAAAGGAATTAATTAAGAATAAAAATGCAATTTAAAGGTTAAAGAGAAATTAACAACACCCATTCAAATTTTGTACAATAAATACACACTAATCTAACACATATCTCTAAAATCCTATAATTACTATTATTTGCCCTCAAACCTCCTATATATAGTGATAATTAAAAAAAGGGATCTAGAAGGATCCTAGAAGTACAAAAAAAAATTCTAAGGAGTAACACAATTTAAGGCACACCAGATGCAAACAACCCAAAACTCAAATGATATACTACTTCTTTTAGACCATCCAACATCTCTTTTCACACTATTTCTAAATGTTATCGATGACCATAATTGGTTTGAACCAATGTAATATACCAAGATAATAATTATACATATGTTTAATTTGTTGCTTATATAAGGACCAAATCACTTTATCACATACATTATGCACGTTTCCGCTAAAAATGTTTTAACCATCACACTTGGCATTGTAAGTCATTCACTATTTTTAGTAATTTATAAATATTTTTAGCCTCTAGAATATGTTTTACCCTCTAAATATGAAGTTATTTTAAATAGCCCCCATACTTTGTAAATTATCAATAATATTTAATTTTAATACTTTTAATTAGGTATCTAAATCTAAATTATAAGGAATGTTTCTTATTTAATTTTAAAGATCAAATCAATTGTTCAAATACTTGAAAAATATAATAAAAGAAGAAAGAAGCAATGTTTTTGATAATCAAGTGAAAAATTAAAAAAGTTGAAGATTTTTTGAACCAAAAGATCTAAGTTGCAAATATTTTAATTAGGTAACTAATAATTAAAACAATTCAAACTGAAGGAGACAATAAAAAACATTATACATTTTAAGGTTGGTCAAATTTAGGATAAATATATTTGTAAAAGAGGTAAAATGATTGTTTTGGTTTAATTAATTTATTGTGTATTTTTTCTCATCGTAAATAAATATATATCATGAGAAATGATAAGCATAAAAAGGCTTGCTAATCTATTGATGAGAAAGAAACAAAATATATTGTGATGGTTAAAGGATTATACTACTCTATTTGTCCAAATGAAAAATATAAAAAAAAATCATTTGAAAGTATTAAAGTAAAAAACCTTAAAATCTAAACTATTTAGTCTCAAACTTTTTATATAGTTATGATTGTTAATTATAATTACATAGATTATTGTATTTGGAAAGAATTACAAGTGAGATACTTTAATTAGTTACATGAGCGGTTTCAAAAAAAATTACATTAAGTATATTGTTTAAGAAAAAGAAATATACCTCATAATATTAATATTGGTACCATACTACCATGTAATCATTTTTTACGTCAATTTCCAACTAAAACGAATGTAAGAGGACCAAACAAGCAAGGAAAAATGACATAACTCTAAAAATGTAAAAAAACTTAATATATTTTTACGAAAAACTTGCCCTGTGCATATGCACGGGCATCACCACTAGTATTAATAATAGTAGAATTAGTAAAATTCAAATATGTAAACTAGCCCAAGTGGCAATGCGTCGACACCTATTTTATGCAGGTACAAATCTCACTAACTCTCTTCACTCTTTTTTTTCTCCTCCTCAGTCCTCACTCACATATATTCTTCTCTCCAGTCATTTTAATTTTCTCCCCCATTTTTTTATATTAATTATAGAATTTACCCTATATTTTATCTAAATTAATTTACCCTAAAATCTAACCTACCTTGAATTTTAAGGTTGGTTTTGTCCCTGATTGAACCGAAAACAAGATCGTGAAACCGACCAGACACCGGTTCCAAATTTTGAAGAAACCGAAACCAGACCCTAGTTTAAATTATATTCTAAAGTCATATCAACTTAACTAATGCCCAAAAACTCTTACACCTAAGTATCAAACTACATATGTTCAACCCTTTAAAATTATCAATATATCATCATATTTCTCCATTTTTTTACTTTTTACTTCTTTTTGTTGCTCAAAATAAGTATGTAATTTTAAATGAAGAGATAACGTTGACGGGTTGGGTCGTTCATGACGTCCGTCATCGATTCCTAGACAAGTAGACACCCTTGGACACACGCCGGTAATTGACCGCGATAACGTAGAACAATTAAACTCAATTCTCAACGCTTCCGTAGACCAATCATATATCACCACGTGCCACTAGATACCAAATCCACGTCGTCTGCCTGTGCGCGCCACGAGTGTGGCGCGTGGAGGCCCAGACTAGATAGTGTGTAGGGCCCATATGATGACAGGGAAAACCATCAACAGAGAAACAGAAAAAGAGAGCACGTGTCAAACCTAGCCTGTCTTCGTCGACTCCTGCTTCCCACGCTCTCCACGCTTCCTCTATACTCCTCGCCACACGCCCCTCTCTCCCTCTTCTCTTCTACTATTTCTTCTCCTCCTCCTCCTCCTCCTCCGTGTTGTGTCAATTTGATCCTGTTCAACCGCTTTCTCTTCGCCGATTCAAGGAATTTCTTGATCCTCTTCTTCCCTGCGATCCTTGTTCAGGTAGATTTTCCGATTTCTTAATCTCGTTTCTCTCAGCTTCCAATTTAGCTCCTGATTTGCTTCTAGGTTGGTTTTGATTCGATTATGGAGTTTGATGTTGGAAATTTTACCGGTTTGGTTGTTTATATATGATAACACTTCGGGAGTTAAATCCATCAATTGTGTTTTCGGAGCTATGTTAGGAATTAGGGTTTCCAGTATCTGGATGCTTTCTTTTTGGATTGATTGATGTGCAATTAACACGATTGTGGAGATGGATTCTGTCGAGAATATGATCCTTGTGATGATCCATTGTTTAGGTTCAGTGGAGCACCGCTGGTTGTCTTTTGATTCTGTCACAATTGGGAATTTACTGTGTAGTTTCCAACTAGTGGAGTGTGACATTGCAATTGAGTTGGATTGTTTTTGCTTGCACCAATGATTAATTGCATGCGTTATTTTTTTTTTTTTTTGCTCAACAATTGAAATGTCTGATGAATTGTTTTGGTCAACAATTGAAATGTCTGATGATGATGATCTTTGCAGGATTGATATCCGTTGTGACGTTCTTGGAATCCTGTTTGTTTGAGCTTGTTATCCAAAGAATTTGTGAGGTGCTCACGAGGTTAAGAATGGTGGAGTCTGATATACCTGATACGACATATGATGAAGAGGATGCATCCACAGATGAACGACTTGACGAGTTAGTTTTACATTCTCAGCCTACTGAATCTGTATAATTTTCTTGAGATTGTATCACACTATCACAAACTGATACCTGGAAGTCATTCTACATATAAAGATTGATTTATGAACCTTTAAATTCTTCGTAATTCAATCTGGAGGAATTTTATATTGAAAACATCACCTCATTTCATCCTTCAACATGTAAATTAAATGAATTTTGCTAATTTTATGCAATATATAGAATATTAGAATCAATCAGACAAGTTCTCCTTTGAATTGCTGTATCTGTGTCAAGTTTCCTTCTTCTATCTGCACTTCTGCTGCATTAGATTTTCTATGCTTAAGAAATATCAAGATCTTTTTTAACTTTGTCTTGAGATGTTGTAACTTATAACCTGTAACCCTGTTTGCATATATTGAATAGTATATGCATCTTTGTTAGAATTTATTAACTTGTGTTGCGAATTGCTTTCTGCTGCTATGTAAGGCTTTCAACTTGGGCTGTTTGTTTTGTATCTTCTTTCCTTCTATTAATTGGAATGCTGTTTCCTTACTCTGTACATAATTGTTTAAAGCAGACTCCTGCTGTTGCTGAGCCCACTTTTGGTTGCAGGTCTTGTGAATGTGCAAAGAAAACTAAGCGGGGTAGAGCTCCAAAGAGAATGCTAAAGGCTGAAAGGGAGAGATTGAAGCGCGAACACTTGAATGATCTTTTCAACAACTTGGCTAGTACTTTGGGTAATTCACCTTTTTTCGAAATCATCAAATTTGTATGATTATTATTCAGAACCAGGCATGTTGCAAGTACTGAGAAATCTTCATTGTTACCCATTAACTTTTGACTCAGAATTAAGTGAGCCGAACAATGGCAAGGCCTGTATACTAGCAGAAGCTATTCGACTTGTGAATGATGTCACATCTCAGATCAAATGCCTCAGAGAGGAGAATTCTACATTACTGTCTGAATCTCATTATGTGAGGCCCTAAACTTTTCCTATGACAAAATTTTCTTTATTGTACCTTCTGACTTGTGGAATTCATAACCAGGTAACTATGGAGCGGAATGAGCTGAAAGACGAAAACTGTGGTCTAGAATCTCAGATTCAAAAAATAAAGCACGAGATTATGGAGAGATCAGGGAAACTGAAGCCGGACCTAAACGTAGCTCCTCCTGAGATGGATGCTGATGCTGTACAACAACCTCATATTCTTGGACCGCTCTATGTCATACCTTTTGGTCAGAGTCTTCAGGCTGATATGACAACCTCAAAGGTACCTTCTCATGTAAAAAAGCCTAATCCCAGATATCCTTCTCCAGGAGATTCATGGCCATCACAGATTCTTCAGCAGCAGCCATAGATGGACAGAAGATGATGTTTGCTTGAAAATGGAAGAGTTGGGTTTTACTTGGAAGGATTATTAGGGGTGTAAATTTTAAAGGAACTCAAGAGACTGAAGTAGACAGGATGATCCATTACATGGAACTGGATGATCTTTTGCTTTCTTTTCCCTCCTTTTGTTGGCTGTGTTTTCAAGTCCAGTTTAGTGGTTTAATTTTAGTACATGTGAAATGTTGTAGAGTGAAACTCTGGAATCCCTGGATGAGATTTTGTAAAGCTGATGAAATTTAATTGCATAAGTCAAACTTTGAGAACTCTATTTTGATTTAGGTCACTCTGATGACCAAAAAACATTTAGGTGACACTATACATTGAAAAAGACAAGTGTTTCGATGGAGTGCTAGGCAATTTACAATTCTAACCATTTTGATGTAAGATTAAGGAGTACTACTGACATTTATGTCATTCCAAAAAGTGGTTGATAATGGAACCACTGTATCTACCCTTCAACTAATACCTTAAAAAAAATCACAAACGGTGCGTTTTTTTTTATAAGTGAAATGTATATGTATAATGTATTTACTCACCAAAATATTCTTATACTATGACTTGTTTTGTAACCATGTTGTCATTATTTTTTTACAACACAAGCATAATAGATATTATAAAATGATACATACAAATTATTTAAACAGGATTTACTGTTATTGAAATTTATTTTGTTTGACTAATATTCTTCCGTTATTGAATCAAAAAGACGGTAGATATTTAAAAAGTAATAAAATATTTTTTTAAAAAATGAGTTTAATTAATATTTTTTCTAAAACGTATGTTAAAAGCTACAACGTCATTTATTTTCAATCGGACGGTTTTTATTTTTGTAAATTATTAAAAATACAATTGTTACGACTTACTTTAGCAAATGGTAAACGTGCCGACATGAATCGTTCAGCAAAGCAGCGTGTCCACATGAAGTGATCCAAGCCGTTCATCGGTGAGGGTGCATCGAATTAGGTATGCCGCAGTGCACTTAATACTTTTTTTTTTTAATACTCCAGCTTTTTTATATTTCTGGAAGCATCTTACATTGTGTTTTTTTTTAGCTTAAACTTTACCCTTTGCAGTGTTTCTACGGAGTATTATTGAATTATTTTTCTCGTGCAGACATCATTGTTCTCTCTGCTTATTATCGTCCAAATTTCTGAGACTCTCACATAGATTGGGGGAAGTGAGGAACCCTAGTTTGCGTCAGAGGAACTTTCGAGTTTCAGTTGAGAAGAGCCACACCATAATCACCAGCCATGGGAGGTGCAGGTGCTTTTATCAAGGTTGTCTTGAAGAATTTTGATATCCTCGCTGGGTTAGTTCCTCTCTCTAGCTCCGTCTGTTTCCCTCAATTGCTTGAATTATGAGGTTTTCTCTGCATGATTCGAAGCTACTTATGATATCCCTTTGATTTTAAATCTCCTCTCAGTGAGTATAGATCTAAATCTTGTAGTTTTAGTTGTACTTCTGTCAATTTTCGGGCAAACTGGAATGTTGTGGATTATGATTTGATAAAGCTGATTAGATGTAATTGTAACTTGCAGGCCTGTGGTCAGTCTTGTTTATCCTCTGTAAGTTGGTCTTTTCTCTCTCAACTCATTCAGACTTCATTGGTTTTGCAATTTTCCCCTAAATTGCTGGGTAGATCATATAGAGTGAAATAATTGAAGAGACAGTCATGTATCATAGAATTTTGTTAATGTGCTCACTTAATTCATGTAATTGAGATATGTGAAATGTGTGGATTTTGTGGGTCAGCTATGCATCAATCCAGGCAATTGAGAGCAAGTCGCCTTTGGATGATCAACAGTGGCTTACTTATTGGGTACTCTACTCCTTGATTACCCTTTTTGAGCTCACCTTTCTTAAGCTCATTGAATGGTAAGATTCTCTTCTTTTTCAAGTTCTATACTTTATTATGTTTGCTTTATCTTTATGCTTTCATTTACTTTTCCTTGCATTATCATCTTGTTCTTTCTCATTCCTAATTTTGCTACTGTATCAGTTCCCTAGTGTGATTCCAACACTGTTACTAATGTGAAGAATTTGGTATCTCTTTGCTATGTGTTTTGCTTGGATAAAGCAAGGGAAGGGGTAGGAATAAGATGAGAGCTTATTAGAAAATTTTAGGTGAACTATGACCTATAATGTATTCTTTCCAGATCAGTTCAAATATCTCTTCTTTTGGATTCTATATGTCAAGTAATTTTTCGAAATTTTCATCTTCAACTTGGTTGTAACAGCGTAAGTGGGAGAAATTGATTCATTTCTGTTCCATCTTTTTGTAAACATGTGATTGTTTTGAAGGTGTCACTAGAAAATCCTCCAAGTGCATGCTAAGATACTCATTACATGTGACTGTTGTGATTTTAAGTGATAATTGCACAATCAAGCTTTAGCTTCCCAGCCTTCCTGTATGATAATTTTTCCAATCTAGTACATACAGTTTTATACCTTTCTGGATTTTGATGTGCTTTTATGGGTTATAATGGAGTACATGATCCCACCTCAGGCTTCCTTTCTGGTCTTATGCCAAACTGATCCTAACCTGCTGGCTGGTCATACCGTACTTCAGTGGAGCAGCGTATGTTTATGAGCATTTTGTGAGGCCTGTCTTTGTCAACCCTAAGAATCGCACTGTTAACATATGGTATGTCCCAAGGATGAAAGATATCTTCCACAGCGACGCCGGCAAGGAGCGAGATGACATTCTCACTGCTGCTGAGAAGTACATCAAGGAGAATGGAACAAATGCTTTTCAAGATATCATCAACAAGGTAAACAATCATCAAGTTATCAAAAAGATGTTTACATTTTTTTTTTTGGCTCTTGAAGCAGAATTTGTATGAGGCTTTGAAGAAGGAAATTGGGTAGTTAATTAGTTATGTAGACGGTTTTAGGACAGCAACTCTGTATCTTTTGTGATATAAAGAAGAAGAAGCTAAATCAAGTGTGAGACTAGTGTCTAAAAGGCGAGAATTAAAGTTGGTATCACTTGGCCAATCGGGCCTACTAGGCATAGGAAATGGAACCATCTTTAATTAAGATGAAAGGTAATAAGTGCATAAGGTTGAATTGAACAAAGATAAGATGGAGAGTTGAATTGAGTGTGGGGGACACCATTGCAACTCAAGATAACTTTATTCCATTATATGCAATTTGCTAGTTGTATTTTTGTGCTGGTGATGGTACATTGGTATTCTTCCTTCTTGGCTGTATGTGTATCCTAAACAAACCAGTTGAAAACAGTCAATGATAGTTGAGCAGTATGACATTCATCCATCTTCTATAGCTGATCTACATCTTATAGACATTTATGTTTTAAACAATGCTTGTGCAGCAATTTGTGTTGAAAGTTCGTTTGCTGTTACTTTGTTTTCAGGCTGATAAAGGAAGGACTAAGCCAAACACTGAACATGCGTTGTTTGAAAACGACCACTATTACTGAGCTTGTGCTTAACACCTAGCAATCTGAGTTGAAGGTTTTTGTTGATAGTTTAACCCGTATGCACTGAAAATATGCCATTGTAATTATTTTGGTTTTTATCTTCACCCTTGTGATGGATGGACATCTGCTTAATGGTCTTTAGTGTAATGTAAGGTTTGACATGAGTCACGTTGCTTCTCTTTTATATTGAAGTTTCCTAGTGTTATTAGTTTTTGCTTGCAAAACTTTTTCAACATTGCAGAGCTTGTTTAATTAGAATTGATGTATACAAAGGTGTGTGATGGGTATGAGTAATTCATGCTTGTTTATATTGATCAGTGAGTAACATGAGTCCAAACGTTAGGCTGCAAACAGAACTCATTAGAGTGGAGATATTCTCAAAAATGATTCATCACAAAGTTAAGCTGAAGACAACATTGCACCATCTTTTGCAAATTCCAAAATTTTCTTTCACTATTTCATTATCTGTCTCACTAACAGCTTGATTGAATTCATGAGCTTGTTCATACCAAAATAGCTAATAATAATTGAAGAAAATACTAGCAAAAAAAAAAAACTTAACTACTTACAAAATCTTATTTTTTCCCTCAATTTTTCCCCTAAAAAAGCCTACAAAACCAATCAATAAATGTGAGATTTGTTCTCCTGAAAAACACCTAAATTTAGTTGGCATCACTACATATCATTATTATTACTAACTAAGAAAGAATTATCCTCCATAGCTTCCAAGAGCCCCTCTGTTGTGCTTGGAACAGTAGGGTTCGTAATTATCTCCATGAACAAATTCTCCATCTCTTCTGAATCCAAACCCTTTTCCGGAATCTCTCCAATCGACGTCAGCCTAAGAAGCTCCGATTCATCCAATCCCTTCGCCCGATCACCAACTCCGAATTGCACCTCTGTGTTGTTGTTGTACTTGTCCAATGCACCTTTGAATTTGCTGATCTGAAATTCTTTGAATAATCAACTGACATTTTTCACAATAAAAAAACAACAATTTTTAGTGAATTTTGAAGTTCTTACAGTTGATAGAGTGCAACTAAAGCTGCAAAGACGACCGTTTGAACCTTTGTAGAATCTGAAGAAAGGGAGGACATGAATGTGCAAAGCGTAACACATTTTCTTCAACTCTTCGTAGTTCACTTTCAGGAAAATTGCATCTGGATTTGATTTAGCCAGCTCACAAATCTGTATGTATAAAGTGAAATTCTCAATTTCATCAAGAAAATTTCAAAATTTTCATAAAAAATGAAGAATGAAGTTTTACCTTGGGATGGAGAGCTCTGCAACCGCCACAACCAGGAGAGTAGAAATCAATGACAACAAGTTTATCGCCGGAATTCTTCAAAGTGTCAACAAGATCTTGTGCTGATTTGATCTCCACCATGTTCGGCTTCGTTGTCTTTTCCCACCATTTCATTTCCCTGCTCAAACAATTCGATGCCTGCGATTAGATCAACACAAACGTCAAAATCTGAGATCTTCCTCCACGCAAAAGATCACATAAATCCGATTGGAATTGTTAATTCTTACATTTACAGAGACATTTTTAGTGGATTTTGGCCTCCAATCCGTTTCCGGAGCGACAAGGAATTGGCCAAGTGACTGAGATTTTGCAAATTGGATGGAATTGAAAGTGGAAGAAATCCCTAATTGTTGTGTCAATTCAAGCGATTTGGTTGCAGATGAACCAGAGAAAAGAACACCGGATTTCATTGAAACCGCCATTGCTTATTCTCAAGAACTGATCAAACTCTCCAAAATTACAAACAATTGCAAATCCTGAGAGATCAGATCAGATCAGATCGGAACTCGCCGCCAAATCACTTGAAAGATTTAAGAACAGAAGTTGTTGCTTGATCAATTTCAAGGCAGAAGATAAGGGAAAAGAGGAGGCGAATCGAAATGCTGTACGAGCTAAAATTCAGGCGACGAACAAGACGGTGAATGGAATCCCGCTTTATACTATATTTATCCAAAAATTTTAATCATTCTGTTTATCCATTTGAATTGTGTGATCTGCTAAATCGCTATAAATAGGGAGTCATTTATCCACTAAAATTTAGCAATAATCATGGTAATTAGACTAAATCCGCTTGCGGATAACGTTGCCAGCTCATATTGATCAGTAACTGATGTGTGAAAAAAAAAATGGCTGGGAAGTGGGGACCCGATTGATCTACACAATTATAACATGTCTGAACTGAAACAGATCATATTTCAGATCTCATTTCATTTTCTTCAGAAAAAACTGACAGATTTTACTTGTGTTTGATAAAAAAAAAATGCATGTTTCATATGAAGATTAAGAGCTGGCCATGACTTAGTGACAAGTCACCCTTCCCTTTGTCTCCACTCAACCAAGATGTGAAGATGAATTACTTACTCTTCTGAAAGCTTAATTTGAGGTGGTTATGAGTGAAAATTATTCAAACCCGATTCCGGATATAGAAACAAACGGGACCTAAATTCAATAGGCCACACTTGAGAGATCAACATACAACAGTGCCTTCATATCATTAGTTAAGACGTCACAGTCACTACATTTTTCACAGTATGATACAGATTCAAAGTAGTTTCACAGATACAACATTTACATCAGCAAGTATAATTCAACAGTCGTCCAGTGAGAGCGCGAAAGTTAAGACATCTTCTTTTTCTTAGACTCTTCCCATTTTTCGACATTAACTTCAATCTTAGCCTTCACGCTTGCACTGAATCCCGGGTATGGTTCATAGCCAAAGAATGACTCGAGTGCCTGCAAATGCAAAAATCAACACCCATTAGAAAAGCTTGACAAATAGATCATTTTCAGTAGTGTATATGACAGAGAGCATTACCTCAAGTAGTACAAAGAATGGAGCCATTAGAGAAGCTTGAGTCCAATTGTCCAAAAGAGCCGGTGCCCGTTTCTACAATTTTCAAGTATAGCACATACATTTAAGAAACTTAAACTTTAAAATTAACATGAATAACATCCATTGGAATGAAAATGAAAACAAGCAAGTTGCGAGTTTTATGATACTAGAGAAAATTGGTTACCTCAAAAACACCATGGCCAATGAACTGTGAAGTCCAACAAATCAGCTGGGCTGCCAAGACAAACTGCACATAGCAAGCATGATGGTAAGGCTTACAAACAAGGATGGATACAGTCCAATACAGTCTGAGGAATGTTTCTAGCGTAACTTGGGTTGAAAAAGTTGTTCAGATTGGTCATTAAAAAATATGTCTATTTTCTTTCTCTTTTCACAAATGATCAATGCTCATTCATGTGGGATTTGGAAGATAAGAGAAGGATACATTTTTTTAAGATTATTAGAATATCAAAGTTTTCATGCTTCAGACAAACACCTAATGCTGGTAATGATTACTATGTGAGAAGAGCAATGTATGTAAGGCAACAAGAATCACAATAACTAATGGTGAAGTGGCCCCTATAAGCAGTAACCATCTTATCAAGTAAAGCAATCACATTATCTCAAACCTAGCTCACAAAGCTTCTTACTGAAGATCCACATCGATCTTTTTACCATAAGATATGCTCAAGGTGATAACCGACAGACCCTTTTACATGCAGCTGAATAGTGTTTACGGGACAAAACGAACAATCATTTATTCATAAGATGGAAAAAAAAATGAACATGACTAAGAACAGCTATTCTACTTTGCTATATTCCAGCTAAAATCAACTGACACAAGATTCAATTGCACTCATTACTAGAGATTAGAGATCAAAGAAAGTGAAACCCTTAACAAGCAAGATGGCCCGCAAAAACAACACTAAGGAAAACCAATTAGTTATCTCCACTCAGCAAAAACTCAAATATCATTCTGCATCTTTATCAAAACCAAAATACCAAAAAATAAACACTCTGCATTAAAGCACGGTAGAGGGCAATAAAATCCTGCAATCAGGGGCCTGTAAACAACACTGACCAAGCAAAACCCGACAGAAACTAAACGCAATCAATATGTAACACAGCTCAATCAAGTCAAAGCAAAAACAGTTTTACCACGATGTGTTTGGTAAAATATACATTTGCCTTATAAGCAATTGTATCAGTTACTTGATAAACCTTATCAACTACTCTATCTTGGATTGCATTATACACATGTTAACCAAGCACACATGGTCAATGATGTGTTTCCTACTTTGCAATAATCCAGCTAAAATCAACTGGCACAAGATTCAATTGCACTCATCAGATATATAGCTACTAGAGATTAGAGATCAAAGATAGTGAAACCCTTAACAAGCAAGATGGCCCGCTAAAACAACACTAAGGAAAACCAATCAGTTATCTCCACTGAACAATAACTCAAATACTAACACTGGACACTGTGAGACCCACAAGTACAGAGACCTGAATTCAACAAGTAAAATAAAGCCACCAAGTCAGACAAGGAAGTCAATGACTCAGACGAGAAATCAACAACTATCCTTTTTCTCTGAAGAACCAATTAAACCACATCAAACAAAAGCAGCAGAAAACTGAGATCCTCCTCCAGAAGATAAATTTAACAAAATTGTACCTTCCAAGCAAGAGAAAAACCGAGACGACTAGCTAGGGCACAAGCACCAAACCAACAGAGGAAGCACAGCAGAGCAGCGAGGGAGCCAGCTTTCTTATCCCACTTGACATAAAAGATGGCATGCATCACTGTGACAAGGAATCCCAAATGGAAGGGCAAAAAGTAGAATAGAACGAGGGAAGTGTAGATGATCGGCCATACGAACAGCATGTGGATGAAGATGTTGGTCGGATTGCGATGGTAGGCACCGTAGAAGGCAAATTGTTCCTCCAGATCGTAGAAACCCATTTTCCCCCTTTCTGGATTTGCTCTAACGAGTGTTCAGATTGGATTAGGTATTGGGAAATTGGGGATTTTAGGAGTATGATTTTTTTTTTTTGATCAGAAAACGAGGCTCAGCCCCTGCGATTTTAGGAGTATGATAAAGAAGAAATGTGTAAGCAACTGCTGTGTTTATAGAGGAGACTAGAAAATTGGAGTATTTTAATTGAAAGTTGCAATGATCGTTTTTTTTTTATAAGGGAAGAATTTGGTATCATGTCAAAATTACCCAATACCAATAGCATTCTTTCGGATGAGAGCAATGAGCTCTGAGTGTAAGCCTACCATCCTGAAGGGAAAATCATAGGCTAGATGTGCAATTTTGTCAGCAACGGAATTAGCGGTTCTGTAGATATGAGTGATGATCTTGTCCTCAAGGGAGGAACACATCATCTATAGATATGAGTAATGATCGTTTTTCTTTTTGCCAACATCAGCAGAAGCAATAATAGAAATAAAATGGGACAAAATAATATGAATTGTCAAGGGCGAATTGAGTGTAATAGTCCAATTAGCTAAAGCATCAGCAGTTTTGTTAGCATCAGGCAACAAATGACGAAGACGAACTTAATGATGTACTAGATGGCTTATCCCGTCCGATGGACATGATTAAATTTCGTGTTTATGGTTATTAATTTTATAAGCGAACATAAATAAATGTGTATATTATTTGAATTAGAATAGAAATAAAAAATATATGTTTGATTTGATGAAAAAGGTAATGAAAGGAAATTGGATTTAAACCTTAATTTTGAATGGTTGATTTGGTGCAGAAAAAATATATTATGAGTCGTAAACATTTGTTTATGAAAGGTTAAGCATATAGATACAAGTATATAGTTGTATGATATAATTGATGTAATGATATATTTTTTTTACTTTGTATTTTTAGGGTCGTGTATTTCAGTTGTGATGTTTTGTGGAGCATGTTTAATTTTGACATTTTCATAAAACCAACTTGCTTATATTTTTCCATGTTTAGTTAGATTATAATTTAAATTCATTTTTATTGATATTGATCGATTGAGAAATATGAGACCGTTTATACATTTAAGTAGCAAGAAAGAAGCGTTATTAACTTAAATAATATTTTTCAATATTTATTAGAGGCCTTTTGTAATTTAGAGTATTTTTAATTATTATTTTAATAAGGAGTATATGTAAACCCATTAGAATATATTAGTAGGATAATTAGTTTGCATTTAAAAAGTAGAGCATTTATTGTTCTTAAGAGGGAGAGTTTTTATAGTTGTATAGATAATTTTTTCAGCAAGAAAAAAGAAAACAAGATGCATTGTATTGGATAGCCTAATTTTTTGTTCCAGAGTAATGTAGCCTAATTTAAAAGGTGATTAGGTTTTTAGAGAGGGAAAGACAAAAACGACCTAATTTTATTAATTTGTTTAAATAATATATATTTTTAATTAAAATTTGGGGAATAACAATCCTTTGTGTAGTATTAGACAGAAATAGAATTGTCCCTACAACCTACATAAATTATGTTAAAGATATATTTTATGTTGTAATAATTGTGGTTTTAACGATATTTCTGAATTTTTCTCGGATATCCTTTTAACTTCTTTGTCCGTTTTAACGCTTAATCTAATATGTTTGTTGGAATTTAAGTCCTAGAAAATTTTTGGTGATATCCTAAAATCATAAAGAAATGATTTTATGGATCGGTGTGAATTCTAGGATTTTTCAGTGGAAAAAGAATATTTATTGGATAAGCCGTCTTTTTAATTATGTATTGTAAAGGTTTTAAAATACGAAACGGAAGCCTTAAAAATTGAAGGTAGCAAGATAAAATCATGAAAAATTGGTTTTATTGGTCTACATAATTTACGGGACGTTTTGTATTTGGTAAGTTTTCCCATCCGAGGTATATAATTTTACCGCTTTAACGCGAGTCCCGTTCCGAGACGGAAAATCCCGTTTTAACCGACTTTCTTTTACTTAGTGAGGGAGGAAAGCCCGACTTTTGTGGCTTTTGTTCGGCTCTTTTGGATAGAATTCAGAAGGGAGAGTTCGAGAAAGAGGTTGAAGGATGGAACGAGGACTCGGGGAGATAGAATTCAAATTCTTCACCGCCGACTGCCTCTTCTTTCCCCCACCTTCTCTGCCACATCTCTGCCATCTACTCCACCTCATCTTCTTCTTCCTCTTTGTGTTTTGGTTTGGGTTTGTTGCTATTGCAAAACCGAGCCAGAGAGGGAATTAGGAAGAGCGACATAATCGGGAGAAAGAATTCTTACCGTCGGCTCTCTTCTTTGCCTCGCCGTGCGACGCCGTCGGCGACCACCAGCTTGTCCGACCACCACCCACCACGAGAGCCACCACCGGGCAACACCCAGCCACCCTTGGGCTTAGGGATCGAGCCACTATTGAGCCAAACGAGCCATGGGCTCAAGTAAAGGTATTTATGATCGAAATTAATTAGCGGGTTGGTTGCGGAGCCACCGTAAGGGCCTTTCGGTTCTGTTTTGCTAATTAAATTTATGGTTTTTATAATCTTGACGTTGATACGGTCCCACAGGTTCAAACCGCTCGAGAAACGGACGTCATGATCTTCAGTTATAGCAAATACAAGTTTTGACACCGATTCGCAGGTAAAGGACTTCGGATAATTACTCGGGATTCGTTGTTAATCCGGTTGATCCGAGATTTGGTCACCTTTAAGAACCGTTACTAATGAACAATTTTTATTTAGAAAATTATTTCAAAAGTGAAGCGGATAATTAGTTATAATTTCGCCAAGATGACTCCTTAAAGCATGATAACAAAGGATTTATTATATAGTCGATATACGAAATCAAATCGTTTATCGATTAGGAAGTTATAGAAGTTGAGTATACAACTAAGAAGTGTTTTGCGTGAGCTCGTTGTTGAGAAATCTTTTTGATATATTTGGCAGAAGGGTGATAAAGATTACTGTTGAATTGCTAAGGACGTTGAGCACGCCTTCTAAGGCAAGTGGACGATTCTCTCTTGCGTTATGGTTATTAATGAGGGATTGAACTTCTTTTGATTCTCATGTTGGGAATAATTTGTATGTTGAATAAAGTTTGATAGGTTGTTATTTTGTTAGTTTTTACGTTAGAACTGAACTTAGGACCGTTGTATGATTAGATGTCTCATGCTGAGACATTGTTGTGAAATAAGATGGTAGAGATGGGAGTTTAGACTCCAAGACATCTCTTTAGTGGTCCTGTGCTGAAACACTGTTGCAAAATAGGTAGTCCAAGGGTAGGAGCCGAGTCTCCAATGACCTCTTTATAATAAAATCTGTATTGGGGGCGTAGCTTGCTAGCGTATCCCAATATTGGAGTCATGATTCATGTCACGCTTCACGTTGAAGGAAGACAATGGTGCACTCTAGCTAAGTGCAATTGACACTCGGTTGTTGGCCAAATCTCGGTTGTTGGCCGAGCATGTATAAATGATCATGGATGAAATAGGCCCTCTGATCTCGGTTGTTGGCCGAGGATATATGTAAATGATCATGGATGAAATAGACCCTCTGATCTCGGTTGTTGGCCGAACTACGTAAAAACTATTAAATGGTGCGAGTGCACAGATTGAGAGTAATGTTAGATAAGTGTGTTAGGCACATTAATGTACCAAGATGGTTAGTCTATTCGGTAACCATTCTTGCTCCCTGTTATGAATGATTCTTAATCAAGCTTTGATTAAGTCAATGATGAGGTATTTTTCGTGGTCGTTTATACCTATCAAAGAAATCTTGGCTTAACCAACTCAGTAGAGCGGTAAGTAAGAGTCGATCCCACAGAGACTCGTGTATTAATGTTATTACTTATGTGCCAAGTAACTAAAGGGGGGTTTTCAGAATGATTATCTAAACTAATATGCGAGAATAAAACTAACTATGAATGCAAAGATGATTTGAATATATGAGAAACAAACGTGTTCAACTAGTTAGATCCATCATGATATTGGTTCATTGATCATCGATTCTCTTGATTCTCTTCTCACTTGAATAATCTATTGTGGATAGTGATCCTACTAAGGATTAAAACCCGAACTTCATATATAGTTGATAGAACAACCAGTCTAGCAACCCTAATTATTTAACAACCTAGAAGACCTTCTAGATTCAATTAAACAACAGCATGACGATTCAAGTTATCAATAGAAACGAACAACTTAGAGCAACCAGACATCTAAGTGACTTGTGAATTTATTCCTTACTTTAATCAACTTGTCTGACCGGTACTAAATTAATTAAAGTCTACTCTTGATCTAATTAACTCCAACCGGTAATTAATCAGATTCAGTTGTAAATTAACCCAGAAATTCTATTAGGTAGCTAATCTAACAAAACCCTAGAATAATTCTGATTCAATTAAGCACAGGGAATAATTTCTATTCAAGTTTGTTGAGAATCAATCAAACCTCACAACTACATAGAAATCATGACTTCAATAACTAGCCAAACACTAAAGAAATTAGCAATGCATAATGAAATTAAAATCAAACTTACAAAGGTTTCAAAGTCTTCCTTGAGAGAAAAACCCTAGCCTCCAAAAGTATGATCAAAGTTATTAAAAAATAAAACTAACATAAAGTATTTATATGTCTACTAAAAATATCCCTCAATAACTATATCTTCAACATATTACTCGGATGACAAAAGCCCATTTGAACAAACACTAAAGCCCAAATCAAAACCTCAGCCCAAAACACTTGCTCGCTGAAAACTTCCGAATGCGCGGCTTCGTCACGCAAAAGCGCGGCCGCGCTTTCTCTTGCAATCCCGCGCAATTGGCAACAAGTTAGGAATGCGCGGGTTCGTTGCTCGGCTTCAACCCGAGCACTTGGCTTGTGCTTGGCTTGTCTTCTCCTTGTCTTGGCTCTTCTTCATCCATGCTCCTAGCATCCCTTAGCTCTCTTGGCTCGTCCACCACCACCATGATCCATCTGTACTCGCCCCGTTGTTGCTCCTTAACCTAAAAACCTGTAAAACCGAGCAAACCAACGCATAATACCCGATAACACAAAAACCTAAAAACTACATAAAAACTAATCTAAAACCAACTAAAACATATATAAAATATGCATCTAAACTACTCCTATCTGCAAGCTATCAAATTCTCCCATGCTTAACCCTTACTTATCCTCAAGCAAGACATAAATCCAATCACACCATAGAAATGCAATCTTACATCCATCTCAAGTCAAACAAAAATTTCACATTTAATCAAAAACCCAACCAAGACTTCCTAACATGCATCATCATAAGCATAGAGTAAAGACCATTCATTCATTCTAGACCTCACCAAGGTATATGTGTTCGCACTCAAACTCTCAAGTGTTTAAGGACGTGTTTCACTCAAAATCAACCATGAAAACTAGACTACCATATGCTTGCATCAGAGTTCTAAATCTCCACCGTTGGGGATCAAATACATAACAAAAATCATGAGGTCTTTTTAAGGCTTGTAATGGGGCCAAGGTAAAGAAAAATTAGGAAGGGATCATATTTGGCATGTGGTGCTAAATCCGGGATAAGGAACTAGTCCTAAACCGAAATTCAACACTTTTTCTCATAACACTTCCCAACTTCACTCTTAACTCCATATATTTACACTTAAGCACTTTACTTCTTCTTTTTCTTTTTTCTTTCTTTTGCCTCTTTTTCAACTCTTTTCTCTTATTTTTTTTTGATAAGGTAAGAATTCGGAATACCAAACAAGCTTGGTAAACCGAGAGGCCGTAATAAAACGGCAGCCGTGAAACGGCTAAGAGAGTAAAAAACAAGCAGGAAAAGCTATGAAAGGTACAAAACTCCGAAAATAAGAACTAAGACGAGTTTGAGATCGGTGTGAGTAAAGCACTATAAGAATAGCGCCGCAGGCAACAGGTCGACCCCTCTTGGAAGTGCGAAATGGACTACTGACGTTCCCTCCACCGAAATGAAGGATCTTCAGAAGCCTCAAAGCACCAAGCGTCCTGGCCTAATACAACTCGGTCCAATATCAAACTCAGCTCTAACTCCTCGGAAGAATAGTACATAAGATAAGCCCCGAGCTAACCTGCAAGAAAAGAAGTCGAACTTGCCTCACAAGTAGAACAAAACGTTTTACTTACAACACAAGTAGACATAAAGAAGTAAAAAAAAACTTTTCACGCAAGGAAAGAAGCCGAAACTTGTCACACAAGAAAAACACAAACTTGCATTGGAAGACAAGTACTACTTCTCTACTATTTTTAAATTAGCTTTTTTCTTGTTTTACAACAAAATAAAAGACTCTTAAATATTGTTTTCTTTTTACCCTTTCAAAAAAAAACTTGGAGCCCAAGCTTGCAACATGCAAGGCAAGATAATTTAATCATTATCTTTATTAATTTTCTTTTTTCTAAAAAACTCTTGTGTCAAAATTCCCAAAATCAAACCGGACAAGTGAACAAGATCAAGCAAGAATCAAAAGGCCCAGCCTCAAAAGGCTAGTTTTCTACCCGTCAAGGTCTCAACGACCATGGTAGAGGAGGGTGGGGGCTGAGAATTCAAAGGTTCCTTCATATATTGTTCTTTAGAATAAAGAATATCAAAGCATATTTCCTTCTTAATCAAATCTCTTTTCGTTCTCCTTAGCCTTAGATTTTTCCTCCATTATGATATTAACATGAAGTACTTTCCAGAGAAAGTTTTTCCATACTAAAGTGGATTTAAAGCAAGAAGAGAGGAGGTTAGGTGAAGAGAGTATGGGGAAGAAGGGTCCCCCAGCTTCTCCATAAAAAAACCCCAAATTTCTAATATCAAATAACAAATGCAAACTTGTTTTAATTGAACAGTAGACATACGTACATAACCTTTGGGAATTTATGCAATTCCGGCCTTGATGTCGTCCCCGCCGCGGCAAGGCAAGACTCCAGCATAGCACATCTCATTGTAGCACCACCCTGGAGAACCGATTCCAAAACCTACCCTGATTTGCCTCCATCGTTCTCTCCAAGAACAGTAACAGGTCGCATCGAAGCCTCACCAATCCCAACCTCCAAAGTGACCTTAGATTAAGGAGACGGAGCCCACGAATTCCTAACCTCCATCTGAGAAGGAGGAGATTGCCTAGGCCAAAGACTTCACCGGCTTCGAGAGCGCCGTCGGATGTCAGATACAATATTCTCACCATTTTCAATCCATGGATCACCGCGAGATTTCGGTAGTAAATCTTTTGAGAGAAGCACCATAGTGGGATTTTTGGTATATTACAGCCAATAACATCAAGGATTGAGAGAGCAAATACATCAAAGAGGCCTAGGGATTTCAATTTAGGGTTCTTGATTTGGGGGTACTGTTTGTCGAGGAGGCAAGGGTTTACGGTTGAGTTCTTTAGAGAGAGCATTTTTCTCTTTGTAGAATTATTCGAAAATTTATGGACTTTTAATTTGAAATGTGTTGATACTTGTTTAAAAGGAAAATTAAGAAAAATTAAACTCTTTTCTCTTATACTAATGAAGACTACACACAATTCAAGCAATTTTTCTTTTGCTTTGCAACATAATTCATCTCCATTTTTTTCTTTGAAACCCAAGAGTTTTATTTCCTCTTTTTCCACCTTTTCCTCCAATTCCCCCATACTTGTACATAACTCACACAAAATCAAAAACAAAACCTAAAGTCCTAAATCCCGGATTATGGGTCAATCTTATTAGGCTGGGAATCATTTTGTGGAGCTAATAAAAATAGGCTTAAAGCTCAAATAAGTGGGGTGTCAAAAACATGGATCTTGTAGGGTAGAAAGGGAAATAATAGGCTATAAGAAACATTGCCTCAATCATTTTAATGCTATGTATTCAATCATATAAAGCAGCCTTGACAAAGAGTATTAACGCAAGTTCTAGAGCTAGATAATCATGGTGATACACTCAAGAAATATAGAGAACAAATATAATCATGAAAGGCCAAAAATCTCACAAGGTAAAGTTTTGTCTAGAATTTCAGAATAAATCAAATACTCAAGCTAAATACATGCTCCATCCTATAATCAAAGTAATCAATCAATGATCATGCTTATATCATATCAACTTCAGTAAATCATGCAAATCATGGGTTAGAATTTATACTTAGCATAGAAACACAAGAGGAATCAAACAATGGGGAAATAAGAACCTAAATGCAATATTTTTGTATTTTTTCAAATTTTTCTGATTTTTTTTTCATTTTTCAAGAATTTTAATCAATGCATGCAAAAATTGAAATATGACCTAATCTAATGCAACTACATGCAATGCACAAGTAATCCTCTTCCCCCATGCTTAAAACATACTTTGTCCCCAAAGTATAGTAAAAAGGTAAAGGAAAGAGAAAAACTCACAAAACTCTAGTTGTGTGGCGGGTAATAAGGCGGAAAATCTTGTGGTGGTGGTGGCTGAAACTCCGGTGGATACTCTGGATGTGGTGGATGGTACGGCGGAATCTCCTGTGCTGGTGGTGGCTGATATGGTGGAAACTGAGGATATGGCGGATCTGGAAAGGCATACTGAGGATACGACAAATGAGGCGGATAGCCTGTTGAGCTCCATCCATCCAATCTGGTGTTGAGCAGTCTGAACTGCTCATCCTGACGAGCCTGAAAAGCAGCAAGCTGCTGATCCTGATGAGTCTGATAAGATGTGAACCTCTGATCCACATAACCTCTCATGCCCTGAAAGCTCTGATCGATGTGAGAAGACATATCATTGTATCGCTGCGTGTTGTCTAGCTGCATCTGTCTCATCATCTCCATCATCTGGTTATACTGAGCATCAGAGTAACGTACACCTCCAGCATGTATAGACGGATCAAACTGTCTCTGCTGATCATCCTCCTCAGACTCCTCCTCCTCATCAGTATCAACATCTTTAGCAGATTCTTCCTCTTCTTCTTCTTCATCCATGGTGAAATCCTCATCCATCTCCTCATCATCAGACTCCACCACAATAGGAACTGAAACCGCCTTCTTACCCCTAACAAGGCCCTTAACGGTAGCCACATCTAAATCTCCAGCCTGTACTTCAATGAACTAGTTTCCTGGACTGTTTCCTATCTGCACACGGTGTCCATCAGGGAGCTTCATTACTCTCCCAGAATCACCAATCACCCAAAAGTAAGAGTTCCTGTACTTGTAGAGAGCGCCCATTTTCTTCAACATGATGAAGTCAATAGGTGAAGGCGGGATATCAACATGTAACCTGTTAAGATCGATACCAAAATGCTTGGCTAGGAAAGTCACAATCCCGCCAATACAAATGGCTCCACCGCCTTTGTTCCCAACATGAACCATGTGGTGCATCAGCATAGCACCCAAGTTCAGTCTCTTTCTCTTCAAGCAAGCAGCTAATACAGTTACATCTTTCTTGGGACAGTTGTTTCCCCCATCACCTCTTCCATTCAGAGTGCTTGCAATGAACCGCTGGAAGACTTTAATAGCGGGATGAGTGATGGGAGAAGCCTTTTCCCTAGATGGCTCATAATTTTGTCTCCCTGTGATGGCTCTCCAGAAATGCCTGTCAGCCCAAGTAGCACTCGCCTCGGTCAACACAACATCCTTCTCATAGAAATAAGCGAATCCAAATACCCGGTTGACCTCTTTCAAGGTCATCTTCCTCCGAACACCTCCTAACCAAAACTTAATCTCTCCTTCACCCTTGAAATCGGTAGACAGAGTGCTCAAAAACTCTAAAGTTAACCCCTTAAAGGTCGGTTCACACAGCTTCAAAAACTCACCCATATGCAAATATGATCCGACCTCATTCAACAGATGAGCAATCCCAATTTCATTCATTAGGTTCCAATCAATGAACCGAGTTGCTTTCCATTCCCTGTCCTTCAGAAGCTCAAACCGGACTATGTGACTGTTCTTTGTCAGGTTAATTCCAAAAGTTTCTTGGGTGGTCTCCCCCACCACAACAGGTGGAACCAGATGTACTCCCTGACTAGCAGACTGTGATGACGATGCACCATCCCGTCTACTTCTCTTTGGAGCCATTAATTCAGAATTTCAGAAAACAACCTGCACAACACCACAAAACAAACAAACAAACGCAATTCCGTTGTCCTGGCAAGGACAACCACAACAATATTTCACAGAAAAGCTCTCAAACGCTCTCTTCCCCCACTACCTAGAACAATTTAATTAAAATTAATCAAATTTTAATCAAATTACTAAGTAATTTTCGGATTTGCATACAAAGGTCAAATAAAACACGAATCTAGACTAGAATCATGCAATAAACAAACTTTTGTAAAGGACTTAAGCCTAAATCCGAGCCTAAAGGGGTCAAATTCGGGTTTTTCTAATCAAACCTAGATCTAGATTTAATTCTACTAAAACCGAATTTTTAAGAGGAGATTGTGAAAAACTTACTTGAATTCCGCTTGAATGGGAGTTCCTTGCTTGAATTTGCTTGAAAATCCGCCTTGAATGTGCTTGAATGGAGCTTGGAGTGGTGGCTTCAATGGAGTTTTGAGGTGAGGAAGAGAAGGGAGGCTGCTCGAATGGCTGAATAAAAGACAAGGGCTCGGGTTTATTTTTAGGTTATTGCGCTGAAGACGGGCCAAAGCGCGGGATTGCACTGGATTGCGCGGCCGCGCAATTGCGATCCCGCGCTTTCATGCCCCAGTTGCAATTGCTCGGCTTCGGCCCTGCGAAAGCGCGGCCGCGCATTTCCATGTCCAAGCCGCGCTTTTGCAACTGGGCCTGGAATGCTCGGCTTTGCTCAGACTCCTTTGGCCACGCAATTTTTGTCCCAATCCCGAGTTTTTAGCCCTTATACTTCTGAACATGCCCGAGTTATCTGATGTTTTGAGGAGTATTTCTAACTAAACTAACTAATAAAAACAAAAAAAATTGCAAAACAGAAAGCAAAAATCAAAGAAAATCTATCCTAAAACATGGGTTGCCTCCCAAGAAACGCTTATTTAACGTCTTTAGCTTGACGTAAAAAGGATATCAAGAAGGATACGAGCTATGGAGCTCGATCTCCTTCTCATCGAATCCCATCTTCAGTGTGCCTTGCGGTATGTCAATCCTTGTATTTGCAGTCTTCAAGAATGGTCGTCCTAGCAACATAGACATCTTTCCAACTCCCGATCCCATGTCCATTACTAGAAAGTCAGTCGGAAATTGCAAGGAGTCCACTGTGACCCATACATCTTCAATTTTTCCTTTGGGCCTCACAGTGGAATGATCAACCAACTCCACTATGGTTCGGGTCTCTTTCAATGGTCCCATATCGAGCTTCTCATATAAGGAAGAAGAAATCACATTGACCGATGCACCTAAATCAATTAAAGCTTCATTCACCTTGGTGCTTCCAATCATGCAAGGAATGGTGAACATGCCAGGGTCACTGCACTTCTCAGGCAAACGCTTCTGAAACACAGCAGACACATGTTCTTTCTCTTTGACTTGCTTCTGACATTTCTCCTTCTAACCTCTTTTCAGAGTGCACAACTCCTTCAAAAACTTAGCATACCGAGGTACACTCTTGATCAAATTCAGCAATGGGACATTAACTCTGCATGTACTGAAGACCTCGAACAGCTCTTTATCATTCTTCAATTTCCGGGTTTCTTTCAAGGCTTCCGGAAAGGGTGGAACCGGTACATAAGCTTTCAGAAGAGGTGCAGACATATCTTCTAACTCGCCTAGAATGCGCGGCTTCGCATCCAAATGCGCGGCCGCGCATTTCTCCTCGATCCCGCGCAATCCCAACTGGGACTGTATTGCGCGGGATGCACATTGCTCGACCGCGCTTTTAGCAGCCAGGCCGAGCAATCGGTCTTCGTTCTGTTCCTCGGTTTCTGTAACCTCGCTCAGCTGGCATACTTGTCTTGCTTCAGAACCACCATAAATGGAGATAAAACTGACATTTTCCCTCGGGTTAAGTTCTGTCTGAGACGGTAGCTTACTTGAATCTCTAGAATTCCAGTTTACTCATTGTCTCAGCAATCTGACTAACTTGGTTCTCTAAATTCTTTATACTAGACTTGGTTTCCTGTTGAAGCTGAGTTAGAGAACCATGCATTGTAGAAACTGACTGAGTCAACTGTCGGACCATCTCCTCTGTGGACATAGCATTCTGATTCACTCCCTGAGCCTGAGGTTGGAAAGGCGGTCTGTACTGAGCTTGGCCACCTTGATGGTTGAACTGCTGATTGTTGGAATTTCCATACCTCAGATTAGGATGATCCCTCCAACCTGGATTGTAGGTGTTGGAGAAGGGGTCATACCTCGGCCTAGGTGGTCCATATCCTCCCACTGCATTCACCTCAGCATTCTGATCTTGAAGTGTAGGGAAGGAATCAGTGGGATGCATGTTATCAAAGCAAATTTCACAGGACTTCACCTGTTGTCTACCACCTTGCTGCAACAGCTGCTTCATCATCATTTTCAACTTTGTGACTTCATCTTGAATTCTTGTGTTAGCCACCACAGAGTTTGCAGCTTTCGAGCTAGTTTCTCTTTTGAACTGTCTTGTGCCCTCAGACAGTTGTGTGAACAGGTCAAACGCAGCAACAGGAGTTTTGTTGAGAATGTGACCTTGGCAAGCTGCATTGACCATTCTTCTCTCATCATCCAAGAGGCCATTAAACAGATATAAGATCAGGTCTTGGTCAGTGTAGCCATGGAAAGGACAGCTGGCTATCAACCTCTTGAATCTCTCATAGTATTCGTACAAGGACTCGCTTGCTTCTTGTTCAATATTACTGATTCGCTTCTTCAGATCATTGAGCCTTGTAGCAGGGAAGTACTTCTCCAGAAAAGCTTCTTTCATCTTAGCCCATGTATCAATACTTCCCGGAGCCAAGTAGTAAAACCAGTCTTTAGCCTGATCCTTGAGAGAAAAAGGAAAGGCTCTTAGCGCGATCTGGTCATGAGTCACATCAGCAGGCTTCATGCTTGAGCACACAGCATGGAATTCAGAAAGATGTTTGTTGGGGTCTTCACCACTATGCCCATGGAATGAAGGCAAAAGGTGGATCAACCCGGATTTCAGCTCAAACTTGACTCCCTCAGCAAGAGCAGGAAATTGCACCGCCAACGGTTGTTGTGCCAGATTCGGTGCAGTCAACTCTCTCAATGTTCGGTCACCCATCTCGACGGATTCAGCAGATTCAGATTCCGAGTCAGAGTCTTCAAGAAAGAATGGCAATGCCTAAAAGTGATTCCGGATTTCCTTCCTTAGCTTGAAGAGTGTCCTGTCAATATCTGGATCAAACAGCAGGGGAGATGAGTTAGTAGCACGGGTATGAACCATATAACAGGTTCACACCCAAAACAACACGAAAGTAATAAACACAAATAGCGACGAGTCCCCGACAACGGCGCCAAATTTGATGAGGTATTTTTCGAGGTCGTTTATACCTATCAAAGAAATCTTAGCTTAACCAACTCAGTAGAGCGGTAAGTAAGAGTCGATCCCACAGAGACTCGTGTATTAATGTTATTACTTATGTGCCAAGTAACTAAAGGGGGGTTTTCAGAATGATTATCTAAACTAATATGCGAGAATAAAACTAACTATGAATGCAAAGATGATTTGAATATATGAGAAACAAACGTGTTCAACTAGTTAGATCCATCATGATATTGGTTCATTGATCATCGATTCTCTTGATTCTCTTCTCACTTGAATAATCTATTGTGGATAGTGATCCTACTAAGGATTAAAACCCGAACTTCATATATAGTTGATAGAACAACCAGTCTAGCAACCCTAATTATTTAACAACCTAGAAGACCTTCTAGATTCAATTAAACAACAGCATGACGATTCAAGTTATCAATAGAAACAAACAACTTAGAGCAACCAGACATCTAAGTGACTTGTGAATTTATTCCTTACTTTAATCAACTTGTCTGACCGGTACTAAATTAATTAAAGTCTACTCTTGATCTAATTAACTCCAACCGGTAATTAATCAGATTCAGTTGTAAATTAACCCAGAAATTCTATTAGGTAGCTAATCTAACAAAACCCTAGAATAATTCTGATTCAATTAAGCACAGGGAATAATTTCTATTCAAGTTTGTTGAGAATCAATCAAACCTCACAACTACATAGAAATCATGACTTCAATAACTAGCCAAACACTAAAGAAATTAGCAATGCATAATGAAATTAAAATCAAACTTACAAAGGTTTCAAAGTCTTCCTTGAGAGAAAAACCCTAGCCTCCAAAAGTATGATCAAAGTTATTAGAAAATAAAACTAACATAAAGTATTTATATGTCTACTAAAAATATCCCTCAATAACTATATCTTCAACATATTACTCGGATGACAAAAGCCCATTTGAACAAACACTAAAGCCCAAATCAAAACCTCGGCCCAAAACACTTGCTCGCTGAAAACTTCCGAATGCGCGGCTTCGTCACGCAAAAGCGCGGCCGCGCTTTCTCTTGCAATCCCGCACAATTGGCAACCAGTTAGGAATGCGCGGGTTCGTTGCTCGGCTTCAACCCGAGCACTTGGCTTGTGCTTGGCTTGTCTTCTCCTTGTCTTGGCTCTTCTTCATCCATGCTCCTAGCATCCCTTAGCTCTCTTGGCTCATCCACCACCACCATGATCCATCTGTACTCGCCCCGCTGTTGCTCCTTAACCTAAAAACCTGTAAAACCGAGCAAACCAGCGCATAATACCCGATAACACAAAAACCTAAAAACTACATAAAAACTAATCTAAAACCAACTAAAACATATATAAAACATGCATCTAAACTACTCCTATATGCAAGCTATCAGTCAATCTGATTAGTCGATGGAGGCTTTTCAAAATGTTATGTGATTAATATGGGTTCCCAACAATTGTTCATGTTTCGTAAAGGAACCACAAGTTGTGGTGTCCTATCTCTTGAATATGCGAGTCTCCTTCTTATTCTCTATAAGACTGCTAACTGTTGGATCATAATCCGAGTCTAATCGGATTTGGATGCCAATATGTTTAGTTACAACCATAAGAACCAAGTTAGTTTCTCCGCTTGCTTAGTCTTTCATTAGACTAACCCGTCCATCTTCTTTTCTTTTATATGGTCGGCTGGTGTCCACCATTGGTTTACGACACATCAGGTTCTTCTTGGAAGTTGATTCAAAAGGCGTATTCAGAAGTTTGAAGCTCCAAAAGTTGAAGAAAGGTTTCCAATGGCTATACTTGAGTGAAGAACATGGTTGAACTACTTCAAAGCGAAGCTGAGTTTCAGAAATAAGAACTTAAGGAAGACTTGATGAAGATTTTGTTTAAATAGAAAGGTTGTTCTATTTATTTACTAATTTTTTTAAGTTAAGGCTTGCATAAGACCTTTTATTCTCTTTTCCGCTGTAAAGTTTTACCTAATTTTGTTAGGTTTTAAATAGTTTCATTTACCTTGTTCTAGTAAGTTCTGTCAGGTTAAAGCCTTGGGTAACTCTGGTTTAGTCCTAATCGGGGTTACTGGCGGTAATATCTCCAGGGTAAGTAAGGGGGTGTTACATATGTAGTTTAATTTTATTATATAAATTCGTGCATAATAATTCATGTAGAGTAATTTTGTGTAAAGTAATTTGTGTATGTTTTTGCTACATACATTGTGATACATAAATTTTGTGTAGGGTGATTTTGTATAAATTAATTTATATAGGTTAAATTTATTATATAAAATTTCATGTCAATACTTTTGTTACATATATACAACAATATACAATTTGATACAATTTGATAGGATAAGTTTGTTACATGAATTAGCCTATTAGAGCTTAGTTTACACTAATTTTCGTGAATTACTAATTTTATGCTATCAAGAACTACGATTCTATATAACTTATGTTTATGTAACCGATTTTTCTTTAACCATGTATTATAATTTTATACAACCTATTTTCATGTAACCATGTATTATAATTTTATGCAACCTATTTTCATGTAACCAGTGCCGGAGGGAATGCATGCACAGTGGGGGTTGTAGGCCCCACTAGAATTTTTTAAAAAATAATAAAAAATAAAATATAGTAAAAAAACTAGATTATTTAATAAAAACTAATTTATTTGGTCAGAAAAAACAGATTAATTTTTTTATATACATAAAATATATTGAAATATTTTTTTATAAATAAAAATACAAAATTTTCTATATAATTTTGTTTATATACAAAAAAATACAATTTTTCTATATAATTTTTTTTATATACAAAAAAATACAATTTTTTTGTATATTTTATTTAAAAATACAAAAAAAAATCGCCAGAAAATTTTTTGTACTGAAAAAATGACCCAAAAGAATTTAGCCCCACTGGCACAAATTTCTAACTACGTCACTGCATGTAACCATTTTTTATGTTGCCTTAATTGAAATCCTAATCGATTTTCATTCTACCTGTGGGACTGACCTCGAAGCCTTATCTCGGCTTATTTTGTTCGTTTTTGCGTTGTTAAATTCGTGCACCATCATAACCCCATGACTTGTGGTTCGTCTCAAGAATCACAAGGCATAAATGGGCGGTTAATGGCCGATTATATTTGTCTACTTTTACGTTTTTGGACAATTTTTATTTTGAAATGTGTAGAAATCGAATAAGAAGAAGAATCGTAGAGAAAGAGGATAGAATTTGGTAGCTCTCTGTTGTGAATCACTCACTGTTTCATTCATTCAGTTAGTTACAGATACAAGCTTTTAGCTCTATTTATATGAGCTTTGTTGTTTATGAACCATACATGTAAAGACACGTGTCCTGCATCTAATACATCACTTAAGCTATATTCTCACTACTCCCTCCACAAGTTGGAACATCTGTTAATCCCAACTTGTCACAAAAGAAATTATGCAACTTTTCTCCTAATGCTTTGGTCATAATGTCAGCAATTTGCACATGAGAAGCTACATATGCAGTCTGCAGAAACTTAGCTTGTACCTTTTCCCTTGTAAATGGAGATCAATCTCCAAATGCTTAGTTCTCTCATGATAACAGGGATTAGCTGCTATTTGTTGTGCAGCCTTGTTATCACAGAACAAAGTGATAGGCAATTAAACCTCCAATTTCAAATCTTTGTAGACATAACTAGCCCACACAATCTCAGTCATAGTACTAGCCATGCTTCGATACTCAACTTCTACTGAGCTTCGGGAAACAGTTGTTTGCTTCTTCGTTTTCCAAGACACCAATGAATTCCCCATGAAGATGCACCAACCTGTCAATGACCTTCTTGTTGTTAAATAGGCTGCCAGTCAGCATCACTAAAAGTTGTCAATTTCAACCCATCTTGAACAGGATAAAACAGCCCTTTGTTCATAGTCTGCTTTAAGTATTTGAGAACATGTCTGGCTGCCTTTAGATGTGGTTCCCTAGGAGATGAAACAAATTGAGAAAGATGTTGTACTGCATAGCTTAAATCAGGTCTTGTCAAAGCCAAATACAGTAATCTCCCAACCAATCTCCTATAGTGCTCTGCATCAGGAACCAATTCACCAACATTTTGTTCCAACTTCAACCCTGTTGGTAATGGAAACATGGCCCCTCTGCAATCCAACATCTGTGCATCATCCAGAATATCTCTAATATATTTGTGTTGATTGAGAAAAGCACCTTTGTCAGTCCTGAATATTTCCATGCCTAAGAAATACCGTGCCTTTCCTAAATCCTTTATAGTGAACTTGCTGTGCAAAGCTGTTTTCACCCTTATAATCTCAGCCTCATCATTTCCAGTAAGTAATATATCATCCACATATACCAAAGCAGATGTGAATGACTCATCTTTGGACTTGACAAACAAAGAATAATCATTGTTGGATTAATCATAACCAAGAGTAACCAAGAATTGTGTTAACTCTTGATTCCATTGCCTAGAAGCTTGTTTAAGTCCATAGAGGGACCTTTTTAACTTGCATACCTGTCCTTGTTTAGCCCTTTCATACCCTTCAGGAGGCTGCATATAAATCTCTTCATGTAGAAAACCATGCAAAAAAGCATTATTCACATCCAATTGATACAATGGCCAACCCTTTCCAACAGCCATGGCAATGACAATTCTAACTGTAGGAAGTTTTTCCACTAGACTAAATGTATGCTTATAATCTTTACCAAGCTTTTGGTTATATCCTTTCACAACCAATCTGGCTTTATATCTTTCTATACTCCCATCCGAGTTATATTTGACTTTGTAAACCCATTTTGATCCTATAGCCTCCTTTCCAGCAGGTAGCACAGTCAATTCCCATGTACCATTCTATTCCAAAGTTGTCAACTCCTTACTCATGGCCTCTTCCCATTCTGGTACCCCTTTAGCCTTCTTATAACAACTAGGTTCATGAACAACTAAAACAGCAGAAAAAGAAGCTTTGAACTCTGAAACAGAATCTGTCAAGGCATTTGCATTCAGCACATAATTAGTTAACCATCCTGGCAAGTGTCTATTTCGACTGGATCTCCTTACATCCCCTTCTGATGGCATAGCTGGATGTACTGGAAGAACATCAGGAGTAACACCAGGAGAAGAATCTGCATTTATTATCTCCTCTTCATCTGGCACAATTGAAGACACTGGCTGAAAAATATTGTGTGGTGATTGATGATCAACAGTCTGAGATCCTTTAAAAGGAAATTTTTCTTCATAAAATAGCACATCTCTGCTATAGAAGACCTCCTTTGTACTAACATCATAGACCTTATACCCCTTTTGACCAGAGGGATAACCCAAAAATACACATTTGCTTCCTCTAGCATCAAACTTATCCAATCCCCTTCTAGGACGAGTAACAAAACACAAACATCCTATGACTTTCAAATGATCATAAGATGGTGATTTTCCAAATAACAACTCATAAGGACTTTTCCATCTTGCACTTGCTAAAGGCATTCTATTAATCAGATATGTGGCCCCTAGCACACATTCTCCCCAAAATTCCTTTGGAAAATTAGCATGTAATCTTAATGCTCTGGCTGTTTCCAAGAGGTGCCTATGCTTCCTTTCTACAACGCCATTTTGTTGTGGAGTGTAGGGCATAGACCTCTGGTGAACAATTCCTAAGTTTGCAAATAATTGTCTACATGAATCATTCATCAACTCAGATCCATTATCAGACCTTATCTGCTTTGGTGTAACACCAAATTGTGTTTTCACCATTTGCACAAATTCTTGAACAATACTAAAAACCTGCCCCTTAGAACAGATTAAATATGTCCAAGTTGCTCTAGACATATCATCGACAATGGTGAAAGAATATTTTTCACCATTTAATCCTGCAATGCCATAAGGCCCCCACAAATCCATATGCAACAAATCAAAAGCATTCAAGGCTCTAGAATCACTGATGGAAAAGGGTAATCGATGAGATTTAGCCAAATGACAAGTTTCACAAACAGTATCAATATCTGAAGTAAGTTTGCAACCAGGCACATGATGTAATCCAGAAAAAGAAATATGGCCAAGTCTGTTATGCAACAATCTCAAATCTCTTGCAACAGAAAAAGAAGTAATACTGGTTTTAAAATGACTATCCAGCCTCGAACCTTGCAGTCTATATAAACCTCCATATCCTTCTCCTTTAGCCACAATCCGTTTAGTCGAACGGTCCTGAAACAGACATTGTTTCTCATCAATCATGACCATCATATCCCTCTGTGCAACCACTTTACTCACAGATAACAAATTAAATTTGAAAACAGGTACAAACAGCACATTTTGCAACTCAAAACCCGGCATCAAATCAACTGATCCCATCTGAGTTACTTCCATAATGGAACCATCTGGTAACCTTACTGATATAGGTGCAACTAGATCTTTCACATCATTCAAACAATCAAAGTATGGCGTTATGTGGTCTGTTGCACCTGTATCAATAATCCACTCAACCTTACTTAAACTAGAAACACTAGCAATTGAGGTGTTACCTGCAAAATTCACTGCTGAACCTGTTGCAATGCCTTTTCCTTTGAAAGCCTTAACCATTTCCTGGTACAATGCTTGAACTAGCTCTGGATTGATCATAACAGACTTCCCTGAAGATGTTCCCTCATCCGGATCCAGTGGAGTCTCTCCCAGAACTTGTGCAGCAACCTTTTGGCCTCTCTTCTTCTTTCCCTTCCACCAGTCAGGATATCCAATCACTTCAAAACAACCTTATGCAGTGTGATTGTCCTTGTTACAGTAAGAACAATGAGGTTTATCTTCATCCCTTTGTCCTTTCTTATGATCTTTCTTCCAGTTCTCGTTATACCTCTTTCAGTACCAGCACTCATATTGCCCTTCATGTCTCTCTGTTTAGCTGAAAAGGCAACTGAATCCACCATTGGAGTCTTAAAACTCTTCTGGCTTTCAACATTCAATACCATATAAAACGCTTTGCTAAGTTTTGGCAAAGGTTCATATGATAGAATATGACTTTTGACCGCCTCATACTCTTGGTTCACGTGCAGCAAAAAATGCATGAGTCTGTTATGATCCTCTAACTCAAGGAAACGAGAGATAACATTGCACTCACATTTTGCTAAAATTCCACAAGAACAACTAGGAATTTCGCTCAGACAGTCAATCTCATTCCAGCACTGTTGAAGCTTCGCATAATAAGATGTAACCGACATATTTCCTTGCGAAATTCTCATCAATTCTTGTTTCAATTGAAAGATTACAGGAGTTGTACCTCGATGATAGCGTTCTTATATCTCCCTCCATAATGCCTGCGCCGAATTAGTGAAGATCAGAGAATTAGCTGACTCTGATGTCATCGAATTCAGGAGCCAACACGCCACCATTCGATCACATCTCTCCCATCGTCCTAGATCGGCGGAATTCTCGCTCGGCCTCGGTAAAGTGCCATCCACGAACCCTAACTTCAGTTTCACTCCCAAGGCTAGCTTGACCTGCTTGCTCCAGACGATGTAATTGCTACCGTCAAACAGAGTCGTCGTCAAAGCGGTTCCCGGAGCATCTGAATTAGTCAGATTCAACGGATCTGCCTGCGAATTCGCCGTGTATCCTGCTGCTTGAATCAACGCTTGATTACGTTCGTCACCAGTCATTTTCTGTCAACAAATCGTTCAAACAACTCGAGCAGCTTCAATCGATCTAAGAATAGAAACGCGATCGAGATCGTATCCTCTACTCACCAACGCTCTGATACCATGTAGAAATCGAATAAGAAGAAGAATCGTAGAGAAAGAGGATAGAATTTGGTAGCTCTCTGTTGTGAATCACTCACTGTTTCATTCATTCAGTTAGTTATAGATACAAGCTTTTAACTCTATTTATATGAGCTTTGTTGTTTATGAACTATACATGTAAAGACACGTGTCCTGCATCTAATACATCACTTAAGCTATATTCTCATTAAAATGACCCTTACGCTTTGCTTTTCGGTGCTTAGCGCGACGCAAATGACTTCGAGGTTGGCGAAAAAGGGACCCGCGGGTCCTTCCGTGGACATGGGGCTTTGAAGGCTGCTGCCCCCGCGGTCTTCGCGGCTACAACCAGGAGAGCTCTGCAACCGCCACAAGAGAGCAGAAATCAATGACAACAAGTTTATCGCCAGAATTCTTCAAATTGTTAACCAGATCTTGAGCTGATTTGATCTCCACCATGTTCGGTTTCGTTATCTTTTCCCACCATTTAATTTCCCTGCTTAAGCAATTCGATGCCTGCGATTAGATCAACACAAATATCAAAATCTGAGAATTTCCTCCACGCAAAAAGATCACATGAATGCGAGTGGATTAGTTAATTTTCTTACATTTACAGACATTTTTAGTGGATTTTGGCCTCCGATCCGTTTCCGGAGCGACAAGGAATTAGCTGAGTGACTGAGTCACTGAGATTTTGCAAATTGGATGGAATTGAAAGCGGAAGAAATCCCTAATTGTTGTGTCAATTCAAGCGATTTGGTTGCAGATGAACCAGATAAAGAACACCGGATTTCATTGAAACCGCCATTGCTAATTCTCAAGAACTAATCAAACTCTCCAAAATTACAAACAATTGCGAATCCTGAGAGATCGGATCAGATCAGAACAGAATTCGCCGCCAAATCACTTGAAAGATTTAAGAACAGAAGTTGTTGCTTGATTAATCTCAAGAAGATAAGGGAAAGAGGAAGCGAATCGAAATGCTGTACGAGCTAAAATCCAGGCGACGAACAAGACGGTGAATGGAATCCCGCTTCATATGACGATTTAAGAGCTGGCCATGAGTCAGTGACAAGTCCCCCCTTCCCTTTGTCTCCATTCAACCAAGATGTGAAGATGAATTACTCTTTTGAAAGCTTAATTTGCTATTGTAAACTCCTTAGCCATTCCCATTCGCTCAAAATACACATGAGCTTATAACTTATCTTTAATTAGGTATGAGTGAAACTTATTCCAACCCGATTCTTGGTATAGAAACAAACGGGTCCTAAATTTGATAAGCCACCTTGAGAGATCATCATACAACAGTGCCTTCATATCATTAGTTAATGTCAAGTATGATACATCACTTATTTTTGGGTAGCAGTGGGGTATACAGATTCAAAGTAGTTTCACAGATACAACATTTACATCAGCAAGTATAGTTCAAGAGTCGTCCAGTGAGAGCGCGAAAGTTAAGACATCTTCTTTTTCTTAGACTCTTCCCATTTTTCGACATTAACTTCAATCTTAGCCTTCACGCTTGCATTGAATCCCGGGTATGGTTCATAGCCAAAGAATGACTCGAGTGCCTGCAAATGCAAAAATCAACACCCATTAGAAAAGCTTGACAAATAGATCATTTTCAGTAGTGCATATGACAGAGAGCATTACCTCAAGTAGTACAAAGAATGGAGCCATTAGAAAAGCTTGAGACAAATTGTCCAGAAGAGCCGGTGCCCTTTTCTACAGTTTTCAAGTATAACACATACATTTAAGAAACTTAAACTTTATAATTAACATCCATTGGAATGAAAATGAAAACAAGGAAGTTGAGAGTTTTATGATACTAGAGAAAATTGGTTACCTCAAAAACTCCATGGCCAATGAACTGTGAAGTCCAACAAATCAGCTGGGCTGCCAAGACAAACTGCACATAGCAAGCATAATGATAAAGCTTACAAACAAGGACGCCTACAATCCAGCAGAGTCTGAGGAATATTTCTAGCATAACTTGGGTTGAATAAGTTGTTCACAAATGTTCAATGCTCATTCATGTGGTATTTGGAAGATAAGATAGGGATACATTTTTTATAAGATTATTAGTATATCAAAGTTTTCATGTTTCAAACAAACACCTAATGCTAGTAATGATTACTATGTGAGAAGAGCAATGTATGTAAGGCAATAAGGATCACAATAATGAATTAAAAAAGAGGATGTTGAGTTGACTGATGGTTTAGAAAATGCTTGTAACATATCCTTTATACCTAATGGTGAAGTGGCCCCTATAAGCAGTAACCATCTTATCAAGTAAAGCAATCACATTATCTCAAACCTAGCTCACAAGCTTCTTACTGAAGATCCAGATGGATCTTTTTACCATAAGATATATGCTCAAGGTGATAACCGGCATACCCTTTTACACTTTTACATGCAGCTGAATAGTGTTTATGGGACAAAACGAACAATCATTTATTCATAAGGTGAGGCAATATCAAATTTCCACGATTCATCAAAGTTTTAACATAATGATTGCCTGATGTCATTAAATGGTATACGTCAAAACAGGGTCTCTTCGTTTTAAACATATTGCCACTTGTCAGCTGAGAAGTTTAGACATATACTTGTAGAGTATGACCAACAGAAGGTCAAATTTACATCTTACCAATAAATACACACTGACCGACAAGTAACAATAACTCATTCACTTCAATATCCAAAAGAAAATATCTACTCCACCATTCAGCCATCAGATCAGCGGGCCCAAGAGAAGATTCACTAAATGTTATTGTGAAAACAATAGATACAATATAATTAACTGGAAGAAGACCTTGGGTTTGTGGCAGCAAGAAATATGGATCCTTTCTAACTATAAATCTTAACAATAGAAAATATTTCTCTAAGTTTATACTTCCCTCCTCAAGGCATCTAACTACAAATAAATCAGCTATTATTCTGGGTAAGTTATCTAATGCATTTTTATCAATGACCTGAATTGTTCATCTCTAATTTCTATGGATGTATCAAGTTAACCCAGCTGTATGTTAGATTACCAAATAGGCATTTTAGTTTCTTGTTAAAGGATAAGCCAGATTCTCAAATAGAATAGCTTTTATCTTAGTTTCCACTGTTTTTAAATATCATTCTGCATCTTTATCAAAACCAAAATACAAAAGGAACACTCAGCATCAAAGCACGGCAGAGGGCAATAAAATCCTGCAATCAGCGGCCTGTAAACTACACTGACCAAGCAAAACCCGACAGAAACTAAACGCAAGCAATTCAAGTCAAGGCAAAAACAGTTTTACCAGGATGAGTTTGGTAAAATATACATTTGTCATATAAGCAATTGTATCAGTTACTTGTTGAACCTTATCAACTACACATGTTAACAAAACACACTTGGTCAAGTAAGAGTTTCCTACTTTCCTATATTCCAGTTAAAATCAACTGGCACAAGAATATACTGCACTCATTAGATATACAACTACTAGAGATTGAGATAGTGAAACCCTTAACAAGCAAATTGGCCCGCTCACACTAAGGAAAACCAATCAGTTATCTCCACTGAACAAAAACTCAAATACTACATGAATTAATTAACTCAACTCAACACCTTAATACCAACACTGGGACACTGTATCCAGTGAGACCCACAGGTACAGAGACCTGAACTCAACAGGTAATATAAAGCCACCAAGTCAGACAAGGAAGTCATTGACTCAGACGAGAAATCAACAACTATCCTTTTCTCTGAAGAATCAATTAAACCACATCAAACAAAAGCCGCAGAAAATTGAGATCCTCCCCCAGAAGATACAAGTACAAGATCCAGTAATTGCACATAAATGCCCAATACCAACTAAAATTGAAATAAATTTAACTAAATTGTACCTTCCAAGCAACAGAAAAACCGAGACGACTAGCTAGGGCACAAGCACCAAACCAGCAAATGAAGCACAGAAGAGCGGCGATGGAGCCAGCTTTCTTATCCCACTTGACATAAAAGATTGAATACATCGCTGTGGCAAGGAGTCCCAAATGGAAGGGCAAAAAGTAGAATAAAACGAGGAAAGTGTAGAGGATCGGCCATACGAACAGCATGTGGATGAAGATGTTGGTCGGATTGCGATGGTAGGAACCGTAGAAGGCAAATTGTTCCTCCAGATCGTAAAAACCCATTTTCCCCCTTTCTGGATTTGCCCTGACGAGTTTTCAGATTGGATTAGGTATTGGGAAATTGGGGATTTTAGGAGTATGATAAAGAAGAAATGTGCAAGCAACTGGTATGTTATAGAGGAGACTGGAAAATTGGAGTATTTTAGTTGAAAATTGCAATGCCAGGGCGTTTTTGCCGTTTCTCTACGAAGAAATTTCCATCACGATCGTTTTCCTATTGCCTTATGATTATGGTAATGTGACTATCTATCAGCCACTAAAGTATATAGTACAATTTATAGGATCATTTCAGGACGAAAAAAAAAAACACAAGATGCATTGTATTGTAGCCTGATTTTTTGTTCCGAGTATTGTAGCCTAATTTAAAAGGTGTTTAGTATTTTTTTAGAGAAAAAAAGAAAAAGAAAAAGGTAACCTAATTTTATTAATTTGTTCTAATAATATATCATCTTATTAAATTTTGGTCGATAATAGGTTAATAATCCTTTGTATAAAATTGTCCCTACAACCTACACAAATTATGTTAACATATATTTTGTGTAGATTAATTTTGTTATATAAACCCGTGTAAGTTAATTTCGTTACATAAAAAATTTATGTATAGTAATTCGTCTATATTTTTTTAGTAATGAGGAACCCACTTTTGGTGGAAAATCTTGGGTCCGTGAACTAGCTGGCAAAGCGCACGAACAAAGTAAACCGGCTTGCACCGACCGGCTCGACCTAGTGGTAGGGAGAATGTTGAGACTTCATGTATTTTTTTCGCTACATACATTGTGTTACGTAAATTTTGTGTATGGTGATTTTGTGTATATTAATTTAATTATATAGGTTAAATTTGTTACATAACATTTCGTGTCAATAGTTTAGTTGCAATTATTTAACAACATGCAATTTAGTAAGGTTTTGTTACATTGATTAGCCTATTAGAGCTTAGTTTACACTAATTTTGGTGAATTACTAATTTTTATGTAATAAAAAATTACGATTTTATGTAACTTATGTTTATGTAACCGATTTTTATTTAACCATGTATTTTAATTTAATGCAACCTATTTTCATGTAACTGATTTTTATGCAAGCCCAATTGAAATACTAATCGATTTTAATGTAACCGATTTTCATGTAACCAATTTTTAGGTAGCCCTAATTAAAATCTTAATCGATTTTAATGTAACCGATTTTCATGTAATATATTTTTATGTAACTTATTTTCATGTAACCGATTTTTATGTAAACCTAATTAAAATCCTAACCAATTTTCATGTAACCAATTTTCATGTAATATATTTTTATGTAACCCATTTTCATGTGACTAATTTTTATGTAAGCCTAATTGAAATCCTAACCAATTTTAATGTAATCATTTTTTCATGTAAAATATTTTTATGTAATCGATTTTATGCAACCAATTTTTATGTAGCCTTAACTGAAATCCTAATCGATTTTAATATAACCAATTTTCATGTAATATATTTTTATTTAACCTATTTTCATGTAACCGAATTTTTTGTAAGCCTAATTGAAATCATAACGAATTTTCATGTAATATATTTTTATGTAACCTATTTTCATGCAACTAATGTTTATGTAAGGCTATTTCTAACCAATTTTAATGTAACCAATTTTTATGCAACCTATTTTCATGTAACCAATTTTTATATAACCCTAATTGAAATCCTAACCGATTTTAATGTAACCGATTTTCATGTAATATATTTTTATAACCTATTTTCATGTAACCGATTTTTATGCAAGTCTAACTAAAATCCTAACCAATTTTAATATAATTGATTTTCATGTAATATATTTTAATGTAAGCTATTTTCATGTGAGCCTAATTGAAATCTTAACCAATTTTCATGTAATATATTTTTATGTAACCGATTATCATATAAACCTAATTGAAATCCTAACCAATTTTAAACTAACCGATTTTTTATGTAATATATTTTTATATAACCCAAATTCATATAAGCGATTTTTATAAAACCTACTTGAAATCCTAACCGATTTTCATGTAATATATTTTTATGTCACCTATTTTCATGTATCCGATTTTATGTAAGCTTAATTGAAATCCTAACCAATTTTAATGCAACTGATTTTTATGTAATATATTTTTATGTAACCGATTTTTGAGTAGCTTATTTTCATGTAACCACTTTTTATGTATCCCTAATTGAAATTCTAACCGACTTAAATGTTACCGATTTTTATGTAGTCAAGTTTTATGTAACCGATTTACATATAACCTATTTTCATTTACCGATTTGGGTAGTGCATTTTGGGCTGGGGTTTGCTTTTGATTTGGGCTTCTCTTCACATTAAAAATTGATGATCAAACCATAATTTTACACTTACAAGACCAACACTCCAAACACTTTTTTTGCAAATATTTTATATGAAGATATTATCTCTCCTTTTGTTTTATTTTCTGCTATTAGCTCTTTTGTAAATCGTAGGGCTAATTTTGTTACTCACCTTTCTGCCAGGCTGGCTTCACAGTCTGAACCTCTTGCTCTGCTTCTCGACAATTCTTCAAGCTATAACAATGCTTACGGAAATTGATCTTCAATAGTATAAATTTTCCTTTCCTAAAGAACTATGAAAGACTATAAAGAGAAGAGAGATTCAACCGAGGAACCTAAAAATCAAAAAATGGTGACAACAAAGGAGCCCAATAGTTCTTAGCACCGGCTGCCACAAAACCTAAGGCTCTTGATCACTTTCCCCCTTCTTTGAACTGAATGAAGCTCTCAAAGGTGTCATTGAGCTTGAACAAGACACCATCAAAACACTAATTCAACAAAGAAGTTTTGTCCAACTTCATCAGCTGCCCAAACAACATTTGTCAAGTAAGTGAGATGACACTCACAACCCAATGGGTCTACAACATAATTGGGTCAAGAGTATGCTGTCCAAATTTGGGTCATTCGGTCCAAATGGTTGCAACTGCCCAAGGCCCAATTCGGCCCAAATCTTTACATCATGTCTTGAAATGAGCTGATGAGTTTGCTTAACACAAAAACACCATAACACAAATGAAAGAAAACATCAATCCAGCACAATGACAAAGGATCAAACTGTATAAACTTATCAATCATAAGTATTCATTCTTTCTCTCCTTACACAAATTGAACAATCAAAAAACAAAAGTAAATGGATCAGGATTAACTTAAACAAGCTTCCTCAGTTTCCATAATTAAGCTTACAACAAGAACAAAAAAAACGAATCATCTACTGACCAAATTGCATGAACACAATGCATAACAAACTCGATTCGCTAGCTCTTGGATCCACCAACGGCTACATGCCGACGAATGTCAAACTGATCAACATACTCCAACGGATTAACCGTCTCATTCCTAATCCTCTTAATCTTGGGGCTCAACAATCCTCTGTGCCTAAACCCATACAACTTAATCACCTGATTATCAGCAAAATTAAAGGCTCTCTCCATACTCCTCAAGCACTTCTCAACTGGATAATCTCCATAGCTCCCACAAGGCTTACACCCAACAAAGTGCGTAACAAACGGCCATCGTTCATCTCCCAATCCGGGATGATACTTCTTCATCATCTCCTCATACTTATCCACCAATCCAAGCCAATATCCATGGAGGTAATAAGAGTTCTCCACAAACACTTTTTGCATTAGTTGTTCCTTTCTTGACACAAGCAAGTAAATCAATGCGGATTGATCGTCTGCTTCGAACGCAGGCCGTCCTTTCAAATAAGCGGTCAGGATCTTCCCGGCTTCGTCTCGGACGGGCCCTTTCGGGCCCATCGGGGCCCACACATCCAGCAAATCCAACGACCATTGGCAGTTTCTGAACAGGAAGCTCCCGGTGTTGAGCGCGATCCAGCTCTTTTGATCGAAGAGCAAATCCGGATAGCCGTGGATTACCAGATTGTGATCTTTGTACTTGCTCAACGGGATCTCGAATGTCATGTCTGTGAACATGGCGTCGCTGTCCATCCACCAAATCCACTCGATTTCCGGATGCGAAAGCATCAGTTTCCTGATTAGAGGGAGCTTCGCCCAGTATCCGGCGAGCTCCTTCTCCAGATGCGCTAGATTGTACACGATCTCGATTCCGTGGAGTCTACAGTAATCGATCTTGTTTTTGATGCCTTTGAGGAGGTAATGGTCGCCGATCGGGTTATCGCACGGGCCGGGAGGGGATCCGGTCACGAGCAAGATCCGGGGCTTGCCGTTTAGCGAGGAAGGGAAATTAGGGTTTTGGGAGAGCCAATTGCGGCGTTGCTGGTCCCAATCGGAGATTTTGGGGCCGAGAGAGTAGGTGGAGTTAGGGCTGAAGAATTGGGAGTCGTTGTCGTCCGGATCGGTCGGGTCCTTGTCGGATCGGATCTCGGCGAGGATCCGGTTGGTCTCTTCGACGAGTGCGCGCTGCTCGGCGTCGGCGGAGGAGGAGGAGAGGCCGCCGATTCCGATTGTTCCCCGGAGGACGAGGATGGTGATGAGACCGCAGAGTACTGTGATTTTGATGTTGTTGATTGTCTTCTGGAGCTTCTGCCGGCCGGCTCCGCCGCCGATCAATGCGCCGCCGCGACTACCGCCTCTGCTGCCGCCCATGACGCTGCTTTTATGAGAAACAGGGGGAAATTGGTTTTGCTTTTGCTAATTTACTCTCTCTATAACCGATTTGACTGAAAAACCACCATTAAACCATTTGCTTTTGCTTCAATTGTAGTCAGATTGTATCTGATTTTGAATTGCAAGGATTGCAATGGAGCAGTGTTTAACAGGGAGCAAGGGAGTGGGTTAGAGAAGGGATGGAATCGGAAGTATAGTAGGATTTGCAGCTGTTTATTATTGGAGAATTTCACACACGATCAAGAAGAAATAGATAGTATATCATGATCAGGAAGGAAATTACGGAAGCTAGCTGTGAGCTGTCTATGAACGAATAACAGAGGAGCGTTTCGCGGCTTCTTCATCTTCTTCTCATTAGTCATTACGCGTCTCATTTTTTTTTTAAATTTAATTGCATTTTTCCGTTATTTTTTTTGGGTTTTGACCTTTTTTTTCAATTTTTCGTCTTTAAATTTAACCTTTTTGTGTTAGGGTCTTAGGGATTATATATATATAAGGTTTTTAATTTATAAAAGTTTTTTTATTTAAATCTAATGTCTTGACCAAGGGGCGAGATAGGATCAGTTCCAGCCCGCCCTATATAAATAAAAAAATATATAAAATTAATATAATTTAATAAAAAAAATAGTGAAAATTAAGGTATTTTAGTAAATTAAGATAAATTCGAACTATTAAGGTAAATTTAATATGAAACAAGTGATAATTAAAATAAATCTAACCTATTTAGAATTTAATTGTTAGTTATGTTCCTGTGTTGCCACTTTCCATGCCATGCATTATCCTAACACAACGAGGTCGTTCTTATATTATTGTGTCAATTTATTTGGCTTATGAAAACAACTTTAAAATATTATTTGAGCTATTTTTAGATCATATAGTGCTTTATCATATATATTTGCAAAGTTTTGTTTTTATTTTTGGTGTGACGTAGCAAATTTTAATTATCAAGTTAGTTTATAGGGCTTCTGTCTTGCAAATTGGAAACATCATCTATTGGTCTTGCACAATGTAGTTACATCTAGTTTTGCCCATGCACTTGTGTGCATGATTAGATGACTTTGTTCATCATGCAAAAGTAATGAGGATGATAATTGTTGTCTCTTATATTTACATATATAATATACTAAATGGAAAATTGAAGTAGTGAGAATCATGCATGCGATCGAGTACGTTTGTCGTGTACGTAATATAATAAATAAAATATGTTTTTTATCCTATGTCCTGAAAAAAATCAGATTTAAAAACTAAAACTCTATTATAAAAAATATAAATTTTTTAAAAAATCTAAATAATTTATTATTACTTTCTTTTTATATTTGGGCTCTTAACCTATGTCTTTGAAACATAAGTTACAAAATAAAAATAAATAAAATAGGTTAAAATTTGTACAATTTCAAAATGTAGGTTTTGAATTTTTGCGAGGGGGAATTTGAGGTTAAAAATTAAGTTCAAAACGTACGTTTTTCTTCTAAATTTGACGATTTTCTACCCTTAATTCGTGGGTCTAAAGATAACCCTAAGCCCATGCAATGATTTATGAATGACTCAATCCTACAAAAAATTGTAAATGGACGTAACAACAAAAATATTTGCGCAAAGTAAAAAAAAAAAAAAAAAGTGTGCAAGTTGAAATTGGAAAGTTTGACATTAACTTATGGAGTTATAGATTCTCGACCACTTATGTAATACGAAGTATTTATTTGCTAGTGATTTGGTCAATTTGTTTGTTGAAATAGAGAGAGAGAAAAACAAAACAAAAAGATAAACATTGAAATGAAATTTGCATGGGTAGTTGGTACAATGGTACGTGATGGGGAGAGAGTGGGAAAGCACGAAGTAGAAGAATGTCATGTGCGAATGATGCGGGCCAGCTCGCAATTATTTAATAAATAAAAAGTGATGGTTTTGACAATTTCACATAAGTACATGTCTTAATTCGGTCCTCTTTGAATTAAATTCCGATCTCATTTAATTTCCTCTAAAGGGCTTAATTGTAATTTGAGGATCGATGAACATCATACTCACCATTCATGTGCCATGTGCATGCATGCTACTTTGGATCTCCATATTTTTAAACGGCAGAATACATAAACGCCCCCTGTACTTGGGTCAATTAGTCACTTGATTCTCTGTACTTTAGCCCTAACCGTTTGACCCCCTATAGTTGTACATAATGACCTATTGAACACCTGAATAGCTAAAACTTGGGTAAGTGTTATGCACGCGCGATGAACTATAAATTTCTCTTGCCACATCAACTCCACATAGATGTCATGTCAATAAATGACTGTTTTTTGTTTTTTAATGAAAAAATTATATATTATAAGTGATTAAAATAATAATTTTTAATCTGGTTGAAAATCAAAGTTGGGAAATTAGGGTTTATGCACATCAGCCCATCGCCTCCAAATTTGTTTTGTTCAACCAAACAAAAGAAAACGTAAAAATGTAATTGAAGACGATCGAGAAAAAAACTGGAACCTTCAGACATGAAATTTCATCACTAGGTTCTTCAGAGGGGAGCAAAGCAATTCAGAGGAGGCAAAAAGAGGAAGAAAGCGAGAGAGAAAAACAGATCGGATTCCGATTGGTAGAGAAGGCGAAGGAGACGAGCAACAATTTTTGGAAATTCAGATCCAAAACAGTTTCAGAGAATTTTCTCTGAAGTTTTCATAGATCCACATGTGAAATTGCCGCTTCGAGCCTCCCTAATTGATCCTCTCTCTTCATCTTCTCCTCTATTCCGACACTTTCGCCATTCCTCTTCTTCGCTCTAACCTCAACCCCTTGATTTGAGAGGTCCCGAGTTCATTCAACTGATATGCAAATATCATACACTCTGAGCTAGGTCTAAAAGACGAAACCCTAGAAAGGATACATAGAGATAGTCAGATAGAGAATGAGGACTCGGGAGAAAGAATTCGAATCACTCAACTGATTTGTTTATTTGTTTTAGGAATCCTCACTCGCCCAAACACTCAACTAAAAGAGCGTGAAATGTACGTGACGTGCCACATTAGCGAATATGGGTTCAATAGGTTACAATGTGCAATTATAGGGGGCCAAACGGTTAGGGCTAAACTACAGGGGGCCAAGTGACCAATTGGCTCAAGTACAGGGGGCCGTTTATGTATTCTGCCATTTTTAAACTTCTTATTCAATATACTATAACTAAATCGAACCTCTCTATCCTATGTGTCATTATCTTAACTATACCACGTAAGCGTTCTAATTTTTCCATTTACTTTTTTATCCTTAATTATTTTAGTAGTTACAATCCTTATATATTATAATAATATTCCTTATATTACTTATAAACATGTTATATTGACTATATTTGGAAGACATAGATTACTTCTTTACTTTATTAAAACCTTACATATGCATATTTGGAAGACATATGATCTATATCTATCAAAATAATATAACTGGTTAAAATTTAATTGAGAAGATTTTAATTGGTTGAACCCCACATACATAATTAATTTATAAATCTTACTTTTTTATATATCTTTTCATAATTATTTCAACTATCATCTTTTGCCTATTAATTTAATTCATAATATTAATAAAATATTTATTATTTAAATTATATATGACAACTTTTATAATTTTTAATTTATATATTTATTCAAAATTTTATATATTTAGTGTAAATATGATTATTTCTCAAGAATGATTGATATTTTGATATATTTAAAAACTTTTTATTATTAATATTTTGTTTAAGCAAAACTCATACAAGATACGGAAATACATGCTAGTTTATTTAATTTCCGAAGGGTATCTCCGATATTTGATGGATCGATCGACAATCCTTCTTTCTTTTCTTAAATAAACTAGAAAGTTAGGTTATACTGATATAAAATCATCAACAACAACAACATTGACTCAGTTGAGATTTAATTACAGCGAAATTTGGGAGATCAAGATGGGAGTACTCTCGTCCGAATGAATAAAAAAACTGAAATTTAATTATATAACAATAATAACTGAATTTAATTAGAATGCATCAAAATTAATATACGAACTAAATCCATCTCAAAAACAGTATAAAATAGTAAATGAATATGAAGATGCGCCATAATAAGTGTTGATTAAATGATTGTGCGAATACCACCAAAGTGCCCTTTTAATTTGTTGAATGAAGAATCAAGAAAGGCTACTATACAATCCAGCACTATGGGCACACTTTCTTGTAAGATTTTCATCAACTATATAGTAATAAATTTTGTGTGTTTGTTAGGTACCAAAAACTAGTTGGAGTTTTCCAACTAGTTGCACAAACTCATATAAATACTGTTTGTTTGACACATAAAAGCTAGCAACTAGTTGTAAAACTAGTTTTTTGACAAAGCTAGTTTTTATAACTTTTGCACTAGTTTTTAGTAGTTTTTCGAGTTAAAAAAATAATTATTTCCTAAATAAGAATAACTCTATAATAAAATAAAATTTTAAATTATTAATTACTACAATAAACTAGTTGAACATTACCAAACAGTGTTTATATATATTTTTAAAACTTCAACTACTTTTACAGCTAGTTTTACAATTTCAGCTAGTTTTCCAACTCCAACTAGTTTTTTTGGTGACTTAACAAACATAGCCTAAGTTAGCTCTATAATAATCAGAACAATTTAGGACTTACCACTTGTTTAAAAAAGCATACTTTTTGGTAAAAAGTGTTGTTTATTTTTTAATTAATATGTGAGAACTAGTTAATTTTTATGTATTTTAAGAAAAAAATAATTTAATCAAGAAACGCTTTTTAATTAAAAAAGATATAGCAAGACCTCAATGTGTGTCTCACTGACTTGTAGAGTTGTCAAAAGCTAACCTAACCCACAAACCCGATTCGAACCGCTCGATAATTAATTTAGGGTCAGGACCCGAAAATTTCAACCCGTAATCAGATATAACCCGAAACCCGTTGGGTTGACCGATTTAATATACTTATAAAATTTATGTTGAAACTTATAATATATTTTATTATTAAAATACATAAAAATAATATATTATAATTACATATTATTATTTAATTAAAAATCGATTTTTAATAATCATAAAAAATGATATTTTAGACATGTTGGTCAACCCAACCCGATCGAAAACCCGCAACATCCCGACCCGATTGACTCGTGAACCGTAACGAACTGAACTCGAAATGACTGAACCCGGACCCACCCGCCCCAACCCGATTGACGGGTCTAGTACTGCCTTGCAATGCTCGAAAGTAATTATATGGGCTAATGGATCTTCTAACTTTCACATGGATTATAATGGGCTTATGGGCAATCATCAGTGATGGGCCAATGGAATTGAGTAAAACCCAATAGCAATTTCAATTAGACAAGTGGGGTTCTGATTGATAAATCGATAAACGAGTGTGAGATACTGAGATTCTAACGAGGAATAGGTGCTAAATTGTGATGCTCGAACTAAAGAAACCGGTGATTTATGGTACCAAATATTAGAAATGAGTAATAAAAGGGTATATATGTTTTGTAGCTTACAAATAACCTATTTGTATTATTATTTGATAAAAGTCTAGTGGGTCGACATTCTGAGGATCGTACAGTAACAGGTTTAGTATACAAGTCCAATGAGGTTTCACTAGGTCAGTTGGTACATGGAAATAATCCTTCAAGGCTTAGCGAACTGTCACAATTGGATTCGCAGTTCATATATTAGGCGAGCTGCTTGAATATGCTCTCATAAGGCCGACAAGTTCGAATAATCTCCCAAGGCTCACGAACCGCCACTTTTTGGATTCGGTCACTCCTTTATTGGGCGGAACCTACTCTGATACTATGATAAAGTCTGGTGGATCGACAATCTGTGAGTCGTGTGGTAACGTGCCTAGCATACAAATCCAACGAAGTTCCAACCCAAAACCATATGACAATAAGTGGAGTAACTCCTTAAGTTATATAGTAGACAATTTTAATCTCTATTTTTCCATATGAAATACTCTCAACAGTCAACATTATTGATGATCATAAATATGGGTTGTGTAGAATAGAATTGTTTCAAATATATGGGTATATCATTGAGTTCGTGTGGGGTATTATATATTGGAAAGCCAAATAAATGGTTAAATGGAAAACGTACCAATCTATAGAGTAGTACGACTATGACATATATCATATTATCATATCAGTTGCTTTACTATGTCTTGTTTGTAATTAAAAAGAAAACGAAGAGGAGAGATAACTCCATAGAACTCTTCTTATTGAATGACAAAATGGTTACACTTGCACACACGGTTCAATATATGGAACAAGCCAAAATTATTTAAACACAATCTTTAACAGATTGCACGTGCTAAGCATGTGCAATGTTCCCTTATACTCCAAGTATGGTCGTATGGATAATTAAAGCTCATTTAGTAATTAGGGTTGAGCAATCGAATATATCCGGATCCGGTTCGGTATATCAGATATCCAGTAAATTTTCATTAAAATTCCAATTCGATATGTGAACGGTCAGATATCCGATAAGGCATATCCGTTTTGATCGGATATCCGAACTATCTGTTTTGAAAAATATTTTAACCATTTTCCATTAAGGCCTAATTAATATACTGCTCGACGGATATTCAAACCGAATATACACCGATCCAGTTAAATTGTGAGAGAAAATTTACATGGTCGGGGAGAATCGAACCATTGATAATATTCACAAAATTGCTATCGAAAACATTATTTTATTCGCATGTCATTTCTTTCTCTTATTTTTCTTTTTTTAATCTTAGCCTTACATTTATTATATCCAACGACCCACATTCATTTTCAATTTTCACCCTAAGGTCCATTTTCACCAAAAATGGCCTCTTATATCATAATATATGGATGTCTCATATTCTAAATAGTGAGAATTATTTTTTACCGATATTAGATATTAGAATATATACATAAATAAACTCATATATATATATATATATTTGATGTCCCAATATCAATATGAAATGGGTCTTTAGTCAATTTAATGTTGGAAAAATAGAATGAAGCACGCAAGTGCAATAATTCGGGTTAAGACTTGAGAGTTAAATTAAGATGACTTAGGATGACCTAGCTCCCAACACAAATCAGATTATGGGAATTGACGGAGCTCCTACTAAGGAAATTTAGAAATCTATTAGTTGACGATAAGTTTACAAAATCATGTACAATTGATTATGATGGTGTGGTAAGGTACAAATTAAGTGGAAGACATATACCATATTTTTGTGTCACGCTTGATGTGATAATGTGTGACTTTGAAGTAGATTTGTCCAATAAGTTCGAATTTAGAGTCCGTTTGGTTTAAAAGTATGGAAAGGAAAGGGAAAGGAAACAAATTTATATGGAAGAGTGGTGTTGATCCTCTTTTTTTTGTGTCTAGAGAGAGAGAAGGGAAATGATTAGAGGAGAATAGGGGATATGCTTACCCCATGTCAAAATAAAGGAAAGGGATGATGAGAGTTAGCTCAAATTTTACATAAAAATTGGGAAAAAGGGGGTAATGGTTACCACTTGTATCAATGAATTATAAACTAAAAATAGGCTAGATACATTTCCTTAACCCTTTCCTTTCCACATCTAAAACCAAACGGGCCCTTAGGCTGTCTTTTCAATTAGCTAGGATCAAGAACGTTATTTTTTTTTTATTACACGGCTATGTTGATTAAGAATCTAGGTTGAGTGTCTCACATGGGTTGTCTAATGGTATAAATTAGGGTGAGCAAAAATATTCAATGTACTGATTTCGCTTATCCGATTCGATAAAGTCCGAATTCGAATGGATCACAAAATCTTATATCCGATTCGATCCGATCAGGTGCTATATATTTTTTAGAAAGTGCACATTAATACTAAGTAATATAGATGTTTTAATGAGTATTTTGTAAAATTTCAACTCATCAAGGGTTCAACCCTCTTCAACTAATGTAAACTTTCTCTTAAAATTTAACCGGATCGGCGGATATCCGGTTCCAATATCTTCCAATCATGTGTATTAATTGGGCCTAAATAAAAAATAGTAGAAATATTTTTTTCAAAACGGATAGTTCAGATATCCGATCCAAACTGATACTTCTTACCGGATATCCGGCCATTAACGGATCGGATACGGATCAGAATTTTAAGGGGAAAATGACCTAGTATCTGGTATACCGGATCAGATATATATGATTGCTTAGCCTAGTATAGATCATGATGAATGTTGGAAGGTTTTAAATATGATTTTTATTTATGTTCCTTCACTTGAGTTTCACCATTTTTTTGGTCTTTTACGGGAACTCACCTGTCCAATATGTCATATTTCACTTTACCACCCGTCCAATACCTATTTACCGCAAACCACTTGTCCAATGTCTTATATTACCTTTTTACAACCTAAGCCCCAGATTCCGTCCAAATTACCGTCAAGTTGAGGAAAGACCATTTTGCCCTTATTTTTTAACATTATTCTATTCTAATTAAAACACCATCACCGAATTTGGGGCAAAAAAATCCAATCCACACTTGACCTTAATATAAAATATAATTTAATATAAAAGTATTTTAAAGTCAAATTATAACAGGACCTTAATATAAAATTATTAGAATAATAAAATATTTTTGGATAAAATTTTCATTAAAAACAGTTTGTAGTGGTTTTATGTAAAGTGGGTTCGTTTCTTATGACAAAATTTATAAAAAAAAAAATAATTTATTCACATGGTAATAAGTGACACAAATTTTTCTACATACTTGGTTTCTACTTTAGTATTGTATGGTCTATGATGTACTAGGGTAGATGATATTTTGGATTGAAATGTTATTTTAATTGTTTTAAAAAACATAAAAATAATAATGAAATTATACATATTTTTTATATATTTAAAATATAATTTAATATAAAAGTATTTCAAAGTCAAATTAGAACACGACCTTATTATAGTCAAATTACTAAAAACAATTGAATGAACGGTGATTTATGTAATTCGACCACTTATTAGTTGTTGCACATTTTTCATCCCCAAGTACAGAGAATGCACCAGGGTAGTAGCTAGCTGCAATAATATTTCAAAACCAATGGCTAGCTTGATCAGTGATATAAAATGATCAATGGAGTAATTATTGCTCCAGTATTATCCCATTTGAAGTGGACGTAACAAAATATAAATTGTTGACATGCTTTTGCTGGTGGAAATATAAATGGACATGCTGCATATTTCAATTTAAACTAATCCCATTCGTAGACGTGAATTTAATATATTAAAAATTTGATCATAAAATCACGTTGAAGGTGTTAATACATTTGACCACTTACATAAAATCACGTTGAAGGTGTTAATACATTTTTTGTGTTTGGTCAGAACACAAAATAATAATTTAATCGGATGAATCATGAATGGAGCATAACAAGATAAAAATAAAATATATTATTACAAGGGTTGACTAATCAATAAAAATGTAAAAGTAGTTTTGGGTGGACGAAATACGTCTATATGTTCGTGAACTTACACGATTTTTACAATCATATCCTTATATTTTGGGAGTTTTAAATACGTCTTTGTAACATATTTTTATCTTTCAAAGCATCTCCGGTGGTAGGTTAAATGCCATATTTTTTTAGCCTACTAAAATGGATATATTCTCCATTTGATGCCCTTTTAGTCTACTAACAAAAAATGCTACTCCCACCGTAGGTCAAATTTTATAGGCTAAAATTATAAATATTTAATTCTAACGGCTAATTTTACTCTTACGATGTATTTTCCGCTATAACATATTCTAAAATAACGACTACAAACGACTAATTTGAAAAATATTATTATATTTTATTTCAAAAGATATCATTATAATAATTGTGAATAACGACTATATTTAAAAAAATATTATTATAATAATTGTGAATAATTACTATATTTCAAAAATATATTATTATAATAATTGTGAATAACGACTATATTTCAAAAAATATTATTATAATTACTATGAATAACGACTATATTTGCAAAAAAAAAAGTCTATAAATACACGCATATCATCTTCTTCAATTTCATCACTTCACTTTCATTTAATTTCTATTTTGACATCTCTCACTTTCATTTCACCTAGACTATCAATAATTTAGTTTATTTAAGTACAAAATAAATACACAATTATTTACATATTAAATTTTAGGCTCAAATGGAACATCACAATAAGACCATTACAATAATATACACTTTATAATAAAAATATTATAAATAATACATTTATATAACATATTAATTAATTTTCACTTCCTAAAATCAACCTCAAACAATAAAATAATAGATGGGGCCCATGTTTTACCCTAGGAAATCCAAGGCCAAATTTGGCCTTCAAAATCCAAAGGCCATATTTTTAGTATGGGGGATTGTGTATTTGGCCTATGAGGGGTGCACATGGTAGGCTAAATTTGGCCTTTTGGCCTACCATGGAAGATGCTCTTAAACACAAAATTCTGATTTGGTAAAACGCGTGTACATCAGTCTCCTAATTGCGAGTAAGATGAGAATTTTTTATAAATTTTTTCTTTTTTTTTCTTTTTCTGTTTTTTAATAATTTGGTCATCCATTTTTTTCTCTTTTTTTAATTTTATTCTTTCTAATTTTCTTGACTCGATCTGGAGAAAGACATCTTCGCCACCCAGAGATGGTCATTGAGGTCGTCGCAACATCTCCGGGCAGGGCATGTTGGATCACAATGTGGGACAACCAGGATCGTTCCAAGCTAAGAAATACACATGGTTGGCAAGGAGGCTATGGAACGTTGTCAAAGCACTAGAAGAAAGCACACCCCGACAAGTTAGGTATGATGCAAGGACAATCCCAACTCTTTGGGTATGAAACCTCTTATTCTTATAACCCTCATTTATTTAGTTACCATAATGTTAGTATGTATGCTTTTTCGGAGTCTATTTATGTCGATCGCTTATTATTTAGTTTGCCGAAAAGTTAGGATTTAATAATTGGATGACTAATCATGTACAACACGCTTATAAATCGACCACTAGAAAGTCGGTAAGAAGTAATGTGATGAAAGCTTATAAAGCCCGTAAAATGACATTGGTGATTTTTTTTGGTGAAAATGATATTAAAGTTTCAATTTGTAGTGACATTTGGAGTGATCATTAGCAAAATCATGCATACATGGGCCTAACATATCATTTTATTGATGATCATTTTGTTGTGTAAAAAAGTGTTTTTGGCTTATGGAGTATTTGACTTTTCTCATACCGATTTAATGATTAGTAACATTATTTTTACTATTTTGGAAGAATATCGACTATTTCATTGAGTTTTTTCTATCTCTTTTGACAATGCATCTAACAACACCGCTTCAATCCGAGATTTGATTCCTCGTTGTCAACCAATCCTTGGAGCGAAGAATTTTCATATAAGATGTATTTGCCATATTTTAAACTCATGTGTGAAAGATGGTTTAAGTATTATGTCGCCTTTAGTTCAACCTATTAGATATGTTGTTAGTCGTATGTGGGCTAGCATCCGAACCGCCCAAGATTAGAAGTTGTTTTGTGGTAAAAAAACGTATTGCACACCGAACTTTTCCAAAAGACGTTTGCCATTGTTGGAACTCTACTTTTAAACTACTTCATGCATACATGTCTTACAAAGATGTTTTAACTTCTTTTGCCGCTCAATATTTTCCGGACACTCCCATTATTTCTCAATCTTGGGATTATTGTTATAAAATCTTAAAAGTTTTGAAAGTTTTTCATGATGCAACATTAACTTTTAGTCAAGTTTATAAACCTTGTGCTCATTTGTTTTGTTTTGAAGCCTTGAATATGTAACATCCCCGACCAAAGTGCATGCGTCATTTTGCATTCATATAAGATTAAGAGAATATGCATAGCATATTGACATGATATATAGTGAATTTTTAAATGTAATATTTATTTTCTAATTAAGTTTATTATATTTTAAAAAGTTTTTAAGTAAAAATTAATTAATAATCATTTCAGGGTAAAGTTTGTAGTAAAGAGGATTTGAGGGTGGAAAGTACAATTTTCTTAAAAATATTGCCGACTTTCATTGAGTATTGCCGACTTCACTTGTAAGTTGTAATATATATATATATATATGTATTTGATGCTACGTAGAACCAAAAGAAAAAAATACGCACGAGAGATCAAAAACAATTCAAGAGAGAAGAAAAAAAGAATAGACAAGTTTGAATTTGGTGATCTTAATCTCGTTTTGGTACAAGATCTCTTCTATCAGGTTTTAATCCTGAAATACAAGCGCGATTTGGTAAGTTTTTAATTAGTAAATGGTTTATCTGGATTTTCCTAATTTTTCCAGATCTAGATCTACAGTGGTTTTTGATTGAGAAATCAGTTGATCTATAGTTTTCAAAGGGTGTTTTCGATATCGGATTTATATTCGGAAAAAAATTTCAGAGTAATTTTAGGGTTTTCCTTGTAATGATATTAGGGAGCCCTTTGATCAAGTTTTTCATAAAGGTTTGAACTAGAAAAATGTTCCTTTATATATATAGTTTATTGTTGTCAAGTTTTAAAGGATTTGGATATATTTGCAAGAAGTTATGATGCATTCTGGCATTTCATTACATTTGGGGTTAGAGTTTATAAGAGTAAATAGCCTAATTTGCATTGGGTTATATATAGGAGCAAAAGTCATAGATCGTCGTCAAAGAGAAAGGGAAGAGAAATAGTATCTGTCTTAAACAGGTGAGTATAGACCGGAGATTCAACCCTATGTGCTATATGTGAAATATGAATATATGGATATATGCGCTATAGGTGGTATATGAGGTATATGAATATATGTGCTATATGAGCTATATGGATATATGTGGTATATGGATTATATGGATATATGTGTTTTATATGATAGCTCTGAAATTTCCAGAGTTGTTTACATAGAAAGTATGTTAACAGATGACATATGATATATGGTTACATGATGCACTTGATTGCATAGCATATTGCATGAGATTAAAAGGAATTGTGACTGTCTTGCCCTGAACTGTAATGAGGAAATCTTCGGATTTCTTTCTTAAAGCATACAGGATCTTCGGATCATACAGGACCTACGGGTCATACAGGATCTTCGGATCATACAGGATCTTCGGATCATACAGGACCTACGGGTCATAATTCTTATAGGGACCATAACAGTCCATATACAGTAAAACCGGGGCAGATTCAGGCTTGAACAGTTCACAGAATAAAGAATCGGAAACATCAGCATTTGCATTTGCATAGTAAATTCATATATGATATATATATAAATAATATGTATGAATATGTATACTGACCAATTGTTTGGCTTTGTGTGAAATAATTGATGATGGTTTATATTCACTGAGTATGCGACTCACGTAAATCGCAAAACAATTTTTCAGGTTCAACTAGTTCTTACTGACATGTGTCTCTTTTAGAGGTCACATTCATACAGGTCGGCCGGCTGAAGCTCAATGCAACCTTCTCCTCCTCATTTTGCATCATAGACATATGAGTTGTAATATAAGTTAGAGTGCCAGATGTTTTAATATGAGAAGTAACGACATAGATGTTTGTGTGTGTGCAACCTTTTATGGTTGTTAATTTCCGCTATGTGCTTAAGTGGATAGTTGATATATGTGAGCTATATGTTTATATAAGAAATAAGTTTTTACAAAGTATACGTCATAGGGTATAGGGGTGTCACAGAATATGGCGGGTACGGTGCTTTTTATGAGGGCGTAAATTCACCGAACTTTGTGGTGCTATTGATGCTATGAAAATGAAATGGTTAAACTATAATAAAGTTACTCCCGATATGTATCTTATTGTTTGTGTGTTTGATCCTAGGTTTATGATGATTGGTTTAGAAATGTTTTTGAATAGTTATTATGATGGATTGGATTTGGATGTTAATGATGATATTGTTAGTGTTGGGAGTATGATCAGTAAAGTTAGAAGTTTAATTGAGGAATTGATTATTGAATATTCATCTAGTGTTACTTCTTCTTCTCCATTACCCCCACAATCTTCATCTTCTTTGAGCTCGAGTCGCCTCGGTAAAAAGTGGAGGGCTAGTATTTTACAAAGCCTTACCAAGAGACCGAAACATTCGAGCTCAAATGCGAAGTTTGAGACATATCTAACAACCCACTTTGAGTTTGTTGAAGAAGAGTTTGATATTTCAGCTTGATTGAAGACCCACAAGAAAACTTTCCCAACCTTGGTAAAGATCGTTGCTCAAGTATTTGTTGTTCCCGCCTCAATTGTATCGGTGGAGCAAACATTTAGTGAAGGAGGACACGTCCTAGACGCAAGGCGATCGAACTTAAATCCCAAGGTCTTGGAAGGCCAAGTGCGCGTGTGTGATTGGAAGAGGGCGGAAATTCGTCAACAAAAGTCGGAGGTATCCGAAACTTCTGACTCGGATGGCCTAGAGGACGACTCCCAAAGCGCTTCCGTCGGTTCCGATGGATCGTCGTAGATGGTAAGCAAGCAGGGTTTCATATCGAAAGGTAAGAGAACTTTGGGGGCTTTGATTCCTCTATAACCCCGAGAGGATACGCAAGCAACTTAATTTTAAGTTCAAGTCATTTAATTATCCAACTCTTCCTATGTGTTCTTCCTGGCACATTGAATCGCAGTCGCAGTTTGTATAACCGTGACCCTCTTTCTTTTTCATCGGACTGAGATTTAATTTTTTAAAAATATTTTCGGTTCTGAAACAAGAACCGTAACATGCTTTGAAACCGGACGTACCGGACCCATGTCTAGTAGGCGTTGTGCGGTTGTGCCCATGAAACCCCATCCGAGAAAGGAGGAGGAAGACACCATATTAGCAGGAGGAGCCATGTCCGCCAAACGTGGTGGAGGCTGCTTACCCTCGACCTTCCTTCTAATGTTCTTTTACATAAGTGGTTTTTTTCATTTATAAACGAGAAATCTTTGTGCATACAGAAAAAGAGCCCGACGCACACGGAAATTCACTCTTCATGAAGAGTCACTCTTCATGAAGAGTGAGTTTTATGGATACCCGGTAGGGCTGTCCAACGGGTCAACCCGACCCGACCCGTAAAAAAAATAAAGTCGACCCGCAACCCGTAAAACGGGTTACGGGTTTACGGGCCGGGTTATGGGTTGACCCGTTTGACTGGGTCAAACGAGTCGAAAAGGGTCAAATGGGTCAAATTTGACCCTTTTCGACCCGTAAAATTGACCCTTTTGACCCATTTAACCCGTAAACTTTTATTTCTTCCTTTCACTTACTATATAAAATATATTTTTATTTTTATTTTTTTAATATTACGGGTCAACCCGTAACCCGACGGGTTGACCCGTAACCTAAAAAAACCTTGACCCGTTATCCGACCCGTAACCCGTAAACTAAAAAAATCTTACCCGTAACCCGTAAAATTACGGGTGGGTCGGGTCGGGTTACAGGTCAACCCACCCGTTGGACAACCCTAATACCCGGTGCACAAAAGGTATCACACTTCAACGTGGCTCTTCATTAGGGGTGCTCAATGGGTCGACCCGACCTGACTTGCGGGTCACGGGTTTTGCGGATCGGGTTGCGGGTCGACCCATTTGACACACACACACAGGCAACTCTGAATTTCCTACAAGTAGAGGTGCTCAACGGGTTGACCTGACCCGCAACTTTTTTTTAAATATTATATTATTTCATTAAAGAGTTAAAATTTTATTATATTATTTGTGGGTCGGGTCGAGTCGACCCATTGAGCAACCCCTCTTTATGAAGAGTGACTCTTTATAAAAAGTGATTTTCCGTGTGCGTCAGACATTTTTTCTACGTGCACAAAAAATTGGCCTTTTATAGATCTGATTTAATAACGGAAGGAAAATAATATTAAGGATAGGTCAAACTTGTAACAAAGTTAAAAAAATATTTTTAATTTTTTTTTCAGGACACTGCCCCGAAAAATTAAAAATTCAAGGACAACCAACGAAATTTCTCTTTTTTGTTTAATCTATTGGAATGCAGAAACGCTAGCCTCACATGGGGTGCCCTAGTTGTAAGAGGTATGAGGGGATGTTGGGAGGTCCCATGTTTGATCCTTGCCTCCGCCCCACACTTAGGTAAAAAACCAAGTCACACCATTCTTCCAACACTAGGTCGAGCCGGTCGGTGCAAGTCAGTTTACTTGGTTCATGCTCTTTGCCGGCTAGTTCACGGACCCGCGATTTACCACCAAATGTGGGTCTCTCGTTAAAAAAAATGAAACGCTAACAAAACAAAATAAAGTCTTTCTTTCAAAAAACAAATAAAAAAAGAAAAAAACTTGCTCCTCCTCCCCTATAAGAAGGAAGGGTCACGAAAATCCAGAAACTCAATCCCTGATTTCTCACTCACTCTTCCCCACGTTAATCGGAGTCCGGTGCTTTCTCCGCGTCCGGCGCCGATTCAATGTCGGCGGAAAGCTCTTCCCCAATTCCCCCGGCGTCACGTGACTCGCTCGTGTTCCCGACGGCCGTCCAGGTTGTAGTGGAAGGTCGCGATGATACTCGATCCTTCGCTCTACCTCCGCCGAATTGCGACGCCGAGAAGGTCTCTCTCTCTCTCATTGTTTATCTTATTTTGAAATTTCTTCATGGATTGACTGTCATCAATCACCAGGTGTCTTCGTTTTGGCCATCCATTGACTTGTCTTCGTTGCTTGTTCTTGATTTATTTGTTAAATATGCTCCTTGGGCTTAATTTGCTTGTTAGTTGTTGCTTTGAAATCTTATTATGTATCATCGACTTGTTTCTTGCAAAACTGACCTGCAATTATGAGGTGCTTGCGCATGACTACAAATAGTTAGAGATGTATAAGAGAAGTACCATAAGCCACAGATTCATAAGTAACTTAAGCCACAGATCAAAAGCAACAAAAGCCTAGTTTTCGAGCAAAAACAAACAAGTAACATATTAACACGTGAAGTGAAATAAAGAGCTGATAAGGTAATGATGAGCTAACTGTTGCATAATTGATGGCAATATAGCATGCCAAACACTAAGTTCATTATAATGACTTGATAACTTTTCTCAACCACCAAATTTTCTGTGTATGGTGTGTACGTCATTACATTATGTCTGTCAAATGAACCAGAAGTGCAAAACATTCTCTCTCTCTCCCATATGACACTTGATAAATCTCATGGCACTTGAATGAAACTTTCCCTAATAAAAGATTTTATGCACGGTAAGTTTTTGTGTAGGCAATATGAGTTGTTGCTTGTTGCTAATTAAGAGCATTTGTGGAGTGTGACGTACTAATAGCTTTCATAAATCTAATTTAAAGGTTATGATGTTGTAGAATGGCAAGTGGAGCACGACTCTTATGGCATATAGAACACTGGGTGTTGTCTTTGGAGGATTGGTTACCTCTCCCCTCTATGTGTATCCTTCCATGCCTTTGAAGAATCCAACAGAGGCTGACTACTTAGGGGTCTACAGTATAATGTTCTGGACACTCACTCTTATTGGTGTGGTCAAGTATGTTGGCATTGCTCTAAATGCTGATGATCAAGGAGAAGGTAGGAATCAAGAAACTTTTTTTTAGTAGAAGGGAATCAAGAAACTTGTCTAGTTAGTATGGATATTTTAGTGACAGTGTTCAATTTTTGCTATTTTGCACAATAGCACCTTTAATCGGTTGATAACTTTATAACAACTGAATTTCCACAGGGGGAACATTTGCACTCTATTCCCTACTCTGCAGGCATCTGAACATTGGAATCCTTTCTACCAACAACAGTTCAGGAATTGCGCATTCTTCAGTACGTGAAGCCACTCAAAAGCCGACTCAGGTTGGGAGATTTTTTGAAAGAAATCTGGCTGCTAAGAGGGTACTTCTTTTCATTGCTATGCTTGGAATGTGCATGATAATTGGTGATGGCATACTTACACCAGCAATCTCAGGTCTGTATCTTAGTGATAAGTTCATATTGCTAAAATTTTTGCTGCACAAGCTTTAGTCTTCTTACGAAATTCTCTTTTTTCTTTTCAGTCTTGTCTGCAATTGATGGAATAAGAGCTCCATTCCCTAATGTTAGTAAATGTAAGTACCAAATCTTCTGTCCTCTGTTTGAGTAGGAAAGTTTAATCATTCTAATGTGAGCTATTGACAGAAAATATGCAATACTTTAGGTGGCAACTGGAAAGTTGTTCCTTTGCAATCTTGTATAGGAAACCTATTATGTTTTGACATGCAATGCAATATCTGATAAGATCAACCTCTACTTGATAGCCCAGGAAATTCAACAAGAGGCAGGGCTAAAGAGCCAAAAACTTTACATTACGTTTGAGAAAATGCAGGGTATTGGAAGCCAATGATACTAAGGGTCAGTTGGTATGAGAATAGCGAATGGTTTTACTATATTAAGCCCGAAGAAGGCCTATTTAGTAAACGATAGATTAGATTGAAATGGATAACATTTCTGCAAAGCTAAAAGGCTTTCTGAAATCAAGAAAATTTTAATGCTAATATTTCCAGAATAACTCTAGTGTTCTTATCTCCTTATCCCCTTCCAGAATCCACTAGTGTTAATATCACCAGAGTTACTGGTTTCCTTGATGCATTCAAGTTGACAAGGAGAATTACTATCACTAGATTAAACATTAGACAACCGACATCTAAGACCTGAAAATTTGAATTCACTGCATGATAAATGATGCCATTTGTTGATATTTCACTTCCTAGTTCATTGACAATTTTTGTTTCAAATGTGGCAGCATTGGTTGGATCCCTGTCTGCAGTAATCTTGATTGCCCTATTTTTGCTACAAAGATTTGGCACTTCAAAAGTCAGTTTCCTCTTCTCTCCCATAATGGGTCTGTGGACATTGACAACACCAATTGTGGGAATTTATAACATAATAAAACATTACCCAACTATATTCAAGGCCATATCTCCGCATTACATCGTCAATTTTTTCTCCCGATCTGGGAAGGACAGTTGGCTATTACTTGGTGGCACCATCCTTTGCATAACAGGTCAGTCCATTGTTTACCTTTACACAAGATAGGATATTATATTAAGTCATTAGATACTTGATGCTAAGTTAGATGTTATAAGAGCCATTTTTCATGTAAACAATGTTAACTTTTATCACTTTACATCTATATTGATCAGGTTCTGAAGCAATGTTTGCTGATCTTGGCCATTTTAGTAAACCCTCCATTCAGGTTAATTTTAATCATGATGCCAATGACATTTTCTGTATATATATTTGCAAGAATGTACTGATCCATATCTATTTTTTTTACCCCTCTCCATCAGCTTGCATTTTTGCTGACAATATACCCATCATGTGTTCTCACTTATGCGGGTCAAACAGCATACCTCATCAGAAACCCCTACGACTCCAAAGATGGTTTCTACAAGTTCATACCCGAAAAGGTTTACTGGCCTATGTTTGTAATCTCCACGCTTGCAGCAATCGTTGCTAGCCAATCTCTGATATCTGCCACCTTCTCTGTTATCAAACAATCGGTTGTACTGGATTACTTCCCTCGTGTGAAGGTCGTTCACACTTCCTCTAGCAAAGAAGGCGAGGTTTACTCTCCTGAAGTAAACTATATACTCATGATTCTCTGCGTTTCTGTCATACTTATTTTCGGAGATGGCAAAGAGATTGGAAATGCATTTGGTGTTGTTGTAACTATGGTGATGCTCATAACCACTCTCCTTCTCACTCTTGTCATGATAACCATTTGGAGAACGCCATTTATACTAGTCGCCCTCTTCTCCTTCACGTTTCTTGTAATGGAAGGAGTTTATGTGAGTGCTGTTCTAAACAAACTCCTGGAAGGTGCATGGATCCCTTTTGCAATTTCCCTAATCCTTGCATTCGTCATGTTTGGGTGGTTTTATGGGAGGCAGAGAAAGTTAGACTATGAAGTTACCCACAGAATCAACATTGAGAAACTCAAGGAGCTTTTATCTGATCCCCGTGTCCAACGGGCACCTGGTCTTTGTTTCTTCTACTCCAACATCCAAGACGGGTTAACTCCGGTTCTCGGTCACTACATCAAGAATGTCAAATCACTGCACAGAGTAACAGTTTTCACCACTCTTAGGTATTTACTGGTTCCAAAAGTTGCCCCAGACGAACGAATCGTGGTCAAGCAGCTCGGTATAAAAGGAGTCTACGGGTGTGTGATTCATTATGGATACCGTGACTCCCTTCAGCTTGAAGGGTGTGATTTTGTTGACCAGGTGACGAGTTGTCTACTTGAACACCTGAAGAGTAACCCGAGTGAGGAGTCATCGGATGTTCAAGACGAGGTTAGAGTTTTGGAGGAGGTTAAGAATGTGGATGTTGTGCATGTAAGGGGGAAAACGAGGTTTTATATAGGAGAAAGTTGTGGGTGGTTTGATAGGATGATGCTTGGGTTTTATGAAGTGTTGCATAGCAATTGTAGATCTGCTTTGCCTGCGACAGGTTTTCATCTTTCTCAGAGGATTGAAGTTGGTATGCTGTATGAGGCTTGAAGGAAAAAAAAAAGGTTACAACTTTGTTTGTTGCAAAGTATACAGGAAGACTCTTCTACACTATTTGATTGTGAATTATACAGTTTGAAGCATACAGTTTGAAGCTTGAGGAAGACTCTACTCCACATATTGAATGTAAACTTGATATTGCAAGATGGACAAAGCCTGTACTGGCTTTTGCTTGTGTTGAGGAGAGGAGCTTTAATTTGGTATTATTATCATCAATCTTTGATGCGCCCAGCTTCAAATGTGAGCTTAAAGTAAGTTATAGTTTTGTTGTAATATTTGATTCTCCTTAATTAGTAATAAGCAATGTGCAGGTTTACTTCAGTTTAGTGCTGAAAAAGACGGCATAAGAAGAATACATTCAGGTTACGCTATAGCTTATATGGGAATATACCCTTTTATTAGCAAATCTGGATTTTGCTTGAAGGCTTGATTGATGCCCCTGATAACCTAAAAATTAATGGAGGCTTTTTGGAACGAATGCAACAGAGAACGAGTATACTTTATAGTTTATACTCTTTAAGGAGCACGATTGGTTAAATAATTTGATTTTACACTATGTATCATTTTAGGAAAAATGATTTATAATGATATAAATATCTAATTTGAATTAATAATAATACAAATTTTAAAAATTGATAAATTACACATGAACTATTACGATATTAATCCAAAAAAATATGAATTTGAAAAATAACTCGTGATAATATCAAGTATTTATTTTGAACAAATAGTAATATGGACTTTAAAATTTTCTAAAATGTATACGAACTATTACCAAGTATCCCCTTTGCACATTAGCCATGAGTGAAGCAGACGGAGAGGGCGTGTTGTAGGCTCCGAGGCGGCGAATAATGTTAGGCTACATTCAAGCAAACGGAGAGGGCGTGTTGTTGCCGATTGCCGAATGTGGTGCGTGGTGTCACAACTCGCAACGAATCCAGTACGAAGAGAGAGGTGGAAAAGAGAATGACGAGCTGAGGAATATGACAATGATGATATTAATTTGATGTTATGTCATAATTTCGGGGCAATGTTATAGATTTCACCGGAAAACTCATTGTCGTATTGTTTTAGGTTAGTATTGTAATAGTTCGTAACTTCGTATTATTACAATGTCATTTTTTTCAACTTCATATTGTTTTAGATTAATATCGTAATAGTTCATATAAAGTTTGTTGGTAAAATAAATAGTTGATATTATTACAAGTCATTTTTCCATTATTTAAGGGTGATTCCTTATGCACAGGAAAAAAACGCCTCGCGCACACGGTTTCATACGTTTCATGAAGCGTACGCTTCATGAAGCGTATGACCCAAAGGGTGCCCTCCGCGAGGGTGGTACCCTGGGCTTGCGCTTCACGAAGCGTGCGCTTCGTGAAGCGTTAGGGTTTGCGGATTTTTTTCCCGCTACGCCAACGCCGCCGTGAAATTAGGTTTGTTTACGTAAATTTGGAAAAAATTATTTTCATATCTAATTTATATCTTTGTATCATAAGATAGATTAAATAACAAACATTTAAGGCCTATATATATTCATATATCAAAAAGTTTATGAGTTAAGAAACACAGCTTTCACAAAATACAATGGCATCCAATAGCTCATATGAAGAAAATTCATCGACGGAATCGCCTTTTTCAGATGAACCGTATGAAGCTGAATCATCATCATCTTATGAAGAGTTATCATCATCTTTTGAAGAAGAAGGAGGAGGAGAAATAGACGTTGATGAAGAAGAAAACGACATAGTCGAGGTAAGTTTTTTGAAATATAAATTGCAGTTTATAGTTTTATATTCTGAACATTTGAAGGTATCGTATTTGTATTTGTAAATTAAAAAAAATTAAATTATTAATCTTATACATTTGTACTGATTATATACCTTTAGAAATAATATTATTGTTATTCAATAGTGTAGAGTTGAATGGAAAATAATAGTAAAAAATATGTTATTGTTAAAAACATATTGTGTATTTGCAGTTTAATTGAAAGTAATTATAATTTATAAATAGGTAAACGGGAGAGATTTTTCTGCTGACTTTCATCACGATGGGGTGTGGGATAGTCGAGATCAAATGATAGCCTGGGCTAGGCAAGTTGGGCGTGAAAGATATATGGCGTTGCCTATAAAAACGTCAAATGAAAATTTGGTCAGGCTAGCATGTCATAGGCATGGTATGTATAGACCTGGGAAGAAGGGTGATTGCATCCCTACTGTTACACCGCCTCAGGTGCGAACCCTTTACACAAAGTGCAAATGCAAATTCGAGTTGCTTGGCGTTAGAAGTAAATCGACCGGGAAGTGGGCACTAACGGTTGTGTGCGGAGTTCACAACCACGACCTCCCCACTAGTTTGCTTGGCAATTCATTTTCAGGCCGAATGACGGAAGCACAAAAATTGCTTGTGAAGGAATTGAGCTATATATATGTGCCACCTGCTCGTATAGTGGAGCGGTTGAGAAATCTTTACCCCGGAAATGTGACATCAAGGAAGCAAGTTTCAAATTTGAGGGCACGGTATTTGAAAGAGGATAGTGCAAATCTGACAACCACCCAATATGCACTGCATTTTCTACAAAGAAACGATTACAGAGTATTTCCGAATAGGATAGGTGGTTCAGATTATATTGATATCCTATTCTTTGTGCACCCCACGTCGCTGCATCTACTTAAGTTGTTTCCGTATGTCGCCATTATGGACAGCACATATAAGACCAACAGGTACAATCTGTTAAGTTTTTTTCTACTGAAGTTGAGGCAAATATTGTTTTTGGAAAGTTGTATAATTGTTTCATGTATTGACAGGTACGACATGGCCTTGCTGCAGATGGTTGGGTTTACATGCACTAACAGATCTTTCAACATCGGTTTTGCATTTCTCTCAAGAGAAGACACAACTAGTTATACATGGGTGTTGAAGCGTTTGAGGCGTTTGTTTCAGGAAGTGGGAGCGATGCCAAATGCGATTGTCACAGATCGAGAGAGGGCAATCATTAACGCAAAGGACGCTGTGTTTGGAGAGGAAGTCAAACATATTCTATGTTGGGTGCATGTTAAGGGCAACATATTAGCATACGCTGTAGGTATCCTAGAGGACCAGGAAAAGGCAAAAAGGTTTGCTAATAGATGTTGGGGCATATTCATGTCGACAACGGAGGCAAAATACGAGGAAAGGCTTAGAAGAGTCAAAAAACATTGGCCCAGGCTGATGAAGTATGTTGAGAGGTCGTGGCTCGGGCCTTACAAGAAGTCGATAGTTAGAGCATGGACCGATCACTGTACCCACTTCGAAACGAGAACAACAAACAAGTACACACGTTTTAATGTTTTACATATTTTTGGTTGTTCAAATTATGTGATTTACACATTTGTAATGTACATAATACTAATATGTATGAAACAGGGCGGAGGGAATGCACATCGTGCTTAAAAAAATACTTGACAGTTCTCGAGGAGGCTTCAACACAGTGATCGGAAGGATCCACAATCACATTCAGTCTCAAGTTAATGATATAAGGGGGGATCTGGAGATGTCACGTAGCAAGATTCCAACTGAGTTGAATAGTGTCCCTAGTCGAGTTAGGACGATATTCATGCGCCTATTTTACAAAGTGTCAACTTTGTGCATTATGAAGTTGTTGAATATGTACTACGACCTGAACAGGGACGCCGCAAAAGGAAAATTAGAGAAAGAGTGTGCTGATTTTTGGGTACGGGAGTGCATGGGTCTTCCATGCCGTCATAGGATTGCCCAATCCATTCTAACTAAGCGGCCGATCCCGCCAGGTGACATAAACCCATTTTGGCATCAGGTGGTATGGGAGGGAGTTGATCCGAAGCGCATGCCCATAGAAGACAAAGCGGCAAAAAAACTTACCGATATCAGATGGGAAGATATGGTGGAGAGGAAGCGTCGGGGTGAATTGACATATGACCATGTGTACTCGATCACAGAGACGTTTGTAGACAATGTGCTGGGAAAAGAGTCGTCTTTGATTGAGCAGATAGATGCTATGAAGAGGGGACGGCCAAAGGGGTCCACTAAGTGGTCAACAAAGAGGAACAATACTTTGCTTGAGCATCGGATGGAGGCATATGAAAAGGAGAAGCAACAAAAGGAAAAGGAGAGCCAAGTAAAAACTTCATTGCCCGGCAAAAAGCGTGGAAGGCCAAAGGGCTCAACCAACAAGGCCCCGAAAAAAGTTGCTACGGGGACAAGTACACAAGAAGAGAGGGGCGGCATGATGTGGCTGGATTTCAACTTTGGAGTTGACAATGTTAACGACTTCATGTTTCCTTACATTGATCAGGTGCAGGATGTAATGGCAGATGGGCATTGCAGTTATCGATCACTCGCCGTGTTGTTGGGACAATTACAGAGCGAGTACCGCAGAGTTCGGTTGGAGTTGACAACCGAATTGAGGAGGAACAGAGATGTATATGAGCCTATTTGGAACAAATCTCCTATTGATGAGATGTTGGATACTATGCCCTATGTGGTTAGCCCTTGCGCTCAAAGATATTGGATGGAGATGCCCATAGCCGGTTTGATCTTTGCCACAATACATCAGGTTGCAGTTGTTTTGTTGTCGTGGGATGGATCGCATACATGCTTGCCGATGCAGGCGAGAGGGGAGAACCGGTACCCTCCGTCGAAGATATATGCCATAGCGCTCGTGGGAAACAAAGATCACTTCATACCTGTGAGTCATACATCATCTTCTATGAAAGTAAATTAGCGCTTATACTTTTTTACTCGGTAATATATTATCTGTTTAATTTGTAGGTCTGGTTGAGCGACGACTCCCCACTTCCTCCTCCGCCAAGAGATTGGACAAGAAGCCATCAACCTAGCGTCAACGGGTGGGATGAGCTGTTTAGACAAAGAATGGTAAAGTGGCGCGAGAAGCGAATTAGCCATAATCTCGAACCAAATGTTGTTGTATGAAGTTGATGATATATGTAATTAGTTAGAAACGTATTAGTCTTATTTGTAATGAATTTTTGGGATTAGTGTTCGCTGCTTATGATAAATATGGTTTTGTGCTGGTATAATTGTTAATGGATTTGAATTGGATCATATAATTACAAGTAACCATGAATGTTATTAAGAACAAAATTGGCTATGGTCATAGCCTTGCGCATCATGAAGCGTACGCTTCATGATGCTCAAGGCACCCAGACTAGGCAAAGCGATAGCGGATAGAGTTAGACTTGCGCTTCATGAAGCGTACGCTTCATGAAGCGCAAGTCTAACTCTAGTCGAACTCTGTAGTTCCACTTGCGCTTCATGAAGCGCAAAGCATCATAAAGCGCATGGCTTAGACGCCAGAACAGAACCAAACCTGCAGCATCAGTGCCAACAGTGTTCATAAAGCGCAAGGCTGGAATGCAGCGAAAGGGCACTTGGGTTCTTCCTGTACAATGAAAGGAGCCTCGTTACATACATCTTTAACTCTAAATGACTGATCTTTCTTTCTTCAGTTCAATACTTGAATTGTGAGTGTGGTTTACAAGCTTGTGCAGAGACCAAGGGATTATTCAAAGACCAAAGGATTGAATGTTCAAAGTGCAATTCTCTGTAAATCAATCACTGAGTATACTAAATCAAATCAAGGCAATTTTGTTTTGATCAACAAATTCTTCAGACACACTTTGTCCACATAATTCAGAATAAATCAGAAGATTAATTTGTATCCAGAATAATTCATAAGCCAAATACTAAACAAACAAAGTCATCAAATTGCAAGAGTTTTCAACAATTCATATGAGAAGGGGATAGAACATAAAGCATCTAGTCTAAAACAGATTACTAAATCATTATCTAGCCCTAAACAAAGTACTAAGACATAATCTAGTCTATGATGATTGGATTGTTTGGATCGAAACCATCATCCTCTTCCTCGTGCTTCACTAGGCGTAAATCAGTGTATGACGGGACTTCAATATCAGGGTTGCCGTTGGCCCTTGCTTCGGCATTGAAGAGAGCAATTTCTTGGAGTTCCATCTCCTCCTTGAAAATTCTCTCCAGCGTTGTGAAGTAACCGAGTCAGGCAAGGTGTTTCCCGACATTCTTCAAGCCGACTTCCTTGCTGTTGATTAGCTCCCGAATGAAGAGACGGATCTCTTGTACATCCGTCAAGTGCTTGCGAAAATCATCTTGAATAGGATATGCCATTGATGGAGATATATGCAGCAAATATGAACTGGATTGGAAGTCTACTGGTTTGGAGAGATATGTAGAAGCTAATTGGTTTTTATAAGAGTCGTCTAATTTTTTGGCCATGGTTTGATATTGGCGGTAAATTTTTGCGCCAAAATCAATGTAACTTACGGAAATCGCAGATCGTTTCCGTAAATATAGGATCGTGGCCGATTATGAGTTATCTACAACCGGCTGCGGAAGATCTTTTGATTCTGGAACAGAGAACTTGCGCTTCATGAAGCGCGCGCTTCATGAAGCGCAAGCCTTAAAGTATCTCATAGACCAGCTCTGTAAAGAGCCTTGCGCATCATGAAGCGCGCGCTTCATGATGCGCAAGGCAAGTGAGAAAAAAAGGGGTGGCTTTCGCTCGTCCCCCGTTTCGAACCGTAGACATACTCCTCAAACGTGTGTACCTGGACCAAGTGTGCCGCATTGGCTATCGATGTATACAGGATAGAATTAAATTTTAAACTAACGCAGGTTGGAGTGGTTTGGTCCGGAATTAAATTAAACGGATCGGTTCACCTATTTTTTGGGTTCCAATAACAAAATTAAAACCGGTTCCTAAGAGAATGTACTTTAATTGATTTTTGGGAGCTATAATATATGATTTTATTTATATTTTATTATGTGAACCCTTATTAATCATATTAAACCTTTCATATAATCGAACCGGTCTCATAATAAACTGGAAAAATAAAAATTGTTCCGGTTCTTGAAATTTCATGTTGTAATGGTTATTACCATAATTTATTGTTTGGTTCCGATTTATGGTAAGGTTTAGGGTTTAGGGTAGGTTAGGTTAGGGTTTATGGTTTAGTGTTTAGGGTAGGTTTTATGTTAGTTTTTATAGTCTAATAGCCTTCCAAACTCTAACCCGACATCATGTCAAGTACTCTGTAATGTTTCTTGACAATGATTTAGGGTCTTGTGATATGGTTAATATTATTGTTAGGGTTTAAGGTTTAATGTTTAGGGTTTAGGGTTTAGGTTTAGGGTTTAGTGTTTAAGGTTTAGGGTTTAAGGTTTAGGAGTAGGGTTTAGGGTTTATGGTTTAGTGTTTTGTTAGGTTTTATGGTAATGTAGTGATGTGTTAGTGCTTAGGGTTAAGGTTTATGTTATGTTTATGTTTTGGGAGATGGTAAGTATTATAACTTAGTGCTTATGTTTTAGGGTTAAGGTTTTGGTAGATGGTTAGTATTGTGGTTGGTTACAATGACAATATTGTATATATGTCATTGTTAATATATATTTTATAGATATATTGTATATATGTCATGGTTAATATGTTAACATGGATGAAGCTTGTAAGATATGGTGGTAGGGTTTAGTGTTTTAGGTTTAGGGTTTAGGGTTTAGTGTGTTGGGTTAGGGTTTAGAAATAAACCATATTAAAAACAACAACTTCACCTCATGTATTTAACACTTTAAACATAGACTAAGTTCATTATAATCACCTAAAACCCTAAACCCTAAGCCCTAAGCAATAATACCCTAAGCCCTAAACCCTAAACCCTAAACAATAAACCCTAAACCCTACACCCTAACCTAAATTACAATAAAAAGTACCCTAAACCCTACCCTAAACCCTAAACCTTAAACACTAAACCCTAAAACCTAAACCCTAAACATTAAACCTTAAACCCTAACAATAATATTAACCATATCACAAGACCCTAAATCATTGTCAAGAAACATTACAGAGTACTTGACATGATGTCGGGTTAGAGTTTGGAAGGCTATTAGACTATAAAAACTAACATAAAACCTACCCTAAACACTAAACCATAAACCCTAACCTAACCTACTCTAAACCCTAAACCTTACCATAAATCGGAACCAAATAATAAATTATGGTAATAACCATTACAACATGAAATTTCAAGAACCGGAACAATTTTTATTTTTCCAGTTTATTATGAGACCGGTTCGATTATATGAAAGGTTTAATATGATTAATAAGGGTTCACATAATAAAATATAAATAAAATCATATATTATAGCTCCCAAAAATCAATTAAAGTACATTCTCTTAGGAACCGGTTTTAATTTTGTTATTGGAACCCAAAAAATAGGTGAACCGGTCCGTTTAATTTAATTCCGGACCAAACCCACTCCAACCTGCGTTAGTTTAAAATTTAATTCTATCCTGTATACATAGATAGCCAATGCGGCACACTTGGTCCAGGTACACGCGTTTGAGGAGTATGTCTACGGTTCGAAACGGGGGACGAGCGAAAGCCACCCCTTTTTTTTTTCTCACTTGCCTTGCGCATCATGAAGCGCACGCTTCATGACGCGTAAGGCAAGCCCAAAAAACACCAGTGAGAAGCCTTACTCATCATGAAGCGTGCGCTTCATGATGCGTAAGGCAAACCTATAAAAAACCACCAGTGACAGAATCACTACAGACAGCCAAGAGCAGTTTTAGCACAAACCACCTGCAACGTTTCAACACCAGTGACATGCTTTAGATTATGTAACGCATGTAAAGTCCTTTCAGGTTCAGAAATTCTGATTTTGATACGAAACTGAATGCTGTCAAACCAATATATCATATTTATCAATGCATGAAGAGGCTCATGTGCTGTTTTGCTAATTAATGGAACCAATGGGTTAATTACACCCAGATACACAAACAGAAACAAGCAAAACAAATAGTCAAGTGTGCTGCAGCATCTATCCAGGGCTCATGTGCTCATGTGCTGCAGCATCAGTCCCAAATAGCATTCTCTCGAGGGCTTTGCAAGGGCCCAAAGCTTTTAGTATGAACCATTGCAGCATTTGGTACTTGCAGGGCTTTGCATTCTCTCCACGGCTTTGCAAGGGCCCAAAGGAAATAGTTCACTATCATCTTCAATGGCACATCTTTCCTTTAACCTCCTCTTGATTTGATCACGCGCACCAATATATGTAACACCATACACAGACGTCATCACAGTCTGCTTAACTAGCTTCCTTTCCACCTGTTTTAGATAGCCAATGATTAAGTTACTGGTTTGTAGCGGAAGGACAAGATCAAGCTTTAGCATCAGTGAAACTACACTAGGTACTTGCAGACTTTTGCTTTCAAGAACACAGCAAGATATAATTTTGAACATTTCATGCGTAGACACTCAGATTATACCCACACTAGACATTAAGGAAAAAAGATACCTGATTAATTAAAAGCTTGGCACGAAGTGCATTAGGTTCAACTGCAGGGTCCTTCTGTGCATCTCTACGCATGATGTCAAGGACGCTGTATGGCAAGAAAATGTCAGAATAAAAAATAATAGCAATTCTACAGATACTAAAGAAGTTGTTAGGGTTTGGAGTGGGAGAGGAGGGAAGTGAATAATCATCTATGATATAACCATATTAAAGGGTGATGCTCATTCACCAAGCCTTGGATAAACAGCAAATGAGGCTCACAGCAAGGAATGGTCAAGTGCTGCTCTCAAGGAAATGTTTACAGGTGACTACACAGTGACCCCCTGGAGCCTGCAAAAAATAAAAAGAAGATGATGTTGACTACACAGTAGAATCTTTCAGCACTAACCTGATTTGATGCATTCTGCAACTGGTTCAATAAGAATTTTGAAGCTGAACCACATAGCAACTTTATGCATGAACTTGGCCATGTTCATTCATCAAGTGTTCAAACTGGATGCTTCAAAGCGAAATACATCAAAAGAAAATCCATATGACTGGCTCAGAAAACAAGCACAATAAGCCAGAGCTACAAAAGAAGGTTAGAGCTGTTTGAGATTCAATGGCCAAACGCCAGCAATGACAACTATGAGTGGGTATGAGGCCAATCTGTGAACCTGTTGATTGCATGCTAGAAAGGGAGTACAAGTCTACTTCAATTTAATGAAAGCAAGACAAACCAACTTCAATTTAATGAAAGCAATACAAACTAACTTTACTGAAGGAAAATGTCAAATTCAAAGCATTCTTACAATACCCAACTAATACATCTACTTATAATACAAATTCTCAACAGTTAGTTTGCACAAGATATAGAATCCCTAAATGGCAAATAACTGATGTCACCGTGCAACACCTCCAGACCCACTCCCCGAACCGGGATCATATCTAGAATCTCGAAACGGTCTGCTCAAAGGAGGTGACATTGGCGGACGATCATCCCCTAATATGCTCAGTATGTCCAACAAGTACAACCTAGCTGGATGATCAGCATGCATCGCCGCCAAAGCGTCGTGAGCATATCCAACGAGCTGTTGTTGTCGCTGCATAATTTAAGACACATTTTAGCCTAAATCTAAAAATATCAAAACGATTAATCATTGAATGAATTTTTTTTATGAACTTTCACTTACAATGGTAGCATCAACTACAGCTGATGGGTGGGTGTGTGGCTCGCGCGGACGGTCCTGACGCTCTGACCTCGGATCTACATACGGATGTGTCACGTCACTAAACCAATCCCAGTACGCGAGGTCCGCCTGGTAAGCATACCGAGCCAAAGGGTGCTGCTCAAGGTCAATAAGGTGGTCGTACCGCTGGTTCCAGTACAGCTGATCGTCGGAAAATTCCACCTCATACTTGCGCCAAGACGTGCTACGAACCTCTGTAGACGGCACAATCGAATCAAGAGGTATGCACTGGACTCTGAAGTACTGACGCAGCCACCTATCGGGCATGTAAGCCTCTCGAATAGTAAAACACTCAAGCACGCCTCGAAACCTCGAAACCCGGTAACGCTCTGACTCGAAATCTATGCCTCTCCATGGCTGCCACTTAATCTGAAAAAAAAAATACAAATGTTAAAAACATATCTTATCAAGTGGTTTAGGGTTACTTCATTCCAAAAATTGTTACATTACATTTTTTACCTCATCAGCGCGAACCTTGTCTAGTACTTTATGAATCTCCTCCAACCGCTTTGGCTTCTTCGGAGGAGCGCGTGTCTCAACTCTAGATCGGGCACTCACGTGCGGGTTGACTAAAAGATCTATCCTCAAGATCGGATGCCCGCCAAAAAGCTGCATATACTCCGATATCCAAGTCTATGCCATAAATTATAGTTAGTTTCTTACATAAATAAAAAATCAAGTCACATACAAAAGTACTACTCAAATAATTTTCTTACCCTTAGAAGGAGAACACATCCATCAATGCCCTTGCTATCACGCCGTGACGCAACACCCAACTCGCGGTACATGAACGTCAGAACCGCATCACCCCAAGCAAATGTACTCGTGCGGTCGGGGTCTAAGAGACAATGCAAATACTCAATGCTGACATTGTTGGTGCTCTTGTTGACGAATAGTGCTGAACCAATGACCCACAACAAGTACGCAGCAGCTATAAAATGAGGTGCTGCCCCCTCTGCAATCATCCTAATGACATGTGCCTTGAGGTCATCAGATGGAATGCCACGGGAATCATATCTCTTAAACGTCCGCACATCAATCGAGAACATCTGCATGACACGCGTCTGAAACTCCATCTCAGAGAACTGCTCGCCGACACGCTCCCCATCGATCGGCAAGCCTAAAATGCACTACACATCATGCAACGTGATCGAAATCTCACCCCATGGAAAATGAAAGTTGTTGGTCTCGGGATACCAACGCTCAATAAATGCAGAAATGATGGCGTGGTCCGATCCTCGATAATCCATATCCCCGATATGCCTCAATCCACTACGCCTTGCAATATGCCACCACGTACCCGGCTCATCAACTCTGTGGGGCTCACCAACCGCCGTGAGTATGCCTTATACAGCTTCCTCCACTGTCAAAATTAAGAAATACATTTAGATTAGGTCATTTATGTCAATACACAGAAAAATTCAACAAAAATTTGTAAATAAGCTCACCAATACATCTTTAACAGCTGGTGCAGGAGGATCAACTGCGACAGGAGGGGCGGGAACAGCTGCAGCCTCGACGGAGGCAGGAGGGGCCGGAGCAGCTGGAGGTTCGACGGCGGCAGGAGGGGCCGGAGCAGCTGGAGGCTCGACGGCGGCAGGAGGGGCCGGAGTAGCTGGAGGCTCGACGGCGGCAGGAGGGGCCGGAGCAGCTGGAGGCTCGACGACGGCAGGAGGGGCCGGAGCATCTCGAGGAGTCCACCTCCATATCGACTCCGCAGTATGAGTGGGGTAGTGTCGAAGGAGGACGGCCAAACGTGGTCCTCCAGGCTGCCACATGGGTACGTCGGCAACAGGAGGGACCGGAGCGGGAGGAGGGTCAACAACGGGAGGATCCGGGGCAACTGAAGGCTCAACAACAGTAGGCGGATGAAGTGGAGGGTCGATAGTGGGAGGATCCTGGGCAATCGGAGGCTGACCATCAGCAGCCGCATGAAGTAGAGGGTCGATAATGGGAGGATCTTGGGCAATCGGAGGCTGAACATCAGCAGCCGCATGAACAAGAGGCTCAGAACGTGGAGTCCGTATGATGGGAGGGGTTTGAGAAGGTGAGACCGAGGCAAGTGGAGGACTCATATCAACGTCCCTAGAAAGATCCTCTCCGGTGCCAATCGGAGTCCCTAAACTAAGTGAATCGATCTGCTCGGACTCTCGTCGAGGGGTGTGATGATGGGTCGGGGAAGACGGAACAACATCCTCTGCCTGATCAGTCCCAACGACGTCCGTCCGAATCTCCTCAACAGTCTCAGCCGGAGCAGACGGACCAACGTCCTGCTCTATCTGAATATCTGCACCATCATGTGCTGCCTCGTCCCGCTGTAGCTCAGATATCAACGTCTCAGCCCCTAATCTCCTGGCCCTTTTTTTCGGCGGAGGGGCCTCAGCACGAGCAGACTGCAGTATACCTCGTGCTTTCGCGTTCCTAGTCCTCTTCTTCTTCGGCACAGGAGGTGTAGTCGAGTCAGGAGTTCGCAACTCACGACTCAACTCCTGAAACGCCTATTTACGATGTTCATTATTTCATTTACGTAATCCTTTATAAAATTCGTACTTTGTGCCTTATCTTCAATTCGTATATCTTCAATTCGTATAAATCACATTACCCTCTAGTGAACAAGTGCTAACAAAAAATAAACTTCAAAATTTTAACATTCGTGGAGCCAATTACGTTTAAGTAGGTGGAAAGCAATCATATGATATGAACTATGGGTATTAACTTAAGATGACCATATAATTTCATTCCTTCCAAGCACATAAACAAAAAATACACAAATCAGGCAAACAAACCTCATAAATTCAATTTTCATACTTTGCATACTAAATTACTAAATACGTACCATCATCGTTTCCTCGCCCCAACCACCCCTCGCATCGCACTTGCTCGTATCTTCATGAGCTGGAGAACCCCCGCCAACAGTACCATCATTTCCAGCTCTATCATTAGTCTCAACAATCATACCGACATCTGCATCGATCGTCTCGTCCCCCCTAACAACGTCAACCACTGTACAATAAAACAAATTAAACATCACATCATTATTTTTCAAACCATTAAAGCTCAGAGTTTCATTATGTATAAACATCAGATCACTTTCAATTAACTCGCTAATCTAATACTCCAAAAGTCAATGAAATGCTCTTGTAGAAATCACTTTACTCGAGTCCACCAGCATTGAGAATTTGTTGCCACTATTATCATCTTGAGCACCCATGTTTTAATTTATTCAGCATTAACACTTTACAATCAGAGCACCCACTTTATAAGCATATACTACATTAGCATGTGATGCATGTACAACCATAGCAAGATATGTTCCTCAGTTACAAACTTCAAATTGGCTGAGAAGTATTCACAAAAAGAAAACTTGGCATGTCAACATCAAAAGCAGTCTGCAGTATAGTATGGATGCACATTTTTCCAGAGATATTATGCATTCCACATACTTCTCAAAACATACGAACCGAAACTAATTGATTTTTAGGTCAAATTCCAAAGAGAAGTAAAATTTCTAGGGTTTCACATCCAAACACTAGACAACCTTACTTGAAACTGGGGCCTCTGTAATCTGACAGATTAGGAAGAGCTAGAGATGGGAGATAGTATGCACTACGATTGAAGAACCTAAAGATCATGAAAGGATTGCAGAACCTATAGAAAAGCTGCTGGAAGACCATACACTGTCAATAAAGGCATCACTTGATCCCCACGGCTCACATCAGCAAACTGGAGCCGGTGCCCAATCACTCTTTAATATAACTGAGTTACCTGGCCCTCTGTCCACATTCTTATAGTCTCTTGAAAAATCAGATTTTCCAATGGATGTTTGCTCAGTGCTACCATTGTTGAGTATACCTGGTTATTCGATGCATGATGGGTGGGTTTTTGAATGCAGTACAAATTAACACTTCTATAGAAATCTTGTCCTGTATTTTGACTTTTGAGTTATGCATGACCTTCCCATTGTGCATAATGTGCCTTGGCCATGCCTACCTTCATCTCCTATGCATGATCAAGAAACAAAGGAATTGCAAAGTGCTCGTGTAGAAATCCCTAATGATGGAACTGATGTATGGGAAATTCATATCAGACAGCTCAAGTTTGAAAACAAAGTTGCATCTGGATCATATGGTGACCTGTAAGTTATCTATTTTTCAAGAAGTATTGATGCTATTCTTGGATGAATGATATTCTATGCTTCAACTATGCCCTTCTAAATTTTCAGTTATAAGGGCACATACTACAGTCAGGAAGTGGCCAATAATGTTCTCAAACCTGAGCGCATAAGCAATGATTTGCAGAAAGAGTTTGCTCAGGAGGTTTACATTATGAGGTCTGTCACTTCCTGTCAAGAAGCTAAAAGACTCGTATTTTCATGCTCAAGTACAATTTTGATAGTTCGAGATATAGTTTGATGATGCTACCAAGCTTTTATATACTTATCTGATGATATTATTTACCAAACATTCATATGGAAAACTCAAGTCTTTCTTTCTTTACATGTAAGTAAACATTAGTGTCTTGTCCCAACTAAAATATGACAACAGCAACACCCAACAGTAGCTAAGATATCTGAATACTTGTTAACTAGATAAAGAGATAAGAATTGGATTGTCTCCCGTACAAGTGATATATCCCACAACATGTATGAGCAAGTTTTGCCCCAACAAAACCACATGCTGGTACCTAACATATAGTTACCAATATATGGAGGAAAGTTCGCCATAAGAATGTTGTGCAATTTATCGGTGCATGTACCAAACCTCCGAGCTTGTGCATTGTCACAGGTACCTAAACAACTCAGGATTTTCTATCATGCATACAATACCTACAGATTTTTTAAGCACAAATGTCATTTCATGTAAATTTTAGAATAAGCACCTTCATTTAGACTTTTGTTAATTATTTCAGTTTTTTTTTATTGCTTAAAACTTCCAAAAAGCTAACTAAAACTATCTGTATATTGTCAATATACAGAGTTTATGTCTGGGGGGAGTGTGTATGACTATTTACACAAACATAAAGGTTCCTTCAAGTTGCCATCTCTCTTGAAAGTGGCAATTGATGTGTCCAAGGGAATGAACTAACCTGCATCAGAATAATATAATTCACAAAGACTTCAAAGCCCCCAATTTCCTGATGGATGAACATCAAGATATTTACCTACTGTTGTGCATTACAAAACTATAATTCAGAGAGATTTCAAAGTAGCTTGAGGAGGGTAATTGATGTTCTTATATCTTGTTAGGTGGTTAAAGTTGCTGATTTTGAAGTTGCCAGAGTGAAGGTTCAGTCTGGAGTTATGACTGCACAAACTGGAACGTTCTGCAATCGTAGTGATTGAAGATAACAGCCACACTATCCTTTGTCCTAAGAACACAATGGAGCTAGTGGTAAGCACCAGGCACCATGCTGCAGAAACAGTTTTCATCTATTTATAAACTCTTGACCATTTTCCCTCCTATTTAACTGTACTAACTAATATGAATTGTTGAGTTTTGCCTAATGAAATTAGTGGCCTTTAAGGTTTAGGGTCGATGGAGATTTCAGCAACAGAAGCTGTAATGAAGCAGGTTTGTAGAGCAACAAATATTCACTAATTGCACAAACAAAAGTCAGTGCTTCCAAGCATTTCTCAGCTCTATTAACACATATATGCTTCCAAGCAACAATCCAAAAACTTCAATTCCTTGCTTTCAACATAGCAGCAGATTCGATTGAGCTTTCACTATATATAACCCTAATTTTGCAAATTCTACCAACAATCCATCAACTTCAATTCAAACTTCAGATTCAACAAATCAACCACTATAAACTTTTGAACTCAAAATCCGACATTTTAGTTTACCTGGGGCTTGGCCGTGAATCTCAATGTGGGCATCCGAATCAGCCGCTTGCACTTCGCCGCCGACGTCCTCAAGAACCGTCAAACCCCGACGTCTGCCACCACCAGAAATACATCCACCAGTAACGCTCACCATTGCCGAAGATCAACAAGTATGATTTCGAATTTCGTTCCTGAATTTGGGTATGGAAGAAACGCAATCTTGTGTGAGGGAGACGAAGCCTAAACTAACGCTTTTAAACGCGTATAATATAACTCCAGCGACACGCTTCATGAAGCGTATCGCTTTATGAAGCGGATACCCATTCACAGGGTATACCCCTCCACCGGGTACCCTTTTGGGTCATACTCTTCATGGAGCGCACGCTTCATGAAGCGTATGATTCCGGTGTGCGCGGGGCGTTTTTTTCCTGTGCATAAAGATTTTCCGTTATTTAAATTAAAAAAGAATAGATTTTATAATTTTTCATTTTTTCATTTTCACTTATATACCTATGATTAGTGGAGTTCAATTACACAATGAGCTTAAAATGTTAATGCGAAATCATCTAAGCCGTTGAATCAAGCGAACATTCACGGTTATAGCCTAGCCTAGTTTCCCTATTTAAAAGTCAGTTAATTTTTGTTACCATAGTTAAAGAGGGTGAGCGAGTTTATTGAGTTCATGTAACTTTCAGCTAGACAAAACAAAGAAATTAGTTAAACTCAGAAGCCACGGAGTTTATACTTGTGTGAATATTGTATGATCGAACTTGTGAAATCATTATATGATGTTAGCGACGAAGAAATGAAGAGAAATATATCACTATATCAGTCATTATACGTACATTTTTTATTTATTGATCAGACTTGAGATAATAACAAGCAAAATTAATTAGGTGTATCATTTTCTTTGTATGATTTTGAAAAAAAAAAAATTCAAACATGCTCTTCTTGTTTTGGATTGATTGATGATCAGATCAACCTTCAACCGCGCACGTAATGCATTATTCTTTCCCAGCTTTCCAACCAATCATGAGCTGCCAAGTAGATGCCCCCTTCATACCCGCATGCCCACGTTGTTATGCCAATTCATCTGGGCGTTGGCGGTGATTAAGCAACCGCTATATATGATGAAGCAATGAATGTATCATGTATGCGTTATTATTTCACCAAAAAAAGAAGAGTAACTATTGTAGTATATCATAAATCATACTCCCAAATATATTTGATGCAATTGTACATGTACTATTTGCAATAATTAATTTTGATGGATCAAAAAAGAGTAATGGGATGACAACGGGGGGATATATTATTAGAGATCAGTGCGGAAGAGTGATCACAATGAATGTTACGAAAAATAAACACTGGAACGTCATTCAGCTGAGCCAGGGTAATGTATGACGCTGTTTGTGAAGTTAAGGCAAGGAATATTTCGAAAATTGAAGGAGACAGTCTTATTGTCATAAACACTTTCAAAGGAAGTAGATCTTGCCCTTGGCAAATTGAAATGCTAATTGTCAATACGTTGGTTAATTTACAGTCCTTTGAGGTGGTCCGTTTCCTACATACACCACGTGACTGCAATAAAGTGGCGGATTTGATCGCTGACCTATGACATTTGGTTAGTGTCAATTAGATTCAGACCTATTTAGGGCTTCATTCCCTCATCCGTAAGAATGCGCTAGATTGAATTATATCGACCTAATTCTTTCTTACTAAAAAAATTGTACATGTACTATACATCTTTTTTTATGCATACGTGTATTACGGGCTTGTGGCCCAAATTTTAATTATCAACAAGGTTGCAGTCCTATAAATTTTGTAAAGAGTTTTGAAATTTCATGTTCTATATGATCAATTGATTTTTTATTTTAGATTTGGTGATGTGATATTATTAGAGCTGTCAAAAGCTGATCCGACCCGAACCGTCCGAAAAATTTAGGGTCAAGACCCAAAAATTTGAACCCGAAGCCCAAAATAAACCAAATCCGATAGACCCGAAACCCGTTGGGATCAAACCCGAAAAAACCGTTGGGTTGACCCAATTTGTTATATTTTAAGAATATATAATATATTTTGAAAATTATAATAGATTTTATTAATAAAATATATAAAAATAATAGATTTATTATTAAATATCATTTTTTAAATAAAAAATATTTTAATAATTGTAAAAAAAAATCAATTTTCTTGACCTGTTAAGTCGACCCGACCCGCCTGACAACCCACAATGACCCGACCCGATTTGACCGGTTACCCGTTACAACCCGAACCCGACTCAATCCGAACCCGAAATAACCGAACCCGAACCCGACCTGACCGACCCGTTTGACACCTCTAGATATCATCCATACATCAATATATAAGCGAATTAAATGAAAAGCTCATATTTGATAAAAAAAATTAAATAAAATACATACATTACAAGAAAATTCAACTAATTAAGTACGTACTACTCTCTCCGTTTCGTAAAATATGTCTTTTTAGTTTGATGCACACATATTAAGAAATGAATTTTTACCCAAATTACCCCTATATTTAGATAAATGTGCACTCTTAACCCCTCCTAGAAAATTGTTAAATGTAATTATTACACCTATAAAGTAAGGGCAAATTTAGAAAAAAGTAGAAAAAAATGTTAAAAGGACATGTTTTATGAAAAATGAAAAATGGGCTAAAAAGACATGTTTCATGAAACGGAGGGAGTAATTAATTAGCATTAACCACGAATAGTCCATTAGAATATTACGGAGTATTAATACTCTCTACTGGCCTAGATGGCTAGTAGTTGGTTCTTGTAGGCTGTAGCGAAACAAATAATTCTTTTTTTTTTGGCTCATCCGCTTCGATCGGTCGGACACCGCTCTACATCCAGGTCGGATATTATGGTCCCAGTTTGGGGAAGACCCTCCCAATATCAATTTCTCCATACATATCGTTAGTGGGATTCGAAGTATTAGAATATGTTCATCCCACATTTGAAATTGGGAACTATAAAGCCTAGTATATAACCTCATGAGCTACTCCACCCATTGCCAATTGGTTTTAGGATGCAACCCCATGGGATTATGTGCTAGACCCATCCGCGTATGTGTGCGCTCAACCCAACACGTCCCGATATTTCCACATGGTATCAAAGCGAGAGGTCGGGTCCGGTTTTTCTGGTATAAATTGTGGTATTTCCACATGGTATCAAAGCGAGAGGTTCGGCCCGGGTCCGGTTTTCCTGGTATAAATTTGGGTGTATGGTTAAAAGAGAATGAGAAGCTAATCACCCGTTTCTAAACCAAAAAATTGTTAGTTACCACTTGAGGTACCACTTGAGGGGGTGTGGAGAGTGAAATCCAACCCAATGGCTTAAGCTTTTGGGTAAAAAGGGACAAAGGGTGGATCCTAACTTTATATGCTAAGTGGTTAAAATTTTCCGACACGTCACCCGTTTCTTTCGGTCCCCGGAATTTAATATGGTATCAGAGCCGGTTTCAGTGTGGGTTCATTTCCCGGAGTCTTCGGACTTGCCGGCTACATGGGCCCCTCCGGACTTTAATACGAAGTTCGAATCTCCTGAACAACGCTTAAAGAATCTAGCACCACTTTACCACTAAACCGACTGAGTATTAGTCGAAGCTAATAATTCTAGATTGTACACATGAAGCTAACTTCAATACTCCTAGAAGCTAAAGGATTTACGTGTTATAAGTCCTTGGTCATAATAGAAAATTACGTATATATAAGCTCTGTTGGAACATTGGTTGTTCCATGGTTTCTCTTAGTTTTGATGATAACAAACTTAGTTGATATAACTTGCTTCTACATGTAAGTGTTTCAGGAAAACAGGTACATGGTCATGACTGACGGAACATTGTGAGGAACGATGGAGGGAACGGGTGACAGATTTAGGAAGCGCGTCTCAGAAGGAACGTGGCTTTCTATAAATGGCAAGTTACCATATCTTCTGCGAGCAAATTTTTACGAAGATCTACAGCTGTAGGCGGTTGCTTGAGGAGATAAAAGAGAAGATAAGATCAATATTCACACGATCTTATCTAGGGAAATTCGAGATCATTCGGTTTTGGGAAGAATCGACATGATTGAGGATCCGAAATCACAAACAATCTTTTTCCTTATTGTGTGGGATTTGTTAAGTGGAATATCAGCGTAATTAGGCAAGAATTACGTGTGAGATCAGACTTAACTTATCTTATAAATAGCTAGGGTAAGCTAGGGTTAAAAGGTGTGGTTGAAGACGACGAACTTGAAGAGAGAGTTTTCAAGTGTATGAGTGTGTGGCCTTTTCGGTGAAGAATCCACAAGTAAGTCAGTAGTTTACTTTGTCTTAGGTTTACGTTTAGGGTTGTAGAAGTCTAGTTGGTTGAACTTTGGTCTGTGCCTTAGTTACCAGGGAACTTGACTTGCCTTGTAATCGTTGAAACTTAATAAAAGTATTCTATTGAAAATCCTCTGAGAAGGAGTCTCAGAGGTAGAGGTTTTTCTTTCTACGACTTGGTTGGTCGGACAGAAAGTTTTCCTCTCTAAATTCTGTGTTCTTACAGTTATTTCCGCTGCTCAGGGAACATTACTAGTTCCCTGACTTGTTACTAACGCGTCACGATCCAACAAGCTCAATACACAAGTTTAATAAAATTCCATTATAAAACTAATTGACGATTGGAAGAGTAATATATATGTTTATTTCCTATTTTTTTACGTGGGAAGAGGTATTTTAACATGTCCCGCAAGTACATCTAATCTGACTCAGTTGACGCTTGAACAAACATGATTAACATCTCAATATCTTTATAGCTAGCCCAGACAGCGCAAGATGACATTTCAATGTCTTTATAACCAACTCTACTCAAATTAATAACGGGGGTGGCAACCACTAAACCTGGCCAATCCCGACAAATAAGTCAGGAATAAGCCCATAATAACCAAAACGAGAGCTCTAATACCATGTAGAAGTCTACAATCCATAGATTTTAAGAAGTTTGCTACAAATTTAATATTATTTCATCATAAAATCAATTGATAATAAATCTCTAATTTTTCTTATGAAAAGAAATATTCCAACATATTAAACACGTGCTCCATACAAGCCTACTCCCAATTATCCAAACCTATACACTATTTATTATTAGCTCAATCAAGATGACCGAAATGTGAAATTTCCTTACCCGAATTGTGTCGTGGAACCTATAATAATGATGGTGTTTTAAATCAAAACATAATTTCATTTAATAATGTATTTAAATTTCTAAAGATAGTGCATTATTTTTTATTTAATATAAATAATATATTACTTTTAGAAATCGAAAAAAATGATTTTTTTATGTAATATGGAGTATATTATTTTAATATCTTAAGTCTCATTAATATTCCTTATTTCTTTTGGTTCATTAGCTTGGACTTTGATTTGTCATCAAACCGAGAATCTCGGTATATGATTTGATCATTTTCTGCAAGGTATCCTTGATCTTGCGGAAAAAAGTTGCATGCAATAATCGACAACCAAAATTAATTGAAGTCAGTATAATAAATTTTTTTTATAAAATTTTAATAATATAATTAATGTTATGTATTCTGCAAAAAGATTTCTTACGTGAGAATTAATCCTCATATGATTTTTTTTCCTTCAAATACTAAAAAGTATGAATGTATAATTGTAAGCAAATCTGTAAAAGCCGAACATCTAGTCAAATCGCTAGGATTTTATAGTAGTACGTTAGTATCATAATGTCTTTGTTCTCACTCTCATGGGCAGTATTTTTGACAAAAAAAGTAAACATGTAAAACTTGACTCAATTCAAATTTATTGAAATCCATTATTTTGTGCTTTAATTCCGAAATAAGATAATTTTTTAACATTTTTTTTTAGATTTCTAATATGTTTTTGGTAAGTAGATTTCCAATATTAAAATGTATGTTAATTTGACTATGTAATTAGACTATAAGCTACAATTTAAACAAAGATTGGGGGAGGAGAATACCGCCTCTTCTTTATTTTAAAAAGAAAAGAAAGAAAGATCAAGTGTAGTATGAAACTCGCTCAACAGAATCTGAATAATATATTACACAAATTATTTATTAAAATTAGGTTATTTAAATAAGATCGATCAATCGAAACCTTCACCCTTTCGTCCTCTTCCTAAAATGACGTATTTATGATTTCACACGCTTGTTATAATAAAATATACTCCATATACTTTTATCAAAAAAATCTTCAATTAAAATTGTTCCGATCCATTTAATGTATTTCTGTTTCATTAATCAATTCAATTTTGTTCATTTGATTTGCACAAATATTTCTATAAGCAACCTGAAATGATGATCTGATCTTTGCAGACAAGACTCTAGTGTGTAAGATTTTACATAAATGAGCCGATTTTCACTTAGTTGCTAGATAACTACAAGGAATTAAAAAATTAGTTCAACTATAATTCTCTTAGCATTCATAAAAATCTTGTGGTTCAAGTTACATGTATGAAGTTCCTTGTTTGAGCTTAAGCAGTTATGAGCTGCATATATCACACTTCTGTTACCATATCCTTTGTTCGATTGACATGTGTCAATGCTTAAGTTGAGCTCTTAAAGTTTTCTAATTTAGAAACCGATCACTACAATCTCATTCACGTTTTCTACCATCTTCCCTCTTATTCTTTTTTTATTGTTAGATATTTCTGGATTGAATTGTGCTCATGAGTTTATCGGTAGTTTGATTATTGACTGAAAATTACTTTTTTTTTTAGATATTTTGAGGTTTTGGATTTTTTTACTGAAGATATTTTTTTTTCTGAATTTGTACTTTTTCGGTTAGAATTGATCAAATTCAAGTTTATATTGTATTTTTCATCTTCAAATTAGTAGAATTCAATTCCTAAAACACATAAATTCATATATTAACTGCCATGATTTGAATCCATAAACAACAAATTTATTTTTGCTGTCCAAAATTTTTCAAATTTTAGCTGACTCGGAACCATTTTTAGAGTTATCAATCGCCGACTTCCTATCACCTCTCGTCTCTGAGCCTTTGTTCGTTGCTTCCCTAACATCTCGTGAACCAAGTCACATTAGAGTTGCGTCTAGATAAGCCCATCTGAGCCACCTTCAAGCAGCCCAAAGACCCCTTCCCGACCAGCCAAAAGTTTAGTTACGAAGCTAATAAATTTAAGATCTTAGAAGCACACAAACCACAAAATTTATCTTAGATACCAATTAGAGTACTCTTAAACTCAAATACATCAATCAAATCTTACTTTTGCCATTGAAATCATTCAAGTGAAAAAGAAATTTCTTACTTTACAGATTAACTGTGACGTAACAGACGCATCTGTTACGTGAGTTTACGTCCTACATTTGTCAAAAATTCATTGAATTAAGGATTGAAAATTTTTCTTGTACAAAATGACTACTCCTAGAACAAATCACGTTTTCCATTCTTCTTATCCAAACATGCATCTTTTATTTTAATAAAAGAAATTTTTATAAATTTAGGAAAAAAGTAAGAAAATAAGGAAAAACAATGAATTCTTAGCCCTTAGCTTTCCTTCCATTCCACGTCTCTCCCTTCTCTCTCACAAGAGATCACTATTTATTGGACCATGGTATTCATTGTTCAAGTTTTTATTCATAAAACCATTTTCATCTCAATTTTCCCTCTTTAAAAACCCATTTTTGCTCTCTCAAACTTCTTCAATTTCCATATAAAAACACCAAAAAAAAAATACCCTTAGTTCAAAAGATCATTTGAAGAGTTTTTTTTTTTACTATACTTGAGAGTGTTTAATCCTTTGCATTGAAATGGAAATTCCTACAATTGGGTTTTATGGGAAGCAAGAACAGATTAGTTTACCTCCTGGTTTCAGATTTCACCCCACAGATGAAGAGCTTATCTCACACTACCTCTCCTCCAAAGCTCATGATGTCAACTTCTCGGCTATCGCCATTGGAGTCGCCGATTTCAACAAGTGTGAGCCTTGGGACTTACCAAGTAAGAACCCATTCTTTTTCTCTTGTTGCTTTCATCTATCATTCTTAGCCAGAAATCGAAAAAGTTGCTCTTTTGGTGCATTTTAATTAAGTTCATATATTATTGTATCATAGCTGAATTTCAGTTTTTTCTTGAATCTTTTGGACGCATCCTCTGACATGTTCAGGCTATAGATGCTCCCATCTTGACCACCCAGATCCTGCTATAGCGGGACTTTAGTGGGCGATGTTAATGTTGCATTTTTGCTGATTTTTTAAATTCAGAGGTGGCAAAAATGGGAGAAAAAGAATGGTATTTCTTCAGCTTAAGGGACAGAAAATACCCAACTGGTCAGAGGACAAATAGGGCAACAGAAACTGGATACTGGAAAGCCACAGGCAAAGACAAAGAGATTTACAAGGCAAAATCTCTTGTGGGTATGAAGAAAACTTTGGTTTTTTACCAGGGTAGAGCTCCAAGAGGTGAAAAAACCAACTGGATTATGCATGAATTCAGATTGTTCCCTCCTCATAACCCCTCCTCCTCATCCAATGTTAGTATTTTTTTTACCTTCTAAATCTTGTTACCATTCACATAAGTACATAACTATCTTAAAGATTTGATCTTTTTTAACTTTTGGTGGCAGAATGAATGGGTAATTTGCAGGGTTTTCCACAAGAACACAGGTGAAAAGAAAGTGACATCAACATACATTGATCAAACAAAATTTACCCCAGGCAGCTCATACAATGTGCCCTGCTTCTCCACCCCCTATTCGGATCAAAACCGGGTTCTCAACCCAAACTACTACTGTCCAGGAAATGAAACCGGGTATCCGGTTTACCCGTTTGATCCGAACAATACAACACCATACCCTTTTGATGTTAGTTTGTCACAGGATACAAGCTTCTCCAGTGACCTGAATCCTGAGAGCTCATCTGTTGTGTCAAGCTATGACTTGGGTGGGGCCCCGATTGTCGATCAGGCGGGCCCTTCGACTTCGATGGGGCCCCTCGACCTTGATTCGATCTGGGACTTTTGAGTTTTGATGAAGATGATGAACATATTGAAGATGCATAGTGTGTGTGTGTGACAGAGGAAGAATATATAGTTAGTTGTTATAGATAGACCCTGGGAATTAAGTTGGCTTAGTTTGAATAATGTTTGTTTAATCATTAGTACTTAGTTTATGTAAATATTGTTGTGAATCTAGGTAGATGAACAGATAGTAGACATGAATACATGATGATGGCAAAAAAAATAAAAAAAATAGTATACAATTAGACATGATATATACATTATAGTTTCAAGTATTTTATGTAATATATACTGTACATGCATGTATATATAGAAGTATATTGTAGATTTGTAGTTATATATTACTCTGAATAAGGATTAGGCCTTCTAATTCTTGTCTCAAGTTGATAATATTAGCAGATTATTATTTATCAGATTTTCAAGTAGTTTTCAAACAGTAGATGTCATCAAAAAAGTACATGTCAACAGTAGTTTGAAAAATACAATCTTACATAAATTTATTTCTTCTAATATTTGATTGCATCAGCAAAATATTCCTCAACCAAAAAAGAAAGAAAAAGGCAAGATATTCAGTTTCCATTCTGGTCTATTATTCTTTTACGTTTCCTTTTTTTCCATTACTCAATTAATCTACAGTATTAGACCTTAATTTATTATGGAAACATTCAATTTGAATTTATTCATCATCTAAATCTTAAGCAATATTGATTGATTGAAATTTATTTGTAATTAATCTTATACTATAATTTTTGCCACAATCGATCAGTAGATCAAATTTTAGTTACAAATTAATTTTCACTTCAAAGGTTCAAACAAACATGATAGCCTAAAGTCGTACGTATTAAAAAGTTCCTAGCTCGTAATATAATTACGGTTTTTCTAACCTATGCCCTTAGGGCATAGGTTAAGCATTCTTATTTAAGAAACTAAAACCCTATATGGAAATAAATGAACCCTATTAGAAAAAATTAAATTACCCCATTCAGACCTGTAAGATTATGACATGTAAAGCCTAAATTAAATGTATTTATGGAACATGATCGATCAATTTATAGAGAGAATGAAATAATGAATTCAACATGCATTGCATCTGGGATGTGGATATATCGGAGTAATGATGGGATAAAGTTGGGTGAAGTGAGCATATCAGTGAAGGTGATTCTTGTCGATGGTATCATTCTAAAAAAAATCAAATTTGGAGCCGTTACATTCGCCATCGCCGGCCCATAATATATTCCTCAAAGTTTAAAAAACCTCTCCATTTCTAGACATACTTTCAATACTAAAATTTGTACGTGTCAATGGTGTGTGTCCTCATAGTATATCTATCATCCACACAATTAACCTAAAACATATAACGTGTCTGAGCCTTACTAATGATCAAAAGTTTATAAAAAACGTACCAACTAGCTTGTATTTCTAAGCCGCTACAAGCTAAGGGCTCGTTCGGCACTGACGGAAATCTCGGAGCTGGAACGTTTTGTTCGGATTACGGAAGGCATCAAGCTCCTTTCCCGTTCGACACTGAGCTTGTCAACTAGTAAAAATGACTTTTGACAACAGAATTTTGCTAGCTTGTCCCCGCTAAGTTCTCCCTCTTCCCCGACCCCAAGCTTAGTCAGCTTGTCTTAATTAGATTTCTCCCACTCTAAGAACCCAATGTTGAGAATCCTCTTCCCACATCGGAAGTTGAGAGTTAAATTAAATTAGTATATATAAGCCTATGTGTTACTCCTCCTATTGTCAATTGGTTTTTAGGATGAAACTTCATAAACTTAGGCCTCGTTTGGTTCGATTCCCTGGGAATCGGGAATGTCTGATTCCAGTATATTGTTTGGTTTACCAAAATGTGGAATCGATTTCTTTCCCTGAGATGACTCATTCCAAGCCTGCATGCAACGTACGTACATGACACGTTCCCAGTCTATCGATCTACCTACTGGTCCACATACATTCTTCATGGTATCAGACTATCAGAGCATTTGTCTAAGTATCAATTGAGTCAGGTTGTCCAATTGTCAATTGAGTCAAATCAATTGCACTTACGGTTAAATTAGACTAGTATATAAGCGTATGAGTTACCCGGCTAGCTAGTAGCCTGAAAACCCTATTTCAATAATTACAGACATTATCACCTATCAACTAAACTACTACAAACTAAATTACCGGTGCTTGACTCTATTTCAATTGCTAATTTAACAACCCACCTTTTAGAAACCCTTATGTGTATAAGAGCATTTTTATCTGGCATGTTTTTGATTCTAGGATGCTCTTTCTAGTAATAAAATAATATAGATTGAATTCTCTTCAAGAGCATCGGTGCTCTTTTGGGTGGAAAAGAGCACCGGTGCTCTTTTGTTTAAATCCAGATTTTTATTTTTTTTTAAAAAAAACCTGTATCAACACGCAGTGTTTTGGCCAAAGGGGGGCCAAAACACTGCGTTTCACATGCTGGTTCTCCGGCGTGGCGCCACGCGTCGCCCTATGATTGGGCGACGCGTGGTGCTTTTAATATATTTAAAATATATTTTGGCATTTGTAAACTTAAATTTTTTTTTTACCATAAGTCTAGATTTTTTTCTCTACATTTAGACATCCATTTTGACTATATTTGACATACTTTTAAAAATTTGTGTATTTTGGATATCTTTAGTTCCAAAAACACTTAAATCTTGTTATGTTATGTGTATTTTGGGTTGCTTTAATTATTTTCTATGAGTTCAGTTTTTATTTTCCATGTAATCGATTTAAATTGTCGGTTTGAATTGTGTTTCTTGTAATGTTCTTGCATTTCTTGTAATGTGTTGGCTTAAATTTAATTATGAAATTATGTATTATGTTATATTTTTTGCTTTGAAAATCCAAAAAATGTGTACTTTTTTTAATCATTTATTTTATGAAACATGAAATTAATTAATATTTTATATTTAATTTATAAATATACATGAATAAGTATTTTGGTAATTGATAGTAAATGGTATATTTATAATTTTAAATTAAATGAAGAAGTATATTTGTAAATTGATTGATATGAAAAAATAACTTTTTGGGATGCTAGTTTTTGGATTGATAAAATGGTAGAATGGTTAGAGATGCTAGAATGATATGGCGGAGAGAGAAAGGAAAAGAAATGAGAAAAGAGCATCTCATGGATAAACATGCTCTAAGAGGCCTAATGCATTGCTATTGCATTTTCAACGAAAGGACGTATATATACTAAGTATATTTATGCATGTTAGAGGGAATCAGGGAAGGATTCTTGACCACTCATTGAAGATATTGCTAGGCTGACAATCATCACACTTTATTTTCTAGGGTCTTCACTTTTTTTTCTTTCGAAAAAGAGACGACGCTCTCCGTCCTCCCAGAGGCTAATGTAGTAATCAAGCGGACAATAGTCCGACTCCTTACATCGTTTAATAATAAAGTATAAATCCCCTCCAACGAGACACACACAATTAGTTTTGATGCACATCTAAGACGAAACCGATGCACAAAAGTGTACCTTATTATGTATGTGCATTAAAATTAACCATATTTGCATCAAAAAAAATGCATGCTATTTTATATGTGCGTAAAAAACTAGCTAGCTAACTATATTATTTATGCACGTAAGTGACGTAACTAAAAGGTTAAAAAATAAAAAAAAATTCGAAATCGATGTACAAACAATTAATTTTGATGCACATCAAAGACGAAATCGATGCTCATTATACATACGTCACCTAAAAACATTTTTTTTTAAAAACGTGAATAATTCGACAAAAATATTCATGTGTCATTTTATTCTCATTTCAATCTATTTATCATTTTTGCATGATCATTTTTCTTTATAATAGTACTACGAGTTAATAAATTCAATTTATCTGCATGGCATATTGACATGTATAGGCTGAAAAATTAAGCAAAAGATTTCAAAAAATATACAGTTGGCCAGCTGGTTATCATTAAATTCATCTATATACCAAGTTAATTCTTATCATCACTCCTTAATTAAGGCCCTGTTTGATTTGTCGTTGATTTACATTAAAATTAACCAAATGTAAACATAAATCAAACGGGACCTAAAGTCTCGCTTGGTTGAAATATAAACGAAATGAAAATGAATGTAGTACATATTAGTGTTATGATGTATTGATAAAAAAAATCAACTTGTTTTGCACAAACTCTTATCCACTATAAAAAGAGGCTTACTTCACCTTAATCATTCTTGCATTATAAGTGTAGATAATAAAATAGTGAAATTACTCCCTTTCTATCTTACTTTTAGATTAGACAAGTTGTTGGGTAATTTATTTTTAATATATATGTATCATGACATTGAAGATGGTCTAAATTCATTTCCGTTTATATTTATGTCAGGACCAATCAAACGGGCCTTAATGTAAATCAACGACGGAGAAGATTTGTTTACTGACGATATCAAGAAGCCAGATTCGGTAAAAACTAACGTCTTTTTTTTTCCTTTTTCTTTTCTTCCGCTTGAAATTTGCTAATATTCCCTACTTCCATTCCCACTTTCCGAGTCAGTGTACAGAGAGACCGCAAAATCAGTCTTCTTCTTGCGGTCCATCAATGGCGAATCCTCCATCCTCATCCGCGAATAAACAATCGGAGAAGCCAGCAAGCAGTTCGTCGTCGCCGGCGACCAAAGTTCCGGAGAAAGCCTCTCCTTTGGCGACGGCGCTCAAGGCTTACTGGTTGCCCTTGGCACTCTTCATTCTGTCCCTCTTCTTCCAACTCGTCGTTCTCCCCCGCTCTTACCCTCCTTCGCACTACGATGGTCCCTTGATCTGTCTCTCTGTCTCTTTGATGGTTGATTACGTGGTTTTGAAGTGATTGAGGTTTGATTTTGTGTTCTGTTTCTTAAATTTTACAGTTCTTGGCGTCACAAGAGGTAGCACAATCGAGGAAGTTAAAGAGGCCTACGAGAAGCTCTCTTCGAAGTGGTACGGCTATAAAAATTCCTTTGTTTTTAACTGTATGCTGATTGATGCAATGCAATGTCATCTAGGTTTAAGTTCTTGTTTTAGAATTGAAAAGCAACCTACAAGGATAGAATAGGCAACTTTTAGTAAGTGCATTCGTCTGGCCGTGCACAAATTGATTAGTAAAGTGAATTCCAATTGCAAAATCTGATAACTCTCATGTATATAGTTTGGCCTTAATTTGTAGTTCCACATTAGTTTGTCTACTTGTAAATAAATATTCTGAGGGTAAATTATGTAGCTAACTGTATTCCCAATTCCAAATCAGATTTATATACTATCTAAGCATGATACTTAGCTCCTGTAAATTTTCTGTGGACAACTGTATCTGGGTGCTGCTGAGACATTACTGAGAGTTACAAATGAAATGAAAGTAAGAAAGTGAATTTGGATGATGTGATAATGCTCTGCTCCATTCAGCATTCTCGCTGATAAAACTATTAAACTTGTTATAGATGCTTTTGTTATGTTCTCTTCCATTTTCTGTTGCTTTACTGATAAATGATTTGCCAATATTTCCTTATTGATGAACTGACTTATCTTTGTGGGTAACAATTTAAGGAATTCAGGCACTGAACCTCAAACAGCTGATTTTATAAAGGTCAGTGAATTGTATTCTTGTATATGATTAATTTTTGTTCTCGTTTTCCTTTCTATCTAGCCTTTTAGATCTCAATCAGTCAGTCTGTTTATTCATAATTTTTATTTGTTTGGCTCTTTGCAATTTTTTGAGAAGACATTATATAATTGAAGTAAATGAGATAGGAGTTTCTTATGCTTCTTTTGAAATGATCTGAAGAGTAGGAGGAAATAACAGTTGATTTAACTTCTTTGTACTATGTAATTTGCTATGCATATGTACTTATTTGTTTCCTTTAATCATGTTAAAGTTGCTTGTATTATCTATTTAACTCATAATATTGTGTTTACCCTTACAGATACGATATGCATATGAGTTACTGACAAATCAGCTGTGGAAGAGAGACTATGACTTATTTTGCATCGATGAGCAACTTGTGTGTGAATTTCGTTTCACTTTACCGGGCTATTTTTCTGTTTCTGTACTTTATGCTGCATAATGTAATAGCCAGGTAATCATTTTTATTTCTTTTTCCATTTCTATTGTAGCATGTGCTAGAAGATGTTAAACAGCTGTATGCTGGTGAAAGCTTTTCTAAGATCACCCTTCCTTTGCTTGATGACACTCATTCTGGTTAGTCACTCTCCTGTTTTCTCTTACTTTACAGTTATTCTTGTGAACAATGAGTAAAATAGAAGTTTATAATCTGGCAATTGCTAAGAGGAACTTGTTTATTTCACAGTTAATGAAGATGATGATCTGAATTTCATTACATCTAAGAATTTCCAGTCTGCTTTGGCTGATCAGCGACCTTTTCTTATCCAGGTATTATGATAGCTAGCATTGCTTCGGCCTATTGTTGGAATTCTGCCTTTTTCTTAAGTGCTGATTTTATTGCTTCTATGCTATGTTTTAGGTATATTCACAAGGAAGTTTACGCAGTGCACAGTTTTTGAGTAGCTGGAAGAGGATTGGTATGTTTTAATCAACAAAATTAGAAAAAGCCACATATTCAAACATAGTTCCCACTACCCATTATGACAGTGCCCCTTCTAAATGACATATTTTGCTAGAAAAGTTGGCAATACCAATAAAAAAATTCATAGTAGTTTATCTTGACACTTGAATAAAAAATGGTGTAATTAAAATAGGTAGTTTATAGCCCCCTAATATATATGATGCATGTGGGTGTATGAATTTTGTTGTTTCCATTTGTCAAACTGGAGGCATACTATTACTTACTAGTTAATGCCTACAATTTTCTGAATTTTGAGAACTAGGAACTTATTGTTTTGGTTATGAATCCAATGTACATTTAGATACAAATAAATAAGTCATACATAAATGTGTTTTGAAATTCAAGTCTTTCTTACATGATTTGCAGCTACATTGTTGGGTGACGTTGCCAATACTGGTGTTGTCGAAGTTGGTGAAATAAAGCTTGCAGCTTATTTTGTAGATAAGAAACCAACAGGACAACCTTTCTTCCGAAATGGTAACATTAGTTGGGTTTTGCATAACTGATCAGCTCAGCTTCTTGTTATTATAGCGTTCTAGATCTATTTGCTTCTAATTTTTTTAATGACGGCTTCTTCTGCTAGATTAAACTCTCTCTATTTTTCTTTTATATTAACTTATAATGTGTTTTTACAGGCCTTCCTCTGCTAGTTGCATTTCCTCAAGGTTGTAGATCTTCCAATTGTCTTGTGCGGTAAGCTGAGGAATTCTGATTAGTTTATTTAGATTTTTTTATCATTTATGTTGGTTGTAAGGCTTTTGTAATTCATAATAGACTTTTCTTTTCTACTAAATCTTCCTGTATAGGCCAACTTCTTTAGTGTTGACTCCTGGAACAATATCAATTAATTAAGTGGCCTCTTTTATGGTGTTTATCTATTTGATGTTTTCTTAAATGAATGCTGTATTTTGCTCATATAGGTATGAAGGGGAGCTTTCCGTTGATGCAGTTACTGATTGGTTTGCAACTGCTATACTTAAATTACCTCGCATTCCATACTACTCGAAGGAGTCCCTGGTAAATCAAAGTCTTTCCTTTAATCTTTCAACCCTTGCTCTACTATGTACTAGTAAGATAGTCCCTGGTACATTTTTGGATTACAATATGGAACGAAGAATTGTTTAAGTCAGGTTGCAGGTTAAAACTGTTGACTCGCATAATTTAAACGACCATATAAATTATATGCTCCCAAAAATCTTTCCACCCTTGCTCTATTATGAAGTACTAGTAAGATAGTCCCTGGTACATTTGTGGATTACAATATGGCACGAAAAATTGTTCAAGTCATGCTAGCAGGTTAAAACTGTTGACTCACTAAATTTAAATGACCATATAAATTATATGCTATTTTAAATATCTAAATAACATAAGCAATATTGTGAAACCAATACTCCATAAATATCAATGTAGAACAAGGTTTGATTTTAAAAATTAAAAATAATTGTGCTAAAATATTCAGAAAATGATATGTGACACTATAAAAGCCAAGAAATTGGGGGGAGAAGGTTGTACTTGGCAAAGAATTATAATTCTGTTGAAGTATGTTTTAGAAATGTTGGAAAATTTTCTTTGATGTTGGAAACACAAAAAGTAATATTGAAAGATAGTGGTACGAATGCACCTCAAGGATTCATTTGAGAAAATACTTAGGTTCTTCGAATAAGTCAAGACACTAAAAACCCTCATATGTAAATAACATTTGTTCTATTAGATATGCAAAACTCAGTTTGTTATTGCTGATTGAATTGTTTCTTTTCATTTGCTGTCATATTGAACAGAAACAACGTTTATTCCCGTTTTTACTGTTTTACTCGCACAAAATAACTTGTGCTTGTTTCTGACTTAGGGACCCAAATTCCTGGCTAAGAGTGGTCATCACAAGGTACGTTTCACTCTAATATTTTTCATTTATGTCATCTCTCTCTTTTTGTTTCATTTATCCAGTTGATAATTTTAACTGCCTAAACTATGTGGAGAAAAGGCTACAAGGATTATTGATGACTAGAGTTGTATTTACTATCTAGGTTCCAACAAACAATATGGATTATGGAGGAAATCAAATTTATAATGGTGTTTATTGACCTCTAAACAGGGCTACATGACATCAATTTAACTCCCATAACACACTCTTGTGCTATTATTTTTTATTCTATTGCTAAAGGTAATCTCTTAATATCTGACATTTCCTTTCCCTTGGCTCAAAGGTCAAAGTCATTTTCTTCTCAGAAACCGGTATGCGTGCAACTCCATTTGTGCGTCAAGTTGCCAAGGCTTACCATGATTACGCCTCTTTTGCTTTCGTGCTTTGGAGAGAGGAGGAATTTTCGTTTTGGTGGTCCGCGTATGTATATTTTAATGAACATATAATTTGCTGAAACATTATGATTCCTTACCGTTATAGAAGCTCTCTGTTCAAACTTGGGATTAATTACTTTTTATTGAATTACTTAAATTGATTTTTGAATTCCTTGATATCTTGAACTTTGATTCTGTTTGGTTCAGATTTGATTTGGAATCAGCACCTGCTACTGTCTTCATGAAAGATCCAGGCACCAAACCAGTTGTTTACTATGGCACGTTTCCTCTATTTGTGTTAATTTTTATTTGATGCTTGTAGAAGTAATTTTGTCTGATAGGTACATATCTGTATCTTGTAGGTCCTGTCAATGGCTCGTGGTTTTTAAATACCATGGAAAAGAATAAATTACATGGTAAGGATTTAATAAATCGTCTGTACATATTATATGTAAACTGTTGATATGTAACGGACATACTGTGTTGTTTGAGTCCAGAACTTGCCCAATTGAGGACAGTGACATCCACGGAACTGGGTTGTGATGCTAAGGGCTACTCCCGAGCTGGAAGTAATACTATGATATGGTACTGTGTTGTTCTCATTGGAAGGCCTGGCCCAGAGATGAACCAAAGGCGTGATGTAAGTTCCTTCATCTCATCTCATACCTTTTCTACACTTTCTGTCTAGTGCAAAAAAAATTCAGATATTCCATGAGGTAACATGATGTTTTACATGGCTCTCCCAGTGAACATTTTATTTCATGGGTTGACTTTTACCGACCAGTTAAAATGATTGTTTAGATCTTTTAATATTTAGTAAGTCATTTAGAAACAGACAATGATCCACAGATCCAGTTAACCAGTCTTCCTTGTTTGTCCTCATCTCTCTACCACCATGGCCAAGGTCAAGTAACACTGTTACCATGCCCAACTCATTTGGCTTGTCAAAACAAGGGGATCAGTTCAACTACAACTCTGACATCCTCAATTTGATTATGATTTCCCCCTAAATCCCAATTTCACATTTCTTAACACCAATTCGGTCCTCTGATTCTGTTGTCAACCTCTTCTCGCCCCCAAGGTGAAATGGTGACAGACTGAAGACATGACAACTATCATGGCCGACCAGCAGAAACCTTACCTTAGTAAATGTTTACCTGAATTTCCAGGAAGATAATGTGCAAAACATTTTGAGAAGTTTAAATCATTTCTGTAAAGATGAAAGAGCTATATGAGATTTTACATAATGATCACAATATCACTACAGGTCTAGAAATAAATAATAAGGCACTTTATGGAGGCTCTAGTACGGCTAACGTGCTTGGAAAACTAATCTGGCAGCTATAGTTTTACTTTGAGAAGTTGCAGGGGATTTAGCTCGTATGCATGGATAATTTGTAAAAGTTGGCTTTTTTAATAATGCATTAAAGGAAGCATACCCCTCTGGCCCTCTTTGCTTTCTGAAATTTCCTGAGTTTTCTGGGTCGTGACATATTGACATACAAATCCATGCATGAATGTTTAATTCAACTGCATATCCTTGGACTTGCATTTTCCACCACAAATAAATGTGTGGTAATAGACACTGCGCAGGGTGCAAGAAACCTTGTCAAGTGAGAGTAAATTGAATGAAATTGGTATCAGTGATTTGGCTACAACTTCACTGACTGCTTATAAAGACAAGCGATTGACATTTTCCTGGATGGATGGAGAAGAACAGAAGGTACTTTTTTCTACTTTTCATTACTTTTGAGACTTCTACTCTTTCTCTTGGTGGTATGGATTTTGTTCATCTGGTATTATGCTATAATGTTTTAATTGTTTATTCCATTTTATTGCTTGACATCTGTTTCAAATGAAAAATTATTGGTTCAGAACTTGTGTACCTTCTATCTTGGTGCTGAAGTGAGCCTTGAATCTTGTGGGCCGCTTAGAGGTGACATGGACTCATCACATATAGTTATGGTACGCTACATGAGGAATAACTCTGTGGATGATGGCAAGGTCAAGAAAAAGAGAAATAGTTTAGTTGATGCTCTTCAAGAAGATGTGGATCCTGCATCTCAATTAGTTGCAAGTTATAATGGTTCCTTTGAAGTACCTCAGGTATCAAATTCTTTCCTCAATAAGATTTTATATTTCTTAAAGCAATATACTGATCCATTTATAATACTCTCAACCCTTCTTTATGTTTGTATGTAATTTGCAGATTCTTGAGTGGGTGTCAAAAATAATCAAAGATGGCGACACTGAAAATCTTCCCTTCTATGTAAGTTTTATGGTGAACCTTCTTTGTTTTGCATCTTTATTCTACATTTCTTCTCTGCTCAAGAAATTGGAATTTTCTTATACTGCAGAGAACACGAGCACCCGAGCTGGTCCCTGAGAATAGTGACCCACTCTGGATGTTGGGTTCTGGAAGCATTTTGTCCAAAAGCGCAGGGTTAAAAGATCGAATCTGGAGCCTTGTAAATGGCTTCAGAGATATTCTTAATGACCCAAGGCTTGGCCCTATGTTTCTTTTGGCTGCATTGATGTCTTATGGTTGGATTTGGTTGAAACGAAGTCAACAGAAGCGTTCTGAGCAGTCACAAGATTCCAAGCCAAAGGTAAGTGAAGCTACATTACAATAACAGTCAAACACATTGCAATATTTTCGACCACAAGCATGAAAGTGTTATGATCAATAATATGAATTATATACGTTCTCCACTTGAGCAATGTACATACAATGTCCCTGTCTTGAAAACAAGAAGGAATGAGCTTTGGGTCAATATCCAGAATTGACACTCAAGACTTCAAGTTCTTTACCCTCAGATTCTGTAGCAATAGGATTATTATACTTGGGTGATGTTCTTGTTGTTGAATGTTCAAGTCTTGTAGTATATGTCTAGTGTTGGATTGGATGAAGCATCATGATGTGAAATGTTTGGTTTGCAGAAGAAAGAAGTGCCAAAGGAATGGAGAAACCGGGGAAGAATCACGCCGGATGCAAATGCACCTCCATCCATGACTGATGTTGAACCAAAGGACTCTGTTCAGATGACGTTTTCAGACTCAGATTCGGACTCTGATTAAGAAGCATAAATCTAGGTTCACCAATTTTATTTGGAACTTCAAAAGCAGTTTATATTTATCACAGTAGTTGTGTAATTATACAAGGCCGGATTATTGATTATCACTAGTGAATAGTGATGCTTCTTCATTAACATATGCGAGAATGTATTTTGGGTTGGTGCCTTCCTTGGTGGGTGAATGCTAAATCAAGTATTTTTTAGAGGTTAATTTCTAGATATTAGCACTTTTAATCGTATATGCTTAATGAGGATAATTTTAGTTCTATACGATGATTTGCAATATAGATTCTATCATCATTGACAATTGGTGTTTTAACGTTAACATGCGGAAATTTCCAACTCTATAAAATTATACAGCTGTATAGCCTGCTCATAGGGCTTATTGAAAAATTAAAGTACAACTACTTTTTCAAAAAAATAATAATTAAATTACAACTACAAAATTTTGTGAAGCTACTTGTAAATTTTTTCAAACAACTTGGTATAATTGACGCACTTATTTGGAAAATGGGTTTTTGCATTTAGATCTCATTATTCTTAGTGTATTACTAGTTGTACCCGTCGTGCCTTACACGACTATGACTGGGTATTTTTTTAGATATATTATAAAAAATATATTAATAAAAAAATATAATATTAAATTTAATGTAAGTAATTTATTGCCTATAATATGTATAAAAGTTATTTTGTTTTTGAAATCAAATAAAACAAATCAAATCTAGATTATTAAGTTTAAAATTGAAGATAAATATAGATTATTAAGAAAAAATAATCTATATTGTTCTTTTTCCTAGACAATATTTCATAACCAGATTTAACTCGTTATAAATGGTGTACCGATGTACATATTTTTTTTTATTTTTTTAATTTATCTTTTACAAATATAATAAATATAATGTCCTTTTTTATCTATTTTGGTAAAATATACTAATATTATTTTATTTTTATTTTTATAGGTTTAACTCGTTATAAATGTTGTGAAAGAATTTGGTAAAAGGGCTAAAAATAAGAACCTAATTAGCCGCTTGTAATCAGAGTCCATTTTTTCAGTTTTTTGTTAAGTATAAAAGCCCCTTTTATTTTTTTCCCTCACCTCCCTCCTCTGATTTCTCGCTCTCGCTAGAGAACTCCGACAAATTCTCCATCTTCCATGGCCATATCTTGTTGGCTCGCAAACGGTTTCTCCCGTCAAGATAGGGTTTCTCCCGCCGAAGAGATTCGACGACAATCCGGTGTTGTTGACTTAATTCGAAGCTTTGTTGGACGCCGATATTAGAGAAGTTTCGGATTTCTCCCATTGAGAGCTCGCTTTCGGTACCAAGGAAGATTCAGATGTTGATGTGCAAGAAGAAGTTGATTTCAGAGTTAGAGTTTGTGATGACAATTGACCAAACTATGGTGAGTGAGTTGTAATTCCGTCCTAATTCTCTTTGTTTTCTTCTTTCCTAGGGTTGTTTATGAGTTGAATGAACTTGATTCCTTGCTGATCCTAATTCTCTCTATAATTCCGTCCTAAGCACGGCGCTCTTCGAAAGGGGCCAGAGGTTGCTTTGTCGTCTCATTTATGGAAAATATGAGCAAGTCCACTGTTCTAGTCATCAGCACAGGCGGAAGAACGGGTCAGATTACCCTCTTTTCCCTTTTGAATTTCAAATTTTCCTTTCCTTTCTTAAATTTTGATTTGTGGTTGCTGAATCGTACGTAGGGTCACTTGCACCATGAAAACTGAATCGATTTCTTAATTCCTAATACATTGATTGTGAATGAATGACTGAATTTTGCACTTTTAAGGCTAAATTGCAAGTATTTTGTTTGGTTTGAATGAATGACAATTCAAGAAAACAAGACTTTGCACAGGTACCTCTGCATCACTATAAAAGGCTAACTATTTTCAACACTCCTGGTTTGCATTAAACTGACTTTGTAAATGATGAAGAGCAATGAAGATAAGATTTGCAAAAGTAATGACTCATCAAAGTTCCATGGAGAAGATGTTGGTGTTGACTTTGCTAGGCATGAAATATTTTAGGGGTCTAGCTCATGCATTGTCACTTGGATGTGCACATCACGTGTGGTTTGGCCATGGCGTTTGTAGTCGATGACAGAGTCGGAGTGTTGGAGACTCTGCAAGAGCCACTGGTGGATCTGCCGGTGGATCTGTCAGCGGTGATGGGATATTAGGTGATTTTGAGATTCTAGGGTTTCTCTTATCATATGATTTGATCTGTCTGAAGTGGCAATGCCTTCGAGCTCTAGATGTTAAACTAGATCAATTTGAATTATATTTTAATGGAAAATACTAATAGATTGTGATCTCTGGTATTTATCGCTTACAAGGATCCAATACTGGAAGTTCTATGAGTGAATTATATGGTTTGATATTGATTTTTCCTTAAAATTTGACAAAATTCAATTCATCAACTATATGGTATATATGCTTAGAACTTTGTAAATGTTCTAGTTTATAAAGTTTCAGTTTAAATTTAAACTTGATTGTCCATCTTCTGATATGATAAATGTTATTTCTCTTCAATTTTTTGGCAGATCATGCCTCCTAAACCACCTAGTAGTGGCCTCATTGTTGGCCTAAACAAAGGTCACATTGTCACAAGGAATTGGCACCAAAACCATCTGATAGAAAGAGGGTGAGTTAAGATACTTACCTTGTTCTTCTCAGGGTCTTTATCTTTCTAACTTATAGTTGTTAGTTTAGGGGAATTATAGGTTGAATTACATATTTTTTGAGACTACTTTCTTGGAACTCACAAGAGGGCATTGAAAGTTGCAAAGAGAAAGCTTGGAACTCACAAGAGAGCTAAGAAGAAGAGAGAGGAAATGTCCAATGTTCTTCGCAAGATGAGGTAATTAATTAAACATTGTCCAAGTTTTCTTGTCTGCCTGAATCACTTATTTTTCCTATATTATAACAAATGTTGATGGTCTCTTTTATTGTACAGGTCTGCCGGAGGTGGTGAGAAGAAGAAGAGTTACCAACTCAGACAGACATCAAAAAGATGCAAAATAAAGCTGCTAGATTCTCTTTCTGCTTCTTGATACAACTAATTTTGGTCATTTTCATGTTGTAGTTCTTCATGACGCAGTTTCTGCCCAAGTCAGGAATGGTTATGCCCACCTAGAAAGCATAGCTCTCTTTTTTCATCACCTTCTTCCTCTGTTGTACCCTTGGCACTAGAGTTAATTTTTCAGGTTTGCTAAAATATGATGATTACTGTTACTTGAGATAATGAACATTAGTTGCAAGTTTGGTTCTCGAATTGAGCCATGTAATTTTTATTGGTGTTGTTGTTGTTGTTATCCATGGAATTTTGTAAAATTTTGTTTTTGAAAGATCGATTCAGTTTTTGTTATTCGTAGATTACATTCTCTCATTTCCAGAAACCCTTTTTCAGATAGTGTACATACAGTTGCAGGTTTAAGCACCAGTATTAGTGGCTTTATCAGGAAATGTACATGATTGCGTTCACTGTTCTTCTTTTGTTTGTTGCAATTACGGGAACATGGTACCTATAGTTACTCTACCCAAGCTAAAGCCATATTATATATGAAACCCACATTCAGGGTTGAAAACTTCGTTTTTTGAATATTAATAGCCATTTATGCTGCTTGTGAATTTGAATATGAATACATTACAAACTCATGAATTTGATACAATTCTTTCATCATCATTCTTATCTTAAGATCAAATAACGCCCAAAATTGATATAAATACAAAAGATCACGGATTCAAAGGCAATTTGTTATGTTTCAAACGTCTTAACTTTCTAGTTGCCTACACTACAATAATTGGTCAGTACTTGCCGATTCTTTTGCTTATTCAATTAATGGTTCTTGAATGATTCTCGCCTAAACTGAACTACATGAACTTTGTTGGAGCTAGCTAGGTTAGATGAAGGATACATATTTGATGACAACTTTATTTTTTATGTGTGGTGACGGTTGTTTTTATGTGGTTGAATGTCTTTGATGATACTTTTTGTCATCGAAAAATTATGATGACAGTGATGACAATTGTAATTATATGGTTGAATGTCTTTGATGATACTTTTTGTCATCAAAAAGTATCATCAAGACATTTTGATGACACTTTTTTACCTTTTATTACACTTTTAGTCATCAAAAAGTTGTAATGATGGTGAAAAAAATTGTGATGACAGTGATGACGGTTGTTTTTATATGGTTGAATGCCTTTGATGATACTTTTTTGTCATCAATACATTTTGATGACACTAAAAAATTAAACGTGATGATAAATATTTGATTACAACTTTTTTTTTATTTGTGATGATAATTGTTTTTTATGCGGTGATGACAACTATTTTTATGTGGTGATGAGATTTGATGACAACTATTTTTTGTGATGATGATAAAAACGAACAAACTTTGAGTGATGACACTTGATGACGGTTGTTTGTCTTCAAGACCATTGTCATCAAGGCCCTTTTGATGACAAATTAATCGAACCGTCATCAAGTAGTGATGATAATTGATGACAATCGAACCGTCATCAAATAGCGATGACGATTGATGAGAATCGAATCGTCATCAAGTAGAGATGACATTTATGATGATAGTTGATGACAATCAAACCGTCATCAAGTAGTGATGACAATGATGATTGTGATGACACATATTTGATGACTCTTAAGTGATGACACTTGTTTGTCACCAAGGCCCTTTTGATGACAAATTAATCGAACCATCATCAAGTAGAGATGATAGTTGATGACAATCAAACCGTCATCAAGTAACGATGACAAGTGATGATAGTTGATGACGGTTCGAACCGTGTGATGACGGTTGTTTTTATATGGTTTGAATGCCTTTGATGATATTTTTTGTTATCAAAAAGTTGTCATCAAGACATTTTGATGACACTTTTTGTCTTTTATTACACTTTTTGTCATCAAAATTTTTTGATGACGGTGAAATAAATTGTGATGACGGTGAAATAAATTGTGATGACGGTTGTTTTTATGTGGTTGAATGCCTTTGATGATACTTTTTATCATCAAAAAATGTCATCAAGACACACTTTTTACCTTTTATTATACTTTTTGTCATCAAAAAATTGTGATGACGGTGAAATAAGTTGTGATGACGGTGAAAAAATTGTGATGACGGTTATGAAAGTGATGATTGTGATGTCGGTCAACGCCGGTCAACGGTCGGTCAACGCGGTCAACGGACGGTCAACAACCGGTCAACGACCGAGTCAACTCGGTCAACGGGCGAGTCAACCCGGTCAACGACCGAGTCAACTCGGTGGGAGTGGGGGTGGGGGTGGGTGATGGGTTTTTTTGCTATTTAGCTAATTTTCACACACTCCTTAATATCGACCTAATTAGCCTTTTTTTTTTGCTATTTATTTAAATCATCCTAAATGTTGTGCCGATGTACATATTTTTTCTTTTCTTTTTTTTTTAATTTATCTTTTACAAATATAATAAATATAATGTCCTTTTTCTCTATATTGGTGAAATATACTAATATTATCTTATTTTTATTTTTATTTGGAGATAAATTTTTAAAAATATTATTTTATCTTTATGTTTACTTGGAGATAAATTTTTTGCGTAATTAACTATAAAAAAACTACAATTTTAATAAAGGGGTGATGTGGCGCAATGTGGTGGAAAAAATTGTTTCGGCTTTAGTTATTAGTGATAGATAGATAGATATATTGATTCAAAAAGAAAATTAAGGAAAAGATAACGTAATTTTTTTATTATCAAAAGTCAATTTAGGCAAGTAATTATCTAGATTAAAAGTTCTATTTTTTACCAAAATTTTATTTAAGATAAATATTTTACATAAGTAGATAAAAAATAAAGATAAAATAATTTTCTTTAATTTTAATTATTATCCGAATTTTGATTTTTTTATATAACAGATAGAAATTAAATTTGAAAAACTAAATAATATATCTATCTTAATATATAATATCTAATATTCTATAATTTATTTTAATTTTAGATAAAATCTTTTAGATATATCCTAATTCCTAATATATAATAGATAACATCTTTATTTTAGATAGAATCTTTCCAAGTCTAATTTAACCTATTTCTATATTATCCTAAAATAATTTCAATATATATAAATTCCCAAAATAAAAAATCCTATGTGGCGCCTTTTTTTTTGCTATTTATTTAAATCATCCTAAATGTTGTGCCGATGTACATATTTTTTCTTTTCTTTTTTTTAATTTATCTTTTACAAATATAATAAATATAATGTCCTTTTTCTCTATATTGGTGAAATATACTAATATTATCTTATTTTTATTTTTATTTGGAGATAAATTTTTAAAAATATTATTTTATCTTTATGTTTACTTGGAGATAAATTTTTTGCGTAATTAACTATAAAAAAACTACAATTTTAATAAAGGGGTGATGTGGCGCAATGTGGTGGAAAAAATTGTTTCGGCTTTAGTTATTAGTGATAGATAGATAGATATATTGATTCAAAAAGAAAATTAAGGAAAAGATAACGTAATTTTTTTATTATCAAAAGTCAATTTAGGCAAGTAATTATCTAGATTGAAAGTTCTATTTTTTACCAAAATTTTATTTAAGATAAATCTTTTACATAAGTAGATAAAAAATAAAGATAAAATAATTTTCTTTAATTTTAATTATTATCCGAATTTTGATTTTTTTTTATATAACAGATAGAAATTAAATTTGAAAAACTAAATAATATATCTATCTTAATATATAATATCTAATATTCTATAATTTATTTTAATTTTAGATAAAATCTTTTAGATATATCCTAATTCCTAATATATAATAGATAACATCTTTATTTTAGATAGAATCTTTCCAAGTCTAATTTAACCTATTTCTATATTATCCTAAAATAATTTCAATATATATAAATTCCCAAAATAAAAAATCCTATGTGGCGAAATCCTAGGTGGCTTAATGTGGGAACGACACGTAGGAAAATCCTAGGTGGCGCAACGTGGTGGCCTTATTCCTTGCGTCTTTTATATATATATATATAGATTAAGTACTTATTTTAGTGCCTTCAACGGATAGAATTTCAAAGTAGGTACTATAGGACTATAGGTATACGTTTCGGCTCTCACGGACATTCTTCTTGAAAAAAAAAAGGTTTATTTTAAGTTTATATTTTTAAAAAAAAATTAAAATTTCTTTTAACTGCACTAGAATTTAAAAAAAAATTCTGGTTCTGCCCTCTTCATACATTTTCAAAATTTGTGAAATCTCAGTACCATTGTCAGGAGGATTCGAACTAAAAATTTACGAGTATTAGACACGAATCTTAATCAACCTAAGGGATGATGATTTTATAGATTTTTTAACAAATCAATATTTTTATTTTAATTAAAAAATAATAAATATCGATTTGTTAAAATATTTTATTTTAATAAATAAAGAGGGGGAGAAAAAGGACGGAATATTGGAATCATTCAAGAGTGGGGTTTATCTCCAATGTTTATACCCTTACCCTAGACGACTTTCACGTTTTGTGGCTGATTACCCTCCTCGTAGCGCTTCAGTTCAGTCATTCTTCTCGATTTCAAGTCGCCGATCGATCAACTGATAAGGTTTCTTCTTCTGTTTCCTCTCTCGCTGTTTGATTGCTGTTTTATCTTTATTCATCGAATTCCCTCTTTGAGGCTTTGCTTTTCGATTTTGGGGTTCCCCTCTTTGATTCTGCTTATAGATGATTAATTTTATATATCTAATTTTGATCTTTCGCTACCAATTAACTTGATTTTATCGCTGCCAAACACGTGAGGAAAATCTTTTGTATTGCTTTAAAAGGGAACTTGAAGTGCTCTTTCCTCTGCAAGTAATTGTGGTTTATTCGACATAGAAGAGACCAAGTAATGCGGATACTATAGGCCATGTTTTTTTGAAGAGCTGATAGTTTCTCATTTGATCTAATTTTGAGTTTGTTGTGATGTGATTTTACTATTTTTATTGCTTGAATAGGCAAGTGTTGAGGCCATTTGTAAAAATAGGCTGTGTAAATCACATATTCGAATGCCTGTTCTGCTAGCTATTTTTTAAGCTTGGCCCTGCATAAAGCTCAAACCCTCCTACCCACTAACATGCTTCCCAATGACCATGCCCTTTTCTTCAAATTCAAAACATTCAGATACTTTTTTTTAGATTTTTATATAGACATGGAATGAAACTACTAACGCCATGTCAAAACAGAGACTGAACTGTATTATAGTATTTAGAGAGGTATTTGTAAAGCCTTAACTTCAACTTGAGTGCTGTTTCAGTAAGTCTTGAACTCAGCTCAAGTGACCTTTTCACTTATAATGAGGGTGATGTTTGTTGATTTGATGGTTAGTTCTTGTGGATATGGGAAAGGATGGAAAGGCTGCTGGTGGAAAAGGCAAAGGAAAACAAACAGGTGATGAAAGTGGTTCAAAGGGTAAAGGGAAGGCAGGAAAAGGAGGAGATGGGCTTGGAACCTGCACTTATGTGAAAGGTGTGGAAACTTGTTTTAACTTTTTAGTCTGTTGTGTTTTTTTTAATGGAACTCCTTTGTAGTTTCAATGATTGTCATGTTAATTTATTGTCGTTACAAACTATTCTAGCTAGGCATATCTTATGTGAGAAACAAGGGAAAATTAATGAAGCATACAAGAAGCTGCAAGATGGCTGGCTTGAAAATGGGGATAAGGTTCCACCTGCTGAGTTTGCAAAGGTATTTGATTAAATATTCCACTTCTGGGTATGTCTATATTGCATTCTTGATAGGCCTTTTTAACCAATTATGATCCTGCTGTGTAGCCTTTATTAATATAGCAATATTATGGACTTCTGCAATCTGCACTCTGTACTTGTAAACTATATGCTATAGTGACCAGATTAAGACTCTACTTGGTAGGACTGTGGCTGTTGGTTTTCCCGAAGTAGTTTTAATTGTAAAAATCTATTCCAATATCATAGTTGATTTGGGTAGCTTGGTTTTATATTCTTCTTGATTCTGTTAAGTTAACAAAGGATTTGAGGCTCAATGAGTTATTCAGAATTCAAAGTTACTGAAATGAAAATGTCCATGTTTTGGGATGAAATATTCTCTCTGCTCACTTATTTCAAGTATGCTTTAAAAACTTCCAACTTTTGCTGTTGTCTAATTGAGACATTCCTTCAGATATTTTATTATACCTGAACTTGTCTCGTAAAGTGCATTGTATGCCTTGATACAAGCTTAGTAATTTTTTTTTTTGGTCGAATACAAGCTTAGTAATTTAGTTACACGTAGTTTACCCTATCTTGACCCCCCAGATTTCCTGCTAAGGAAGGTCCACTGGGTAATTGTTGTTGTTGTAGTTTACCGTACCATAGTCATCTTAAATGACAATGGAGCTTTAAGTCACCACTCATCAGTGACCTCGTCAATATCTTGCATTAGGGCTTCTGAGTCTATTACATCAAAGTTCTACTAGAGTAAAATAAATTGCCATAAGGATTTAGTCTCTCTGCCTATACATCTCGTGCATCAACACTATCCTTAATCTTGCAGCTAGCTGCTGAATACTCAGAATGCCCTTCTGGGAAAAAAGGAGGAGACCTTGGATGGTTCCCACGTGGCAAAATGGCTGGCCCGTTCCAAGAAGTAGCCTTTAATACCCTGGTTGGAGCTACCAGCGGACCTTTCAAATCAACGTAATTCCTGCCTCTCCTTTTTCTTGTCGATTTATTTGCTAATTTTACATTTTCGAGCATGAAACTTTTCAGGCTAGTATTTTCGCACTAACTCTTCATTGCCTGTGATGATGTGCAGACATGGATACCACATTATCTTGTGTGAAGGGCGGAAGAATTGATGACCAAATAACTTGTATTTCTACTGAAGCCATGTCCTGGTCCTCCTGGATAGTCATCGTATGATTTTCTGATAAATTGCAAAATACATGTTGAATGCCCAGCTTCTGGATGGTCTTTGTGATTATGAACATTACAGTCTGATTTGGGTTCCTTTTTGGAAAGTTGAAATGCTAAGTTACTGAAGAAATGATCTTTGGTTTGATCAAATTTGTGAAAGGATAATGTATGATGTTTGTGTGGTTCTGTCTGGGCTATGCTTTCTTATCAGCATTAATGCCTTCCTGAAATTGAAGTATCTCGTTGCCTAGCTAGAATTTTGAAAATATGAGCTGTCACATAAATTGGGTAGAGCTGACAATGTCTATCAGGGATTAGTTTTGGACATTTGTATAAGGTTATGCAACCGGTGTAGGCACTGATGAATGACACAGCTTATAAACAGGGTACTCGTGCACTTTCCGGACTCCGGTGTGTACATCAACTATGTATTACACGTATGGAATTGGTGGTAATCATTGAATATTGAAGTAAGCATACGATCCGTAAAAACAGGGGAGCACCGAGCCATTATACACGACCCACACCCATCTTTAGTCCTGATTAATCAGCCATCAAACTTGACCAAATGTCAAGTCAACCTTATTCAACCTTGACTTATTAATTCAAGTTAGGCGCCGAAACACAACACACATAAAAACATCAAATCATAGATCATCTATATATACCTTTTCCCAGCTTCCAACTTTCACACACTCACTCAAATCAACCAAGCTCCAAAAATGGCCACCACCACCATCACCTTCCCAATCTCTATCCTCCTCCTCCTCTCCTTCCTCTTCTCCAAATCCAACGCGGGCGGCATCGCCGTCTACTGGGGTCAAAACGGCAACGAAGGCACCCTCACCGCCGCCTGCAACTCCGGCCACTACGCCTTCATCAACATCGCCTTCCTCTCCACCTTCGGCGCCGGCCGAACCCCCCAACTCAACCTCGCCGGCCACTGCACCCCCGCCGCCGGCACCTGCAAAGTCATCAGCAACGGCATCCGCGCCTGCCAATCCCGCGGCATCAAGGTCCTCCTCTCCATCGGCGGCGGCGCCGGCAGCTACTCCCTCACCTCCGCCGACGACGCCCGCGGCGTCGCCGCCTACATCTACAACAACTTCCTCAACGGCCACTCCCCCAACCGCCCCCTGGGCGACGCCGTCTTGGACGGCGTGGACTTCGATATCGAGTCGGGCGGGCCCCAATTCTATGCTGACCTGGCAGGGCGGCTCGTTGAGCTCGGCCAGCAAGGCGGGAGAAAAGTGTACTTGAGCGCCGCGCCTCAGTGCCCGTTCCCCGACGCGCATCTCAAGACGGTGATCGACACGGGCTTGTTTGACTACGTGTGGGTCCAGTTTTATAACAACCCGCAGTGTGAGTGGGGCCAAGGCGGGTTCAAGAGCGCGTGGGGGCAGTGGAGCTCGATTCGGGCGGGTAAGGTTTTTCTCGGGCTGCCCGCTTCGACGGGGGCTGCCGGAAACGGGTACGTGGCTTCGGCGACGCTGGTGAGCCAGGTGTTGCCGTTTGTGAAGCAGTCGGCTAAGTATGGCGGAGTTATGTTGTGGGATAGGTTTAATGATGTTCAGAGCGGGTATAGCTCACGCGTCCAAGGGAGCGTCTGAGCTAATCTCAAAGTAATTTAATTACCACCTACCTTGTGTTCTTGAAGTAATAATTAACTCCCAAATCTTATATGAGGTTTTGTTGGTGACTTGTAGGGTGGATTTGTAAGGATTCTACCTTAATGAGTTTTAAGGTTATGATGTGTACGATGTTCGAAATAATAAAACAAATCAAGGCGCGAGTGAGTTATGGAATAAATTCATTGTTTACAGTTGATTCGGATTTACATATCTCCATTTGTTAAAATAATTTAGGACGAACACTAGTCTGTTAATGACCATCTTAATCCCTTTTCTTATAAAAAAAGTTTACTTCTTCAATTTCGAGTGCCTATGTATGATTAGGGATGTAAATAAATAAAACTGTTCGAAAGAAATTTGGTATTCGGCTCAATAAGTGTTCGACTCAATTTATTAACGAGCAGAGCTTTAACACAATTTTAAGGCTCGAAAGATAAACGAACCGAGTTTCAACACAAGATAACTCGGCTCGTTTGCTCATGAGCAAGTTCAATTATATGCTCATAAAAAAACTAGATTATACGTTATGAATAAGCTCTACTATATATTTATTATATACAATATATAGTTTATGTTAAATTACATAGTTTTAGTGGTCTCTATCAGACTACATGTTTAAATTAGTTTCATTTACTTGTATAACTGATTAAGTAAACGAGCTGTTCGCGGATTTGTCTAACAAAATAAAATAAAATGAGAGGTTCGCGAGCATTTAATGAACCAAGCTCAAACAGCTCAAACCAACTTTGCGTTCGAGCTCGAGCTCGCTTATTTTTAAGCGAGCCAAGCTTGAGCAACTCAAAACTCAACTCAGATCGGTTCAATTACAGCCCTATGTATGTATGATCAATGTAGTTGATTGATTGCATTGTTGTTCGTTTGTTACAACATACAAATGTTTTTGATTCAGAATATAGTGACAAGTTCGTGGGTAAATTTTATTTAAGCACCGATTGTTACCCTTTTTCGTTCTTTACCACCCTTTATATATCTTGTAACGTAAAGCGACTCATTGTATCTCAAAATTTAACCTTAAACCACCCAGCAAGTGAGCTTCATTGATATGAGTTGAAGTTTTACAAGAGGGTACTATGTTGTTAGTTGTTACCTACTATCGTCAAGTAAGCAGTTGGCAGGTCCATATATGGGCTTTTGAGCACAAGTGTGGTGAGTAGTATAAGCTTTGGGCTTAAGACATAATGCAAAACCCATATTTTTCATTTTGGGCCAAGCCCACCTGAATGCAACAAAGTATCTTAATCTATCTTTGTAACTTGTAAACATACATTCATACATAGTGAAGCACACAGATGTAGATAGAGGTTATAGGGAGCTTGAGACATGACTTGATCCTCTTGTATAGCCCCTAGCCTGAACTATGACTCACTCGCTCGAGCCGCATGACTACCTAGTTAAGTATGGCTTGAAGTGTGTTGTTGTTGGACGCAGATGGACCGTGCTTGAGTGATTTGGGCCATGATCTCATAAGAAGACGTCTTGATGGGCATGTCTGGTTATTGGGCCTTATCTGATCTGAGCTGGATGATGTCTCATTAGCTAAACGCTGCGTTTGGCTTATGAAGACGGTCTTTAATTGGAATGACATCGTTTGGGATACTAGGGTTATATAAAAGCTAGTGAGGAAACCCTAGCGCCTCGTCTTTGCCATTTCCTTCGTCGCTATGAGAAATTAGGGTTTGAGCTCTCGAGCTTTCTCTGGTTCTTTCACCTTGACGATTCGAGATTGTGAAGTCCGAAGAAGAAAAGAAAAGGGAAGAGAGATGAGGGAGATTGGAGCCTTGGTGGTTCGAGCTCTCTGTGGGCTTGTCCGATTCCTTCTCTGTTCTTTCCGTTTTGTGCTACTTTCTGATCTTCGTCTTGTTTCTTAGCCTTTACCATATGTGTGTGTTTGCTTTGTAAATGTTTGTGTGTTGGCCTTTGATGCCTAGTGGATTGGACGAGTCCCCCTCTTGAGACTCCGCAGAGCAGAGTAAAACCGAACTGCGTAAACAAGTCCATTTGCGTTTTACTTTCGTTTTTCAGAACAAAGCAACTCAATCGGAGTGTAGTTGAGATTTTAAGCTTTAATTTACACGTACAATATTTAATAAGTGAGAGTTTACGTTATTCAACTTTGAATTTATGATATTGTGATAATGAACAATACTTGTCTTAGGATTGCCTTTATTATTAACGTGTAGAGCTAGCGGAAAACCTCACATCACATGTGATTATACCTCTTGCTTTCACACGAAAAAATGACCGAATTACATTTAGTAGGAGATCGATCCCATTAGTCTTCAATCCACAGGGGAACACCCAAGTGTATGATCTTGGACCAATTGCCAATATATAGTCATTACTCATATAATCAAACTGAAGTAATTGACCCGCTGCATTAATAATTAATTAGTTGTTTTATATACGGTAGCCGGTAGGTGTAAGTCTGATCGACTAATTGCCCAACATATGCATGACTAACTCCTTGAATCACAAGCAATAATCACACCATAATATATGGCGACACTAAAGCTCATATCCCATTCTCCTCTAACCATATCCGCCCTCCTTTTGATTTCCTTTGTGTTCCCTTCTGAATCCAACATCGGCGACATCGCCATCTACTGGGGCCAAGACGGCGATGAAGGCACCCTTGACGCCACCTGCAACTCCGGCAAGTACGCCTACGTCAACATCGCCTTCCTCTCCGCCTTCGGTAATGGCCAAACCCCCCAACTCAACCTCGCCGGCCACTGCGATACCACATCGGGCACCTGCAAGGGCCTTAGTCGTGGCATCCGGAGCTGCCAGAGCCAAGGAATCAAAGTCCTCCTGTCTATCGGCGGAGACGGTGGCAAATACTCCCTTTCGTCCGCCAACGACGCACGCAACGTTGCGGCCTACATCTACAACCACTTCTTGAACGGCCAATCCTCCGACCGCCCCATGGGCGACGCTGTTCTAGACGGAGTGGACTTCGTTATTGGTACTATATATACATATTATAATATGTCTTAAATCTGTTGCTGACCGATACTCATCAGCGGTTTGGGAGCGGAGCCCCGACAACACTAGGGTCCTCTGTCACCGACAGGAGGTTTGGGGGGCAGCGCCCCACGATGGTAGTTAGTGAACCACGTTAAATCTCTGCGTGTTTTAATTCTTTACCCATTGTAATTTGTTCTGTTGGCCTTTATAATTGAAATTTAGTTTCTATTTCTATAGACATAGCTAATGTATTGTTAATGAACCATGTTAAATCCTTGGGTCTTTTTTTACACTATTATCGTTCTTGTTACAACATTATACATATCAATGTTTATGGACAACGTTATTGAGAAACTCACCTAATCTCTCTCTTACAGAGGAGGGTGGGCCCGAGTTCTACGATGACATGGCAAAAACACTAGTTGAGCTTGGCCGGCACGGCGGGAGAAAAGTGTACTTGAGCGCGGCGCCATATTGCCGCTTCCCCGACGCGTATCTCAAGGCGGTGATCGACACGGGCTTGCTTGACTTTGTGTGGGTTCATTTTTATAACAACCCGGAGTGTGAGTTCAACTCCGGGAGCCAAGGCGGGTTCAAGAGCGCGTGGAGCCAGTGGAGTTCGATCCGGGCGGGTAAGATTTTCGTCGGGTTATCCGCTTCGAAAAGGGACACCGGAAGCGGGTACGTGGCGCCGGATACGCTCATAAACGAGGTTTTGCCAATTGTAAAGCAGTCTTCCAAGTATGGAGGGGTTTCGCTGTGGGATCGCTACAATGATGAAATGCACGGGTATAGCTCTCGCATCATAGAAAGTGTAGGAGGAAGTAAAGATGAACCAAAGCTTTTGGGGTTCCTCTGCTATGACTAATCACTATCACAAAAAAAATTATATCTATATATGTATGAAAAACATAGTAGCATAACAATATTATTTATGAAGTCCATTAGTTCACATCGGGTAGTTAAGTAGTCTTCCTTATTAATAGCCTGTTAGATCAAGTCATATATCTTTTGGTTAGTTTCTATTTTATAGGATCAGTTAGTTGACTATCTCGTCGATCATTAGTTCACGTCAATAAATATTTTATGTTTGTTGTTTCTATATGGTATCTAACACTTCCACGTTAACACAAACTTAGAGCTAGGATAAGTTCCATTTCAGCTCTCCCAAACGGATCCCAAACATAATCCATAATGTTGGCTGCCATGACGTTTTCTTGTCACTTCCATATTGCTCGATTCAATTCAAGGCGTCTTATCAGGTGAGTTAATTCATATTTGATATTTCACTTCAAATTAAATATCTTGATAATCGCAATCGATTTGATTTGATCCAAAAATCAAAAATCTTCTTACAAACTTAGCAACACTTTATGTTATTGTGATTAGTCATAGCAGAGGGACCCCAAAAGCTTTGGTTCATCCTTACTTCCTCCCGACCCTACACTCGCTACGACGGGAGAGCTATACCCGCTCATTTCATCATTGTAGCGATCCCACAGCATAACCCCTCCGTACTTGGGAGACTGCTTCACAAACGGCAACACCTCGTTTATCAGCATATCCGGAGCCACGTACCCGGTTCCAGCAGCCGCCCTCGAAGCCGGTAACCCGACAAAGACCTTACTCGCCCGGATCGAACTCCACTGGCTCCACGCGCCCTTGAAACCGCCTTGACTCCCGGAGTCGAACTCACACGACGGGTTGTTAAAGAACTGGACCCACACGAAGTCAAGCAAGCCCGTGTTGATCACGCTCTTCAGATACGCGTCGGGGAAGGGGCACTGAGGCGCCGCGCTTAGGTACACTTTTCTTCCGTCCTGCTGGCCAAGCGCGGCGAGTATTCTTGCCAGGTCATCGTAGTACCCGGGCCCACCCGCCTCGATATCGAAGTCCACTCCGTCCAAAACGGCGTCGCCCAGGGGGCGATCGCGATCTGAGGAGTGGCCGTTGAGGAAGTTGTTGTAGATGTAGGCGGCGACGCCGCGGGCGTCGTCGGCGGAGGCAAGGCTGTAGCTGCCGGTGCCGCCGCCGATGGAGATGAGGACCTTGATCCCTCGGCTCTGGCAGTTGCGGATGTCGGCGCTGAGGTACTTGCAGGCGCCGGAGGCGGGGGTGCAGTGGCCGGCGAGGTTGAGTTGCGGGGTTCGGCCGGCGCCGAAGGTGGAGAGGAAGGCGATGTTGATGAAGGCGTAGTGGCCGGAGTTGCAGGTGGAGTTGAGGGGGCCTTCGTTGCCGTTTTGGCCCCAGTAGACGGCGATGCCAGCGGCGGCGTTCGAACTGGAAGGGAATGCGGATGAGATCAAGAGAATGACAAGAGGAGAATAATAGTATATGATCTTTAGTGTAGCCATTAAGTAGTTAGTTAATTGTTTTCTTGGCTTGCTCATTGGTGATTATTGGGAAATCTTTATTATATATAGGGTATTATTTGTGTGTTTAGCATGTAGACGTGTGTTTCGGTGCGTAACTTAGACTAGTGTGCCTTGCTAAAGTCAACGTATGGCATGCGACGGGTCAAGTACTCAAGTTTGATTAATGACTGTCGTATGGACTTTTTTTTAGTAACGAGGAATTATGGTGGTAAACTCTATGTTCGTGATTAACTAATAAAGCGCACAGATCAACTAAACCAGTTTCCACCGACCGACTTAGTGGTAGAAAGAACTGTGAAATTTATTTTTCACCCAAGTGAAAAAGCGGAGACAAGGACCGAACCTAAGACTTTTCAACATCCACCATACGGACTTTTCAACTAGGTCACTCATGTTGGCTGTCATATACTCATATGGACTCTCTTGGGGCGTTTGCCCCTTTCTATATAGGGTTTGCTTGTGTTATAAAAGTGCGGGCCGTTCTGGCCCAATTTTTTAAATTTTGCTTTAGCCCATTGTCTCGTACGGAGTTTGCTAGTGGGTCGAATTCTACAAACCCATCATCCAAAGTTGTAATCATATCAGTTTCTCTCTACCACGTCACTAGGAAGCTATGTGATGTTCTTTTTTATTGACTTGAACCCAATTCAAGAACAAAGCTTTTAGAGTAAAATGGAGAATTTATCGGTCTTTTTTGGTTTTCATAAGAGTTAAAAGGGAGACCTCAAAGTACTACCTGAAATTCTAGTTATTGCATGCCCAAAGGTTAATAATATAAGAGATAAATATAAACATTATTGACCTTCAGACATGTAATATTGAATGCAATTAGCCTTTATCTTTTTTTTTGGTCTAAGGTGAAACTAAATTATTATCAAGGAGTGCATGTTTATAGACTTTAGTTGACAATATTGAATACTTTATCACTTACTTTATTACTTATTATATCTGAGTAATCTGGATGTATGCACCACCCTTAAGCGAGTTGAGAGTATATTTTTGATAGATACTAATATTTTTGCTGAAAGCCGAGTAAAATAACACAATTACAAAATCTTTATTTTTTTTCTTCTAAAAAAAGATCATCGCACCACCCTTAAGCGAGTTGAGAGTATGTTTTTGATAGATACTAATATTTTGCTGAAAGCCGAGTAAAATAACACGATTACAAAATCTTTATTTTTTTCTTCTAAAAAAAGATCATCAAACAATTCACGCTCCTATTAGTAATAAATTTTTAAAAAAATATTTGTCATTTTAGAACTTGTTCATATTGATTCTTTCAATACATTTTTATTGGTTATAAATAAATTAGAATTTTTTTTACCATAATTCAATTTAATTAATTAATTCTTGTTAGAGAGCAACAAGGGCATTTTTGAGGTGCATGGGGTAAGCCGACATGGTTAAGGGTAGCATTTCCGAAACTTGTGGTTGGGATATGCTTGCCATTTCCAACTATGATAGATGAAGAAGGACTCTTAGAGGTAATAGAAGAAACTATTAGTGAGTTTATCCCCTTGTTTTCGATGTGAGATTCTTTTTGCTTCTAACAATTCTTTAATAATTGTGGGCAGAATACATAAACGACCCCCCTGACCTTTGACCAATTGGTCACCTTGACACCCCACCTTTGAAAATGTTCGATTGAATCATTAAACTTGCATATCGTGACCTATTGAACACCTGTTTCCCCCAAAATGGTTCTGAAGGAGAGAATGATGAGGATTATAGTGAGGATAGTGAAGAAACTTCGAGTTTGGAGTTGGATTTGAGTGATAATAGTGAAGTTGATGATGAGTTAAGGGAGTTGAGAGGGGAACAAAGAGAGCACAGGTTCAAAATGAGGGCTAATAAGAGGGGTAAAAACAATGTTGCTGATGTGGAGTTGGGTGATGTGGGAAATGATGAAGGGTATGAGACATGGGATAAAGTTGCACACAACAAAGGGGAAATAGGTGGGGATGAACCCTATTATGCCAGTAGCTCAGATTACAGTATTGAGAGTGATGTATCTGAAGGTGAGGAGGGTATGGTGAGAAGGAGGAAGAGCAGACATGTGGTGTATGACCCAACCTGTGCCTTTCAAGTGTGGGAGCTAAACATGGTGTTTGAAACTGTCCAACAATTTAGGGAGGCCTTAGCTAAGTATGATGTGCACAGGGGTGTAAAACTGAGATTGAGGCCTAATGAAGCTAAAAGAGTTACAACAAAATGTACACACCAAGGTTGTGGATGGAGAATACATGCTAGTTTTGATGGGGCTACCAAGAATTTCATGGTGAAGACATATAGCCCAAAACATACCTGCAGAAGGTATAACACAAACAAGCTATGCAACTCTAAATACCTTGCAAGACATTTTGAGGCCAGAGTTGTATCACAACCAGGGATTAAGCTTTGGGAACTTCAAGAATTGTGTAGGAAGGAGCTCAAGCTATATGTGGGAGTCACCATCTGTAGGAGAGCAAAGGCAAGGATCTTGAGCAAGCATATGGGTGACTATAGGCTGGAGTATGCAAAGTTGCATGACTATGTTGATGAGGTCAATAGATCCAATCCTGGGTCCACCTGCTTCTTAGTGGTCGAAAAGAATGCTGAACTAGGCAAGGAGGTCTTCAAGAGGTTGTATGTGTGCTTCAATGCTCTAAAGCAAGGCTGGAAGGAAGGCTGTAGGAGGATCATTGGCCTTGATGGTTGCTTTCTCAAAGGTCCAGTAGAGGGGCAATTATTTGTGGTTGTTGGCAAGGATGGAAATGGCCAAATGTTTCCTATTGCTTGGGAGGTCACTGGGTCAGAATCAACTAGTACTTGGACTGCTTTCATAAGGACATTACAAGAGGATTTGGAGATTGGGAAAGGAGAAGGATTGACTATCATGTCTGACGTGCATCTGGTGAGCTACTACTTTTGTTTTCATATTCCCTAATATTGTTTAATAACCACTAATGATGTGTTTGTGTGTGAATTACAGGGTTTGAGAGCTGCAGTGAGAGCTGAGTTGCCAGAAGCTGAACATAGATTCTGTGCAAGACACATCTATGCAAACTGGGCAAAGAAATGGAGAGGTTCAGAAAGAAGAAAGAAGTTTTGGGCCTGCTCTTGGTCTACTTTTGAGGTTCAGCTGAAGGACAACTTAGAAGTGTTGGGTAAGTTAGGCTCTGAACTTGTTGATGACTTTATGGATTATGGCAAAGAATCCTTTTGCAAGCCTTACTTTAGGACTGATGTGAGTTGTGATGCTTGTGAGAACAACATGTGTGAGACTTTTAACTCTTGGATAAAAACAGCTAGACACAAGTCCATTATTTCCATGCTAGAAGACATTAGGAGGATGGTTATGGACAGAATTAGAAAGATGAATGAGTTTTCTAGGTCTTGGATTTGTGAGATTGCACCAACTGCATTAGCTAGATTGGAAAGGAATAAGGACATAGCAATGGACTGCAACCTTCTATGGAATGGAGATAGGGGATTTGAGGTTGAGGATGGTGAGTATGGACACACTGTGGATTTGAGGGCTTGTACATGTACCTGCAGAAGCTAGCAGTTGAAAGGCATACCTTGTGCACATGCAATTTGTGCCATGAACCACATAAAAATGAATCCTGATGATTATGTGGTTCATTGGCACAAAAAACCCACTTACTTGAAGGCTTACCAACATCCAATCCAACCTGTTCTGGGCATGAAGATGTGGCCAAAGTCTAACCACCCACCAGTTGAGCCACCTGAAATGAGAAAGAAAAGAGGGAGAAGAAAGATCAATAGGAGGAAGAGCAGGGATGAGCCAAAGAAATATAGTGGCAAAGATAGGAGGGGAATAGTCATGAATTGCTTCATTTGTAAGATTCAAGGTCATAACAAAAGAGGGTGTCCCAACAAAAGTGAATCATCAAGCCAAGCACCAAGAAGCCAACCTGCACCACCACCACCACCACAAGGCCCATCTAGCCAACCTGCACCCAACCTGTGCAGGATACTTGCACTACCACCTCCACCAGGCCCAAGTAGTCAACCTGCACCAGCTCCACCAGGCCCAAGTAGTCAGCCTGCACCAAGAAGATCTCAAGGAAGAAAGGAAAATGTACAAGTTTGTGCTTTTTTTTATTATAATTTTGTTATCCACTCACAAGTAATAAGAATGCACTTAAGCCACTCTTTATATGTGGATTTAACAGGCAGGTGCAACAACCAGGAAGAAAAAAGATGGTACAGGGAATGATGGACCAGTGACAAGGGCTAATAAGAAGGGAAAACTGGTGGGAATGGGTGCCTATACAAATCCATCAACTGGCTTACAAATTCTAAATGTTAGCACTTTCAACTTTAATCACTGTTTCCATATAAATTGCATTCCTTTTTTTTTTAATTTGGTGACATGTTTTTGCTTGACATCCTGGGAATGAATCCAGCAGGGTGTTAAGATATCCCAAGGCCACAAAGCATGCAAGTGACAGTGTTGATGTTGGTAAAGGCAAGGGGCTAAAGTGGCAGGGCAAACCGGCTGTGACAAGGAGGCAGTTAGCAAGAGGAAGTGAAGTCCCATTCAACAGCCAAAAAAGTTCCAACTTACCTTAGATATGTAGATATTTGGGAAGTTATCTAATTATGTAAAGTTGTCTTAGATAATGATGTAAGCTGTCTATTTTTTGGGTATTTTGTAGAACAGCTGGTGTAGCAAGTAGGATTTGGGTATTTTGTAAAGCTGTCTATCATTGTCTGAACATGAAGCTCAATATGAGCATGTTTTGAACCAATTGATCATGTCAGAACCTAAACCTCAATGGTTAATGAAGTATTAGCATATTTTGGTCTAAACTCTTGAATCCATTTGAAGCTTTTCATTTTTTTTTTGCCAACATGTATCAAAACTAGTGTAAACAGGTGGATCTTTTCATTTTTTTTGTAAACAGCTATCCAAAGTATGCTAATACTGTTGGATCTTTTCATTTTTTTGCCAACAGTGCAAACAGTTGGATGCTTTGGTCTTGTGTTTAGGTATTTCAAGCAACATAATGCCAAATTGCCAACAGATTCAAACAAAAGTGAATCAACACTCAACAGCATGTCCAAACTGGTGCCAAAGCATGCAAGCTTTCATTTTTTTAAACCAATAATTGCCAACAGATGATAATTAGTGCCAACAAATTGCCATTAGATAAATAACGATGAGAGTCAATTACAACATTACAATTCTCTTGCCAACAGATCGTCCTAACCATGCATTTCAATTCACTTTTCAACCAACATTACAATTCACTTGGAAGACATTACAAATTTCATGCAATGAGCCCCCACTATTGCTATTACTACCCAGCATAAGGCATTAGCTCGACGTTTTGCTTTGTCCCTCTCGGCTTCCATGTGCTTGACTCTTCTCAACAAACCCGAAATTACTTGTTTCGTGTGCTCCGTCAATTCTGGATCAACCCAGCTAAAGAATCCACATGCCCCCATTCTCTGTAAACCAAAACAAGTGACCATTCAATTGTGTAGGAAAAATTCGGCCATAATTTCTACAAAAGCATAAACCCTAAAATTTTCAAAATTAGGGATCTTGATCCTCTAATAAATGAAACTTACCCCATAGTTTGGACATCCAAAGAACCTTCTTCCTGGGTTTCTTCCCGTCCAAGAATGCTTGAGGGAAGCTACATCACCGCAGTAGCATGTAGGGGCCACAATTTCATTTCTCCCATCAAATCGAGTATAGCTGCTCGATGATGAAGAAGCCATCGGGGAGAAGAAGAGGAGAGGGAAGAAGTAGAAGAGAGGGAGGAAAGTTGAGAAATTGTAGAGGGGAGAGGGTTTTTCAATGGCTATGGCTGAGAAATTGCAGAAGCATGTAGGAAGGTTGAGAAATTGCAGAAGAGAGGGACGAAGGAACGCAAATGGGGGGAGAAGGTGAGATTTTTGGGTATTTAATGTGTATTTTTATGATTTTTTTTTTCTATTTTCCATTATCATTTTAATCCACCTCATTAAATAGCTTCTCATTTTTGTTTCCTCACTTGCCTCTAGGAGAGTGAAATGCACGCAATTGGCCACATCAGCAAACAAGTGTTCAATAGGTCACGATATGCAAGTTTAATGATTCAATTAAACATTTTCAAAGGTGGGGTGTCAAAGTGACCAATTGGTCAAAGATTAGGGGACCGTTTATGTATTCTGCCAATAATTGTGTGGAACACTAAAAATTGAAGTATCAAAACTAAAATGACAAATATCTCTAAAATCTTCATTCTTCAACGTTTCTTGTACGACTTAACGTTCCCGAGTTGAAACAAGCAGCATCTTGCACAAGACCTGTTCCCACTTCCCAGTTGCAACTCGCTTGCCGTTGCAAGCAACAACAAATAGCTACGTCGCGTTTACAGCCACTAATTTTTTGTATTATTTTAATAAAAACAGCCACTAATTAGAGCAACAGTAAGGCAATAGTTATATACAACCAGTTCTACGTTACGCGACTGATCAGTTCCGTCAAATCATCAACTGGAAACTTGTAGCTGATCAAGTCAAAATGGACAGCTGTCGTTCACCCATATAAAAAATCTCACTGTTCCTCGCCGCACCTAATCCTATCCCTAGCATTCCCACAACAAGGGGAAAAAAGAAAAAGAAAAATAAAAAGAAAAGGGAAAGAAGAGGCAGAGAGAGCACGTAAGCAAATTTGGTCCGCGAGCGAAACGAAGGATACAAAGGCGAACACGAAGCTCTCTCTAATCTCCCTCTTTCTTCTCCACACTTTTTCTTCTCTTCTTCTTCAACTTCACTCTCTGCTATCTACTTCTCATCAATTTCGATCGAGAGAGCGAGCGAGAGCGAGTGCCATGTCTAGCGAGACGTCTTCGCCCGCCGCCTCCAACTCCGACGGCCTCGACGATGTGGAAGCGTTTATTCGAGTGAGTCGATTCTCTTCTCCTTCTCTTTTGATCAAGCTCTTCTGTTCTTTGCAATTGTTGTTTTTGTTGTTTTTATTAAGCATATTCTTGATCGGAATTCGGAATCCCGTTGCGTTGTTTTGGGGGAAATATGAGCTTTTATTCTTACGGCAATTGAACTCGGCAGGCGCACGAAGGGGATCCTTCAATGTCCAGGGAACGGATTCAGCAAATCTGTGATCTAGTTCAGGCTGGAAATCGGGCGTTTCGCGACAGTAAATACGAGGAGGTTTGCTTTTCTTTCTTTCTCTATGGAATTTTGTTAGAATTCTGTGTTTCATCAATTTTGTTGGATTTCTGTTATTAGAATGCAAGTGGTGAGTTAAGCAGGATGATTTTTTGTTTGAATTGTGAACTGTAAGGACTAGGTGCCATACTAATACTATGTCCTGAACAACGATATCAAGTTTGAATTTTAATGGTCTCTAAATTATACTATTAGCTACTATGTTTAATGAAATTAATTAAGGTGATCCTGATATTCTCAGGCGATCAAGTTTTACTCAAAAGCCAATAGTTTTAAACCAGGTGATCCTACTATCCTTAGCAACAGAAGTGCTGCTTACATAAGGTAATGAATGCTGGAGTGCAAACTTTTGCTGGCCTGAACTTCTTATTACTTGTATTATAGAATTGTTGTTTTGTTAAAGTTCCTTTGGTGAAGCAACTGATATATTATTACTATGTTATGTTGTCTTTTTCTTTGACATTATTATAGGACTAGCCGCTTTCTGAAAGATAGATCACCAACAGATTCAGAATATAGAGCCTTGATTGGGATGGATCCTACAGCTCATGCTGAAGTATGGTCCGAAATCCACTGCTTTTGATCACGTATGCTACTTTACATGACTGCAGTCTGCAACTCTGATATTTTGTTCAACATTGACAGCTTGCTTTAAAAGATGCTGAAAAGGTTTTAATTGCTCGAAGCAGTTCTGTAAAAGCACATTTGCTGAAGGCCAATGCTTTAGTTTTGGTAAGGTTTGCTCTTGTTGCAAATTTTGTTGAAACATGCTTGCAAAGTTAGTTCACAAATACCTTTTAAGTTTCTATTTAAGCCAATGAATATGATTAGTAATTTGTAGTCCACTCACATCTACCCTTTCATTGGTTTGTATCAGACTCTTCATTTTTTGTCCTTGGAGTTGATTATTTAGCATGATATGCTTGTGAAAGTGAAACATTGTACCTGAGAATCTTAACATCATTACACTTGATATTTACTAAGGGTTTCAAAGTTCTGCTTAGTTCCATGTCCACTTTCCTCTAGTCATTATGGGACAATCTTTTCATAAAGCAAGTTCTGCCCTTTGTGCTTAGAGCATGGATTGTGCATTGATTGTCCTTTATTCCATGGGTCCTCTCCTTCTGCGAGATTAAATTGGGCTGGTGAGAGTCCAACTTGAAGCCAAGATCATGTAGCTTATTATCCCATAAACTTAGCTAATAGGTGGAGGGTCATTGATTGCTTGTACTGTAACAGTTGCAGTATCTATTTTGTCTTTGTAAGTGCTCTATTATTAATGTTAACAGTTTATTTGTTTGAATATGAGCAGTTAGAACGATATGATTTGGCGCGCAATACTATTCTTTCTGGACTTGAGATTGATCCTTTCAGGTAAATTTTTTTTTTCATCTATTTTTGCTGATGCTGACCTTGACAAATGTGGAAAAGGTTGTTTTATGTTCTTATGAAGATAACTTATTTTCCCTTTGTTTTGGAAGGCTGTGTTGGTGGAATTTAGCATATATTTTTATTAATTTTGCCCTTTGTTTATGATAGCAATCATCTACAGAGTCTTCTTCAAATCCTAGAGAAAACGTGTGCCGATTTAACTGGAGCAAGAAGTCTCAGTAAACCTGAACGCACTGATGACTTTGACTGTACACTCTGCCTAAAACTACTTTTTGAACCAATTACAACTCCTTGTGGGCACTCTTTCTGTCGTTCGTGTCTATTTCAGTCGATGGACCGCAGTAAGATTTCCTTTATGTGTTTTTACATGCATTTTAGTCTATAATTTTTCTCACTTCTGCCTGAAAATTATAGGTAATAAGTGTCCTTTATGTCGGACTATTCTGTTCATTACTCCGCGAACTTGTGCTATAAGGTGAGAAGTTGATACGTTTTAGGTTCTTGATATTTTATCTTTCTTGTTTTTTACAGTAATTCCAATATGGTATTTTAAAGGAGCGTGCATTTTCTTCTTCATTTGTCTATGCTGAATGAACTGATGTTTCTTTTGACAAAATTGTAGTAGGTTTTACATATGGCAATTATTACTCACCTAGATTGTAATTGCATTAAAAAAACTGTGCTAAATTATTACTTGGACACTGTTATATATTTTTTTTGGCATATAGAATTATTGATATTGTGCTGCTGCTGCATTCTTATGTTTCCGTGGCAATGTACATTAGTAAAAATGTGCAATGGGATTATGTGCTCATAGTCACTGAAATGCATCTTCGTTTTCTAAATCCATAGAAGATATTAGACGCATCTATCTTGATTTCTATATTCTCCTGATATGTGGGTTTTGGTTCGTTCCAGTGTTACATTGAACAACATAATTCAGAAAACTTTTCCAGAAGAATATGCAGAGAGGAAATCAGAGCATGACAGTTTGATAAATCCCGGTGTTGATTTGATTCCATTGTTTGTCATGGATGCTGTTCTTCCTTGCCAAAAACTTGCACTAAACATATTTGAACCTCGTTATAGGCTAATGGTGAGTCTGTATGTCACACTTTATTTTCCAAGTCATATGTGTTACAAATAAGTGCTATGGGAACGATTATGGATAGATATGTGATAGAGATCTTTCTGTTTTCTTGCATCAATCAGTTCTTTGAGCAAGTTTCTCTTTTGTGGATATTGCCTTCTCTCTTTCCTGTTTTTAGTTTGGAATCATGTATAATAGATATAATATAGTTCTCTCACAATCAGGTTTTATGTATTTGCTGCACAATAAGCAGGTGAGGAGAATAATGGAAGGAAACCATCGAATGGGAATGGTAGATTATTGCGACTCTTTATCATATCCTCCTTTGAGGTACAATGGAATTCTCATGCCTCCCTGACAGTTTACGGTTTGATTCTTCTATTAATGATGTAGGTTATCATTGATTCCGCAACAGGTCATATAGCTGACTTTGCTTGTGAAGTGGAGATAACAGAGTAGGAATCACATCTTCTATCTTTAAGCTATATACTATGTTGCTGTTCAAGCTATACTATGTTACTGTTCATCATTCTTGTAAAGATTTATCCCTCTTGTATTCAATTTACACAGGTGTGAGCCACTGGCTGATGGGCGTTTCTACATAGAGGTAATATGCGTGAGTCGCTTGAGTATAGAAAATTGCAACTGTAGGTCAATTAAATGTGATGAAAGGATACATCACTTGCACAGTTTAGTCTGTTATTGGCTAGAAGCTGATTATGTTCCATAAAATACGTGAAGCTGAGAAATTGAATTGACTTGTATGAATAAAAAAGTGTTTGTTTAACGCATTGTGATGCATCATACAATATAATGAGTAATCCAAATGTATCTTATGACATATATGCATTTGGATCAAACGGGTAAGATTGTGCTTCATGAAATAATGTGCAGGTGGAAGGTCGCCGCAGATTTCGCATCCTGAGAACCTGGGATCAAGATGGGTTGGTTTACACTCTGAATCGTGCTACTGTATTCTTGATGTCTTTGATCTACTTTGAAACTAAGATTCTGATCCCACATGTTCGCTGTGGTCCATTTTGTCTGTATCAGATATCGAGTTGCAGAGGTTGAATGGACAAAAGATATATATCCACCCGAAGGCACACGTGAGCGTGCAGAAGTAAGTTGGTTTACCATGTCTTGCTTTTGTTTTCAATTTAGCAGTTGCAGGTGCTCACAAGGCAATCTTCTCGCACCTGGCCTGCCATTAACCTGTTACTTGTGTAGATCAAAATTTCACCTCAAGCTACCTCCCTTTTTTGTTTCAATTTTTAATCTTGATACCATTGCCATTTGCTACTCATTATTTGCTCTTCTGATGCCACATCAGCTGTTTCTGCTCCTCCCCCTCGTCCTCTTCCTATTCTGCTTCTTACCTTAGTGATACACCTCAATCATTTTCGCTTGGGTTCGGTTGGGTTTTGAAATGAGTGTTAAGGTATTATTTTGAGTTAGGACGATGTGGATTCTCATGTAGATTAGTAGATATTTTAGCTATGTCTTAGAAGTCTCTAGTTACCTGTCTCATTTTAAATAACTAAGATTGGATACTCGCAGGTTCAAGATTTGACCAGTAATGCTGCTGAGTATGCTAAAGTTTGGATGTTAAAAGCTAAAGATGCTGCACAGCGTGGTAAGAAAATCATAAATTGTATTTTTTATGCTTGACTTCACTTATTGTAGCTTATAACCAATGATCATTCTTCAAGGAAAAGAATATCCATGCTCATCTAGAACAAAAAAACTGCTGCTGGACAAAGTAAAGTTCTCATGCTCATCTAGAACCCTAAGAAACTCATTAACATGAAAAATGAACCTTCAACTAGATTTGCTGAAAAAATTCACTCAGACTCCCAGAGGCTATGAGGTGATCTTAAACTAGTTAAGAAAGGAGGATTTGACTGTTTGGGTGGTTTTATTTTTTACTTAAAGGGTTGGTGTAAAGACCCAAAAGGGTTTCTTTCTTGATTTTCTTTGATGCCATAACCTACATGATTATGCTTTTAATTTTTTATAATGTTTTTTCGTTTTACTGAGTGAGGATGATTTTGTGAAATAAGTTTAAAAGAGCAAATAAAGATGCATAAAATAAGGTAGGAGTTAGATCGGGTAAGTCTAGGAAGGTTTTAGTGAGACCTATCCATGGTTAAATTGGGTTGGAAAAATCCAAGTTTGATTGGTTCTTCTTTAGTGACGAAAACATGTGCTATGTGGGTGATTTACATGTTAATTTAGGTACAAGTAGGGATAAGTTGGCAAGACCGATTTTAAAAGTCAGCATCTCAGCTTGACACATTGTGCACACACACATGAAAAAGGCTCATACGCATGAAAGAGTGTGCTTGGGTTTTTATGTGTATGAACAAGAAGGGCCCTAAATATTTCTGTGTATCTACAATAAGTTCCCGGAAGAAGGGTCCAAACTTCTTGTAATTGACTTGTTCTTTTTTTTTTCCAAAAAAAAATGTTTCTTAAAATTATTTTTCCAACTTTACTCTAACTATATGAGATACATTATGTGAGACTCTTTACAATTTTTTTTTACTTGACCTTTCATGACCATTAGGCTAGTAGTTTAGGTCTCAGTACAGATTAATAAAAGAATATGAGAGTGTAGAGAAGTGATAAAGAGAGATTCTACTACTAGGAACAGATAAACAATTTAATAAGTCTGTTGTCAAAGATACATTTAAGGTTGAAAGAATGTTATTTGAATGAATTCTTCTGAAGTCCAATCCAAAATGATATGACTCATCTATGACCAAATGCTATAATGCATTCCATAGACTTCTGGAACTTCATCCCTTTGCCTGACTGATCTATTCTGCACAGATCGACGAAAGTTAGTTGATCTTCTTAATGCAGAGCTTATGATGCCCAAATTGGAGGATCCTGAGTACTTCAGTTTCTGGGTATGTATAATATAGTTATCTACACTTTTTATTTGCTAAACCGCTAAATGTCGAGGTTAGAAATGTACTCACTCGATGTTGATACCTTCTCAGTTAGCCACATTGTCAAAGCTCCGCCCTGCAGACAGATTAGAGCTGCTGCGATTAACGGATACAAGAGAGGTACAGTACAAACTTTCTTATGCTTTAATTTTTGAAAATTTGCATTTCTGCCATTAATTTTAACTGTAAGTTTACATTCTGAGTCAATTCATAATAAAGTATTACATGAGACTGAGTAATCAATCATTGTTATAGAACCATAAGATATATTAACACTTGAATATTTTTTGTAACCTTCACTTGACTTTTGCCTTTGCGTTCTTCCTGCATTTATAGAGAATACGGCGAGGGCTTCTTTATCTTAAACAAGAAGAGCAAGGATGTGCTCTCCAATAGTTGAACAACTATTTGTTGTACTATTTAATCAATCCATTTATGGCGGGGACTCAAATTGAACAGCGAGGAATTATACCGACTTTTGTTCACGGACTGTCCAGCATTTTTATATTTTGAAATGAAAAGAAGTGGTTTCCACATTTGTTGTAACTAGGATAGGGTTTGTTGTTACATAAACCCATTCAAGTGTTATCATATCTGTAATAGTTAAAGTTTTGAAAAGTTGTTATCTGTTTTGAACTACTTTTGAAATATTCCGGTTCGCAAGTCTCTTGCAGGGATTTCTTGTGTGTAGGAAATCTGAGAATGAGTTGAACAACAAAAAGCATATGTCAACATTTTATCAGGAAGAATATTTTTCTTGTCAAATGGATAATTTGGGGATTTAAATAAGATAGTTGATTTTGGTTTATGGGATTAAAGATTTAAAGGTAGAATAGCTTCATGTTAATCAACGATGAAAGATTGTAAAATCTAATTTTAAGTCAAATCTCTCGCGTTAGGTGTCTCAACCCTATAAACATTATGAAATTTCAAGTTTACAAGTTTACAAGTTTAAAGTCTACAATACATGTTTGCAAGTATTGTTTGATTTCCCTCGCATTTAAGTGTTCCCTTGTGTGTATGTCATGTTTTGACATGTCAAAGTAGACCAATGACTTGTTTCAAGAAGTATTTTGCATCCATGAATTTTTTTTTTTTTACCAAATCTAAATGGGGATAGGCCAAATCAGAAGAAAAAATGCAGAATCATAAATGAGTATTACAAGAGCCATAATTTTATTCATTATTAAACCATGCGATGACAACTCAAGCTAGATGGCAAGAAATAAAATATGTTTTTATGACGAGGAACTCACATTCAGTGGTAAATTTTGGGTTCGTGAACTAGGCAGCAAGGACTATGAACCATGTAAACCGGCTTGTTTCTACCAAAAAAAGATAAACCAGCTTGTGTCAATCGGCTCAACCCAATTAAATGAAAGAATGGTGAAACTTGTTTTTTTAATCCAAATGAAGAGGCGGAAGAAAGGATCGAAATCTTAGATCTCCCAATATCTTCTCATTCCTCTTACCAAAAATTCATCCCATGTGAGGTATAAAAAGAGAATGTTTACATACAACTATACAAGTACAACTCAATTGGAAATATGATGAACCAACTAAAGAAAATTGTTTTCCTCTGTCTAAAAACAAGATGATGAGACAACATAACTTACAAAATTAAAATTTGGCAAATTATAAATTGTCTGAATCCACCTAACTCAGAGAAACTAAACCTGAAATGTCACTCGACCTTGATATTATATTCCAGATTTGAGGCTTTCAAAATTTGTTTGACATGGGATTCGACCCAACTTTAAAATATAGTAATAATTTAGACAAACTTTGGACAAGTAACTTGAAATGTCAAAAACATGTTTTAACATCAAAAATGGAAACATGTCACTAAGAACTCAAAGTTAACCAACCTATCCAATGCATAAAAAGGAAGTACTAAAAGTAACATTAGCTATAAGAATTTTTTTTTGTTAAATTATGCTTACAAGCTAGTTACAACTCAAAATTAGATGGAATATATTATATATAATACAAGTTGAGTATGTGCGAAATAGTATCTATCATAATAATTCTATCACTTCGAAGTCAACTTCAAGAGTCGACTTCTTGGAGTTTGTACAATTTAATTGATTATGCTAGAAATAATGTAAGTTGATCATTTTAAGTCTTAAAAACTCTAAATTTGTTTCGTTGTCACTTAAATTTTAATATAATTTCCTTTTCAAGCACATTATGATATGGGTAATTAAGCATGTTTCATCACGATTGATACCTCACCATGACTCATACATACTAATTTCAATTATTTAGAGAATTATACAACTTGAGGATGATAAAATCATTTAAGTGATCTACATCCTTTGAAACGTTCAATACATAGTATATATATAACACATCCTTATCAATCACTACACAACATACAGGAACGGACGCAAAATTTTATTTTAGGGTGGGCTAATCTTCACTAAAAAATTTTGGATGGACTAAATTACCTTAATTTGACTAATTTATTAATAAATTTAACTTATTTTTTATATTTTTATATTAAATTTACACTATTTTAATTTTTTTTAGACCCCGACCCATCCCTATGTCCGTCCATGACAACATACATAAAACCAAAACCGTAAAAATCTGATTTTATCATTAAGTATATTAATTCGGTTGAAAGAAGAAAGCCTTGATTTGAAAATCATGAATATTGCAAAAATTCATTTTGGAAATATTCTTCTTAGTGCTGAATTTAGAGACATAAAAAAAAAGTATTTCAAACGAAATAATTTTGAAGATGTATATAGACAATTAAAGCAAGTTATTTTTCCAGTAAAAAACACACAAAGTTCATAAAAATTTAAAAATAAAATTTTAGTAAAAAAACTTAATAAATTTTGATACATGATACATCAGTTTGTATTTAGTGACCAATACTTATCCACATCATTAATCCGATCATTAAGCATCAATGTTATCAATTCCACCATTAAAATTTATAAAACATCAAATTTTTATTGCTTGAAATGTCATTTGACTTGTACATATTTTATGACATTTTAAATCAAATTCAATACTCCGTATTATTTTTACAAAAAAAAAAATTAAGATAAAAGCCAAGGCTTCCCTCAATTGGTTGACTTATCCATTTTCCTCCCCACTCAAACAAATCCAGATAACCTCTCTGATCAGATCAAATCAAATCCCTAAAAACCTTCACAAACCTCCAAAAATGGCGGAAAATCCCACCATCATCAAGCCCTGCAAAATCCTCAGAAAATCCGCCCACACTTTCCTCACTCACCTCCACCACTTCTCCTCCTCCCCTGCCCTCCTCTGCCTCCCCTTCTCCCTTTGCTTCCTCCTCCACCTCTCCACCGCCGATCCCACCACCGTCCGCCGCCGCCTCCACTCTCTCCTCCTCGCCGGCGGCTTCCCCATGAACTCTCCGACCTCCCATCTCATCCTCCTCAAACTCTCCGAAACCCTCTCCTCTTCTCTCTACTCCCTTCCCCTCTCCCTCTCCTTCCTCCTCCTCTCCAAATCCTCCACCATCCAATTTTTCCTCCATAGCCGCCACCATCGCCGGATTCCCCCTCCTCCGCCGGAATTATCTTACTTCACTCTCCTCCATACCCAAATCTGCAACCTTTTCGTCCTCGTCGCCGCCAATTCCGCCTGCTTCACCCTCCTCTGCCTCGCCTACACCACCGCCAACGCCGCCTTCGATCCTTCCCCCACCTGGGCTACCGCCGGAATCTCAATCGGCGGCGCGGTTTTCTACCCCGTCGTCTTCGCCAACGCCATTGTGGTATCTAATCTCGGCCTAATTGCATCTGGGTGGGAGGGGAAAGGCGGATTTGTGGCCATTCTCAGAGCGTGTGAGCTGATCAGAGGCAGAGCAACGACGGCTCTGTTTCTTGCGATTCCGTCGAACCTCGCCATGGCGGCGGCCGAGGTCGTTTTCCGGTGCCGGATTTTTGGGTCCGGCGCGGAGGAGAGGGGCGATTGGACGGTGGCGGCGGAGGCGGTGTTGATTGCTTATTTGTACTCGGTTCTGATTGTGGGTGACACCATTGTTGGGTGCTTGTTTTATAAGAGTTGTATAGAGGAAGAAGAAGAAGAGGAAGAAGTGTATGAGAGTGATTTGAATAAGTTGAGAGCTATTGAAGAAGGGATTTGAATTTGTAGTTTTGTTCATTATAAGGTTTAAGGTAGTGAAAGTGAATAGAGAAATTGTGTGAAATGGGGGAAAACAGAGAGGGTATTATTGGTGAATTGCTCTATTTTATTCAATCAGAATTGTACTGTATTTTTTTATTTTCAGTTGTCACCAAAAATTGTAGAGGGACAATAATATGTAAAGAATTGCTATTAATCATCAGAATTGGTGGATTATGTCATGTGTTTCGTCAACTAGGATGCAAGTTCTATGGAATGGAGAGACTACGGATCAATTTAAGGCTTCAAGAGGAGTCCGGCAAGGTGATCCGATATCCCCCTACCTCTTTTTGCTGTGCATTGAAAGGCTCAGCCATATTATCTTGGACGCTGTGAATAAAGGAGATTGGAGACCTATTAACCTTACTCGGCGTGGTCCCTCCATTTCTCATATCTTTTTTGCCGACGACATTCTCTTGTTCGCGGAAGCCTCGGAAGAACAGTTTAGCGTGATCAGATATTGTCTTGACTTGTTCTGTTCAGCCTCAGGTCAAAAAATCAGTATTAGTAAATAAAAAATGTTCATTTCTCCGAATGTTGATAGGAATACTGTGCGAAAACTGAAAGATGTTAGCGGCATTGAAGTCACCACCAACCTCGGAAATTATCTCGGTATGCCAGTGCTACATAAACGGGTTAATAAGGACACTTTCTCCGGATTGATTGACAAGTTTAATTCTCGCCTTGCGGGTTGGAAAGCAAGATGCCTGAGCTTTGCGGGCCGAGTTACTCTCGCCAAGTCAGTTTTGACGTCCATCCCTGTGTATACCATGTCTAGTGCACTGCTTCCGGATAGCGTTTGTGAGACTATTGATAAATCTATAAGAAGCTTTATCTGGGGTAGTTCTAGGAATCAGAGAAAGATGCATAAAGTGGCATGGGACGAAGTTACCAAGCCTAAATCCCAGGGTGGCCTTGGCATTCGCTCTATGCGAGAGATGAATCTCGCTCTTCTTGGTAAATTGGGTTGGCGTTTTATTATGAGCGATGGAGATCTTTGGTCAACAGTCCTTAAGCACAAGTATGTTGATTGTGCTCTGGGGAACTCTTCAGCGTGTTCGTATATATGGAAAGGTATTAGGATGGGGCTATCCCAAGTGATCAAGGAGGGAGTTAAATGGCATCTTAGAGATGGGAATTCCATTTTGTTCTGGTTAGACACCTGGCTGCTGGATACTCCTATTATTGAGGTGGTGAATTATGCTGTTGCAGAGGATCAAAAACAGTTGACTGTGAGTAATTATTGGAAATCTGATGGAAGTTGGGATTGGGTGAGATTATCCCAGTATTTACCCAATACAATTTTTTTGAAACTGGCGGCAGTCTCGGTGGTCGAAGATTTGGCTGTTGAGGAAGATCAGATTGGTTGGAGATATACTGTGGACGGACAATATTCGGTTGGTTCAGGATATTTCTGACAGGGAATTTATCCAGATTGGGAGTTGATGACCGCTTCTACAAGTGCATTTGGCGCCTGCAGACGACTGAAAGAATTCGTCATTTCATTTGGATGGCCAGCAAGGGTGGAATCATGTCAAATATGGAGCGTGTGAGGCGACACATATCTTCAACAGGAACCTGCACGCACTGCACGAGCGCAGACGAAACCTTCGAACATCTATTTCGCGATTGCCCTGAGGTAAGAGTGATTTGGGATTTTTTGAAAGCTTCTGATGTAAGTGAATTTTTCTTTCAGGCCCCTTTTGCTAGTTGGATACGAGAAAACATCATATGCAACTCAACTTTCGGATCTCTTGAATGGCGTTCGATCTTTGCAACGGCGCTATGGTGGATTTGGCGTTGGCGTAATGCGAGGGCTTTTAATGAAGATGTGAGAGTTAATGATAGAGCTCACTATATTTTGGAGAGAACTTTGGAATATGTCAACGTTGCTGGTAAGTCCTCTCCCTCTAGTTCAATTCAAAGTTCTATTATGCAGAGTGTTGTATGGCACAAGCCAGAGCAGGGATGGGTTAAGCTGAACACTGATGGAGTTGTGAGAGAAGGAAATAGAGCTACTGCTGGTGGTGTCTTGCGAGATGATAATGGACAATGGATTCAGGGATTTATCCACAACATTGGGTCCTGCACGGTGCCGATGGCGGAGCTTTGGGGGATTCGGAACGGCCTCGAGATTGCGTGGAACAAGAACTACAAGCAGGTGATGGTGGAGTGCGACTCCCAACTTGTTGTTAATTTATTAAGTAGGTCTATTAATAAGAGTCATCCGCTTTATAGCCTGGTTAAACAATGCCAAGACTTTATTAGTAGGAACTGGAATATCCAGATCCGACATGTGTATCGAGAGGCGAATACGGTTGTCGATCGCCTCGCGTCTATTGCTTTTTATTATCCGCTTGGTTTTCATGTATTGAGTGCCCCGCTAGAGGGGATTTATTTTCTGTTAAATGACGATGTAAGGGGTCGGGCTATCCCCTGTTTGCTGACTACTTAGTCCACTTTCTTTTATTAATAAAATGCCTCCTTGAGAGGCCGAAGAGTACCGCCTCTCCTTCTACCAAAAAAAAATCATCATAATAAATAAAAAATTTATATATGTTTGGCTATTCAGTTTGATTATGCAGAGCTCATGAGATGTTAATAATGTTAACATTAGTGGGTTGTTAAGAGCAACCCCAAGAGTTTCCCTATATGTATTTGTATTTGTGTTTTTAGAGAATATTACACTTTTTTAGTCCAAAAAATTCTCTATCTCATTCTTCAAAATAGAAATAGGGGGGAAAATGAAATGTTTTCCCTAAATTTAGGAAATTCTCCAAATATATTTGAGCAATGAATTAAATATGGGTGTTATACATGTAAGCATGAAATTAGTTATATTTAATTTTTTAGTATTTTGAAAAAGATTTTATATATAAAATAATAAGCAATGAATGTTATATTCTTCAAAATAAAGAAACTATTGGAGTTGAAGTGATTTTTTTAGAGAATTTGACATTCGGTTTTCCATTTTGAAAAAAATTATAGAGAACCTGAGCATGCCCAAAAAATCGTAGGATCGTTTCGCGGTTTTCCATTTTGGAAACACTATTTGTAGTCACATAGTTAAACTCGAAAGACTTGCTAAATTTGGATATTTTTATTGGTTTTTTTATGAGTGATGCGACCTCGTCCTTGGACGCCAACCAAGAGGACGACGCCTTCGCCTTGCGTTCGAATGGATCGGTCACTCGCGCGCGGGCCCGTGCCATCGAGACCGCGACTCAATCCTTGGTGTCGCGCAGCACCGCTGGTCATGGGGCGCCCATCTCCGTGCCATCGCACGTCACGTTGCTTGCCCTGGCCCATGCCACGGAACCTCATGTCGTGACGCTGGCCACATCCACCTTGGACTCGCCAACCGCGCCGAGAGCCATTCTTTCAGCGCAACCCTGCATCGCAACTTGATGTTCACTGCCCAGCCATGGTCGCGCCAACACGCCTTCGACTTCGCCAGCATGTCTTGCCTTGCCAGCGCCTCGCCATGCCGCGACACTCTGTGCCTTGGCCTTGTCATGACACCTCGGTGTCGACGGCCAAGGACATTTATGTTTCTTGCCTATTTTAGTATGCTTGCTTATGTTAGACATTTCTAGACTTGGTTTTATAATAATGGAAGGCCTTTATTGGGCCTCGTGTCGTTGGGCCTCGTTTGCACACGACCCCTAGACGCGCCTCTAGCTTATTTAGGGTTTTACGCATGCCTCCACTATATAAAGGGGCTTAGCTTTATATTCTAGGGTTACACACACTTTGGATTTGTTAATTAGTTGAGGGACGCTCCTATTACTTATCCTAGTGCTGCGCATTTGATTTCATCGTTCAAAGCTTTCAAACACTCGTGTTCTTGCTCGATTGCTCTAGTTCGATCCAATCCAACGTGGGTTCGAGCATTTAAGCTTTCCGCTTCGCCAATTCGAGACCCACTACTCGTGCCAAGTCGAAGATCCGGCGCGTCCTTCATATAAGGTCGCATCAACTGGCATCAGAGCCACAGTTCGAGTAAGTCTCGTTTCACCCTTTCTAGTTCAATTCACACGATTCTCCCACTTTCTTGCAACCCTAGATCCATCCATCTTTCACAATCTTCATTTAGGGTACCAAATTTTTTTTTCTTGCTTGCGTTAATTAAAAAAAGTTCGATAAAAAATATTTCAGCCTAGGATTTGTTGTTAATTGGCCGGAATTTTGTGTAATTTTATACAGGACTGAGCCATGTCTTGGACCGTTTCACAAGTTTGGAACGATTCAGACTCTTGGGATCGGCCGCATAGACGAGTCCACACTCGTTTCTATAGGCCGCTTCCGAGGGACCACCCGGATTGGATTCCACCGTATCGACTCTCGGGGGCCCGCTACTACGGCAAAATTCCAAAACCCCGATGTCGCTCTTACGATGAACGGGATTGGAGTCCGCCTCCTCGGCGCCCGCGTCCCCGAGACCGCACCCCGGAAGCCGCGAGGTCTCCCCTAGCCCGCACTCGAGTCCACCGCATGGACTCCTGGGCCACACCTTCGACGCCTTCTGTGCACCATCCAAGTGTTCCAACCATGTCCGGCACCCTAAGTGCCGAAGCTCGAGTTCATCCCAGCACCGCCGACACAACCGGCAACTGTGCCAAGCAATGTGCTGAGTGATCCAGTCCTCCTTAAGGATCCACTTTTTGTCACGCTGACACCTAAGGTCGAGGACCCACCCTAGCTTGACGAGCCTTCAACTACACTGGCGCCTTCCTTAGAGTCTGACGCTGACCCTGAGCCCATGCTCCAGCCTGTCCCCTGTGTCGACACCATACTTCCTAGAGACTACCCATGTCGATGGCAAGGCTGTCATGAGATCATCGCCTTCTTCCCTTGTCCACTCTACGTTGAAGCGAGGACGCTTCGAAGCTAAGCGGGGGAGAATGATGCGACCCTACCCTGACTCGGACCCTACTCCTACAGACCCGAGACGGCCTAGACCTTGGAGACCCCCTTGGATTAGGACTTAGTCTCATTATGTATTATTTATATTATTATTTCTATTTCCTTCATTTGATATTCCGTCTTTACTATTTTAGGTGTGTGCTCTCTTATGCTTAAGAGGCCGACCCATTATGGTAAAATAAGGCGGCGAGTGCTAAAAAGCGTTCGTACTTGGGTGCGAGCATCGTACAAGCAAAAACAGAGTCTTATTTATTTGTCGGGCGATCTGTAGAAAAATTAGCTCTTTGAGCTTGCAATAAAAAGAGTTTCTAAAAAAAAGAAAACCCAAGCCGTTGGGGAGGGCTTTGATGCAAATAAAGCCCGATTGAAGCCAAATAAGAAAAAAAAGTGCGTAACAATCCATCTCTGCCACTCAAATATTAGTTCCGAATACTGGAACAACGTTTGGTATGCTAGAATCAGAATACCAAACAAGCTTGGTACTTTGAGAGGCCGATAGAAAATGGCAACCGAGAATTGGTAAGTTCGACTTACTTCTCCGAGATCGCACACTCATCGTCAACTTGCTCTGGTTATTCTTTTTCATTGATTAGTTCTTGATAGCTCTTGGATCACTCTTGACGCTCTCGTTGCTCTCGGGTTACTTTAATGTTCATTCTGGTGAGTGATCTTAGGCCCCGTTTGGTATGCTATCAAGATCGGATTGGAATAAGGAATTAGAATGAACCAATCTTGTGACATGTTGTTTGGTATGTTGTAGGAATGAACCATTCCTAAGAACTATGGTTTAAGGTTTAGGGTTGTCGTGGCTTTTGATTTAGGGTTATTAGGATTTAGGATTTATGGTTTGAGATTTAAGGTAAAAAATTAAAGTTTCTTGGAATGGATGATACTTTTTATTTTCTACTGAAATCAACTTTGCCTACAGGTTTGAAATGAGTCATTCTAGGGAATGAAATCGATTCCATGGTATACTAAACAATATACTGAAATCAACCATTCTTGACTCCAATGGAATCAAACCAAATGAGGCCTTAGTGACCTAGCTTCATAACTTTCTATTTATATGAGAGACTTCTTTCAAAAGACACTTCTATCGTTCTCACTTGGAGCGCAAGACTTGATTCCCAATTACCAGTGTGTACCCATGTGTGATCTTTTTGGACACTTACGCCCTTTTCTACTTGCGGCCCAAGTTAGTTCTGCAAAGGACGTCTTTGCTCTTCTTCACTTGACACATAATCCTGACTTGCTTGGGGAACGATTCCATAGCTTTTCAATCACTTTGTTTTCTTTTGTAATTCTTGTATCTCTTTATTTTCCTAAAAATATTTAGATAAACACACAATTTCTAATGGTGTTTGTTATCATCAAACTTATAGACACGTTGTTCCAGTATTCAAAACTAATAGTTTTAATACTGTTCTAACAAGAATTAATTATTTTTAAGGTCGAGTTTAGTTGAGAACTATACTAATGTGACGGGTGGAGATTTGGTTGGATGTAATAAAGATATTTATTTATTTTAAATACATACATATGTTATTTTTTAAAGACGCGTAATAAAAATATTTAATTAGAAAGATTTTTTTACATATAGTTTTTAAAATTTCTTTTATAAGATTTTTTTTGAAGTTCAATTTCTAAAACTAACATATTTTGTAATAGTTTTTGCTCAAGTAATGTTTCAACTTTTCACACATTCTTTAAACTATACAAGTTGTTACATGATAATTCTAAAAGTAAAAAATGGTGCAGGAAAAAAATGATAGAAACGAGACCATAAATGTAAAATCTCTCTCTCTCTCTCTCTCTCGCTCTCTCTCTCATTTCATAACAAATCTGTCATGAAATTGACAATTTGTTATGAATGTAAAATATTTAATTTTCTCATTTCATAACAGATTTTCCCGCTCATTTGCTCTCTCTTTCCCTCCTTTTTTTCTCTCTTTGCTAAGTTGGCTTTCTTACATGGATCTCCATTTTGAAGGTTTTTAGTATCGTGGATGTTCTATTGAAAATTATGAATTTAATTTTAGGGACTATATTGGATAATTCCCTACTATAAATAATCCTAAAAAAGTGAATAAAATGATTAATTATATGTTGATTAATTTATTACTAAATTTGAATTATCAATTATTCTCGTAGTTCATAGATAGTCAATCAATCACCAATGAGTATATATAAAAGCTAGCGAGTGATGATGCACGGAATAATCGCTAACTATAAAGAAGAAAGGAGATAAAAGGGTCGTATTACATATACGCATCTAAACATGACTTATATGTACAAGTTGGTACGAGACCTAAATTGCGTGACCACTAACCACGTAAGTTTACATGCACGGAGTATACAACAACAACATCAACCCATTGTTAATCCGCCTCAGGCGGGATCTGGGGGGGTCATGATGTACACACCTTTGTCCCAATATAAAACTGAGAGTATGTATGAAGAAGAACCAAGTATTATCATTGCTCAGAAGATTCAACGAAAACTAAAATTCAGCTATGTGACAATAATAACTGAATCTAGTTCGAAAGCACTTAAATTGATATAAGGGTTATATCCATTTCAAAGACATTGTATAAAAGTCGATAAGTATGGAGAATATACACGCAAGTACCGCTGTATATACGTGATTCATGTGCACTATCACTTTGCATGGTTTTGATTGATTTTGGTCTGGTGGAGGCATAAATGGGCCTAGCCCATGCTATTTAAAACCGGCCCAGTAACTATGAATGGCTCAAAGAGCCAAGTCAGGCAACTCCATATCTATGAATGGCCTAGAAAGCCTTTAACATGCAAATGAAGGCAACTCCAATTCTGTAACACCCATATTTTACAACATTGGGTATTACCGCCAGTGACCTCAGACTTTACCGTCCAAAGTCACCCAAGGCTTTTAGAATGATATAGAACAATTAAAATGCGGAATAAAACATATTACATAATGAGAAAAGGTGCTCCCGAGGGAGACTTAGTTCTTACAAAACATCTTACATTGATTCAAACATAAAGTTGTCCAGAATTGAAATGCGAAACCTGATTGTTCTTGAAACGTAATGAAACTAAAGCAAAATGATAGAAAGATACATCTTGAAATCCTTGTTCTTCCTTCGTCTTCACTTCACTTCACGCCTTGCTGGGGTTCCTAGATTCTGACATAATTCGCGAGGGGCGATAGAATGCCAGGCAAAAATGCGGAAAAAAGAATTAGTCTAAGAGACTAAGCAAGCGGGAAGGGAACTTCCCGAGGGTATTTTGGGAATTTTCAAATATTATTGAAAGAGGTATTAAGGTTGTGTTTATGATGGGCTATATAATGAAACTTGTTGATGTGGAGATCTGAGATTCGAAGGAGAGTATATCTTTGGACAAAGATATCTCGATGAGCAATAGAAGAACTACTAGATTGTAGACTTCTTTAAGGATTTCAAAAGAATGTTGGGAACCTTCATTAAATCATACAAGTGAAAACCTCTCGCACCCTGAGCGGACCGAGAGCCGGATCGATCATTTGAGACCGGTCCGGTTTTGGTGTCTTAAGTGTGCATTCGCACTTATCTTATATAGTGACGAAAAATATTCGACTTTATTAATGATTTTTAATAGAGAGTGGTTGGACACGGATATTCCGAGCCACCCGAAGGAGAACCATCAATTCTCCGACACTTAGCTAGAGTGCCGCACAATCCCTCCTTACAATCGGAGCGGATGGAGATCATGATCCCGAAAGTCGTATGGACGTACGACTTATTAATGTTATATAGAGGTGTCGGCTAACCCGCACCCCTTTCTAGTTTAATCATGGTAAATCTCTGAACGAGCTTGTATTCAATCAAGATCACAACATACTAGCATATATAATCCTAACAAAGGAATGTAAAACATACTACGCTAACAATTGTCGTTATTTCTAGCAATCAATATTTCCTAGATTCATTTTTATTTAAGCATACAAATGGTTCCCAACAATCATGGATTTTCACGAAATGGAATGTAAAGGTTACAAGGGGAAATTCCACTTGCCTTAGCGTAATGAGTTCTAGCAAACGAGCCTTGACGAAACTTATGCGATTCCCTACTACGAGCGAGGATTCCGACCTATTGATACGGAAATTTACGAAAAGGCTCAAAATCATGATTTTCTTTCTAAGATTTGGATTATCTCTTATAATATTTTATAAGAGAGTTAGAGATTCTAAATTATTATAATAATAATTTAGAAAGTTATTTTCCTCAAAATAATAATATTCCTTTATTATTATTTTGGATTTGTAATATCCTTACTATTCCGTAAAATCTTTATTAAAATAATTAGTAAAATAATTATTAAAAATTATCCTTTTTACTTATTCATGACAATAAAATATTACTTTTAAATTTCCCATTTATTCTAGGATGGAACTTATAATTTTGACTACCTTATCTAAAATACTTTATTAATAATATTTTCTTAATAGAAAAGTATTTACCTACATAATCTTTTTTTAAATAAAATTGTCATGTATATACTTCTCTATAAGGAAGTTTCCATAACTAGAAGTTTCTAAATTTCCTTATAAGGTAACTTGTCTAAATTTAGATTAATCTTACTTTATATTTATAATTTGTTATTAAAATATTATAGCTTATAAAAATAATATCTTCTTTATAATTAGAAGATTTCTTTCATGCAAGTCATCCTTATGCTATAATAATCTCCTAGAATATTTGTCATATCTTACTTGATATTTTTATCCTAGAACTCATATCTTATGCAATTATTTCTACGCCTAGTGATTATAAAAATATACTTTCCTTATAGATGACTTAGTAATATTTCCATTAATAATATTATATTCTATAACTAAAAATCCCATGCTATCATATACTTGTTCTTATAATATACTAATAATAACTCATATGCTAATAATATCTTATTTGTCATATCCTAATAATAGATGATATTTTGTAATAACTCTCATAAATAAAGATATGCTAAAGTTCATATTTTTATTGAATAAATATTTATTTTCGTAATTTTATTTATTCACTCAATTTTATAAATCCTATATCTTTTATAGATTAGGCCATGCAACAACTTTTATTAACTTAGGGAATTTGTTAACTTCATATAAAAATGGTAATGGTTTTATTTACTAAACCTTTTTATTTCTAAGATCATATAGTATGATTTTATCTTTTAGTTTAATGCATGCATAAGAACTTTTAAAATTCCTATTTGATCAAAGATGACAATAATAATTATTATTTTGTATACTATATTTATTTATAAAAACCACTATTTATATTATGAAAGAGGCATGCATGTAATAAAATTCATAAAAATTTATCTATTTGTTTATATCTTAAGTTACCAAGGTAAATTAGTTTTGTTTCTAGCTTTTAACTAACAAGATCTTACTAACCTATTTTTATTTCTTATTTTCCTAAAATAATTTCTAATAGCTAATAACTTTATAAATTTATAAAAGCATAATTTAAATAAATAGGATTTAAGATAGAATTTCTATACTTTGGTATTCTGTTCTTTACAGAACACTGGAGGAGAAGACATGGGGAGGAGGCCGGCGAGCTTGGCGGCACCACCAGAGGCGGCGGCGGCTCCGGCGTGGGCGGACGGTGGCGCGGAGGGGGCGGCGACGTCCGGCGGGGGCAGGGAGGTGGTCCGGCGGGAGCTCCAAAGGAAGAAGAGGGAATTTTGTGGTGTTTTGTGGACTTTGAATGGAGAATTTCTATGTGCAAGGTGCTGATTTTTTTGAAGGAGAGGGTGTTCTTGCTAGAAGAGAGAGCAAAAGACTTGGATGAATGCTTAGGAGAGGGTATTTATAGACAACTTGGTGAGCTTGCAATCCATGGCTCAAGGTATGGACCAATGGAGGAGGGAGAGGTGCTTCACCATAGGTCCATAGTGTGCTTCTTTGGTGATGATGGAAGGGTGATGTATGAAGGTTGGTCAAGCAAGGCAATGGAGGTGGAAATGGCATGCAATGGCCAAATTCTCATAAACGTACAATCAATCAGACTAAAGTCTGATGTTGTCTTTTTGGAGGAGAAGAGTTTATTTGATATAAGAGGAAAAGGTTGGGCTAAGTGAACAAGAAATTGCAATGGTCTAGCGGGATTTGGTGAGGGGCGTGTGAGGTTGGAGTGCAAGAGATCTCGGGTTCAAATCCCGGCTCTTGCATTCTTTTTGCAAGGCTTGTAAACTAATTTCCTAGGCCTTTGTATAATCTATTTTATGAAATAAAATAAATTTCTTAATTTTTTTTATCTAATGCTCTTTTTATTAATTTACCTCACTTATTAATTTATACCCCTTGAATTATTTTATTGCATTTTTGTCTATTTTAATTCTCTTGATAAACTCTTTCAAAAGAAAATAATAGAAGTTAATTTGATTTTCTAGAAGTTAGAGAAATAAAATAATTGATAATAAATATGATAAAAAGAACTTGGAATATCGCGGATATTACAAATTCCATTCTGGTGGAAAGCTTGTCCCATATCAATCAACCATGCAAAAAACCTAGAATCAATTTGCTATAAGTAGAAAGGAGGTGATAGAAATTCTACCAAAAAAAGAGAGGAGGTGAAAGAAATTAAGGGGTCCAAAAACCTCTTCGGGTCAAGAGGAAAGAAAGTACAATTAGATGAAGGATTGGGAGGAATAATCTATATACAAAAAATCATTTTATTCAAGAATCGAAGTCGATTTGCTTTATAAAAAGAAGATATCAATGAACTTCTATGAAATGTTTTTGCATGATTCAGCCAATTGTTTTGATTGCAAGATATCATTGAGAAATAGGAATCCGTGTTATCATTGTTCCTCCATTGATCAATAATTTGGATTTTTGGGAATTATCAAGATCACCCTCCTTCGTAATTTCTGTGATTGCCTTTGGCCCTTTGCCAATAAGTTTCATTTTTCCAAAGATTGAATTGTTACCGGCATAACCGAAAAGGAGCGAGAAATGTTATTATCCCCGGGCACGAAGGCCATAAGAATTCAAGAAGTTAAAAAAAACTTACCATTGAGGGTAATTTGCTGATCAATAACCACTAATTTCCATATAGTTGTTGCTTTCTAAGCCATCTCCTTAGAAAACTTATTAATCCTAGTCTTCTCATTCTCTTCTTAGTAGTAGCCTTAAGCCAAAGCCAATGGACATTTCAAACACTCCATAATGTTCTCTTTGCTCATCTTTGATGGAAAAAAGCCTTCTCCTCTTACCCTTGGCTATTCGATTCGACGTTCTAATCAACTTAGACTCTTTCGGAAAAGCCGGTTTAGCCTTCTCAATCCGGCACATACAACATTGACACCTCAATTGCAACGGGTCTCGACACCCTCGCGTTAAAAGTATGCTCCTACTAGATTCATTGACGCTTTCTTGAGATACCGAATCTTGTACTACAGAATCTTTAACTTCAACTTCTTTTTAGGTATCGAATCCTGCACTACAGAATCTTTGACTTCAGCTTCTTTAAAAGCTACCAAATGTTGCACTATAGAATCTGCGACTTCAACTTCTTCATCAAGTTGACAATTTAGGTCAAAGTCAAGGACGCGCTTTGCAGGCTCCTTCACCTTATTTCTTCTGCTATACGTCTCTATAATCGGTGGCTTCTCATTCGGTACCACAATCTCAACCGGAAGATGCTCAGCGGCCACAATCTCAACCGGAAGATGCTCAACGACCACAATCTCAATAGGAAGATGCTGATCAACGGTGGTGATAACATCTTCTTCTACTATAACCAAGACTTTCTTATCCGACTTGCTTCTTTTTGTGTACTTTCTTTTAACTTTGAGCACATCTCTCTTCGGTTTCACTTGCTTTGGAGTCTTTGGCTTCAGAGTTTTCGGCTTTGGTGTGCATTCAAATGTGGGATTCAAGACTATCTTAGGCCATTGTCGCCTTTTCTTCCTCTCCGCGATGTATACAAAATTTATTCAATTCTCCAAGGCCAATACAATTAAATTAAAAAATTTGTGTTTGATAAAAGAGTTACTTGTATAATAGGAAAATTATATGAATGGGAGCACACGAAACTTTTATAATAGGAAGCATAATATCTACCTAATACATTACAAAGCAGAAAATATGTCTTTTGAAAAAATTGTGTCACGTGTCATTCCTTGAATAAAATAATGTTATATTTTTTAATAATAAAAATTATAATTACTTGTGTCATTTTTTCTATATATTTAATTTGGGAAATTTCTTTTGGTACCCTCGAGGTTTCGACTTTTCCTCTTGGTGTCCAAAATTTTTTTTTATTCCTTTTGATACCCCTGAACTTTATAAAAGTTATCTCCCGTAACCAAACATCACTTAAAACACATTGTTCATCCATTTTTTTTATTATTTCCGTTAAAAATTTTAAAAATAAAATAAAATACACTTTTTCCTATTTTTTTTTACCCATTTACCTAGTCTAGTAAGGCCCCATTGACAAGCCATTGCCAAGCTGGCGGAGCTTCCACGGTTGGGCTACAGATGACCTAGTAAAATCGTCAATTGGATCATGAAGAAGGCACCATTAACAAGCTCACGGAGCTTCCGTCGTTTGATCCCGGCGCTGGGTGGGGCGTTCGGATCTTGCTAATGGAGATCCGCCGTCGAAGGAGGGTTCTCCGTATGAAATTGTGCCCTTTTAGGCGTCGTCGGAGATCAGGTGTACCCCGATCAGTGTTTGTTTTTGCAGAGCTTCCAAAACCCCAAAGTAGTCCAATCGGATCCGAGTAACCTGAATTCAAGCCACATGCTTTTTCCGGTGGGGTTCGAGACCAGGTTAGTAATGGAGGGAATTGGGCTCTAGCCAGAGGTCAATCTCGCTGATATGAGGCAGTCTTCGAGGTCACGTATGAGCGGGCAGAGTCGCATTCAACACCCACCCAATCGCATGTGGAGGCGTTCCAGTCGAGGCGGTTCGAGTGAGGGGACCTTGTTGACGAAATCTGGAAGCGTTTGCTTGTCCTGAATTGGCTTGCGATTGCACAAATTCAAAGCCGCCATGGACAGCACTAGGAGCACAACACAAAGCAAATGGCCCGGAGTTGACGCCAATTACCGCCACGCCCACCAAGTGTTCGACGTTTTGCCTGCGAGAAAAAGAACAACAGGGCAAATGCAACTATTCAATCAATGGATTCGTAGCTCCAAAAGTTGGTCTCCAGCAATAAAACCCATGTGAGAAGAGAAGAGAACACTAAAAACGAAACGGATCAAAGATGAAGATGAGTACAAATTAATTACCATAAACAAGTCATCGTAAGATTGGAAACAAGCAAAAGATGAGACAAAGGAGAGAGTACCCATGCCATTATTTCCGACTTTTCCTTATTTATTTTTATTTTTTTTAACAGAAATGCCTTAAAATGGATGGAAATTGAGTTTTAAGTGTTGTTTGGCTACGGGAGACTAACTTTTATAAAGTACAGGGGTACCAAAAGGAATAAGAAAATTTTTTGGACACCAAGAGGAAAAGTCGAAACCTTGAGGGTATCAAAAGGAATTTCCCATTTAATTTTTTATAATATAATAACTTGATCTATATGTTGATATTTTTTATGCATATTTTTTTATCTTATAACAAGATTTGGGATCCAAGTATATAATTTTTAATCTATATGTTGATAATAACTTGATCTAATATTTTTTATATTAACTTTATGCATAATAATTTTTAATCTTTTAAAAAGACTCGGGTTTCAAACATATAATTGTTTTATCTATATGTTGATAAAATATGGGGCACAATCTTAAAGATTTAAATTTTTGGTGGGAAACTTGTCCCAATTTTTGGCCCTTTGCCAATGAGTTTCATTTTTCCAAAAATTGAATTGTTACCGGCATAACCGGAAAGGAGCGAGAAATGTTATCCCCGAGCTCGAAGGCCATAAAAAGAGTTGGGATCAGATCCCACACCGCAATAATTCAATATCCTCTAGTTCAATGACCGAGAGTAGAAAGATTAAGAATGTCTAGAACCATTAGCCTTGCCCCGATAAGTTTAGAGATTTATTGTTAATGTTTCGTGCCATTTTGATAGTCCATGAAATTGACCGTGTACAAATCAATTATGGAAGCAAAATATTGTACGATTCGATAACTTCTATATTTCCCAAAAATATAATATGCATGCCAAGTTTCAATAAATCCAAATAATTCAGATTTTGCTACGATTTTTTAGGCTCAAAACTCGAAAGGATTGGTATAATATAACCCTGATATTGGGCCTTCTAACTATTGGCGATCTGTTGGCCCATAGCCCACAGTATAAATTCGAGGGTCTAAAAAAAGAGTTATTCTTAAGGGTCCGTTTGGATCTCCTTATTTAATGCATTAAGTTGTATTAAATTATTTTAAATAAATAACTTAATGTGATTTAATTCATTAAATCTTAATAATTGATGTTTAAAAAATTATGAGAAGAAAATATTAGAAACCTAAAACTGTCAACTGAATTATAATCTGTTTGACAACAAGAAGATAAATTACAAGATAATGCAATTTTGCATTAATTCTTACATTATAATGCATAATGAATTATATGGTCATTTCCTTCAAACTATTTACGTTGGTGTATTAATAGAAACGACGGCTCTGTTTCTTGCGATTCCGTCGAACCTCGCCATGGCGGCGGCCGAGGTCGTTTTCTGGTGCCGGATTTTTGGCTCCGGCGCAGAGGAGAGGGGCGATTGGACGGTGGCGACGGAGGCAGTATTGATTGTATGGACTGAGCGTCTTGATAGGAACAACCAGCGAACTCCCTTGTCCAGTATTAAATCCGGCTTGCAGTCTGCGAGGGAACAATCAATGATACCTGTACTCGGATAGATTTGAATCGTGTGAACACTTTCCGAAATCAGAATTTTTGCCCCTTACAAGCCTTAGGGAATCTGCAAAATCTGAAGTGAGATAAGACAAATCTTCTAGTTCTCTCCAATGCTTTTGGAAAGAACTAAACTATAGAAAATGTATGAATAGATTGTGGCTTCGGTTTTTGATTTGATCATAAGAGAGATCTTGTTCAACCACGACTCTATTCCTCTTTGCCTTTAAATAGGACGTGGGAAAAGATAGGGATTCATTTCTGGCCGTTTAACAAAAGTTATATGGTGGTTACATGGCGGTTACCAACGGTTACCAGCCATTCCTTCTATCATCAACGTCTCTCATCAAAGAGACACGTGTTTAACTCCAAACCAGTCATAAAAGGAAGTTACTAGACGTTTAAACATCAGTTATCAAAGCGGTTATCATCCAATAAGCACGTGGCGAAAAATCCGTCAGACCGCTAAACTGTTGTTCCCTACTACACAGTTGTTGTTCCCTACAACACATCTGTAGTTTTCATTGTTCCTTAAGGAACAACGTAACTTAGCCTTTATATATCCCTCTAGACCTCAAGTATACTTACACAAGCGTGTACTCCATACCCCCAAACTTGTGATATAGCTAAGTGAGATCCCATAGCGTCGTATGAATCCCGATCACACTAAAAGGCACTGTTCCCATGTTCCCATATAGGAAACAGTCACTTGATGGCACTAAAATCACTAACATTGATTGCTTATTTGTACTCGGTTCTGATTGTGGGCGACACCTTTGTTGGGTGCTTGTTCAGTTGTTCTATACGAGCTGCATAAAAGAGGAAGAAGGGGAAGAGGAAGAGGTGTATGAGAGTGATTTGAATAAGTTGAGAGCTCTTGAAGAAGGGATTTGAATTTGTAGTTTTCTTCATTATAAGGTTTAAGGTAGTGAAAGTGAATAGAGAAATTGTGTGAAATCGGGGAAAACAGAGAGGGTATTATTGGTGAACTGATCTGTTTTATTCAATCGGAATTGTACTGTATTTTTTTTTCAGTTGTTACCAAAAATTGTAGAGGGACAATATGTAAAGAATTGCTATTAATCATAATGATAAATAAAAAAATATTTTTATATATGTTTGGCTATTTGGTTTGATTATGCAGAGCTCATGAGAGGTTAATAATGTTAACATTAGTCAGTTGCTAACTCCTCCTTTGTATTATGCCTAGATCTATCATTAGTATGAATTTGGATACACTATTTGTAGTCACATAGTTAAGCTCGAAAGACTTGCTAAATTTGGATATTTTTATTGGTTTTTTTATGATGCTAGAATTCAGAATATCAAAGGAGCTTGGTACTTCGAGAGACCGATAGAAAACGGCGGCCGAGAAATAATAAGTTCGACTTACTTCTCCGAGATCGCACACTCATCGTCAACTTGCTCTGGTTCTTCTTTTTCATTGACTAGTTCTTGATAGATCTTGGATCACTCTAGAAGCTCTCGTTGCTCTCGGGTAACTTTAATGTTCATTCTGGTTAGTGATCTTAGGCCCCGTTTGGTATGCTATCAAGATCGGATTGGAATCAGGAATCAGAATGAACAAATCTTGTGACATGTTGTTTGGTATGTTGTGTTGGTATTTAGGGTTTTCATGCAATCATTTAAGTATGCTTACTTTGTCTAAGTTGAAGGAAAGTCGACCCTTGTAGATCGATAGGATAATCAAGGCATGACGAGTAGACCCATTGAAGGGTAGTCTCGTGGGTGTAGGCCACGAAGGCAATCACCATCGACCCCTACTTTGTATTAAGTGTCTTGGATACGAGTCACGGGGTGAAACCCCGCTTTCCTTCAACGTATATTGCCCCTATTCCATGCCAAGGGTTTATGCAATACCGTTGTGAGATAAAACGTAACAACGAACCAATGGAAGTGTTGGCAAGACACAACCATTGAGAACAAGCGTACCTTATTCGAGTCTATCAATTCCTCTTCGATCTTCACTTGAACGAAGTCGTCTTCAATGGACGTTTGGGGTTCGTCCTTCACTTGAACGTACTGTCCATGCCACACTTCTTGAGGTTTCTTCCTTGATGAAGAACATCGATCCATGATGTCACTTTCGAACTTGAACCGCTCGTGTATGTGCACTCAAACACAACTAGTCTTACTCGACTTGTAGTGTGTTGTCTTCTCCGAATTTCTATGGATAGGTTTCTGATTTTTCCTCACGTGTTTCATGCCCCAAAAGGCCGACATCTTGCCCTTAAATAGGCGTGAGAAACTTGCCATAAAACTGCCATGGAGGCGGTTACAATTCGGTTGTACACACGGGTGGCCGAGAGTGAATATAGGGAGTTGGTTACAACTTCCTTTCCTCTCTCCTTGTCATCAAATGGGGCGTCTACATGCATCCCCCCATGGACTCCAAATGCCTTTTAATTTCAGCAAATAAAAGGCCCAAAAGGAAGCCCAAAAATCCAATCCAAAAGCCCATGTACACGGCCCAAATGGCAAGGCACCAAGCCCATGCCATGCGTGTATGTATGCGGCCCAACAGCCCATGTGGCGCGCCCCTTGGGCCGGCCCACCAGCCCCACCACCTAGCTAGGTCACCTAGGTAGTGTCACTACCCCTTAGCTCCATGAGCTAGCTTATAGCTAGTTGAGCTGGCTTGAGCTAGTGTGAACTAGGTTGAGCTGAATTTCTAGCTAGTTGAGCTAACTTGAGCTAGTGTGAGCTAGTGTGAGCTAGATTGAGCTTCCATGAGCTAGTTCCTAGCTACATGAGCTTCTTACAAAGCATGTACAATGAGTCTTGAGCTTGTCTAAGCTCCTAGAGTTCACTCCAAGCTAGTATGAAGCTTACAAACTTCTTTCTAGCATATTTAACTATGTGCCAAGCTAAACTCAAGCTTTGGTTCTTGCTTAAAGCATCTACCAAGCTTAGAGAAGCTTCCTAATTCATATTAGAATATGCACAAAGTTAAAAGACTCAATTACAAAGCTCAAAACCATACCTTAGCCACACAACTCATGCTCGACACCTTAGACAAGTGCCCTAGGCGCGCCGAGAGCTCCACCGCAGCTTTTTAGGCGCGTCGCTAGCCACACCGCGTCATCGCACCACCCTAGGCGCGCTCTTGCAACCTTGTCTTGAACCTCAAGTTCATATACAAGGCGCGCCTCAACCTTAGCCGAGCCTTGAACCTCAAAACCGAGGTCCATGCCGAGCCCCGCGCTTGCACCGTGCCGACTCCGAGCGTTGCCAACCACAAGGCGCGCCCTTGCCATGCGACGGTGCACACGAGGTTCTTTTGTCTCGGTGTTGGTGTGCGACTCACCTTTGGATCTTATGATAATTATTTAAACCATCATGAAAAGTCATATATGTCAATACTCCAATCGACATTACCAATATGACTCAATAACCTCAACATGCTCTAATAGGGATTTGATGACTTGACACAAATCACCAACATGTTGTAGGAATGAACCATTCCTAAGAACTATGGTTTAAGGTTTAGGGTTGTCATGACTTTTGATTTAGGGTTATTAGGGTTTAGGATTTAAGGTGAAAAATTAAAATTTCTTGGAATGGATGATATTTTTTTATTTTCTGCTAGAATCAACTTTGCCTACAGGTTTGAAATCAACCATTCTTGGAATTGAAATCGATTCCACATTTTGATATGCTAAACAATATAGTAAAATCAACCATTCCCGATTCAAGGGAATTAAACCAAATGAGGCCTTAGTGACCTAGCTTCATAACTTTCTATTTATATGAGAGACTTCTTTCAAAAGACAATTCTATCCATTTTCACTTGGAGGAGTTGGAGCGCAAGACTTGATTCCCAATGACCAGTTTGTACCCATGTGTGATCTTTTTGCTGTTGGACACTTACGCCCTTTTTACCTTGTGGCTCAAGCTAGTTTCGCAAAGGACGTCTTTGCTCTTCTTCACTTGACACTTAATCTTGACTTGCTTGGGGAATGTTTCCAGAGCTTCTATACCTTTTCACTTTGTTTTCTTTTGTAGTTCTTGTTTCCCTAAAATATTTAGATTAACACTCAATTTCTAATGATGTTTGTTTTCATCAAACTTATAGAGAGACTCATTGTTCCAGTATTCAAAACTAATCGTTTTAATACTATTCCAATAAGAATTAATTATTTTTAGGGTCGTGTTTGGTTGAGAACGATAGTAATGTTGTAATATCCGCGATATTCCAAGGTTTTAAAACTGAATATAATATAATATTTATTTATTTTTATAAATTCTTTTCTCTAAGTAAAAAGAGAATTCTTAATATATTACAATAACCCTTATTTTCTTTAAAAAGAGATTATTAAGTAAATCAAATTAAATAGAATTCAAGAATTTGATTATGAGGGTTATGGAGAGTTGAAAGCATTTAAATAAAAATAATGCTTTATATTTTTCGAATAAAAAGTTGTACAACTAGCTAGTAAAAATTCAATAAAAAGGATGCAAGAGCCGGGACTTGAACCCGAGACCTCTTGCAATCCATCCCACACGCCCACACACAATTCCGCTAGGCTAACTCAATTTCATCTATCCAAATCATAACTCTTTTAAATTTATATCAACTAAGTCTTCTTCTTCCCCAATTGCCCAAATCAATGTCTGATTGATTTGACGTAAATCTTAGCCCATTGTTTTCACCCCTTGTTTCCACCTCTTTGCTTGCAAGACCATCCATGGTTGCATCATCAAGGATCATCACCCAACAAGCACAATCTCCCCCAATCCCCATCAATCAACCCATTCTCCATTGGTCCAATTCAATTGCCATGGATCACCATGTCCTCCTTGTTTGCCTATTTAAAGGCTGAATTTCTCCTCTTAGAAGACACACAATCTCTTTTCACTCTCTTCCTAAGCCTTAATGCTCTCCAAATTGTCAAAATCCAGCCTAAATTCAATTTCCCTTTTGCTGAATTTTTCCTTCAAAACACCATTAAACCCTAGCCTTTCACCACCAAGCCACCATCGGACCACCTTGGACCGCCCCCTGTGCCGCGCGCCGCCAGTAGAGGATCGTCGGACCACCAGGCCGCCCCCGGAGCCCCCGCCCTGCTGTTGGTGTTCGATGAAGACCGTCGTTCACGTCCTGACTTCTCTTGGTTCTGGTTGTTCACGTGAAAAGGAAGAAGAAGGAGAAAGATGGGCTAGTTTTGGGCTAATTCAAATAGGCCCATATGTCCAATATTAGCCCATCAGCTTTTATTAGAAGAGAAAGGAAAATGGAGAGGCCCAATTTCACCCATCTCAAAATCCGAGCCCAATCCCGTCCCGTTGTCTATCGGTATAATTTTCCGACTCATATATTATTCAATATTTCTTTATGAAATATTTTCCACAAATATATAATATTTATTTAATTAAATTGAATAAATATTGCATGTAGGTATTAAGGAGAAATTTATATAATTAAATTAATCTACATACCTATCTAAGAGAAATATAATTTCCAATAAATCATATGTGAATTCCTAGAATATTAATATTTATAACAATGATATTTTAAGCTGTAACACCCCTATTTTACAACATTGGGTATTACCGCCAGTGACCTCAGACTTTACCGTCCAAAGTCACCCAAGGCTTTTAGAATGATATAGAACAATTAAAATGCGGAATAAAACATATTACATAATGAGAAAAGGTGCTCCCGAGGGAGACTTAGTTCTTACAAAACATCTTACATTGATCAAACATAAAGTTGTCCAGAATTGAAATGCGAAACCTGATTGTTCTTGAAACGTAATGAAACTAAAGCAAAATGATAGAAAGATACATCTTGAAATCCTTGTTCTTCCTTCGTCTTCACTTCACTTCACGCCTTGCTGGGGTTCCTAGATTCTGACATAATTCGCGAGGGGCGATAGAATGCCAGGCAAAAATGCGGAAAAGAAGAATTAGTCTAAGAGACTAAGCAAGCGGGAAGGGAACTTCCCGAGGGTATTTTGGGAATTTTCAGATATTATTGAAAGAGGTATTAAGGTTGTGTTTATGATGGGCTATCTAATGAAACTTGTCGATGTGGAGCTTTAAGGTTCGAAGGAGAGTATACCTTTGGACAAAGATAACTCGATGAGCAATAGAAGAACTACTAGATTGTAGACTTCTTTAGGATTTCGAAAGAATGTTGGGAACGTTCATTAAATCATACAAGTGAAAACCTCTCGCGCCCTGAGCGGACCGAGAGCCGGATCGATCATTTGAGATCGGTCCGGTTTTGGTGTCTTAAGTGTGCATTCGCACTTATCTTATATAGTGACGAAAATATTCGACTTTATTAATGATTTTTTAATAGAGAGTGGTGGGACACGGATATTCCGAGCCACCCGAAGGAGAACCATCAATTCTCCGACACTTAGCTAGAGTGCCGCACAATCCCTCCTTACAATCGGAGCGGATGGAGATCATGATCCCGAAAGTCGTATGGACGTACGACTTATTAATGTTATATAGAGGTGTCGGCTAACCCGCACCCCTTTCTAGTTTAATCAAGGTAAATCTCTGAACGAGATTGTATTCAATCAAGATCACAACATACTAGCATATATAATCCTAACAAAGGAATATAAAACATACTACGCTAACAATTGTCGTTATATCTAGCATTCGATATTTCCTAGGTTCATTTTTATTGAGGCATACGAGTCGTTCCCAACATCGAGAAATATCATGTAGACGAAAATAAAAGGGCACAAGGGGAAATTCCACTTGCCTTAGCGTAACGAGTTCTAGCAAACGAGCCTTGACGAAACTTATGCGATTCCCTACTACGAGCGAGGATTCCGACCTATTGATACGGAAATTTACGAAAGGCTCAAAATCATGATTTTCTTTCTAAGATTTGGATTATCTCTTATAATATTTTTATAAGAGATTTAGAGATTCTAAATTATCATAATAATAATTTAGAAAGTTATTTTCCTCAAAATAATAATATTCCTTTATTATTATTTTGGATTTGTAATATCTTTACTATTCCGAAAAATCTTTATTTTACATAGTTAGTAAAATAATTATTAAAATTTATCCTTTTTACTTATTCATGACAATAAGATATTACTTTTAAATTTCCCATTTATTTTAGGATGGAACTTATAATTTTAACTACCTTATCTAAAATACTTTATTAATAATATGTTCTTAATAGAAAAGTATTTACCTACATAATCTCTTTTTAAATAAAATTGTCATGCATATACTCCTTTATAAGGAAGTTTCTATAATTAGGAGTTTCTAATTTCCTTATAAGGTAATTTGTCTAAATTTAGATTAATATTATTTTATATTTATAATTTGTTATTATAATATTATAGTTTATAAAAATAATATCTTCTTTATACTTAGAAGATTTCTTTCATGCAAGTCATCCTTATGCTATAATAATCTCCTAGAATATTTGTAATATCTTACTTGATATTTTTATCCTAGAAATTATGTCTTATGCAAATATCTCTACACCTAGTGATTATAAAAATATACTTTCCTTATAGATGACTTAGTAATATTTCCATTAATAGTACTATATTCTATAACTAAAAATCCCATGCTATCATATATTTGTTCTTATAATATCCTAATAATAACTCATATGCTAATAATATCTTATTTATCATATCCTAATAATAGATGATGTTTTTTAATAACCCTCATATATAAAAATATGCTAAAGTTCATATTTTTATTGAATAAATATTTATTTTTCGTAATTTTATTTATTCACACAATTTTATAAATCCTATATCTTTTATAGATTAGGCCATGCAACAACTTTTATTAACTTAAGGAATTTGTTAACTTCATATAAAAATGGTAATGGTTTTATTTACTAAACCTTTTTATTTCTAAGATCATATAGTATGATTTTATCTTTTAGTTTAAGGCATGCATAATAACTTTTAAAATTCCTATTTGATCAAAGATGACAATAATAATTATTATCTTGTATGCTATAATTATTTTATAAAGTCCACTATTTATATTATGAAAGAGGCATGCATGTAATAAAATCCATAAAAATCTATCTATTTGTTTATATCTTAAGTTACCAAGGTAAACTAGTTTGTTTCTAGCTTTTAACTAACAAGATCTTACTAACATAATTTTATTCTTTATTTTCCTAAAATAATTTCTAATAACATATAAAAACTTTATAAATTTATAAAAGCATAATTTAAATAAATAGGATTTAAGATAGAATTTTTATATTTTGGTATTCTGTTCTTTACAGAACACTGGAGGAGAAGACAGAGGAGGAGACCGGCGGCTTGGGCGGCACCACCAGGGGCGGCGGCGGCTCCGACGTGGGTGGAAGGTGGCGCGGAGGGGGCGGCGACGTCCGGCGGGGTAGGGAGGTGGTCCGGCGGCTCCAAGGAGAAGAGAAGGAGGAGATTGAATGGTGTTTTGTGGTGTTTTTTATGGACTTTGAATGCTGATTTTTTTGATGATTTAGAGAGCAATTGCTAGAAGGAGTAGAAGAGAGAGCAAAGGCTTGAGTGAATGCTTGAGGGAGGGTATTTATAGACAAGTTTGTGGAGCTCTCAATCCATGGCTATGGTGGATGTCCAATGGAGGAGGAAGAGATGTTCATGCATTGGTCAAGAGTGTGCTTCTTCCATGGTGATGAGAAGTGAGGTCACAAGTGATGGTCAACAAGCAAGAGGGAGGTGAGAATGGCATGCAATGGCCAAATTCCATTCAACGTACAATCAATCAGACAATGTCTGATGTTGTCTTTTGGAGGAGGAGGAGTTTATTTGATATAAGAGGAAAAGGTTGGGCTAAGTGAACAAGAAATTGGAATGGTCTAGCGGGATTTGGTGAGGGGCGTGTGAGGTTGGAGTGCAAGAGATCTCGGGTTCAAATCCCGGCTCTTGCATTCTTTTTGCAAGGCTTGTAAACTAATTTCCTAGGCCTTTTGTATAATCTATTTTATGAAATAAATAAGTTTCTTATTTTTATCTAATGCTCTTTTTATTAATTTACCTCACTTATTAATTTATACCCCTTGAATTATTTTATTGTATTTTTGTCTATTTTAATTCTCTTGATAAACTCTTTCAAAAGAAAAGTAATAGAAGTTAATTTGGTTTTCTAGAAATTAGAGAAATAAAATAATTGATAATAAATATTATAAAAAGAACTTGGAATATCGCGGATATTACATAAGCATATTAGGTTGTTGATAATTTGAAAAGAATAATAACATGCATGTAGCTTTTATAAAAAGGAATAAATATGGCAAGACATAGAATAAATTCAAATAAATTATAAGATTAATATAAGTGAATTTTAAGCTTGATAATTCTATTTTTAAAAATATTATTAACTTGGTCATATTTTTATCCTAATATAAGAGAAATAGGATAAGATGAGGGAATTTAATAAAACAAAGACTTTATTAAAAGGAAATTAGTCTTATAAATAATACTTGGAAATCCTTATAAATAAAATAATGGGTTAATCTCACTAATTTTATATACTTGGGAATAAGTTTATTGTAGAAGATAATTATGTTGCATACTTCTAAGTGTAGAGAATTTAAAGATACATGAGAGACTTTATTAAGAACAAGTATGAGATCATTTGTTTATAATAATACTTGGAAATCCTTATAAATAAAATAATGGGTTAATCTCACTAATTTTATATACTTGGGAATAAGTTTATTGTAGAAGATAATTATGTTGCATACTTCTAAGTGTAGAGAATTTAAAGATACATGAGAGTATTTATAATCATATTAGATATGTTAATAAAATTATTAATTAATAAAATATTAGTTGACATAATCTCTAGGTGTAGAGATCTGGAACAAGACATGATTTTTAGGATAAAAATATTAAGTAAGATATTACAAATATTCTAGGATGTTATTATTATAGCATAAAGTGACTTGGATGAAAAGAAATCTTTTAGTTATAAGAAAGAAATTATTTTTAAACTATAATATTATATTAATAGATTAAATTTATGAAGTAGATATTTATAGGTCTTTTTCCCATAAAAGAACGAAATTAATAATTTAGGTAAATTACCTTATAAGGAAATTTAGAAACTCCTAGTTATGGAAACTTCCTTGTAGAGGAACTATATGCATGACAACTTTATTTAATAAGAATTATGTAGGTAAATACTTTTCCATTAAGAAAATATTACTAATAAAGTATTTTAGATAAGGGAGGCAATATTCTAAGGCTCACCCAAGAATAATCGGAAATTTGAGAGTAATAGTTTATTTATCATAAATAAGTAAAAAGGATAAATTTTAATAATTATTTTTAATAAAGGTTTTACGGAATAATAAGGATATTACAAAACCAAAATAATAATAAAGAAATATTATTATTTTAAGGAAAATAACTTTCTAAATTATTATTATAATAATTTAGAATCTCAAACTCTCTTATAAAATATTATAAGAGATAATCCAAAACCTTGGGAGGAAAATCATGACTTAAGCCTTTCGCAAATTTCCGTGTCGTTAGGTCGGAATCCTCGCTCGTAGTGGGAAATCGCCTAAGTTCGTCAAAGCTCGTTCGTAAGAAACCGTTACGCTAAGGCAAGTGGAATTTCCCCTTGTAACCTTTACATTCCATTTCGTGAAAATCCTTGATTGTTGGGAACCATTTGTATGCTTAAATAAAAATGAATCTAGGAAATATTGATTGCTAGAAATAACGACAATTGTTAGCATAGTATGTTTTACATTCCTTTGTTAGGATTATATATGCTAGTAGGTTGTGATCTTGATTGAATACAATCTCGTTCAGAGATTTACCATGATTAGACTAGAAAGGGGTGCGGGTTAGCCGACACCTCTATATAACATTAATAAGTCGTACGTCCATACGACTTTCGGGATCATGATCTCCATCCGCTCCGATTGTAAGGAGGGATTGTGCGGCACTCTAGCTAAGTGCCGGAGAATTGATGGTTCTCCTTCGGGTGGCTCGGAATATCCGTGTCCCACCACTCTCTATTAAAAATCATTAATAAAGTCGAATATTTTTCGTCACTATATAAGATAAGTGCGAATGCACACTTAAGACACCAAAACCGGACCGGTCTCAAATGATCGATCCGGCTCTCGGTCCGCTCAGGGCGCGAGAGGTTTTCACTTGTATGAATTAATGAACATTCCCAACATTCTTTCGAAATCCTAAAGAAGTCTACAATCTAGTAGTTCTTCTATTGATCATCGAGTTATCTTTGTCCAAAGATATACTCTCCTTCGAACCTCAAAACTCCACATCAACAAGTTTCATTATATAGCCCATCATAAACACAACCTTAATACCTCTTTCAATAATATTTGAAAATTCCCAAAATACCCTCGGGAAGTTCCCTTCCCGCTTGCTTAGTCTCTTAGACTAATTCTTCTTTTCCGCATTTTTGCCTGGCATTCTATCGCCCCTCGCGAATTATGTCAGAATCTAGGAACCCCAGCAAGGCGTGAAGTGAAGTGAAGACGAAGGAAGAACAAGGATTTCAAGATGTATCTTTTTATCATTTTGCTTTAGTTTCATTACGTTTCAAGAACAATCAGGTTTCGCATTTCAATTCTGGACAACTTTATGTTTGAATCGATGTAAGATGTTTTGTAAGAACTAAGTCTCCCTCGGGAGCACCTTTTCTAATTATGTAATATGTTTTATTCCGCATTTTAATTGTTCTATATCATTCTAAAAGCCTTGGGTGACTTTGGACGGTAAAGTCTGAGGTCACTGGCGGTAATACCCAATGTTGTAAAATAGGGGTGTTACAAATGTGACAAGTGGAGATCCGGTTGGGTCATTGGGTGTAATAAAGATATTTATTTATTTTAAATACGTATATATTTAGTTTTTTAAAGACGCGTAATAAAAATATTTAATTAGAAAGTTTTTGTTAGATATAGTCTTTAAAATTTCTTTTATAAGATTTTTTTTGAAGTTTAATTTCTAAAACTAACATACTTTGTAATAGTTTTTGCTCAAGTAATGTTTCAACTTTTCACACATTCTTTAAACTGCAAAAGTTGTTTTTACATGATAATTCTAAAAGTAAAAAATGGTGCAAGAAAAATGATAGAAACGAGACTATGAAAGTAAAATCTCTCTCTCTCTCTCTTTTTCTCTCTCTCTCATTTCATAACAAATTTGTCATGAAATTGACAATTTGTTATGAATGTAAAATATTTAATTTTCTCATTTAATAATAGATTTTCCCGCTCATTTGCTCTCTCTTTCCCTCCTTTTTTTCTCTCTTTGCTATGTTGGCTTTCTTCCATGGATCTCGATTTTAAAGGTTTTGATTCCACAATACTCAATCTATCAGATTCGAACCGTGTTTGTGGTATCACGTCTCATCTTCTACATCTGGACTAAAATGATTTGAAAGATATCCGTATAAATTAAGTTTATGTCATTCTTAATTTGTCTTGATCTATCTAATCTCAAAGATAAACCCATTGGAAAAAAAATTACGAATAACTGTTTAATTGTATTTATTAGAGGTATCACCGAAATACACTTTTTGCTTGATCAGTTACTCTATAACTTAACAACAACATTTTCCTATTCCAATATTACAAAAAGGTCGAGCACTTGGAACCTTCTTTTCATAACACGATCGCACACAATCTTCTTGCGACGCACAAAACCCTATGCAATTTGCACCATTTGCACCATTTGTAAATTCTGCATACAAATTAGCACACATAATAAATAATTAATCTAAGGTTTATGATAGAGCGGAAATTAATAATTATACATACCTCTTGCTTGAGCGGAAATAGCTAGAAGAAAGAAAGCGATTAGCATGACAAAGTGAAATCTTGGAGTTGCCATCGTTAGAGCTCTTTGATAGAGTGAATGAAATTTGGTACTATTGTTGATGAATATATTTGGCTTGTATATTGAGAGGCCTGGTACTCCCTCTTTTTATAGCGAACTAGCAAAATGAATGTTATATTGTTTCTGCAAAATTTGCTAAAATGAGTAATGTTTTTAAACAATATATTGCAATTCTTTCTCGTAATCTTTATTAATGAGGAATCAATTGATTTTGTTTTTTGGTGAGAAGAACCAATTGATTGTATTCATTGAAGGTGAAATTTAATTTCTTTTGGTTAGGAAATCAAATGTAGTTCATAAGTCCTATTATGGAAGATTTATTTATTTAAAATCAGATTTAGTTCATAGGAATATGACGATCGAGCTCTTATTCATCGAATGGATTGTTTGTACTTTGAACACTATAAGTTGAAATGTTGAGTGCCCGAGTTGGTTTACATTTTTTTTTTGTCTTGGGCACTGTTCGTAGGAGTCGAAACGGAAACCTCATTCTACTATCATGAAATCTTAACCGCTTGACTAAATGTCCGAAGATGTCGAGTTGGTTTACGGCTGGAAAATAGGAAAAGAAAAATGCCCTATCAAAAGTCACAAGTTTGCATTTTAATAAAAAAATTCCAAGAAAATAGTTGTTATTTTTATTTTGATCTGTTAAGCGGTAGCCCACTTCGTGCTAGGTAGATCCATTAAGCAAAAAAACACTATCTCATAAGTTTTAAAAGATGCTTAAATTTAAATTTCAGGGCTCGAACTCGAGATCTGGTCGAGGGAATAAGTTATTCAAATTTGAGAACAAGTACTACTTCACATATAATATTACACTTCTACTAATGTGTGTCCATGGGCACAAAGCCACAAAGTAATAATGTAATTTTGGAAAAAATTTCAAACCATTCCCTAATAATGAATGAATGAACACTTTTAAAAAATAGGGAAATTTCGGATGGTGCCCCTCAGTTTGTACTTTTTCGAGTGGCGCCCAAAAAAAAGTTATTCTGCGTGGTACCCCCGAATTTTAACATTAGTCCGTTGTCCGCCCCGTACCCTTTTATACATTTTACTCTAACATCCGTTAATTGACATTGAAAAAAAAAAGAAAATAAATACATAATATAAAAAATCGAGTTAACCAGCCAACATTCATTTTCCATTTTTTAATTAGAAGAAAATCGTGCCCGGAGAACGCCTTCTTCCACTTCGCCGCCGCCGAGTTCGACCCGATCACTCCGAACCTCCCTCACCAATTGCAGGTGGCTCGTCGTGTTCCTCTTGTCCTTCTTCTTCCTCGTGAACACGTCGCGGAGGCTCTTTATCCTGCTCCAAATCTCGCCGCGGAGAGGATCGGTCTCCGCCTCCTCCTCGTTATCGTCTTCGATTTGCGCCTCGGGAGCGGAGTACACGATGAGCTTGTACTGGTCCGGCTCGGGATTCGTGTCGAATTTCGCCGGGAGTTTGAATTGCAGGTAGGAATCGTAGGTTTCCATGAGCTTGTCGTAATTGGGGTCCGGATATGGCTCCTTGAGCATAGACGACTTGAATTTGGTCAATCGAGCGTAGTAGAGCGACAATGTCCGCTCCAGGTACTTGAGGAATCCGGCGACGAACATGAGGACGGTCGGGAACCAGAGGAGGCTGTTCGGGAGAGCTTGGAAGAAGACGCGGAAGGTGGCGGTGACCTGAGACGAGGTGGAGCATGGTGCGCAGCCAGAGCTCGTTGTCTTCTAAAGCCAAGGCGGTGATGGTGTCGGGTCCGCCGAGGTGGACGAGGAGGAACGGCGACCAGAAGGCGACGAGATCAAAGTGGGGAGCGAGGGGGGATTTGGGGGCGGGGGCAGAGGAGGAGGCGGGATTGGTGGTGTTGAAGGTGGATTTGGGGACGAGGCCGACGGCCTGAGTGGCGACATAGTCGACGAGGAGGTAAGCGAGCCAGATGGAGACGATGACGGAGATGTTGGCGGTTTTTTTCAATGGCAATTAACGGAAGTTAGAGGAAAATGTATAAAAGGGTACGGGGCGGACTTATGTTAGAACTCGGGGGTACCACACGGAATAACTTTTTTTTGGGCACCACTCGGAAAAGTACAAAGTTGAGGGGCACCATTTGCTTGAGTTTTTGGGTGAATGCTCCTCTTATGTTTTTGGGTGAACCTCTACCCATTTGCTTAAGTTTTTGGTTTAGAAGGTGAATCCCGACCTTATATGCAAAATGGTTAAAAATCACTGACACGTCTCCGAAATCGCCTTTTATGCCCTAATGAATGCTCCTCTTTATTCACATTTTCGTCTTCCTTTCCAAACTTCTTCTTCAACCTAGAACCTGCAAAACAATGGACACATGGGGCGGAGTCCCCCTAATCCACATCCGATGCCTAAGTCAAAAGAGAAGTTTGTCGATTGAACGTCGAGATGCTTACCATACATGGCGAATACATGTATTTATAATGGAAGAAAGGGAGAAGAGGAGATTGAAAATCTCCCCCTAGGGTCGGCCGAAATTGCCTTTAGGCCCAACAAGCAATTTCTTACTCCTCAATCCACGCGGATATTCTATCTTTCGACTAAGATAGAATCTTCCATTATGGCGAATTAATTACCAAATTTAAGAAGATAAAATCTTACCATAATAAAACCTTATTTAAAGAAAAAAGATAGCAAAAAAAATAAAAAATACCTTTCTTGCGGAAAATAACTAAAATAGATAATTATTATTACTTTATCCGCTCATAAATGCCCCACTTAAGAATGTTATAGTTGCGTTCGATAACGTCGCAACTAAGACTCAAATACTCTAGGTCCTATTCAAAGTGACCATGCAGATTAGTCTCCGGGTCCCCTATAGCGCATTCGTATATTCGTACATCCTTGTGCGACAAACACGAGAGATCCTTGTCTCTCTACATACACACATATGTAGAAGCCCGTTAATACGATAAATTAATGTTACACGTTTTTTTTCATGCAAGACCCAAGCTAATGTCAAAAAAACTTCAACCATCGAAAAAAAGAGAGAAAGAAACAACTGATTTCATTTATTAGATGTATCGATCATCGAAATTAATGAAATGGGGTAAAATTTCTGAGGTACAAATCTTGGTATTACATTAGAATGTTGATGAGAATTGCACTATAATTAACTTAACAACAACATTTTCCCTTTCCTGTTGTACGAGCACTACAAAAAGGTCGAGCATTTGGAACCTTCTTTCCATAACACAATTTTACACAATCTGCTTGCGTCTCACATAGCCCTACGCAATTTGCACCATTTGTAAATTCTGCATACAAATTACCACACATAAACAATTATTTTAATTTGTATATACATAATTAGGGTGTGTTTGGATGACACATTATGATTAATTAATCTAGAGTTAATTTATTATCGAGTAAAAATAAACTATACATACCTCTTGCTTGAGCAGAAATAGCTAGAAGAAAGAAAGCGATTAGCATGACAAAGTGAAATCTTGAAGTTGCCATCGCCAGAGCTCTCTTTGATAGAGTGAATTTGGGTACTATTGTAGTATTGTTGATGAATTGAGTATGGATTATATATTAAGAGTTCTGGTACTCCCTCGTTTTATAGCGAGTAGAGTGGAGAAATTAACAAAATGAATGATATAATATTTTTGCAAAATTTGCTAGACGAGTATAATCTTCAAACAATAGTAATTTTTTAAATATATACTAATTGCGATTCTTTCTCGTAATCTTTATTAACAAGGAACAAATTGATATTTTTTTGCTGAGAAGAAGGAACCAATTGATTGTATCCATTGAAGGTGACATTTTTTCGACCAAAAAAATTGAAGGTGACATTTTCTTTTGGTTATAAAATCAAATATAGTTCATAAGTCCTATTTATGAAAGATTTATTTATTTAAAATCAGATTTAGTTCATAGAATCATAGGAGTATGGCAAGCTCGATCCTATTCATCGAATGATTGTTACTTTGAACACAAAGTTGAGTACCCCCAATCTATATATTTTGAAATGTTGAGTGGTCGAGTTGGTTTAAGGCTGGAAAATATTAAAAAAAAACACCCTATCAAAAGTCACGAGTTTGCATTTTAAAAAAAAAATTACCAAGAAAATAGTAGTTATTTTTAATTTTTTTAATCCATTAAATGGTGACGCATTTCGTCCTATGTAGACCCATTAAGCCAAAAAAATACTCTCATAAGTTTTAACAGATGCAAAATGAAGGTTGCATTAATGAAAAAGATCTCTGGGAAAACCGCTAAAAAAAGATTGAAGAACGAATTTTGCTTTCATTTCGCCCGTATAGAGCACTGAGTTACTAAGGTTATAGTCTTTATCCACAATGAGGCCTTTTCGAAATGCCATGACCTCCTTTTAGAGCGTATAAGGGGAGGTCGAATTCCAAACCTTTTCTCTCGAGTATATTACAAAAAATGGACGTCACTTTAGGACACATGCGGATTGCCACCCCACGACCCCCACGTGGTTAAAAGTAAGCAAAAAAAAAAGAGGGTGCAAAGAACTTTTTTTTTTTTCTACAAGGCGAAGGGTGGAGGCGAGCGTCATTTCAATCTTGTGAACTAACCGAGACCGAAATTGTAGAAAGAGAAAGGAGAAGAATAACCAATCGATGAAAGAACATGAAACCATTCAGTTTCAATAGAAGTACGAGAAAGGGTTGAGGGCAATAAAGTTAGGTGAAGTGGCTCAATTTTCAGGGTCGAACTCGAGATCTCTAATCAAGGAAATAAGTTAAGCAAAATTGAGAACAAGTAGTACTTCACACAATGGCGGAGGGAGAGGGGTGCGAGTGGGGGCTATAGCCCCACTCAATTTTTTTAATTTTTTTTTGAAAAATATGTATAAAAAATACTAAATTATGGATAAAAACTAGTTTACTTGGTCAAAAAAATTAGGATATATTTTTATGAAAAATACAAAATAAGGGTTTTCAAATACAACATTTTTTATACAAAAAAATACAAAATTTTCTACATGGTTCTAAAAATCCCCGCTTAGTCTTGTCTAGGTTCTGCCTAGGCGTTGAAAGGTCTTATCCCGCTTAGTCTTTACTCTTTAAGCCCGTTTAGAAGACCACCAATTCATCTAGCGCCTTCTAGGCGGTCCCTCTCCGCCTAGGGACCGCTTAGTATTTTTTAGAACATTTTCTGTGTAAAAAAATATACAAAAAATAGAAAAAAAATCTGTATGTTTTAATTTTTTAAAAATAGCCAAGAATTTGACCCAGAGAAATTTAGCCCTCACTGGGTCGAGTTCGTATCTAGGCCGCTGACTTCACATATAATATTATGCTTCCGCTAATGTGTGTCCATGACTCCATGGACACAAATTAATAATTTAATTTTGAAATTTTTTTTTCAAACTATTCCATAATAAAGAACAAGTGAATCCTTTTAAAACAAATAAAAAAATATATATGCTCAATTTAATTTTGTGGGCACACATTACAAAAATCCATAATATTATGCCTCATTTTCTACATTTGAAATATAAGGATTTGTAAAATATATTCATATAAAGTTTATACCAATCTTTCTCTATAATAACTATATCACATTGAAAAGAATAAATAACAAATGCTTTTATTTATTAGATAGACAACAATCGAAACAAACTAGTAAGTTTATATCAATCTAGCTATTACATTAGAGTTAATTAGCTAGATCAAAGTGCAATGTTGGAATATAAGTAGTTCTATAAGCAACAACATTGTCCACTTCCAGATGTACCAGCATTACAAAAAGGTTGAGCAGTTGGAATCTTATTCTCATAACACAATTTTGCACAGTCTGCTTGCGTCTCACAAGACCCTACGCATATTGCTTCTCTTGCATCACTTGCAAATCCATATTCTGCATGCGTACAAATTAACACACATAAAAATTCATTACACAATTAGTATGTATTGATCAGTTGACTATATTATACCTCTTGCTTGAGCAGAAATAACTAGAAGAAAGCAAGCAAACATGACAAAGTGAAATCTTGAAGTTGCCATCACCAGAATTTGAGTTTGCCTAGTAGTACTGATGAATATAATTACGAGTCCTGTCCCCCTCTTTTTATAGTGAGTATAGAAAGGTTCTTAAAAAAATATTGTTTTAGGGTTTTAAAAAATAATTTCACTAGGGTTTATCATTTTCAAAATAGGTTAGTAATAGTTTTCAAATCAAGCTTCTTATTCTATACATTTAGAAAAACCCTAGATAATATAGTGTTTCCAAAAAATGCAAGATATGAGAAATGCTTAGCTTCTTCATTTTTTTTTAAAAATGAAAATGGAAATCTTCGGGATTTTTTTAAACAAATATTGAAATTCTTTATCGTAATCTCTTTTAATAAGGAAATTAGTTGATTGTGCCCATTCAAGGTGAACTTTTATTTTGGTAAGAACATCAAATTTAGTTCATAAGTTTTTATTATGGAAGATTTATGTTGAGAGTTTGGGAGTGTTTCAACATCGGAAAATAAGGAAACAAACAATCTATAACTATATATATTATATTAACGATTTTTCTAACCTATGCCCTAAGGGCATAGGTTAAGAGACTAAAAATGGTAATTTATCTTGTTATTGTATTTATTAAGATTTAATTATTTTTCCAATAGGGTTTATTAGTTTCCTATTAGGGTTTTAGTTTCCCATATTAGAATTCTTAACCTATGCCCTTAGGGCATAGGATAGAAAAACCGATATATTAAAGATGTACCTTTTCGAGCCACCATAACGATTCTGGTCCCACCTCATATTTATAAAAATAATATCAATTTCTATTATTATAACTTCTTTTTTAACTATTTAAATTTATATCTAACATCAAACAAATATCTATTCAATATAACAATATCTTTTGAAAGTTTCCTTATACAAGTATTTAAAATTAAAGATAAAATATTTAAAATATTTTAAAATAAATATAAATCTTTTAGCATATATCTTTTGACGAATTTATTTATAGATATATATTGATTTTCTTTTATAATAAAAAATTAATGATAAATATTTATAGTGTTTAAAATTAATAAAAATGGATAATAAAATATTTAATCTTATCTAATCTTTACTTTATCGAATCACAAAATGAGTTTGGTCCCATCTTAAATTAAATTACTTAAATTTTAAATATTTTATATAATTAAATTATATTTATCTTTCATACTTTATTATATCTTATTTATTAAGTTAACTATTATTTTTTTAATTTTTTTATCTCTTCCATAGTTGAATATAAAAAATATTTATTCCTATTTTATCTTCTTTTTTAATCAAATATCTATGAAATATCATCAAAGAAAAAAATAAATGTAATTATTTTATCATAATAATATATCTTAATTCTCAACATTAAATTTAATCATTTATATTGATTAAAAAATTATACATTCTACAAGCAATAAATTACTTATATTATATTTTTATTTATTAATATCTTATTTATAATGTCTATAAAATACCGAATCGTAGTCGTACATGGTACGACGGGTACAACTAGTTGTAATATATAACTAGGATGAAATTCGTAACCATTAGTTAACTTTTTGGGATTAAAAAATAGATGTTGACCTTATTATATTCGATCTTTCTAACCTATGTGTTTAGGGCATAGCTAGAATAAACTTCCCGATTTCAAAAACTAAAACCTAAAAGAAAATGCATAAATTAATCCGTCGTAAAAAAAGATTTAAATCCTTATATAAATAAAAATAAAAAAATCCCTGAATTGAAATTAATATATGAACCCTTTAAAAAATATAAAATTAACAAAAAATTATTAAATTTACCAAATTTAGTATTATTTTTTTTTGATGGGCTGGGTCCTCGTCCGGTTCAGCACTTCGTGCCTACTTTCGGACCGGAGTGTGGTTGGACCCCGTAAGGGGCGTTGCTCCTCCCAAGCTTCTCTGCTGCATTCACACCGCTAGATAGTCTCGAATTCGAGACCTCTTAACAAATACTTAAGCTGACCAGGGCCAATTAGAATTTGAGAATTTATTAATTTAAAATCAAATTTAGTTCATAGATATGCACACCTTAAGAGCACTTTTATCGGTCAAAAAAATAGCCCAAATGCTAAAAAATAATAATTTTTTAATGTATTAATGGGAGCCTAGGAGGAGAGAAGGAGAAGAGAAGAATTAGAGCATTGATGCTCTTTTATTTTGCAGTGTTTTTTTTCTTTTTGATTTTCTTTTGTCAAGATGAAAGTATTTTTGTATTTTTAAATTAAAAAAAATTCAAAAAATAGGATGCTAGAACTTGCATGGATAAACATGCTCTAAGCAAACAAATATAATGTACACATATTTTTTCATTAATTTTCTAAAGAAAATGTAAATTCCTCTCAAAAAAAAAATGTAAATTCGGGCGGGCTCACTGGCGGGCTATATATTATATGATGCACTATTTATTATGTTGACTTAAAAACAATTCGGGCGGGCTCACTGGCCCATCTTGCCACCAGAATCCGGCCCATCTCGACCCCGGGCCGGCAACCTTGCGAGTAACCCGACTGGTTTTTACGGGCCGGGCGGGCCTCGTTAAGAACATTGATCGTCTGAACCCTAAAATTCATCGCTCGATGCCTCTCTCTCTCCCCCGAAAGATCATTCCGATTCAAAGTTGAATTTATCTGAAGAAAATCCTACAAATTCGAATCTGGAGATCTCAACCTTGTTCTTCTAGTCTCGACGCTCTACTGGATTCCCGTTCACATGCAGCCCGAGGTAAGATCCTTCCTCTCGACCCCCGAAAACCTCTCAATTTGTTTTCCCCCAATTTCAAAGCACATTCATCGAATCATTATTCATTGTTCATAATTTGCATTCTCTTTTGACAGTATCTCCATTCATGGATTTCCACGTTGTTAATGCTTAATCAACTTCTGAATTTCGCGCTGAGCCCTTTTGATAATCATACCATTTGTTAAGCAAGTCTGTCATATAAGTAATCCAGAACAGTAGCTTGAAACTGCTTTCTAAAATTTAGTTTAATTTGTTTGCATCTTGGCTGATTAGGCTATAGAGGAAAGTATCGTGCCTGTAGAGGCAGATAATGGGCTCATGGAGTGTGATAGTAGCAGTAATCGTGGCAAGAAAAGGTCTGTGGCATGGGATCATTTCGAGAAGCTCCCCTGTGAAAACAAGGATGCGGGAAAGGCTAAATGCAGGCACTGTGATATGGTTTTAAGTGCAACTCCCAAAAGCGGAACTTCACATTTGAGGCGACATGTTGAACGGTGTCCAAAGCGCATTGTTCTGGACATTATACCGATTTCAATTGAGTCTGCATCTGCTGGTGATTTTGAGATTAACACAGACTGTGACCCCAACAGAAGAAAGACCTCTAAGGTATGGGATGAATTTGAGAAGTTTAGAGCTGAAAACATGGAAGAGCAGAAGGCTAGGTGCAAACATTGTCATACAATTTTGTCTGCTGCAGCTAAAAATGGAACTTCGCATCTGAAGCGACACTTGGAAAAGTGTACTAAACGTGTGGCAACGTTTGATGGGGAGACGAAGCACATTGTACCTTCTTATTTCTCTGAAAAACAGCCTGCTCAATGTAGCAATTATATTAGTTATGACGCTGATAAAAACGAGCTTCATAGAGATGTACTGCGTTTCATTGTGGAGGGAGGTTTTCCGTTTAGTGTTGTGGAAAAGAGAGGTTTTAGACAGATGATGTCAAATGCCTGTTCTCAGTTTACTCCATTTAGCCGTTCTGTTGTGAGGAAAGAGTTGTTTTCGGTATATGCAAAGGAGAGAGACAGCGTTAAGGAAATGTTGGCAAAGGTTCGTGGTCGGATATGTTTGTCAACAGAGAATTGGAAGGCAAAGGATACAAATAGTGAGTACATTTGTGTGACGGCAAATTTCATTGATGACCACTGGAAGATGCATAGGAGGATTTTGTGTTTTAGACCTCTTCTGCCTGTTGATGATAGAATATATGTTGGAGATGAGGTGGCATATTTGCTGGCTCAGTGGAATATTGGGCATAAGACCTTCAGCATTACTATGGATGGTGCACCTTATGATGAGTCTCTTGTTTCTTCTCTAGAAAGGGGTCTTATATCCAATAAACTCCTTCCGGTTGGAGGTTCGATTTTTCAAGTACATTGTTATGCCAGTATTCTAAATCTTATTGCAGAATCTACATTAAAATTGATTGCTGACGATCTCAATAAAATCCGTGACCTTGTTAAGTATGTTAACAGATCATCGGTCCAGAGGAAGAAGTTCTTTGACCTTGCTGAGAAAAAGTTTCATTTGACAGCTGGGAGAACCCTTCGGCTTGATATACCATCAAAATGGAACTCCACGTATAAATTGATCGACTGTGTTCTGTATTACAAAAATGTATTCATACATCTTGTTGAATGGGAGCACAATATGAGGAGCGAAGAAAATTGGCAAAGCCTAAACCTAGCTCACAAGTTTCTGAAGATGATATATGATGTGACATTCATGGTCACCACTACCAAATACCCTACAGCAAATATATACCTGAAGGGTTTACTGATGGTTCACCGGCGCATGCTAGAAATATCAAAGGGCCCACATGGTTTCCTGACCAATACAATCATAGAGATGGAAGCACTATTTGACAAGTATTGGTCCGAAAACAGCTTAATTTTAGCCTGTGCTGCAATCTTGGATCCACGCTACAAGGTAAAGTTTGTAGAATATTGCTACATGAAACTTTCAGCAACTGGAAATGTTGGGGAGCGTGTTAGCAGAGTTGTGAACACGCTTTATTGTCTGTTGGCTGAGTATAAGCGCCGGTCTTTGTTTCTGTCTTCTCCGCCTGTTGGTATGTCTGGAGTAAGCGCTAATTTTGGAAGTGGCAATGACGAGGGAGATGTGTTTGGTGATTATAATCAGTTTCTAAGCATGTCATCAAAAACACAAGGAAGCAAGTCTGAATTGGACCTTTATTTGGAAGAACCGAGCTATGATCTTAATTCTGATTTAGACGTGCTTGAGTTTTGGAGTAAAAGCTCCATGAGGTATCCTACGCTAGCAGTGATGGCGCGCGATATACTGTCTGTTCCCGTCTCTTCCGCAACTTTGAAGTCTGCTTTTCATATTGGCGGGAAAACGTTGTCCATTGTGAGTTCTGTTATGCCAGAGACTATTCAAGCTTTAGTCTGTCTTCAAGATTGGATACATGCACAATATGATTCTGGTATGAACTACTTGCTTTATTGATAGTGATCTTTTCTTTTTCCAACTTAGCATTAATGTTCAATTTTCATGTAGATGATTTCACAATAAAAGGTGAAGAACTCAGTGATTCTAGTGAAGATGTTGGTTTTGATGATGATGAGGGTGATAGCATTCTTACTGAATCCTTTTAGGTAAGCCAAGATTAAACATCAGTTTTACAATTGGCTTAGATCAATGATTTTCAATCAATCTTATTTCTAACTTTTGCTTGTTTATCAGGAGAACACATTCTGCATTTTCAAGAGAGACTTTCTCAGGCAATGGGGGTTCGATTTCTCAATGTATATTACATAAACTTGGTATTTTACCGTGCACTTTTTAATGATGATCATCATGATTTCTTACCATGATTTTGGAAGGAGAACAGGCTAAGGTAACTTGAATATAAGGCCAATCATCGATAGTGGTGGGGGAGCACCAACATAGATCTCAAATCTCAATAGTGTCAAAAAACAGTTAATTTAAAAGTTGACGTAGAACCTTCAACTAAAAGTTGAATGGCTTTTTAACCATTGATGGGTATCAATTCACTAGATTGATCTGATGGCTACCAACAACTTATGAGAAATTCCAAAGAGAATGTGCATTTTCCTTGAAGTTTCCTACTCTCCTTTCTTTCTTCTTCGTCTTATTGACTTTTTTTTTTACCCATTTGTGTTTAAAAAATATCAACATCAACAATATCATCTGCAAGATGGGGATACCCTAATGAACAAGAGGGTGAGCTTATGTGTGTAAAAATATATATTCTACATGTGATATCCGAGGCTCTAGAGCAGAGCTCAACCACGTGAGTTTGATTTACATATTACTAAGATAATTTATATAATTTGTAGTATTCATTTAAGAGTCCCAATTGTTGGTTATGACTTGTGAGTAGAGTGGTTGCGAACTTAATGACAAAGTATAAAACAAAAGAGAAAAAACGGTTCAAGGATCATTTTTTTTAATTTAAAAAACTCGTCGTTAGAAAGGTTTAGAACTATCACTAATTATACTTTGCTTGAAATCAACTTGGTTGATGGTGGGAATTATTTGATTCAAAATTTCCTTATTATATTTGTTTTTTTGGTAGAATTATATTTGTATTTTTTTTAGTTGCCCATTGGTTGGTTTGTCAAGCTTCGTCTTAGTTACGTCCAGCTCGATTCGGTCACGCACAAGGCTTTAGCGAGTTAGTTTCGAAAGGAAGTTTTTTACATTAACTGGAGTTGAATCCAGACCTCGTGGATGATGTGGAACATGCCTCTTACCACCTGAGTACTATATTTGTATTTGTTATGAGTATTAGCTACAATTTGAAAGGTTTTTAGGTAGGTTTTATTTCAAAACTACCAAAAAAATATTAATTAAAATAATTAATAAAAATATTGTGTTAAATTTTTTTACAAACCTCTTAAAACCTATCAATACCAAAGTTTTAATTTTGTGTTTTCAAAACTCGTCAAACCTTCACCTAGTAAAAAGCCTTGTTGTGCAAAACACTTATTTAAGTAGGTTTTAAATAGTAAATATCTATGTTGAACAGGGCTTAATTTAAGTCATCAATATACTACATTTTTAGTGGTACAAATCTCACCAACTTCATTCATAGATTTTTTTTTGGTCGAAATTTTTTTTGGTCGAGCTTCATTGATAGAGTTACATTTTGAAATCCATTCTAATAACTTAACAAGTACCATACACATTCATTAGGAAAAATGACTTTAAATAATCCCAAGTATCAACTTTGAACCAAAAATAATACCAACTTTAAAAATCACCAACAACGATACAAACTATTGCAATATTAACCCAAAATAATATGAAATCGTTTTCCAGTCAATTTTCCGACGGGATTGATGACATGGCGATCAGAAATCCTATGTGGCAAGTAAAATTTTTACACTTTTCTTCTTTTTTTAATTGAAATCCTACGTGGCATGTCATTATATATCAATGTCATTAAAATTAGAAAAAAAAATAAAACCAAACAAAAAAATACTGAAAACGAAATTAGAGATGAACACTAAACTAAACTCTAATTAAAATCAATAAAAAAAACTAAACTCTAATTAAAATAAGATCTATTTATCCATCTTCTTCTTCCTTCCGCCTTTCTTCTCAGATGAACATTCCGGTTGCCTCCTCTGTCCATTCTGCCCCGACTGTCGTCCCGCCATCTGAACTTAATTCTCCGGCTCAATCCTACCTCCCTCTCTTTGACTCACTCGTCTTCGACCTCACCTAAATTCAGATCTGTACATTTTTTTGATTTGGCTGTGCAATCCACCCAATCCACCATCTCCCGTCACCCTGCTATGGCCACTGCCCCGCCATCTCCGGTCGCACATCCTGCTTTGTCCGCCACCCCACCATCTTCGGCTGCCTGTCCCACCTTCTCCGCCCATCCCGTTACATTTTTATCAATCAAATCCCAAGAAAATCCCTAAATTAATTTGGATGCTTTAGGAAAACCCTAAATCAATTTAGGATTGCCTGTATCTGAAAAAAAAATAACACAAATAAAAAAAGCCCTAAATTAATTTGGGGAAACCTAGATCTGAAAACAATATTCAACCCTTGCGCACTTTGTTTTCAAATTTACGATCGAATTGTTTTCAAATTTACGAATTTCAGGGTTCTGGATTAGAGTTTATGAATTTTATCGAACACACGAAAAAATCGATCATTTTACTGCTTGGATTTGGGGGGCATCCGGATTGTTTTGCTGCTCCGATTGTGTATCAATGGCTGCTCAGGTTGATAAGAAGAACGGGTAGTATATAGATCTTCGTTCTTCTCTTCTCAGTTAATGTCTTTCTTCATTAAGTTTAGTTTTTTTTTTTTGTAAATTTGGGTTAGATTAAATCTTTACATTTTAGATTAAATCTTTTGAATTAGATGAAGTCTAATTAAACAGATGGGACACATAACCCGTTAGATTTTTTACTAGTTTAATTTTTAATGACATGGACATATAATGACATGTCACATAAGGATTTCAATGAAAAATATAAATTGTAAAATTTTAACTTGCCACGTAGGATTTCTGATCGCCATGTAATCAACCCCGCCGGAAAACTGACCAGAAAACGATTTCATATCATTTTGGGTTAATATTGCGATAGTTTGTATTGATATTGGTGATTTTTAAAGTTGGTATTATTTTTGGTTCAAAGATGATACTTGAGATTATTTAGAGTTATTTTTCCCATTCATTATTGCAAATTGCAAAGATAAGGAAAAATTATATATATACTCCACCTGTTCAGATAAATTTATTGCTCATTTATTGATACAATTAGTTATTAAACTAAAATAATCCTATTGGAAGATTATCTTGTTTTAACTAACTTTGAACAGTAGAGTAATACGGAGTATCTCTATGACAAGATTAATAGTTTCAACAGCCAATTAAACTGATTCATATACTGTATTACTCTCATTGATCAATGATCACACCAACTTTCCATTAAATTTCACTAGAATTATTATATCTTGATTCTTGAATGATGATACTAACTGCCCTATTTTGAATTTGTACCAGCATTAATCACAATAAAATTATCTCACCCTCTTACTGTATTATTTTATCTACAACAGTACTTAGTACCTCAACAGTTTCAACACCTTTCTAATTGCCAATAATACATATCTTTCTACTTTTCTTATTTACATGGATACTTTTAGAAATTTGATGTATTGCACTATTACATGACATCCCTGTTGCTTCCATTATACACCATGTACTCTGTATAGTAGAGCTACTAAAAGTATACAAAAGGAGAAACAATAATAAAGTATAAAAGAATTGATAAAACACTTGAAAATTAAGCAAGTAAGAGATGAATGGGCCTATGGGCCCAGACCAGAGATCAGAAACACAGACCAATATTCATGAAAAATAGCATTATCCATGCATGAACTTGTTATAAAAATCTTCAAAATTCTCTTTGTGGTCCCACACCTGCACAAATACACATAAAGATACCATCTTTGGAGCCTATACATTTCACAAAATTGAATAAATAAACAAATAAATAATAATCAGAAAACATAATGTTAAAGAAAACAATTGATTCCCATGGGTTCCCACTCCCAGTGAAGAAAGATCAGAGCTTGGATTGATTTGTTATAAATATTTCATCAATTTTGGAGAGAGAAAGAGAGAGAAAAGAAAGGGGTTTTAGTCATTTCATTGATGTGGCTGGCAATAATAAGACAGGAGGACGAGAGAATCTAGGCAATCCTATTATACAAAACACCACACAATACTCCATCGCAGTTTCTTCACAATCAAATCTCACC